>CANTUZ010000001.1:28896726-30119226 GCA_947846985.1 Fratercula arctica | reverse complement strand
TCACAACAGTGGTAAGACATAATTTTATGGCTGATTAAATTAACACGATTTCACAGAAAATTTCAATTTCTATATAACTAATATGTTTCGACGTCCATTTTGAAACTTCAGTTGTTTCAGAGAATTCTTGTATAAAGTGCTCCAAATGCTCCAAACTCCCTGTTCTCTTGATGATGTCTCCCAGAATATCTCCCCAAATTTGGATGCACTGAAACTGGGTTGTTGTATACTACTTACTAGGGAATGTTTCTTTGCGAAAGCTGCTTGGACTAGAACAGTGTTGCGTGCCAGGGTTGGGAGACATTTCAAGCCCTGTTGAGTGGCCAATACTTTCATCAGGGTGCTTGCTGATTGATGGTCTTATGAGAAATGGTCTGTGACCAGGGAACAGCATATATCCATTAGTGGGAGGCAAGAGACCGTTTCACTTCTATGCTTCTAACAAAATGTCCACAGGGACCTCAGGTCATCATTGATCGAATATTCATCCCCTCCAACAGGAGTTTGGGGGCTTATCTGAGAAGCGCTCTGAGGCTTCTGAGTCCTGAACAGTCCCATGCAATGGGACAATGTGCATACCCTGGTGCTGGCCACTGAAAAAACGGTTGTGTGAGGATCCCTCCATCCTTGATGGGGAAGGAGAGTGACAGAGGGACCTCTACAGGGTGTTTCATCTCAACCTCAGCAGGTGTCTAAGGGAGAGGGGATGAATTGCCCTGTGAAGGTGCTGCTTCTCATGTGTTTTTATCATGGAAGGGGCTACACATCTAGCTGCCAAGTGAATAGGTTGCTGAAGTTAAATGAGATGTAACTCAGCTATACCATGGGCTGTTGGCAATGTTGCACCCTTTGCATCCTGCCAATCTGAAAGTGCTCTGCAATTGTCATACAGCTTTACTTTCAATGAATTGATATTGCAGATTCTTATTTTGGCTGCAGCGCATTAACTGTATAAACAGTTGAGTAAACTGGGCACCACAAAAGCTTGCTGGCTGGTTGCTGCATGCCCCCTAGGCAATAAAAACATGTGCAAAGAACAAAGAGCTGCACAAATCGACTGCAGATATGACCACACACGTTAAGATGTAACACGTCATTGAGACAGGAGAAAAAGCCTTTGTAGCAACCAGCACTGGGTGGAACTGGCTAATCCCATTAAAGAGCACCAAACCCCATTGATAAAGGACCAGCTTTTGTACTCTCACTTACACTGGGGCAAATCTCCTGACCTTGGGGAAAAAGAGCCGAGAGCAGAACCTGGCGCAGTGCGAGTCCCCGTCCCTGCCTGCAGAGATGGCAGCCTGTGTGGTAAGTGGCAGGGCTGACATGAAAGTGTGTGTGGCACTGGTTTCTCCAAGCACCCTGCCGTCTGAGAGACAGAAGGCTGGAGGAAGCTTATAAATCTACTCACGCCAGGATGTTATGGCATGTGACCGTGTGGATTTCAGAGGAAAGACAATGAGACCCGCACAGATACTGTGGTTCTTGGGAAAGCAACTGCTCCAAGCTTTGATCCTCAGAGCCTGAAGGCTCTCCCAGGCATCCCTGTATTTCAGCATGCTGCAAAGCTCTGTTTGCTCTTTGCTTGGATGCCTGGATGAGGAATTGGGGAACACCAAAGGCAAGGTGCTCTCTTGCATAGTCCATGAAGGAAGGAGGTGCTGACCTGGTTCCCAGCCAAGACACGCATGCAGGGGTCCCCAGAGGTATTGTGCTGATACCTTGTTTTCTGACTGAAGGGAGGTTGCCACCTCTGTTCTTGTAAGTGATCATGCAAAAAAATCAAAAGGAGACTGAACTACCATGAATAGTTCCTGTCATGCCATTTTATTCTCTTTGGAATTTTATATGGTTTTTTTGATGGTTTATCTCATACAGACTTGCATCCTTTGACTACAAATGCCCTGACCCCATGGCTACAGCCTCAGCTTATCCCAGCTCCCCTCCAGCCGAGAGGCACCGCATAGCTGAGCGCACATTGGTAGCCTGCCTGCGTGCTCACTTGCCAGCCAGAAAGGCTGTGCTGGCTGCCTGGGCGGTCCCTGCCAAATATAACAGCTGAGTTTGGCGCGCCCTTCCCTCACTGGGGTCACAAATTCAGGTCTATCTTCTCTTCCCTCACTTAATGTTAGTTGAAACTGGAATCAAAATTTATTAGGGTGTGTGTAGTGAGAGGAAGGGGAGGCTAAAAGACAGGCAGGCAGGCAAGCACGCAGGCAGCGCAATTGCAGGATTCTTATTTCCTAAGCTAAAAGTAACTGAAGCTTAGAGAAGCTTTGGTATGGGGTAAACCTTGGTTTGGGGAGCAAAGCCTGGTGCCAGGCTGTGGGAAATGGTCCTGGGGCTACGATGGGATGAGAGGAGAGAGCCCTCCTCCACACAGGGATCCTTCTCACTGCTTCGTTCCTGGGCTGTTGCCTTGGGACCACCAACAAGGACAGTACCACAGGAGAAGAGGCTCCCCGCATTGTGCTTGTCCTGTTGGGCTAAGGCATCCTTCTCACTTCCAGGGTGATCACTAAGGGTGATCCCTTAGATGAAGAAACCCAGGGCAAGTGGGCTGCAGGGAGCCCCAGCACCCTCCAGCCCCACCTGGGCTGGGTGCCCTGGGGTGCCAACATGCCTGGTGATGTGCTCAGAGTTCCCCAAGTGCTTGCAGATGGCAGGTGCCAGCCTTTCCTAGTCTCACTGTCTCAGACCATGGTGTCTCTGTGAGAGTGTTTGCTTACGTGAAAGGTTTAAGAAGTTTGTGTATATCTACTTAAAAAAAATTAAATGAGATAGTTATTGAATTCTTGTTTCTTTCCGTATTGGTCTGTTCCTACATGCAAAAAGCTTAAAATAAAGGTGAGGAATGCATCTCTGCTTTTACAATTCTATCTGGGGGCATTTGCCACATATAGTTACACATATTTAATTTTGCATGAGCTCTTTGCAGTTCACCTCTAAGCAGATGTTCGTCTACACCTGAAAACATGAGAAGGGCTCAGAGTTGGCTCGGTGAAGGGAGGAGAGACCAATCAACCTACAAGTGATTTTTTACAGGGAATATTTTTTTAGACTAAGAATTTTAAAACTTGTGTATGTCTGTGAATCAGGTTGTGCATGAGGCTTTCTTTTTGTCTGTCTTCTGGCCCTGCTCCCTCCTTTCCTCCTCCTGCCTGTTTCCTGCCTCTCCTCCTCCCCATCCTGCCTCAGAAAATTAGCTTTCATTGGGCTTTTATAGCTGCACTTTTAAGTCAGTCAAGATTATTTTCTGGTGCTTAAATTCCTAGTTAACATGTCATGGTGCCATTCAGTGCTGGAAATGATGTAATTTATTGGGTAGCTGGTCAATTGCACAAATAGCTGGAAAAACAGGTTTAGCTTGACATAAATAACAAGACACAACAGTATATACAGTACAACACCTTGCCTCCTGCTGCGGATCTCCTGATTTCTGTTATTCTGGTTTCAGTGTGTCTAGCTGCCTCCTTACATTCACTACTATGAAATAAGATAATTATAGCACAAGTAAATATTACCCAATCAATCTACCGTAACAACTGTTAAAACAAGCCATCTTATAAATTTTGCTAACAAAATATGCCTCAACCCAATATACACAGAAGGTAAGTTTCTCTGACCTTGAAATATATTTCAAGAGCAAAGCACATCACATGCATAATGAACATCCAGTGATGAGAGGCAGAGCTGGGGTCCAGCCCTATTTCCACTAACCCCCTGAAATCTCCTCAGGCTCAGTGGTAGAAGGGTGATGTGTTT
This sequence comes from Fratercula arctica, assembly GCA_947846985.1. Classification (NCBI taxonomy): domain Eukaryota; kingdom Metazoa; phylum Chordata; class Aves; order Charadriiformes; family Alcidae; genus Fratercula; species Fratercula arctica. The sequence continues at coordinate 30,115,461 of CANTUZ010000001.1, read as the reverse complement.
TAGGATGGCGTGTTTGGGGATGGTGTGTTTTGGGATGGTGTGTTTTGGGACGATGTGTTTTGGGATGGTGTGTTTTGGGACGGTGTGTTTCGCGACAGCTTCTCTTTTCATGTACAGCATAAACAGGAATAGTCCCCTGAAACCACAGTTGCCCCTCTTCCCTTAAGCCCAGTAGCTGGACTCAGGTGAATTAACCCTCCTCTTCCCAGACTCTAGTTCTTATGGGTGTGATGGTGGCTCACCGTCAGCAATTTGGTGCAAGGAAAACATAAAGTCTCTTCAAAAACCAGAGCATCCTTTCCCTCTCCCCACCAAATCCATTTACAAAGAAAAAAACACCAACCCATCAGCAGAGATCAGAATAAGCTGCTCACCAGTTCACTACTCACATTTCTGTGCAGAAAGTACTGCATGGACTCATAACATTGTGTGCTGCAGAAGACCACTCAAATCGGGGGCAAACTTTTTGGACCAGCTATAGCAGCAGGCCTGTTTTGAAATGCTACTGGATTTAAGGTTTAAATCCAGGCAGCGCTCTGTAGGTTTGCCTAACTGACTTGCGATGAGAAGACAGTTTCTATTGGGGTGGGGATAGAGGAGAAAAAGAAGCCAAAATGCCTGATTGTAAAGATTAATGCCTTTTAGAAGAAAATAAAGATGTTCTGAATCTGTGTGTGGCAGAGAGGGGTCTCCAGGGAGAAGCTAATTATGATATACTGCTTGAATACCATTATGCTCTAATTACTGAAAAAAGATGATGGATTTGAAAACCTTTGTGTTACTAAACGCAGGCAGAGTAGGGCCAATGTTGGCAGCTTTTGAAAACACCACTGCAAGAAGCAGCCGGATCATGCTTTGCCTGGACATTTCCCAACAAGCACGTGCTGAGTTTCCAACACAAAAGGTGAAGTACGGCCACCTAACCCCTGCCAGATCCAGGTATCAGAGGGGGTTGGTTGTTCTGGCCAGACCTTGCGTGGGATGTAAGGTGGGAAGGATGGCGTGCACCATTTGTACAACTGGTCTTCGAGCTGCAGGGAGTGCACGGTCTGGACTTGCAGGAGAGAAAGAGAGCCATTTCCTGGTTGATATCATTCAGAAATGTTGCCATACATTTATCCCTAAGGTTCTTCTAAATTTGAGGTATGATCTTAGCCACCCAAGACTCTTCAGGACCTAGTGGAGAAAGAGAAAGATGTCAGAAGGTGATCCGGGGTCCAAGACAGGCCGAAACATCTTTCTGAAAAGATGAGTAAATTTGATATTCTCCCTTCGGCCTGGGAAAATGCCCTGGGGATGGTGGCAGGGTAGGTCTGGGCTGACAGACCATGGCTAAAACCCCTGTAAAATCCATCCTCCATTTCAAATGTGTTACATGGAGGAGGACTGGCGTGGGCCGGAGGTGAAATACTGCATTCATACCTGCAGAAATGGAGGAGTAGCACTTATTAGCTCTGGTTTATCCTTTGCTGCACTTTCTCTGCCATTCTCTAGACCTGAGGCATGCCTCCTCGCTAGTACCATGTGTCTGCTGGGAAACCAGTTGCATGTGCTGCCTCTCACAAGGATTTTGCAACTTGAACTAACATCCCTAAGGACTGGGACCACTGAAAACACTGGCGTGGCTCATCTTGTTTTCTCTCAATTGTGGTAAACTAAGTGTCCTAACTAATGGAAGGGCCCATTTCCTTACCTGTTGGACTGTTTCACCTGCCAAAAAGGGGGACCTGTCCAAATTTCTCACCTGGTCAACCCCTTGCTCATGTTAACCTCTGAATCATGCCTGGAAACTGAATGGTAGAGTGAAGCCACAATTTTTCATGCCCAGTGTCCATAGCAGCCTCTTCAAGGTCCCTGAAACTTATCCAGGGCCTGAGTGACATGAAAAATTTCTCAAGGTCCATCCTAGCAGTTGAGCAGAACAGACAGCTAACCTCTAGGCACAGACACTCTTTATTACACTAACTCCTAGATGGTCTCATGGTCCCAGTTTTTTTGCCATGGACTGACCAGAGAGTAAGCATTCATGCAAAAAATGCAGAGAACAAGCTGAAATACATAAATGCATTTGCTTGCTGGTGAGTGACTTCCCATGGGATCTGGTTAGATCTGCTGCTTCTGGCAAATCTTAAAAACTATAGATGAACATTGAGAAACATACAGAAGATGTCTGGAAATGGAGTCCATGACCTGGTGATCACCTATGGTCAGAAAGCAAACCCACCTTTCCATTATCTTTGATGTCTTGTCGTCAGAAAGAGAAGGATGCACTTTCTGTCCCTCCAAGGAGATGCTTCATGGCGTGCCAGCCATGTTCAACCAGCCCGTAGTGCTGAATGGAATTCATTGTCTGGTGTATGTCTTTTGGTGTTGCTTTTTGCTGAAAATCTGGCTTTCTCATCAAGTGAGATTTTTTTGTAGGAAAATTCTGAAGTCTTTTTGGATGACAGTTTGAATATTTGAATTTTTGAAAGAAATTTTAAATAAAAGCAAAGTATTCTTTTTTTCTAGTGTTTTGTTTGTTTGTTTGTTTTCTTTTTCAGGAGAATGGCCATTGCTCACCACTAGTGAGGTGCTGAGCATGCACCTGGGGAGGAGCAACCTCGGGCACCAGCATATGTGAGGACCACCCATCTGGAAAGCATCTTGGCAGAAAAGGACCTGGGGGTCCTGGTGGACACCAAGTTGACCATTAGTCAACAATGTGCCCTTGTGGCAAAGGCGGCGGATTGGTATCCTGGGCTGGATTAGGAAGGGTGTTGCTAGCAAGTTAATGGAGGTGATCCCTCCCCCCTACTTCGCACTGGTGAGGCCACACCTGGAGAGCTGTGTCCAGTTATGGGCTCCTCAGTACAAGAGAGGCATGAACATACTGGCGAGAGGCCAATGAAGGGCCACAAAGATGATTAAGAGACTGGAGCATGTCTCCTATGAGGAAAAGCTGGGAGAGCTGAGATTGTTCATCCTAGAGAAAAGAATGCTCCAGGAGATCTTAATATATATAAATAGCTGAACGGAGAGTTTAAAGAAGATGAGATCAGATTCTTTTCAATGGTGCCCTGTGACAGCACCAGAGGTAGCAGATGCAAACTGAAACACACAGGAGGTTCTCTCTGAACATCAGGAAACGTTTTTTCACCATAAAGGTGACTGATCAGTGACAGAGGTTGCCCAGAGAGGTTACAGAATCTCTTGGAGGTATTCAAAAGTCCTAGGCAGCCTGCTTTAGGTGGCCCTGCTTGAGCAGGGGGGTTGGACCACATGATCTCCCAAGGTCCCTTACAACCTCATCCCTTCTGTGATACTGTGATGCTGAAAGCCTACTGGGAGATAACCCAGCAGTACTGTAGGAAGCTAAAGCAGCTGTAATCTTGCCTGTGTTCTCCATAGGGAGCAGCCCTTGAAGTCAGCTATTCCCAGCATCCATACATGGACTTAATTTTTTGAGAGAAGTACTTGATTTGTTCCAAAAGAGAAAAACAAGACATGTGCAGAGTAGACAAGAGATGGGGATCCGGGAGTGAAGGTGGGATGAAGGTGATCTAAGAGTTCTGAATCACCAAAAACTGGGTCTGAAAGTGGGGAAGGGGCTCCCAGGAGAAGTGCAGTCGCTTTGTCAAAAGCAGAGCTGGCTAGATAGCTTGGACAGGGCAGCGTGGAAAGGCAGCTGCTCTGCTCCCCCTGGAAGCGCTAGCTCGTTCAGTGCTGCCTTGTGCCCCGCCATGGGACTAGCTTTCTCCAAGCCTGACATTCAAAGCTAGGCATTCAAAATGTCCTCAAGCACAGCTTTTCGGATGAAACGCCCAGAGTGAACGTGCAGACCTGACTGCATCCAGCCAGAAATGGAACAGGCTCTGCCGGTTTTAGAGTGCAACCGTTTCCTGCCTCTATGGAAAGACCTAGATTTGTTATTGCAAAGCTAGGGGCAATCTCACAAAGCCAAGCTTAGACCAACCAGGCAGCAGAGAAGAAAAGAGAGCAACACACTGTGCAAGGGTGGAGAACAGGAGCATGGGATTTGGGGTGTGTGGTTTTGGGTGTGCATGTAAATTGTTTGTGTGGGCAATTTGCTGTTTTTACAGTAAAAAATCCTGATCTTCCAAAGCTGCCTGTGTGGAAAAAAAGGGAGTGCAATTTTCACTACTCAGATTTATAATCTCCTCTCGAAAGTATGCCCACAGGAAGCAAAATTAGAATTTTCTTCTCAGGACAGTGCTAGCTCAGGAGTTTAAAATATATCTTGAGCTAACATTTTTGTGAGTCATCCTGCATCACCGAATAAAGATATACATGATGTGAGCACTGCAGATTTAGGAACAAGCCAGGGTTGTTTTGTTTTCTGCCTTGCTCCATTATTGAGAATTTTCTCAATCTGCCACCAGTTCCTTAGGGCGAGTCTGTCCCTGGTACAGCTCCACAGGACGCGATGGAGAGATGACTTCAGTCCTGTAAACATGCTGCTAAGATCTGAGCAAGGATCTACGACTATGGATTTTTGTGGTACTTTCAGGGGTATCATTACACAGAATAGATAGTTAGGTACCAGCTCACAGTCTTATATCCTCAAAGGGAAAAACTGACTCCAGTTTCCATCTGTGAAATTATTCCGTTTAACAGGAGATATATCAATATACTACAACAGGGTGTAAGATACACTTGGTTTGTAACTACACCAGCTGCACTGGGAGAATAAAGCAGGGGTTAAATAAGGCCACATGTTTAATTAGAGGTCTCATAGGGCTATGAATACAAGGAAAGCTGATCTTTTTTCATGATATCAATACAATGCAGTCATCCTGTGAGGGTTTTGAATACTATGCTGTCCACAGCCAGAGAAGTGCCTTCTATTTCAGTAAGAATTAAAGCAAAAGCAAAGGAAGAACAAAGCGGTGAGCGAGTTAATCTGGAGGAGATGATGATAAATCCCACTGCATCTTGTAAACCCCTCCTGCTCTTTCCTCCATAACGGCGTTATTTTCCCATCATAACCACTTCCTTAATAAACAATTAAGCTTTGTGTTTGGAATCTAAACATACTTTTTGGGGGTGAGGGAGAGAGGGACTGGGTGGCTCAGGGTTTGGCAGTAATACCGTCAAGAACCTACAGTGGTTTGAATTTGATCCAGGTTGTGTTGCCCTCAATTTATTAGCTCTCCTGATACAAGAGGAATCGCTGTCTCCCCTCCATACTGTTTTGGTGGGTCTACTCTGTACTAGCATCAAGCAAGACAAAATAGCATGCATTTCTTTTCTCACAAATATTTGACTGATTTATTTTGAGAGGCAAATTCTGCCGATGCTGTTCATGCCCCTCTGTAATAGAAACTCAGCTCGATAGCCGAGTGAATGCAGAATAAATGAATACAGGTATTCAGTTGTGGCGTTTGATTACAAAAGTGATAGGAACAGAAAGGCGATGAGCCACGTGACTACATTTGCACGTACAGGCCGCATCCTCCACTGATAGCTGTGGGGATGATGCGGCAGGGTCAATTTGGCGTCAATGCATGGATGGACAGACGTGTTTCCATGAGCAAAGCAACTGCAAACTCAGCTTGAGTTGCACAGCCGCTGAGCTCTTGCTTTTTGCTGTCAGCAAAGGGTCACATAGCACCACTCTGACCTTTGGGATGGGCCCTGGGGTTATGGTGGTCCAGTGTGAGTTCTTTCCCTTGCTTTTGGTGGCCCCCAGCCCCGAGCTGCACCTAGCACTAACCTCCCTCGTGCTGCTTGGCCAGTGCAGCCTCAACGTGAAGAGCTTGTGGACGGGGCCGCGGGCCAAGAATTATTCAACAATTCTGAGAAATAAATCTGTTAAATCATAAGCACTCTCCAGAAATTCACTCCTCAAACCAAAAGCAAAGAAAGAAAAAAAAAAAAAAGAAAGAAAGAAAGAAAGAAAAGGACAATCTGGCAAATGGCTTGCTCTGAATAATTCACTTGTCTCCAGGATAAAGTTTGGGCTCCCCTCCTCTGCTCCCTAACCAGAGGCTGTGGGGACAGCTATGTTGCTACTGTCCACCCTGGTAATTGTCTGTGGCCTGAGATACTCCCTTGCTTTTCAGTGCCATCAATCTGGCAGCTTCCCATTGTATGTAATTATTATTAATATCATTTTTTTTCTTTTTTCCCCAAATGCTTGGAAAATGATGAGATAGTTTGCTAACAAACACTTTTCATTAAAGAAACAGCTGGGTTGTTCTACTTCTAGCTCTTTACAAAGGCTTTCTGCGTGTCTATCAAGCCAGGGTGTAGCGTGATGAGCTGTTTCTGTTGAGAAACCAGAGTTTACAGAATAAACAGAGTTGAGGTAAACCCTGATTATGGGGAAAGTCTGCGCGTTAGGCTCCCTCGCAGCCTTAACTCACATGACTGGCCCGTATTTTTGGAAACACTTCCAAGGTTTTTCCTTTGTGAATTAGTGCAAATGGCTTGTTGGAGCCAGGCGTGCCTAAATTCTCACTGACTTTTCCTTAATCTCTTTGACTCGAGCAGGGCCTCAGACAGGCGCGAGGAGATCACGGGGGTCCCTGGGGAGCGCTCAGCTGGCGGGGTACCGTCCAGCAGAACCGGCTCGGCGCTTCCAGCTCCCGGCCGCACACATAATTGTGTCCTTTCCTAAATGGGAGAAGAAACAAAGCAATGTATGTCAATAAGCTAAAAAGGAATTATCTCATGTACAAGGAACAGTGAGCTGTGTTTTCCCTTGTTTGCTCTGGGATTTTCACTCTTTGTACTAAATTTGGCGCGCCAGAGATTGAGCGCAGCCCTCTCCTCCCTGAGGACCACGTTCAGACATGTCGGGTCCTTGGGGTGGGAGTAGCGTGGCGAGGGGGATTTGAGGAAAAATCAGCTGCAAGGGGAAGCGGCGGAGCTCAAGCAGTTCTTTTTCTTGGACTTTGCACCTCTGTATAACCCAACCGCAGCCTAAGTACCCTTGCTGCTGCCAGCTCTCCTCATCGGGGCATTGTGGTGGGGTGGAAATGGTTCCTGGATCCTTCAGCTCCTCCAGCTCCTCTCCAGGCCCTGCCTGAGACCCCACATGATGAAAGCATGCAGAGCCCAAAACCATTTCATCAGACAGCTATTGATTTTTGCAGCGTTACTAATATCCGTGTAGGTGGGATGAGCCGTGTGCTGGTGTGCCTCACCAGCCTGGGAAAGATCATGCAATTCAAATGCCGATGCAAGAGCCCGATTGCCCACTCTGTCATGGAGTGGGTGTTATACAAGTGTCCTTGGTGGGCGTGAAACGCTAGATCTTTATTTGGACAGCCAAAAAGCCTGAGGTGTGGTGTTGACTTTACTTCAGTCCTTGCTTTAACAAAAACTCTTCCCTCTTCGTTGTGGGATTACCTGTAATGAGGCCGGGGCGAGATCGCTAGGTTATGTAGCATTAGTTGCTGCTCTTTCCAACTCAGGGGGATTTTGCAGTTTTGAAGCCAGGAGGTGAGTGGCTTTCTAACTAAATACTCCAAGATTTCTGTTTATTTTATTTTGCTCAGAGGAAGGTTCAAAGATAGAAGGCTGATTAAGAATGATGATGTGCTCCCACTCAATTTCTGACCGTCCTTTAGCCAGACCTTCAAAGAGAGTTTTATTTGTTTGTGTTATGAAGTGAATTTCTTGAGATCTGTGCTTACAAGAGGCCGCGATATTACCTGGGAATTATTAATTGGGAGTTGCTTACTACCTTTTGCTGCTCAAAAACAACTAGAACATGTTTGTGAAATGTGAAAGAAAAATGAAAACAATTTCCTATTTGCTGTCTTTGAAGTTAAGGGGGAAAAAACCCTCAGAGTATAGCTGAATTACCACATAAAGCAACATTTTTTTTATTATTATGTGAAGATCAAAGTAGAGGGAGAAAAGTATTGCGAGGAGTTTACTTTGATGAGTTTGGTTAAAAATCAAAACTTGGTTTGATGGGGGAGATACAGACACAAAGTACTATGTGCCACGGATTTGCTGAATATGTTAAAAAAGTGCTGAGCAGTATTAAATTAATGCAAAACTGAAGATTACACAAGGGTAAACACTGCAGCTAATGTTTGACTAGAGCTGAACTGAGGGCTGAGTGCCTCCACTTAATTTGCAGACCATGCCCACGGCAACCCCCAGGAGGCTGGGAGTGGAGGAGACAGACATTTTATAGTGAGGAGCCACATTATTATTTTTAAATTTAGGAAAAAAAAAAAAAAAAAAAAAAAGAATTCCGGCTAAAGTTACTGCTTCTAAACATTAGGGAGAGGGAACCAAGAGAAAGCAAGAAAGAAGGAACAGTGAGTGTCTTTTGAGGCTGAAAGAGAGAGATCTGCTAAGCTAATATCCAGTAGGTGTGAACGTCTCTAGTAAATACTAGATCATAAATAGAACTGAGAAAATTAGCGTCGTTCAAAAGGCATGCTGCAGATAGCTATTCAGCTTGAAAGGGTTTTGCAGACACTGCTCAAGCATGTGCATGAAAAGTGTGCTTTCCGTGAGTGTTCATTTACACACCATCCAGCAACGAAAACGGTTGTGGTGAGTGAACGTGATGGCATAGGGAAAGCAGTGAAATACAAAGTGGCTTTCAAGTTCAAATGAATATTTGAGAAGTATTTCTTCCACTCCACCCAGCTCCGATCATGACACGTTTTCCTTCCCCAGCAAGACGGGCCATCCCCATCATGTTTTCTGGTGGCCTGATCCTGCCTTCCGGAATGAAGAACACAAAAGATTGCTCTTGTTTTGCAATTGAGAGTTTTGTATGAGATCTTCCACTTATGAAGAGCAAGTTTGAGCCCCTGACAATCTGTTGCGATTCCTATTTGCGTGAGTGGTTTGAGAAGCGCAAGGAAAGAGAGGAGGGCAGCACCGAGCTGGGACTGGAGCTGGTTTAAAATTATTCCTCAGATAACTCTTTTTTGGTCATTGAAGCCGTAAGTGCCTTTTAAGCATGATATGCTATGTCTTCAGTAGCACAGCAGTGGATATCTTTAGATTGGGTTTTCATCATATACTTTAATTTTCTAGGCCAGGGGATGACCATAATTGCTGAACAATTCAATGTAATGGAATGGGCTAATTCAGCGCTTTTTACTGCATTTTTCCACATAATATCTAAAATCTTTTTTTCCACCGTAACCCATGTTTATGAAAGCAAGTACTTAACCCGCACATTTCCTGGGCTTGAATCATTTCCTTAATAAGGCATAAAATTTTGCAAAATCACTCCCTTTACATTAACACATCATTATAAGGAGATATCAGTATTTAGCACGTCAGAGGCATACACTAGTCTGTGCAATGTACAGCTACACCACTCAGCTTCAGAGCCACGTACCGTGGCTTTCAAATAATAATTCTCTAAAAGTAAGAGCTTTCCTTTCCTTTTCTTTCTGTCCTTATTTTTTTAATTCAATGTTTTCTTCCTAGCTGTTATAGGTTGTTCTCTTGCACAGGATGAAATATGTCAAACATGCTAGCTTTACTTTTAGTTTTGGCTTTGGGTCTGATAAGTAGAAACAAAGCAGCAAGCAATGGTTACGATTTGAAACTGCTAGAACCTCAGTTCATAAAATAATATTAAAAGATGACAGAAGTCATAAAAATCTCTGTGTTCCCGTTTGTTGCTCTGTTCTGTCAGACAGGAATCTCCTTTTCCAGGGAGACACTGGAAAGGCCGATATATTACTCCAAAAATAAAAAAAAAAATACGTATACAAACCAGAATTTCTCCTGTCATGGGGCTGTGAACTCATTGTGCTGCTGCAGGATGCTTGACTGTCCACCACCCAGTGACCTGGGCACACAGTAACTCCTGGGAGCAGTTCCTCAGACATCAGAAGGTTTGCTTGCTTGCATTGACTTAAGCACATGCTCAGGACCCGGTCTTCATGCAGATTTCTCATTGCTATGTGAACTTGACTTTGAAACAAGACTTCTTACCGGAGCAGTTTTGCTGCAACTACCTTTTCCGTAGATGGGGTCTCCAAGCTAAAAGCTCTATACCTTCTTATGAGTTGGACGCCTCTCTGTGTCCATTGAAAGGGTGGAGTGATGAAGCCTGTGCAGAGCCAGCTCCAGGGATGTGAGCCTGAGCCTTGCTCTGACTCTGTGCACTTCTGAGCTTTGTTAACTCAAACCACTGTACACACACGGTGCTTCCTAGGAGAAGGTCTCACAATTCTTGAAAGTATTAGTCGAGTAAGTTGAATCTTGTTTCATTTCTGATTGGGGACAGAGCTGAGATCTGCCTGCATTTCAGGCACTTGGACCATCTATCCCAGGAGCCAACTCTCCCTCATGAGAAGGCCACTCATCAGCTTTGTTCCTGGCTAAACCATAGCAGGTTGAGGTTTACATTAATAAAAATCTGTAAGATGTTGCCATTTCATAAGCTAACACAAATCATACTCTTTGCTGGTGCCCCCGAACCTTCTCCCATTTTATGAGCATGCAGTCTGGGTTTTGACCATTCAAGACACATCCGGATGAACACACCTGAAGATAAAAAGAATAACAGGTTTAATGAAGACCTGAGTGATGCAGGGTTAATGAAAAGTAAACACATGAGGGCTAGCCACAAACAGAATTAATGCTAGTAGCCTGCTGGGTCAGTTCTTTGTAGTGTGTTCAGGGTCAGGATGAGTGTCTAGCAGCATATTACTACAGTGAGGCTATTTGTGTGGGACTGGGCTTCATTCTCTTGGAAATGTGAAATCATAATTATTGGGTTCCATTCAGTTTGAAGCAGTTCAGAAATGATACATCTTCTGAGCGTGTGGGAAGAGCATTTCTTTCGTTTCTTTATCCCTTGCTTTCTGTCCCACATGTCCTTTTCTACTTCTTGATCCTAATGTGTGACAGTAAATAGTAGTGGGAGAATTATTCATACTGAATAATTTTGTTGATATATTTCACCCTGGAAACTCTTCAAGCACATTGTGATTTCTCTTGAAAGAGTTTGAAAAATGCCACTAACAGTAAGCCACGTGGTATGGCTTCCCTTCACTAGTTGGATGACTGGCTCTGTGATGATGGCTCTGATGGGAGTGCTCAAACAAGTCAGGAATGTGGAGCATGTCCGGATCTCGCGAATTTTTCATGAGTCATGGGATTTCCACCAGGTCAGAGCCTATTCCTTTGGTTAAAAAAAAAAAGAAAAAAAAGAAACTTAATCTCTGTCATGATTTTCAGTCCAGACCAGGAAAAATCCCACTCTCCCTCACTCTGGCTGCCCATCTTCTTTTCCAGTGTTCTGTGTGAATAGCAGCCCACGAGAGCCCAAGTTGGCCAAGTTCATTCGAATATCATGAGTGGTTGTGTTAGGGACACTCAGTTCCTACAGATTTTCTGCAGGCATGGTAGAATAGAGTAGCCCTACCAAAGGGTTTGGGGAGAGGAATCTGAGCAGAAATCCAGCTCCCTGCTGAACTCCAGTGAGTCCACTGGGAGGGGAGGTGTCACGTATGCTTCAGCTAAGTGAAAATCTTTGAAGCTCAAGATTTATTCCTGGCCAGATAATCCAGCATTGGACAACAAGGAACTGTGGGTGTGTAGGTGAAAAATAGCTTAAACTGTGAATGCCAACAGGCAGTAGATAATTGTGTGTATGTATGTGTGTGAGTGAATGCTCCAAAATGAGCTTTGGAACTCTCAAGCAGAAGCCTGCTACTTGCTAGCTGCAACTGATACAGGCTGGTTGTCAATTTTGGGGCTAAACAGAAGTAGCATGTCCTGAATTCTCCAGTTAATAAAGATGTGGGGCAGAGACACCTATTAGGAAACTGATCACATATTGTGCTTTTGCACATAAACTATTTAGATTGTGAAATCTGGGGCTTGGTGTCCTGGAAAGCACAGTTGCCCAAAAAGAAGGGCTCCCATAAAGAAGAAGTGGTAATGGGAAAGAGAAGGGAGGTCAGGAAGAGGAAGGTGATGATCCTAGCAGAAGGAAACTCCCTGGTAGTGGAGAAAGTTCCCAGAGATCAGGGAGATGGGGAATCATTGCCATCAGTCCTGCTCAGTCACAGGATTGAGGTCAACCCAAGTGAGAGCAGCATGCAGGTTGTGGGTCAGAAATCCTATGTACAGTCCCACTGTGTGTGTTATTTTCCATGTGTTTTCCTTGGCCAGCTGAGGGTGTGCAGAGCTTGGTGACTGCACTCTCCCTTCTGCCCCATCCACCTCCTTCTACCCCGGGGATTACCCTAAACAAGGGACAATTTGTGCTTGCAAACTGATTTGCAATATAGTGAGGCAACAATATAATGTTTGCAATAGAGTCATTAAACCAGGCTGGCACTTTGTAGGCAACGTATAAACATGTAGCATGCATGTCCCTGCTTTGAGGACTCTTGTTGAGGAAAGCAGACACATGACAGAAAAGCACAGAAAGGAGAAATGACAGACTCCTGGTTCATCAAAGGTCAGCAGCATGACAGGTCTAATTCCTCCTGACACTGACCTACTGCCTCCACAAATTTTTGTCCTGGTAAACAGCTATCCAACATCAAATGCCTCGTGGCCCTCACATACCTTTAGCATCAAATGTCTAACTGAAAGCACTATTGGTTTGATATGGTTCTCTGGACCTTACCCAGGGCCCTATTTCCAGATTATTTTTCTATCGTGTTCAACCACACATGGTTACACTTGGGTGGAGAAATGCTCTAAAAAGGTCATTTGTAACGTGGAGAGAATTGTTTTGAATGAAAAGATTTGAAAAAAGGTGATGAATGATCTGTGGAGTGAAAAAATCCCAGTGAAGGTCTGGAAAACTAGGGAAAATGTTGATCATCACAGTGTGACTGAACTGTAAGGGGACAAAAAAGGATGGCAAATAACATAATAGCAACACACAGTTTCTTTATGTGTTTGTTTCTTTACTTTGTGTCTTTCTTGCTTAATTCCTTGCTTGCTTTCTTCCCTGCCAACCATGTCTTCTTCCCTTCCCTTCCCTTCCCTTCCCTTCCCTTCCCTTCCCTTCCCTTCCCTTCCCTTCCCTTCCCTTCCCTTCCCTTCCCTTCCCTTCCCTTCCCTTCCCTTCCCTTCCCTTCCCTTCCCTTCCCTTCCCTTCCCTTCCCTTCCCTTCCCTTCCCTTCCCTTCCCTTCCCTTCCCTTCCCTTCCCTTCCCTTCCCTTCCCTTCCCTTCCCTTCCCTTCCCTTCCCTTCCCTTCCCTTCCCTTCCCTTCCCTTCCCTCCCCTCCCCTCCCCTCCCCTCCCCTCCCCTCCCCTCCCCTCCCCTTCCCTCCCCTTCTCCTCCTGGGGTGGGTGCCCTCTCTGACAGAGAAGCAAAAGCCAAGAGAGAGGGAAAAAAGCAAAAGAGAGAGGGTATGGGAGAGGGCAGGAAACAGAAGGAGAATTAAAAAAAAAAAAAAGTAGTTTAAAATGAAGACTCACAAAGAGTCTTTTACTAAGGAGTCTTGAGCTTGGCATAGCACAGAAGGCACCGGCAGAAGCATACAGGCAGGTTAATATCCCTAAAATAAAGTATGAGCCAATAATAACAGGGTCTTACAAATAGCAAGCTACAGCTGGTCAGAAAGTCTGCACAGTAACACACCATTAGATTTGGCAATCACGGTCTGTACAGAAACATGTCCCCACTTCCCAACAAGCACTGAGGATGCACAGAAGAGGCTTTTGCTCCAGGTGATAACCCAGCGTTGGGGTGAGGCAGTGCCCAGGCGCAGGGGAAGGGCTCTGAGCCCCAGGAGCTGAGGATGCTCTGCTTCATTGGTACAGCACCGAAGCAGGCATTTGCTTGGAAGAGTCACTGAGAGAAAATCAAAAGGGTGGCAAAGCAATGAGCAGGACAAAGACTTTTCTTTCTTGCTCAGTTTTCATATCTATTGGGAGATATTCAAGCATAAATTATTTTTTCCCCAGTATTTTTCTGAAATTCCTCTTTATGGCAAAACTAGAGATATTGCATGAAGAGAAAAAAGGTGGAGTCCCTTACACCTTACAAAGGCAAAAGAAGCCAGAACTTACTTATTGAAGTAGTTCACGTTGTATTTTTGTTAATAAATTCTTTCTTTTATGGGTTTTAACTACTAGTTCTCCTTGACATGTGTTCGTTTGCCTCTTAACACATTATGCATATACCAGACTATTTCTCCAAGAAATATAGTCTGAAAATAATCAACATTTTTAGGGGCAATGGCTGTTATTTCCCTGCTCCCCCATGCCATTTTATTATGGTGAAAGCACAAAGGAAGCCACCTGGATATGAAATACTGTGCCTGCAAAAAATCCATACAGATGGAGAAATTTAAAAATGACAGGAATGGAACAGTAATCTATTCACATGTATAACAGCATCCATCCAGCAAATGGCACGCTGTGCAGTCGCTGGGAACCCAAGGGCCAATGCTGGGCTCTCTGCCTAGCTCTGCTTTTTCACAGTCTCATGAAGGCACTACCAGTTTTTGGGAAGGAAAAAACCTGGTGCAGGGAATGAAGAGTAACTCAACTAAGGGACTTAGACCCTGAGGAGGTCAGCATCGCTGTTAACTGAATATTTATGTACCTGTCAGAGTGGGATCTGTCTGAATGGGGCTGCTCAGGAGCAAAGGCAGATGGTAAAACAGGATTGCACAAGAGCGGGGGTTTTCACTCAGGGTTGGCCAAGATCAAAGGAAAATGGCACCGCTGGGCTGGCCAGGCTGTGGCAAGCTATACCTGTGTAGGAGCAAATCCCTATGTGGTCTGTCCATTTGCAGATTCTTGCAGAATGAGGGCTGTAATTTTTTTTTTGCTGAGAGACTTGATGATTCAGCAAAATAAAATTGGTCTCTTTTTCTTGGCATGAATAGCCTTTTCAGGATGTTCTTCTGCCCAAAACTGAAAATGCTTTCATAAAGACATGAAATTCAAAGGGTCATTGATAAACAAACAATCAGGCAGCAAAAACAGGGGAGACATCTGTCCCTACACAACTATGTGACCGACATTATGGGGAATCCAGAAAGTCTCAGCAGTAGACTGAATTTACCATAAACACAGTTAACACGCAAGGGACACAAGAGAAATAATAGAAGGCAGGCATTTATTGTCTGCAACGCATGGGCTTTTTCTAAAGAACGTGGTAACTTCATAAGAGTAGGAAATCCCCGATTCATACTGGGGATAGACGTAAGTATTTGCCATGAATTGGATAAAAAAGAAGAAACAGATACAACACAGTCTCAGAAGGACCTGCACCCAAAACTTTATAACATGGGCTTGCTTTACACACAGCTCCAGACAAAACTGACCCCTTGAGTAGGGAGAGCTGTGACTGGAGAGAGGGGGTTTGGCTTTGTCCCAGGGAAGGACCTTTTCCTGTGGCACCTCTCAGCTGCTCCTATGTTTGTGTGAATGGAGAAGGCACCGGGTTGAGTGATTGCAACCAGAATGTGGTGCTGCATCTTTATTTGACACGACTATTAATGACCAAACAATCATGGTTCCTCACCCCAAATCATCTGATAACGTACTGCCTCTCTTGGTCCTGTTCCCACTACTGCTCCTTTTAAACCCTCGTAACGCCACTGATTTCAGTGGAGCTAATCTGAAAGGTATACGTATGTGAGATAGATAAGAATTACTTCACTTCCATGCTGAATGACATGGCCTGCACTTCATAGTTGGCAAATGCATATATTTAGTGGCACCACCACACACTTGGGATAGTAGATGTTGAAATTACATTAATCTGAATTGAATATTCCAAGCAAAACTACTGCCAAAACACACACCCATTTGGGTAGCAGCAATGGAGGGAAGCCAGTGCTCCTCCTTCCACCCCACACAAAGGGTTCATGCAAAGTCTTCAAAAAGTTACTGAATGCATAAAGCGGGGGAATGTCATCGTCACCTGACAGTAGTGATCACATTTCATGGTAAATAATTACCAGCTCCCAATTACAAATGTGAGCTTCTTAAACTGCCATAATTCATGGCAACATGCTTGCTGCCTCCAGCCATAAATCACAATTTTTGCTAGGGTGTGGGTGAAAGAGCCATCTGTGCTGATTTGCAGCGAAGCCTCCGAAAAGTCTGATTTATCAATGTTATGTTCATCTTTCTGCCCATCTCCGTTGGCCCAAACTCATCTGAACAAGTGTCCTGTTCCTCCCTCCCAGTGCAGGTCACCAGGACAGACCCTCCAACACGCACATCTGACCCTACAGAACCCGTTCCTGTTTGCCTGCAGCACGGAAGGGCTATTTAACCCACGCACCCTGGTGACCGCCGGTTTTAGCAAGTCACTGATATGCCTTGCTTGGTTTTCTGCAGCACGGCGTTTATTATGAGACTAGCAGACATTATTCATTTTTGGCCTGGAGGTACACCCAACAACAAGGCGCCTCGGTAAGCTTGCAGAGCAGTGATACTCCTACCTTAGTGTTCACATCTCTGCCACGGTTCCAAGTGTCTCATATACAGTGCTACAGCTGTTTCAGCGTTCTCGTCTTTTTTTTTTTAAAGCCAGCTCTATTGGTGACTAAAGCTTATGTAAGTAACCTAAAACCTTTGTATTTACAATATAAAAGCACCACGAGAAACCCCTCTCAGACCTTAAGCTTCTGTAGGATTTAATTTGGGGGAATTTTATTTGAAAATGCAATATCTTTCCCCTTTCTTTCTTTCCTATGCAGAATTGAAAGAGCAGATCTTGGATGGAAACGCACTATTTATAAAAAAGAGCTTACCTCATTTGTGTAAGAAAGGAAAGACTGTCAACCTTGATTAGAAAGCAATAATTCTTAAAAGGAGTCAAGTAAGGTTTAATATTATTGTTTTCTCTTGGCCTGAAATGATAAAAGTTTTCATAAATACATAAATATAAAATGAAAAATGAATATGCAACTCAGGAAATTAGTGTGTCTGAGAACTACTGCCAGGGCTGTTTAAAAAAAAAAAAAAAGTCCAAAATAGCTCATCCTGTTTTAGGGTTGGAAACCTTACAAAATGCTTAGAGGAAGCACTATCAAACTACGCTCCATTCTGAGTTTTACTACAACTATGACCAACTACAACTCCACAACAGTAGATTTACACTGAAGTATCGCAGTGCTGAATCAGGTCCTATGAGGCATTCCTTTGTCTGGTTATTTCATTCGCCTTTTTAGCTCATGCTCCTTGGCGCAACAGTGGGATATGGTCCACACAAAATTGGTTTTAAGATTATTTAGTTAAACTGGTGCAAGACGTGGTCACTGAAGACTGATTTAAATCTGCTCTGTATCAATTTAGTTTAAGTCATTTCCTGATCAGATTAAGCTAAATCAATACAAACCAACTTTAAATAGATTCCAGTGTTTGCACTGGCTTAACTAATTTGATTTTAAAACACACCTTCAATTAAACCAGTGCAATTCTGAGGGTGGAAAAGGCTTTGCGAAGCAGAACTGCTTGTCTGTGATAATTGGCTACTATTTCACCACCCTGTTGTGCTAATTGTGACCTGTAAAATACAGTGAAAAAGCAATGTTATGCCTAAGAAGCGTGACAGTAGGTGAGACTTCAAAAAAAATGCTGTGTCTTCGCCATGGCTTGGGGCAGTCCAGATGTGGGAAGATAGTTGTGGCCTGTCAAAAGACAATTAACTTATTTCCAAGAAAGACATGAAATGGACCACTCTCTAGAGAACGCATAGCAGTTGCAGAAAGCAGTTGTACCTGCAGCTTGGAGGTTGTTTCAGTCCCCTTTTTATTTTGTTTCCATCTTTTTGATTAGGCTGTTCTGAAGATTTCTCACAGTTTTTTTAGCAAGGGAGATTTTTTTATTTTCCTGTAAAGAGTGACCATTTTTTGCAACGTGGTGGAACATTATAGGAAAGCTTTGCTCAAAGAGAATACAAGAAACTTGCAGTTTATTCCAGGGTTAAAATTGTGACCGTTCTTTGGGTTGTTGAGGTGGGGTTTTTTTGCTATCCCCACGAGCATTGTTGTGTATAGTCTGCTCGTCACAGAAATTGTGTGCTTGACTCAAACTCAGAAATTTGCAGAGTATTTTTGGTTAGCAGCCCAAAAGTATTAGAAACATACGTAATCTCCTCTACATAACTGATGCTCCAAATAACAAACTAGCCCGGAAGCCTATGGGTTGTTATTGCCATTTTGCTAGCAGGGAACTGAAATGCAGGGAAACACAAAACTGAGATCCAGCCCACCTCTCCTATGCATCTTGCACATCATCAAGCGGCCACGCACATCTGCCTGCAACATCTGCCTGGGCTGCTGGGAGAGGTGGGTGGGAACCAAGAGGGGCAGAGAGGGATCCACTCAGGATCTCTTTTGCTCCTCCATCATTCTGCTGATTCGGCAGGGACATTGAGCTCCTCCTGGGCTGACCACATCTTCTTAAGCAAGGCCTCTTACGCAAGGTGTCTTTTTCCTCTTTAAGGGTTGAGAGAGCCAGCAGGAAACTTCATGTGCCTCCACATACTAAGGATGCAGATTGCCCAGTTTTGTTTTGCTGTCTTTTGTATCATGTTTGATTAGGTCAAAGCAAAATGGATATTATGAGACTAACCAGGTGTTAAAAAAAACCCGAACCATCTTTTCCATAGTATGAAATTGAAAAGCTCTTGTTACTGCATCTTAGAAGTCTGTAAAAAAAAAAAAAAAAAAAAAAAAGAGCAGGCATGCTGGCAGCAGTGAGCAAATTTAGGGATGGCAGGAAATTATCTGCTCCCTGTGTTACCATGCAATGTCCCAGTGCTGTATAAGCAGAGGAGGAGGAGACCCTTCTGCTGTGGAGAAAGAGACGAGGGTAATCAGAGCTCTTATCCCTGTGCTCTCCCCATCCTCTTGGGAAAGCTGGAGCAGAAAGATGCTGCCTTAAACACTTCCTGGTGAGTAAAGTGGAAAGGCTGCATAGAAACCTTGGAAACACTGTGAGGAGATGAAGCAGCTACAGAGGACATTGACCGACAAGTGTCCTCTAAAATGGTATAGGCATAGCCTACGTAGACCACCTGCACATGTCTCCTAGCTCTGAAGGCTTAGGACAGGATGGCAGATGAAGTTCTCCATCCCAGAACAGGTGAATGAGCCCAGACCAAACTTGGTGCTCCTTGGGCTGGTTGACTAGTAGTTAACCTAGGTATTGCTGCAGGGTGCAGATACACACCTCACTCTCTGCCTGAGAAAAGTCAATAACGCTGCATCGTTCCACTTGTTGCTTGGTTTCACTGTGGAAGACACACCTAGAAATGTCTTCATTTACATATAACACTGATGCAAAGCAGACTTTCTT
This sequence comes from Fratercula arctica, assembly GCA_947846985.1. Lineage (NCBI taxonomy): Eukaryota > Metazoa > Chordata > Aves > Charadriiformes > Alcidae > Fratercula > Fratercula arctica. The sequence goes on along the minus strand of CANTUZ010000001.1, from coordinate 30,096,225 downwards.
TTAGATTTGATGTGACACAGTTTGCCTGGCCAGTGTCACCCACGAAGTGCTACGTGGTAGCCTGCAGCTGTTCTCCCGTTTTAACTACTGAGGCCATGGAGCCCAAACCTCACAACGCAGTGCCCTGTCATGACTACGGGGTGCTTCCTCTCACCAAGATGAAACAGAGGATATTGGAACCTGAAGCCTGGAGGGCTCCCAGATGGATAATGTAGCTGTGCTAGTTAATTAATTCAAATTGGTTGTGACCCTGACAAGCTGCCAGTGTGCCTAACAGGCAGAGGCTGAACATGCCCTTGCTTAGGATACTTTTGTAGAGCATAGAAGAAATTAAGAGTGTGCAGTGAGGCACATTATAACAACTTGCATCCCACCTTATAATTTCTGGTTTTAAAACCTATCTGGATGAGTCAGGAGCAGCACATAGAGAATTCAGCTGCTGGTGCAAAGCGAGCACACATCCAGGACCCCTCCTTTTACTGTGGGAATAAAGCCTGCAATTGCCCATAGTGGACTGTTATTCTTTGTGTCATGACGGTCCCAAATGATAGTTGGGGCTGAATACTGTAGGCACATTAGGGACCCTGTGAGACCCAAGCCCTGGCCCCTGAAGCTGAACAGCTCAACTGGTAAGGTGTAGGAGGATGGGGTGAGAAAGAGAGGCACAGAGAGATGTGGTAACTTCTGCAAGATCATGCAGTAAGCCAGTAGCAGAGACAAAATTAGATGAAAATTATATCTGGTGTAAGAGTCTGTTCATTTACCATTTGAGAAACAGATGTGAAACACCCTTTGATGGGGCTCAGTCCTGCGCACGTACACGTGTAATGAAGGCGGGCTAGAATTTCCGTCTTCAGCCAGAAATACCTCAACAAACCAGCCATGCTGAGACTCCTGCTCTTCCTGTCACAGGGCTTATGATATCATCCCTATTCAAAATTGCACAGAAGACTGAAAATTGGACCAAAGTTTGTCCTTGTTAGTGATGCAGAAAAAGTCTGGGCAAAGCAGATGTGGAAGAAGAATCACAGGAACCAATTTGAGCACAGGTAAACATAGCTGAATGTGGAGGAAAGAGTACACGCTCTTGCTTGGCTAGTTGTAGGTGATGTCCTGGAGAAAGATCATCATTCCTCAAAGGACCTGATCACAGCCACCACTGGAGCCTGTGCAGAGACTCATAGATGTCAGTGGAGCTGGGTCAGGCCTTCAGAGAGTTGGTGATATTCTGGTGAATAGACAAATCTGTGTCCAGTGCCCATAGAAAGCTGTAAAGTTAATAGTGCAGTGCTCTACAGGACTGTGAGTTCACGCTCGCAGAGGCACTCAGCTCTGCACCAGCAACACACCCACATTATTCTTGCAAACTCCTGAATGGAAACTTTCCAAAAACAATACCACAAAATACATATCTGTCCTTCTCTTTGCGATAGGCAGTGGTGTAGCTAAGGGTAGACTTGGTTAGACAGAGTATAATCACTTTTTATTTTTGGAGGCAAAAGCTCGCCTTCTTTTTGGCAGCTATAAATGTGGGTACGCCAGGAAAAAACCCCAACAGCCTTGTTTACCTTACATAGCTTCCAACCCTTGCACTTACTGAAACTGCCCCCGAGATTATATCCTTTATGTACACTATGGTATACATGATGGCGCTGTGATAGAAACCTTGATGATATCACAACTACTCGACAAATCAGACATTGTCTTTGCATAATTCTCTGGGATGCTAATTAAACAAAACAAAAGAAAACCAGAACTTTCCCTACAGACTCCTTTTCTCCCCTTGTAGGACCTATTCTTGCCAGTACCAAGGGCAGCTGGCTCTCTCAGCCGGCTCCTGTCTGAATTGTCCCCTGCTGAAAAGCATAAATCGTCATTGCTCTTCACAAGAGTTCGTCTTCACGGCTCGGGTTTCCAGAATTTGCAGCCACATTGACGTAGACGTACAAGTGACAAAAGCACTGTGGTAAGTCTTATCTGGCAGCTGGCTTGCTGAAAAGGATGAAAATGGAACAGACAATTTGCTGTATCTGCATCAGACGACTGTCCAACAGTCAAGGCTTTCAAAAAGAGCTGCCCAAAGTAAGAGAAGTAAGAGATTTTCGGCATATTCAGAAGAACAGGAAAAGTGGGCTTTTTTTCCTAAAGAAGTTACCAAAAGTAGAGTTAGGAGAGTAATGAGCAATAGCAGTTTATAGACAAATTTCCTAAAATATGTAAATATTGGTTCCTGGGCCTTACATGCCCAATTTACAGAGCTAGTCAAGAGATTAAGATAATAATTTATTTACTTTTCACTTGGGACTGCATTAAAATAGTAATGCCTGATCTTAGATCCGATGCAGTGAATGGGCAACTTTCCACTGTCATTCATAGGCTTTGGATCAAGCCACCAACTACCATTTCGCCTGTTTTACTCAAAAGCCAGAGAACGTCAGAGTCAACACAATTTTCTTTTGCTTTGTCCTGTTGTGCATACCCAGTGTGGTTGCAAATGTAAGGGCGGAAAATATTATTCCAGTAAGCAATTATTTTTCAGTATTTTTTTATAAACCATGTTTCTAAGAGAAATTGTTTTCACTGAAATTTGAGTCACCTTTACGAGACAACATTCCACTAATGAGAGGTGCCTCACTTTTATGCTCCCTGACTTTGCATGATTTACTTAACTTTAATGTTTCAGGAACATGGATTCTTCTCCCCAAGTCTCCATTGTTTATTAAGCATAACAAGGGCACAGGAAATAGCTAGATATATTGTTTGGAGGTCTACTTTTGCAAAGTTGGACAGTTTTTGCAATGTTTGACAAGAGAGCTTCAAAGTTCACTAAGGAGCCTGTGTCAAGAATCTTAGGACCCATTGCAACCCATTGCATTGCAACTGTGTCAAGAATCTGAGGATCCGTCACCTTAGGACCCATCCCTCTGGATGAAGAAAACTGGAGGATACAAAGGTCCAATGCCCTATTTGAATCATAATTTCTCAAAGTTCAGGACTGTTCTGATCGAAGACGGACTTTATTTCCTAATAGATAAAGGAGGCCAAATTAAAAACTTGCTTGCCAACCCAAGTCCAAACTGCTCCAGAAATTATTTTTGGGATAAATAGTTCTGCTCCTTAAATATCTGGGAAGAGGCTCAGTAGAGAATCCAAACTACAGGAGTTATACGATGACCTAATATGTTTATCTTTTGCTATTTCTCCATGTTTACTTAAAAAGCACCCATCGGGATGACTCCACACACTTGGGTAATTATTTTAAATATACACACAGCTATGGATAAAAATCCAACATATCTTAATTTGGTCTACTGCAACAGTTCCTGTGCCAAAGCAAGAGGCGCCCTCAACTTGCCATCTTGATTCGCTCAACCTGTCATCTCCAATAAAAACTAGGAAAATAGATGCATCTTGCCAGGCTGCCCCCAAGTCAGTGAATTTGAGGTTTTTTTATACAAAGAGTGCGGAGGCTGCTCCAGAGTGGAGAACCCTGCAGGGGAAAATACCTGCTATCAGTGCCTCCTTCCTAAATAAAGGATCTCTCTGCCCAGGATTGCACCTGTGGCAATATCATGTGTAGGAGGAAGATGTCTTGAACAGCCACAAGCCAAGCATACTGGCTAAACCCCTCTATTCCTCTTTGACACTTTATATGCTGACTTATGTTCCAGTGGTTGTAAAATGCTAGCCTTTTGGAGCTCTTCCACACTGGAAAATTGCATCATGATAAAACACAACCCCAAGGAATCTTGGTAACTAAGACAATGCTAAACACGCTGCTAAACATTGAACACAGACAGGGACTGTTGTGTTTAACATCATATCAGCTGGTTGTGGTTAAGCCCATGGGCTGACCAGCTGCCACAACGCTAAACATGATGGTGTCTGCCTGCACTGAATATTTAACAGTGTGTTAGCAGCCCTAACTCTCAAGAGTCTTTTTTTTCTTGCACGATCTGGTTTTCTAGCATTGGCAAACGTTATACCGGTATATCTGACTGTTGCGATGTACCAGATTAACCAGATTGGAGCAGTTTACATGGTACTCTGATTTATGGCAAGGACTTCACTCTCTTAGTTGAGCTCCTGACTAGAGCAATCGCAAACACCACGTTAGTTCATGCCTTGCCTTTGTTCCTGAACAAAATGCCTCTGACCCCAGCGCAGCTGGATTGTTATTGCACTGGACTGATGGTGAAAATAGCAGACACATGGCACCCTGACAAACCCTGTTTTTTTACAGAGGTCTTATCCTAGCACAGGAGAAAGGGGAGACAAATGCTGGAATGGTATTTATGTACCAGCAAGATGGTGAGGAAAGAAATGACAAGCATCTGCTTTCTTTCACGTGATTGGGCATGATGTATTGGAAGTACTCTCAATTCTGTAATGTAAAAGGATAACACAAAGTTAACTCTACTAATGGATCAGTTCCAGAACTATTTCAGCCCCAAGAAATATGTGACATTTGGATGTCTTTTTTTATTTATTACCAGATATCAGACTCCTGCAGAAACAATAGATCAGTATGTGAATGGTCTAAAAATTAAGGCCAAGTTTGTGAGTTTGTGCAGCTTGATGCATGACAAACTCCCTGCAAGACTATTGGGATGACCAGATATTTGGCTTTTGAAAAGGAAAATAGAAGTGTACAACAAGTGAAATCAGTGCTTTCCCTGAAAATGAGGAAAAAACCCCCCAACAAAGGACAAACATGGCTTAAAGGTAGGAAATGGAAATCTAGGTAAGTATTATTAAAATAGCATATGGTCTGAGAGATGGGCAGCTCTTATTGCAGCTTTTCCATAAGCAGAAGGGCTGTTTAGGGTATTTCTTCTCACTTTAGCTGCTGATTTCTCAGTCACTGAAATTATAGCTTCAGCTGCACTACTTAACAATTTCAAAGTTGCTGGAACTTAATATTTTGAGGTTTCTTTACACCTGCCAAATTTTACTGAAGTTAATCAGTGGCTTCTGTTATGAGGCAGAAATGATGAAAATAATGAAGAACATGTTAACTTTATCTTTCCTAAGAAACTGTGTTAAAATGAATGTGTTATAGTTTAGTTAATGACAAATTTTTCTTTTTTATAGTTTTTGATCATTTTTTACATTTTTTCTGTAATTTTTATAAGAAGGGAAAAGCAGTCAGTAAAGCAGCTGGTATTAGTAGCATGGGTCCAAACAGAAGAGAGAAATTTAGAAGATGCAAAGGATGAGTTTGAGACTATGAAAAGAGCACTCAAAAGAGAGAATGGGCATATCTGAGCTTCTCATGCAAGCATGGGGGCTCCTCAAGGAGGAAAGGGAGTGTGCACAGCATTGCTGGGAGACAATGGGGTGTCCCAGAAGGAAAGTGCATTGGAGAGAGAAGGAAGGGCAAATGGAGGTTGACAGACAGGCTACTGGGCATTTCAGCTGGGATAGGAAGTGGGTGGAATAAGGAAGATCACAGAAACTGCTGAGAAGTTGGAACAGCTTGAAGAGGAATGAAGGGAAGAAAAAAGGAAAGAAAGGAAGGTCATATTCCTAAGCAGAATAGCTGAAGCTTATGGATCCACGGACGGTCTTCAACAGAATTTGACTCCAGCTCAGAGTTTCCAGTGACAGGGAGTGAGCTGCACACTCCCTGTAACAGGCACAATGCTCAGGTCAGGTCAGGTTGCATCCTACGGAAAAGGATCTGAATATTCTGACTTTGGGATGATTCAGGGATTAATGAGTGGTAAACTCTGAAGGTGGGATGTAATGAGCAAAATGGATATTTCATTCTCAGTGCACACTCATGGCTTTCACTATGCCAAAGAAACACTGTAGGTACCACTGAGGTTGCAGAAACCCTCTCCTTCCGGTCCTTAGCAAACTTGTAAACCTATTGCCCAGGCCCAAGGACACTCCTCACCAAAAGTGAAACAGAACTGCGTTTTTTGTCAATTTGTTGTCAATGCCAATTTACCTCATCCTGGTAAGGATTTCACTTCTAAATGTTATGGCCAAAAATTTCCTCATTTGACCTAAATTCTGTTCCTATGTCTAAATCAAGGGCTTCCTAGCTCTTGCTGGACACCAAAAGTGCTTTGGTCAAAAGGTGCACATGGACTAAGCTGGAGTTTAAGTGAGATGAATTTGGGCCAAAGGGATCATGGTATGATGCTGTCTGAATGTCCCCTTAATACCACTCTTCAATAGATCTAGTTTTGTACCCTGGGCTCCCCAGTGCTCTGGAAGAGGAGGGGGTAGGTGTTCCCCAAGAATAAGTGACAACAACAACCAGCCTGCTTTCCTGAACTTGCAGAACGTGGTACGGTGAGATGGTTATTTATTATCTGTATTGCTGTAGTCTTAGGATCCTTTACACTCACAGTTGTATTCTGATTTCGGAAAGGGAAAAACTGTTGTGCATATAGAGGCTGTGATACGTGCGCTCTTCAAGAAATGAAATGCACCCCAAACACTTAGGATTTCCTGCTTGCAAAGACATAGGATTGTGAAAACCTTTCTTGCCTAGCCCCAAAGTTATCCTGTCTAATGGGATAGCAGAGTAAGCAAGCAGAACTGTTGAAGGATTTACTTGCCGAGACAAAAAAGCATGTAAGTAGTTAACCAGTGTTTAGCCTTTCATAACGCTGCCATTGATAACCAAGTGGGACCTGCACAGCACAGGAAAAAAAGAGCTGGACTTGTCCATTCTCAATTATAAGAAGCTTCTTAAGCCCCAGGTGGTGAAAGATGTCAAAGTTAAGACGCCAGTAAAAAGAGACGGCTGAAGGCAAAGTCATTGACCATTTTCTTTGACAGAAATGTAGTAAAACTACAAATGGGGTGGTCTGGTAGCATGTGCAGTAGGAGTTATATCATGTTCTCTTGAAATGTGAATCTTGGGCATAAGACCACAGAAACAGAGAGAAGGTCACTGCCATGGGGGAAAGCTTTTCCATTCAAGCATTTGGGTGACAATATAAGCACATTGTGAGTAAGAGGCTACAGGAAGGTTAAATCAAGGGCATTCATGCTTTTGTTTGTAAGTCTAAAACCAAGGTGCTCTTTTTTTTTTTTTTTTTTTTATATGCAGGCTCATTTTCAATTTGACCCCTGGTATTCAAAGACTCATAGGGCTTGGTCCTTCTTTGTTGTATGAAAACTGGGACTGGAGTAGGTTCTAAAGGAATTTTCATTTGTTGACTCTGCTGTAAAACTAAAGCAAGTTGTCACTCAAGATGAATTTTTATAAGTTTTTTTCCTTACAATGGAACAGATTCAGGTAAATATATATGTCCAACTAGAGGACCAATACCCAAACATTTACGCAGTTATCTTCCAGGGATATGAAATCCAGTTGGAAATACTCATTTTTTAAAGTTTTCTGCACCTGTTCTGTATTTATGACTGGTGAGAACCTAATTAGATTACTCCCTTTCTTCAGCAGTCGATGAACATCCCCAGTTATCAAGATATACATGGTCTGACTCACCAGAGCAAGATGGCCAAATTTCTGAGCTGCATACCAAAACACACAAACAGCCAAGAACTATCAGTTGTTCCATCTGTCAGAGGGCTGTGGGAAGGGAAGACCCAGGAGCAGGAGCTTTGCAGAGGTCCCATCACCATGCTGCCCACTGGCCCGGGGCTGAGCATGAGATGGGCACCTGGGGTTACCAGTGGTGTTTGCCAGAGCTGTCCTCCTTGCCCATCTTCTCTCCCAGCTGGAGAAGCAAATTTCCCAGCAGCTTTGGTGCCCCACCAGCCCCAGCTGCTGGTCACTTGACATAACCTCAGGAGAAGAGCTGCACTGAAACTCTTTGTAGTCACGTATAGCTTAAAAGCAAGAAGATGCCCCTTCATCCCCTAGTGTAAACTACCATTATTAGCTTAGGGTGTTCAATATGACAGGTTATGGCACATGAGAGCTTTATGCAGCTGGTCTACACTGGATTACCCAGCTTGAGAGTAAAAGCAAAAATACAGAATATATGTAGATTTGGCTCTAAGGATGTAATTTTGAGTGTATCAGATGGGGGAGAAGGCGGCAGTGGCAATTCTGTCTGCAGAGCAGCAGTCCTCAAGCAGGTTCTCCACTGATTGATGTAGACAGTATGGTGTGGTGCTAACTGGGCTGAACTGCTTCAGGATCCAGAGAGGCTGGTGTATCACCTTGCTGGGCACCTCCAGAACCGCAGGGCTCTTCATGCATGACCACCTTGCTGTAACTAGGTATGAACTGCTTGGGATGCCTTGTGATTTCTATTGGAGTCCCTGCTTGCTATTAAAAGGGTTAGTTTTCTGTTTTGCATGCAACTATATGATACAGCCAGCAGTCTGATAGTCTATGTTCATGTCACATAGATGTACAAATCCAGCCCTTCCCTTGACAAAGTGCAGTTTGTTGTGCTGGTGACAGAGGTCACAAGCAGCAAAAATCTGCAGTGCTACATCTAAACACTTCCTTTCCAGATGTGCACACAAAGCAAATTCCCACTCTTCATCTTGATAGGTGGTTTCTGTATGAAATGCTACATTTGTGCCTGGATCTGTAATAATGCAGAGTTGCTATGGCCTTTCTAACAGTTGCCAGATCTGCTGAAGAACAGTGAGAAGATTACATTTTCCTCTGAATTCAGTAGAGGTCTCCAAACAGTAATTGTGTGAGTATAAGGAGAGTCAAGCCCAGGAAGCCTGTAATTATCAGCTAAATAAATAATTTAATTAATAGAAACTCTGGGCTAGATCCCAGTCTGACTTGGCAGTTTTATTCTGTTTCGGGGAGGTATAAAACAGTGCCAAAGGCCCCAGATCTAGCCTTCAGGGATTCTTCTTTTGTAAGAAAGTCCAGGTGTCATGCAGAGGGGAGGACCTAGCCCTGCAGGTTAGCAAAATACTTCAGAAACAAATAAGAATTGACCCAACTGAATCTTTTTTTTCCCCTTTAGTTTCTCAAAAGCTCAACTCTGTTCCTCGCCCCAATCTCCCATCATTTTTTTTTCATCTTTACATACCTCTAAATTTCCTGCCTTTTGGCTGGGACCAAGCATGCAAGAGCCAAATACTGTTATAGCTGTTTTTGTGTTGGTTCCAGCCCAATTGGAAGCAGGAAATACTAAAATTCTCCTGGGTAATCCTCTTCTCTGGAGACTTCCAGTCCAATTTTGCAGATTCATGAGTGTTACGTGCTTCAGGCAAAGTTCAGAGATGCAACCAAAGCCAATAGCTACAGATACGTAGACATGAGACACAGAGGGAAGGCACTGCGTTATGTATGCCTGCAACATCCCTTGCTATCCGGGTGCTTGCTTACACCAAACTACTGCAGAGTCTGTTTAGAGCTGAGTCCTAAATCACACAGTTTCTGCACACCTCCAGAACTTGGGCTGCGCTACTTATTGTCTAGAGGGTTCAGGTTTAGGGTGAAGCCAGCAGAAGAGCCATTTCAGGACCTGAGAGGAGAGGCAAGAATAAAGCAAGCAGACTGCATCATCCTCACTTCAGATCTCATCTTTGCTCCTGGAGCTTTTCCTCTTTTGTGACGTTGGTGATGCTGTGTTGCATTATACCTCCCTACCAGTAATGTTGTGTGACAGGCTTGCCCAGCTCAGAGTAAGTGGCTGGAGACACTGTTGGGACCGGACACAGTGGCAATACTGAGAATTCAGGATTCAGTCATTGTATGAAGGGCTGACTGGGCAGAAATCTCCAACTGCCCTGCACCCAAAAAGCATTTGCACTAGCTGTTGGGAAGAGACAGGACATGCAAGCACCGCTGGAGCCCCTCCATACCTCTTCTGCCAGCTTCTGTCTTCTGGGGGCAGACAGCAAATTTAAACTGGTGTATTCTGGGAAGAGCGCTCAGAGACAGCAGTCCTGCAAATACAGTTCCTCTCCATGGTGACCTTGAGCTCAGATATGCTGATGGCAAACAAGTTTAGAGCAGCTACCATGCAATGGCATTACTATGTAATGGAAGTGAAAAAATAAAATACTGGCAGTGAAAAAATAAAATCCTTTTGAGAAAGAAGAAAATAAAAGGCTGAGAAGAATCTGAGGAGCTGTTGGAGGAACGGGAAGGGATGAGTGCTGAGTTCTCCTCATATCAATGTGATTTTTATCACTAGTGCGCAAATAATCCCACATGATACCCCTGTCCTCACTGTGTGCTCAGCAAACAGCATGGGCATACAAAGATTTATGGACATCACTCACTGTCAGAGAACCAGGGAGATTTGCTTCATGAGGCCTGTTTCTGGGGAAAAAAACCTGAGCATGTGTTTCTGTGCCTACTCTGGAGCTGATCAGAAGATACTTGTTTAATAAGACTATTATTTTGTATTGTTTGCATGACATTAGCACACCATTAGCGCCCATTGAAACTGGAGACCCATTTTAAGTGGCACTGTACCCACGCACAGTAAGAGACAGTAGTCGCTATGCTTATCAGCTGAACAGACAAGATGTGGTATGTCCCCTTTCCAAATGGGGAATTGATACACATAAGCGATGAAGTAATCTACCCCACAGATATTCAATATACAAACACAAGCATGACAGCCAGCTGCAATACTGAACCATGGTAAGAGGTTTAACAACACAGAAAACAATAGGCATTGTATACTCTAGGCTTATAAAATAGAACTGGATGGAAAAAGGTTCTTTTCTCCCCTGAGAAATGATAGATTTTTGTCAGACACAATTTGGCTGAAAACTGGAATATGTGCTGATTAGAATATCTTTTGTTTGGTAGCCTTCATTAATTTTAAGGCAAAATGCAGAAGCAGACACCTCTCATGGAGAATTTGCCTTTGACCAAAAAAAGAAGAACAATTTTCAACGAAAATTCGCTTCGATGAAAAATTTTGCAGCCAGCTCTGATGCAAAGTACCTTATGGTAGGTGCCTCCTTTCTGTTTGCTCTTGCATCCAGCTCTGCAATTCTGCACTGCGTTGGCCTTTATTCGAATACCACCTTCTGCTCCTAATATACTGTTGCCAGCTCCAGCAGCTCAAGCATAAATCTTCCTAAATTTGAGTGTAGGGGTGTTGTAGGGGAGGAGGAGGAGATGGAGAAGGGGGAGACTAGCTGGGGACAGGGGGGAATGCAAATCCCAGTTCTAGAAGACAGGTGTCCAGCTTTGGTTAACAAATTAAAAAGGAAACCAAGTTTTAGTTGTTGTGGTTGTGGTGAAAAGCTAGAAAATGTGAAGCTCACAGGCTCAAAAAACCACTCAGCCACAGACAAAGATTCCCAATTTTCTGCTTTGTTTGTAATGCTGGGGGTTGAAGGCCCTGAACAGGCCAGGTGCACCAAAGCTTGCTGTGGGCGTTTGGGGCAGGAGATTCTGCCAGCATCTCTGTCCTGGTGTCCCATGGCGTCCCAGGGCGTTGCTGCCAGCCAGTTGTCCCTCCTCATGTGTGGCCTCCACACACCTCCAAAACCTGGGCCCCACACATCAGCCCTGGAGCGGAGGAGGAAGGAACAGCTGGTTTGTCCCACTTGCTGAAGCTGACTTGAGGCTTCAGTGACTTCTCTTCTGCCCCATTGGGTGCAGAGATGGAAAGCCCACGAGAAGAAGTAAGAAGGACCTTGCAATGACCATGTATGGGCTTTTGTCTGCAGCAGATCTGCTGCAGTAATGCTGGTTGCAAGCAACATGTCCAGCAATTGCATCGCCACTTCTCGTTGGACTGTTAGGTACACTTATATCCATACAGTACAGAGCTACGTATATCCAAATACCACATGCTGGTTTTGCGAACCCTAAATGCCATCTTCCTCTTCCAGCATTAGCCATCTTTGCAAATTTTCTTTCTGCCTGAATCTTCCTTCTATTTGAAAAGCAGGATTCATTTTCTCCCCATGAAACTTCCTCTACAGTAACAACACAAGAAAGACTGGTTTTCCTTATGTCAGGTTAGTCATTTCCCTACTCTGAACCATGAACTCGAACCACATTGGCCTCTTACTGGCAGCTCTGGGGAGGTTTCTGGTACAGGACCAATTGCCATGAGTCCAAAAAATATGTGGAATAACCTCAACAACTCTCAGCATGTCCATTGCGTGCGAATGCGGATGCTAAGGAGGGGTTTGGTGCAGTTTTCACCTCCCTGGCTGCCTGCGAGGTGCCGGGGGAAGACAGAGGCGGACTTCAGCTGCCGAAGGAATAACTCTGGGGACAGCTGGCAGGAACAGAAGCAGAACAGAAGTAAGAGGGCAGAGGGGGGTTGTGAAGCTAAGTGGAACTGAATAAGCAGAGATTATTTATTGCGGGAAAAACAAGAGCTTGTTCAGAGGGTCCAAGCAAGGCACTTCCCAGCAGAGCTGTGGGGAAAGGCTGAGAAATGCTGCACTGGAAGCATGCGCCTCCGAGGACCAGACTCACCCGTCAGGAAGGCTGTTAGGAACTTCTGGGAGTGCAGGCGAATATGCCTTTCCCTAAATTTCATTACAGAGGCAGTAGAAGTGATATGGAGTCGTGTCTAGCATCTATATTTATCCTAGTCTGAAAAATGCTTCTGTGAGCAAACTCACTTGCCAACACGCTTAAAATGGTGTAACATTGTCACGGTTTAAGCTTTTTCATACCAGCGGTTTGATCCCTACTCCTAGGTACATGACACTAGACCACACCTACAATGCTGCTGAAATTTTTTTTCCTCTGTTGAAAAATGGTATCATTTAATTATTGGGAACTACTGAGGCACTATCACATATATCAAGATATGTAGACCAAGCACTCTTTATCAAAATAAATTTACATTTTCTAGCATGTTAGAAGGATATTTAAATCAAAGCTAATACCAGATGTTCGGTGACATAAACACCATAAAAAAAATACATTCAGATATTTTTCTCTTCTTTGCCTGCTACTTTGTGTGAGAAGTCTACCACTGAGTAATGAAAAGGTTATGCCAAACATTTAAGAGAAAATTCTCAGCTTCAAATACTATATAAAAATGGAAACATAAACACAATTTTTAGAAGGACGTGTCTCCAGGGGGCAAACTGGGTGGCCCTAAGAGTAAGAAATGCCTCATTGCACAGGGTATCTTTCACATACAGTTACTTGGAGGACAACACACATTGTTTGTAAATTAGTTCCGTAGCAGAAAATGGGTTGAAAGGGTGAAAACCACAAAAATGCGGGGAAAATGTTTGCAGATTTGCCCATATCTTTTGAAGTAAAATCAGTTGAATAGTTACAGTAGCATGAAGACTTGTTTGAATGGAAAAGACCAGCATATATATATTAATGGAAATTCTTAGCATCTCTGTCTCTGCATTGTTTGGTTTACATTGGTTTTTATTTTTCCAGTTTTCAGCACTGAGTTGTATGAAGGCCCTTCTCTTCTCCTCACTCGACCATTGGGTAAGTGAATAATACGCCATTGGGATATAATGCTCTCTAACGTGAGAGATTAGCATGTTCCCTACTCACAATGAACAGAGTACACATTCCCTGCATGAATGCCTCTAAGCAGCTATTGAAAATTAACTACAGTGATTCTCAGAAAGAAGGAAAACTATTTTTATAAGGTTTGATGTCAGACACCACTTGTCTGTTGTGGAGGAATTTATTTTGGAACAGTCTTCTTAGGTCATGTTATTCTCGATAAGAATGCACTCCTGCAAAGGCTGTAAGTAAAACATCCTTGACTGATTTGCAAAACCTTCTACATTCTGGATTGCCATTTAGGTTAGTGGGTACCTGATGCTTAAGAGGACTATATATGGAACTGGAACGTGTGCGATCAACCAATACAGATACACTTAACATTGAATCCCACTGAATTGGCCCCACTGAAATGGCCACTAAGCCAAGACCATCTGTATATCACTTATTAAGCGGTGGGAGAGCTTGAAGCATTTTTATTAAGTGTTTATCAAAGCATGATACAGACCATCTGCATCATGTTATCACCTATTCTCCGTTTGTGACCAAAAAGCTATACCTAATACCAAATGGCTCTTTTTTTCTTTCAATAGTTTTAGGATGGCTAACATGTATGTTTCTTCCTATCTCAGAAACCTGCTTTTTTGTATACTTTTTCTAACTGCCTGTATGTTTCTTAAGTTCATATTCATCAGCTGGTGGTAAAAACAGTCTGTACTTTCTCCACTTATTTTGCTTGTGGAGATACTTCTATGTATCCACATAGAAGCTTTATTTTTGTCCTTACTATTTTGTTTTGCAAAAGCTACCACACAAGCACCAACTTAGATTCAGGAGAGAGTGTACACACATATACAGAGATATATATAAAAAAAACCTTGTACAAACTGTGCTGATTACAACTAAATTGTAAATAGCTCTTCCAGCAGGGAATCCCCCAAATCTGCATTACTCTGTACTGCAAAAGTAGCAGATGAGTCAGGTTTCCCAGTAAACAGGACCAGAAAGCAACAGCAGTGAGGAAAAGCAACAGCTACGAGACTTGTCGTAACAAGACCATCGTTACCTTTTTTTGTCTGTCAAGTATATATTAATGAAGGATGTCTCAGTTACTGAGTTATTACTTAAGGGACCAGAGGTAAATCAGAGAGCTACAACTGCTTTCCATGCAAACAGGGGACTTTGAGCATTTTCTGGGCTGTTAATTCACTAAAATGCTCTAGTAGGGAGTTAAAGTTTCGTGTATTGCATCATCATAAGAAAAGCTGACACTGGCTGGACAATTACCTGGGGGATCCTCCCTCTGGGAGCTCATGACCCTTTCATGGCTGTGCAATGCATTGCACATCTGGGACACAAGGGCCTGACTCTTCCGTATAGGTAAATAGGTACCAGTTAGGGCTGTTTGAGAAACCAAGTTTTCAACTGGCCACCAAGGTATCTCTAGAAGAATAAAATTAGGCAACGGAACTGGTTTAGCTTCGCCTGGCATTTTCTCCCAGTTTTCCTAGCTGAAATAAAAAACAGAATGTGGTTTGGAGTGAGTGGAATAACTCATAGCAGAAGAAATGACATTTTCCCCTTTCCGATACCAATGAGCAAATCAAAGGAGAAAAAGAACTAGATGTGAAAAACAGGCTAGAAAACAGGGGAAATATGCCTCTTTTATCCAGTGGTCCAATGGCCATGGCATGCAGCCATCTCCAGTCCTGTTCTACTGAGAAGCTTCAACCCAGAACTTGACCTTCCCAGGATGTACCCTCACCAGTAGGTGACACAGGTGAGGCATGGAACATCTCCTGCTGGCACCAATCTCCAGCACACAGTGCCATGTGGACTAAAATGCATCTATGCCCCCTGCTACATGGGACACCTGGCTTCTGTACCCGACTCCACCTAGCGTTTGGCCATTTATATATAGCAGAAAAGCATCAAGAAGAGAGATTAAGATTGACCCACAACCCCAGGCAGATGTGTGGGCAGATATCTGAGGCACACACAAGGCACACACGAGCGAGGGGCTCAATTAATAGAATTTGGATGCTAAATTGCTCCTGAATAAAACTGTCTAGCTCCTGCTGCAGTATTATACCAAGTCTTTCAAGTACATAGGTGTAGCAAGACTTGGAAGATAATCCTGGAGTGAATTCATATTTTAAACCCATGGCAACCCACTAATTGAAGCAAAAGATATTATTAGGCTGGCAGAAAAGGGGAACATGGGAACTCTAAGTATGGCAGCTGACAAATATTTTTTAAATGCTGGTGGGAGGAGTTTCAGGGGAAAACAGCAAGGCAGGGGTGTAGATGCTTATTGAGTGACACCTGAGACAACAGCTGTATATGACAGTTGTGATAATTTTAGATGGGAAGAGAAGAAACCAGAGAGAAGGGAACGGGTGGGGGAGAAGGAGGATTTACAGAAACTCTCTGCTATTTGAAGTGAGGGTTTGGACATAGGAGGGGATACCTATTCCTCAGTATTCGCGAATTATGTCTCCAGTGTACGCATGCATTAGATCTGCCAGTCTGTCCCTTGTTGCCTGAAGCCCTGACCTATGGCTAATAATCATTATGCAGTGTTTTAAGACGCAAGAATGAAGAGTTCATACTAAAATTACTGTGAAAAATAACCTGAATTCCTACTTTCCTTACACAGAAGTGCAGAGAACTGTACTCGTTATAGAAACTAAATGGAAGGCTGCAGCCCTCAAAAGGCAAAGAGATGGTTTGTGCACAGGAACTGCTTGTGTTTTATTGAAGCTGGCTTTTAAACCAGTTTAATTAAACCAAGTTGCTTCTGTCCATTCTGGTCAAGCAGTTTACCTGGGGTAGCTCCAGCCATTAAGGAATCAGCCGCAGCGAAGCCAGCATCCAACCGCTCGCAAACCGGCGGAAGAGACGCTCCGAGTGAAGGAAGTTGTTTTTAAAACACACCCTTGGTTAAGTGGTGCATGTCAGCATCGATAACGCCTAGCTGCCGGCTGCCTGCACGCTGTGCTTCCCTGCCTGCGGCTGGTGGCACGGCTCTGACCCGGGGCGCCGGCTGGGAGCTGGGCTCCTCCCGTCGATTTGGGTGCTAATGAAGGCGGCCATCAGACCTCGCCGGGTCCGAACTCAGTGTTTGGGTGGCAAAGTGAACGAGGCGCTCGTTTTGACTAAACTGACTCGAAATCCCCTTAAGTTTTGAGCCTCGCTTTCTCTTCATGGTTTGCGATTCTGCTCAGGAGCAGAGACTTCTGCAGAAAGTGGTGCGGTGGGGGAGGTTTCTTCATTTATCAGTCTGTTTTACAATCTTTTGCTTCACTTCTAAGGCAGACAGATTGATGGAATAACTACTGTACAGAGGTGCCACAGTTGTAGAAGTGCAGGTTCTGTTCCATTTTGGTGTGGTTTTGTTTTCACACACTGGCTATTTTTTTGTTGAAGTAACTCTTTTTCTCCTAATACCTCCAGCCACAAAGTAGTTTCATCTCAGCAGATGTCTTAAGCATAGTTCAGCTGCATCAGCAGATATTCCGGCGATGGTATTGCTCCCCTGTGACTCTCAACAGGGATTTTATTTTATTTTTTTTTATTTAAGTGCTGGCAACATGGTTTATTTATAACAAGGAACATATTTCAAGAGCATTTTCTATATCCATATCTATTTCTTCAATCTTTATCTCAGTAAATAGAACTTTGTGTTCACATTTAGGTTTTTCTTTTTCTCCCCCTCCCTGTACTTTCTGCTCTTCAAACAGCAGCATGGCTACGAAACGTTTGGTGAAAGTGCTGTTTGCCCAGCATTATAGTCTAGAGCAGACTCAGCGGCACTATGCAAACATTTTCTTTACAGCATTAGTTCTTTCACCTACCAGATATATCAAGCTAAAAGTTCGTAACACCACTTTTTTCCCTCATGTGTGTTTCAATCTTCCTGACATCTGGAAAAAGTGGTTTTTGACTTGGTCCTTCCTGCATAACTTCTGTTTAAACTCGATTCACAAAAAAGATATAGTGTTTGCCTAGAGTTCGGGTGATTAAGACCATTTCTCCTTTTGCCTGGCAGCGCTACAACTCTTTGGTAGAAGGAGCCCCAAAAGAACTACTCTGGGAATTGTCACGTTTTATGATGTATGAGCTTCTTTTTCTTTTTAATTTTACCACAAGAAAAGAAGGAGCAGTCTCCCATCTGCACGGATCTCCACAGCCCCGCTGAAGGTAGAGGCTTAGAGCTGGTTAACCATTAAAATGAAAGGCCAAAATCCTGCGGAGTCCTCTCAAGCAAAGTTCCCATCTCCTTCAGTGGGTGCTTTGCTTGATTAAACATGGGGGGACAATCCCCTAACAGATGAATAAACAGGCTTTGCTGGAGGATGGTTCCCACTCCATGGACTGGGGCTGGGACAGAGTCCTTCCCCTGAAAGTGGGACCAGAGTGATGCCAATACAACTGCTGCAGTGAGGTGACAGCTGGCACCTTCTTGTCTCCTTTTAAAGAGAGATGTTTTATTTTTTTAAAAAGTCAGTGATTAACACACTTGCCGACCAACTGTCTGGGCCCCATCCCCATTTCCTCCAGATGCCACTCCTGAGCAGAAGCAGGGCAAGGGCCAGTCACTTCTGTACTCCCAGAAGACCATTTAGTCTTCACTATAAGTGAAGAGCCATTTACATGGCCCTTTACATGAAGAGCCTTTACTCTCTTTACATGAAGAGCCGTTTATCCAAAAGAGACATTTACATCATCAGTCAGGGAACTAGGGTAGGACCTTATGTTGGAAGTTTCCTCTGGCATAAAATGATCAGGGTGGAAGACATCCAGCTCCTGCACCCCAACCATAGACAAAGGGGAAGATGATTGAGCTAAATGAAAATTGTTTGTAGGGTAAACTGTCTTGGAAATGAGGTCTGGTGGGGTCCTACCCACTTGATAGCTGCTGAATGGTGGCTCCATATTTCCAGCTCCTTTGGCTACAGGAAATTGATTGCCCAAAGTGCTAACCTGTTAGCAGAGTCCTTAGCGTGGGTTGACTTAGGTCAACTGTCACCCTCTTTTCCTGTCTGGTGGGTCCAGGGGTAGCACAGGTGACAAAAAACTCCAAATGAGTAGATTGGTGGTGGCCATCCCATTTTGGAGAGTAAGTGAAGTTAGTAATACAGATGTGGGCTGTTTGCAGCCTGCTGCCCTCAGGGCCAGAGACTAGTCCTTTGCATGTTTAATTTACAGCTATATTTACTAGTTTAGACTTCAGTGCCCCTTACTATTTCTGTTATGGACATAGGAAAACATGAAACAAGAAGCTACAAATGTCCCAGAAATCTGTTTTAATGTCTTCCTCACTATCCATTGCTTGAAAGAAAACTCATTTACTGTGTTCATCTGAAGATGGGACTGTTTTAAAATGCTGGTCAAAAGAATATTGTTTTTCTCTTCCCGCTCTCAGCATTAGATCCTGTCATGATTAATAAAGCGATTTAAAGAACATTTTCCATTTCTCTTTTCCAGCTGCCCTACCTTGCCCTGACCTCAAATTAGTTAAATGAAATGGTGACCTTCCTGAATGTGCTTTCTCTTTCCATGCTGTAATCCCAGGCTCTGTTTTGTCTGACTTAAAACATTGTTATAAGGATTAACTGTCCATCTCCAGCTCTGCTTTCACACCATCCCATGGCAGTCCTGCTTTACAGCCCCTGTCATTCACAACTGTCTTGTATTTTCACAGGAGCACCACTGCGGATGGTACAAATTAGAAGGAGGAAGAACTTCTCCCCATTGTCCATAATCACAAAACGCTGTCTGACCATTCAACTGCAAAAATCTTCAGAGCAGGGCTGTTGAGTCCTGTTTTCACTCCTGGTAGTGTTACTTGTGCGGTGGAGAAATAATCAAACCTCTTTCCTCCATGCACATTTCTAAAATATCTGGGACAGATCTGTTTATAAATAGTACTCAAATGTGCATTAGTTTATCCACCCGTCATAACCTCCTTATGGTCACAGAGAAGGTTCGTTGGGGGAAAGGTGTGGTTACATGATCTCTTAACTGGTGAGGTGGGTTGTAGAGGTGGTTATAGGAAGGACAGGGATTGCAGGTGTTGTATTTCCTTAACGAGGGACCTGCTCCTGTGCTGACTCCCAGCTGTGCTCAGTCTCAGGGCTGCCTGCGCCTGCACATGCCTCCTGCCCTTGCGCTATCGTGACTCTTCTGGGAAGGATTGTATGTGCCTTCAAGCCTTTCCAGCCTGATGCTGTAACTGCAAGGACAGACGGCTAGTGAAAAACCTGGGAGATGCCTGCACCTCAGGTAGAGTTGCCCTTGGGTGGCACTGTAAAACCTTGGCCAGAGGTTAAGTGACTCCCAGGGAGTAACGCTGGGATTTCTGCAGCCTGGCAGGTTAGGTGTTGCCCCAGGCAGGTGATGAGGACTCCTGGCTGCCTCAGCCTCAGACCTACCCTTCAGGTCACTTGGTGTAGCAGTGCAGGTGAAACCATTTGGGATGTCAAGATCATCATGTTTGCTTCCCCAGATTGAAGCCGTGAGACTCTTAGCAATGGTGACAACTGAGCTGGAGATGGCAGCAGACCCTTATCATGAAAAAGGAGGCCTATGGTTTCAAACTGTCTTTTAAAATTGTCTGTTTCCAGAACGTCCAGGGTGCCTTTTCTGAATGGAAGTTGTTTCAGATACCCTTCCTGCCATCTTGATTATACAGGCCTGACACACACAGCCACGTTCACGCCAATCTACGCACAGAAAGCCTCCTCTGACCCTGTGAAGCTCCCTCTAGAGTCCCAGAGTCTCCATCTCAGCCTCCTACCCCTTTGGCACTTTGTGCTTCGTGGTGTCTAGAGCCTGTTGAACTTTGGGAGAGATGAGCACCACCACCTTGTCACAGGAATCCGTCAGAGAAACAATCCACTTCCCTTGTTCTTCTGAAAACAGGATGACAAATTTGCATTGTTAATATTTCAGCAAGTACTGGTGGAATTGCCACCTAGCTGCACGCCTCAAACAGATGCGTTATGCCTAAATTGATATGGCTATATATTTTTACACGCTGAAAGTAGCGATCCTATTTCCCCTTTCTAAACTTGATCAGCAACTTCCCATTAAATACACGTGTTTCGCTCTCATTTCATTCTTTTCTCCCTTTATCCTGTTTTCCCTTCACTTTGGGACAAGTTCAGCTCTGCCAGATGCAAGTTTAACTCTGAATTAAAAAGAGCCACATTTATTTTCATTTTTCCTTTGCTGGTCTCTCCCGTCTTTCACTTAGAAATTTATCAGATAATGTTCTCCATAAAATGATATAAACATGGGATAATTCCAGAAACTGGAGTTTCTCCTTTTTTTAAAACAATTTGGCCTCCTAATGTGTCCAAATGTGTATGTGGTGGGAGAGGGAAAATTTAATGCAGTGGCATGTTACATCACAGTAACAAAGAATTTCAGCAGGTTGTATAATACTGTATTTCCATTATTTCCCCTAGCATCCTTGCAAAGATATGGCATTCATTTAAAAATATATTTAGCAACAAAATCCAGACCAATTAAACAGGCTCAGCAGTGTCTGTCTAGGATCACAACTGAAAGCTGCTTTTTAGTTCATTTAACTGAGAAGGCTTTAAAGCACAATAGCTGTTTGCAGGAAAAGAAAAGAAATTAAAAGTTGCAAAGAGAAATTACTGACATGATAATTTTTTTTAAAAAAATCCCTAAATAACAATATTGAACATTTTTTTTTCTGCTGACAAAACAAGGTTCTGAAAGTCATGTGGAAAAAGTGATTTCATTTGAAGACCTTTTAGCCAAAAACCCATATGCTGCTCTCAGTGCAGCCTCATAGCTGAGCTTCTTAGGAGACTAGCTATCCTAGAGAGTCTTCACACCCTGATGTCAGTTGTTTGGTTGCTTCCAGCAAGCTAAAAGTGCAGCCACGGTGACGGGTGAACGTTGGAGCCCTGCACCAGCCAACTGGGTGAAGTTTGTTGATAAGTGCTGGTCCCCTGGAAGAGGACAGTGTTTCTGGTGAATGCAGGAAAACCACATGGTGCCAGATCTGTAATAAGGCTGTTGACCCCTTGGTAGGTTTTTCGTAAATAAAATCTGTGATTCCCCAAACTCGCTCTTTCAGCAGGTTCCTCATCTGGCCATCTCCTTTTTGGTCCCAGAAAACCTCTAGATGCCAACAGAACCATGTAGGTTTTGGGCTGCACCATGTTCCCAACTATCAGAGAAGTATATCTCATGGTTGTCTGAGGTGTGTAATTGCAGAGGTGTGTTCCACGCACAGCAAACATGAGACAAGAGTGTGCTCAGCAGCCCTTGCACCATTTTAGAAAAACCCCAAGCCTTTACATCTTAGGCTGTGAGTTAGGTGCTATGACTAAGGAGCAGGAAAGCTGGGTACATCAGCCTGAGGGCATTCAAAACCACATTTACTGCTGAACTGGGGGGTACCTTGAATCATGCCCTTGAAAATAAGGTTGTGTGGGAGGGCTCTTCCGACCCTTCCTACTGAAGTGGTGTTATAGTGTTGCAAATAATACAGGATTCATATGGCTGGAATGCAAACCAAGAGGGAAGATGACTCAGGCTGCTCGGGATCAGGGTGTTCAGTTGGTGTGGTGCACCCCAGGGCTGGTCTGTGCTCCAAGGACTGCTCATAAATTTTTGTTCAAATAGACCCTGGATTGAAAAAGAAATAGTCATGAGAGCCTGTCTGCTAGGCTACAAAGTTATGTGTTCTTCTGTTCTGGATGAAGCTTTTGCTGTTTTTGTTGTGTATATGCTGATGGGGTAGAACAACTCTTGGAGACCAATTTGACGGCAGGAAGAGAGGGGAGAAGTGGGTGGACTTTAGATTGCGGTGAGAATGGAGCCTGGTCTTCTGCTTCCCAAGTGCATGCATAGTCACTAGGATATTAAAATAAAAAGTATTTTCACTATAAAATACTGAGATTATTAAAAGAGTGGGCCTAGGCGTCTCTTTCTAGGTAACTTCAGCAGATCCCATGGAGCACACTGCAAGTGCTGGGTAGTTGGAGGCACATCCTGCATTTGGTGCAGAAGCTCCAAAGTAGGGCAGGAGTCCAGCCACATCACTGTGGCTTGTGGTTCCTACTGGTCACTGTGCAGTGCAAAGTCTGAGGTTTTCAGGGTATTTTTAGACGACTTTTCTGAAGCTACACCTCTGCCCTAGTTGAACCAATCTGGGTCTTCGATTCCGTTCTGGTGACCAAGATCCCTGCAGGCCCATCTTTGACTCAACCTGACCTTCAGTGAAAGCCTTTGAGTGGCTGTGTGAATCCCACTGCTGAACACAATATGCCATGCCATCTACTTTTCTTAACCGGCCAAGTGTCCAGCATTGTCACTGCTTGGTAACTAATGCATACAATTTTGACTTTACACAATGCAGTGCAATACATTTGGCTCCACAATTTGAAAAGGGTCTGCCCTTTGTCTCTCTTTATCAGTATTATCTGACATTGAGTTATGAGCTGCTAATGACCCAGAGATAATGAAAGTCATGTCTCGGAGAGCTCACAGTCTGAAACACTGATGCAAGAAGACAGGAGAACCACTCAAAAAATCCAGCGGGAAGAATAATCTGTGGCTTTGAGCATAATATATATTTTAATTACTGTTTGTTTGGCACTCTGGTAGGGAATATGGAAGAAAAAAGCTTTTAGGAGGGTTTTCAATGGTCTGACTGCAGTGGTTTCATTTTCTTCAGCTGAATTCCCCTTGCCCTCGTAGTTTTTCTTTTCAGAGTACTGGCACTTTGATAAGTGTTGATGGAAAACACTGTCTTTTATGCTTAATGTGGGTGTGAGTAGAGGGGAGAGTATATTGAAAGTGCTGCATGCAAGTGCCAGAAATGCCTGTGGTTCCCACACTCGAAGGAGCAGAAAATCTCCCCCCAGGAGGCCCAACAGTGTCAGAGGGTGCAAAGCAAAGGGAAGGTGGGCTGTAGCCCAAGCTTCTGTCTCTTCCCCAGTTCTGACTAATTTGGAGAGCCTAGCAAGGTCATGAAAGTTAGGAGCCCAGTGGCCTGGGATTGCCTTCTGAAGGTGTTTCTCTCAGGTGTCTTTACAATAAAGTCTCGCAGACTCTGCTTAGGCCAGTCTCCTGTTGGAGCCTGTTGGCCACTTATTCTTCTCAGCTGAAACAAGATAATGATTCCTGTCTAAATTATTCAAGATTTACACTGGTATGATCTGGACGAGAATCTGGTGCAAGTATCCTGCAGATATGCCAAGAAAGGAGGCAGTTGTATGTGAACATGTTCATTATGTATATTACCCCAGAGAAGCAAGCCACTGTCTCCGCTTGCCACTTCAAAGGAGAAGAGTGGGTCTGTTAAGAGAAAAGCAAAATCCTCAAGATGCCTTGAGGGAGAATAATTGAGATTTCGTTGATTTGTACAGACAGCAATGGAGACAGAAATCTCACACTTAAATTTTAAGTTTATGCGACACCCTTTTCTCAAGCACGCTGTTGTATGTGAGCCTGAAATCTTCAGCTAAAACACTGTAGCCCAGCAATGAGGCTCCATGATCTTCACAATATGCCTTTGTTTGTGTTTTTATAAGTCAAGAATATGCAGCTGATGAAAGACTGTCACAGATTCCCTGCAGAGCACTCCCGGTCTGAATCTCTCTCTCATGCCACCAGAATGAATCAGTCTGCAGACAGCAGTTTTTAGCAAAGATGCTTTATTACCAGGGCTGTAGCACCCACTAGAATGAGGGAACTCATTACTTTCAGAAAATTATTCTGATGTTTGAAGTTCTTTTACAGCCCCAAACTGGAGAAATTGTAAAGCTCCACATTTCTTTTTTAATGAGAATGAATGCACTGGATCTCTTTAATTAGACAGAGGTGGAAATGTATTAATTACCAGAGGACAACTCTCCATCTTCAAGTAACGGTACAGATGGACTGGCCCGAGCCCCCAGTGGTAATAAAGCATCCTGGCATGTTGACTAACAGCCTTAGTGCCTGCTGGGATGAAAAGAACTGGTGGGTATTTCCAAACCTTCACTATCATGAAGTACCATGAACAGGAACAAATGCTGTACACCTTTGGAATGCTTATTTTCTAATTATACACAGCGCTTCTGTCAAATCTTACTGATTTATACACGAAAAATAATTGGTCGTTCCATTTTCCTCTCCGCTTCCACACCATCCACATTTTAGCAGCAGCTGTCTGGAGGATGGAGGCATTAGACTATGTTTAAAAGATTGTTACTTCCATTTTTGAGTGGTTTAACTTTAAAGTATTATTTGCTGAGTCTAGGAGTTTGTGAGAAGCATGGTTGCTGAAAATCATGCTGAAACTGAAGGAGAGGAAGGTGATAATCAGAACAGCCTGATTTTTAAGTGGGATTGTGAATTAACTTATTCAGCTGGAGTTCCTTTCTGCTGTTGTCTTTATCAGCTGTTGTCATTCCCTCATCTGTTACAAATGCCTAAATAAATTAAATGGAGAAAAACACTGGACGTCAAAAATATTGACTAGAATTCAAAGTAGTTGGGAAGAGTTGCAGCGCCTATGGCTTGAACAGGGAACAAGCAATTGTTTGCGACAGCAGCAAAAGCCTGAGCACAGAACAGCCTTTCTGGAGTTGAAGGGTAATTATTGACATCAGGACTTGCAAAAGCATCGGAACTTTATTGTTAACAGAAGATCATGCATCTGTGTGCTGAATGTACATTTTTCTTCCTCTAAACACTGCATGAGGCTTCAAAGAGACCCTAGGTATTCCCTGGCCCTCATCATTTTTATTTTTAGATTTGACAAGTGGAGAGCAGCTAAAGAAAGTCTCTGTCCGTTGGCCAAGGTGATTTAGTCAGTGCAGAGGAGTAATACTAACTTAACTCTCTCTGCAACTCCCAGATTTTCTTTATGAGCTTGAATGGTGCTTGAATTAACTTCCTGTTTTGAGCCGTTCCATGAAAATTGCACACCTGAAAGTGTGAGCAAATTGTGAGCAAATTTCTACTTTCTACTAAAATTGCATCTTTTTGTGTGCTTGTGTGATATCAACAGTAGTTCTTAAAGTAAGGAGATGATGTTACGTGGTCACATTGTGGGTGTGTATGTCAGACCTTTTCCTCACTGTGAATGTTTCGATTCATTAGTTGATTTCATGAAGCTTTAAGAAAGGATTAAGCCTCCAATATACAAAGTTTCTGCAAAAGGTCTGTGAGATGCATGGTGAAAGACCATATGAATCCACGTTCATCTGATCTCTCCTATGCCCTGTCTTCTCCTTCCAAAAGAGTTATGGGGCAGAATTTGTCAGAGGGCAGCTGCAGCACCGTGGTGGGCTGAGCTGTGGAAAAGCGTTTGACACCTGACCAACCAGTTGAACAACCAACATGTGTCCTGCCCAGTCAAACTGTGTTCATGTAGCCCTGGTTCCTACAAAGGTCTTCATGTTTCTTGGCCCACCAGCAAGCTAGACAACATTGATGAAAGACAGGGGTGGGAGAAGAGAGTAGAAAGGGCATCAGGATATTGTAGAGGACTGAGGAGTCCTGCAGTGAAGAGAAATGAGGGAGCTAAGATTATTGTGGTGG
Source organism: Fratercula arctica (assembly GCA_947846985.1). NCBI lineage: Eukaryota > Metazoa > Chordata > Aves > Charadriiformes > Alcidae > Fratercula > Fratercula arctica. The sequence goes on along the minus strand of CANTUZ010000001.1, from coordinate 30,070,268 downwards.
GGCTGTAGGTGATATGAGGACGAGTTCATCGTTGTGATTTGTTTGAAGGTTCAGTCAACCATGAAGCATAAATCCAGTGGAAATCAGAATTAATTAGTGATGAAGAGTTACTTGTTGATAGTGCGTTGCATTCCTCTGCTTGGTTCCCTTTGCCGTATCGGGAAAGTGTTCTTCTTTTCAGACCTAGTTATATGAAAGGTCATCTTTTTGACCCAAAAATGTTTACGTAATGGTGTTAAATGATGGATTGCTCAGTATCTTAACTTAATGACAGTGGCACTTGAAAAATGTGGTGGTGATGTATGGATGAGAAAAATAAGGCTTAGATCCTGGTCTCATGCCAGGATCATGTTAGTCAGGCTCTGTTGTATTCTGTTTTGTTGTGTTTAAATACGTGCATAGGACCCATCAACGCTGCACTCAGAGCACCTGACTTCTGCAGTCATATTGAACAGTTCATTGGCCTAAGTCTGATCTAATAGTAGGATAAATCAGCAGTCATTTGATTTAAATTGACAGAGATAGAACTATATATTTAACGTGGTGATGTCAGAATCAGGTTCCTAGGATTTGATCTGAGTTCATTGTGCTCGTGCAATAACTGGAAGAAGTGCTAACTGTAAAACAATAGGCTCTTTGCTTTTTTTTTAACTTACAGTTTTTACAGCTGGCTCTGAAGAGCTGGAGTCTTGTGGGAAGCACTGTAGACTTCAGGCCTCCATTTATCCCCAGGCCAGGAGCAATGCTGGTAGCTGAAATGTGAGCTTTTCTAGAGCTCTGAAATGATATCCCCTTGGTCCCAGAAGATCATCCTTTCATGGGGTAAGAGGCAGCTTGAATACAACCTGATTTTCTGATCTGGCTTTAATGCTTAGGACCAGTGGACATCCTGTTGAAAGAGTGGATATGCCCTTTTTCTACCCTATGCTTAATACTTTCTGAAGCACATCAGGTATGGAAACATGTTCTGGCAGCACCTCAGCCATCCTAACCAGCCCCTTCCGGCTTTAAAATTGGTGGTTCTGTTCAGCTGCAAAATTGCGCAGCTCTGGGTTTTCTGGGTTATAACTCTGGGTATTTGTGATGGGGATTGTCATCATGTTTTGCCACTCACCTCGGTTTCTGATGGTTTCTACTCACTTATATTCAGTGATTTTTATCTTCAATCAGTTAGAGATTACTCTTCTGCGTGTGGCCTAATCATTTAACAATTTTCTCTTTTTGGGAAGGATGCCATTGTCTGGAAACATCCATCTTCTACAAAAAGACAACTGCGTGTCTCACCTTTTAGCATAGCTAACAATGCCTATATGTCAGATATGAGTCAGAAGGGATTTCTGTGTTTCTGCATGAACAGTGTTAGCATCTGACCCAGCAAAGAGCCCTGCATTGCTGGGCAGAGGTCCTGAGCACCGCCATCCTGTTATGCTGGCAGGCTGACTCATACGGCTTCAGTGGAGATCAAGGATTCACAACGACATCTCAACTGGTCCAGGAGTCTCCTTACGACTCCTCAAAGGAGAGCCTGCTCAATGGCAGGGAATGAAGTTGTCATGTTACAACAGTGATTTTATTGTAACCTTGAGAAAGTTATCTGTCCTGTTCAGGGAAAAAAAAAAAAAAGAAAAGAAAAAAGTTTGACAATAATCTGGTAAGTCAGTTGTTTTAAGGCAATTTTGAGGTGAAAGAAGGGGAAAAAAGCAAGACACTTCCTAAAAGGAAAGATGAAAAAGTGAGGCAGAAAACACTAAAACTAGTTGCAGAGTGTCATGACACTACTTCTAGATGGGCACATTTGCCGTTAAGTTGAGGGAGAGTTTTGCTAGCAAAAGATAGCACCGTGTTTTCTTCCCTCTTCTGGCAGTAAATAGGTAACACTCACTTTCTCTTGTGACGTGGTAGTGCCCAGCAGCCTTTGGAAAGGGTTGCTTTGTGTTGCCGCTTGCCTGAGAGCTGTTCTCCTGCCCTGAAGAAAGCAATGTTTGTGTCATATTCTGGTTTATAAACAAAATGTTCTATTTCATGTATAAAATGTGAAATGACTTACCATGAGAGTTTGATTAAAGTAGTTGAAAAGACCAAGAATTGCGTGCGTGGAGTTAGTTTTTCTTTGATATCAAAGACCCTTTGGCTTGGGCTTTTTTGTCAGATGGGAGAACAACTGTGCAGATAAATGACTTCAGTCTCTGTCTGCCTCAAATAGCACATGTGATGTGAGAAGTGCTCAGAGGATTTTGGTCTGGAGACTTTTTTTTTTTTTTTCTTTCATGCCAAGTTGATGTAAGAACACTACAAAACAGTTTATGTAGCATTTGGGCTGATATAGGGCCAGGTGGGGTGCTTGTCCAAAGGCCTAAGTGTTTGCAGCCATCCCAAAAAGCACATCTGTAGGTCACTAAAATGCATCCTGTCTTGCCATATAGCTGTTGGATACTGATCTGTACTGAGAATTTGCACGTGTGAGTAGTGATGACAGTGCTAGCATTAGGCACCTTATAAGTATGTAGCACTGCCTAAAATGTGCGTTCATCACAGCTCCCTACGGTGTGCCACGTGCCATGTATTTCCCACACTGAGTTTCCATTAGCTCAAGAAGTAATAAACATATGGGTACTTGGGGCTGGAAGAAATGAGCCCAGGGTATTGCCATGAACTTCTGGCAGTCAATAATGGGCACTGCCTGGCCAGTTTGATATAGTGAGTACTACCAACAGGATTAGAGGAACTAGCAGAGGAGTTTAATATTTTCTAACCAGTTTATTAAGAGTCCTCGGACAAAACCCATTTAAACTCTTTTTTTTTTTTTTTTCAGAAGCACTTTTCAAATGTGGTTTACAGTCTGAGAGCTGTCTCAAGGTAGCTACGATTAAAACATGTATAACTGTAACCTGTACAATTTTTAAGAATAGCAGAGGTAAATTACACTCTTGTCTATATATACATTATACCTAATTGTTCAGTTTCAGGTATGTGACAGAGAACAAAATGTGTCTTTTAGCTTTCTTTTAAGACAGTGAAAAACTGGATCAAAATTCATTTCATTCTTATACTATGCTCACCTCTGTAGTACTTGAGTGTCCTGTGATATTACTATTAAAGTAATCTCTGTTGCATGTTTGCTCTTTCAGTTTCTTAGTGAGAGAAACAAGCATAAGGAAAAGTTTGGAGTTTCAATTACATGAAATGTGTTTTTACAGACACACGTGCACACCCCCAATCTGATATGTTTATATCTAAGTTACATTACTTAATGATCACACATGTCATTGGAAGCAGATATGTGTGGTTCAGTTCAATCAACTGATACCCTGAAAATTTGTTTCAGGTTCTCTTATACTAGAAACTTAGTCATCTTACATGGGAGTGTAGCCAAGAGGTCTCATTGCTACATGATGTACTATGAAATCAACACACAGTACAGACTAAACTAAAACTGGTGTTAGATAAACAGATCCAAGCATGCAGTAAGTTTGGATGACCTGAATGGATGTGGCATATATTGCTATGAGTTATTGATGACCTTTCATAATTCACAAGTGGCTCAGGTTCCCTCCACCACTTCTGAGCTATGAGATCATTAATAATGTGTGCAAATAAATAACACATCTCGAGTCAGCTCATTGTATTTCCTATTGCTCTCTATTTCCCTCCATGTATGGTATGTATGCATATAATATTTATTTCAGAAACAGTGAAATTCCCACCAGCAGCTGTTGGGAAGAAAGTTATATCTCATAGTTATATCATTGGAGAGCTATATTTCATAGCTGTGAGGTTATAGTCATAAAATATAGCCTTTTAATGTGTTAAGAAAAACTTCTGCAGTTATTTAAACCAATAGGGCTATTGTATTCAAATTAACTAAACTTTACAGTACCGTCGCATCCACTGGGTCAAATTCTATCCTGGCTTACACACTGAACTCATTGGAAATTGCAAATGGCATCATCAGTCAGTACAAAACTGACTTTGCAAATCCTCCGTGGATGGTGGAATCACACTGCGGATGAATTGGTCCAACAATTAAGGTCTTTTGACCCTAAATGTGCTGTAGCCTCAGTTGTCGTTTGCCAAGTCTTCTCTTTTTTAACTTGGGAGTAATGCAACTCTCTCAACCAAAAGCTAAAATGATCCTAAGTCCATTGAAGTTAAATCTTTCCATTGAATTCAGTAGGCTTTAGATCAGCTCCTAAGAGCAGTTGCCATCTCGGAAAAAATCTATGTGAAAATTGTCCTTGATTTCGCTATTAATGATCTTTGCTCTGAAGTTACTTCATTCCCATATTTTTCCAATACTGTATTTAAACATTGTTTTTCATTCCTCATTGTTCATGCAGCTTTGAGGTCTGTTCTCATCAGTGGGTTTCTTACTGCGCTAATAAGAAAAATATTGCCGTTTGTAATCTCTTCTTTCATCTTTGTGTTTATTAACATTTGAGAATGTATGCAGTTCCATGGGTCAGTCATGCCAGAGAAAGAAGTTTTGTCATATCGCTCAACCTTCCTGCTTGTAGCTGCACAGCCTTTTATTTCAGTTTCTGGTAGGCTCCTCCTGGAAAATGCTGTAGTCATTGAACCAACAAGACATATCCATGGGGGAAGTAGGCTGAAGGCTATTAATGCTTGTATTGATGCATATATGGCAGTGCCCTGGTAGTTCATTGATATTGGTTATTTAAGGCTATTTCAGCGCACGGGCAGTAATCCAATGTGCCAGTAGACAAGTATAGCAGTGTTGTTAATAAGACTGGCACCAAATTAAGAAGCCTTGGTATTAACCTGATGTCCGTATCCACAAAGTTAGGTTTTCAAACATCAGAACCCTTAAATAATAGTATAAGCCGATGAATCTTATTTAGACTATTTCTTCTTTTTGGTATTAATTGCACTGTGATTATGCAATTAGTCAATTAAAGAAAATCTACCAGTGGGAGAAGAAATACGTACCTAAGTGAGTCTTCACTCTGACACTTTTAGCCATGGTCCTTCATTCCAGGTCTGAACAGGAACATTTTGGTCCCTCCACTGAACATCTGCGTGGGGAGGGTTTTTCACTGAAAAGCATTTTTCACTGTTCAAAAGCATCCAGGGTGAGGAAGCCCAGAAGCAGGGAGTTACTACTGGTTTCTGTATAGCCCAGCCTATTTAGCACAGACAGCAGTGCTTTGCTGCAACCTGTAAGGGATTAACTTAATTTACCTCAAGATAGCTATCCAGTGGAAGCTCTTGGAGGAGGAGTTTGGATATGAGAGGGAGAGAGAGAGAAGTGGTTGAATTCAAGATGTGTTGCCCCTAAGATGGCATGGAAGGTCTGGGTGGTGGTCCTCTCTCTGGAATGAAGTGATGCTGGTGTTCATAGCAACTATCTGGTATTATAGCTGAGCTATTTGAGATTATATCAGTGCATTCACTGAAGATCCACTTTCCACATCTCCCACATGATCAGAAAACCTGATACTTCCCAAAACTGCTACTGGAATCACTGCTGCTGTTAGATCACGCTCGCAATGTTCTTCACTTTAAATATGATTTTTGGGGGCTGCCCAAAACGTGAGTCATTTCTTCACAGACAGTTTTTCAAAAATTGCTGCCTCTGTGTTAGCAGATATCCGTCTTTATGCTAAATAAGCCAAGGATTCTGTTAACTGTACTAACTGCATGGAGTAAATCACCCTTTGGCCCCTGAACGCAGCAACCTTTCCCATCTAGCCACGAAGAAACTGATGGAGTAGCACTGGAAAGCTTGCATTCTTGCTGTCTGGCAAAATAATAAATAAAAATGGATCATTTCTTAATGGACTTTAGAGAGGTGAGTAACTTAAATCTGGTAAACATACAAGAGCAGCAGCCACCTCTATTTCTCTCGGACAGTAGAGGAAAACATTGTTTTAAAAATTCATCTAAATATCCTCCTGCATGAAATGAAAAATAGTTTCTAATCTATCTAAGAAAATGTAACAAATATTTTTTGTTCACAGCTAACCAGTTGCAGTGATACCCAGAGGGGTCCTGGTCAAGTTTCCACCGATGGAGATCAATGGGGAGTCTTTCCATTTCCTCTAATGGGGTTTGTTGTGTTGCTCAGTGCTGATTTAAGAATAATAGGGAAGCTGGCAACCAAAAGGTACTCTGATTCGTTAGAACAAGGAGCAGACTTACTCATTGTAGGAGTGCATGAATAACTAGTTTCTGAAAAGTTTGATTAAGAAACTAAAAACTTACCCATGGCCTCTGTGATGTGAATGGGGAAAATCCTACCAGCATTAGCAAGTGCAGGACTGAGGCTTTAAAATCAACAGAGAGAAACGGCTGGAGAAATAGGCTGACAGGAACCTCACAAAGTTTAACAAGGGGAATGTGCAAAGTCCTGCACCTGGGGAGCAACAACCCCAGGCACCAGCATATACCGTAGACCACACAGCTGGAAAGCAGCTTGGCAGAAAAGCACCTGGGGTTCCTGGTGGACAAGAAGTTGACCATGAGCCAGTGATGTGCCCTCGTGGCAAAAGCGGCAAATGGGATCATGGGCTGCATTCTACAAAGTATTGACAGCAGGTCAAGGGAGGTGATCCTTCCCCTCTACCTAGCACTGGTGAGGCCGCACCTGGAGGGCTGTGTCCAATCCTGGGCTCCTCAGCACAAGAGAGGCACGGACATACTGGGAAGAGTCCAACAAAAAGCAATGAAGGTGACTAAGAGACCAGAGCACGTCTCCTATGAGGAAAGGCTGGGAGGACAGAGACTGTTCACTCTGGAGAAGAGAAGGCTCAGGGGGAATCTCATCAATGTGTACAAATATCTGAAGGGCAAGGAGGACAGAGCCAGGGTCTTTTCAGTGGTGCCCAGTGGCAGGACCAGAGGCAATGGGCACAAACTGAAACACAGGACGTTCCCTCAGAACATCAAGAACCACTTTTTTACTGTGAGGGTGACTGAGCACTGGCACAGGCTGGCCAGGGAGATTGTGGAATCTCTCCCCTTGGAGGTATTAAAAAGCTGGCTGGACACAGTGCCAGGCAGCCTGCTGTACGTGGCTCTTCCTGAGCAGGGGAGTTTGGACCAGATGAGCTCCAGAGGTCCCATCCAACCTCAAACATTCTGTGATTTTGCGACGAGTGGAAGAGAATTAAGGTACAGCAGATTGTAGCTACCCTCAAAATGGAGACTGTGAAAAACACATGTAGCCTCAACAGAGATTATGCCATTGATTGTGACTTCAAATCACAAAGGGACACCAATGGTAATAAAATGTACGGCAGGGGCGGAGGACAAGGAAACCTAGCCAAGACTACTCAGAAACTGTTATATTCAGTAACTGTTTGTAATTGGTGTGGAATAAGTGTAAACTGGATGAATTTGTGTGTATGGCGTGAATTAGTCATTGAGGTTAAAGTGAATTGAGGTTAAAGAGAATTAAAGTTTTCTCTTTTTTTTTTTTTTCTTTTTGAAGAGAAATGGTTCTCTCCTACATCAATGAAGTACATAAAATCCTTATCTTTGACTTTTAATTAATGCGAGATATAAAACCTAGGAAAAAATCCGTTATGAATTGAGAACACACATGTAGTTAGTGACAGTTTGAGATCAAGACAATGAACACTTTTATAAAATGTTTCTCTAAAAAATAAAAATGTTGCTAATTTTGCAGAATTCCATCATATGGTTACTTAAGGGTAAAGACAAAACAGTTAGGAAATATGAACTATGTCTTAGCCAGCTAAAAGACTTACCAAACCATGGGCAGTTACTTTTTAAAAGATGAGAGCACTGGGAAATGACTGGAACGAGAACAGAAGCACACTCGTAAACCTCAACAAAAAAAGAATATTCTTAGTAATTACCATTTTTTAAAGTACTTTAATCCAAAACTCAACATCTGATAAGGAAAATAGTCTTTGAACATCTAGAAGACAATAAAATTATGATCAATAACCAGGACTGATTTGTCAAGACTAAATGTTGCCAGACAAACCATTTTTATAGCTTAGAGTAATTAGTGGATGAAGAAAATGAGGTAAATGTTATATTGAAGGTCAGAGTCTCAGCTGGAGAAAGGAAACATAACCATATTGACTTCATCGTACTTATTAAAGTAAACTGAAGATCAGCATTTATACTTTAGAACAGCATTTCTCCAAGTCTCATAAAGTTTTACCTGAAAAATAAAATCAAATTGTTTCTAAACATTTCACATAACATGAAACCAGAGTAAAATGATCACAGAACTGAGCAATTTAGAATGATTTTAGGCATTGCAAAGAATGTTTCTAAAAGACATCTTATTTCCTGACCTCGTTAATAATCCAGGAAAGGTCCAAATTTTATTAATGCAGCATGGTATGTGCTATGAACATTTTGAAAAAAAAGAATAAAAAATATACATCGAGTTAGGGAGAAAAGCTGGGGAATAATACAAGTATGATATTTATAGGGGAAAAATATTCAAAATACTGATATTCAGAATGAAGAAGAAACCTGACAGCAGTATTGTCATTTTGCTTGCAGGAACAAAGATATCAGCCCAATTTTATTATATGTGTATTTTGACATACAATCTGTATCTTCTATGGATGTGTTTCTACTTGAATTAAATTAATTCAGTGGAAAGAGTTTCAAGTCTTTTCCTTATATTATTATCTACTGAAAGAATTACTTGGTGTTGACATTACATAGTTACTGACATGTTTGTTAATACTCATAACTAAAAGTATGTTAGTACATAGAGTAAAAAAGAACAGTCTTTTACAAACCGTGAGACGAGGTAAGATTTAGATGCAGACAATCAAGGAGAAAATGAAAGGGCAGTGACACGATACTGGCCAGCACCATAAACAATGATTTTGGTGAAAGTGATGTGAATCTTTTCATTATTAACTCTTGTCTCGAGGATATGCCACTGCTCTCACGTCAGTGTTGGTCAGAGGTTACTCTCAAGATGAGATTCTCCAACCATTTGCTGTGGGAGCGCTCAGTCATATCTTGGACATTACTTCAGTCCAAGGTCTGGAGCTCGCTAGAGAAAAATTCAAGTATAGTCATCATATCATGATGATATGATGTAATCACACAGAGTAATTCAGATTACAAGGATCCTCCACTCCAGCTCCCCCCAAAAAAGCAGGACAATTTAGAGTTATGTGAGGTTGCTCTAGGTCTTAACAACACTTCGTGTAGGCCCACAAAGTAATACAGGTGGAAAGGGTGCAGACTGTGCTGCCTCTGATACTCCAGAGCTCTCTTGATTTCTCGGGTAGATATGAGTTTAGATTCCCAGGTGCTCCCATAAAACCAATGCTTTTTGATATGAAGCAGTTGCTTTTTTGGCAGCACTGATAGGAACATCACAAGAAGGAACCGTTGTCGTTGTGCTGCAGGGGTAGCTAAGCATAAACAAAGAAGGAAGGGCCAGCTTCATCTGCCTGGATGCTTGTGAGAAAATAATCAGAAATATTTGCAACTGGAAACTCATGTGTCCAGACTCGCATACAGGTTATATGCAGTATTACTGTTCCCATGCTACAGTGTGTAGTGAGAATGTGGGGCAATTATGAAAGTGAAATTTGCTTTTTCTGCAATGTGTGCAACATTTATTTAAAATGAATTGTTCCAGGGAACATCTTGGCCAAGAAACTCTTTCAGGAGATAATTTAAGGAAAATGAGCACCAAAGAATGGAAATTATGGGATTGAATTCGCTTAATTCAAATGGAAAATGTCTTCATGGTTTCTACCCAGCAGGTAATGCATATGTTTATTGCATTATAGAAATTACAGAGCTAGTTAAATTATTTCACTATTTTTGACATTCTGAAGATCTTTCCATTCCTTGTGATCTGAAATTGATACTTTTTCTGCTTATTTTACAATGTATTTCCACAGATTTTTGCCAGCATTTTTATGAAATCACATTAGAAAATTCATGTTTACTAATAATCTTTTTTCCTCCTGAAAGTAGGGAAAATAATGAAAGCAACAATGTTAAAATATATTTTAAAAATATTGACATATACGGTTGCCAATGTTTTAATAGGAAGTACTGATACTGTTTGAAATGTTCCCCTTATAAAAGTATAGGCCATTTTTTCAGCAGCGTGATGGCGCCAGATTTGCTAGAAGCTATCATAAATCATAGAATTATGGAAAAACTCAGGCTGGAGGGGACCTCCGACGGTCTTGTAGTTCAGCCTTGCACTCAAAGCTGGGCTAGCTTTGAAGTTATATCAAGTTGCTTAGTGTCTTGGCCAGTTGCATTTTGAGTATCTCCAGGGATGGAGGTGCCACGGCTTCTGTGGACAACTTGTGCTAGTGCTCAACTACCATCACTGTAAAACTTTTTCCTTATTTTTGATCAGGGCCCAAAACAGGACACGCTATTCCAGATGTATCTCCACAAGTCCTGAGTAGAGAGGAATAACCACTTTACTCAGCCTGCTGCTTACACTTCTTCTAATACAGCTTGATATGTGCTTAGCCTTCATTCCCACAAGCTCACAGGGTTAAGATGAGTTCAGCGAGGTCCTTCTCTGCAGATCTGCTCCTCAGCCAGTCATCCCTCAGCCTGTACCAACACAGAGGGTTAGCCCTACCCAGGGGCAGGACCTCGCTTTCATCTTTGGTGCATTTCATGAAGTTCCTTCTGGCTGATTACTCAGGCTGGTTTGGGTCCACCAAAGGTGGTGACATCCAACATATCAGCCGCTCCTCCCAGTTTGGCATCATCAGGAGACTTGCTGAGGGCTCATTATGTCCTATTGTCCAGGTTATTGATGAGTTTGCCATTTGTTAATCCACACTGATAGTTCTCTGTTGCTGTCTTTTCCCTTCATGTGCAGTGAAATGACCTGCATGAAGACTTGCTCCATCATTTTTCCAAGAACGGAGGGAAGACTGACTGTCTTAGTTGCCTGGATCTTCTTCCTTGCTTTTTTCAAAAAACATTTTTTTCTCTTACTGCAGACCCAAAGAGGCCGTCCCGCCTGAGGACATCTTCTGTGTGGAGACATTTGGTCAGAGGAATCATATATTATTGTGTAAATAATCAACTCTGTGCTCTCCAACCTAAAAATATTCTGTTTTCTTGGGAGAATTGGGGCCTTCATGGGGCACAGCTCTTCAATGTCCTCAGGCACGTCGATGTTGTTTATTAATCATGAGTCTTTCCTGAATACCACATCCAGGCTTCTCTGTTTGCATGCAAGCATATGCTCAGGTGTAGGCACAGGCTGAGTTTTGGAGTTGTTTATAAGAGTCTAAATACATCTGGCACCTTTTCACAGGACAAAGATCCTGTTCACTGAAGCAGACTGGGTAGAGGAAGGACCAAACATTCCTGATAGGTCTGCTGACCCACGCCCCAAGCTTGGCTATTGCTCAGCACTTCATGTAAGCTGCAAGCCTAGGCCACATTTGAAGAAATAGCCAGCGATAAAGACAGAAATGCCGTGGGTGATGGGCTCTCACCTGCTGCGAGAGGGGCAGATGGGCAGTTTCTTATTCCTCTCTAGTCCGAGGGAACTGGGTCTCCTGTGTTTCATTGTTTTGTAACTGGAGTTGTGGGATTAGTCAGGCTTTACTTGTTTCATGTACTCACTATGAAAGAAATGCTAAAATAACAACTATTGGGTCTAGTAAAAGAAGACATGGCATTTGCTTTCTCAGAGACTCTAGGTGACTTCAGGCAAAATCTGTGGAGAGGGGTTAGCAATCAGGTGATAAAAACATTTCAGCTCTAGCTTTATTCCATGCTTCCCTATGGCCGAGCACACCCTCACAGCAGATCTCAGCTAGTTTGAAGGACTCGATCCGTGAACCATTCAGATAACAAACATTTTGTCTTCCCAAATCTGAATCACAGCAACTCCTCTTTTCATCCAAGGATGGCCCAGAAATGAAAGGGACTTTCACATCAGAGGGATGTTTCTCTGCTGTGACATCCCGTCTGGGCTCTGGAAACTCCTGTTCCCCTGTGAAACCGAAGGCGGATGAGTGCTCGCTCCTAACCCTCTGCTGACGGCAGGGCTCAGCCTGGCAGCTCCCAAAGGAGCCTGTGCAGAAAGTGGCATTACCTCATATGTCACTGTGATATTTTAAAATGGTTGCATAATTACTTTGACTATTGCACTCAGACTGGATGACAGGACTATGAAGACAAATTTGTTCCAGAAGCTGTTTGGATTTTTTCCTTTCCCCCCCCTTTTTTTTTTCTTTTTTTCCCTTTGTAGTCTGGGGGTACACAGCAACCTGAGATGTTACTGGTAGGAAAAGTCACTGAGGAGGGGGGGGGAATAGGGAATTACAGACCCACACACACTTTCCCCTGTTACTCAGAGCTTAAAGGAAGGGCATGCAGCCACCTGATTTCCATTACCACGACGGACCTCACCAATGGTGCCCATTGGAGCATGCACGTGCATCACTGGTGGGTATTTTGGCACATGGCAACCAACTCCCAACCATGATGCCATTGGAGGAAGGACAAAGCCTTTCTCAAAGACACCATGTGCCTGAGGCCAGCTCCTACGAGATGTTCCATGACCAGAGACGGCAGCAAACGTTATCATGTTAGGTGCCCCTCTGCCCTTTTTGGGGCAATGCCTGCCAGTCTCTCCCTGAGAAGGTACTTTCCGGAGCACAGCAATGCCCACTCTGCCCCTGAGGATTACGGTCTCTGGTCAGAGGGACTTGGGGACCTGGTCCTGCCTGACCGCTCTGAGCTTGGTACCTGCCTGGGGCACGCAGCACTCTTAACTGCATGATGGCCCCCAAATCAAGATATAATGAGGTTACCCCATAAAAAATAAAATCAATTCAGTGCAAAATAGATGTCCTTGGCTTTGAAGGGAATAAGGAGAAAAAGAAATCTTTGTTACCTTTATAATAGATATTTACATTCAGCCGTTAGACCGTGACCTGCGTTATCTGATCCAGACTAAACTGCTGTTGGTTTTGGGACCTCACAGGACCATGGTTAAGATGAGCACCCTTTGAAGCATGTGACGATCTACTGAGCGGTCTGAGCTTTTACACAGATTTTGTAGGGCAGAGATGAAAAATTAGTTTCAAGAAACGCATTTCTCACAGGCTCATAGAAAGCCCTTTAAGTGTGGACTGCACTCCACACAGAAAAGAGACCACATTAAAAAGGCATTTAAACCCTCGAAAGTCTTTTTGACTTCTGACTTCAAAAGAGTTCCCTTGCAGAACTGTGCCCGCAGTAGCTGCCTCCTGATCATATGGTCAGGCATGAGGAAAATTCAGCTGATTTCTCCCTCAGCTATACAATGAAGCGTGTTACAAAACGTAAAATTGGAAAATTATGTTGGGTTTTTAATCTTTATATGACAAACAAATGGATTCTACTGGAAATGCAGACAGTGATGTGCAAAATATTAATTTGGAAGCTAGAAGTTAGTAAGGGTAAGTTTTCAGTTTTTTTTCCAGGGACATGGGGAGCAATTAGGCCTCCTTGCTGCCTTATCCAAAGTGAAAAGACAAGTGGTCCTCTCAGGCACTCTGATGACTACAATTCAGGGATGTGGTCCCTGACAAGGACCCAGCTAGGTAGGAGATGCCAGGGAGAAGCCTGGGATAATTTGAAAACAACTGGCCTATCTCACCCAGAGAGCATTGAAATAAAATGGAAATGGGAAAAATGAGGGCACCAAGGCTGGATTGTGTAAATAACCAACTAATACATTTGTTGGCTGATCTGAAAAGTAATTGAAATAAATAATTGACGTGCAGAACTTGCTCTACTCTCCCAACACCAGGATTTTTTCCTTGTCAAAGTGAAAAAAAGTTAAAAAAAAAACAAAACAAAACTTTGGGGTAAAAAGTTATAGAAAGTTTTCCTCTTGGAGTTCTGAAGCAAAAGCCCCAAAAATGACATGCTGGGTTCATAAAGCTGTTAGCAGCTTGGACATCGCTTTGACTTGAAAGGAATCCCTGGCTATTCCTCTGCCCAGGTTGAGAGGGAATCTGGGGTGTGTTGATGCAGGCCGCCCTGCCTGGGGCTCCCTCCTGTGCATTGATCATCCTCACCTCCTAGCAGTGCTCTCCTCCTCGGAGCATCCTCAGCTTCATACCTCGGCAGGGGCTGGCAGAGTACTGGGAAAAACTGAGAGGGACTGACAACTACTGTCCCCCAAAGGGGCAGAAGACTTTAGTTCAGGTCAGGTCTTTTAATCAGAAAGGACACTTAGGTTGCAGAACCTGCAGCACCGTCCACAAGGACCCATGAGAGCAGAAAGGCACCTGCACTGACTGATGGCCAGTGCGGTTTTCTGGGACGTGGGTGCAGCTCCTCGAGCCAGAGGAAGAAATCAAACCTGCGTCTTTCATTTTTCAGCTGAGGGTATTGATATTCTGCTATTGGTGGAAGGTTAACTACCACCAATGCACCTTTATTTACATAACTTTTATTATAAGTACTTAGAAAGTTGAATATTTAAAAAATATGAAGAGCTTATGTTCAGATAGTGTCTAAACAAACTTTCTGACAGTTAAAAAACCCCAATCTTCATTTGTTTTGGCGAAAAATGTTTATTGAATTTGGTCAGACTTCAGAAATTCATCAGCCAACCTGATATAGCGGGGTATTTTGGTGACTAATGATTTAGCAAAAGAAATATACCATCTTCTTCCCAGGAGGCATATACTTCATTTGGGACTTCATGATAGGTTTTCCTTTCTTCCTTTCTCTCCTTTTGTCCTGGTTTGAGGTAAAACAGAACCAACTTTCTGTACAGTAGTTTTACTTCTTAGCTAGGCCTTTTCTAACTCTCTGAAATTAACAGTATATTGTGCCGAAAACAGTTCGTTCTCAGAGTGATAAGATCAATGTTTACAGTTTGTGCCAAGGAATGGTACGCAGAGAGGCTCTTGCTATTGTTATAGCAATAAGTATTATTGCTATAACAACCAAGGTCAGCTAATTTCGTTATTTGCCCCATTGGAGGGTCGGAAGCGGAAAAGCATAGAGGGGTCCCACCTGCAGGGAGGAGGGGACAGGACAGGTGACCCAAAACTGACCAACAGGGGTATTCCATCCCATCTGCCCCATGCTCAGTATAAAAGCTGAGGGATCGAAGGGTCAGCTCTCTTCCTTCAATGGCTGACGTCCGAGGAGGACTCTGTCTGTTCACCTGCCTTTGATCCTGATCCGTGTGTTCCTGACTCCAGCTCTGGAACCTGGTTCCCACCCATCGCTGAGTCCAGTCTGGGACTTCCCCAGTGCCTGCTGGTGATATCACCCTGGGAGCTTAATACGGTTTTGTATACACTGTATCTATTTCATTATTTTCCTTTTTATTTTATTATTCATATTCCATTAAAATAGTTCAGTTTCTTCTAAACTCATAAATCTCTTTATGTCTCCTCCTTCTCTCCGTGTACGAGAGGTTGGGGGGAGCATCTGTTGCCAGCCATTGGCCAATTTGGCTAAAACCACGACACATTTACAGGGCATTTGAGCTTCCCCAGGAGACAGGTTGCTGCCTTCTGCATCACCTGTGAGTTGGGCTTTCAAAGCAGGAGACTTCTCACCTCCTCCTTTGGATGGGAGCAGTAGACCATCCTTTTTGCTCTGCCCCACTCAGGGGAAGGGGCTGCTGCCAGCACTGATGGGCTGCGAGCTCAGAGAGGCCAGCAGCTAAGGGAGCCTGAAATCATGAGGTCCGCAAAACCAGTGTCAAATAGATGTCTTGTCTGTCCTTGTATGCTGTGTTTGGGCAGCTTTGAGAGCAGGCAAAGAGCATTTAGTTACCCATGTTTGATTTACACCGTCCTCAGGCATGCTAGGCAGTTGACTGAACCCATTCAGATCTGTGGTTCCTACCTGGAGGAGTTCGCAATCTAGTTTTAGAGGGGTGAGCTAAGGAAATACAAGGTGAAGTTGCTCAGAGACTCATCCCTCCTGGTCCTCCTCTAAAACTGCCCAGCTGTTTGCTTAAATTAACCCCTTCCGGGTGACGCTGCAGACTTACAGCTTTGTGTCAGTGCTGTCGTAACTGCAGGAGGGTATTTTCCTGGGAGAGTTTGCGATGCTGGTGGATTCAAGACAGAGCAAGCGGAGGCCAGCCCAGGCAAGGGGCTAGCAGAGGGAAGACATCATAAGCATCACATGGAGCATTGGGGGCCTCTGGGGAAAGCACCATTTCCTGATGAAGAGAGCTTCTCTACATCCCAGTCTCACCCCATGTAACATGAGGGCAGGGATCTTGCTGGTCACATGCTGAGCACTGTATGGGTTACGTTAGCTCAGAGCCATTCAGCTGCTGATTGCAGAAAGCCTCCCAGGAAAGCGCATGGTTATCTTTAAAATGATCTTCATCCAGCAGAGCAAGGCTTTGCTTCAGTTTTGCTAGTGTGGAATACTCCCATAACTTTAAATCATATCAGGATTTGATTGTGAGTTTAAATATATGTAGTGAACATTTAAATCCTGTGCAAACCAAGACCGGACAGGGGCCAAGACAAGTTGACGCAGGAGCAGCCATGTTGTTCTCTCTCCAGTCCAAGAACTGGATTCTTTCACAAAACCCGCTGTGTGTTAGTGATAAAAAGATGAATATTTGACATAGTTGTAAGATAACACTCTGACGCCCTAGTAAACATAAGTGAATTAGTGCTTATGAAAGAGACCCTATGACGTGGTTGCTTGCAACAGCGGCGAGTTGGACGTTGTGCCTCAGAAGGCACCTTCCAGCCTGGTCTTGTTGTTTGCTGGTACAGATCCATGGGGAGATGTTCAATAGGATTTGGGTTACTGTTTCATTTGTAGAAAATCTCACTCTTGCTATGTAATGCACTCAGTGTGTTGGAGCTACAATTGAAAAAAGAGGTTTGGATGATAATACCTTTTTCCCTTTCAGACCAAATTGTCATACCCCAGTTTGCACTGGATTAATAATCCCACAAAGGTCAGTGCAGCGGTTTGTGGAACAAGCAGTGCTCAAGGCCCTGCCCTTGGCTCCGCTGAGCCTCCGGGAAGCACCCCTGCAGCTGGGTGCTGGTGGAGTGGCCGCCAACGTGGGGGCCCACTGGAGAAGTCATGCTGGTGCTCACAGGGGTGCCAGAGACCAACTGCACAGTCAGAAAAACTGGAGAGACTTTGAATCTCTGCAGGCTGTAGCTCGTACGATATTAATAAAAAGCTCAGATGGGAGAGTTTACCAGCATAAGTCCAATTTAAAAATTGAAATAGATGGAATTTCAGTATCCTCTGCAAATTGGCGTATCAGACTCTTACAGCAGCTTTCAGAGTCCTTGTCCCTCCTGCAGCATAGCTGGTTCTTATTCCATGAACTTGATTTGTTAGCATGTCTGCTGTCAAAAGGTCTGTTTCTTATTTTTCTTGAGTTATACCTTAAATGTGTCTTTTTTTGGCTACTTATGTTCTCGTTTCTGCGCAGCGGCAGCCAAGCAGGGGCCCAACTTCTCATTCCTGGCCCTCAGATTTATTCCCATCGCTTTGATGGGTTGAGTCTGGTGCTGCCTGTATCACAGAGCACCTGGATGGGCTGATCGCAGACATTAACTGGCACTGCAGTCTCAGCTGTGGAAACAATTTTGCTGGCAGTAGAAGCCCAGTTTTGCTGGGGAGGGGCCCATATTTCTTGTTTGAAGCGTGTGAAGCCTCATCAGAGCTCTGTTATCAGACCCACTGGAATTTTTTTCCCCTCACTCTCTTCTTGGTCCACCTTCTCCCACTCCTCTAAATCTTACTTCTGCTTCTTCTCAAAGTCCCTAATGTATCTTTTCTGGCTTCTTTTGCTGTAATTTCTCCCCTCATTTTTTCTTCACCCATTAGCTCTTCCTTCACTGTGCTTCTCCACTGCTTCCTCCATTTTCTCTGCCCCTCCTCTTCATTTCGCAGGAGCCTCCTGTTTTTCTCCCTATGCTCCCAGTTTCACCACTTCTCCAGAAGCTCCATAAATGACAATTCAAGTAATGGGGTGTATCCCTTGAAAACACAGCTCTTTCAGTCCTCAGAGATGCTGTGAGATGCAGGCCCAGGTGGCATCGCCGCTATTATTATTTTATTAACAAGTGATGCCGGGGACCCACGGTGACAAGTGTTGTGTAGCCGGAGAGTAAAAGACAGCTCTTGCCACAGAAGTCCTCACATGCTCCACAGGCATAAAGGGATTACAGCCTCAACCTTACTCATTGGCAACTGAGCCTTATGAAAAAAAAAGGATAAATTTACTAAGCTGTTTAGGCACATAAAATTGCAAATACATATTTTCTCCCCATCCTGACATCCTTACGCATGTTAACTGCTTAATTCCATTTAACTTGTTGATTTTACTGGCACATAGGAATGACACCCATGCAGAAACCATAGAAAAATGTGCTCATGGTGATTGGGTCAAGTCCACACAGAAAGTTCAAGACCATCCGTTTCTCTCTATGGTCTCATAGGGGGAATGAAAGCTCAGCACAATTAAAACAAGGAGAGAGAACAGGGGGAGGGGAAACAATGAAACTCTATAGACTGTGCTCGTCGTGCTGTATCTGACTCTGCCTCAAGGGCCTGGACTGAAAAGCCTGTTTTCCTGAGGGACGGCTAGAGCTGAAAACTGCCCCATGGTCCTCATATTCTGTGATATTCCAGTAGAGCATTCATGAAATGCTGTGTCAGCTTCACAGACATATTAAGATAGAAGACTATAAAGATCTAAGCATGAATATCATGATTCATGTTCTCCTCCTTTGTGTCACACTGATGTTTAGACTGTAGGTTTAATGCCATCTCCCATTTAAGAGGTTTCGATGTGCCACAGGCTTTTCTATCAACGTATGGTTGTATTGTTTCCTGTTACTTGAGGTCAGTTGGCTCTTGGCCAAGGGATAAGTGGACCTGCTAAGTTTGAGAGAAGTGAAATGGTTAATTTGATAATATTTAACTTGCCAAAGCCTCGATATGCAGAGGTAGCATGCTCAGGAGTTGAGCGGGGCAGCATGATGTCCCTTAGCTATCATTTCAGGATGCCTGCAGAACCAGGAAGAGTGTGTATCAGTTTACACTCAGCTTGGTAATCTTGCATGGGGCCTGTTTGTGTCTCTTGTGCTGAAGGCTGAATGTAAAACGAACATTGTTAGCCAAGAAAGCAAATAAAGGGAACTATTTCCCAAGGCATTTTACTCTGTTTATTTAACGCCTCTGAACAAACCCCTTTCCACATCCTCTGAACCTACTGGCCACTTCAGATAGCTCCATTTCCTGCTGGGTGAGTTTTTTCTAAAATGTTTATTCAGCTCCAGGAAATGATGATTTCCTGAATATTCTGAAACTTCATATTTTTGTTGTATCCCTGTTTATTTAATAGGCTTATTGTGCAAGTGTGCAATGCACTGCAACACCCCATGCGATGTAACTGTAAGGAGGAGTGGAACTAGACGTAGTACATCAAAAACCAGTTTAAGTGAAATGAAATCTGGTTTTGCTAATTTATACACTAGTGTATTTCCATTAGCATGAGCAGTTACTCCTTATTTATACTGGCCTTAATGAGTTCAGAAGTAGGCTTTTAAATTTATCCTGCTCTTTAAGGAAAGGTGCCTAAAAATTCAAGACAGTGAAGGAGAATTAATTAACTTAAAGATCAAGATTTTATAATTCACAGTTTACATTAATGTCTTTTAGTTTTCTTTAAGCAGCAAACCAACAGAAGGGACTACAAGTTTTCTTCACCCTACACTGGGACTAAAAATGAGCAATGCTTATTCTGTGAGGTTGAAATTAAGCTGTAGGCAGCACTCCAGCCTGATATGGATTTCACTATAGAAAGTGAAATTTGTTCACAGTCTTAATGAAAAGGCTGTAATACTTTATGCACAAGGATGAGAACCAGGAGGAACTATGCTGAAATAAAAAGAGCTTCTTTAAGGTAAATCAAATGGGATTGGTTCCAGAGGAAATTCAGGAATTGCATAGCCTTGCCATTAACCCTGGACTGAGCCAGGTGTCCTCCCCATGCTTTTGTCTTCTCCTTTTGCATCTACTTTTTGTTAACCTTCATCTGCCTCATCCTTACCTGGAACTTCTCCTGTCACAGAAACCACATCCTTCAATGGCCACCATGTCTCCATTTGGAAAGGATTTTGAAGGAGGAACAGAGTGAGAATTAGACTTTTGTTTTCTCAGGGACCCTTTTATCTGTCTTCCTCCAGAAACCAGCCTCTTCCTCTCCTTTGAGTTATTTGTTGCCATTCCTATACTGTCTGAGTTGAGGAGGCTGGTTGTTTTCTCCCACTTTTAAATATTCTTTTTAGAGTTTCTCCCTTTCCTTTCCTTTCCTTTCCTTTCCTTTCCTTTCCTTTCCTTTCCTTTCCTTTCCTTTCCTTTCCTTTCCTTTCCTTTCCTTTCCTTTCCTTTCCTTTCCTTTCCTTTCCTTTCCTTTCCTTTCCTTTCCTTTCCTTTCCTTTCCTTTCCTTTCCTTTCCTTTCCTTTCCTTTCCTTTCCTTTCCTTTCCTTTCCTTTCCTTTCCTTTCCTTCCTTCCCTTCCCTTCCCTTCCCTTCCCTTTCCCTTCCCTTCCCTTCCCTTCCCTTCCCTTCCCTTCCCTTCCCTTCCCTTCCCTTCCCTTCCCTTCCCTTCCCTTCCCTTTCCCTCCCTTCCCTTTCCCTCCCTTCCCTTCCCTTCCCTTCCCTTCCCTTCCCTTCCCTTCCCTTCCCTTCCCTTCCCTTCCCTTCCCTTCCCTTCCCTTCCCTTCCCTTCCCTTCCCTTCCCTTCCCTTCCCTTCCCTTCCCTTCCCTTCCCTTCCCCTTCCCCTTCCCCTTCCCCTTCCCCTTCCCCTTCCCCTTCCCCTTCCCCTTCCCCTTCCCTTCCCTTCCCTTCCCTTCCCTTCCCTTCCCTTCCCTTCCCTTCCCTTCCCTTCCCTTTCCTTTCCTTTCCTTTCCTTTTATGCATCCCATACTCATCCACCATTTTTTCCCAGTTCAGGTGGAGACATGCTCCTGTGGTGTCTGTATCACCAGATTTTGCCGGGATGTTTCTATCACTGACAGAGACTGAACCCCTTGTAGGCACAGGAAGGGGGCCTGCTTCCAGCCCACCCCTTCTGAAGCAATGCGGTACCACTGCGCCCCGTCTGAAAGGAGCATTCTTGTTTTTGACACCAAATATTTGATAGCCACATTGCTGAGCTGAGTAATCTCTGAGGATGCCATTCCTGCCATCTTACCTCCTCCTTGAGTTCACGTTGTGCAATTTTACCACCAAGATGCAGGATCACGACTCTTTGATTTTTGAGTGGGCCTGGACTGTTTTTAATTAATCTCTGATTAATTCACCTTACATCCTCGTGTGACCTGCTTTCCGCCTCTGCAGGGAGACACTTCCCTCTCTTCCTCCTGTCTAACATGGTCAGGCAGAGCTGCAACACTTTTGTCTTTTTTCTTTCCAGGAGCCTTTTTCTTCCTACTTTTTCTGCTCCACCATAGCTCTGATACTGGATCATCAGCTCCAACAGCCTCTTCCTCAGCTTTAACAGAAGGTTTCTTCATCCTGAGACATTTGTTACGTTTTAACTCTCTTTAAGTTTGGTGAAGTTTTCAGAGTATGTAGGGGACCCACTGAGAATGGTTTTTACCTCCTATACAGGTTTTGGCTACTTGGCCTCTATTATCACTTCAGCTGAGGCTGCTGGGAATCATTTGCAGCACCATGTTTAAACCTGAAATTTCATGAGAAAAATCTACCCTGGGCTACTATTGCGTTTGTAAAGTAAGCTGCTAGGTGTTAGGAAAGCAAGAGAATCACACAAATAAATAGGTTTAAATTAACTCCAGGTCCTATACTAATGCATGATGACATTTACAGCTGCCTTGGCTTACCCTGCCATCTTCTGGTGATACCTGCTGCAAGATCAAAAGTTAGAGGTGAAATGAGATGAGATATTTTATTGCTAAGAACACAAGGGTTGGCTCCAATCCAACAGAACAGTTTCCTTAAATAACCATTTTTAATATACAGCACCATATAAGATTCCTGCAATAAATGGTAGGATTTTAGATTTTGATTTAACTTCTTTCAATAATGCATTTATTTTACTGAATGATACTTCTCTAGGCTAAACAAATGTTTCTGGCCTGACAATGCCTGCCCTGGCAAAGGTGGATTAAAAAAAATGTACCACTCATTTCTCTATCATTATAAAGCAACCAAGGATATTGAGGCAGCCAGAGCCATTGACTGGCCAAGTATTCAAGACTGTGACTACTTGGTCTCCAACTCTTTAGATGCTCAGTTACAAACTGCTTCTCAGCCATCCAAACCCGGACTATTTGACACTTTCCACAACAAAACCACCGATCTGCGCTCCAATTCTCTCACTGTATCTTTCAGCCTAATAACTTCAATGATTTTCTTTCTTGCTGGTTTTCCTGCTTCTTTCCATTTCTGTTTGCACCCTGTCCAGAATTACGCTGTTTGTCGGCTTGGTTTTGCCCTTTGACCGGCCCCCAATACTCTTCTTTGCAGAGGCCTCAGCACTGGCCATCCCCTAAGGCAGGAACTGAGTTTGAATTTTTTTTTTTTTGACATTTAAAGCCCTGTAGGTTTGGAAAGTTCCCCCCCTCACCCAGAGGAAAATTTGGACTTTTTATTGGAAAACCAAAAAATATTCAGTGTTTGGCAACAAAGAGATTAGTCATGTCTCAAAACTACAGGCCACTCTTTAATGCTCACCAAAAGTATTCTTTTTTTTTTTTTGCGTCTGAAAAAGTTCAGTTGCCATAAACAGAGGGTTGGGTTTTTTTGGTGTTTCCACAAAATGTTGAAAATTTTCATGGAAAGCAGCTGTTGTGGGTAAAAAAAAATATTAGACAGAGTAATCACATAAAAGTACTCCTTTTACTGTTCAGTAGAGAAGTTTTGATGGAAAATTTTGACCAGCCTTGCTTTAAGACCTTTTATGGTGCTGTGTTATGAAAGGATTAGACTTAGA
This sequence comes from Fratercula arctica, assembly GCA_947846985.1. Lineage (NCBI taxonomy): Eukaryota > Metazoa > Chordata > Aves > Charadriiformes > Alcidae > Fratercula > Fratercula arctica. The sequence continues at coordinate 30,047,319 of CANTUZ010000001.1, read as the reverse complement.
CACTCTATCTGGCTTCTTCACCTATTTCTGTTTATACTTCATTATGTCAATCTCTTCACTATCCTCAGGTCTGTAATCCCCTCTCTTTTCAAATTTACAATATTTATTCGCTTGCTTTATTTAAAACGTTTTGCTTGCTTCTGTTTTCATTTAATCGACTGGGCTTCTTAGTTATGGGGTTTTTGTTAATCTGCCTGATTTCTTCCTGGCTGCCCAACTCTGCTATGTGAGGTTACTCTCAAGGGCTGCTCTAGTGGCATGGCACTGGGTCTTTAGGGCATTTCAGTGTTGCAGACCTTTGTGACTTCTTTGATGTATCCCAACGGCACAAGGCTCCCTTGGGTCCTCGCAACATCTTTACCCTGGCACTTGGCAGCACACTCAGATTCCTGTCCTTGGTGTTTCACTACTGAGGAACTTCCAATTTATAGCAGAAATTGTTATTACGCTCTAATTGAAGGAGCTCCTACTTGGTATTATTGCCTTATCACCCGTCTTCATGGTGTTCAAGTTGTTTCTGCTGTTCTGGCTCTCAGCCTCCTTCTGCAGCAGCTCACGTCATCTATTCTGCCCTGAGACTGCACCCTGAGAGGCACTGTGCTCCCCCAGCAGGGCTAATTAGGTCCCTAATTATGTCGAACAGGCTAATTCCAGATGATGATGGCTTCTGGTACGTCACGGGGAAAAGCACCCTGGGGATTCAGGACCACAACTGTTACAGGAACTTGGACTTCGGAAAGACGGAGACATTTTTGAATTGGAGACACTTTTGGATTCCTCCACAAACAGCCAATAACAGTGGTGTTTTGAAAGCATGCACAGAGTTGTGTCAGTGTCAAAATTGCACGTTAATGTTTTTTTTCTTTAACGCATTGAAGGCCTCCAGGGAAATAGCAAGTTAATTTGGCTGATTGGTGTCGTCCCCCCGAAGTGTGTTTACCAGAACCAAGACTAATTAGCTCTCCAGACAGTATGTGAATGCAAACATATCAGCTTTTATTTTCCTTCCTCTAACTCCCATCTGATCTCACTCAGTTGCACCTTCAAGGAGCGAACACATTAGGAAGTCTGGAGCTCAGGAGCAGGGGATGCAAGGGAGGGGTGGTTTGCTGTGATTTGCAAGGTCGTGGTGGACAAAGTGTGCTGGAGTGGCAGGTCTGAGTCTCCACCACCTATCAGCTGAGGCACTTTTAATTCTAGCTCAGAAACAAGTGTAAAACCCAATCAAGTCAGGCAATCTATACCCTATCCTCACTTCTAAGGCGTTGAGTCCTTTTTCTCCCCAGACAGTCAAAGCCCTGAGTCCACTGTTTTAAGCAGGGCGATCAACCTGTGTGGAGCATTGGTTCAGATAAAAGGGGGAGTTCCCTGCATGAAACTGTACAAGTACAGCTTATGTGGGCTCTGCTTTTCTCTCCGGCTTTGCCAGGAGCCTTGTGTGCAGTCTCAGGCAATGTCCAGGCAGAGCAGTAACCCAAAATATACTGCAGGAAGTCATGTTGTGTTCATCGTGGAGCTGTGCCCCCTGGAGCACCCGATGCTACAGGACACTGTGAATTTTGCAGAGGTGATGGTAATATTTGAAATAAGAATGACCAGACGGTGAGAGGTTTCTAATAACCAAGGACGTGCTCTTAGCCAGTGCCTGTACTGGAGAAAAGATATTTTTTGGCATCTTTTTCTAAACATTCTTCTTAAAACAAGCAGAGAGGCAGAGTTTGATCACAGTGGCACTGGTGCAAGTCCAGAGTACCTGCCGTGAGTGACTGAATTATGCTAGATTCGCAGCAGGGTAATGAGATCAGACCCTGATCCGCAGTGACTACTTTGGTCTGCAGTGGGCGTACGTAATTCCCATTTGAAAATGGCAGGGACCCCAGGCGTAAAGGCTGGTCATGATTATTAGTGTATTTTACAGGAGACGCAACTGTCTGTTGAATCTCCGTGATTAGAAAAGTAAAAAACCACCTGATTTCTGTCTCGTTTCAGGGACCGGTGGCGCGTCACAGGTGGCGAGTCACAGGCGGTTTGCTGGGGTAGCCACAGCAGTGCCCTGCTGGAGGCTCTGGCTCTCCTGCTCACAACGTGGGCAGCCGGCAGCTTTCCAAAGCGCAGCAAAAATTGACACCATTTCACGCTACAACACCACAAAGAAAAGCCTGATGATTAAGAAAAGTTCAATTCCTTATTTTTCTGTCTTACAGGAAGACGACAGTCATCTCTACATGAAAAATACCCGACTGCGTTTCTAAGGCGTCACATACTTATTTAGTCACATTTGAAGCATGTAATAGGTGGGTTTTAAATCTCTGTATGAGGAGCTAAATAGCTGTTCAACGAAAGCGTACAAGAGATCACAGCTTGTGAAGACTGCACTAAAATGCCAAGAGACAGTACAGCCTTACAGCACTTAGAGAAATATTCTGTAAAATAAACATAAATAGCCCCTCAGAAAAGCAAATTGACCATGGCTGAAAACAAGTCAGTGAAGCGATATGCCCACAGCACTGGGATGTGCTTGTCTGAAGGAGGCAGGAGTAGATAGCAGCAAGGATGGTGAAGGCTGGATAGACATTGATGAATATGGATCCAAAGTAATTTTTAGTTCAACTCTGGCAATGGATTTTTAAAATAAAATTTTCCTATGCTGACATTTTTCAGTGTTGCCTTCACTGTGCTTCCTAATTGGAGAACTTACATCCTGGTGCATTGAAAAATAAATAAACCTGTAAAGAGATTTATTGAAAAACAGGGAGGTGTTTGTGAGAAATGTATGTTTTTAATCTTAAGCTTGCGTTCTGGGACAATCCTTCAACAATTCTGCCTTCTGGCTGTGGATTTCCCCATCCTATCTATGACAGGATCTCCTAATGAATCCCAGGTTTCAAGGTGAAAAGCCCTTCTGTATTTGAGGTGGGCTTGCTTTAAGCAAAAGATCCAGGCAGGTCCACCCAGTCCCCACATCTAGCTTCTGCCACACCACCCCATCCTGCTTGAATAACAATTAGCAGCAAAACACGTAAGTTTAGCTGAGACAGTGAAGGCTTAGCATTTGAGCCTGGCTTTGGCGTCCTGTTGGGGCTAATGAGAGAGGGTATTCAGAGCTCTCAGTTGTGGTTTGGGGCTGTGGCAGGCACATACCACACTCCTTATGCCTGTTTGATGGCTGGAAAATTATTACTACCTCGAAGGTCAAAGGCTCGGCTTTAAAAAATAAACAAAGAAGTGGAAAATGGGGTTTCTGTAGCGTCCAGGCATGCCAGGTAGACACAGCGAGTTTGGCGAGGACCAGACACTGTGTGCTGCTTGCTGCCCCTGCAGCGCGGGCTGCGGGGCTGCAGACCCTGGCCGTGGGGGGGACGCAGGCACAGACAGCATCCGACATCCGCCCTGGAGGGAGAAGCCATCCCCTCTTTACTGGGTTAATGCAAACAGCAGATAGGATAGGAGGTGGATTTGGCATGGCTCCTGCCAAGTGTGAGCTGAGGTCTCCGCTCAGGCTGGTTATATCTGGGGCCAGGAAATTAAGAGCAATGTTTTAGGGGGCAAATACTTTGATCGTGCGCAGGGTTGCACCTGAGGAAAGTCCTATTACGAGGACTTCAAATCAAACTATTAACCTGTCAGACAAACACTGAAAAACTAGGTAATAATTCTAACTTTTCAGTCCTTTTCCCCTTCTGAAATAAATTATTATCAAATTTACATTCAGTAGATCAGTAACCAAGAGAATTTTTTTCAAAATGGGGTTTAAATGCCCAGATAAATCTGGTAGGACATTACCCTTCTGAAGTATGCAAGATATTCCTTGGCATGCTGCTTGTTACTTAACACAGCCATTAAATGTGGTTTATCTGTGGAAGGGGAGGGGGAGATTAACGAGACCAGCAGAAATGATGAATTAACTGACCATGATGAGGTGCACTTGCAGAGTGAGCTACTGTGGCAAACAGTTTTGTAAAACCAAGAAATATTAAAGCTGGGTCTCTGGGGAGGATGGAAGTGTTATGACTATAGACAAGGTTTCTGCTACAGGGGCTGTAATGGGTTCTTTCCATGGGAATGGGAAATGGGCTTTTTATGGGAGTCCTGTAGGACTACTTGAAAGGACATTGTAGAGAGGTTGGTGCTGGTCTCTTCTCACAGGTAATTAGTGATAGAACAAGAGGGAATGGGTTAAAGCTGCAGCAGGGTAGGTTTAGTCTGGACATTAGGAAAAAATTCTTCACAGAAAGAGTGGTCAGACACTGGAATAGGCTGCCCAGGGAGGTGGTGGAGTCACCATCCCTGAATGTGTTTAAGAGTCGTTTAGATGTGGTGTTAAGGGATATGGTGTAAGGGAGAACTTTGTAGAGTGGAGTTGATGGTTGGACTTGATGATCCCAAGGGTCTCTTCCAACCTAAATGATTCTATGATTCTATGACTCAGGGCTTCAGGGTACCTATGGTCCTATCCTGTGATCCTACAGTCACGTGTTGTACAGTCCTAAGGTAAAACATCTCTCTAATGCTGGGCATGATATATTGGCAAACTACTTAGCATGTTTGTTTCAAGTGTAGACTCAGCTTTTTCCAAAATTTCTTGAGATTTCTGAGTGACTCACATTTGAGAGAGCGTCAGAGCCTTTGGACACACTTGAAAAGACTGAATACAAGAATGTAACATTGGCCTGAATAAAGTTAACTTAGTTAAAGAAATTTAATGAAATAGACTTCAGAAGCTAATTTAGTGAAACCAGTGCATAGCTGTGAGTATGTATGGGGGGACACCAGAGTCTTCCAGAGATGTGAGGAAGAGTATGACAGAGACAAAGTGCTCAAGGGCAAGGAGCAGAGGAGCTGCAGGGTGTAGGACAGTGTTTTCTGCCTCCACTAAGTCCCTGTTTCCTACTTGATTTTGAACACAAGCTTAAAATTACCTTTAACTCCTCAGGAGCATGGTGTCAAGGCATAACTGGGTGTTGCATGCATTTAGTGCTGTGGTGCTACCTGTACCCGACTAGCTGTGCAGATGCTACCTTTGGTTTGAAAGATGTAGGCTTCAACAGTCTAAGATCAGCTCTATCCCCAGTATGAGCTTATTTCATTGTGGGTGCAATTATTTGTGTTACAAAAACCCACTATGGCACCATGTTGCAGTCTGGTTGCAAGAGATAGGTTGACACCCCATATTGAGGACACCTGAGTGACTACTTTTGGGGTTTTTTTAAGGGGGAATTAATAAATGGGCCAAAAGTGCTGAATTCAGAATGAAACTTTGAATGTAAAAGTAGAGAAGATATTTTTTTGAAACACACTTCTGTCATGAATGCTCTCAAAACATGACCTTTGACTGAATCGGAACACAAGGAAAAGGTTTTTGTTTCCAAAGTAAAAATTTCATACTGGGTCAAATGCAATGGTTTGGGCTGACCAAAAAGGAAATGTGTCTATTCAGCTTATGCCAAAGTTTTTTCCTCAGACCAGCTCTGCCTGTGGCTGACTTGTTGCTCCCAGCTGAGGTCTTGAGGGAGCTCAAGGATGGTCCAGCAAGGACTTGGCTGCCTGAGCCTATTGTGAGGGCTCAGATGATGCCTTCAGAGCTGGCCCAGGCGCTGCCAGAGTACCCATATCCCAGGTTGCCTTTAACAGCCAAGGCAAAAATTGTTGAATGTCCAGAGAACAGTTACAGCTGCATGTATTGGCCAGTCCTTAGATGCAATGATGCAGAAACACCTCCACTCTGGGGCCATCCTTGACCTCTCACCCTGGAGGTACCTTTCCCCCCCTACCCTGTGAGGAGTCCTAGCCCCCTCTAGGGAGGAAAATGTGTCTTCCTGGAGCAGAGATGATTCCTCCTTCCTTCTCTCTCTGCTGTCATCTGTTCCCTGGTGGTCACTACGATATCTCACCTCTGTAGCTGCCAAATATTGATCTGTCTCTAGACACACTGGGCTGGGGTAAAACTGCTTTAGGACATGTCAGAAGGGCTGTGAGGCAGACAGGGGAGCAGAAGGGAGCACAAAAATGTGGCTTGATCCCCAATGGAGTGGGCTGGGTGTTGAGATGCTGTGCCATAACCTGGAGAAGAGAGGAAGGAGTTTGGTGCCTCAGAGTTTGCATGTCATAGCAGTGAAGTAAATTTGAAGCCCTGGGAAAAAAGGAAGGATGTGATTCTTCTGCATCCTGGGCTGCATCAAAAGAAGTGTGGCCAGCAGGTTGAGGGAGGTGATTCTGCCTCTCTATTCTGCTATGGTGAGACCCCCACCTGAGTACTGCATCCAGCTCTGGGGTCCCCAACACAAGAAGGACACGGACTTGTTGGAGGGGGTCTAGAGGAGGGCCACGAAGATGATCCGAGGGCTGGAGCACCTCTCCTATGAAGACAGGCTGAGAGAGTTGGGGCTGTTCAGCCTGGAGAAGAGAAGGCTCCAAGGAGACCTAATAGCAGCCTTTCAGTACTTAAAGGGGGCCTCCAGAAAAAGTGGAGAGGGACTCTATCAGGGACTGTAGTGGTAGGAAAAGGGATAATGATTTTAAACTGAAAAAGGGTAGATTTAGATTAGATATTAGGAAGAAATGCTTTACTTTGAGGGTAGCGAGACACTGAGATGCTGCCCAGAGAAGCTGTGGATGCCCCATCCCTGGAGGTGTTCAAGGCCAGGCTGGATGGGGCTTTGAGCAGCCTGGTCTAGTGGGAGGTGTCCCTGCCCATGGCAGGGGGATTGGAACTAGATGATCTTTAAGGTCCCTTCCAACCCAAACCATTCTATGATTCTATGTTTCTGCAGGAGTGTATGATAGCAAACATCATGCTGGGCGAGACTAAAGGTTTGTCTAGTCTGGTAATGAGTTTTTAGTGGTGGTCAACAGTAGCTGGAGGCCTATGGTAGAGGGTCCAAGTGTACATGCTGTTTCCCCTAATGCATCCAACCATTTGCAGCTCAGTAGTACACTGAGCCACCTTCAGTGGGTTTTTACTCCCTAAACTTGTCCAGTCTTGCCTTGAACCCATGTACACTCTTAGCATCCATGGTTTAAGTGCACAGCACCCTGTGCAAAAACATCCTCTTTCACTGGTTTTGATCCAACCACCAGCTGCAAGCTCCACGGTGTGCTTCTGAATTCTTGCACTGGAAGGAGCAGTGAACAGACATTTCCTACTCACCCTTTCCATGCTAATCTAGATTAATTGATTTTTGACTGTATTAAACGCTTTCCTCCACTTCCAGGTCTTTTATTTTCCAGGCTGAAATGTTCTAGGACGTTCAGCTGTTCCTTGTGTGCAAACCACTCTGTACCTTTGACCCTCCTTGATGCTTTTCTCTGAACCTCCTCCAATTTCCAGTAGATCTTTTTTAAGATGTGGGGGTGGAAGAACAACCAGGACTGTACAAAGTGTTCATGATGCAAGACCGTCATGGCTTTATACGGTGGGAAATGCTGCTGAGTTAGCTCTTGGCTCAGCCGCACCAATCTGAATGGTACTGCAGAGATGGACAAAGGAGCTGGGAAAGGGCAAAATGCTCCCTGACAGTGTGGGAGCCCTGTGCCCAGGAGGCCCCATTAACCTGGCAGGCACAGCTGCCACAGACTGGTCCTGGAGGAGAAAGAGGAGGAGAGGACAGTCACGAGGTGTCTGTTCCTTCTCCTCTGAAAAACCTAAAAGCTCTCCAGCCTGTAAGCTGTGATGTGCAGCTCCCCATCGATGGCCGGGTGCTCTATGCAGGCACAAGGGAGATAGGACACAAAACAGGCTGCTTGCCAACGGGCACAGGCTGGAACAAGGCTGGTTTGATAAAAGCAACAGACTTGGGAAGGGAAAAGACCTCAGAGATGTCTGGAGGCAATAGAGGGTGACTGCTTGTAAAGTAGGTGGTCTGCCAGGGTCTGGTGCTGGAGCCTAAGAAAGGGATGTTTATACAGGCCACCCAGGAAACAAGACTTCTGCTGGGGTGACGTCTTTTCCAGTAAATGAAAAAAAAAAAAAAAGAAGAAAAAAGAACGAAAAAGAAAAAGAGAATGAAAAAGAAAAAGAGAACGAAAAAGAAAAAGAAAAAGAAAAAGGAAAAAAAATGGATGCAAACTGTGTCCCAGTTACCAGGGACTTTATTAGCATTACTGTTCATGCCAGCACAGAGTGGTCCTTGTTCTGTGTACAAGCAGCACTGAAGATGACGCCTGGAAACTTGTCTTGTTCGTGGTGTCTCTGCTGAAAGCAGTAATTTCTCCAGTATCAGGTAAAGGAACCGAATTGCAATTTAACCTAATTTATTCCCCCCAGCATGTGAAACACATGTTGAGGAGCTAAAAATCACTTACTCAATCAATGCAGTCTTGGTAGTTACGTATAAATAAATGCTGTTAGAGACTATTTCATTGTAAAATGAGCAAGGTTTTTGAAGAACGGACACTAAATATTTTGGTCCGAGGTTCAGAGACCTCAGGATGCCGGGTCTCTGCTGCTGCTGTTCCAGCTGTGTCATCCTCTGACTTCAGCAAAGCTCCACCGATATACCCCAGCCAGGGAGATGCCCCCCCGTCGTGTTCACGCTGCATTTGCTTCATAGGTATATGGTTTGCCAAAGGCTTTAGCTCTGTGTTTGTGGCTGGGTTTATGAAAAGCAGAGCCAACGCCGGCAGTTGTACGGGTGGGGCCGCGTGCTGAAATTTCAGTGCTTACAATTTCTGTTTCAGATTAAAAAGAGATTCATTTCTGCTTTTCAGTGTTTTGTTTTGCAGATAGCAGGTAGCTCTTATTTACTTGAAGAGGTTTTTTACATCTTCTGTTTGAGTGCTTGGAATAGGGTAGGCTGCATGAAGGAGAAGTGGGAAGAGTTAATCCAAGTAGGAGAAGTTTTGACGGCAGCTGTGTGAAAAAATGGGCCAGAAAGTGTTTTATACATTTATCTTTGTTTCAACAAAGCGTATTTCTTTTTTATACTTCAAGTACATGAGAGGGGGTAGTCAACCTGAAATGGTTTATTTAATCCAAAATAGAACATCTTGGTTTTGGCCCGCTTGATCCTAATAAAAGAAATAAATAAGAAGAGTCAGTCTCTAACTGAAAACATCTTCTAAACACCAATTTGAGAATGTTTCAGTTTAAGAATGGTGAAAGAATACATCTAGGCTGTAAAAAATAAAATAAAATTTAAAAAAAATTTGGTTTTTGTGGCCAAAAAAATCTTGATTAAAAATAAGAAAAAATTGCTGGGGGAGAGAGAAGTCCACTTTCTGGGGCTTGCAGTTAGGTCGGTGGCAAGGCTTGCTGAGCAGGACTCTTTCCCATATGGAAGATCCAGAGGTGCACTCAGTGACACAGCTTTCCTGGCCATGTCACCTGCAGCTCAGGCAAATTTGGTGCTCTTGAGGAGCTGGGGCCTTTCAACCAACCTTTGGTGCTCCCTGAGGCTTGACCTAACCGGTCTGAGGGTATCTTTGCGGTACCATGCCACTGCAGTGGCAAAGAAGCCACCCAGGATCGTGGGGATCTCTTCTTCGAGTCCTTGGTTCGGATAACCCACGTCCTTCATCACCTTGGTGGCTTTCCCAACAGGCATAAAACTCTCACCAGGGGAGACCTGCTGGGTTTGGCTGCTTGGTGTCTGAGCAGGGCCACAGACCCTGTGCACGCTCTGCTGCCATGAGAAGCAGCATCAGCCCAGAGCAGGCACCAAGGCTTGGGCGGCTGAGCTGCCCTGGACAATTATTGCAGCCTGGAAGCCAGACGAAATCTTGATTGAATCTAGCTCATAAAGAGTAACTCACTGAAAACTCCTTGAGTTACTTGCACACATTTTTCTAATAAATGAGCCATGCAAATACTTAACCCTATTATTGCTTCTTAAAAGGAACGTATTAATAGTTTATCTTTAATAGTACACTGATTGAAAGGATATCTGTGGTGCATTAAAGTTTATAATGAACAATTTAAAATCAAATAGATCATCAAAGGAGACCAAATATGGCAGGTGAGAATGGCAATAACGCACCAATATACTGTCCAATTAAAAGTTTGGAGTGGGTGAACAAGCATTTTCCTGCAAAAAAGAGTCTTGAGGAAAACTACAGGTGTCCCTGCATTTACAAGCACATTTCTGCAGGGAATCAGCCCCGTTCCCTGGGAGCTCACGGCAGCCTGCTGGATTTGCCGGCACCTCAGGTGCCGCAGCAGCTCTGCTGGGCACCTTGGACCCTGTGGTCCCAACCTCAGGGAACGGCCTGGCTAATTGTTCTGGAACAAATCAGCTCCACATCGTTTTAATTCATTCCCTTTTGAAGGATAACCTTCGGCAGTCTTGCCTCTCTAGCTCAGAGAAGGAACTTTCTTTTTAACATCAGAATTTGCATGCAACATGGAAAATACTCATTCACTGGCTGTTTCCACATTGGAGGCAGTAACACAAACCCAAATGCCCTGGGCTTCTTACTGGCCATGAGCCCTGGCAGTGTGCGGCATGTGTCCACACGCTGGTGGAAAGTGCAACCAAAAGACTGTCTGAGAGCCTGGGCATCGCTGGCAGGAAGCGGGGAAGAAAACTGGGTGCTCATTTACCCTTCACGGGAGATGCAAATTGCCACCACCGGTTCATCCCTTCGCTGCCTTCTCATGGTGCTGCTTGGCATGTTTTTCCTGCTAACTCAGTCCCCATTTTTCCCCATCTGCTACAGTCTCCTGTCTATTACTACCTCTTTCCCTGTTTCTCTTCCAGCCCTACCTGTGGGTTGGGCGGCTTTCCCTCTCCCCGCTGCTGCCTGCTCTGGCCGCAGGGAGGGATGCTCTACCCAGCATCGGGCAAGTGGGACAGAAGAGGAGCCCCAGCACAGGCACCATGGCCCAAACCCCAGCCCTGCTTGTGGCTGCCGCAGGAGGGTTTCCACAGTAGCGGGATGTGGGGGGAAGAGAGGCAAGCAGCTGTTTTTACGGATTCCAGATGCCTGCATAAGTGTTGTGCGTCTGTAGCTGGGCATGAAGCTTGGGGAGTCCTGGAGTCATGCGTTTCCCTTCTCCCGCTCCCTTGCCTCTTATCTTTTGCCTTCCCAATTTAGGAGACACTGGCTTAGGATCTCCCTCAACTTAGAGAGGAAAAAAAAAAAAAAAAGGAAAAAAGATTGTTCTGGCTTTTGAGGCATGCGATGTAGTGTGGGAGCAGCAAACCCTTGGCGCGGCGGTCGCAGAAAGCAGAGCCGTTTGCTGAGTCAGGCCCTTGATGAGCTGGCAGCCCCGCATGGGCCGTCTGGTATTCATTGTCGGCAACTTGCAGTCTCAACTTCCTACATCATCTCTTAATCCTCTAAAAGATGTGTTTCTCTGACTCAGAGCTGAGTGCGCTCTTGCTCCCCGGCTGCTGAACGTGTGCCTTTCCATGGAGCCGCAAAGCACTGGGCTGACCTGGCCCACGGCGCTGCCACCATCGCACCTGGGCGATGTCTGTCTGTCCTGTACTTAGACCGTCCACCACTGAGCTTCCTCTGGGGTGAGGCAGATGTCTCCAGCCTGTATCTGTCCCTGCAATTGGAAACCTTTTCCTACCAGCTGAAGTATATTCCCTCTGTGCTCTTGCTCCGTTCTTTCCGCTATATTCAGCGTGGCATAGAGGAGTGACTTTTTCTGCTGTACCATCCCCACCAGTCTTGTCTTCTCTAGACTAAATAGCACCAGACCTTCAATTTTCTCTGCAGAATAATTGTTTTCTTGACCTCCTTGCTTTCCCCTTGGGCTTTCTCTTCTTGCTCAAGATCCACTGTGCTAGAAGACGCAGATTTTTCCTTTACAATCAGCATTTTCTCAGGGAGCCAGGGGATTTCATTGCAGGTGGTAAAAAACTTTTACATTCGAGTCAGATCAAGCTTTTTTGTTACAAAAAATTGATGTTTGCCCACATGTTCTTGGCCTGGTGTATAAATTTGGGCGTTGGCTGCATACGCAAAAGTAAATTAATGATACTGGCGCTAACTACTATGAAAAAATAAGAGGGCAAGGAGTTCTTCAGAAAGAAAGGACATTTGTAAATCAGTATAATATTCTGTCTGTTGTTTAAGAATGAGCAGATCTTCATTTAATAGAAGGTTATATGACAGACCTCCAGTTAATGTAAATAGGTACAGCTCTGTGATTGAGTTATGCTGAGCTACATCAGTGGAAAATTTGTCCCTGTGGTGATATTTTCGAGGGTTTTAAAGGAAGACTATCCAGTTTAAAAATCACAGTTGTTGAGTTTGTTTTTTTATTTTTAGTTAATGTGACTGAAAAAGAGCAGAGAAAATTTTTCTTCCAGGTCTTTTATGTTTGCTTGTTTGTTGGTGTGTTTAAACGGAGCCTTTTACATCCCTGTTTGTCACCTATTCACTGCCTCCAAATACAGAGCATTATTGTTTGTGTGGGTCCCCCTGTACCTGGGGGAAAGAAAAGCCCCTTTAAATGGAGAAGGCAAGTAGAGAATCCTAAAGCTGGATGACAGATTCAGGAGAAGTGCAATGCTTGAAGCATATATTTAATTTTATTTTTTAAAACTGACTGAACTGAATCTAGGTGGGGAACCTGTGAAGAAAGTAGGAAACTGTCCTCATCCTTGAGTGGTTCAGACATGCCTCCTGCTCCCAGGTCACTTACTGCTGCTCTAATTATCGGAGTTAAAGGTTATTCTGAAGAGAAGGAGAAAAAGGAAGGTTCATTTAAATACCATATGGATAAATGAATGCTATTACCTCCCCACTCCCAGAAGCGTATTTTTTAATGAAAGTACTGCTATTGTACTCTTCAATGGTCGCAATTCAACCATACCCTAAGTAGAAATAATGCTATTTTCACTTACAGAATTGCACAGCAGTAGAAATATTCTACAAACATTAGCAACAAAAAATACAATGGGGGAATTTTTATTGCTAATTAAATAATCACTTTATGCAAAACCAGTGTAAAATTACATCAAGTGTAAAATATGTTTAGTAAAAGCAGTTACTACATTTAATAAACAGTTTTGTTAGAGATCTTTTCCATTGAACTAGAATTAATTTTAAGTCCTTTAAGCCCTTTCCCTATATTGTCTCACAGTACAATGCGGCAGTTAATTAGTGGCACAGTTGACTGATTTTATTGTACACTAACTTAAAAGAAACAGTTATGGAATTGTAAATTTGAAAAGTGTCCATGTCTATATATTGCTACAGTAGCTATCATTGAGATGATAGCATTTAGACGTCAAGAAAATCAATTAGAAGTAAGCACTGAGGAGAGTAATTTCCAGTGATGTCTGGGTATTTTTTTTTCTTTTCTCTGTGGGAGCATACAACAAAGTTGTTCATGGCTTTTCCTTCTCCCACCCTGTTATAAACTGTTGTGTGAAATCCTGTTCTGAAATTCGCCTTTTCCCGTGGCATTTCAATGAGAGTAATTGATCTCCTGGCCTTCTCCGAGGGGGACCACGCTAGCAGAGCAGGCTCTCCTCATGTTATTTCAGGAGAATTATTTATGGGAAAAGAGCTAAGGAAATGGGATTGTTACTAAGGACTTGGGAATGGAGGAAGATGAACAGAACTGGAGGTTGTAAATTAAATAAAGAATGGGACTGAAAGAAAAAAAACCACAGAAAGTTACAGGATCCAGTTCTGCTCTTGCTTCACACCAGTTTGCTGTCACTGACCTAAACACTTAGAATCATAGAATCATGTAATTGTTTAGATTGTAAAAGACCTTTAAGAGCATCAAGTCCAACCGTTAACCTAGTACTGCCAAGTCCACCACTAAATCATGTCCCTAAGCTCCACATCTACATGTCTTTCAAATACCTGCAGGGATAGTGATTCCACCACTTCCCTTGTCAGTCTGTTCCAATGCCTGACAACCCTTTCAGTGAAGAAATTTTTCCTAATATCCAGTCTAAACCTCCCTTGGCACAACTTGAGCACATTTCCTCTTGTCTTATCGCTTGTTACTTGGGAGAAGAGACTGACCCCCACCTCTCTACAGTCTTCTTTCAGGTAGTTGTAGAGAGCGATAGTATCTCCTCTCAGCCTCCTTTCCTCCAGGCTAAACAACCCCAGCTCCCTTAGCCGCTCCTTGTAAGACTTGTGCTCTAGACCATTCACCAGCTTCATTGCCCTTCTCTGGACAAGCACTGCTCCAACACCTCAATGTCTTTTTGTAGGGAGGGGCCCAAAACTGGATACACTATTGGAAGTGCGGCCTCACCAGTGCCAAGTACAGGGGGACAATCACTCCCATAGTCCTGCTCACCACACTATTCCTGATACAGGCCAGGATGCTTTGGCCACCTGGGCACACTGCTGGCTCATATTCAGTCGACAGTTGACCAACACCCCCAGGTCCTTTTCTGCCAGGCAGCTCTCCAGCCACTCTTCCCCAAGCCTGTAGCGCTGCATGGGGTTGTTGTGACCCAAGTGCAGGACCCAGCATTTGGCCTTGTTGAACCTCATACCATTGGCCTCAGCCCGTTGATCCAGCCTGTCCAGGTGCCTCTGTGGAGCCTTCCTACTCAGGCAGATGAACACTCCTGCCCAACTTGGAGTCATCTGCAAACTTACTGAGGGTGCACTTGATCCCTTCATCCAGATTGTTGATGAAGATATAAAACAGAACTGGCGCCAACACTGAGCCCTGAGGAGCACCACTTGTGACCGGCCACCAACTGGATTTAACTCCATTCACCACAACTCTTTGGGACGGCCTTTACCCAGCAAAGAGTATGCCCATACAAGCCATGAGCAACCAGTTTCTCCAGTTTCTATGGGAAATGGTGTCAAAGGCCTTACTAAAGTCCAGGTAGAAAATATCCACAGCCTTTCCCTCATCCACTAAGTGGGTCACCTTGTCATAGAAGGAGATCAGGTTAGTCGAGCAGGATCTGCCTTTCATGAACCCATGCTGACTGGGCCTGATCACCTGGTTGTCCTGTACGTGCTATGTGATGGCACTCAAGGTGATCTGCTCCATAATCTTTCCCAGCACTGAGGTCAGGCTGACAGGCCTGTAATTTCCCAGATCCTCTTTGCTGCCCTTCTTGTAGGTGGGCATCACATTTGCAAACCTCCAGTCAACTGGGACCTCCCTGGTTAGCCAGGACTGCTAATAAATGATGGAAAGTGGCTTGGTGAGCACTTCTGCCAGCTCCCACAGTACCCTTGAGCGGATCCCATCTGTCCCCATAGACATCTATGTGTCTAAGTGGTGTGGCAAGTCACTAACCATTATAGGGGCTTCATTCTGTTCCCTGTCTTCCAGCTCAGGGGGCTGGGTACCCCCAGAACAACCAGTCTTACTGTTAAAGACTGAGGCAAAGAAGGCATTAAGTACCTCAGCCTTTTCCTCATCCTTGGTCATTATGTTTCCCCCCACATCCAATAAAGGATGGAGATTGTCTTTAGCCTTCCTTTTGTTGCTGATGTATTTATAGAAATATTTTTTATTGTCTTTTACAGCAGGAGCCAGATTAAGTTCCAGTTGGGTTTTGGCCCTTCTATTTTTCTCCCTGCATAACCCCATGACGTCCTTGTGGTCCTCCTGGGTTGCCTGTCCCTTCTTCCAAAGGCCATAAACTCTCCTTTTTTTCCCCTGAGTTCCAGCCAAAGCTCTCTGTTCGGCCAGGATGACATCCTTCCCTTCCAGCTTGTGTTTCCACACATGGGGACAGTGAGCTCCTGCACCTTTAAGATTTCCTTCTTGAACAATGTCCAGCCTTCCTGGACTCCTTTGCCCTTCATGACCGCCTCCCAAGGGACTCTGTCAACCAGGCTCCTAAACAGGCTAGAGTCTGCCCTTCAAAAGTCCAAGGTAGCAGTTCTACTGACCCCCCTCCTTGTTTCTCCAGGAATCGAAAACTGTATCATTTCATGATTGCTATGCCCAAGATGGCCTCAAATCACCACTTCACCCACAAGCCTTTCTCTGTTTGCAAACAAGAGGTCCACTGGGGCGCCTTCCCTAGTTGGCTCCACTCACTAGCTGTGTTAGGAAGTTGTCCTCAACACAGTCCAGGAACCTCCTAGACTGTTTCCTCTCTGCTGTATTGTATTTCCAATAGACACCTGCTAAGTTGAAGTTCTCCATGAGAACAAGGGGTTGTCATTGTGAGACTTCTCCCCGCTGCTTATAGAATATTTCGTCTGCTTCTTCATCCTGGTTGGGTGGTCTATAAGAGGCTCCCACCATGATATCTGCCCTGTTGGCCTTCCCACTGATTCTTACCCATAAACAACCCTATCATCACCATCATTAATCTCTAGACAATGAAAACACTCCCTAACATCAGGGCTACCCCAGTGCCTCTCCTTCCTTGTCTATCCCTTCTGAAGAGTTTATAGCCATCCATTGCAGCACTCCAGTTGTGTGAGTCATCCCACCATGTTTCTGTGACGGCATCTATATCATAGTTTTCCTGCTGCACAATGGCTTTCAGATCCCGCTGTTCGTTGCCCATGCTGCATGCATTGGTGTAGATGCACTTCAGTTTGGATATTGTTCCATATTTTTTCTGGGAAGAAACCTTAATTCCTACATGACCATTCTCAGGCCCTTCTATGGTTTCTAACACATCAATAACCCTCGTGTCTTTCCTGCTGCATGGATCTCCTTCCCCTACCTCCACTGAGACAGCAGACCGAAGGACCTCACTAGCACACTGTCCCTCCAACCTTGGTGTGCCATCCCCAGCCCTACCTCTAGTGAGGCTGGTTTTACCCCTCTCCCCCTTCAAATCTAGTTTAAAGCTCTTTTGATGAGCCCTGCTAACTCCTGTGCAAAGATCATTTTCCTGCTTTGAGACAGGTGTACTCCATCTGTTGCCAGCAGGCCTGGTGTTGTATACACAAACCCATGATCAAAACGCCCAAAATTCTGCTAGTGACACCAGTCTTGGAGACAGGTATCGATCTGCTGGCTCTTCCTGTTTCTTCCCTCGTCATTCTCTGTAACTGGAGGGATAGAGAAGAACATGACTTGTGCTCCTGATCCCTTAAGCAGTCATCCCAAGACCACGAAGTCTCTTTTGATCGCCCTCAGACTTCTTGTTGCGACTTCATCGCTGTCTACCTGAAGAATCAATAATGGACAATAATCTTAGGGCCATACTAAGGTAGGAAGCTTTCTCTTCACATCTTTAACCCAGACCCCAGGGAGGCAGCAGACTTCCCTAAGAAGTGGGTCCGGTCAGCGTATTGGACCTTCTGTTCCCTTCAGAAGGGAGTCTCCTATGGCAATGATCCATCTCTTTTTCTTTATGGAAGCAGTTTTGACACAGGACACAGGCCGACTTAACCTCAGTGACACCTTCAAGCTATGTAAACCATTGTCCTCGTTATTGTTCGGTTCCACTTGCAGAGCTTCGTGCCTATTAAGCAGGGGCACGCTGCTGTAGATATTGGTATAAGAGTAGGGCATAGCCCACAGCCTGACACCTGTGTGTCCGCGTGTGCCCATTGGAGCTCTGTCTGTGAAGCTGTGTCAGTCGTGGTGGGTGCACAGGCTCCCGGTGGCTCTCTCGGCTTCCCCTGAGGTTCCCCCAATTTGGGACACCCCCCTCTGTGCACTGTGCTGGAGTGCTCCGCTGCAGATTGTGCTGGCACTGGAGCTGCTTACCTCGGTGACTTCTGCAGAGCTATGAGGCTAGCTTCAGAGTCTGTGTTGCTACTGTACATAATAGGTCTGAGCAAAAAAATAGGCTTGGGGAAAAAAAAAATAGTTAAACTATCATATACGACTACATCCAAGGACAGATCCCCAGCTGAGGGTAAGTGACACAAATCTCAGAGTTCAACAGAGCTGCTGTGATTTGGGCTTTTGGAGGGTCTGGTGTGTTTCATATTTTTGGTGTTATGAATAACTGGTAATTACGCAAATTGTTCCTAAACTTGCTTCACTATTTCGTGTATGGCTTGCTATTTTTTATGGTTTTTTAAATACTGTATATGTTTAGCTCAACCCAATACAGAAACACCCATCAGATTGTCTCCATTTGTTGGATTTATGCTGCCACAAAATGAGCTCAAATCTCAGTTTGGTGTTTAGGTGCTTTGAAAATATCACTGGGTTGCAACCTTGATATCTCGCTTCTTTGACTTACTGTGCAGTGGACCCCCTCGTTCAGCAAAGTGGCTTTTTCGGCCTGAGACTCTTCATCGTCTTGTGGGCAGGATAGATGAACAGGCACTTTTGAGGAGAAATGTTGGAAGTTACAGCTAAGTTCATGTCAGTCTGTTCTTCAATGTTTTGGAAACCTGCTCTAAATTACATGCTGTATCTTTTATAAATCATCCAAATGTTCCTTGAATGGCAAATTGCAAGAACAAGTAATCCAGTCACAAACT
Organism: Fratercula arctica; assembly: GCA_947846985.1. Lineage (NCBI taxonomy): Eukaryota > Metazoa > Chordata > Aves > Charadriiformes > Alcidae > Fratercula > Fratercula arctica. Next base: position 30,029,016 of record CANTUZ010000001.1, on the reverse strand, counting down.
AATGATGAAGCATAATGAACTGTCACTTACCCGAGCAATTGATATTTTCATCTGAAGCATCCTTTCTGTTCAAACATTTGGCTGAACTGCTTCTCCAGGATTTCTCTTTCGATGATTTGAATCTCTTGTTGGCCAAATAATTTTTGCTTCCTGTAGCATTTCAGATAAATGAGATTGTACCAAGAGAAAAGCAGAGCTAACAACATTCCAGTGGAGAATTTCTTGGCTCCACAACTTGTCTTTTCTCACTTCAGAGACTCTCCAAGTAACAGAACATATAATATAGCCTCTTAATGTGCGCATTGTTTCCAGCCTTCTTTCTAATGGCAATGCTGTAAATTGAACTAACCGTTCGGTCATGTTTTAATAATTAACACTTTAACACAAAAGAGTCTTTTTTGGTATCCTGTCATTGAGAGAAGTTTCATAGGTGATTTTAAAAGTCTGTTTTGTCAATCTGCTCTGTAGTTGCAAGGAAAAAGATTCTAAATTAAACCTAACGGGTCATTTTTTTTTTTAAAGGGCCTCAGCCCAGACTTAATTTGTGCCTGTAATACCATGGTGTGGTATGTGTGATTTTACTGCCTCTCTGTAGTAATGGCTCCGCAACAGCTGCTGTTCCTGTTGTAGCCAGAGGTAAAGCTTCGCCTCGGGTCGCGTTGCTGGTGCTGGAGGCACAGCCCCTGCTGCCAGGTGGGATGTCTGCCTGGGGTACGGCCAGTGACACCCCCTGCCCCCTTCCAATTTAATGGGAAACAGGTTGGTTTGGTAGATTTGCCAGACGTTTGGGTTTGAGGAGTTGGTTCATCAAGGTGTGAGAGGGTACCACTGAAAACCTTGGGGTGCTCGCCTAGTGCTTCCTTGCAGGAGGTGTGTTTTGGGACAGCAAGGGGATTCATACTCTGGAATTTTTCTGCAGTGCTTGATCTAAAGATATATTCATATCACTGCATGTCAGGCACATACCTGAAGAACCTAAATTAAGAGGCTGTCATCCTTAGCTTTGTATCCATAGTCAGCTGAGGCAAAACATGCTCCAGCGCTTATTTGTGCTCTGGAAAGTGAGAGAATCCACTGTGTAAAGACTCCCTTCTCAACATCAACACCTGCCATAGGAGGTGTGGATATTCCCCTTCTCATGCTTTCTTCTGTGACTGAACAGAAGTGACATTTCTTTGCTCCTTGTGTGACCATGGGGTATAAAAAAAATGCTTTGTGTGGCATCTGCTTGCTATGGCTTTCCATTGCCAGCTTCTGCATCCCTTCCTCTTCCCTGTGGTATTACTCCAGAGCTACAAGAGAACTTTGGGGTAGGTAGGTTTATACTCCACAGTCAAGTGCAATGCAGAGAGAGATATTGTGGTGGGTTGACCCTGGCTGGATGCCAGGTGCCCATCAAAGCCTCTCTATCACTCCCCCTTCTCAGCTGGACAGGGGAGAAAAAAATACAATAGGCTCATGGGTCGAGATAAGGACAGGGAGATCACTCACCAGTTACCATCAGCAAAAGAGATTTGACTTGGGGAAATGAGTTCAATTTATTACCAATCAAATCAGATTAGGGTAATGAGTAAATAAAACCAAATCTTTAAAACACCTTCCTCCCACCCCGCCCTTCTTCCCAGGCTTAACTTTGCTACCAGTTTTCTCTACCTCCTTCCCCTGGAGCCGTGCAGGGGGACGGGGAATGGGGCTTGTGGTCAGTTCATCACACGTTGTCTCTGCTGCTCCTTTCTCCTCAGGGGGAGGACTCCTCACACACTTCCCCTGCTCCAGCATGAGATCCCTCCCATGGGAGACAGTTCTGCATGAACTTCTCCAATGTGAGTCGTTCCCATAGGCTGCAGTTCTTCACAAACTGCTCCAGTGTGCATCCTTTCCACAGGGTACAGTCATTCAGGAACAGACTACTCCAGTGTGGGTCCCCCGTGGGGTCACAGGTCCTGCCAGCAAACCTGCTCCAGCATGGGCTTTGCCCTTCACAGGCTGCAGGTCCTGCCAGGAGCCTGCTCCAGTGCAGGCTTCCATGGGATCACAGCCTCCTTCGGGCATCCACCTGCTCTGGTGTGGGGTCCTGTACAGACTGCAGGTGGATATCTGCTTCACTGTGGACCTCCATGGGCTGCAGGGGACAGCCTGCCTCACCATGGTCTTCACCATGGGCTGCAGGGGAATCTCTGCTCCGGCACCTGGAGCACCTCCTCCCCCTCCTTCTTCACTGACCTTGGTGTCTGCAGAGTTGTTGCTCTCACATATTCTCACTCCTCTCTTTGGCTGCAATTGTGCAGTTTTCTTTTTCCCTTTCTTAACTATGTTATCCCAGAGGCACTACCACCATCACTGATGGGCTCAGCCTTGGCCAGTGGCAGGTCCCTCTTGGAGCCGGCTGACATTGGCTCTGTTGGACATAAGGGAAGCTTCATCAGGTTCTCACAGAAGCTGCCCCTGTAGCCCTCCTGCTACCAAAAGCTTGCCACGCAAACCCAATACAGATACCCGGGCTAGTTTTGGATGGAGCACTGTGGTACTGCAAGTGGTCCAGCAGGGTGCCGATGGGTGGGGAAATTAGCCCATGCAAGGCTCTGTGCTGCAGCTTCAGGTGGGTTATGGTGGTAGCCAAGCCACTTGTCCTGAGAATGGCCCAGGATTGCCCCAACAAAATGTAGCCAGTGACCCAGTTGAAATAGGTGATTCGGTGACAAAATGGGAGAGAAAATAAAATTTTGGTCAGGAGAATGGTGTGCTGCTCACTGGTGTACTAACAGAGAAATAACAGTTTGCAAAGATTTAATCCAGAAGAAAACTATCTACAGGGACCACACCCACAATATGAACCTAAATTGCCAAATAACCCACTCTCCTTATGAAATAAATATATAACCACAATGCTGCAATGAAATGGAAAAAGCAATTTTGCCCAGAGAATATTGTTCCTAAAGGCACACAGGGCAAATCTCAGAGCCCACCACACCCAAAAGTCAGGACAACAGTGAGAAATGAAATGCCAGAAAAATAATGCAATCTTGTAAAAAAAACCAAACCCAACACACACACACACATACAAATTGCTTCTCTCCTTCCCGCCCTTCCTCACTTCCTTCTGTTTCTCATCCTAAGCAGATTTCCAGATAGCTGCTTAGCTGTATGGAATTTGTGAAGAGAAATCCAGATCCTGGACACGTACAGCACCCCTGCTCGTCAAAACTAGTCCCGATCCCTTAGCAAGTAGCTCAGCACCCAGCACGTAGCTTGTATTCGGGGTACTGAGTGCTTTGCAGGAGTAGGGTAGACCCACATGCTTTGTTCAACTGAAACTCCAGTAAAATGCTCTGCTCTCAGCTAGTCCTCTTGCATCGCTTCTTGCTGCTCGCCCATTCCTCCTAACGTCTTTCTCTTGCAATCACAATTTAAATGTAGGGTTTGTTTTTTTCCAGCTAGACAGGATTTTTCTTAATCTGAGATTATGTTACAGCTGGTTTTAATATATAAACAATCAAAATATGCTTGATTGTTGGGACTTCTGGAGATGTTCTTCATTGGCCTAATTCTGCACATGTTAAGATGTGCAATGAAATTCTTATCAGCTTCAGCAGGAGTGGAGTTTAGACAGCAGTGAATCCTGCTGGAAAACCCGTATGTTGTGTTGACAACTTTTTTTTTTTTCTTTTCTTCATAATCTGGAATAAAGCTGACACCACTTTCCCACTTTCCCTCTCTCTACTGTTTCCTACCCAGTCATGAGGGTAGAGTGGGTCTGTTGCTATTCCAATATACGTCAGTGCCACATACCATCACACTTACCAAACTGTCCCTTTAGTATCACATTTTTAAAGCTTTTATACCCTTAATTAGGATGTTCTTATAAACCAGGGCTGCCATCTTTTTTTTTTGAATATGAGCTTTGCCAGGAGGATGAACTCTGTGTAAAGGCAGTGAACACAGATGGACGGGCCCGTTTGGGTTATTTTGCTAGGAGTCATTGATGGAGGAAGTTTGTGAGCACTGATGGCACTGGGGCCACCACAGTCAATGTCCATGCCTTAGGAGGGGGACTCTGCTGCATGGGCTGGGCAGAAGGAGCCAGGCATCCCTCTGAAGGCAATGACACATGGGAAAATGTCTTGGTGGAATATTGCTAAATGTCATTTACCAGGAGGAATGAGGCACCAGGGATCTCCTGTGTGCATTGCATTGAACGCAGCCTTCTCCAAGGTAAGTTTGTTCAGGAGGAGGGAGGGCACCTGACTGATATCTCCCCTCAAAGCCAAAGCATTTTGCTTTGGCCTCCATTCCAGTGAAGAGTAGCATCTTCCAGACCAACAGAAGAGTTGCAAGAATGAATGAGGCTCCAGCGTCTCAAATTCTGCTCCCGCCTGGCCAGTGTCCCAGCACTGTGATCCCCGGGTAGCAAAAATCATGAGTCAGCTCCCCCTCCCTCCCCGGCAGCCTGCTCGAGTGCAGTCAGGTCATGTTTTCAAACTTTCCTCTGCAAACAGGAGGGATGGAAACTTCTGCAGGAATGAAAGTTGAGGTTTGTGTTCAGTCTCTTCGTTCCAAGCTGGGACTCGAATACCAGCTTTACGTTTGTGAAAGGCTGGATAAATCAGGAGAGCTGGCAGTGATGGAGAGTGTTTTTATGCTGGTTTTTCTGGGGATGGAGTCCAAACTACACCCCAGGATCTGAACGCTTGTGGGTTTGAAATTCAGCCTCCCACTTTTGAAGCTCTTTCGACTCTGAAATGTATTTTGAAAATAAAAAAATAGTATAAAGTCTATCTACATGGCATAGCACAATGCCACGAACAGACAGTTAAAGGCTGCCCAGGACTTTTTAGCATAACTCTCAAACTGTAGGGTGCAAAGTTGGTTCTCTCGAACAGCTACTGGATGCTCCCCTCTCCTACCCCAAAAAGTTACACTGGGTGGAAAAAAAAAAAGACTTTGGATGCAGACAACAAGCTGGTTTGGGAACTAGCAAGAAGTAGAGGTGTACGACTGCTCAGAGGCAGGTTAAGTTAGATTTTGTGGCACACTGTGCTAATGAAGCTGCCTTGTTTCCAGTGTTTCAGCAGGACTGTCTAGAGCTAATTCAGGTATCTTATGAGCAGAAAGAGAAAGCAAGGATGAGTGCAGGGAGGCTGAAATGTGACACTTCCCTTTTCTTGGCAGGGGCAGTCTGTGATCCACTGCTGCCTGAATATTCCTGTCTTTGACTCTTAAATGAAAAGGTGGTTGTACGGTTTCTTTTTCACCAAATTTTTTAAAGAGACAAATGATGGAGTAAGATTCAATGCGAAACCAGTGCACCTTGGGATGAATGAATAATGGAAGAGCACCATCGCTGCGGCCACATGTGGCATTGTTTACTCGTGTCACTGTAAATGATTAATGTGGAAAAGCTGCATTTGAACAAGTGAGATTGATGAGAGCTTTACAGGCTATTTTTGTGTAATTTAAAACAGTGCCTATACTGGATGGTAAAAAGACGAATGAAGACGAGACAGCCAGTGCTGTCAGCTTTTCTCCCTCCTGATTCAGTCTTTGGCCTTGCCCTGCCTCTGCTCCAGAAAGCCAAAGGCTTCAGATGAAGGATGGAAAGAGAAAAACAGAAGGCTGAGAGAAGATTTTGGTCTCGACCACACTGGCAGATGCAAAGATATTTGCATTCACTCTTCCACATTAACCCTGGAGCCTGTAGCATGGGGAAAGTTGGGTGATGGTGAGTGCAGAGACTCCTGAGCTGGCTGGAAGTGTGTTGGGGGGAGAAAGCGAGTGCCCAGATGCAATTTAACCATGTTTGTCTGGCCCTGGGCCCAGACTAATAAGCTCACAGAGTTGACACTATCTCCTGTGCAGTGTTCAGGTTACTGAGATAAGTTGCATCTGGACCTCATCCTGTTAAAGAAGTGGGTGTTATGGTGTGTCCAGAGGTCTCTACTAACGTGCCTATCTCTGTACTCCAGTTCTGCATACCCTGCAGACATGTCTTTAAGGTTGCTTAAATCTGAAAGCCCAGTTTTCATAGTTAATTGGAACAAAAGACAGGTTACAGGTAAGGGTCTTTTATAGTCCAGCAACAATTTCTAGGAGATAAAATGAGCTGTTCCTTAAGCATCTGTTAATAATTTGTAGGGGACGTGGGAAATAACTACAACAGTCAAAAGGCAACCAAGAAACTTATCATGGATGACTTCAACCAGAGGGCCATTTGCTGCTGATCTCCTGTGGCCAATAACAAATTTCCTTAGTATTTCTATAAATAATAATGTTGTCTTCTCAAAACAGGAAGTCCCGTATCCAGTACAAGGTAACTTGATAGTAGACTTAAGTCTGCTGAACGAGAAAGCGTTAGTTACAGACCCAAAAAAGCGCAGTTGCTGAGGTACCAGAGACCACAGTCAATTTAAATTTACTTTATACAAATGAAAAAGGGCATTGACCAAAAGTCTGCACATTTGGAACTTTAATAGGGCCAGTTTTCCAAAGCTTAAAGCATTTGCTGGCCTAACTGTGTGAGCATATGCCTTTTAAGTGGGAAGGCACTGAGAAAAATCAGGAATTGTTCAAGAATATTGTACTAGTTGTTCCAAACCCTGTGATTCCATCAACAGAAAAAGGGTTATGTAGAACAACAACAACAAAAATTCCTTAGTTAAACAGAGAAACAATAAAACATTAAAGAATATACTAAGAACAAAAAAATGTCTGATCCCAATGGAGGTAAAAAAAGATAAGGAATATTTTTAAGCCTGTTAGGAGCCAAAACAGTCCTGTGCCAGGTAAAAGTCGACTGCTAGATACATATGATAAAATCAAGAACACTCACATAAAAAAGCAGAAAGGCTGATAAATACTTCTTATTTGTATTTATCTGTGCCTGTCTGTAGTGCTGGGTTGTGGGGCAGGAATTATATTAGCTGTAACAAAGACGGACAGAAACAATTTGCTAAAATTAAAACACTTATGCATGGAGACATAAATTTATTACCTGAGGAGTTATAGGAAGCATTATTATTGATTTCTAACACAGCTGTGAGAATGAGGGAGCTCTGAAGTCTTGGTATACACTCATTGTCATTTTGTTATCTGTAGATGTATCAAAAGACTACAGGACAATAGATGTTCCCCAAAATGCTGCAGTTAAAATGTTCCCATTTGAAAAAAGAAAAAAAAACCACACCAAACCACAAGCCTGTTGGTCACTGATCATAAGACAGACCAGCTGAGATTTCTCTCCTACTGGGCTTTTTCACTTTTGTTTTACCAGTCTGTGAGAAGCTGGTACAGAGTCAGAAAATTATGGTTGCAACCCCTGGCTCTCATGGGTGACTTTAACCACCCCAAGGAGGAATATGGCAGGGCACAGGTAATCCAACAAGTTTCTGGAGAGTGGCAAGGACTATTACCTAACACTGGGGATCCTCAACCCAACTAGGTGAGATGTGCTGTTGGACCAGCTACTCATTAGCTAACGGGAGGGCAAAGAGAAGACAGTATTACGCTCCTCAACTCTTATCTTCTTATTGATAGGATAAGAGGCAGCAGGCTGAAGTTGCAATGAAGGACATTCTGATCGATATCAGGAAAGATTTTTCTCAAAAAGGGTGGTAAAATATTGGCACAGGTTGCCCTGAGAGGTTATAGCATCTCTGTTTGTCATGGTTTAGGTGGGACTAAGCTGGACTGCACTGAGCAACCTGCTCCAGTTGGACCTGTTTTGAGCAGGTTGGGCTAGACGACCTCCAGTGATCCAACCTAGATTTATAGTCAGTGGTTAAATCGGTGGTTGTGTTGTTTAGGCCTACAGAAACGCAGAGAGAAACAACAGGAGTGAAAATGAATTTTAAAATGAGATCCAGTCCATCAAAGAAACAGCTCCCGGTTCTGTGGGTGCCCATGGGCACCTGCGAGAGCAGGAGCCAAAACCCAGCCGCCTGCTCATGAGCCAGAGTGCCGGGGATGCTGCCTGTGCTCCCGGCGGCAGTGCTCAAAGCCTCACCCGCAGCCCTTGGCGTTGCAGGACTTCCTCCGGAAGATGCCCTCCAAGCTCCTGGAGGCAGAGCTCTACGCGGAGTGGATGAGCGCCCTGCAGAGCACCAGCAGGCAGCAGAAGCTGTCAGGACTGAGAGAGTAAGTGCGGCGAGCAGCCTTGCCTGCTGCGCAGAGACCGGCAGAGGCCGGGACTTGCTTGCAGAGCCATGGCCTCCTTGAAGAAGCTGTCTTCTCTGCCAGCCACCTCTGGCTGCTGTAGGAGGAAGTGGCACAGAAAAGCATTTCTCTCCTCGGAGCACTTCCCGCAGGCATTGGGGCTTGCTCCAGGAAGGGACTCTTGCCAGAAGGGCAGGCAGGCAGGCAGGCAGGGAGGGAGGTGGCCGTAGCTCAGCAAAGGCAGTCCCTCTGCTGGAGACCAGGCATGGGCAGGGAGCCTTCCCTTGGGTGAGCCTGGGTGAGATCAGCCTGGGTGACCTGTGTTGACAGCGTCTCCTTTACGAACGTGGTGTTCCTGTTCCCTCAGGGTGGCCAGCAAGTTGCCCAAAGCCAACCTCCAGCTCCTCAAGCACTTGCTGGCCCTGCTGCATAGCATCAGCAGGAATGCGGCCACCAGCAGGATGACCGCCCGCAACCTGGCCATCTGCGTGGGGCCAAACCTGCTCAGCCCACCTGAGGAGCACACGCTCCCCCTGGAGGTCCTGGTCCAGGTGACGCAGAAGGTAGGCTGTGTTGACCAGCTGGCTACAGCCTTGCGGGCCCAGCCCAGCTTTGCTGCTCAGAGGTACCTGGCTGCCTCCTCTCTTCAGCAAACGCTGGTGAATGGGAAGAGCTGCCGGGAACAGCAGCCCCGTGCACAGCTGCAGCTTTCTACACAAAAGCAAGGGTCCGCAGTGGGAGAGGCTCTTTGGCCCCTTTTCAGCCACCTAAGTAGAAACCAATGGTTTACTGTGTGCAGGTGACGCAGCTGGTGGAGTTCCTCATTGAACACCAGGAGGAACTCTTTGAGGAGAAGGTGTCTGGGCTTGCCGGAGCAGCAGGTGAGGAATCCCCAGCGCTGCAGCTGGAAGCAGAAACAGCAGAGGTATGTCAGGGCCACAAACAGCACGACAACAAAAGCCTCCTCCCTCAGCAGGTGGGACTGCTGCCACTGCAGGGACAAGCAAGGACAAGAGCCTGCAGCTCTGCAAAAATGCAGAGTAAGGCTGATGCAGTCGGCCATCGCAATTTGTGCATGGATCCCACCAGAAGTGGCTCAGCTGAGCTGAGCAAACCCATGCAAGGGATGTGCCTTTCAGAGGTAAGGGAGCAGTTGGGCAGGTGGCTCCTTGCCACCTGTTAACTGCCACGTTTCCATTGCAGGTGCTTCCAGTGGCTCCAGAAAGCCAAGACCTGAAGAGCTCGTCCCAGGAGAGCAGGTAAAAGGAGCTAGCTTTGATTTTAAGAGCAGAATGGGTTCAAGTTTAGCATGACTTGACCTGCCTAACCATACTCTTCAATGGAAAGGTTGCCAGGCTCCTCCCAGGAAAGCGGAAAGTGAAAATGGACCTGTGAAGAGGGGAGCAACAGGCAACCAGACAGCAAGAGGAGAAAGCTGGAAAGAGAGCTCTCCGGGATGGGCAACTGAGGGAATCCAAGCAGGAAGGAAGAACAAGGGGCCCAGGTGTGCAGCAGGCTCTGCTGTCCATCTTTCAAAGCTCTGAACACTGCTCTGAGGATGGGAAATATTTCTGTGGTGCACGGAGATGGCCCCAGAGAGGAAGCATGCACCTGCCCTTGGGAGAACGTGTACGTCAGAGGAAACATGGCACCCCAGCCTTGGCAGCTTTCCTTTGTCCCTTGTTGAAGCTCTCTTTGGGCAAGGCTGAGCAGAGAGCCCAGCAGGGTCACAAGACTCACAATTGGGAGTTCTTTGTCCCGCTACCTGCAGAAAGAGGCAAAGTCCCACTTTTCTGCTCATGTCAGCTGGCAGTCCCAGCAGGGGCTGGCGGTGCCTGAATCCCAAAGACACAGCAAGGAGTTGTGCCAAGTAGCTGTAGACACTGGCACTTCTTGAAAAGCTCCTCCTTCACCTGAGAGAATTGAAGGAAGACAAAAACCAGCCAAGCAATAGAAAAGAAGCGTGGTTTTGCCTTCAGACCTGGGTTTCTAGCAAGGGACAGGGAGGGATGCTGCTGCTCAGGCTTGGGAAAGGACCACATCACAGCTCCTCGCGGGCTCCCTGCCCGGCCCTGCTGCCTGGCAACGGGGCATTGCACATCCCTCTCAACTTGCCGTGCCCTGGAGGGTAGTGCCCATGTTGAGAAGGGGCCAAAGCTCTCTCTGCTGTGCCAGGAACCCCCCCCTTTTCATTGCACTTGCCAAAGAACGGGGGACAAAGTCACGCCTCTTCCTGCCTCCATGGTTTCATCAGCGCTTTCTGACTCTGTCCTTGTAGGTGCCGATTTCTTTTTGCTGCTTGGATTCCCTGGATGAACTCTGACACCTGGCCTTCCAGGGCCTGCATCGGGCAGCCCCAGTGCCACCTCGGCGGACGCAAGGAGAGAGGCACCCATGCCCTTCTGCTCTGGACGGCACATTTCACGCGTGCACCACTGTCATGCACAACAGATGCTCTCTTTAACCCCTCGCCCCTTCCGAGAAGGAGGGAGAGAAAAGAAGAGAAAGAGAGAGAGAGAGAGAGAGAGCCACTTATGAGTTGTAAAGGAACTCAACTACTTTAATTCCATATTAACAATAAAGAAATAGAAAGAAAAAATGAGAATATTAATAATGAAATCATGAAATAGACACAATATATAGGACCCATGTCGAACTTCCAGGATGATGACCACGTAACCAGCAGGCACTGGGAAAGTTCCAGACTGGACTCAGCAACAGATGGGAATTGGATTCTACATCTAGATTCAGGAATGCACGAAGCGGCATCAAAGGCAGACAAACAGATAGAGCCCTCCTCGGACGTTGGCCATTGGAGAAAGAGGGTGATCCCTTGGAAACCTCAGCTTTTATGCTGAGCAAGATGCAGATGGGATGGAATAGCTCACTGGTCAGTTTTGGGTCACCTGTCCTGTCTGCTCCTCCCTGCAAGTGCGACCCCGACAAGGTCTTCCGCTTCTGACCCTCTCACTTTGTGCAAGGTCCTACACTTAGGTCCAGACAATGCTCATTATCAATACAAGCTGGGGGATGAGGTGGTAGAGAGCAGCCCTATGGAAAAGGACTTGGGGGTACTCATGGATGAAAAGCTGGACACGAGCCATCAATATGTGCCTCATATTTACCTATTTTGCTCAAAAATGCTGCAATCCAGCATGGTAGAATGAGATGCACTGCTGTCAGTCACAGAGAAACCAACCTGAAGAGAAAGGAAAAGAAATAAGAGATTATTTCTGTATTAAAAGTATTAGTCTTATTCTTGTACATGTGACTGCTTTCTTATCACCCAGCAGGTCTATACCTTTACAAGACAGTGATGGAGCCAGTTTGACCCCATAGAATCATAGAATTGTCTAGGTTGGATGGGACCGTTCAGATCATCAAGTCCAACTGTTGACCTAACACTGCCAAAACCACCACCAAACCATGTCCCTAAGCACCACATCTACTCGTCTTTTCAGTACCTCCAGAGATGGTGATTCCACCACTTCCCTGGGCAGCCTGTTCCAATCTTTGATAACCCTTTTGGTGAAGAAATTTTTCCTAATATCTGATCTAAACCTCCCCTGGTGCGACTTGAGGCTGTTTTCTCTTGTCCTATCGCCTGTTACTTGGGAGAAGAGACCGACCCCCACCTGGCTACAACCTCCTTTCAGGTAGCTGTAGAAAGCGATAAAGTCTCCCCTGGGGAGGTAATCCATTCTATCTTAAATACAAGCTTACATGGCATTTGGGGTACCTACATACTTTAACTCGTAACACAGCATGTATGTTTGACTTTGGCTTCTAATTGACACACCAAATATGGGGTTATAATTACCTTAGGACCTGGGGGAAGATTCAGACCTCCTGAAATCTTCCTGAGCTGTGACTCAAGGAATTTAATGGCAAGCTCTGAGCATGGCAAAAAGTCTCCAGGTTTGGAGAGGTAAATATTTATTTCCTACTGAAGGGCTGCAGAAAAAGACCTGAATTTGGGCCCCCCATTAATGAGTGAATGGAACAGTTATGTCCCATAGACCATATGTGTCTATGCATGGTATCTTGACTTTTGCCACTATGTAAAAGATAGTTGACTCCTCCTCTGCTACATCTTCCAAAGATGCTGGATCCTGCACGGCTAGAGATACCAAGCACCTGTATGCATAAGGGACTACAAGCATGACCACCGTTCTCATTGCTAACAAGTGAGCAGTTCTCCTTCAGCATGTAGCTTCTTATGGTGCACATTAGAGGTGCCTGAAGCTTTCTGAGTAGATGAACACTGAAGAGTGTACCGTTAGCCCTCCAGATCTCGCCCTTAGTGAAATGTCCTAGTTTCAATTTCAGATTCATAAAGCTACCTAGAAAACTAACCCAGAGCATTAGAGTTTTTCTGGAATGCTGATTATATTTGATTTGATTATATCCTATTACCTGATAATAATTTTTATGGTGGTTGTCTAGTCATAGCAGTAAGCTAACCCTTTTGAACAAGATGAATGTGTTGGGACACTGCTTGAGTAAAAATGCTCCTGGGAATATTTACACTAGATACTCAAGATCAGCTTCAGTAGATTTATTTCCCCTTGGTTAAATAAAAATTGTCTATCTCTTCTCAAGAAAAGCAGCACTGTGGGCAGAAATCTTTAGTGTATCAGGCAAAACCCAGCAGGTCAAGCCTGTCTTTGTTCTGTATCAGCTAGTATCAGCTAATGAATCCTTCAGTGGTGAAGATTTCCATACATTATAAAACTGAACCAGACTGACTTTGTGGTTTAGGTGAAAATTCTCTGAAGTCCATTAAGCACATTACAACCACTTGAGCTAGTTGAGACCTTCTGGGTTTTGTTGATCAGTCTGCCTTTGATTTCAATATAAAAGCTAACTGATTTGGGGTTCTTGTTCCATTTTGCCCACAGATTAGGAGAATATATGCAGCAGTATTTGATCTGTTCAAACTCAGAGATTTGAAAAATCATATTAGGAGAATATATGTGGCAGTATTTGATCTGTTCAAACTCAGAGGTTTCAAAAATCAACAGAAACATTTTCTGAGAAGACCAATTTCTTGTCTCTGTGAGATTTCCAGTATTTTGGGCTTTTTCTTCCCTTCTCCAAGAAAATAACTTTCACTATGCAAGAATGCAAGCCCTTATCTTTTTTTTTCTTTTTTCTAAGGCCTGCATCTTGATATGCTTGCTGTATGATACTGCCACGATTCCTCAAGGAGTAACGTGATAGTTTTCAGCAGAAGAAGGCTATCCAAACTTAGCCAAAATATGGCATTTGGAAAAGCAAGCTGTACATCATTTCTTTAAATGAGACAAATGTAATCAGAATGCAAATTGTTGGCCTTCTTAAGCTCCCTCGAAAATTTCTTACACAACTCAGATCAATATGATTTAAAGGTAAGGATTTGCATTTGCATGACTCAAAGTGGAAAAATGAGCTACAGACCATGAGCTCAGGCTCTTCTAACATAAGATTTCTTTAGTTTGATAAAACAAGATGTGATGTTTAGAGAGGAACTGGGAAAGAGTGATATTGCCTAAGTGTGGAGTAGGACCTTATTCACGAACAAAAGAATGCAGATTTTGGTGATTGCATCTTTCTCAGGCTGCTGATTTAATTCCTGCATTTCGCAACTATTGCTTTAAGCACTAGTGAGAGAGTGGCATTTTTAAAACACTAATTCCCACCTGCCTGGGTTTCTTCATTGAACTCTGTCGACAAATGTCTGCAATGAACTTTAGGAGCAATTTTACATGAAACATTATACTGAAATATCTTGAAAAAACAAATGATTGTGTTCTTATACATTTTTCCCCTTGCTCTTTTTCGTTGCCTTTGTGCTTTTCTTCCTGTTTGGATGTGTGGCCACTGGGTGATTTTCAAAGGCTCCAGAGCTCAGGCCTTTGGTCTAGACTCCCACTGATGATGGAGGGCTCAAAGGAAGAATACCAACAGCTTTGCTTTCTCACAGAAGGTGAGTCTCAGAAAAAGAAAGGGGAACTTGAGTTTTCTGGAGTTTGTCAACAAACCTCTAGGTGAAACTGAAGAATTATGTTTGCACTTCAGGTCAGATCTGCTGAGAAATGCCTGTGAACACCAGTACATTGGAGAAATGTATTCAAGAACATTTCATCCTTGTGAAAATATTACCCTGTTACAACTGCCAAGGTCACTGAGACCCAGAGTGATCTGCTGGTCACGAAAGTTAAAGATGCCTGGCGGCTACTATAATTAAGTTATGAGCGCTAGGAGAATAGGGGAAGCAGTTTTCCCACAAATATTTATTTGAATTTAAAAGTGACTTTAGACAGGACCAGGCTCAGAAATCCTCTGAGTTCTGGGTTTTTTTTTTCCTCCTTGAAAACATTCAGACACTGAAGCTGGACGTAAATGCCCAGGCCATCCCAGTTTCCACAGCTTTTCGCTTCAGCCTGACTGAAGAAGAGAAGCAACATGTCTCAGGTTTGCATCAAACACAGTGGGCCTTTTGTATATTTGCAATATCCGTTTGCATCTGATGGGCAAAATCCAGGCTATTGTTTGGATGAACTAACAGATAGATAGAACAAGAAATTGATTTTAAATTCCCACCAGGGCTTGTTTGTGGATGAACCACCAAAATAAAAGAACAGTGACATTTGGATAAACTGCCTTGATAATCAACAGCTACTTGTCTTCACATCAATGGATGTCTAAGGGGAAAAGCTTTAAAATTCATATTGCCTATCTATTTGGAAACACTCTTTTATTTGCTCTAATGCCTGCTTTTTGGATTTCAGTTAATTTTCTTTTTTTCCTCATGAAATGCTGAGTTATCAAGTTCACAGGCAAGTACACGGAATATCCAAACCCCTACTATCTCTATGCCCCAGCATAAAGTGGAAAAGACGTCTTGCACTACTTCTTTGTGGTTCTGATTACGTGAAAATCCACAACACCGAGTGTCAGGGAAGTCAGGAGATGACCACAAAACACATACACATGCACGTGCACACGTGTGAAACTGAAGTGCAAGGGATGGTGATTTGATAGGTTTTATGTGACAAGGATCAGTGTCCCTCTGGGCTAGGTGTTTAACAATTTTCTATTGTTGTTTACAATGGAGAGATATAGAAAAATATACAACAATAAATGGCAAAAACCCTCCAGCTGTGTCTCATGTGGTATTTTAAGACACACTGTATAAAGAACATCCAGCATCTTAAAGTACAACTAACCTTCACCTAGCTGAGGGATTAAACATGACTATTCTCAACTTGAATGACCCTTTCCCCTAAGTCGAGCTGCCCATTTAGCGCCCTTAATAAATACAGGGATAATTTAAACCATGTGGCTGCAAATTGAAAACATGGGCTTTTGAACTATGTATTTTCTTTCTCATGTTGGAACTCCTCCCTGGAGATAGACTCAAGTCCCACGATCTTGTAAAAGACAAATCTGTGTATCTTTTTTATTAAGTGTTTCATGATATATATTTTTTCAGCTTCGTTGCAGTGGATGCATCTGAAAGATGTATTCCATTGACAGTACACAATACCCTCAAAGACTCTTGATCCATTTATCAACTCAAACTAATAAAAGGAGGATAATATTTCTATGAAAAAGAATGGGTTTTAAAAGCAGCTTGACAGCTTGGTAGAATACATCAATTAAGTGTACAGAGAAATTGGAGGAAAAATGGGGATCTTACTTTCTTTGCTAGCATTAGAATTAATAAAAATATATTTAATCTGTCCTTAAACAGGAACAAAATAGGGCTCATTCCCGGCTTGCATACCTTGTGGTTTGAGCTGAAGAATGTTACACTCAAGTCTATATTCAACTACTGGTTTAAATTATAGCCTTTAGAAAATAATCTACCATTCACTTTAATTAATATCAACAATCATGGAGTCAGTTGGAAAAAAAAACACAACACAACACAACATGCTAATGTGAAATTAAAAATGTTTCTGTCCATTTTTTTTTCATAAAAAACATCAAAGAGTCTCATCTATTGGCAGCTTAAGCCCGTAACCTTAGGCTTCTTTCATGTTGATCCAAGGAAGGTTCACAACCAGTTTTCTCTAGTCAGTGGCCCATGAGACACATCTGGCCCCGTCATTTCATCTGCGGTCAGGAGACACACAAAGTGCTCTGCTAGACTATTTTACCACAAACTCTCTTTAGTACCTTCTTCCCCTGAGACAAAATCCTTGGGCTTGTCTTTCCTACCACTGTTTTGTGATTTATCCCCATGGAAAAAGTAGTGGCTGAGGTTCCTCTCCAGCATTGGGCCAGAGAAGGCACCTTTCAGGATTCCATCTCAGATTCTGTTGGGTGCCTTGGCTGGGCCTTTTACTGTTTAAATTGGCAATGCCAAGGCAAAGGATTGTGTCCTACTGATGGAATATTCTTGCCCTCAGCTGAAAGGTCCAAGTGTCACTGAAAATAGGGTGGTAGCAAATCAAAACAGCAAAGGAGGATGTTTTGTTCTGCAGATCTTATGTGAAAGGATGTGTATGCAGCCAAAATTGTTCAACGCTGCATAGTGGAGAATAAATCTGGCCTCTGAGGAGTTCAATGGGCAGGTTTGCGAATCTCCATTTGAGTGCGTGTGTTGTGTTTGTCTGCGAGGCTGGTGCCAGGGATCATTTGTATTAGTTAGAAACTTGTCTTCATATTGTCAACCTGGAATTTGCGTGCAGCCCTTGGATCAACAATGTGTCTCTTCTACAATGCATCTCTTCTACCAATTGTTTGCTGGAACAAACTGAGTAATATTAGGGCACAATATACCAAGGGCTTATGGTGAACCATTAGGTCTTGGCTCATAAGATAAAGCAGTCACAGAGACAACATTTTGTGAACTATACTCCCCTTGAACAGCAACATTCATTTCTGTTTTGTTATTTCATCACACTACCACCAGCTCTATAAAGCTCCTCTGTGAAACACAAATCTGCAGCATATTCTGCAAAAATGTAGCCAATTGATGGTAATTAGCCAAGCTGAGAAGACTTTTTCAACTGTTCTTCTACCTTTAAACAATACACTGAATACATTTGATCTATACAGTTGTGTCAATACTGTGGCCCCCATCCCCCTATCATTGAAACAGTTGTCCACAGATTTCTTTGCATCTTCTCTTTTGTGAGGGTGCAGGATTAGAAAAGAGAAGTCTATGGCTTCAGATCTTAAGAAGGGTTTGTACTGGATCTGATGCATTTGGTTTCCATCTCTGCAATGCCCAGAGGTCCTGCAGAGGGATGCAAGTAACAGCCCTGTTCACCCTTGGGAAGCTAGCAATTCAGATGTTCAGTATTGCTTGTCTGGGTCACTGTGTAGTGCCACAAGTTCAGTGAGAAATCTGCTGTTAGTGTATTGTCAGCTTTCTCAATTTGCTTTTAGAATTATTAGAAAGTGGTGGGGAAGAGATTGACTGACATTCCTAAAAAATAATTTTTTTCCACAAGGCTCAAAAATGATAACTGGCAATTTTGCTTGACTAGCTAGGAATGCAGTTAATACATTATTTTTTTTTTTATGGTTTATTGCTTAAAATTTTATGACATGTGCAATAACTTTTGTGAATGCTCCTCTATCTGTGCATTGCCCTTCAGCCCCATGACTACATTTTTCCTCGAGAAGGAAAGGAAAAGAGGTAAATGCATGAGGTGGCTCAGGCCCACAGTCCCTTGGTTCATACTTTCATGTCTCTAACAGAAGGGTGGCCCCATGCAGTTTGCTGGCAAGTGGAATCTCTGCTCACGTGTCAGAGTTACATCACCTCCATAGCATCAGGAAAACCTTTGTATATGATAGCAAGGGATAGGAAGGTTGCATTACTTCTGTCAAAAAGGCTGCCAAATGAAAAAAATCACTTTTGCATACTCTTAAGTTACACATATGATATGGATCATTCTAGATGTAGTTCAGTGCTTTGCTGAGTGGGGCCCTTTCTGAGTTTCAAAAATTGTGAGTTTTCTGTGGGTGCTTTCTCTTGGCCTTGTCTCCGCAGTTGTCTTTCTTCCGCTTCGGTGCTGCTTATATACCTGAGGAATACCTACTGTCAACAAATAAAAAGAGAGATGTTGATGACGGCAGTTGATCGAGGATGTTCTGCTAGTTACTGAAGTTTAAGTTAGTATTTCTATCAAATCTTCCAACTTTGAAATGGAGGTTTGTCTTGATTTAGTTTATTCCTTATGGTATCAAAATGTGGTGACAGCTTAAAAAAGAAAAATAACATACCGCTTCAGGGAGCAAAACCAGAGTACAGCATTTTTAATGGTTTTAATTATATTACAGCACTGTTGGTCTTTTTTCTAAGTATTCACTCCTCATATTTTTCTTTTGTTAGTAGCCAGTTGACAAGGGGAAGCTCTTATTCCCTTTTCATATTATTATGTTCGGCTTTGTAAATTCCAGTTGGAAACATTTTGTTTATCAGAGCTATATGAGGAGTTGTTAAGTGGGTCTTCATTAGCTTTAGCTTTTGAAAGACCCATTTGGTTAAAGCAAAAGCATATCGCTCCTCTTTTTCTGTTCTTCTGCATTGATTCTCCTGGTAGAAACTTCTCGCCTCTGTGCAGGGGAGAGAGATTACATCAGGATCCGTGCAAGGAAATCCTGTGGATTGTAACATTTCTGTTTATGAGCGCTGGAAATAATGAAATAGCTGAGCAAGAGCCGGGGCAGCCCGGCACGTGTGGTCGGCATCCCTGCTTTCAGAGGGCTCACGTGCTGCACTCCAGTACCAACGCCTGTAGGATAATGCTTCCACCTTGACCGCACTGGCCAGGTGACCTCTGCTGGCTTGAGACCCCTGCGTAAATACAGGGCAGGGTGAAGCATTTTGGACAGGACCCTGTCTGGGATGGAGGGTCCACATGCATGAACTTATGTGCAGGGTGGTTCCTTGAAAGGAAAGCGGTGGTATGAAATCAGGGCTTCAAGGGAACATTTTGAGCCTGTGTGAAACTTCCAGCCAGCTCCTGTTGGGACCTTCAAAAGGTTTTCTGTCCCTGCAGCCTGCAGAAGCCCGGCATGGGCTTCAGGCCCAGGGAAACCCTGGCAAATACTCAGTACAACCAACACTCCTGCCAAAGCGTCTGTGGCAGAGAACTGACAAGAAGAGGAGCTTTTCTTTTCATCTGGTTTTGGGTGAAATCAGTTTAGAACCTAACAAGAGGGGAGGATGGGGAGAATTAGTTTGCCCTGTGCCAGGAAATCCTGCCATTTTTCCACCTCCAGCATGAAAAATTGCTCTATGGCTGAAATCCTGCCAAGGAAGTGCCAAGTAAAGTGCAAATTATGTATCGAGGCTTGTGTGTAGAGGACGGATCTTTAAAGAGGTTATCTATCCATCTCATCTTTATTTCCTGCATTTACTGTAGTTGAATGCTTGAAAAAGAGACGAAGGGAGTGGTAAACTAAAGGAATAGGGGGAAAAAAAATCAAAAGAAAAAAGCCTCTGCCTCCATCTTCACAGCTGGTAAATCTATCCTTTTTATGCTTCTGTTCCCCGTGATTGTTTTCTGATTTGGAGCTCAATAGCGATAAGTGATTTTAAAACATTCTTTTAAAATTTTCATGTATATTTTTAATATGTTTAATTCTCACGGGTTTTTTTTGTCATGGCATGGAGTTGTATCAACATACAAAAAACTTTTACAAGGGTAATAAGAACCATGGGATAGGCCACCCGGAAACTGGAGACATGCTGCCACTGAAAGTTGTCACCACTGACCTGACAAATCTTAAGAGGTTGTCTCGATTCCCTTGAACTTGCCCCAGTGCAAGGAAACAGACTGGATGATCTCTTGAGATCCTCCCTATCCCTTCACCCTGTGATCTTATCGTGGATTTTCTAGCGGCAGTATAGTGTTTGTTATTATTTGCTGCCGTGCCAAGTAACGCAGCAACATTTGTGAAGTGAAGCTTCTATTTTAATAAGCAGACACCCTGATGGGAACCCAAAAGGCAGCAAGAAGAGGTTTAGAAAACATAGCCAACACGGAAAGGTTGAGAGAATGGGGTTTGTTTTTCTGGAGGAGAAGAGATGAAGGGGGATGTGATACATTTTCCAAAATGCAAAGGCTGTAACAAAGAGAACAGTGATTAAAATTGTTCCCTGTGGCTGTTAGGAAAAGGTCAACAGGAATTTAGCTTAATGTGCAGCAAGGAAGATTCGGGTTCCATGTTACAAAGGAACTTCCCAGCTATGAGACTGATGAAACACAGCCTGCTTAGGGAGGCTGTGGCTCTCTCCTCCGCTTGCCTTCAAGAGCAGGTGAGAATAACATCTGTCAGGGGTCACATCCTCCTCATTGTCCCAGGAGTGAGGTAGGTCAGATGAAGCTGAGGCTCTTCCAGCCTTTTGTCTATAAAACAACTGTGAGCCGTGGGTGAATTGCTACCACTGCTGACTCCTGGCGGGTTGGCTTTGAACTGGTGCTTGTGAGAGGTAAAGTCCTCCAAAGTGCTGGCTTTCAGCCACCCCAGCCCTGCTGGCCTGGGTGTTATGGTGGGTTGGGCACCCTCTCAATGTCCAGACCATCCTCGTGGGTGCAGATCCCACCCAGGTCCCCATGCACCCTGTTCAGGCTGATTGCTGGATGCTGCAATGTGCCCAAGTTACCCATTTCAGCCATGGCCACCCATCTGAGCTGTAGCTAGCCTTCATGGTTTGAGCAAAGCAACATTTCCCTTGCCCAGGGATGAGGTAAACACTCAGAGTGACAGCTTCAAGTGGTGGAAGCAAAAGGGATTGTGAATAAAGTGAAACCTGACAAAACCCCCAGTCTGCTCTCAGCTCAGCAGCACACGAGTTAGTGTAGTTCACATGAATCACAGAAACATAGAATCAGAGAACTGCCTGGGTTGGAGGGGACCTTTCAGATCATCTAGTCCAACCATCAACCTAACTCTGACAAAAAATCGTCACTAAGCCAAATCTCTAAGCACCACGTCTACCCATCTTTTAAATACCTCCAGGGATGGTGCCTCAACCACTTCCCTGGGCAGCCAGTTCCAACACTTAATAACCCTTTCAGTGTCCAAATTTTTCTTAATATCAGGTCTAACCTCCCCTGGCACAACTTGAGACTGTTTCCTCTTGTTCTATCAAGAAAAGCCTTGCCCAGTGGCTTCTCAAGCCACCACCCACCATTACTCTCTGTAAGACAATCATCTCACCTGGTCTCCTGGCCTGGGACCACCAGAAGTCCCTGGAATACAGACTTCTGAGTCTGGCAGAGCGTTTCAGGGGAGGACTGTATATGTTTGCTCTGTTCTCTTCCCTGAGAAGTGCATTTGGCCACTTTCAGAGATGGGATACTAAGCTAGACAGGGCTTTAGTTCAGCCAAGCATAACCACACTTTGTTCTCACCCTGCTCACGTTCAGGACCCTTATTTTCTCAGAAGAAGCACCACAGAAGAGAAAAACAAGAGTTTTATCATGTGTGTGTCTGGGAGAGGCTGTTTCCTCCCCGCCTGGCTCCTTCCTACCAGGTTAGTGATTCCAACCTCACCTACCTGTGACCTAAGGTGAGGAGGTGCGGCAGCATAGGATATGAGCAGCCAGCTCCTGTTCAAACTGATGGGAAATTCCTCCTGGCTTCCTTGCAAGAGTGAAAGCCATCATTGTGCTGCCTTGGCCAGCTTTCTCTCTTTTGTCATTAAAACTTACTGGAAACACAGCTTACGTACAGATACCAGCGCTTGTGAATCTAGGAGTTATTTCTTCTAATGACCACTTAAGGGAAATACTTGTAACACTAAAAAGCTGAATCCCCATGTTCCCTGCAGTAATAAAAGCACCATAAATAGATTTCCTAGTCAGGCCCTACCCTATTTACGGCAATGAGCTCTCTACAACTATTCAAATCCCAATAAACTATTCACTCTGGAAAATGGATTCCACTAAACACTTGTCGGTAACAATGGTCGAGGAATTCAGCTTGATGCCAACCTCCAATACGTGGGTCTCAGGCACAGCAGCACCCTGTACCGTGCTCCCAGCATGCAAACAGATGTTGGTCCATTTGCAGAAAGGCTGAATTAAAACAGTGGAGGCTCAGGTGCTCACCTGGGAGTTAAATGGTGCCCAGGTGTTTGTACATCTCAGGGACTTTTGCCTTATTAACCCACTTCTTTCTTTTCCATAGCTTTATCCAATTCAGCTGGGAGCCGAATTTCACCCAAAATGATGCCCCAGCATGTCCTGCTTGAACCACAGCAACAGCAAGGCAGGACAAGTAGCCCTCTGAAGAGGTCACCCCGAGGGGTAAATGTGCCTAACCTCTGGAAGCAGTTGCTGGCACTTAAATAAAGGGGCTGAAGCAGAGACTTGAGCAGGCAGCAGCGCCTGAAAGGAACAAGGTCCAAGCAGGGGACCCGGAGGGTGAAAGAGGCACAGAGGGAATGCCAGGCTCCATAATGTCTCTGTTGAGAGTACTGATGGTAGCACATCCACTACGGAGCCTGTGCGGAGCTGATCTCAAAGGGGTCTTTGTTAAGAGGGTTTTGCAAAACAGCTGTGTATTTTTAAAGTTTTCATTATTAAAATATTTTGCAAAGACTTCTTGCAAAACTGCCCTGTTCTGTAGAAAGAGGCTTGGCAGGCCAGGCCGCTGAAACGCCAGACCCAGGTTTCAGCAGGTCCCGCAGCAGCTGACACAGAGCGTAGTGGCTAATGACTCTGAGCCATGCCAGCTCTGAATGAAAACTAGAGCTAATTTTAAGCTAATTCTATGCTGAATGTTCCTATTGGTCTGGCCACAGGGAGCCGTCTACAGATTATTTTAATCTCGACATTTTCTTTAATGCTTCTGTGTCTCGTTTTAGAATAGAGCACGTCCTGCTTTTCAAGTTCAAAATCTATTCTGAATTAATTTACAAACTAGGCAGTGTGAAGACCTCACTACAGCTAATGACCGATGCCGCCAGTATTTATAATCTGAAGGGTATTTCTTTCTTGCATTCCTTTGCACACTTTGACCTACCTCCTGCAGTAAAAGCACATTTTTAGTAGTTCAGTTCAACTTCAAATGGGAAATGAAATCAGAAACCAAACCAGAATACTTTCTGCATTTTATCAAACATGATTTTGTGATAAATAGTTAACTTTCCCGAGTTTCATATCTATGCTTTTGTAACCTTTTTAACTCCTTCCCCTCTCTCTTCCCCACACCCTGCCGGCTCTGGTTCATTTCATCTCTAAAAATTTCCAAACTTCTAATGTCAAAACACAAATTTTAGCCCCTGCAACGTCTTTCCAATCCTGACAGCCATGGGGGACTGGGTTTTCGAAAGAGGCCAGTTTCGCTCTTGGGACGAGACCAGACCCTTCATATGCTGTAATAGGAACTAATAGAAAAACAATAACAACAATAATAACAAGAAAATTTGGGTCAGTTCCACCCCCCAGCTACACCCTTGTGGCCCCTGGATATTTGTTCCCTGTTCTGTTCCCCAGTTAAGTGCTGAAAGCCTTAATGCGCCCGCATAACTTCAGACAGAGCATTTTAATGAGCAGGTCCCCTTGCCAAGATTTGGCCCCCTGATTTAATGTGGATACTCTGCTACTGTCTTCTCGGTAATGGGTGTCTCTGGATGGCCAGGCTTTGCCTCTGCAGACTGCACTGGAGAAGGAGACAACCCAGCCACTTCTGTATCCGCTCGGTCCCTCCTCTGCACATTCAGACATGTGACCTGCCATTCCCCTGGAATCGTTTCAAGCCGCCGAATCAACAAAACTAGTTCATAGAGTCTTTGACTGAATTTACCCCCTCCTGTTTTTAATAATGCAGCAGGAATAGGACGTTATCAAAACCTGGCTCTGGACCCTTCCTAAGCCTGAATTCTGATTACCACAGGGATGGCTTTGGAGTTGGCTCAGAACTGCTCTGTGGGCTGGAAAGATGTCATCAGTCTTCCTCTTTTTGTCACTGTCCCTTTGGGGATGACAGCAAAGTGCTCCGCCCTACTATGGCTGCTACTGTGCTCACAGCTGAGCAGTCACATGGGCATCTAGTGGGAGGTGTCCCTGCCCGTGGCAGGGGGGGTTGGAACAAGATGATTTTTAAGGTCCCTTCCAACCCAAACCATTCTATGATTCTATGATTCTATGATCTCCCGCAGCACCTTAGGCCCTGGGCTACAAGCATGGGGGTAGCAGGTTGCGTACTGGTATTTGGCAGAGCAAAAGCCCCTTCCCATGTCACTCCTCTTTCCTACAAGGAGGTGCTTTGAAATTCGGAGGGCTCCATTTTTATGACATGCCTGACTTCCTTGTGGCTGACACCCTGCATGCCATCCCCTTGGTCAGATGGTCCTAGAGCACTCTCCTGCTCTGTCTCCTCCACCCCACAAATATCATCTTGTGAGTCTAGCAGCATGTGACCCTTGCTGCATGTTGATTTTCCAAGACTTTCCAGGGTTTTTATCAAGCCATCCCTTGTTCTTTATACCTGGATTTCTTCCAAGGGTTGCTCTACTGCCTTGCAGCTCTCTCGACAATATTTCTAGTGGTTTCCCACTGGGACAACAGCCTCCCCCATCTCTTTCACGCTTGAGTTTTCTAGAGTCTCTGACTTCTTGGTTGGTTGATATTGCAGTCTATAGTTTTTATTCCCCAAAGGCTGTGTGTTGTCATTGCAGCTCAGCTGTTTCCTTTGGTTTCTCATCATGAGAAAGCTGTCTTTCACCGTAACTATTACCAGGTAATGCTTTGCTCCCTTTGGGCTTCTTGTAGACTGGAAGTTATTTTTGTGTCTCAAATCAATATCTTTAAGGTTATCTCTCTGGAGGTGCTTCTCCCCTAGATCCCCAGGTGCCACTGTGAATGCTTGTACAAGAAAACATTGACATGGTTCATCTGTTTCCTCCTTTATGAGACTTGGAGAGGTGTGCCTTTTTCTGCTATCATTTCCCTTGTGCCACTTAGAAAGTGTGGTTGTTTCATGCATATATGGGATTTGATCATGCTCCACAATACCCATAGCTCACTATGCGACTTTTCATGACACTAGGCGTTAAGCGTCAAGGTTGACTTGAGCACATATACAAGGAACAAACCTCACCACCTGGTGGATTTACTACTAATTTTCTTCTTTCCTTGGTACAAGCAAGTAGTTGATCGGAACAGTTTTCTCACTGACATTGGTATCTGCCTTCACCTAATTTTTGTAGAGGGACTAGATTGGGCCTTTACGCTGAGTCAATGACCAGTTTTCTCTTCCGTGTTCTCCCGTCCATAAAGCCCTTCTAGTCCCGTATGGCACTGCCTGCACAGCTCACGCTAAACTGCTGTGACCTCAAAGAAGTGGTTTCAAGACAGGCGGGGTGTATCTTGACTCTGAGATAGTTAGTCCAAGGACAGCCTAGATCTGAAGCAATGCTGGCATGGCAGTCAGGAGCAATAATTTTGCCCCAGCGAAGTGGAAGTTACTCAAGGTGATTTTACTCTGAGCCCGGTAACCATGGGTGGGACAGCAGGGGGCTGCTACCTGAATACCTCAAGTCCCTGTAGGATTTCTGCAGCTGATCAGCCACCTCTCCTCCTGCTATTACCCAGGCTATGTACCTATGCACCTGTGCTGGAGTCACCCCATCTAGGATAACGCTGCTTTGGTTCAACCTCAGCTTTTGAACTCTGAGACAGGAATTAATTTACTGCAAGGCACTAGGGCTCATGTTTTGCACTGTGGTCTTTATCCCCTTAGACCTCCAGGTGAGCACCCCAGCATGAAACCTTTTTCTTCCTATTGTGTGCAGTCCACCTCAAAATGCTCTTTTGCAGTGGTCTTAACAGCCCAGGGAGAGGAGGGTATGTGTATGTCCTTAGCAGGGAGGCACCTGCTAGGGCCCTGTTTCAAAAGTCCCTTCAGGACTAAGCCCTGGGAAAAAAATGTGGCTTTTGAAAATGTTAAAGGAGTTTGAGCTCCCCCTCCTTGCACAGCCCCACAAGCCAAAACACCTTGGCATTGAGAGCTTCGAGATGTGTTAAAGGCAGCTCCTTCCTCCCCCCATCCCAACCCAGCCACCCTTTTTCAGCTTTAACCCTGCAGCCCCTCGGAGCTGGCAGCGCTTCTTGCGGGTTTGCCTCTTCCAGCTCTTCCTTTTAAACTGAGCAAAGAGAAAGCTGTTCCCTCCAGTAGCGGCGGACGGAGAGGCCGCCTAACCAAGCGCTGTGTCCTCCCCAGGAGCCCAGGGAGCCACGGGGGGGTTAAAGCGGTGTGTGTCCAAACCCCACCTCTCCCCTCGCCTGCCTTTGTTCGGGCTGTTCCGACTGCGGGCACCGAGGTGGTGGGCAGCTTGCCACTCTCCAGATGGACTTGCTGTCTCTAGTTTTCTTCTTTTTTTTTTTTCTTTTTTTTTTTTTTTTCCCCTTTTCCTTGCTGCAGGCTAAATCCCGATCCCAGGGAAGTCAGTGGCAAATCTCTCATCTGTTTCGTGAGGACCCAGGTTTGTCCCTGTATAAACGAGTCGGGGTAAAACGGCAAATGGGTTGTGGCATAATAGTTGTACTGAGGCAGATAGGTGAAAACTTGAATCGCCTCCCGAAATTTTGGCTGCCGTAGCAGCTGAACTAACACTGAATCCCCTGAATGCAGAATGAATTATCCATGCTCTTAAGACTGCGCTGAAGTGCACCTAAATACATCTTTTCCCCTCGGAGTTTGTATGCAGCCCAACGTGTTAAGGTCAAGATCCGCGCTCCAGAGAGAAGCAGATGGTCTCCTGAGTGATGTGTTTTCACTCACTGAGCATGAATATGAAAAAGCATTCTTATTTTCCAGGCATATGAAAGTCAGTAATGTAGAACAGTCTCAGGGAATCTTAATATGTGAATAAACATGTGTGTTGTGAGAGTTTATTTTGGTCTTTGTGCTTACTATGGATTCCTAAGATTAAATTATACCCGAATACTATATATCATTGCTTTTATTAATTTGGTTCAAACCTCAGAGCCATGCCAAAAGGCTGTTTCAATTTGTGTAGATTTATAATAATTCTGATCTTCATAATGAACTAAACAAAACCAATTCTGGAGTCAGTAAACGTTCACTTTGCATTGTCTCTATAAATTACCAAGACCAAATACATCGGGGATATTCTGAAGTGTTTACGGTGTAGCAGATCTGTATCGCTGGGGGAATGGGATGAAGACAATTGCTGGAAACTCTGTATAACAAATTATGTTGAGTTTTAAAGCTTGATCCTGCTTTCTCGCTGCATCATGCAGCCTTTAGCAAGGACCCTTAGGCAAAGGCACCAGCTGAGGATCGTCCCCATCCTTAACGTCCCACAAAGCACATCACACCATGTCCAAGCATGCTGCTGTGTGTATCCCTCTATCCCACCTTTGCCATCAGGCAGTTTGAAGGTCTGTACACTTGGTGGCCTTTCTTCCCTCATTCCCCACCCATACAGGAAGGGAGGAACCAGTGGAACATCTCACCCCATCATCTGCTGCGTTGGGACCCCGACACATCATTTGGTCCTACCATGGGCAGAGTCACCTGGGTGGCTTCCCTGAGACAAGGCTGCAGATAGAGGCCAGTATCTGCTTCTTCTTCCCCAAATAGTTGTGTTTAAGAGGGCAGGGAGGAACATAAAAATGTTTTTAATAACTAGCACAACTTTTGGAGCACCGGCTTCAAGTCTTACTGAGTCAGTGGAAAGAGACCCCTTGATTTCAGGGAGATTTGGTTTAGACTCTAAAATTGCTTGCATGTCTAAGAGGGGTACAAAGTAGAAAATCAGGGAAAAGGCTCTTAAGCATATTTTTTTCCCCCTAATCCTTCACCTGTACCAGCTGTTGGAAAACATCTTGCCAAACATCCTCTCTCATCATGCTCACTACAGAAATTTCCTGAGCTTGTCCAGCCAACCAAAACATTAATTTCTACTGAGACACACACAACCCCCCACCTTTCTTGCCAGCTCAAGTAACATTAAACGTTTTATTCAAACACAGAAAAACACGGAGATTCAGAGCTGAGGCTGCTGCTTCTCTATGAGCACTGTGTATTTTTAATATTTCTGGCTAAAGATGTGAGGTAAGGAAGAAGTGGAAGTGAGAACAGTGAATTCCATGTTGAAAGAGTCATATGCAGGTTTTTAACAGCATTTTTAAGTGCACCTGAAGAATTTGCAGTTGCATCCATTTTGTGTGCAGAAAATTGCGTGGTTGTGCAACTTCTTTGTGCACAACAAAGAAGTAACAGTGAATGGCTGTATAAAATGTCATCTCTCTGCTTATTTACCCGCTTGCCAAATGCAAATAGACATGCCTGCAAATTCTGCAAAAGGGCCGTGTGGGAGTCTGTGTTGAAAATATGCCCTTTCATGGTCTTTAGATGTTTCCTCAGTTTGTTCTTGTCTCCTTATTTCCCCCCCTGCCCCCAACAGCTAAGCCATGTTATGAGAGTAAAAGAAACCCTCTGACAGTCTGAGGCACCCCTATAATCAACAGTTCGCTGGTTCTTAAGAGCATTAAAGTCCAGAAATTAATGCTGCAAGAAACTTTATCTGGGAGGTGACTGACTGATGGATGGAGCAAACCACAATGGTAGGCATTTAAAAGCCCAGCTGGCTATGCCACACTCGCGCTCTCGAGTGTGAGCAGAATGCATTGTACCTCCCCTGAAAAGTCTTACAGCACAGTCATTCCTTTATGAATTTTGATAACCGTCTTGCACACCAAGCATTTTAAATCCCCCAAGACCCTAACCCACTGATTGTCTGCAATTTTTTTAATGTGGATTTTTTTTTTTTCAAGTGAGGTAAACATTTATAGTTGCCAGCACACACTAGCACTATTGGCTGAAAATGGATGTTAAAATACTGTTTTACTTTGAGATAGAAGAAAATATCCGTATAAAATCACAAATTTCTCCTTTGATGTTTTGCGGGTTTTTTGGGGTTTATTGTTAGATCTGTACCCTAAGCCTGCTTTTAACCTCGTGTGAATCAAGGCTTATTTTTTTCTTAGGAAAGTAGGTCCCCAGAGACCTTACTTGTCCAGTATGTTCATTGTAATGGAGACCACAATGTATCGGTTTAGCAGAGAGATCTCACCGGTCATCTTTTATTTTTATATTTTTTTATTCTAGTTCTGACTCGTTGATTTGGGGGAAATATTTTTACCAAGTAAGACTTATTTCACCCCATTCTTAATCAAGTGAGCTTAGCCTGATTATTATGGCAGCAGTTTGACCCAGCAGACCATTGAATATGCCTCCCAGGCTTGCAATGTCCCCCTGCAGACCCCTGGACCCTCTAGCCCTGACCCCAGCTTCCTGTATCACAAACCCCAGCTCCCAGCTGGGTGTTAAATGATGGGATTCCCAGAAGCCAGTATGGTGAAGGAGATGTTACACCGTAAGAGGCTCTAAGAAAGGGTTGTGTTTTGGGTCCTTCTGCTGTAGAATTCTCCTGCTCCGAGGTAATCACTGAGAGGCAGTTTTGAGAGTCAGAAACTGTGGTTTGAGTGTCCCCTGGGGGAGCGGGCTGGGACGTAGCCATCTGACCCCATCTATAAGATGGGGGGGGACCATCCGTCTGCTGTCAGCTAGGCTCAGCTACATCTCAGATACTCCCACAAACCTTTCAAAAGCCTACAGTTGTGGACATGCCGTGGTTCAGGTTGTTCCTTTGTGACCCCCCTTAGAAAAGTGTTTCCTGATCTCTAACCTCAGTCTTCCTTTCTTTAATCTATGCCCATCTCTTGTCATTCTGTGTGCCATGGCAGAAAACCCTCTCTTCTCAAGCAATCCTATTGTTTTAGTCATCTTCTTCTGTATCGTGTTTCTAGGTCTCTCATGAGACCTTTTGCTGTTCTCTCGGCTTAGTACAACTCAACCATGTCTTTCTTGGAGAACAGCGTCCCAGAGTGCACATAGATATTCCCAGTCACTTTGTAGAGCTGAAAACGGATTGTGTGTTTCACAGGGTGTAATTCTGCTTGTGTGTTGACAGTCTGGGGCTTCCCTCTTCTGCAGCGACACGAAGTTGCTGTTCAGCTCATGATCCGCTTACAGCCTCTTGACAATTTTCTGCAGAACTGCTCTCCAGGCAGCTGTTCTGCATCCTGCAGTATATAGCCAGTTATTCCTGGTGAGATGCAGAATCTATAAGCTTGTCTCAAGAATAGCATGTTTTTCTGTTAGACCTTAAAAACACTGGTTTGCCAAGATCATTTTGAATTCTAATCCTGTCCTCCGAACTCCTGACAGTCCCTCCCTGCTGGCTGCCATCTGTATATCCTCTCTGTTCCTTCATCTGGGGCATGAATAAAAATATTGAACACGACTAAACCTGGGAGAGGCTGTGCCGCACCTAGCCCATATGTCCTTCCACTTTGACTGGCAATACAATATTCTCTCAGTACAGTCTTCCTGCCCCACTGTGTCTTCTTATGGATTACACCTCCCAAAGCCGACTCCAATGACAGTTTTCCCCATCAGGGACAAAAGCCAGACTAAAGTGAAAGGTGGTTATTCAACTCCTTTCCTTCCTCCATGTTTGTGTTTACTAGTATTAAATCACTATTTGTTATAATCAGTTCTGAGAGGAATAATCTGATAGGTACATAATTTGATAGGCACATAATTAATGTGCTTAATTTTCCATTTTAGAGGTAGATATGACTTTTGCCCTTTCCAACTCTCCTGCCTTAGCCAAGACAATCTCTTTCTGCAAGTGATGCGGAATAGTGCGTCACACTAACATTAATGCAAATACATTAATACAAAACTTCTAGACGTATATGAGATCTTTAAATATAGTTTTTGGAGGAGCCTTACCTATTTATTTTTGATCAGTTCTCTTAGGACCTATGTTCCTGATGTCCCCTTTTGTTTTGTGCTGTTGCTGCTCCTCCCTGTTGTCCCGTGGTGGTTCTGCCACGCTCTGCTCCCAGGGGCTGTCAGAGCAGGCAGTCCCTTCCTCTCAGAAACATCATGTCTTCAGTGCTGGAGGTTTCTGTCATTTCTCTAAAAGTACTGTCAAACTAACCTTCCTGGTCTGAAGGTCCATCATAGCTCTTGTGCAATTTCCCCCTTTTATCACCCCCTAAAATCTCTCCTCAGATCAATCTCCTATGGTCTCAACCTTAGGCCAAATGGGGGCATTATGGTCTATCACGCAATATGATTTTCGGGTTCCCCTGCTCCTCCCTGGCCCTGAGGGAGAGCAGGGGAGTGGGCAGCCCTCCCGGTACCGATGGCAGCAAAGAGGGGCTGAGCGCTGGGGCTGGGTAACTCCTCATCTGCAGAAGGAAGCTGGAATTTTGGGCTTGTTAAATTGCCCTGTCATTATAGAGGCACTGCAGCGGCTCGGATCTAAAACCTACCCAGGCAGATTAGGAATGTGTCAGATGCCGAACCCCTCAAAAGTGCTAATACCTCACTGCCCTTTTATGTGGTTTAAGTCCTGCATTTGTTTTGGAGCCAACAGACAGTGCCAGGAAAGAAGATGAAGCAACCTTTGCCAGTCCTCCCTTTGTAAACCTTCATTGCACAGTGGGAAACAGGAGAATTTACTTTAACTAAAGCCAAGTCAGTGGTTTAATCTTTGTAAACATGTCTTAAGTGCTCTGCCTCTTATCTTTATGCCATGGCTTTTGTACCAAAAAGAATGGGTAAAAAGCAGTGCAGCCAGACATATCACAGTTCTGACATGAAAACTGGTCATTAATCACTTTTCTGTGGAGCTCTGTGTGTGCGTGTCCGTGTGTGTGTATGTTCCTGTGTGTGTTTGTGCTCCTGTGTTGTTGAACTGGCTACCGGTGGCATAC
Organism: Fratercula arctica; assembly: GCA_947846985.1. Lineage (NCBI taxonomy): Eukaryota > Metazoa > Chordata > Aves > Charadriiformes > Alcidae > Fratercula > Fratercula arctica. Next base: position 29,997,085 of record CANTUZ010000001.1, on the reverse strand, counting down.
AGTGCAAACACAGGCTGCTTCTGCAAGTGCCAGCACACTTTAATAGAAAAAGAAAGAAAGAAAGAAAGAGGGAAAAAGAGAAAGAAAGAAAGAAAGAAAGAAAGAAAGAAAGAAAGAAAGAAAGAGGGAAAGAGGGAAAGAAAGAGGGAAAGAAAGAAAGAGGGAAAGTGGGAAAGAAAGAGGGAAAGTAAGAAAGAGGGAAAGTAAGAAAGAAAGAAAGAAAGAAAGAAAGAAAGAAAGAAAGAAAAAGAAAGAAAGAAGGAAAGAAAGAAGGAAAGAAAGAGGGAAAGAAAGAGGGAAAGAAGGAAGGAAAGAAAGAAAGAGGGAAAGAAAGAGGGAAAGAGGGAAAGAGGGAAAGAGAGAAAGAAAGAAAGAAAGAAAGAAAGAGGGAAAGAAAGAGGGAAAGAAGGAAGGAAAGAAAGAAAGAAAGAAAGAAGGAAAGAAAAAGGGAAAGAAGGAAAGAGGGAAAGAGGGAAAGAAAGAGGGAAAGAGGGAAAGAGAGAAAGAGAAAGAAAGAAAGAAAGAAAGAAAGAAAGAAAGGGAAAGAGGGAAAGAGGGAAAGAAGGAAAGAAGGAAAGGGAAAGAGGGAAAGAAGGAAAGAAAGAAGGAAGGAAGGAAGGAAGGAAGGAAGGAAGGAAGGAAGGAAGGAAGGAAGGAAGGAAGGAAAGAAGGAAGGAAGGAAAGAAGGAAAGAAAGAAAGAAGGAAAGAAAGAAAGAAGGAAGGAAGGAAGGAAGGAAGGATTAAATAGTTAAAAGGGGAAAAAGTCCTCATACAACAAAATGTGAATTCTTCTGGATTGTTCGGAAAAGTCTTCCAAGGAGAGAAATGTCTTGCAGACACTGAGGATGTTGCAAGCTGAACTCAAGAATAGAAAATGATCTACTGCTAGAAAATGATCTACATGTGCACATGTGTGTGTGTATGTGCGTGTAAATCAGGTAACTGTTTTAAAACGTTGCTCTTTTAAAAAATTAAATCATTATACAAGTTCTGTTTGCTACCTTTTCAGCCTTTGTGGAATCGGTTAGCATTGTGGATGCTGGTGTGAGAAATGGTAGTTTGAAGGCTCAGCTTTCCATCTCAGACTTTTGGAAAAATATTTCCTCCCTATTACATGCAGATAGATCTTCATATCTAATTTTCACTGAGCTGGGTAGACTTTTATCACTCCCCCCCCCCCCCCAGAATGCAACATAAAATATGATGAAATTTGAGGCACAAAATAATACCACATTTGGCATGTAGTACTGAGTAACTGGACTTCTAAAATGAAACCGAGAGAATGACATGGAATGTTGGTGGACCAGAAAAAGCTAACAGGGAATCCCTTAGACACAAAGTGAGCTCCAGGACCTGCTTTTCCTATATTTGTAAGAGGCAGTTATATTTACCTCCTCCCTCTGCGCCATGCAGATGCAGGCACCCAGAGGATGTTTTTTCAGGTGCTGTGTTTACAAACCTTTTCTTCAGGTGCATCTTCTTTTTTAATCCTTTTTGTTGTGTGATAACAATAAAGGGCAAATTGGATGCACAGTGCATTAAAACCACATTCTACCCAGAAGTTTGTGGTGTTCCTGCAGGCAGACCATTTTGGCTTTGACAACAGAGGGCATCCCTTTGTACAATTGAGGAGCCTGTACATCTTCTGAATCCCTGCTGAAGCGGGGTACCAACACGACAGTGACGTGTCATGGGCTGCTGAAGGTGCTATTTCTATTAAAGTCTGTAAAACACTATGGGACTTCGGTTCCTAAAGGAGCCAGCAGGAGGTTTCCTCAGAATATAGTCAGCTGGGAAAAGAAGCAAAGGATATTTATATAGATATATTTTCTAAATCAAACTAAAAACTTCTATTTTACATGAAGACAGACCTGAGGAGGTGGCCTTGCTTGCAAGGCAGAACACTAAGGGGAAATCAAGAGTGGGAAGTCAGCTGGCCTCTGAGAGAGGTCAAGGTTGGCTTTGCAGGGAGCGGATGGGCACCACGCTGCTCGAGCATCTCAGAGGTACAGACTTGGGATGAAGGGAAAGTGCTTTGGGGGCACCAAAGGGCTATGTGTCTGCTCAACAAGGCTCACCAGGCAAATGAGGTGCTGGGCTGATGTAGCTCCCATCTTCCCAGAACTGCCAGGTTTGGGTCTCGTTTGTTTGGGTATCTGCACAGCATGGTGATGTGTGCTCTGCAGATGTACCGTGTGCTGCATCAGGATCATCTGGTTGCATGCTTTAGACACAGAAGATTTGACAAACCACTAGAGAGAATGACAGGCTGTTTTCTTGATCTTTTTTGTTTATTTTTACCCATTGGGTATCCTGATTTTCTGAAGTAGTCCAGTCTTTCTGTACTAAACCAGCCTCAGAGAAAGGCTACCATTGCAAATGTTACAGACAACAATTTCAGTGCTACATCCAACTGGGAAATCTCCTACTACAGCAGAGAGACTGATTATAAAATGAACAATCAGCAATGGCTTGGGTATAACTGATGACAGTGGGATTATATTTATTGTTATCTCCAAACAGAAAGAAGTCCAAGCCAATAAAGTATATTCATTGTGTCTTAAAGAGAAAATTTCATTTTAACTGAAAACAATGCTGTGAGAAATTCAACTGGGAGAAAGATTTTATTAACAGGAAAATCTGACTGATGATTGAGACTCATTGGATAATACTTAAGCGGATGCCCAAAAAGCCACACCCAAGAAAGAAATCTGCAGTCATTAAATGGCCTGCCTCAGAAGGGAAGTAAAACTTCTTAGGCATGTGTGTACTTGGACCCCAAGAGAAAATGCAGAAAGTGCTTAATGACAATACGTATAAATTACAAGGTAGGATCTGGAGAAAACTGGTAAAAGGAGGAATAGGTTACATGAAGAACCGTGACAAGCAGAGCTGAGGAAAGTTGCCTGTTGAGGAGGATTTTTTTGTATGTTTGGGATTTTATTTAAGTATTTCCAGAACATAAAAGGTACTAACAATGACACGAGTCCATTATGAGATGGAAATAGTAAAACTGCCAATAAAAAAAAAAAGTAAAAAAGAGGCTTATTCTTTAATATTTCTGTCCTGTATCCAAGGAGGAAAAAAACCCTAATCATTTACATCTATTCATGTCAACCAACAGTGATCACACACTTTTTGTTCTAGCTGTAACTAAAGAGAAAGTTAAACTGCAGACAATAAAGTCAGGCAAAGATCTGAGTAACCTGTATCCAGCAGTCCAAAAAAAAAAAAAAAAAAAAAAAAAAAGCCAGCCAAAGAAAATAAATCTTAGCACACTGGGGAAGTTCCAGATGCCTGGGAGAAAGCTAGCACGATAAATGGCACAAACCGGGTAATCTGTAGACCTGTCAGCCTGATGCTGATCCCGAGGGTTCGAGGTGGTACCGCATAACATCTTCCTCAGGCAACAAAGGTGATGCAGATGCACCGAAGGTGGGCAAACCTCTGGTCTCAAAATACACTTGCACAGGGGATATGTTCATCATCTGAAGATGTTTCTGATAGATGTGTGTTACTGTGCCTAGTGTGAGAGAGAGCTGGGGGAGAAAGGAAGCAGGTGGGAGTTAGAGACTTTACACTGATGTTGATGTTCCTGAGACTATTCACAAACAAAGCACAAAAATATGCTGGACTGGAAAAGGTACCTGATAGAGAGAAGTCTAAAGGGACCATCAAAGCAGAAGGTGACTTGATTACAACCGATAGCCATCTATATGTTAACAGCTGACTGGAGAGACTGTTTCAGTCTGGCAGGCAGAGACACAAAATAAGATCCAGTGGCTGGGGTTGGAAATAAATTTTTAATTAAAAGTAATTAACTGTAAGAAAGCACTCCATCATTGGAACAACTCACAATGGATAAAAAAATGTTTATACTGGAAGCTTTTCCAGAAAGATCTGTTTCATTTCAACCATTGTCTTTGGACCTGAAGCAGGAACTGATCTCAGTAAGTCCTGTGGCCCATGTAAAAAGGACATTGACTTGAAGGCTCGTGGTGAGTCCTGTCCTTAAAATCTATGACCTGCAGAGAAATAAAAGCAGTGCTGCACACTGAGGGACCCGCTTTACCTCAGGTGCCTGCCAGAGGAGGCCCCACTCCTGGTGAAATAAGTGATTTCTGAATTGAAGAGACATTTCTTTCAAGAGCGAAAGTCATTTAGGGCTAGTGTAACAGCTTGGTGGTTCAAAAAACCACAGTGCAGTAATCTAATGATAAAATCAGTAAACAGTGCAGTGGGAGAAGGGCGGTTATTCACCGTCTTCAATATCTTCTTTAGCACAACACATTCAAATAATTCCTTGGGCTGGAAGTGATACTCCTTATTACATAGACTAGATTCAGCCATTTGGGAAAATGGGATGGGGGAGGAAATATTAGAATCATAGAATCATAGAATTGTTAGGGTTGGAAGGGACCTTAAAGATCATCTAGTTCCAACCCCCCTGCCATGGGCAGGGACACCTCCCACTAGATCAGGTTGCTCAGAGCCCCATCCAGCCTGGCCTTAAAAACTTCCAGGGATGGGGCATCCACCACCTCTCTGGGCAACCTGTTCCAGTGTCTCACCACCCTCATGGTGAAGAACTTCTTCCTAATGTCCAGTCTGAATCGTCCCATCTCTAGTTTTAATCCATTCCCTCTAGTCCTATCATTACCTAACATCCTAAAAAGTCCCTCACCAGCTTTCTTGTAGGCCCCCTTAAGATACTGGAAGGCCACTATAAGGTCTCCTTGGAGCCTTCTTTTCTCCAGACTGAACAACCCCCACTCTCTCAGTCTGTCCTCATAGGAGAGGTGTTCCAGCCCTCTGATCATCCTCGTGGCCCTCCTCTAGACACGTTCCAGCACGTCCATATCTTTCTTGTAGTAGAGGTTCCAGAACTGGACGCAGTACTCCAGGTGGGGTCTCACAAGAGTGGAGTAGAGGTGGAGAATCACCTCCCTCGACCTGCTGGCCACGTTTCTCCTGATGTAGCCCAGGATACGATTGGCTTTCTGGGCTGCTAGTGCACACTGACGGCTCACATTGAGTCTCTCGTCCACCAGCACCCCCAAGTCCTTTTCTTCAGGGCTGCTCTCAAGCCAGTCACTGCCCAGCCTATATCGGTGCTTGGGATTGCCCTGACCCAGATGGAGGACCTTGTACTTTACCTTGTTGAACTTCATGAGGTTGGCATGGCCCCACCTCCCCAGCCTGTCAAGGTCCCTCTGGATGGCATCCCTTCCCTCCAGCGTGTCAGTTGCCCCACACAGCTTGGTGTTGTTGGCAAACTTGCTGAGGGTGCACTCAATGCCACTGTCCATCTCGCTGACAAAGATGTTAAACAAGACCGGTCCTAGTACTGATCCTTGAGGGACTCCACTTGTCACTGGCCTCCACTTGGACATGGACCCAGTGACAGCCACTCTTTGGGTGCGGCCATCAAGCCAGTTCTTTATCCACTGAATTGTCAGTCCATCAAACCCATATTTTATCAGCTTGGAGACCAGGATGTCATGTGGGACAGTGTCAAAGGCTCTGCTCAGGTCCAGGTAAATGATGTCAGTTGCTCTCCCCTTGTCTATTGATGTTGTGACTTTCTCATAGAAGGCCACCAGGTTTGTCAGGCACTATTTGCCCTTTGTGAAGCCGTGTTGATTGTACCCAATCACCTCTTTGTTATTCTTCTGCCTCAGCAGTGCCTCCGGGAGGATCTGCTCCATAATCTTACCAGGCATGGAGGTGAGACTGATTGGCCTATAAGTTCCCTGGTTCCTCCTTCTTTCCCGTTTTGAAAATGGGGATTGTGTTTCCCCTTTTCCAGTCAGTGGGGACTTCACCAGACAGCCATGACTTTTGGAATATAACAGAGAGTGGTTTAGCAGCCTCAGCCTCATCCACCAGTTCCCTCAGTACCTGTGGGTGTATCCCATCAGGTCCCATGGACTTGTTCACTATCAGGTTCATCAGATGGTCACAAACCTGATCTTCACTTACAATGGGCAGTTCTTCCCGACCCCTGCCATTGTCTTCTGTAACTCTGGGAGCATGGCTGAGCCCTTGCCAGTGAAGACTGAGGAAAAGAAGTCGTTGAGAACCTCGGCCTTCTTCATATCACTTGTCACCAGCTCCCTCGTTTCCTTTCTGAGGGGGCCCACACCATCCCTAGTCTTCTTCTTACCATTAATGTACCTATAGAAATTTTTGCTGTTTCCCTTGATCTCCCTGGCTAGATTTAATTCTAACTGAGCTTCAGCTTTTCTCACCAGGTCTCTTGCTGCTCGGGCAGCTTCCTTATATGCCCCCATTCCAGCTGTCCTTTCTTCCACTCCTCGTAAAGATTCTTTTTGTGTGACAGTGTGTCCAGGAACTCCCTGTTCATCCAGGCAGGTCTCCTAGCATTCTTTCCTGCCTTCCTCTTTGTCAATGTAGTTTGCTCCTGGACACGGAGAAGGTGATCCTTGAATACTGACCAGCTGTCCTGGGCCCCCCCTTCCCTCTAGAGCTTTGTCCCACTGCAGGGCGTTTTTGCTTTGTTCCTTTTCAAGTCATTGTATCTGGCTATAAAAATGCCACTAAGCAAGTTGGCAGTATCACCAATTCCCAATAGCACTATTTCACACCCTTTCTGCCCAAGATAAAAAAAAAAAAAAAAGAAAGCTTTAAAAAGCCAGAAGTACTACGTAAGGTAAAATACAGTTAAGAGAAAGGCCAACAAAGCTGCTGTCTGCAATGTCTCTTTGCTAAACCAGCTCCAACTTGAAGTAAACCAGTGGTGGGGGACATCTGCAGACTGTCAAAGGTGGTGCAAAGGTTGATGAAAATCTTTATGGCCACTGTGATTCATAGATACCAGCCAAATACAAACAAAAGCTTTTTCTTTTGTGACACACATAGTATTGTCACTTGAGTCACACAGAGCCCTATTGTTGGGTTTTTTTAATCTTATTCCTTTTGTAGATTCAAGTGAAGCAATAGGCTCAAAGAGATATTGGGGAAGAGCCTGTCCTACATGTGGATGAGTGAGGCATCTCTCTCATCTCAGGCTTCTCTCTGGCAGCTTTCTGTCCTTGTCCCTTTCTTCCCTCTCATTGTCTGTCATCCAGATACGTGACTGCAGATGGTGGGGCCAGACCTCAACATGCTGCAGGTTGCTGTGACCACAGGAGACCTCAGTGCAGTTTCCACGATCCACCAGGGCCCTGGGTAATTGTTTGGGTGTTTAAAGCACACTCAAGTCCAAGCTACAGCAGCAACACTAATGGCAGAGCTGATCTGGGATCTTAAACCTAGCTCTACAGTCCAGTTTTACAAACCTTTGTTTTTTGGGGAAACCCAATCAGCCCAAATGCTCCTTTTTGTTAGTACTTCCTTCCACATTTTCTCAGCAAAATTGATGAATAGACATAAAATGAAAACAAGCCATGCCTCTGCAAGTAATCTGTTGTAGGGGCTGCCAAACCCAGCAGCCTGACCCGGGGGAGGCAGCCACAGCTCTGTGCCCCCAGGTCCGTCTCGTAGAGGGGCTGAGCAGGAATCCACCGCAGGCACACATCCACACCCACACAGGATGCACACATGCACATGGCTGCCCAACACAGACCAACGCAGGCAGAAATACTGACACAAACACAGGCGGCTCAAATGGGCTAATCCTGTCCTGCTCCCTGGCGGTTCAGGAGGAAGGCCTGGGAGTGGGAAATATACACAGACATGTGAAGTGGGTGCCTTCAGCCGCTGGGCTTGGACTGCCAGTCTGCCCAGCAGCTGCCCCTGGATCCCAGTCTCCCCAGGCACTGGCACCTGGGCTGTGGCCCCATTCCAGGTACCTAAGGTACAGACCCCCTTGCACTCACTCACACACACATGCACACACACAAGCAGGTCTCTCAGTTGTCCCCCATTTCCTTTGGTCCCTCCAGTAGCTGACTGACAGACCCTTGGGTCTCTCCAGGATGTGCCCCAAACCTACAGACACCTCAAACAGACACCTCCAAAGCCTCTTATCCTACTCGCCAGCTAGTCTGGCTTGGTATTTGATTCTGAACACATGCTGAAACTTGCCTACACAATACACACATACTGGTGTCTCCTGTCACATGTCCCTCTGACCCTACTCCCTTTCCAGGTGCTGCAGTCAGACTCCACACAGCCATGGATGCTGAATAGGGTCCGTCTCCCAGGAGAAGGGTTAGAAACGGTGTTTAATCAGGAGACAGGACAGACTGTGCTGATCAGGTGCAGGGCATGGCTAGTCAAGTGTACTGACCAGATGCCTGTTTTCACACGACTGGCCCCTTATGTCCCCTCATCTCTCTATTTTCACATACTTTTTCCTCCCCAGACCCCCTTGGTACCTTTGATTCTTCCCCTAAATGTCCCATACTAAGTCCCAGCACTACAATCCCCAAATGCCCTTCCCCAACATCCCATTTCCCCACAGCCGGTAACCCCCCTCAGCCTATCAGGTGCTCTGCAGACCCTCTCCTGTTGACCCATCTCCAGGGTCTCACTCCCTGTCTGTGGGGCTGATGCTCTCCTGCAACAGCCCTGGGAGGAACTAGGTCAGGATGCTCTGTTTTCTCTGGTCAGGTTGTTGGGGTCCCCTGCCTGTCATTGGTATTATGTGCTCTGTCATGGTTGTGGAGATAAGCCTTTAATCACAGAAAAGAATAATGTGAATCCAAGTACCACACCTGGCTACCTCAGTGGCTAGTGGTGCAGCTTCAGTGCCCAGACACAGTGAAGGGCAAGGAAGATCGATGAACTTCTGAAGCACCACTGGAGAAATCTAAGTTAGAAAAAGTCACTATAGCACATAGACCACCATTAGTCATCTCTGTGTCGGTACCTTCTCACGAAGACTAATGTGCAATTTGCTGCAATTTTGTCTCTCTGAAAATTTTACATTATGTCAAGATTCCCGATGCATGGGAAGTCCTTTAGCTGTTGTACGCTAGTGAATGTCAGGACAGGCAGTGACACGTTCCGTGTCATGTGCCATAGAAAGTGCACTCCTGAATCTGCCTGCAGTATGCAATTCCCATTAATGTCAGCAGGGCTCATTCGCTGCCTCTCCTGAACTTTCTCTTTGCTTCATAAATGAACAGGAGGGAGTTTAGAGAGAAAGGGAGAATGTTAATTTTCTTCTCATTAGGCCTGGATGGATACCTCTAACATATTTCCTGAGCGTACCGACTCATCTAAAACATTTAATTTGTTTCACCCAAGTGCACATTCTGCAGATACTTTAGTGAGGGAGTTTGCTGGCAGGGTACCTCACAGAGACAACAGAAGTTAAGTAAATAGCATGCAATATTACGTTTGCAGATAACAGACAAGTGTAGCTAATATGTATAGATTATCAAGACTAAGCCATTTTGAAAATCTGTTCATCAAAAATTAGGTCATATCTGGCAGAGGCAGCAATGAGATCTCTGGCCGTTCTGAGGTCAAAGAGGACTTTCAGGCCTTTTGTTGAAAGCTTGAGTGCCGTGTTTGGCTCGGGAAACCGATTTAGCATCCGTCTCACTGCAGCAAAACCATGTGTCCTGGCTGAGAAGAGGAAAAGAAGAAGGTACGATGTTGATAGGCCTTTCATCTCCTCTTTGATGTGCACAGAGCCCTGTAAGCACTCTGCCAACTTGCCACCGTCCCCAGTAGCCCCTTGTTACCACAACTGATGGCGGAAGATGATGCCATGACAGCATCGCCTGCAGCAATGGGCTTCTCCTTCGGCACTGGTTGCTCTCATCCTGGGACAGGCTGGGCCTCAGTTCATCTGTCAGTCTTGCTGAGACTGTCCAAGCTCCCCCTTTTTTTTCCTTGATAAACTAGCAGAAATACTCCAGGCTTCAGCACTAAAACCTTTGTGGGGAAAGGTCAGAGCCCTGGCTTTAACTCAGTCTGACCAGAGCAAGCATCCCAAAACTGCGTGGGTCCTTCAGCAAGACGCTCCATGTGCCAGTCTTTGATATAACCACTCCCATCATAACCCTCCCTTGGTGAAGAAGACCATGTTGAACTCTTCTGATCTTACCTGTTTGAATCCCTCAGCAACTGCTTTCTCAAGCAGAACAGGGGGACTGAAACAGAGCAAGAAATGTTTCACAAGGCTGACTAATCAGAGGCACTTCTTCCATCCTCAGCTTCTTCACATCAGGCTATTTCTTTTTTATTTGATGGCTCTATGGATTTTAGGTGGCTCAGGCAGTATTTTGTGGTTTTCTTGGCATCCAAATTCCCAGTGGCTAGTAATTCCCCACGAGAAAAAGAAAGCTGGCATTCTTAGCTGAAGTAGAAGTATCTAACAAGTCAACCAAGTGATCTTTACAAACCCAGATTAAAAGACAGATAATCTACAAGCCACTATTGTTTTGTGTAAATTCCTAATATTTCAGTGATAAATTTCAGTGTTTGGAATTGGTTTAGTTTTCCTCATTTCTTAGCCCTGCTCTCTCCACCTCTTTCCCACTTTGGTCACAGAAGAAGTTGCTGAGATGGTTTTAGTCTAAGCACTAGCCATCACCCAGAAGAAATCCCAGTTTGCTCTTTCTAGATGTTAGTAGCAGTTATTAATATTTACCTTTCCTGCAGTGGTTTTGGAGGGCTGACAGATGGTTTTGGAGTACTGTATTTACAGAGCTTCCAAGGGTGGAGTACTTGTGTTATTCTGCTAATGTGCTTGGCCTCTCCTGTGGCAACTTTAGTGCTTCTAATCTGTGGATGAAATGGAGCCCAAAAGCATGCATAAATTTTTACCAGATAGTTCCACAATACATTAGCAGCTGGACTTTCCCTTTGCTACATGCCAGTTAAGAACTACACTTTCATCATCTTTTCCACTTATTTCCCCTTCTGATGTAGCCAGCATGTTGGAATCCTTCATAAAAACATGTCATTTATGCTTAGCGATGTAAGGATTTGCTATTGCAGACAACTTGCTTAGAGTTTACTGGCACCAACAAGAGCAAAGCACACAATGGTAAGTGGAAGCTCATTTCTTGAGCCAGCTTGGAGCTGAGGGTCTTTGTAGTTGCCGTTTCCTAACTGTGAAAATTATAGGAAAGGTTCTGCAGGTATCAGCATTTTGCTATAATCATTTCCATATAGCCAAATAGAGAAATTCAAGATTTTGGTTTCTGCACCTGAATTTGCAGGTTTTTAGAGCAAACTGAAAGACCTCTGAACAATATCCTCCTACATTTACATCTTGAAGTGTAAAGCTCTTGAGGGTGGTGACTCATAAAGCATTTCTTCCTTCCTCAGAGATCCAAGCTTGCAAATGGAAACAAGATCTGCGATTCCAGTGAGGAAACCGTCATGAGGGGTGTGGGGGGGTGTCAGGGCCCACACCACATTACATGATGATGGATTGATGGGACCACATCAACAGGCCTTGAAAGCCGTGTGGCTCTCTGGGTAAGAGGAGATGGCAGGAACAGAGGAATGTCATTAGTTAACCCACCCATGGGGGCAAGAGAGACCTCAAAACCAACGGGCAACAGCCTGGGGGTGTCTGGAGGCTCACAGCTGAAGCCGGCAGGTGAACTTGGCTTCCTAATGAGAAATCTCCAGCCAGTGGAAAGTCACCAAAGCCCCCACCTGCTCCCCCACTTAAATCAAAGTCACAAGGTGTCATGCCACAACACAAACAGAAATAAAGTCTGGCCCAACCTGCAAGTTATATATTTAAAAAGCAAGGCAGGCTTTACTAATGCCATGTGGTTCCCTTTGCAGCTCCCTGATTTTTTAAGTCTGGAAGAAATTACCCAGATCTAGATGTGTTATAAGCTGAAGCCAGAGCACCTGCCTCTGCCTCTTTTTTCACCAGCTCCATCATAACTCCAGTGGTAAAATTCAGTCAAAGGAATAAGAAGGAGCAGTTAGCATTTCCTCCACAAATGCTAAAAGCAGCACCAAACGATGTGTATGAATCATCGCATCTACTCTTATACAAGCCAGGATAAAAATGTAGGAGTTGTGCAAGCTGGGATAAGCCATCATGCTCTGTGACACAGTGCACCTCCTAAAGTTAAGCAGAAACTGTTCCATGGGCAAGTTATTACATAGCGGTACATTGTGTGGGGTTTGCACCTTTCTTCAAAGCATCTGTGCTAACAACTGCCAGAGGCAGAACACCACATTGCAGAAGGCATTTGACTAACCTGCGATGGCAATTCCTGTCTCACTACAGGTTATATTCTATTCACCTTTCACTTTTTCTTTCACAAGACAGACAGGGTGTATTCACGTCCCTGCTATGAGAACATATCAAGAACGTCACTCAAAGGCAAGAGATATACATCCGGTGTTAGGTCTGTCAGGTAATGAAATTGTCCTTTTAATGCTCATTAAATCAGAGTGATTTCTCTGGTGCTGTGATTACATACATGATGAAATTATGATGTATTACTTCCACAGATTATATGAATATCTTTGTGTTTAATGCACTCACACTTCTGACAGTTACTGCTCCTTTTGTTTTACCTCCTGCAACAATATTCAGAAGACCCCATTCTTAAAAGTAGCAATTAGCACATTGCAGTGTTATAAACATCAACTAATGCCCATGGTGATGAGATCCCAAAGGCAAAGCGTGTGCTAATAAACTGAACAATGCCAGGGAACATTTCTGGGCACTGGGACTCAGTCATCTATATTGCTAATGTGTCATAGCCCTTCCAAGCACATTTTCAGCCCAGCCCAACTCCTAATATCTCAAACAGTCCTCATTTTGGGAGTTAGCACGGGACGCTGACGATTCCCCCCAAGCAGTTTGGATGTAGTCACCCTCCTCTGAAGATCTGCACAGCGTAAGTACAGTGCAACCCATCCTTTGCCCAGTGTCCTTATTTCTATAGGACAGTCATGGACACAGTCAATTAACCAGTGTTGATAGCTGAATTTCTCCTATCTCATGCTCACATCTTCATTCCCTGTACTCCTGCATTTCCTGTTCTTATCAGCCCTCTCCTCTGCTTTATCACATTAACAGAGCATGCTGACAATGAATTGGGCAAGGATGGCCATCATTCTTTATGTGCTCCTGTAAGGGCTACAAGGGAGGTCCTGGGTGTTGCATTTTCTTATATTTAGAATCCCCTTCCCTCAGAGTCAGGCACTACATCTGCTGGGCAAAGAGTGGGATCTTCAATAGCCAGCAAGCTGAGAGGTGAGTAAGAGAGCTGGTGGGGGAAGTCCTGAAGAAAAACAGGGTGAATGCTCGTCACAGAGCCAGAGCTGGGTGCCTACGGATGCTTCCTCCAGTGCAAATGGACGCTGTCTGCCACTTCCTGGGATTACATTCTTAAACCAGCCCTTTCTTAGGAGTCATCAGGTACAGAGGAGACTTTCCAGGCAAGCTAGTAAATGCTTTCTGTGTTCAGGAGGAGCAGGGGGATTAGGAAACATGTATGTGTTTGCAGCCTAACAGTGGAAGTAGGTTGCCCTTGTTTGCCTAAGTGATTTGTGGATGAAGCCACAAATCAGCCACTGCTGAGATTTACATGGTTTCCTCTGACTAAGCCTTGTCTACCCCACATGCCTCACCACATCTCCCCTGCGCCAGTGCTCTGTAGGGACACCAGCATAAAGGGCCAGACCAAGGTCAGGATGCCTCCAAATTCATCAAAATGGGGTCTAAATGAACGTCACGCAGCGTGGAGGCACCAGGCAGCAGTCCATCTCTCCCCAGCAGCTCCCGTGACAGGCACAGGCTTCCTCCACCTGAGCACACACCATATGGGTGCCTCCTTCCCTTTACATTGCGGCTGCAGGTTTCCCGCTGCATCTGTTCAGCCTCCCACAGCTGGAAGCAGTAAGAGGTAGTTTGATCTACATGTTATACGCAGGAAGGATTGAAGTTTGCAAATTTTTAGCACTCTGCGCGCTAGCAGGCCCACGATAATCTTTGTTGGCCGGATTGCTTGCTTTACGCTTGCAGTTTTCATCCTCCCGTGAGAAGATGCATGCGCTTCCTGCAGGGGGAAAAGGCTCTTGGCACTTTATCGCCTCACTGCCATGGGTGAGTCCGCCACTTTGTGGAAAAAAAAAAAACCAAAACACATCTTCAGCATTGCTTCTGTCCCTCCAGAGAAAGGGCTGAGCTGGCATTTTGCCACGCTTGGCGAGCGTGGGTCGATACAAACTGTCTGAGGTTTTTTATAGCCCCTATCACCAGAGTATCAAAGCACTGAAATACTGTTAGTCGCGTTCGCCTCCCCATTGATCTTATCACCAAAGGCCAACCCTACCAGAGACCATCGGTCTTCCATGTGGTATTGCTTAGAGGGTTTGTTTTGGTAGATGAGCTGATCTGTAGCCAGCGCTGGGATAGTCTCTAACTCTGGGGTCAGATTCCAGGTTTTAATTAGTACTGATGATAAACACACCGTTTGTAAGAGCTTTTCGCAAGATGACTTTAGCGCTGTTTATAGACGTGTTTCTTAAATCAATTTGTCTCATGTGGTGAACCTTCCAGTGCATAAAGAGGTCCGTGGACATGGCAGGTCTTGAAACTGAGGTCAAAAAATCCTGCTACAGGTGGAACTCATGTAGGAAACATCACAAAAATGGATTTATAAGAGGTCTGTGATGTTTAGAAATAGCTGGCTATGTCATTCTGAGTTGACTGACAGTTTTGTCCGTGATCTACATAATACTTACATTAGACCTTTTAAATTTCAATATATTTTTTAATGCTTTGGCACTCCTCAGACACACTGAAGTAAATCTTGTGGGTTTTTGCATGTTGCAACAACTGGGTGCATGCTACTGTGGTCAGTTTTAATAGGTATTAATACAGTGAGTGGCAAGCAAATTATAACTGTTTCACATTAGACATAATTTTACAGCAGACAATTTTATAAGGAGAATGGAATGAATCAAATACAGTAATTTGTATTAAAATATCTTTTACATTCCCTGTGTTCCAGTGGAACTGATGACAAGTCTAGAGAAGCACGCTAGGACAAACAGACCAGAAAATTAAATTCTTCTAGCTTTCATATGCCACAGCAGGAATAATTTGCCTTTTTTTTTTCTTTCTCAGCCTTTCTTTTCATTTTCCTTTTTGAAGAGAGTATTACGATGTAATCTTACATTTCTAAATCCTATCAAAATTATTTTTTCTTCAGTTTCATAGAACTGTGATCTGTTTTAGGTTTTTTTTGGGGTAGACTCTAATGTGGTATGCGTGATAGATGGCATTTACTAGCATGTGAAGAAAGCCAAATGGTTAAAGTCAAGGTTGCAATCTCAGGACTCCGGATCTTTGGGGAATGTTTATTCTCTCAATTTAGCATGTACATATATTTGCCAGATGTCCAAGATCAGATTGCGTTTTTGACATACAACCCATGCTAAAAGAGGTTGTGCTCAAGCTCCAGATGCCCCTGAGAGCAGAGCACTTAAACACGCGGGTTGCCTTTGGGCTGATGCACTGGCAGCTTTGAGCTCACTGTGCCCCATTAGTCAGGAGATGATCTGCAAAGGCTCTGAAGGGCTTCATCACTGCTGGCAACTGCAGGGCATCCCAGGTCAAGTCTTCCTTAGTATAAAGTGAAGCTCCTTCAGCGTGATTTTAGGTGCTCGTAGATTTATCGAAGTTACTCACCCAGCTATAATCAGTGCAGAGAGAGATATACCTGTAAGGGCGTCATTCATCCCAAACTTCTGTAGGTCTTCAAGACCAGTGGGAAGACTGGTGCCTGTCTGTCCATCAGCTACAAGGAAACCCTAAACGACAGGCTTGGCTAGACATCTAACATTTAAGATACCTGCACTATAGTCCTAAGCTGTTGGCAGGCTGCTGCCATCTACATGGGAAGCATGGAGTGACGAAGGTCACCAGGGTTTAGGCTTTGTTTTCAAGCCCTTTCTTTACCTTGGAGCAGACACAGCCACTTCACATCTCTGAGCCAGTCATAAATCAGAACAATTACTGCCTTCTCCACCAGATCTTTACCACTCGTAAATTAAGGACTATCAAAATATTTGTGATGGTTGTTACACAAGGCTGATGTGTGGTCATTAGTCAATGTATGCAAAGGGCTGTGTGATTCATGGATCAAAGATGTGGGGCCTGTCCCTTTGGTTTAGGGATTTCCATTGCACTCATCACTTGCTCTGAAGTCCTGACCCTATAAACACTTCTGTATGTCTCTAACCTTTTTATGTGAGGAGTTTAATTGATGAGCTAAGCCCTGATACCACTCACTGCACAGTTACTTATTCCTACTCACTTTGTTTATAAACCAGGACCATTTCTCAGAAGTTCAAAAGCTCTGTATATGCTTATGTGAGAAAACTCAGGTATGTTTCTATTTGAAGTGTCCTCATTTTTGGCTAATAGAAATAAAAAATATTTTGCTTTCAAAAAATAGAAGCTTTGTAAGTATACCAGAAGAAAAAACTAATAGCTCCTTCTTTGCTCCCCTTTTCCTTTTTATCAATATTCACTAATGTTATTTCTCTGGAGAGGGGCTTACTTTTTGTACGACTAGTATTGGCGATATCTAGACCTAAGTGGTGGGAAAGCTTAAAAAAAAGATGAGTCACATTTCTTTTTCATAGCTGCTTGGTTTTTTTTCAGATGAGCTGATACATTGTTCTGCATGCCTATCTTTGAGATACAGCAACCCAGCAAAAATTAGCCTTACTCACGGAAATGGTTTTTTTTCTCTTTTAGAAAACTTTTTTTCTCATCAGCATCACAATGTGGTCAGCTTTTGAGGTTTTATCAGATGTATGGCAGTGAGACTTTTTTTTAAATGAAGTCTCCCTTTATACAGTCACGTCATTACATGGAGGATTGTGTTTGAGGGGAAAAAAGTTGCGGGTGGACACAGGACCTGGAAACTACAGTCTGACAGACTTTACATAAAAGCAGCCTGAACTCTGCTTCAAAAGCAAATAGCATGTTTTTTCAGCCAGTCTCATTTAGGGGGAGGGAGCTCATAATTTTTAAGTTCTTGAGACTGTTGAAACTCAAGCTAATATCAGGCTACACCGCTGCTAACTTCTTCGTTAGTCTTGTATTAGCCTAGGTGTGGGGAACCAGAATTGATGCTTTCAGCTTGTGATAGAAATGAAAGCTGCTTTTATTTGGCGTATCTCCTTAGAAGCCAAAACAGAAACGGCTCCCAGAGGAGGAACGAGGAGGCACAGAGTGTGCTGCTGCCTCAGGAGCCTTCCACAGTCTGACTGCGGACACCCTGAGGGACCCGCCGCCCTCCTGCGCATCTGGATGGGAAGGAGGGAAGGTGTCCCTGCACTTTGGAGCCGGCTTCTTCTTCTCTCCACCACATGTATCCAATTCAGCTGCTCGCTGTGGCTTTTGTACATGAGTGGTCACGCAGTTCTGCTGGTCCATGACATTATTTCATGCTCAATAAAAGTTGTTGCTTTTGTATTAGTATTTTATACTAGATTTTTAAGGGGGCAAACCAATGTGTTTTCTGTACAGTGAAACAGAAGGCTCAGATCTTTAACTGCAGGCCCCTCAGGGATAATGGTAGGGCTGGAAAGGAAGCCACAGGTTTTTGAGAGGATGAAACCTGGATGCAGGAAGGCGTTGCCTGGGTCCCAGCCGTGCCAGAGTGCTCTCCCTGAGCAATACATTTCCTTCTCCACACCGTTCTTGTTAAACAGCTATAACAACTTCTGCACATCTGTCTGCCCCATGCAGAATTGTGGACTGTCATGTCTGCGTAGCATTACTAATAATATGTCAAGACCCATATAAATAAATGACAGGTAGCGCTACTTGGGGACTCTCCTTGCAAGCCAGGTGAGTACAACATGGCTTTGAGGCTTTTCCCTGTGTTGTCTTGTGAGAGCCTCTCGTTTTTCAGAATGCAGGAATATTTGCTGTTCCCTTGATCCTTTTAACATTTTCTTCTTTCAGACAGTCTCAGCTCAGTTTGGTCTGTTCGTGTTCTAACTTTAAGCCTTCAGCCAGGCCCCGACAGTCTCCTGTACTGAAAAAGTGCTGTGTTTCACTAATATATTGTTCACAATATGGTTTGTTTCACATGTACATTATACCATAACTAATAGTTAATAATAGCTAACAGTTATATATAGATTTTACATGAGTGTGAAAAACAGATGCCCTGCAGGCGCCATGTGTGAGTGCTAGGAGTGCCCACCTCAATCAATCATACAAAAAGCAGGAACAGCTGTAGCAAAGTCAGTACCATTCTGCCAATGCCTTCTAGTGTCACCAGGGAGAGAGTCAGCAGCCTTTTAAGGTCACTACAGTCAAAGACTAGCTGAAAGGCCAAGCAGAAGCACCACAGAAGTAATCTAGAACTGCCTTCCCCATCTCTTGGCAGCACTCGGGAAAGAGACAGTTCAACTTTGGCTAGATACTCCCCCCTTCTGACGTGGTAATCTCTCTGGATCTGCTTATTTTCAGCCTAGGCAGATGCTGAGGAGGAATCTGTGATGAATTCACACTCTTCATCTGAGTGAATCTTCCAGGTATTTTCCCTTTGATGTTTATGCAAAGGGTGAGACTTTAACGGCTGGAAAAATGTCACTAGATTTTCTGTGTATGTAGCCCATCTGCCAAAAGGTGTGAAGATCTGCTATCTAGTCAAGACACTTCTTATGGTTTCCATTCACTTATCACAGTAATTAGGAAGCTCATCACAGGTTTTCCCTTTACTTTAATAAGTGTTATTGAATGGCACGGATTGAAATGCTGCTGGAGTTCCTGGCTAGAGTAGACATAGAAGAGCAACATAGACCTATCTGCATCTGTGAGGTCTTCATAAAAATAACAAGTCATTCCAGCTATTCTGGAGAACAAAACAAATGTACAATGTGTAACACTATTCACAGTCATAGTCTTAAAGCTCTGCGTCATAAAGATGACAGCAGTGAATATCATGCTAAAATTTAACAAGTTGTAAAGAATAATCAACTTGTGCTTACATAACAGTTACATGAAAACTCCCTAAAAATATTTGGCATCATGACTGTAGTTCTCCCTTGTCTAGAGGGGTAGCCATGTTCCAGGGTTGATATTCCCCTCATTCCCACCAAAGTAGCTGAAAAAGTAAATGGACTGTGTAAAACCAAGTGGCAGTCTTTAGAAGGCTGGCTGAATTTGACCGTAAGGTCTGCCACTATGAAGCAAGGTCTTAGGAGGCGGTCTTTTGAAGAGCCCTGTGCTTCAGTGCTGTGGTGTGCACCGAAGAAAATAGTTAGCAACAGAGCTGGTTTAAGAGGTGAGCACTCTTGGCTCACTCTTGGCAGTTGTCCAGGACCTCAAGTCAACCCCTGCTTGGTCCAGTTCAGCAGAGAGGCATCCAGCAGGCAGCTGGAAAGAGGGAGCAGCCCACTTCCCCAACCTTTGCCCCAGCTCTCTATGGATCTCACACCACCGGTGGAGCAACGCTGCTGTGTTTGCAAACAGCCCTGTCAGCAGAGATGCCCCCAGAAAAGGTGAATCTAAAATCTCTGCCGACCATCCCACACAGTGCACTGGGCGTGCTCATCACCAGCTCTCTCATGTAAGATATCTTTACACCACTGATGTAGACATTCCACCATGGTACACCACCATGTGGACATCTTTACGCTACCAATGCTGTCCAAGCCCAGGTTCTGGGTGAAATCCAGAGCTTTCCAGAGGGCCAGTGCCACCTTCTTGTGTCCTTCAAGATCCACTTGAATCTTTTTCCAAGTATTTCGGAACCAGATAGGACTATCTGGATTATCAAGTCACCACCCCTGCAGTTGTGGACAGCACATCATTCAGTTTAGTCAGAAGTGCCCAAGATGACTTCCGCCGTATAACCCCTCCGATCATTCCCCATCCCACTGTAACAAACTCACAGCCTGTGCAAAGTCCAAGAAGAGCAAGGCTGGAAATGACACCTATCTCTTACAACTGATGCCCACTCAGAAGAACTTGATGTTCCACATGGTCAAGCAGAGCACTGGGCAGAGCGGATTGTGCAGCCCCCAGTGTCCAACACTGCACTGGAAGAGGGGCTCCCACCTCCCCCCACAGTACTTCCATTCCTGGTTTCTAACTATTCCAGCATAAAATCATATTTGCTCCTTTCTGCCTTGCTGAGATGATTTTTTGATACAAACAAAGTGCTGTATCTTCACCTCTCTGCTTTTGAAAGGTGTCCTTAATTACATAAGGTTCCTGAGAAGTTAAAAGTAACAATTGAATTAAGACCTGATTGGTTGTTTCTGAAAATAAAAAATTATGGTGTCTTTTGACATTTCTTTCATGTTTCCTCCTTTCCAATGGAGATTCAGCTGTCGTCTTATTCCACTGGAGATCCTTCCTGAATTTTGAATTCCTCCCTCTGTCTCTCCCCCTTTGCATGGACCAGTCTTCTCTTTTCTATCGAAAACCCAAGCGGCAGTGATGTTTCATAGAATATACCCAACAAGACCTGAATGAATTCCTGGTAGCCCACCTGCACAGAGGCAGATTTTCTCCACATGCAATGATACTTCTTTGGAAGCTCTTAAATACTGTGAGTCACAATAAAAAGATGCTATACGGGACGTGCTGACAGGCTCACATGTCTGATTTGTTCTTTGGCTAAGAGTTTCCCCTTTTCAGGATGTTCAAGAACCCAGGTCCTCAGTCTATGAGTACCTTTGGTCCCCTGTATCTCCAAGGTGCTATCTTTATTGGGATGGCTTGCTACGGCTGCTGCTGTAAGTGCTCACATAAAACCTCTGGTGGACTGAGTTCAAGTTGAAGCAGCCCCTGAGCAGGCTTAACTCATTCAGCAGCCTGCTGGGGAATAGCTCTCAATGTTTCTTTTTACAGCTTGTCTTTTCCTGCACTCCGTCTGTACAGTCTGCAGCTTTCCCTTGTTCTCCCTGGCCCCATATGGACCATGATTTGATTGATCGCTGATCCATGCAGGCCTCCTGGAAATATCCTTCAATCCAATGGGCTTAGGGAGAAAGACGTCTGAAAGAAGCCACGTGTGCTCAGTGCCAGGCTCCTGGGCTGTGGGAGAACGCACAGGGAGAAGGAGTCCACCACTGAAGAAGCCCATCCTTGTGCAAGAGCCTGTCCCACTGCACAGCCAGGGATGCAGGAGGAGACATGGCTTTACATCAGGTGCCTCAGGGCCCTGGAAAGCCCCTAACTCCGCACATCTCCATGTTGTCCCTGCACGCATCCACAAGTGTCAGCATTGGCAGAGGGTCCTCCAGCCTCGTTTATACTCCGGAGCTACATGTGTTAATTGTTTCTCAAGTTCAGCTTAGGCAAATGCCGTTTTAGCATAATTTTATTTTCACAGGGGACAGATTAAACCAATAATTATAATGATACATATTACGTGCAGCTGTTCTATTTTGTTCCCCTAAGCAGGCCTGCAGCACTCTTTCCTAATGTAGGCACTGGTCCTGCAAATCTGAGGAAATTTTACACATGGGAATATTCCCTCTAGAGTTGGTTGAAGTTGCTCAGATGTGCAAAGCTGGGCCTTGCTACGAGTATTTTCAGGACTGAGCCCATAGCCTGAGTGGCCCAGTTTAGCCTAGTTTTTTCCCATACCTCAGAAAAAAAGAAATTACCAAACACTACTACAAACAGGGCCAGGGAATCCTCTATTACTTTCCTGACCAAATTTTGATGAATAGTAGTCATGGCAGTAATGGTAGTCATGGCAGTAAAATGACCTTTTTCACTTTGGAAATAGTCTTGCAAAAGTCTGTTGATCGTTGTTTGTGTATTGTCTTAATGATGTACAAATCTGAAAGGCCCTATGCTTTAAAATTTAAAAGGAATGAAGTTTTTAGGTTTTGGGGTTTGGTATTTTTTGGGTTTTTTTGTTTTTTTTTTTTTTTTTTTTTGTTGTTGTTGTTGTTTCTAAATCTAGAACCCAGTAGATGATTACCTAAAATAGGGAAATAAATAAGAGATAACTTCACAGTCAACCTCCTTAATGTGTAGCTGAACATGGTGAATTTATATGCTGTGGAGTAAGTGACAGATACCTCTCTATTTTTTTTAATTGTATCTATAATACATAAAAAGTAACACAGAACCCAAAATAGAAAACAGAAATGGAGAGAAACTGAGGACTACCACAGGAAACTGTAGGAAATCCCTTACCTCTTTTTAATTAAATGTATTTCCATTTAATTATGGTATAACTTACAGTTAAAAAGTACTTTAAAATAGTCTGAGTTTCTGCACATCTAAATGCATTTTTCCGTACAACAGGAATAATATTTGCTTCACAGAGGAGCTGTGACACTGGACTTCATAAATCATGGAGAGGTCTTCACACAGCAGATATAATATAAAACATTCTACAGTAAGTGATTAATCTTTTCTTTAATCAGGCCTGAAGACTGAATAATTTAAGTTTCTAATAGCTCAGGAAATTTTCAGGATGTTCTATAGACATTGCAGGACGTGACCCTCAGCTGGATAACAGAGTTGTAGCTCATAGAGTCTCTTGTCTAATGGTTGATGATGACTTCTATTATTTTTCCACATTTGTGATTTTTTTAATTTAATTTTCATATTTTCCTGTCATTGCATTGTGGTTTTTTTTTCTTCTGCCTCCTCTGACTGTGACGGAAAAAAAGCAGTGAGCTATTGTGGGCACTGGCAGACGGGGGCGGGGGGGGAGGTAAATTAATTCTGCACAGGGCATTTGGCACTCTGAATTTTGCAGACTTGTCTTTCCCACTTAACAACATTCCCACTTAACAACATTAAAACATATTTGCATTTAATGTAGAGGTAAAGCAGAGAAGAAAGTGAAGTAGATCTTGCGGTGACCTTAATAGATAGCGAAAAGGAAAAGGAAAAAAAATGTATTTCAATGCTTCATGTAGCTGGAGGCCAATGCTTCTGGCTGTTGTTACAAGAACAGTGTTAACAATATTAATAACAGGAGATGAGACAGATGATGGAACTGGGAAGAACAATTTAAGGAAAAAATGACCATCCCTCTATTAGACTCAGTCACACACAGGCACAGAATTGTTAGTGTCACAGTTCTTCTGCAGCTGAATGGCAAGAAACTAGTTGTTGTTGGATCGCTGTGGGTACATCAACAGCAAAACAAAAAAAAAGTGGCTAAATAGCGCAAAATATACTGTGAAAACAGGAAGGAAGATCATGTAGGTGGGACCATATGGCATAAGCTTCTTCAGTAACTATAGAACATCCGTCTTCCAAGAATGAGGAAATAGAGCTCAATATAGAAATGTTTTCCCATGCATTCAAAGTACTTGCTTAATATAGAACACGGAGGGAATCAAACTTGAGATTGTTGCCAGTATCTGTATCTTTGATGGAGGTTTTTGGGCCATATTCATTGAGGAGCACGACCAGGGATGTAAAATCAATACTAAGTACATGAACTCTGTACCTGACCAGAACAAATGCAAAGGAAATTCATCGTGTTGGGCTAAGGTGGGACCAAACTCCTCTTTTTCTGCTCATCATTTTCTCCTGAAACATAGCATCATTTTTTGGAGAAGAAATTCTATAAAAATTGATTTCTTTTCTTCCTTCTTTGTCAAGAGAGACTAGGAAGACAGCAATTCCATGTCGTTTTATTTGTGGAGGAACCCTGAAACCATCAGCTCACAATACGGGGGACAGGAGAAAACCTAAGAAGGGTTTGTATGCTGAGTGAGGAAACACAGATGGCCCTTGTTAAGAATGAAGAAGCATGAACCCTGTGAAACTCTGTGAAGATACTGCGTGAAGGTTTCCTGGAATATTGGGGTTGCAAGGCCTAGGGTGTAGCCCTGAGGAGACATGAAGCAGGAATTGCTTTCTGCTGGTTCGAGTGGTTCCAGCATTTACAGCCTGAGTTTGAGTGTTAGTTGAAGAGGAGCAAATTGAATCCCTGTGTGGTTGCAAGGAAATGCATGGGAACCTCACCTTGGGGAAGAGAGAGGGCTCTGGATTCACAAACGACGTGGGAAAGACAAGGGGGAGACAAGAGAGCAGCACAAAAAAAATGAAAGATCTTGATAGAGTAAAAGGAAAAAGGGAATAAGAAATAGGTTATCATTGTTGCTCTCATTTGATTTTGGACTTCCGTTTCCTAGAAGGGACAAAGGAGTTGATTTACACTGTACTATCTCGGTAACAGGTGACTAGGACACCGGCTTCAGGCTTGCGACAAGTTAAATGGTTGAGCAGCTTTAACTGGGAATGCCAACGTTGGTACAAGTGGCTTGTAGGCCAGAAAATGGATTGAAGTAGCAGAATACACAAAGTTGCATAAATCCAGGTTTCAGTTGTGGAAAAGGAAGCTAATTACGCTTAATGATGCTGGTGTTGGAAGAGAGAGCTGCAGAAGGAGAAGGGAAAGCGGCCAGACCAGGAAGACGCTATTCCAAGGGCATGTCAAGAGCATCATCCTGCTTAAGTGATTCAGCCATTTGACTCAGGAAAGGGAAACTTCACAGACGTGTCACCTCCAGACACATCTTCTCCCACTTCTTTCCTCAAGGATATCTGGATAACGATATCTTGTGGTTAGCTGGACAACCTGTGCTGTGTTGTCTGGATGCAACGCTAGCTTTCAGTCTCTGATGGCAATCTTCCCAGCTAAAACAGCTAAAACAATGGTCTTTTTCATTTATCGGTGATGCAGACCTAGCAGGCATATCAGATCATAACTATTTTCTTTTTTTGGGGGGGGGGGGAGTGTATGTTGTTCATCACCAGCCACTGATTTTATTTTAAATGAACATCATGAAGCAAGGGGCCATGGTAGGAGCACATTGTAGGAGCTCTGGCACAAATGTGCTTGAGCTGTGCCAGACATCCATGTTCTTTCTAACCAGGGCTATTCCTGCATCAGCAAGAAGAGGAAATCTAAACATAACCCTGCACTTGCATAGCAAGTCTTTCAGCTGACTAGTTTTTATGGGGCTGCTGCCTTCAGCAAGACCCAGGAAACTCAGGGAAAGCAAACATTTATCCTCTTCTAATATTTCTTAGATCTGAATCTCTCTTACCTTTCCTTAAATTTCTGTTTTCTACTTGAGATAGTGAGCCCACCACCACCACCACCACTTTTCCATCCCTCTGCCTGGCCACAAAGACTGCTCACTGAGTTTGGAAAGAAAGAAAGAGGTGACCGATGGCCCTGGCTGTGACACACTAAGTCTGTTTGCGTCCTCGATACTGTTGGCTCAAAGGAAGCTGTTCCTCTGTACAATTATATTGTTGCCAGGCAAATTAGAATATGGAAGAAATCCCTGACTGTCTGCAAAGAAAAAGGAAATCTAACTCCATACAAATTATTCTTTTAATTCTAATGGTAGAAGTACTGCTGTTTTCAGTAGATAGGAGAAATTTGTCCTCCGAGTACCACGATGAGGCTGTAGAGAAACCCCTGCCCTCCCAGTGCTAAGGGAAATGCTGTACTCGGAGCATCCTCTGGCTATGTAAAACACAGTATGGCCCAGAAGAGAGGATGTTTGAGTGAGTGCCTCATGACATGCCACTATTAAAGACTGTTTAAGGTCTAAGGAGAATTTTTGGCTGGGGACGTAGTTTCCATTTTCCAATAATGGCCAAGGGAGCTGGTCACCAAGGTCCTCTGTTAAATCAAATTATTGCTAAGCACATTGGGTGTGATGGACCTGAGCAGAGGGCAGACCTTTGCGTTTATGGTAGTTGTGCAGGCTCCCCATGTGGTCACAGGAGAGAAGCCCCATGGCTGAGCAGTTCTCCTTGGGAAGCAGGCATCTGAAAGAGGCCAGGTGAGACATACTCTGAAGAGCCTGCTTGTCTCCCATGACTAACAGGAGCTGACTGTGACTCCCTCAGACACAGAGGTCTCCTCCATGAGCACACCATTTCAGGTGAGCTGAAGCCCACCACTGGGTCATACAATCTCCTTTATTTTGGGGCGTCGGAGACAGCAGCTCTGTGGAAGGCTGGACCCTGGGCAGAAAAGCAGACACATGTCTAAACACGCCTATAGACCAGCTTGGGCATCGGTGGTTGTTTGTGCCAGGACTGATTTTGGACCTTTGAGTGCAAAGTGCAGCTCTGTGAAGTATTGCAAGCAGGAGAAAGCAAAAGTGTGTGGGAGGTTTGTACCAAAGAACAATGAAACATCTTTCTTTTGAAACCTGGTTGCCATAGAACAAAAAGCAGCTCTCTCAAGTGTTTGGAAAGCAGAGTTTCTTCCTAATAAACACTTGGGACGGTGTTTATTCCCTGCTTAGTAGAGTCTCTGTGAGACAGCAGGCTTAATTGTAATAGTAGTCTTTCAAAATGACATATATTTTCCTGCTCTGAGATCTCTAACATCTATTGAGACTGTCAGAGACTTAGAGCATAACCAAATACAGCTGAAATTTTCCATGAAGTGGAAACTGGAAACATCTGATGATTTGCAAAAGTTCATTTCAGAATTTCTTTTAATTATTTTCTTTTTGTTAATATGTAATGTGTTTTTCATTTTTATACTCATTATTTACAGTATTTCACAATGTGTAATTAGTGATAGCATGTAATTACTTAATTGAAGCATTCTATTATTTCAATTATCTTTAAAAATCATAGAGACGCAAGTGCTATTTACCGTGTCTAGAAATTTGATCTTCTTTTCTATTGCATAGAGTCTTTTGCTTGTGATTTTTGATGCTGGCATAAATGCCATGAAATTGTGTAAAAATAATAAAATTAAACAATAAACATTAAATTCCTTGAAAACTGTATAACCAAATTCAGAAAACTCTGAAAATATTTTTTTCGTTGTAAAAGTGATAAACCAATAACTTTTTATCAGATACTATGAAAATCTAGTTCTTTTCAACTTTGTTTAGATTTTTACGAAAACTTCACTTTCAGACAGTACAAAAAGCAAGACTGGGAATAAATTCACACTGGTCTGTTATGGAATGCTCCTCAACAGAGTAGTTTTCATATAAATTTTGTTCAAACATATAGACCTTTGCTCTAGAGCTCTCCCTTCAGAGACAGACTTGCAATTCCCAATAAACCTAAGAGAGATGTGCATGCCATTGGATGCATAAAAGTGGAGAAAGAATT
This sequence comes from Fratercula arctica, assembly GCA_947846985.1. Taxonomy (NCBI): domain Eukaryota; kingdom Metazoa; phylum Chordata; class Aves; order Charadriiformes; family Alcidae; genus Fratercula; species Fratercula arctica. The sequence continues at coordinate 29,970,053 of CANTUZ010000001.1, read as the reverse complement.
GGGCCTAAAGTTTGAAGAAAACAGAATGATCAGATAGCCAGATAAATTATGGCGATGGAAGATGTGACCAGGCAGGGACAGTTAATTAATTCAAATAATTGCCTCATTTTTGCCATAGGCAAACGCATACCACAGGTTAACTCTGAAACTTGCTGCAAAGCTAGTTTTTCATGTGTCATAATTCTTTTTAGCTATATCTACTGAGAGGGAAACTGTTTTAGAAATAAAATATGTATTGATATTATTATTTTATAAGCATAAATATTGAATTGATTGCATGTTTCAGTGTAGCATACAATGAACCAGTGTAAAACACACCAATATTTAGACAAACATAATTATCTACTTCAAAAGTTTGTGATATCTTAATCTGGAGGGTAGCACCTGGGTGGGCAGAAAAGCTAAGAGAAGCTGGTCTTTCACACGTGTCGCTTTAATGAAGAAAAAGAGTCATCTGATGGGACTAAATCAGCCCTGCAAAAGTGGTGATCAAGTGGTGGGCAAGGTGAGGGAGAGTCAAGAGAGCCCGGTGGAGCTCCTGCACCTTTCAGATGTGGCCTCCTGGCCTTGATGAATGCCATGAGAAGAAAAGGAGGAGGGGAGACAGGAGAGCACCAAGGTCCGTGCCCTCCCTGAGACTCCTGTTGCCACCCCTGTGCAAAATCAGCTGTAGGGCTCCTTGGGGGTTGTGGCTCCACGGGGAATGTGTGAGCCCCGACTCCAGCTCTGGCATTCAGACGTGGAAACCTCTCTCTCCAGATGAGATAACATCTGCTGCTGCTGCTGCTGCTGCTGCTGCTGCTAGATGATGATATTAGTCAAGCGGTTCAAGTGGTAGCAGGCTGTGCAGGAGTGGAGAAAGTTCAAGTTTAAAGGCAGCTGTCGATGCATGACTGAACAGGGGAGAGGGAGAATTGTTGCAGCTGCACAAAATGGTATTTATTTATAGGAGGGGGGTGTTGAGGGCTGTGTTTTTTTCATTTAAATAAAGCCTTAGAAATTAATTGCTGCCTGCAGACCGGGCAGTGTGTTAGAGGGAGCCGGTGGAGGAGCCTTTCTGGTGCAAAGAGGCCCCAGCGAGAAACACCGCAGACTGATCGAGGCCAGGAAACTTGCAAGTGTGTCAAAACTGTCTCTTTCTCTGCACCACATTTCACGTCCACAACCTTACAGTGAAGAGAATGAAAAAATGCTCTGACAGCACGTAAAAACCCCAAAGTCACACACACACCCACACGCACCCACACACACACACCCCCCCAACCTCCTTCCCCTGCAAAGCAGAGGCCAACTCCACCACCCTGTCCCGGTTCCATATGTGAGATAATTTGTATTCATCCAGATGCTGGGGAAGTTGTTGTATTTCCAAGACGTCTAGCACGTGGACTCAACAGGTTCTGGATCGCCTCTATGACCCTAAGGGCAGGGGAAATGCGAAACCCTGAGGGCGGCTGTGGGCACCTGGTCCCTGTAAAGCGCAGAAAGCAAAGCAGGACTCCAAGGGCGGTCATTCAGGATCCAGGTATCTCAGGGACCAAGCACTCGGCTGGCCCTGACCATTCAGCGTGGGCATCGCAGGCTGTCAGCAAGGTGTTGCGGCCACCTCCCTTATTTCACTGAGAAAAATTTGTATATTGCCCCAGCAACCAAAACTGGACATTTGAGTGCTTTGCAAACTGCCTCCCAGCCCCCCTAAACCTGGGCCTCGTGGCGAGTCTGCTGCGTCTTTTCCTTCGACTGTTTGGCTGGTAGCCAATTTGGGGGGGGGGGGGATGGGGGTTGGGGTTTTTTTTTGGTGTGGGTTTGGGGGTTTGTGGAAGTCTAAGTCAACAGAACAACTGAGTGAAAAATATAGCGATGGCTAATTTGTAATGGAAGAAATGTGCAGACTTTAGAGGAATATATGGCAAGTGACAGATCAAAAGCGGGTCTAGGACTCGCTTTCTACAAAAAGAGGGTTTTTTTCCCTTGACTTTTCACAGTGCTCTAGGGGGACAGGGAGGACACGAAGGCCTTCGTGTTTGTTATTGCCACCTTCCCTACCTGTGGAAATTGCGGTATGCACAGACACCAACCCTCCTCTCACCAGCGTAAACCCGCAACAAATCTGCCGGTTTTTGAGCAAGCTGGTTAGTTTTAGCCAGCTGCCCCCTCCCCGCACCACCCCGGTGTCCCCGCGGCACCCCGAGGAGCCCAGCGAAGCGTTCGGCCGAGGGCAGGAGGAGGGGAAAAGCTGAGAGGGCTCAGTGTTGCTGTGTTATGAAGTGACAGATAGAGCCAGCCAGGCGGTGCCCCAGCCCTGCGCACGATGATATTCATTTCACACAGCCCCTGCCTGTTCCAGCTGGAACGATAGGAGATGCAAACTTTGACTTCTGCGTTTGAAAGAGATATTGTTTGATGGAAGTGTGTGGGTGGCGGGTAAAACAAGCAGCTAAGTGTCAGCACAAGAAGCAAACATTCTCCTTCCCCCCCCTCCCCGATGTAGTTTTTGACATAATGAGCATTGCTCCCAATTTTCCTTCCAAATAGGCATTGCACCCGTCCCCATGGCAACTGTCATGCTCAAAAGATGTCCTGTCAGGAGCCATGAAAGGCCCAGAGACATTTGTATTAGATGGTCACAACCGCGCTAGCTAATGCTTAACAAATACACTACGAGGCTGCATTCGTCAAAATGAAGAGCGCAAACATTTGTGTTCCATTAAACAGAAATTAATAAGATTCGAATAGGAAGAAACCAAACTGGACTGTTTTTTTGTGTATACAGCTGTGTTATGAAGTAATACAGGGAATGTTAGTATGAATAATGATTGCACATGTGCATTCAATTTATTTCTTCTACTTCTTGTATGGTCTCCTTTAACCCTTTTTCTCTATAGGTTTTTCAGAAATCAAACACAGGTTTAACAGCTGGGCAAGACAGGGATTTCAACCGCTCCTTTCACACTACCGAGGTCCAATAGCACTTCTTTATTTAAAGGCACTCTGGGTCATTGGGAAGTTGTGCTTTTGAAAAATGTTCACGTACTTGATGATTGAGCACATGAATGTGGTGGTCTGATTTTTACCAGGGAAAAGAAGCACTCCGGTCTCTAAACAAGGCGGGTCGTATCCTGGACCACTGTACATCCTCCTACCTTCCTTGACTAGAGGGAAGCGGAGCTGATTTATCCCAGCTGAGGATCTGGCCTTGGGTCCAGGCATTAAAAAAAAAAAAAAAAAAAAAACAAACCAAAAAAAACCGAAAAACAAGAAGGACTCGTGTTTCCAGCTCAGCTGAAAATCAAAAGTGAAAGTTCAGGAAGACAGCGGAGCCTCCTCCCACGACAGCCCTTCTCCTGGCTCCCCGTCACCCAACATAATTTAGAGCAGTTCCTTCCACCCGCGGCTGCAAATAAACAACAAAAGTGGACTGTGTTACACAGCCTGACAATGACAGTCTGTACTCAGCTTTACTGGCCACAAAAGGCTATGGTAGCTTTGCTTTCTCCGGTCAGCTTAACCCCACTCCTTTTCTTCCAAGAAGGGAAAGAAAAAAAAAAAAAAAAAAAAAAAAAAGAAAATTGGCCAGGGTCCTGGCTCAGCGATGGGCCCGGGCCAACTGCCCGGTGCATGTGCGTGTACCAGCGCCTGGACTGCCTCTGTCTTCACTGCTCATAACTCTTCTTCACTTATCATTTCCCTCTTTTAACCTCCTGGCTTCACAGGCAGCAGAAATAATGATCCCAGAGCCTGTATTTCCACTGCACCAGGCTTTTATTCCTACAAGGCCCTAGTTTTGCAACACACTGAATTCTTAAATATTTGTGCCAGTACTTCTACCTCCTCCCCCCTTCCCCCTTTCTCCTCACACTCCCATCTCTTTCTTTTCATCTGTGAAACTCCTATTATCCCTCCATCTCTTAGGCTGAACTGAATAAGACCCCTATCCCAGACTGGGCAAGTGGGAGGGGAGGCAGCAAATGGAAAACATTTCTCTTTTTAGATGTAACTGCAAAACAGGAATTTGCTATTCCATCAGCATGCGCATTTCCAGACCCGAACTTATGTAGAAAAGCCAACTTTCACTTAATTCTTTAGATAGGTAGCCCTTCTTCTGGAGAAGTTTTACCATGCCACACTCCCATATTCCTGTCCTTTGTTTCCCCAAGCCTTCAGGAGAGGACAACAACCGAAGGAGACACAGTCTTCCCCAAACCAAACCGTTGTGTTCACACACAAATGAGTTCTGGGCAGTTCTGGATGACTACAAACCCTGGCTTGAGTTCATCCCTGTTTTTGCATCTCCTGTGTGTGCTGTTCGGGCCCATGAGATGACGGGTCCCCTCCACCTGCGTGTAGCACCTTCCACCTTCCTGAACACCTCCAGGCTCTGAAGAAACCCAGCCTTGGAGCAAGACAGGAACTTTTGTCCACAGCACATGTTTTAAACTGGGAAATGCCTATTTGCTGAAACCAAAATCTTTCTTACAACTGAGTCCTTTTCAGCAAAAATTCTGTTCAGAAGCTCCTGACCAAGCTCCCCTCCAAAGAGGAAGGAGACAAGTCCCACAGAAGCACCTCTAGGTGCAGCTGCTCAGTTGGAATTTCAGAGACTTGGCACAAGTCCTGGCCCCAAACCCTGAGAACAGGGATTTAAGCGGTGTCTGCACCCTTCTAGGTGTGTGCTTCAAAAAATCATCAGCTATTCCAGTGTGTGTTAAGAAGGTAGTAAAACCTGTCTCTCACTCTGAACACTTCTGAAAAGAATTGGTTTTGCAATGCACTGGAATAAGGATTTAAAAAAAAAAAAGAAAGCACTTTTAAGTGAAACAAAATTCTCACTTTATCCTCTTTATTTCCCTTCTTCATCCAACAGCTTCAAGGAGAACAAACCAATATTTGGTATTCTTACATGGGGTTCAGTTTTCCTCATTATTAACTTACATACCTAATAATATGTTATGAACAATTCTTGCCATATTCATGTGACAAAGTCACAATAATGGATGTCACTTTTAATGCCAAACCTTTTAGGAATAGTCCATATTTTCCAGTCCATATCCATGTAAAAGATTCCAAGGTTTTGTGATCTTGTGTTTGACATCAAACATTTATTCGCTCAGCTCAGGCCATTGTTTTGGTGAAACTTTGGAGTCCTTGTGGTCTCCAAGCCTGCATATAGAAATGTCTTTGAATGATGTTGTTGGGCTAAAATCAGGCCTCAGATCTTTGTCAATCCTCAGCTGGACAAGAAGGTAAATGCTGTGCCATCAGCACTCAGGAAATGCAGACCACACGCCTCTTCAGCAATGTGAGCTACCATAAGCTTGTCAGACTCATTCTTTTCCTCTCTACAATGTTTTCCTATAATGTTTAATAGAAGGTGGAAGAATAAATTTTAAATTTTAATTAAAGAAGTAGAAGCAGGGACAGGTCACACAGGAGGAATACAGAGATAATGTCTGTCATGAAAAACCAGGGTTAGGAAAGCCAGAACTGGTCTGAAGGGTAATGAGGAAAGTTTTCCACAGGTATTGCCTATCAACAGCAAAAGGAAGACTGGGGAAAATGTGGGCCCACTGCTGAATGAGGCAGGAGAGCTGGTGACAAAGGACATGGGAGAAGATCAAGATACTCCTTGTCTTTACTGGTAAGATCTGCCTTCAGGAATCCCAGGCCCCTGAGACCAGTGGAAAAGGCTGGAGCAAGGAAGAACTTCCCTCGGTGGAGGGAACATTTAAACAAACCAAATGTACCCAAGCCCGTGGGATCTGGCAAGACCCACCCATGGGTGATGAGGGAGCTGGCAGATGTCATTGCGAGGCCACTCCTGGTGATCTTTGAAAAGTCATGATGATAACAGCAGGCTCCTTAGGACTGGAAGAAAGCAAAAGTCACTCCTGTCTTCAAGAAGGGCATGAAGGAGGATCCAGAGAACTACAAGCCAGTCAGCCTCAACTCAGTTGCTGGGAAAGTGATAAAATAAATCCTCCTGGAAGCCATTTCCAAACATACTAAGGACAAGACAGCAACTGGGAGTAGTCATCATGGATTTATGAAAGGGAAAACGTGCCTGAGCAACCTGATAGTTTTCTGGAGGAGTTAGGCACCTGAAGTGGGGCTTAGGCAGATTACAGATACCAAATTTTGCCAAAAATGTCTTTTTGCTATTTCTTTCTTGAGATTGCTCCATAAGAGGGATGGCAGACCTCTGGCCTCCTGCATTTCTGAGCAAACTTCTTTTTATAAGCAGATAGTTAAGTGTCCAAAATATCTGTAGTCAAGGCTGAACAAGCTGAACTGATAAAAGTCAAACTCCAGAAAAGATATTGCCTTGTGTGTATTAGCCAAAAATTCTACCCTTGTTTGCTTGAAATCTGTATTTTATTTAGTTAGTCTACATGAATATGTGGTTGTGACTGCAGTGTGGAAATTTGGTTAATAGTCTTTATAACAATGAATGCCCTGGACCAAGGGTTTTCCTTTATGTCAGTGAAATTTCTGATAAGTAATTTTGACACCCTGTATTAAAACAAAAATAAAGAGCCCTTACTGAGCTTCTTGAGCCAAAAATGTAGCATAACACTCAGAGAAGCTTGAAAATTTTCCAGCAAACAGGTTTCCTATCAGAAAAAATGGAAATGCTTCACAAGCATCTTACTGAAACTTTGCCACTTAATTGTAAAAATAAAATTTAATTTTAGCTTTATTGAACTGACCATAAATTATTCCATTCTGGTACACACTGTGAAAACCTACGAGTTTTGAGTTGAAATGCTGACTCGCTGAATGACAGAGGTGGAGAAGGTGAATAAGTACTCCCTCTTTCACTCTTACCCAGGGCAAGAGCCAGGAGGAGGAAGGGGAAGAGACAGTCAATTGCATCTGGCAGACGTCAGGCTGAAAGCAAGCAAAAGGAAGCCCTTTTGTGCGTGTTTAAGCTAAGGATGTCCTTCACACAAGAAGATGCTGAAAGTGCAGGGGACAAATCTTGTGAGTACTATTACATACAAAGACACCAACCCCAGCACAGAAAGTCTCTGAGCAATGACTCCTTGAAGACTACAAGAATATTCTGGTGAAGAATCACCATTTTTTTGCTGTTTGGTGCACGATGCCTGGTTCAGGGCAAAATGTATCTTTGATTGTATGTTCCTAAGGAGGGAGGAAATGGGCTTTCTGACCAGTACAAAATTGTGGTTCCCCCTGAGTACTTTCTGCCTGTTTTTTCTATCCTTATCTTTTTCAGGAGGAAAAAAAAAAAAACACAAAACAAAAGAAACAAACAAAAAAAAAAAAAACAGAACCAATATTCAGAGGGGTTTATTACAAAAGATTATTTTTCTTAAGAGAAAAAACAACCTTTATTAAACTGCAAGTTGGGGATATACTTGAAAAGCATAAAGGACAAAATAATGAAGCATAGAAGAGAAACTTCAGTCAAACTCCTTTAAAGCAGGCAGTAACAAGACCACTCTTTTTCTTTCCAGACTAACACTTTGTCCATAATTCACTTAATTATTTCTGCAAAGTGTACCCTGCCCTGTGTAACAACACAAACAGATGCCATTCAATAACTAAGCATAACTTACAGACCTGGGTTTCTGCTTTTTAAGTGTGTTGTCTGGAAGAATTTAGGCCAGGTGTACCCTCAGCTTTTGGGAGAAGGGTTTCATCCATTTTCCTCAGGGGACCAAGAGAGGCCAGAAGCATGAAAGTTACTTAGCTGGGGACGAAATCTAGATTGGAGATGTCATCTTTAATTTTTAATGTCCTTGGCTTTTCCTATTGGCATGAGAATCACAATGTTTTACTGTTCTGGAAAGTTTATTTCTTATTATTTTAATACAAACCTTAAAAAAAAAGGCAACATGGTTAATCATTCCGGGACAAAGTATGTAAATTGTTAGAAGGAATCTTTAACAGTTTATTGAAACATTTGCTAACTACCATGTGAAGATATATATTTACTAGCCCTTTAAAACTGTGATTATTTTTCCAGGACATTGGAAGGTCTTTTAAGATCTGTTACAATCCAATACGAAATACTTGTTCAGGGAGATTTCATATCAGAAAATATTGAGCTATTTATCTTTATGCTACGCCTGGCATGTATATGTAGCGAGTTTGCAAGTTTTAGGCTGTCATGAATGTTTCTTGAGAAACAGCCTTGGACGGAAGTAATTTTTCTAAATTAAATAAATATGTTGTTTCTGATTTTCTAAAATACCCAAAGGAACCAGCTCACATTCTAGATCAATGGCCTGCAAAATTTCACTTTGAAATATGATGACATTTTTTACTTAGTGAAGCACAAAATACCTCTGGAAACAAAGCAACTCTCTGCAGACGATCTGATCCTGCAAACTTTACCCTCTCCAGGCAAATTTTCCTATTGACTTTAACAGGGCTGTTTGTCTGAGTTTTCATGTTAGCTGAGTATCAGGATGGAGCACTATGCACAGGTGTCTGTACGATCAACATTATTTTGTAATTAAAGCACATAATTGATGCTTTCCAGGATATTTTGACTTTTAAAAAGAAATGAGGGTTGGCTGTTATTCACAAGAAAAGGAAAATTCCAACCCTCTAACGAGTAAGGATTTTTGAGGGTCAAATTCTATATCATTTTAGACATGATCCCCAAATCCTTTTCTGCGTTGTCAGCTTGTATAAATTGTGTTCAAGGCCCCACATTAGTAATTATAGGAGTGAGGAATTTGAAGAGTTTTGAAGGCTCTGACCTCTCTGAAGACAGTAACTCAAATTGTGCCGGGAGCTCCTAGTACAGCAAACCACCATGGACGCGAATTCAGGCTGCGTGAGGTTGCTCCTGGGTCCATTTCAAACAGACTGACTACAGCCTTTAGGAATCGATGGAGAGGATCCCACAGAGACACAGTTTTAAATGAACTCTTAGGGATAATGGCTTCATTATAGAATGGGGACAAGAGTATCACAGAACTTTTATCTCCCCAATACCATGGACCATTAGAAATGCCAAGGCACCAGTTGTGCATATGGAGAGCAAATTCAACCCTCATTTAAAACCATGCAACAGTGGTGAGGAACCGAAGGCAAAATGGGTTCCAGGGTGTTTATGACTTCACCGTTTGCTTGCGGTTATACATCGTTTTGGCTTAAATTTCTCTGCAAGCAGGGCTTTGTCTCGCATAAGATACACTTCTTGTTAGCTTTGGCAAGAGCTACACAGCTATCTGTCCTCTCAGTTCTTTGCCAAAAAGGTAAACTGGATCTGCAGAAAGACTTGGGTCTGCTCCACTAAGTGTTATCCATAGAGATAAGAGATCCAGAGAGTTGTACAGATGTGCCCAGAAAGGCTATTAGATCATCAGGACCAATTTCGCAGGATAAAATTGTCCATGGTTTTGTTTGTTGTTTTGTTGGGGTTTTTTTCTAAAATCAAGTTACTTCCATACCATGTTGTCTACCTGGAGTTTCTCTGAGTCACAGTCTTCCATATAGACAGGTAGTCTTGAGGTGAAGACTTTTGGGCCAATAACTTAAGTTGCTTTGGCTTTCCAAAACATTTGCTTTATTTCTCTTGTGAATTTGTTTCTTTTTACTCTCCATTGCTCATCAAAGTAGCTATCTCCACTTTAGTTCCAGGGTAGTGTGGCATTCAAGTTACCTGTTCTTCCTCTTTTTGATCAGGTCTTTACATCTTGCACCATGCAGGATTTTTTTTCCAGCATTGGAATGTTTTCCCTGGCTTGTTTTTTGCATCTTCTTCAGTTTTTCAACATCTTTTTATAAATACAGGACGCCCAGAACTGTACTTAATGTTCCAACATCTGTGTCCCTGCAGCTACGTACAAATGTAAAATTATATTCATATTTCCACTGGTTGCTCCTTTCTTTTTACATTTAGGGCTTGTTTTAGCTACGGCATTGCAGCAGGAACTCTAATGCAACTCCTTGCCCCTGCGTCCCAAGTCCTTCTCAGAGGCACTGCCCCATCCCAAGCCCCAGACTCTGTGGCCATCGTCATCTTCCTCAGTCCTACACACAGATTTCTGGTTTTTGCCTGTATTAAAACACATGCTATTTGTATGTCAAGTCCATATAATTTTGTACATCCTCCCTGCCCTCACCGCCATGTACCACTGTACTGAGTCTTATGCAATTAAGACATTTTCAGTAGTAATTTACATTCCCCTCTAGATTACCAACAGAAATACACACAAGCATCATCATCAGTATTAATTTGCACGGATTTCTGTTGTAAACATTCGCATTAGCATGTGATTTCCCACTGAAAATGCTATGTTAGGATCTGCCAATTATTCAGTTCTTCACCTACTCCAGAACTGCTTCACAGATCCTGTATTTTGCAAGCCACATAGATACATGGTTTGATATTAAACCAAGTAGCGTTCAGTAAATGTTTTACATCTATACAGTGCCTTTTATCAATAAGCCATCATCAGACAATGAAACCCATTTTGCTTAACATGGTTTATTTTTCTTTAAACCATCTTGATTGGCAATATTTCCTCAGCTGTTATTTCCTTATTACAGTTGAATAAAAAGTTTCTTTAAACCTTCTTTTTCCCACTGAAAAAATGCAAACTGAAATAGACCAATATATTTTCTGAAATCTTGTTAAGTTTCTCAATTATTTCAGCTGAAAACAAGTGTATCTAAATATGTAAGGGTACAAGGAGAACCTGAAAGAGAGAGTTGAAAAGTATTGGGTTGACATTTTAAAAATGGAATATTTGAGTCTTTCAATATGCAATATTTAATTTCAAAATTTGCTTCAGCTTTTTTGTAAGAACACTTTGTACTTGAATATCAAATAAAATATTTCCTTTGGGGTCAAATAAAACAATTTCTTCAAACTATTTTATTAAAAGAAATATTTCATCAATCTAGAAGAATTTGAAGAATGGAACTGCAAATAGATCAGAAAAGACTTATACTCACACATCTGCTTCTCTAACTGATGAATGCCACTTCCTCTTCTCTTCTTCACTTCCATTTCTTTCCTAAATTTTCTGTCAGACGAGAGAACCTCTCATTACTTTTTTTTATAATTACCTATTTGCTTTCATGAATCCTGGCACAAAGTCAACATCTTCTCAGTTACCTGAATTTACCCTGATACATTAAAATCTCTTAAGCATCTCTTAAATATAAAGCCGATATGCCAAAGATAACCTCAGATGTATCTTCCTCTGGAGCAGGTGATTTTTAATAGCCTCTGTAGGTAAATTGCTCTGTAATACTCGTGTGAGCAGCATGTGCCTCCTTCCGCTGCTTGTGAAGTGTCTCGTGGAATGATTTATTTCAAACGTCACTAGCTATGTCTCCATTAGAATTTTTGCCATCTCTAAACACTGAAATTTCTATAGCATTCATAGGCCTTTTTTTCTTTCGTGATCCACCTATACAGTTCTATAATGGAAAGATGGGTATTTAATAGACCCGTTTATTTCCTTATGCCTTTACTTTCCTTATTGCTTTTCCACATTGCCGTACTTTGTGTCTAGATCATCTTTTTCCTGACACATCTTATATATTGCCATTACTGGTTTTTTATTCCTAGTTACCTTTCTCCTTCTCTTTCTTGTTTGTGGAATTGAAGTGCTTTGGTCCATGCAGTAAAGGTCTTCTAGAAAGCTTTATTTCTCGCTATGCTTTTTTCTTTCTGGATTTTCTTTCTGATCTGTGAAATCTGCAAGAACCTGTCTCCACATGTAGTTAAAACTGTCCTAGTATTTATTCTGCGAAAGTTATATTAACCATCATCTGCCTGAACACCCTAAATCAAAGCTTTTTATTTTATACTACTAGCATAACTGCATACAAAGCACATAGAGTTCGCAAATGTGAAATGCTTGAGATAAAAAGACAAGGTATGAGAAGGATATGCTAATTTCTAAGCTAATTCTTTTCATCGTATCAGTTTTCAGTGGTGATGACTTTGGTTTTTGCCTGAGCATGTGTTATTTAAGACATCTCACCGCAGCCATTTAGGATGAGATCACCATTTTGTGCCCAGTCCTGTCCCCTTGCCCTCTCATCCTGACCGGTGGGATTCACAGCCACAGACACGGCTGCACAACCTGCAGTCACATCCACTCTTGGGTTTGGGCATTGCTTAACATGCCACTGGCATGGGAGGCCTGAGAGCACACTATAAAAAATAGGAGTGTTGCCTCTCAAGTGTGATTTAATTGCAGAGAGGAAGAGCACTTGAACAAAAGCTAACTTTATTGACACTGTTGGGGAAAGCCCTATTCTGTGGAGCTGAGTGTGTAAATGGTGGTTAAAGTAACCTCTAACAAGGAGGATCTTAGTACTTAAATAATGGGATCATGGGGTCATATGAAATCCCCTCTAAGGAGCCAGACTCTTTATATAAATCATGGGAGCATAATCTCTCCAAAAAGCACAAATAACAAAGAGGGCTCAGTACGTAGATGGTGGGACCACAGGTCACTCAAGTCTAAGTCCCCTCTTAAAAAGGGGAATTCAATACCTAAATGCTGAGAGAACAGTGTCATTGTGTGCCATCGTAGCAATAAAGAAATTAATTTTAAGATGGAAAAAGCAACCCCTTTTTGCTCCTCTGTGAAATTCTGTCACTAATGCTGTGACATGCATTTCTATACATACGTACAGCAAGAATTGCCATGCCCACTCCGAGAGGCTGCCTGACACATTGTGATATTGTTAACTTCCTTCCCTGTGTTCCCTCAAGCTGCAACAGGGTAGGTTTAGACTGGACATTAGGAAAAAACTCTTCACAGAAGGAGTGGTCAGACACTGGAATAGGCTGCCCAGGGAGGTGGTGGAGTCACCATCCCTGAATGTGTTTAAGACTCATTTAGATGTGGTGTTGGGGCATATGGTGTAAGGGAGAACTTTGTAGAGTGGGGCTGATGGTTGGACTCGATGATCCCAAGGGTCTCTTCCAACCTAAATGATTCTATGATTCTGTGATTCTAAGATGTGTCCTTCTACCCAGGACTTACACCAGGCACATGGTGTCCATGCTGTCTCACCACTCTCCTCCCTTTTCGCAGTGTCCCTCATATCGCACCCCTGTCCCGCTGCACTGTGCTCACAACCTTTTACAGACGGTGCTGACTCCATCATGTGGCAGCTTTTATCTGGTCTGAAATACTGCTGGCTGTCCTGACCCAAGGCAGAGGGACTCTCAGAGCCTTCTCAGAACCGACTGGAGACAACACGTTCCTTCCCAGTGCGACACATGGAGAGCAGGCACTGCAGCAAAAAAGAGCAACTGAATGGGACGTGGAGGGAGATGTGGCCTTCAAACAGCATTTCTTTAAAATTAGCCATCCCTTCGCTAGACAGCAGATCCAAGATCTCGTGTGGCAGTGCCATTTCTACAAGTGGAACACGTTCTACATAACTTCTGCACTTTATGGGCCAAGCTGCAAGGTGGAATTAAGGGAAGATTGTTCTTCCAGGAAGCGACGGACCGCTGGGACCTTGGTCCTGGGTCTTCCCCAGGTGATGCTACCAAGTTCCTGCGGAATGCTGTGCAAACCAGTGAGCCCTGAGTCTGAACCCATCCAGTGCATTTCTTCGGAGAGCTCAAGCCTGTTTTCCAATTGTGTTTGCAAGAGCAAAAGGCTCTTGTCTTATCCCATGAATCATCCCGCTGTGCAGGCTATCACTTCGGAGTGAGAGAGCATTTATACTAAATTTGCAACCTGTTATAATGTAAGAATCAGGTTACGCACAAATACCCTCCCATAAAATGAAGTGCAAGTGTTTTATTGCATGTTCACAGGCAAAACATTTTATTACATTTTTAGACGTAATGCAGTCACGTCCACACCCATATGTTGCACTTAGGGGGAGAAGAATAGCTCCCGCTACGAATGTACACACGATACGTCTTCAACTCAAACGAGCCCACTTACAGAGACATAAATCCCACTGAGGTGCACAAGTTCTGACAAGTCTTTTATGTCTTTTGCTCAGAAGAAATACATCTGCCTGATGTAAGATCAGAGGGATGTCTTTTGTCTTGAACAGAAGTTATGTTGGTATAACTGAGAGTACAATGCCTATCTGTGGGGGCTTATCTTAACAGGGCTCCGTGTCATTTGGATCACGTCTGCATATATTTCTGATAAAATGTTGTCTTGGCTTTGTTCAACAAAGACAACTGCAGAGAAAAGCAAAGGTTTCCATCGTTAAAATAATACTGGCTCGCGCTTTGATCAGATAACAGGTTTGCATAATTCTGGTGAAATAGTAATAATTCTATATATATATAAAAATATATATATGCATGCATGTATGGAGTGAGTGTATGTATATGGACATATAAACATGGTATTTCCATAGTCTTCAAATCTATGCTTCTATAGGGGGACTGATCTGGTAGTCCAAGATGCTGAGCACCTCTGAAAACACAGGCCACACACATACTTATTAGATTTCTTGTGCTTGCTGAGGTCTGATCCGGAAAACAGGGAAATCAAGAGCAAATTTCTCAGTGACTTCCTAAGGACAGAATCAGGCCTGCTCTGCAACCGCAGCTGAAACATTGAAGTGAGTTTTGGTGGAGCAGAAAAAAAGAGTGGCAGGCCACCTGTGTGGGGGCGAATTTCCAAGTTAATTCCCCAGTCACAGGAAAAAAGCGCCGTTGCAGTTCAGGAGAGGGAAAGTGCAGGCTTCGGTCCAGCGTGCAAGTGTGTGGGCAGCATCTCAGGGTGCCAGTCCGCACAGGGACTTCAGCAGAGATCTTCAGATACTTAGAGTCAAGGTATGAGTCTAAGTACTCTTTTGGATGGGGACTAATTACTGCTGTTTCAAATCACATGAAATGGTCGTGAGTACAAGGGCTTAATCAGTGATTCAAGAGACGATAAGGGGCACTAACAGCCTGGTTTTACTTCAACATTACTTTTCATTTTCATTATATTCCATGTTTTCTGTGCTTGTGATCACTCCTTGCAATTTTCTGAAAAAAACCCTAACTTTCCATAGGTGGTGTCAGTGTGGCTATGGGCTTTTCTATTCCTCTGGAGCACTTTAAGTCAGTGAAACCCTGAGGAAGGCACAGAGTTGCCAGGATCAGGGTTGTGTGTTGGTTGGAACTTTTCTTTTTCCCCTTTAAAAGAAGCTTAGAGCACAATTTTGGAGCTGGATTTGATTGTGTGTCAGAAAGGTGAACTGACTCCGCTCTTTTTGCCCCTTTCTTCTCCTAGAACAGGCCAGCTTATCATGATGTGAGAAGTTCTGGCCCACCGGTGATTTTAGGGTGATGAGATGCAAAAGCTGAGAGGATGCAGAGTTGAGTCTCTGATCCAGACAGCTGCAGGAATTACTTCTATAGCACTGAGTTTAAAGTATTTTTGTACCCCATGTCTCCAGCAGCTAACCAAGCTTATGAGCTTGCTTCTCATTGTCCACCAGAGGCTCAGTCTCCTGTCTCAGCCTGAGAATGTGTGAAAATCATCTCTTGGCAATCCAAAACTGTGGAATCCAACACCCCCCTCCACCCTGAAAAAAGTTTTTATATCAAATTCCCTCAGAAGTTTTAAAACATTGTTTGGGGTCTTTTACTCTTCTGTTTTCAATAGTTGTATTTTTTTGGCATGTGGCATCTACATTGTTTCAAACTTACTTGTTATAAAGACCTGCCTGTGATGTACATAAAGGGCACTATATAAATTAACATAAATCGTAAATCATTTCAACAAAACATTTGCTCTTCAAGGTCAAATCAAGCTCAAGAGAGGCTGATAGTAAAAAACCAGACAGGGGAATGAGGAGAGAATCATGTTCATCCTGCAGGAGGCCATTACCAGTTATCACCACCAGCCTGTGAGGTACCAAGACCTACCAGCCATTTTTTACGAGCAGAGGAGAAACTGCCTCCAACTTCAGGCTCCCAAGCGACTTCTTGGCCGCACTCGCAGGTTGTGGGTCAGGGGGACTGAAGGCACAAGAAGGAGCCCAACCTTGGTAGTGTTGGGAGAGAGGGAACATGTTGGCGCAAGTCCTCCTGCCTCTCCCAATTGGATGCGCAACTTTCAGGCATAAAACTATTGTTTTGCTTGCTGGGCCTTCCACGGCAGCCAGGCCAAGCTTCCTGCTAGAAGCCAGGATCTGCAACCTTATGAAAGTTGCAGGGCCCGGCAGGCTGTCGGTATTTTCAGCTGGATCGAGCCCAGAACAATTTTATTTTCATCAGAAATGTTCCCTGGCCCTACCACATGTGCAAGCCTATATGAAACCACCAAGAAGGCTCCCTCCCCCCGCTATCTTATTTAGCTCAAATTCAGCTGCCCAGCAGAACTGTTTCTTATCCAAGCCCTTAGAGACGGGAGAGGAGTGCAGAGATTTAATTATAATCTTTCTCTCTCTCCACCTCCCACAGTACATTAATGCTTTTCATTAGCCAAAGCCAAAACCTTGCTTTATAAGCTGCGAGAGCTGTCTTTTAAAAACACGTCTAGCATTAAAAGAGTTCTGAATGGCAGTAACAGCAGCGTAACCCCTCATCCACAGGTGTGGGAGATTCGCTGGAGGATTGCTGGTGGAGAGGCGAGTTTTATTTGAAAGACATCTGATTCCTATTTCTGTCCATTGGCTGATTACCCCTCGCATTACAGCACTTCTGTGCCCACTGACAATCTCACATACGCGTCCAAATGAATGACAGAAAAGCCCTGACATCCAGGAGCTCTGGATGATTTTTATAAGTATCCAGATGTTTAGACTTTTATCTGAAGCTTATCCAAAAAATATGAGGCCACTCCTAGCAGCAGCCTGACAAATATCCACAGCCATTTATTCTGTGTGTAGGTCTAGAGCATATATCCATACGGATGTATCACTGGAGCAGTAGGTACATCTGTTGACCTCAGTGGTACAGAAATGCAGGCGAACCAAGAATTACACTTTTGACTCACAATTACAATGTGATTTGAGTGACACAATTAAGTCAGTGCCCTATACTGATGGAAAATTTCTGGGGAAATATAAGACACTGATTTAAGTGTCATTGCCTTACAGAAGGCAATGACAGCTGATTTTTGTCTTTGAAAAATTAGAGTTTATTTCCAGTACTTCCCCAGGAGGAGATTACCCAGAGGTCAGAGAGCACTATGAGAAAGATAGAGACTGGTTCTTCACGATGGCTGATTTTCTATTCTTTTTCTTTTTTAAACAAAATATCGCTTTTCTCCTCATTCCCTTGCTGTCTGCCAGCTTTATTGGTATAAATTGGGAAATGGACCTGGGGTGGCCGCAGAGATATGTGTTTTTTTTCTCTGGTAGCCCTTGAAAGCTTCAAGCGGGCAGCTCTGTTGTGCCGGCGCTGTGCAAACACGTAGCATGGTAGAAATCCTCTTGTGTGAAGAGCTGACAGCCTGCTTGGAGAGAAGAACACAACCACCACCATAACAAATACCTGCCTGGTCAATAAAGGACAAGTGAAAGGGCCGTGGGATTACATGGATTACAGTTATTGGTTACACAGATTAACCAGGCAATTAAAGACGGTAGGAATAATAAATACCCTTCCCAGTGAAGGAGCTGCTATTGGGCTGCAGGCTGAATGTAGCTGTTCCAACTGTAAACTGCTTTTTTGCCATAAACACAAAAGCACAAAAGCTGAAGGAGAGGGAGAAGCCCCTGGAAGCAGTCCCACAAATGGGACACGCTTTCCTTGATTCCTCAAGAAATTTTACACAGTTGACTGGGGTCTTTTTTATGTACATTTTGATGGTTTCTTATCTTACATTTTAATAGGAAATCTGCTGAATGTCTAAAATGCCTTTTGGCAGTCAGACCTTTAGTTGCTGATCTCTGCGACTTAAAAACAGTTTAACTTATCAAGAAGCTCTGGTGTAGATCTGGTGTAGCGGGTGGGTTCATTTGGTTTTTAAATGCTTTCTTTTGGATCACTTTTAATCATCACTTACATTGCATGCGGCCAGTTATGCATTGACAGGTTGATGGGGACTTTAATGTACATAAAACTTTCTCTGTCAGGACTTATGCCTCTCTGTCAGATTTTATCCTGCAGTAGAGAGGGTTCATGTACAGCTGCTGACAGATAAAATAAGCTCCTCCAGCAGCTGCAGCTCTGCCTCCCACAGATTTTGTTCTGCTCTGATCCTGTGTCCCCAGCCGAGCGCGCTGAGAAAGCGGCACTGCGGGGCTGTGCCGGGATGGGCAGGATCACAGCAACAGACCTGCAAGGAGGAGGATGAGTTAGCCTCACCGCGGCCACCTCCTGTAGTCCCATGCTATGTCCTGCGATGTTTGGCCTCTTTCCTTAGCCCCGGCTGCAGGAGGCGGGTGGCAGCAAGGAAAACCTGTTCTAAACAAAAGTGAATTTCCAGCCTGGATTCCTGTGGAGAAAACCTGAAAGGCGAGAAACTTACTTAAGAAAAGAGGTTTAAATTCACAAATCACATAAAACCAGAAAAAACTCATGAATTTTAAGTCTGTCCCATGATCTTAAGGACCGGAGTCATGAATTTGAAACTCTTGGGTTCGAATATGGGGACCTGCCCTGTGCGGTTTGGAGGGCAAGCACTGAGGTTTTTCACAAGCCTGGTGCAATCACAGAGTAGGGGTATGCAGATGCTGTATCTCATATGAAAAGGTGCCCAGCATCTGTCATTCCCACAGAAGCCAATGGAAACTGCAAACACTCAGCTCTGAAGGATCAGGCCTTTAATCATTAATACGTTTCCAGATCTATAAAAAAATGTTTCCTAAGATACTTTATTTCTACAAGAAATTCCCTGTTGGCAAGAGAGTTTTCATAGCTCCTTAAAGACCTATAAGGAACTGTGGAAGAAATAAAGTGGGGTTTTACTTATGGAAATCAGACCTACTGGAGAGCAACTGGAAATGTTTTTTATGAGTCTTTATAATGGAACTGCAGTAGCAGCTCCATGTTGATTTTTATTCTAAGACCCTATATTTTTTTCTTCTTCTTTTTTAAGCCAAATTTTTTCCCACCTGAAACTCAACGTGTGGTCTCTTGGCAAAGAAGAATATTTTTGGAAAGTTTAAGGCTGATCTGATAAGCCTTTTTTAAGTAAGGAGATTTGAAAACATAGAGATATTTTACTTTTTAAAAATCTTCAAACCTTTTCTTGTTCATTTAGAAGTTGAAAACTGCTTACACTAAAAAATTTCCATTTTGTTTTTATATTTGCCTTTAATGAGATACAGCTCATGAACATAGTTTAAGTAATTTCGCTCATGAACATAGTTTAAGTAATTTCAGTGGTACCAAAATCTGGGCGTTTATTAATTCAGTTTCACCATACTGAATTTTTACATAGACTTACCAAAGTGGACAAAAATTGAAGTGACCCATAGATGACAGACGCAGTTCTGCAGTGATACTTTGAGCTACCCTGAGTATCTCTGGAGAGAGCTTTGGGGCAGAGAAACTTCCTCCCTGGATAAGTCTGGAAAAGAGCACCTAGCAGAGATGTCCCTTCTCCATTTTAAAATGGCTTTGAGTAAAGTTTTAGCAAACAAGCCACAAGGTTCTGATAATGGACGCACTTTAACTTGTGATACATGGCCTGGTCATAGAGGTCACCGGATCTGGGCTCTGTGCATCACTGCTTGTTCCATGCTTTCCTCCATGGCCATGACTGTGGCAGTGCCACCCCTCCGGCTCACCTCCCTTTCGGCACTCTGGATTGCTGACTCTTCCTCCTCCTTCTGTTCTTCTGTCCTCTCTCTGTAAGGTGCTCAAGGGTACCTGCGGCTGTAGCTGCTCAAATTTGGCTTATGATAAATTCTGTCAGATCAAAACTCATTTCAATCAGAATGCAAGTACCATAGGGTGAGATGTTATACCCAGGGCAACAATAACTCCAGCAGCTCTGTATTTCTGTTGCAATGAAAGACCCTAGCCACCAAAAATAAAAGCAATGTTAGGTGGGCAGACTATAATGTAGTAGATTGGCTTCTAATACAAAACTTAACTTGCATGCCTGATCTCAGTCAAATAGATTCAAAGTTTCACAGAAGTTGAACACCACCATTTTGTCCTTCTTCTGCATCTTCACATTTCTCATTTTAATGAGTACCTATAGCAGAAGTCCCAGTGACTAATGCAAAACTTTTTTTTTTTTGCAGTCTTTCTGATGTAACTAGAGATGAAAATTGTGAGTAATCTCATCAGAATCTATTTTCGTGTTTTTCATAAAACTCTCAGCAGTATTCAATGCTTTTAGTGACTACTTGACTCAGACTTCTGGAGCTTCACCCTTCTTTGTTAATCACTGTTTCCGGGACTTGATCTGTTTACCTTGCCACAGACTGAGATACCCTCTTTATACCATGCTGCTCATGATGAGGCAGTGCCATGCAATACATTCCACACAGTATCTCCTTTAATGCCCCCCAGTTTCATATTGCATTGATTTCGGTGAGCTTGGTATCAGGTCGTTGGAAGGCAACACTGAGTTTCTAACTAGATATAAGCTTAAGCTGCAATTGCTCAGTGATTTTCTATGTAGGTTCCAGGCTGTCATGGTATGTAGTAACTGGAGATAAAATGTCCTTGTGGGTTGTCTTTTGGTATTGATGTAATTCTTTATATGGTGCTTGGATGGCTCCTTCAAAAACATGACACGGCTGTCTCAAGTAATATACTTGTTGAGAAACAGTTCTTCTTACATCATTAGCTCGTCCACAATAGCGCTCTTCTCAAAGCAAATGTGGTGGTGGCAGTGGTATATGAGAGCCTGACTGCGTTACCAACTTTCTCAGAAGTTTGATGGGTATATTGAGTTGCTAAGTTGGTTTGTAGGTTTTGTATATGCATATTTTGCATAATGTGTATACATAGATATATATATACACACACATTCTATTCTGGGGATTACCTTTTTTGATGTTATCCATAGTGTCCAGGAAAATTATACTTGACTAGGCTATCCCAGAGATAGAGGAGTAGCACAGTAATGGTTATCAAATTCGTGGTAGGAATTGATACAGAAATCTGGGTTTCCAGCTCAAATGATGAATGTGTCATTTTAGGTACAGGTTGGGCTTGATGACAGAATTTATGAACTTACTTAGAAATCCTTCTACAGGTGTCCCATGAAAAGGCTGGCATGTTGCAGGTCATTTTAACTCTCATGTGTCTACTCATATGCTGGAGGAAATGTGGGCTATTGAAAGTAAAATTGTGAGTGAGAATAAAGTAAATAAGGCTGTCATTGCCTTCAGGCCGGTAGGCTATATATTGGTCCCACTCAAGAATATTCAAGTCAAGTTTTGATGCTATCATGATGTGGATTGTTGATTTACAAGTGTTGATGTAGAGGTGGTTTGCGTTATGTATTCTATGGCAGAAGTCTGTTGTAGCTTGCAGAAGGGTATTACTAGAAGGTATTTAGTTAACAAGGGGTGTTGGAGATGGTTCTGATGAACCTGGTAATTCTTCAGTACCTGTCCCCTCGTCAGATATTATCAGCCTGCTAGTATTCCTTAATTTGTGGCTCTTTTAACAGAAGAACAACAGTGGATGAGATTCCAGGTTGTACAGCTTTTTTACAGTTGTTTGGGAAGTAATTTGGTGTTATTGTTGAACTCTAAGGTGAGGAGGCACATAGGATCAATCTTTACTTTCTTTTAGTCAGTAGCAGGAGAGACTTGTCCCTTGTCCTCATTGATAGAGGTAGTTACTGAGGTTTAGGATTACTGTACCTCCTCCTCTGGGTTTGAAACTAGATGATCTTTAAGGTCCCTTCCAACCCAAACCATTCTATTATTCTATGATTCTATAAGCCAGATCTGGGATATCTAGTACTCAACGGCTACCTCTCTTTGAGAAAAGGACGAGTTCTGATAATGATACCATTTTAGGTATTTTGTGGGGGATTCATCTCACCATCTTTAGCCATCAAAGGGTTTGATTTCTGCTGTTCCAAAACAGGTGCACAAACTACATGGGATCATCTCCCCCCTTGTGAGTGCCTGCCTCTCTGGTTGACTCCAGAGAGAACCCAGAAAAGAAGCTGAGAGCACCCTTTGGAAGTGGAAAGGGAATACCATCATGTCCTTCAGGGCACGGACGTGGCAAACTGTCAATTTATTGTGGTTTAACAATTTATTCTTCACCTACCAAACCATAGTAATTGATTGTGCGCATGTTTCCAGACCACCTGAGTTAAGTGCTCACTTTAATCATTCTCTAGAGACACTCATTAGGCTGTGGTAACTTAATCACTTGTCAGTGTCTATTCAGACCTTAATTTTTCATAGTGCATGGTCATATTCACCAACTTTGTTCCAGAAAGACATCTAAATATTGGCTAATACCATACACATGGACTGAGACACACAAAATTAGAAAGATGAGAAAAGTAATAGGTCTACAGTTTTTCTGCTTATTCCAAGCAAAACTTCCAAGTAAGGAACAATGCAAATGTACAAGCATCTAACTTTCCTTTTGGTGTAAAGTGGACTTTCTGGAGGAAGAAAGGCAATAAAGGTATTAAATTTTTTTTTTTTAAATCATAGCATTCACATGATATTTTTATTTGCTTTCAAACAGGAGCTGTGTGGCTTAGGGAAGGGATACACTGACCTTTCACTTCTGTGCTCTCCAGCTCCAGCGCTGCCACAGGCCTTAAGTGAAAATGAGCCTATTGGTCTCATCCAAACCCCGGCGCATGTTAGCCCACATTACAAAACACCAGAGAATTTGGCACGATCAGCAGTTTCTGCTCAAGAGGGGCCCAGGACTGCAATAGCAGAGGTGTTAGAGATCAGGACTCGGGAACGCTGGTTGAGTTATGTGGGAAAGCAAAATACGCGGTCTCTCGCTTTCGTTGGGATTGCGTTCACTTGCACAAAATAAACACAGCATGCACAATGCAAAAAAATATTTATATCACACCATATGATACTTATAAATAAGGCAAACAGCTCATTAGCACCATTCATCCAAAGGTCACAGACTGCTTTTTAAGCAGAAATTTAGCTGCGCCGGTGAAGCAGTGTAACATCATTCTTATTTTACAGATGGAAAAACTGAGGCACACAGACACCTTCCTATCCAAGACCGCACAGGAAATCTGTGGCAAGACCAGCGTAGGCTCCTGATCACTGGAGCCTGCGTGTGTCGGGGTTTGGGGAGGACCACGGAGCTCACTTGCACTCACTTGGCCTGTGGCAGAGCAGGAGCTGAAGAGCACACAAGCGAAAGGTCAGTGGATCCGTTCTCCGAGCCACAAAGCTCCGGTCTGAAAACAAACACAAATGCAATGAAACTTCTCTGATTTTATTTTTTTTTTTTAATTATTTTACTAGTTTCTCATTTCTTGGCGCCAGAAATCAGTTTTACACCAAGGAGAATTATATGTTACACACTGTTATTTACATAAATTTGCACCATCTCTAATTTGGGAAGTTTAATAAGAATAAGAAGAAAAGCTGTAGACCGCTGGAGTCTCAGGCTGATGTTGACCACTTAGCACCATGTGGTGACAAACTGTTCTAGCTGAAATGGGTGAATGTCCTCTTCTGCCTCTTTTTCCAGGTTGTTGTTTTTTCCTGAACTGAGATCCACATTACTTCCTCCTTACATCCTCTGAGCTGTAAACTAAATCAGACATTGTTCTGGGTCCCGGACTTTTGGCTATAAATGCAGTTGCTTGGAGAAAAATCAAGCGTTCAGGAGAAACCAACCCAGATGAAGCAACACTTGTGTGCTGTCTGTGACAGAAGTGGCTTGCATGGGAGTGAACCCAGAGGAAAACCAGTCGCTCCACAGCTGGGGACTTCCCTGAGCCTTCTGCAGGGCTGGGGACATCGCCACACGTCCCCAGACTGTCACTCCTACAAACTATTCTCGCCCTCATTCCCAAGTGCCTGATCAAATGCCTCGGGATGCTTTTGGAGATCACCAGTCCCCTCCTCCACACCTTTCATGCTTTGAAGGCTGTCTCCTAGCTCGCTGTTTGCTCTCCGCAGAAACACGGTGTTGTGAGTCATTAGATCCCATGTGAACTTCTCCGCGGATTCCTTAATTAAAAAGAATGACTTGGACGCTTGCCACCCAGTTACCCTGCATTACGGTGAGTCCCATTAAGCAGGATTACTGGCTGAGGACACAGCCATGCTCACTAAGCACTAATTTGGTGTTCAGAGCAGCATGGAGCTGCAGGACTTCTCAGGGCTTCCAAGGAGCTCAGTCTTTGACAAGGGGACCATCCGCTGGGGGACAGAAAGATGGGGTTTTCCTTAGAAATTGCACTGGACGTCATATTTCAATGGTGTCCCTCATATGAGCTTTCTGCCTGAGAGGAACAGGATGGGAAGCAAAAGGAAGTCACAGAGGATTTGGTGCAGCAAACGTCAGGCTGGCTGCGGAGCAAGTTGGGTCTCCAGCACGTCCAGCCAACAGTAGCATCTCTGGCTTGCAGTGTGAAGCACTAGGAGGAAATATTACAGGGAGGCATCCAGGAAGAAAGCAAATCAGAGAAAAGTCACTTTGTGACAAAGTCTATTCGTGCCGAAACATCTTACCAACTTTTAAAGCCAAAGCGCGGTGGTACTGTTAATGCCGCTCAGGTTAAATATCCCACCTTCTTCAGACAGCCCTGGGGTAGTGAAACTCGGCCTGAAATGAGAAAATTTTCCCAAAGGTGAGTTCATAGATCACAAAATGTGGAGATGGAAAGAATCTGTTCAGTCATCTATCCCATCTCTCTGCCAGTTCAGAATTACTCCCCGTGATGTTTTTAACATAACTGCTTTTCTCATTACAATAAAAAAAAAAAAAAGGGTGGGGGGAGAAATACCTAGAAATGGTCTATGAGATTTTCTATCAAAACCTGTTTGATTCCTCGACTAATTTTAGTGTCTGCTGTTGCTTTGTTCAGATGAGTTCAGTGTGTGCCAGGATGAAGGGTGAACCAATATTTTCTGGAGGGACTCTTCCACCATCTGCAACATCCAGCAGTTGGAAAAATCCTCCCAATATTTGGGTTGCATCTGCATTTTCTTAACTGTATTCAATTTTTCCTCCCTTTGCATGACACTGAGTGGTTCTTCCATGGTGCTATTCTACATGGTTATGGACTAGCCAACCTGGAAAGTGCTAGAAGTACCCCCTACTTCAAATATTACGTGCAGACTGAGACACACCTTCGCTAAAATAATGGAAATAAACCATGGATCTGAGAAGTGGTTTGGACGGTGCAGTTATGAAAGAAATCATTCGATTTCACTAGGGGGAAAAGGAAGACAGAGACTGTTTTTCACCTCTAACTGAGGTTCCATGAGTCTAACCTTATTTTTTACCTGGTTCAATTTATGTCCTTGTGTTGCAGAGTCTGGATCTCTTTTAATTGTCGGGTTCGACACTGCAGCCTGTTTCACCCCTAGCACAGGTTTACTATTGCTGTCTCAGAGTCCAGATGTCCTGAGGCCCTTGGGGGGCTCCTTGGTGATGCAGGTATTTGGGACAACGCTCTCCATGCAAAGAAGTTCAGGAAACTGAAGACAACACGTGTATTACTCAGAATATCCTGTTAACACAGGTGAATGGTAACCTGTGCAGGGAGCAAGGCTTCTCCCTGCTCACTCTGACATTGATGCCGTCAGATGCAGTGGACGGGTGTCAGCAGGAGCCTGGCTTCGTATGGAGTCCACCCATTTCAGATTCGGGACACCTCAGCCCGTGCTACAGAGGTGTGAAATGCTGGTTGTCAGTGGAACCTCAGAACTGACAAAGCTGTATTTTGTCAACTTATAGTAACAAAAATCAAAAACTTCTTGCCTCTGCCCATCTCTTGCATTCCTCCCAGTGAAATTGTACAGACAGGAGTCATGCAAAAAGCTGTCGCATCAGCTTCCGAAGCGATGGCCCACACAAGCAAATTCCCCTACTGTACAGTTTTGGTATTAAAGATTACTTAATCAAAGGTGGGAGAAAGCAAGAGGGGTGGGTTTGGTTTTTTTTTTCCCCAAAGAAAGCACTTCATCCACTTCCAGAATGGGCCTGAGTTTTGACAGCAGCATCTACCCACAGACACAAGGTATGAATTGCTTAATTATCTGTGAAGATTACGGGAGCCATGTCATGCCTGACTCACCAGCAGTTATTTAAAAAGGAAAAACAAAAATGATTAGCAGCTCCTTTTGGAAAGTGGGCTATTCTAGTCTTCCTTCGTGTGCACATGGGTATTACTGCGTGTCTCCTGGCAGTTCTGTGCCCATCCTCGCTGGTGTGCAATGGGCCGGGAACAAACGAAATCCAGGGCTTGGGCATCACAATGCTAACAATCTTCAAAGAGACAAGAAATAGAAGAAAATAGCAAAGAAATAGAAAAAAAGCTGGAAAACATTATTTCCCGGAAAAATTAAACAAACTCAACAAGTAAAGTCTTTGGGTTAAAGATTATTATTAAAGCACTGAGCATCTTTCCTTCCTCTGATTTTATGTAGAAAACTTCCAGCATTTCCAAAACTGCCATTAAAATAAGCAAGACCAAATGATACTCCATTTTGTGCTCTCTCATACTGCTGCTGCGTTGAGCCCATTAGTGTGACTCTGAACACAAAACTTACCTGTTGGATGTTGTGGGACAGTACAAGTGGGGTAGTTTTGCTGACGAGCCTATGGTTTGGCACCAGTTGTAAGGTTTTTCTTCCCTGGTGTAATTTTTTCCTCATCAGGAGAGGTAGATGCTATACTGGTACATGTTACCACTAGCGAAGGCAGAGCTGTACTTGTGGTGTCATCAAAGTAACTATGTGATTAAAAAAAGAAACCTGTCTCTTGACATAGTTATAGTGGTTAAAAAAATATATCCTATTTATAGAGGGGGCATAATTCAGAAATTGGGCTGAAAGCCTCAGACAACCCCTTCTCGAGACTTCCAGTGCTTTGGGAGCTTTGCAAATATTATATTTGAAAATAGCCTTCCTGTAGTATTTGAGTTCCTCCACTTTCGATCCCAGCAGAGAGTGTGGAAGGGGGTGGAAATTTAATAGCAATAAAAAAAATAGCAAGAGTTGACTTAATCATTTTGATTTTCCGAAGAAGTTGGGGGGGGGGGGGGGGGAGAGAGCACAGAGATGTTTCTTCCTTTTTTTTTTATTTATTTTTCTTTCTTCCTTTCTCTCCTCCTTTCCCTGCCTCCTCTCTCCCTCCCTCCTCTCCTTCCCCCACCTTATTCCACACCCCTGCGGACGAATCCCGGCCCGCCCCCCCGACGCCAAGACCCTCTCAGCATCACTTTTTCCGCTTTTAATTCCTCCCACCTTTTCACAAACACACACACACACACACACACACACCCCGATACCCCCCAAGGTTCTCACCCGCCCCGCCGCCTCCCGCCACCCACGGCGGGGCCGCCGGGCCGGGCTCCTCTGTCCGTCCGCGCAGCCCCCGCGCATCTCCCCGCCTCCCCGCGCCCGCGCAGCCCCGCGCATCTCCCCGCCGCCCCCCGCGCAGCCGCCCGCGCAGCCCCATCGGCGACTCGACAGCGCCACCCGCTGGGCGGCCGCCGGAACGGCGCCCCCCGCGCATCCTCCACGCAGCCTGCGCGCCTTGTCCGGGGCGGTTTGAAGGCGGGAATGGTTTAAAGGCGAGGAGGGGCTGCGCTGGTCGCCGAGGCGGAGGAGGGGTGGGGGGTGGCAGATGCGCGGCGAAGCCCCCTCCAGAGCAGGGCTTGGCTCAGAAAGACAAATACACACCGATGTGGGCAGGGCTTCCTCCGCGCCCCATGTCCGCCACCCCGGGGGGCGGACCCCCGCGCTGCGCCCGGCTCCACGGACCGGTGACCCGGACACGGGCGAGGCACCTGGGCTGGCTGGGCTCCGTCGCAAGTTCCTGCTGGTTTTCTTTCGGGGGAAACAAGATTGGGTTGGACATTGCGTTGACCATGAGCCAGCAATGTGCCCTCGTGGCCAAAAAGGTCTCCTGGGGTGCATTAAAAAGAGGACGGCCAGCAGGTCGAGGGAGGTCATCCCCCCCCTTTACTCTGCCCTGGTGAGGCCACATCTGGAGTACTGTGTCCAGTTCTGGTCTCCCGGGTTCAAGACAGAAAAGGAATTACTGGGAAGAGTCCAGCGGAGGGCTACAAAGATGACCAAGGGACTGGAGACCTCTCTTATGAGCAAAGGCTGGGAGACCTGGGTCTGTTTAGCCTGGAGTAGAGAAGACTGAGAGGGGATCTCAGCAATGCTTATCAATATCTGAAGGGTGAGTGCCAAGAGGATGGGCCCAGACTCTTTTCAGTTGAGCCCAGCAACAGGACAAGAGGCAACAGGCACAAACTGAAACACGGGAAATTCCATCTCAACACAAGGAAAAACTTCTTTACTTTGAGGGTGGCAGAGCACTGGAACAGGCTGCCCAGAGAGGTGGTGGAGTCTCCAACTCTGGAGACATTCAAAACCCGCCTGGATGCATTACTGTCCAGCCTGCTCTAGGTGACCCTGCTCTGGCAGGGGGGGGTTGGACTAGATGATCTCCGAAGGTCCCTTCCAACCCCTGCAATTCTGTGATTCTGTGATTCTCTAATTCAAGTTACGTGCACCCGAGTTACAGTGCTGTGAGCTGGGCTGCAAAGTGAAAAGTTGGTAAAAGCCCAAGTAATCTTGTTTCAAGCCAGGCTGGTCCACACGGAGCTTCTGAGACCCTTCCTGGGTTGTATGTACCCACCTGGTGGCCGAGCCCAGGGGAGGGGTCAGCCCAGAGGACACAGCAGGGTCCTCAGTGAGGACCACGGGAGGTACCAAGCGTCCTGGCAGCTGAGGTGCTCAACGGCTGGGCCCACCAAACGGGTGGCAGCTCTCAGCTGTCATCTCTGCGTGCCGCAACTCCTCCTCTGCAAAACAGCAATTCCTCCCACCGCCTCCCTGACGCAGAGCGGCGGGCAGCAAACACGAAGCCACGTGCGGAACTAAATATCACAAAGCTGCTCAATCCGTGAACACTGGCCATTCTGTGCACACAGTGGAGCAGGAGCCTTCAGATACAGAGCTTGTAATCCCAGAGTTCAAAACTTTCACATTGTCCCTGTGCAAAATGGAGCCAATCAAAGGACTGGCAGGAAAACTTAACTCTGGCAACTCTTCTTTCCATTGCTTGCTTGATGCCACCGCCATCCTTCTGTGATGGCCCCAAGCAAAGCTAAGAGAGAAACCAGAACACACCGTGGTGGGGTGCAATTATAAAGTAAGCTTTCCTAGAGCAGCTTTGGATGCTTTGCATGGCATATTTTTAGCACATGCAAATGTGCACGTAACTAAACACAAATTTAGCAGCAACCTCTGAATTGTCCGGATAGGCTCAAAGTGACAGTCACTTCTAAACAATGGGATATTCAGCTTAAAATTGTTAAAAGTACTCAATTTCTAGCCGTGGTGGTCGGACAGATAATGCACTTTTAGCCTGGCATGGATCTAGGATCTTTTTTTTTTTTTTTTGGAATATTTGGATTTGGCTGTGAAGGAAACAGCTTTAATGTTTGATAAACAAGCAGCTGTGCTTGTTTGAAGCTGGTCAGCAATTTGGAAGGCTAAAGCAGTCCCAGAATAGGGATTCGCGAGCGCAGGTGCACTGCTCAAAGGTGAATGACGGATGAAATTTATTACAGGGATATAAAAAGGTTACCTAGATGATAGGACTGGTCATAACACCTTCTGGAAAAATAATGTTCCAGACTTCTTTTCTGATTTACATCTCAAACTATTTCAAGCAGCTGAAATGAAATGCAGGGCAGTTAGCATGAAATTCATTTAGGAAAAAAATATTTACCGAAAAAATCATTAAGGTTTTTCTCTGATTTATTTTTTCAGTCTTGAAATTTCATCAATATTTAGACTACACGTGCAATAAAAAGGGTGTGTGTGTGCATTTTTATCACATTACTATATAAGCTTTCTACTTTCCTAGGCTACTTTGCCCCGTTTGTTAACCTCAGCTTCATGTGCTGAGTATAAATAGGAAAATTCTTTTATCAGATAGAATCATTGATACATTCATGCTCAGGGTTTCTTTGCCGGTTCAACTTCTTATTCACTAATTTCCTGATGTAGCAAGTGTATCTTGTGCTTGAAACCTGACACGCTGGTGGCAAACATCCTGATCCTTTAGGAGCTACCGCAGGAAGACCCAGTTGAAACAGCAGAGGATGTGTTCAAGCAAGGGCTGCTCACGTGAGTAAGGATTTGAGTCATCCAAGCCCGAAAGGACTGGTAAGGAGGAGGGAGCTGCTTCACCAAATGCCTGGTAGCAGGAGATGTAAATACATAACCCAGATGAACAGGCTGATTTTGTGGATCATATGCACAGCAGTGGTGCTAAATTGGGTGGTGTTATTTGGAAAGCACAACAGAAAAGACAAGACGCATACGGAGAGCTCTGAAACACAGATGCTCCGGAGCAGGATGTTGGGGTGGGTATATGAAATCACAGAGGTGCAAACAGTGTTTGTTCTCCGTCTGAACCCAAAGCGGAGTATTTTAGCATCAAAAAAAGTGAGGCTTTTTTAGGTGTGGCAGCAGCGTGTGTGACGCACGAGATGGTGACATAGCCACCATTGAGCGAGGGCAGCTACTTCTGGGCAGCATGTTCCCTTGCACCTCTTGTGTTGGAGGCAGGAAGGCACATTTCAGGCTATTCTCTCCGGTGCTCTGATTTTC
The DNA here is from genome assembly GCA_947846985.1 of Fratercula arctica. Lineage (NCBI taxonomy): Eukaryota > Metazoa > Chordata > Aves > Charadriiformes > Alcidae > Fratercula > Fratercula arctica. Next base: position 29,939,393 of record CANTUZ010000001.1, on the reverse strand, counting down.
ATCTGCTGTGTAGCAAACACAATATGCTGCAGAGAGCAGCTCAAGGGCTGCTCGCCATGGTGGGGGTCCACCAGCCTGTCAAGGCCACCAGGCCCCACCCCAGGAGCACGTCGGAGGCTCATATCTTCTACCACCCTTCATCTTGATCAAGGTATGATGAAACGGGGCCTCGAACCTCAAACACGCCGCGGGGGTAACTTGATATAAATGTGCAGCTGCGCTGACCTCCTGAAAAGGGGTGAGTCGCACATTTTGCAATTAGGGTGAGCTAATTGTATGTGCACGGGCAGTTGCCACAGCTCAGCTGATGGGTGGTAACTTATTAAACCACCGTAATGTGAGTGCTTTGAGTCATGAAACCATACCCAAAGTGTTTGCAGACTCAGGGCCTGAGAACCCATTGCCCTCCCATTCCGTTCCACTGTCATCTCGAGGACAAGGAGAGGAACTGAAAACCTGTGCCGTACAGTCCAATGCAAGATGAAGTTTCCCAAGGGATTCTTAAATTTCTAGCCAGAATTTCAAAGAATTTAACAATGTTTACTTTTTAAATGACCTTGAATCAAAATATTCATTTTAAGTGGGAATGTTTGGGAAAGAAAGAGTTCTGGAAATTTTCAGCATAAACACTAATTCTTGTAAAAAAACATGAAGAGTCATAATCAGAAGGCCTAAATTTCCCCTAAGTCTCTGGGTCTTGTGTTTCTTACCTGTTAGGGATCTCTGCAGGCCTAGAGCCATCCAAAAGGGAACCTGTCCAATTTGGTGGAACTGTGGCTGGAGTATTTTTTCAGATGTAGTGTACTTTTAGTCTGTAGCACTTGCTAGTTTCTTAGAAGCTTGAAGAGAAAATTACCTGCCAAATGCTTTCGTTCCTCTGTACTTGGTCATTAATTTTGCGCGCGCATGCATGTGACTGGGCAAAGAGAGTTGAAATCAGCCTGGGTTTGTTGTGGTTTTTTTCAGAGCCTTCCCGATGCCAAACCTGTTAGCAAGGCTGATGATGTGAGCTTCGACCTGGAGAGCATAGCTCAGATTCTGGTGAAGTCAATGGGATCTTGCTATTGACCTTCAGACCAGGATTTCAGCGCACTGAGCTGGACCCAAGTGAAGGGTATGGCGAGTCCTTGGGGAAACTCTTCTTTTAAATGACTATTTAATGAAACTGGAGATAAAACCATTTGTGCTTGGGGCTAACGCCCTGCTGAAGGAACTGGGACGCAGACTCTGGAATAGGGTGCTTGTGTGTGAGAGCAGATTGAGTGAACTAATAGAAACAACTGTAGAAAGTGGCCTGCCTAAATGGTGGGAAGTAAAGAAACAGTCCCTCGTAGCCAGGACGAGAGGAGTCTGGGCTCTGGTGGGTGGCTGTCACACTGAAGTGGGGGGGATGGCACCACTCCGTGCTCTGCAAAGCAGGGGGACCTCAGGGCTGCAGCTGCCTTCACCCAGGTTTCCTCCCCCGGCCTCTGCTGCCCACGCATCTCTCCTCCAAGGGGATAACAGAATCACACAGAACCACAGAATTATAGGGGTTGGGAGGGACCTTTGGAGGTCATCTAGTCCAACCCCCCTGCCAAAGCAGGGTCACCTAGAGCAGGTTGCACAGGAACACATCCAGGTGGGTTTTGAAGATCTCCAGAGAAGGAGACTCCACCACCTCTCTGGGCAGCCTGTTCCAGTGCTCTGCCACCCTCAAAGCGACATTAGAAAAATAGCCAAAAGACTCATTTCCCTGGACTTCTTCAGGCCCCTGTCCCTCCACAATGAAGGGTGGTGCCAACGACAGTAGATACACACTGACTAATGTGTGCAGGGCTGGGTATAACACCTTCATGCGCATCCCTTCTGTTTGTTTGCTGCCTGCCGCTATGCTCAGCGTTGCCCTGGAGATCACAACGTTTCAGCAAACACCACCATGTTCTGCTCCCAATGGAACCCTTTTCCCTCTTCCTGTGAAGGAGGGAGTCACGCTTGGAAAAAAAAAGGAGATATCTGGTGCTGGCCTGACCTTCATGGTTTTTTGTCCCATTTCTAAATGAATTCTAGGCAGAAACATCCCATGCAAGATTTCAACTTGGGGCAGTTGTCTGCATTCGCACTAAGAACCAGTGAATAAGTGTTTTGAGGTAGCCTCAATTATAGCTGTGAGAATGACACCAGTGTGTGACATTTAAAGTGTGAACATAAAATATGGCAAATCAATCAGGGTATGGAACCACACTCGGAAAGTATTCAGCTGATGATGTTCACAATCACACATTAAAAAAAAAAAAAAAAAAGAAAAAAAAAGAAAAAAAAGACGTGGAAATTCACTCCTCCAGCCAATGGAAAGAGATGCTTTTCTATCTCATAGTCTACAAAATTCCCTCACCTACTACCCAAATCGCAGTTAAAAGGAGCTTAATTTATTCCTTTGAAAAAAAAAAAAAAAAAAAGTTTTACAAGCCGTTATTCCTGCTCAGCAATCACACAGACATTAAATCTTATTGCAAAAAGAGGGGGGGAATGCCTCTTCTCAGCATTACAGCTGCAGCTGTTTGACAGAAGTAAGTGACTTCATAAACCCTCCTGATTTGGCAGTTGGAGAGCGGAGTTTTATGCTGTCTGCTGCACAGTCGCAGGGGCTGAGAAAGCTCTGCAAAGCAATCTTCGCAAATGTTTCACCTCAGTTTATAAATACCTTTGCTACACCGTGTTAATGCCTCTTTTGCTTTGCTTTCCATTCACCTCCACAGGATCATCTACCAAGACCTTTTATTGCTTTAAAGTGATTGATCCCACTGGTCTCACATATTTTTCTTCTTTTTTTTTTTTCTTTTCTCAATGGAAGATACTGCACCTTCATCTTTCCAGTGGTTTGTTGGCTTATTATGGTAAATGCAGTAAAGATTCAGCAGGCTGTCTTTATTTGCAGCATAATCAGGCTGTATACCTTCTCATGAAAGAGTCCATAGTTAAGCACTGTATTTTCTCTGTCTCTCTCAAGTGTCCACGCCATAAAGAATTACTTGAAAACACATTTTCCTCAGCTGTGATGAAAATAGAGAGATTTCTGATAGTTGTCTTCTCAGCCTCCACCTTTCTGTATTCATTTTGAGACCTTATTATTTAAGAATGAATTGCCGTTCCTCCAGAGCAACTTCTGGAGATGTTCCCAGCTCTCATTAGCATGACTTTGATATGAGTTTGATGTGAGAAGGTTATTCAGTACTTTGCAGGAGCACCATCTCCATTGGGAAGTCTTCACTGATGTAAAGTCAGCAGGAACTCTTGCTACAGTAAAATCTCCAGGATTCGCCTTTCAAGTTATCTGTTATTTTTATAGGACCATTACAGCTCATTGGCCTTGCTCGTTCCTTGGCCAAGCAGCCTGCTGTTTCACATTGCCAGGAGATTTTGCAGGATTTGTCTCAAAGCAGATCGGACCGGGATAGAAGTATCTGAGGGGAAAACTGCCAATGAACATATGAGTTTCTCTATGATGGTCTTCAAACACTAGTGGGCTTCATATAAGTCTCTCTCAAATTGTTGTCCCTCTCTTTGTAAAGCCATGTGACTACAGATGTTTCTAAACTCAATGCTATCCTAAAAGCAAAAGCAAAAAGAAGCGACTGACAAATAACGCTCCCCGAGCTTTCTGGGCATGATTTTCTAAGCAGAAACTTACTAATCATGAATGCTCATCTCTGATTTAGTGTGAAACACCTTCAGTTTTGAGATACATCTAGTGGAACCATTAAATACTGCTGCAAGCTGTCTTGGCAGGAAGCCTTGGGTAGCAGTTTCACCTACTCACTTTTAAGGGGCACTTTCTTCCCCAGGCATCAGCAATTAATTTTCTTCAGTTGTGTGTCTACCAGGCAGACCTTTTGTAGCTGTCCTGAAGCAATTCAACTTCCCCCACCCTGACAGCCAAGGGTAGGACCTCAGGGAAATGTTATAACCAGATGTCTCTGGAGAGCTCCCCATGGCCCCAAGGGGACTTTGTGATGGCAGCCCTCATTGAAACATCACTTCCATGCAGTGTCCGTCATCTGTGATGTGACTGGGATCACCAGGGAGGCAGGTGACCTTGATAGCTCTGCCCATTGCACGCCATAAGAAATTATGAAGGCTTCCCAGTCCCTCAGATGTGGCATGGCCGGCAGCATGAGAAGTGCTGCTCTAACACAGGGAAATGCACTGCGTGGGGCAAATGCATTCCTTAATTCAGTCAAACCAACATCGTATGTTGCAGCTCATGGAAATCCCTGCCTGCTGTGTTTGGAAAATAGCTCAGTGGAGCCAGTTTTCCCCTAAGGACATGTAGCACTGCCGGCTGTAGGACCTTGCCTACGGCAGGGGCAACCTTCTGCCTGGCATTGAGCTGGGCCAGCATGGGTTTGTGAGCACTGTGAGGGGGTGCACATCTACTATGAACATTTACACAACCACTAAAAGAAAACATTCCCCTCTATCCCCTAAAAGAGGGAGGAGCAGATGGTAGAAGCAGAGCTTTAACTTGCAGTGGTTCCCCAGCCTGGTTTGCTCCAGGAAAGGGACAGCACAAAGGGAGGAGCATCTCAGTGCTGGGAATGAGCATTTGGAGGGGAAGAGGACAAGACATCTTCTTCTGGCAGCAGGATTAACCTCTGTCATCCTAAACTTTATGTGCAAATGTGGTCTTAGTCGCAGCTTATGCCTTCATGAGGTCCCACACGCAATGAATGCTCCAGGCCAAGCTGTAGGGGAAGGGGGAACCTTCTCCCATCGCATGTGGTGCACACCAGATTTTGGCACCTCTTACCTCCTTCACTTGATGTATTTACACTTTTAGTTAGTAGCAGCCTGTGCTTTTAGCTGAGAGGAAATTGAGTTTTAATGTTATTCTTAAGAGCATGAAGGTTCAGACTTATTGTGGGTTTTACCTTTGTTATTAAAAACAACAAAGAATCCAGTTTTAAAAACTCCAGTTCGCCTAGACAATCCCAGCTTCATAATGGTAACAGCAAAAAGGATTTGCAGTTGAAGGATTAAAATGCGGGTTAACATCAAAACCGGCGCTGAATGACTGCCCCAGCCAGCAAATAGAAGGTGTTCATTATGGAAATACCGAAACTGGCCATCCAACACCATTCTTGGGCCCTTAGGTATTGTACGATAGTGGTTGTGGGTCTGCTGTGGGCGAGGTGAACTCATTGCTCTGGTACGTCCCTGTGCCAAAAAGCCAGGGAGTCCTGAGTCAGGAGGTTAGCTGAAAAGCAGCCTTTTTTCACATATATTTCCAAAGTTTCCTTTTTCAGAAAGATTTTGATGTTTCCTTTGAAGGTCACCTTTCAAATCTGTTCTGTAAAGTTGCCTTAGGTATAAAATCCTTACTCAAATACATTAAAAGGTCAAATAAATTGCACTAAGCAAACAAGCTAGTTCTGCTAGCTTTTGCAGGTGTCCAGCACATGGGAGCTTTAGGATACATGACAGAGAATAAAAACTTGACTTATCTCTCTCCTTTCAGTAAAAGCAGGCAGCAACTTACTCAAGGAAAAGAAAGAGTTTCAGACTGAAAATTCTTTCCATTTTAACTTCAGGAAATAGGGCCCTTGTGAGCTGAACTGATAGAGAGCAACAGCTCCTGCGCTACTTTGCCATTTAAGAGAAGGTAACGGGAATATTTGCAGAGATTTGATTTTAAATGTTTTCAGTTGCAGGACAGGAGCAGATCCTCCCTGCAGCTTTCATTTGTCAAGATCCGTATGTTTAGACAGATGAGTTAATAGAGAACCTCCCCCAGAATAAAAACAGCGTGGCCTACTAGTTTCAAGGCTCTCTAATTTAAGGCTTAAAATTTTCCACTGCTCTGGGTTTGTTTCATGCAGATGTCACTCAGTGGTAGCCTGAAGTTTCAGGATGTTTCTGATGGCCCAGCTTTTATTTTTGAACCTTAATGTAAAATTGATACTATCCACCAAGTTGCTTTGTGTTTATGGAGAGGCCAATTTTATGAAGGCTTCCTTAGAGAAGATACAAACTACTTTCTTCCATCTTTTATTTTACCGGAGGAGCCAACCTGACCCATCAAACAGATTCCTACAGCTGGCTCTTACAGACAGCTGCCTTTTTCTTCAGCACGCTCAAATTTTAGACCCTGGCCTGCTGCCAACCCTCAACATTTTTTCTTAATCTCCATGCACTCTGGTAGACAAAATTTCCACTGAAGGCAGAGTGGCAGTGGTGGTGCTCTGGTCCAGGTGCTGGATGCTCTCCTTGATCAGAGAGCCAAAATCTGGGAGCTGGGGCAGGAGTGCCAGAGCTCCTAATGTCCATTCCTGGTAATTCAGTGCCTCCATCCCTACTGACCTGTTTTATATTTTTCCAGTATAAATTCTTGGGATAGTTCACCTTCTGGAGGAATAAAATGGTCATTTTAGAAAGTGATTCCTGTGACATTCCTTGGGTGCATGAAAGCCTAAGCTGCAGTTTTTCCCCAGCGGCTCCGCATGTGGTCAGTGGGGAGCAATAGGAACAGTTTATCTGACCCATCTTAGATGACTTTTATAGGATGAACTGAATCTGGAGTGCCTCTTTCTCTCTGATGACCCTAAAGGAAACGCGGTTTGAGCAGCTCAGTCTTAAGGAAATCTCCACGGGACAGATAAGCCCCACTCAAGTCTGTATCCATCTCTCACCTGCTGTTTTCTAAAATGGTTGCATTTGGAAGATATCTCCTAAGACACATACCACCTAGAATGGTGGAGTGGTTAATAATTTCTTGCAAAGTTACTATTCCTGTGGGGGATAAAAAAAAAAAAAGCTCCCCAAGCCCCTCGTGTAGTTCTTTCTGTGGTTTTCTGCTGCAAAGACTCTTTCTAACACAGCAGGTGCAGATGCACGCGCGGCGCAGCACTGTCGTATTAATAAAACGGAACCGCCTAAGCATATTTCCTCTGAGCTTCCAGAAAGATCTTGGAGGCAATTCCTCACTTGAAGAACTTCAAATTGTCCATTTGTCAGTATTAAAAAAAAAAAAAAAAAAAAAACACACACACCCAAACGAGTATTGATGTCTACAGCTTGCAAATAACTTTATGGAGGGTGAGGCAATTTTTTCCAGGATCACTCTTTGTATTAATTACTTTAAAAAATGTACATTCAAAGCTATTAGGTGCAGGAACAATTTCATAATATCAGTGACTGCAAAGTGAAAAACGTGCATGCTGGCACATTTGTTCAATCTGTGGTGGCAAGCAGGGACCCTGCTGCTGTTTTATGCGAATTCTAATGAAAGCAATTTATCTCGTCTCCGTCACCCCTAAGCCATTATTTATGAATCAGTCCTCGGATCTCTCGCGTAAGGAAGAACGAGTCACTCTGGTACTGAGAACCGATCTCTGATTTGTATCAGGAAATGAGCAGCCAGAAAACAAGCGTATTAGCTACCATTAGAAATGTCATCTAGCAACAGCCACCTGTTCCATATTCCTCCCCCAAAGTGTGCAAATCCCCCGGGTGAAGAGCCCTGGGCTGAGCAACTGTCAGAGATGCCTGGCTGCACCACCCCTGAGGAGCAGGATGTCTCCAGGTCTTCGGTTCACCTGTGGCCAAAGCCAGCGACACCCGATGCTGTTTGACCTGCCATGAACTTGTGATTTCTGTTTTATTCCCCCGGGATGGGTCTCGGTAAAGCAGGAAAACAAAGCCTGCGGCCGGCACCGCTGTGGGCAGAAGCGATGCACCATCCCCCTGCCCGCCTGCGGGAAGCCTGGCAGGGCTGCCTGCGTGCCGTCTCTTGATGTGACTCGCTCTCGGTACAAATTAAGTGCCACTGGGCTGATTTCACTGCAACTGCACTGTCTCGCCCTGACGGCAGATCCAGGGCAAGGGGACCACAGGGGGATGCGCAGTTCTGCTCCTCTTGGTGAGGGGCGCCGGGCCTGCCTCCCCGGCTTTCTTCCTCCGCCCCAGGCAGGGCAGCGGCACCGTAGCACAGGGGCAGGAGAAACTTGCACAGTCAGAAGTTTTTTTTATTATCCCGCCCTGCCAATCTGGCACCTTTTAAGGCCAGTATTTTCTTTTCCCCCTTAAAGAAAATACCATGGCTGTTTTGCAAACGGGATGGCTATTTTAACTTCTTAGCGTGATTTATATTCCATTCCCTGCTGGCTGCCGTCGAGATTGGCCCAGTCCAATCCGCTACACATTTCTGACTTAGTGCCGTCCTCGCGACCCCTCGGTAACTTCGGCGCAGGAGACAGGATGTTATCAGAAAGCCGGAGTAATGCGGAGCTGCACCTGAGCACAGCCAGGGCAAGCCGCACGCTGCTATTTCGGGAAAGCTTTTATACCTTGTATTTTTCCTTTTCAAATGCACTCGCGTTGCTGCTTAAAATACAGAATCTCTGTTTAAAAATAAAAATAAAAATAAAAAAATAGGCCCTTCTGTTCGCCTTGGCAGTGTGTTAATTAGGGGAGGGAGAAAACGTGGACATCGTTACAGGGTGACTTTGTGGAGGCTGAAGGGGCGAGGGGTTTGCTTGTGGGTGCGATGCCAGTAAACAGCCAGTTGGGCAGTGGGGCAATGCGGCCGCCTGGATCCCAGGACCAGGGTGGGAAGATGCCCCTCGCCCGTCTCCATCTTCACGCAGACCCTTTGGCTGAGGAGGCTCTTTGCAGCTGTGCTGCAGGAAAAACCGGTAACAAAGCGAAGGATTTGCCCTGAATTCTTGCGAGGGGGTCACTTTTCACCAGAAATTAACAGCCACCTTTGAATTGCTGAGGACTAGCACCGTCTAACGGGCACTGGGGCACAGCAGAAAGAGTTGTTCCCAGTACCTACAGGGGATGAGCTATTTCAGTGTTGTCCCCCCTGTTCCTTGAATCTATTTTTTTTTTCTTCAAGCCTATGTCTATCTGTTTTGGGACCATTTTATAGAGTGGTTTTTTTGAACTAGTTCTGACAATACTGATACCATAAACCAACAGAAGGAAAACAACGAACAAATGGAAAACGGGAAAGTCAGGATTGTCAAGAAGGAACTGAAAGAGACATAACCATAGCAATGAATGAGAAATATCAAATACTGACTGCTAGCGTGAGTGAGTGTCTCTGGGACATAAACCCAGAGCTTTCCTTCAAAAACAGTGAGTGGAAGGACGTGCTACTGAGGGCTGCCATTCTGAAGGGACTGTTGGCTTAGAGCTTATTTTTAAGGGCTTGTTCATCCGAATTTATGAACAGGTTATAATATAAATGGATCCCTTGGAATCCAATTTACCTCAAAATCAAATCTGCAGCAGTGAAACTACTCGCAATTAAAGGGGTCGGTTATCCGTGACGAAGGGTCTGAGGAAACGTAGCGCAGAATTTATGTAACCTCATTGTAGAAGGGAAGGGGAGAAAGTCCCAGAGCTCAATGGACCATGATAATGGGTTTTCAGTGAAAAAGGACCTAACTTAGCATCAAGTATAATAGGAAAATCAGAATCCAAAGTGAACTGTATTCCCAGTGGTATCTAAGCACATGCTTTCCTATGAGTAGATAATAAAGTAGTTCTGGGAAAGAAGAGGAAGAAAATAAAACCTTGGTTGAGGTGGCTATATTTCATCATGCTAGCATTTGTTTGTACAGAAAATAAATGTCATTAGCCTTGTTTATTTTAAATTATGAGCAATGCAGAAGTCATACTGGAAAACTGCTATTGCAGAAGTGCAACCTATCGCTGTACTCATTTTTGAAGAATAATGTCTAACAATTTCATTTGATTTTTAACACACTCTTTTTAGGTCATGCATAGCTTCCAATATCGCCCATTCCATCTCTAGGTGTATTTATTCCTGGTGGATTCTTAGATGGATGTTCCTGGATACAGAAAATATTTGGACTCAAATGTTCAAAGGTTGCTTCTGAACCTTGGTGACTGAACTTATGGATGAGTTGTACCTTGACTTGAGATAGCTTGGATTTGATTTTTAACAAGTTGTGGACGGTCACAAAGCCAGCTGGAATCAGTACATTGATCTAGCACACGTGAAAACAGTACTGTGCAATATCTCAAATTCATCACCAAGATGCTGAGAAACCAGAAGTCATAGCAAAATTTTGTTCACAAATATTTATCCACCAGATGAGACTTTAAGTGGTTAAATCTTTGCTGCTTCAGTATCCCCCACCTTCCCATATCGCGCTGGTTGGTCTGCGCTGGGAAGATTGGTATAAAAACAAAAGAGCAGATTCTCACTTTAGCCCAGCAATTGGTGTCTACTACTGATAGGGTTTCTGTGGCATCACCTCTGGTACTAAAAATTGGATAAGAACTGCCATCTTGTTCTACATGGTACACCCAAGACTCATCGTAAGGTAAAGACCTTTGGGGCAATGCCAACGTAAACTGACTTGGAACAAGACAGAGGAGACATATTGGATTCCAACAACTAAACCCATGAATTGCAAGCCCATACCTAGGCTTTTTCTTAAACTTCTTCCTGGGGAAATATGCATGACCATCATATTTGTTGGAAAACTGAGGCTTTTTTCAGGTATTTGTTCATTGGGTCTCATATGCTGGATATATACTGTGTCAATCTGGAACAGCCATGGGTTCTGTGGGTTGGTCGTGTTTCGCTTGCGGGTTACCAGTCATCTCTGCATCTTGTGTTGGGTTTTGGCTCTTCTAGAACTGGAGAACAGCTTTAGAGTTTAAGACTTTATGTGCATTTATAGGAATTTAGACATATAAAGCTGTCTTCTGAAAAAGCTCTAAATAATCTTTCCAGGCAACTCAGCATGTCAGTAAGACTTCATTCTGCCAAAAAGTGTTTTTATCCCCTGAATCCCTGTGATGCAACTACACTGAACTCTCAGTAGCTTTCTGTTTTGCAGGCTGTAGCCTTAAATTACTTAACTGAAAATTAATGTAAATGAAACTCTTCCAGTCCACATGGCAAGACCCAGCACGTGCAATTATGGGTGCAATCCACTGCCCTTCTGCCAAAAGCCCAAAATAAGTGTACTTCTGTCTCTCTCTTACTTACTTTTAGGTGGAGAGACAGAGGATGCTGCTGTAGGATAGGGAGCAGGAGAGTCTGTTCTACTTGTACAAGTCGGGAAGTCGCTTCTACTAGTTGGGACATCTTGTTGCGCAGAGCCATCTCTTGAAGCATCTCAAGCCTTGCCAGCCATGGCCGGGCCACCCTGTCTGGCCTGGGCTCATCTGGGCTGAGAGGAGATAGATCTCCTCTCTCTTCTCCTTCCTTAGGGCTTTTCCCTGGGGCTTTTCTCTCTTCCTGCAGCTCCTGAGCCCTACCAGGCTCAGACACCTCCTTCTCCTCTCCCGGGCTGTGTCAAGCTGGGACAGACCTGCTGGCACTGAAGGTTTGGGTGTGGGAAGGCTGCAGGGGGCTGTGGGGAGGATGGGGGGCTGCGGCAGCCTGGAGGGTGTGGAGAGCCCCTGCTTGGTGCGCAGTGGACACAAGGAGAGCAGTTGGACCAGCCATCGGCCTTCCCACCTCCCATGCTACTCCAGACCTGGAGTCTGGAGTGGGAAGGAAAGCTTTTTAAACCTGGTTTGGCTCCTCCCCTCCCTTTTATCTCTGGCCCTGCAGTGGGTGGCCACCCGCTCCACCAGCCCCTCCATCCCCCACAGGGTGGCTTCAGCATGTTGAAACCTGCAGGTCCAGGGAGGGACGGGCAGGTGGGTGCAGAGCTTGGGGATGCCGAGCCTTTTGCACGAGGTGGTGTAAATCCTCCCCGTGTCCCTACTGGGAGCGGGCTTGCCAAGGCTGGCCCATTCGAGGGGGTGGGGTGCGCGTGGAGTCAGCCCTCCGGGGGCTGCGTTATAAAGCTGGCTGCTGAAGGATTTTACAACGTTTTTTGATGTGTAATTAAAAAAGAGAGAAAGGGCCAGGAGCAAAACCTTTCATTCCAACCCCCTCCTGCTTTTGGGGATGTTCGGCGTGGAGCTGGTTGATGCTCCTGCATCCCGCGCCAGGTGCCTCCCAGCGACACCCACACCGAGAGGCAGAGACCCCTGGAAACACCCATCCGAGTCCAGCCATCAGGGTTTCCATCAAAAAAGCTGCGGCTGTTGAGAAGTCAAAACTTTTCAGCCTAGCCTCAGTTTTACTACTATTATTATTATTATTCACAACCCCAAAATGCATCAAATGCATCCAGACCTGTCAAGCTGACAGTACTGCGTTTGGAGCACGGCAAAAAGAAAAAAAAAAAACCAAAACTCTCAAGTAGGAAAACAGCGGGTTGGAAACGGGAAGGCTGAATGAGCCCCACCTGAAATAACTCCAAAAAAAGGCATTTCTGGCTTTGGCAAGTCAGCCAGAAGGATCCTATATGTTTTTGTATATGGTTCCCAGAGGATTTAAAACTGTAAGATTTGATGCTAAACCTATTTCTGTGCTGTGAAACCAGGGACAGCTGTACAAATATTTGCTGTTTTTAATTAAACCTAACATTGCTACTTCCTTCATTTAAGTTAGGTCAAAGGACTGGCAATTTTATGCTTTGATAGATGAAGAAAAACAGTTGTGGGTGTTGTGTTTTAGAAATATGTTATAAAATAAGAAGTCTGAGGGAAAAGGCCTCAGAGGCTATAATAGCTCTGCCCTTGTCCTTTCTTCTCAGAGATGTTTTCCTTGTCAAATATTTTGCCTTATCCATATAGCAACTGTTTCTACTGTAATTCTGCTCATTATTTTTCCTCAAAAGACTTGTCTAAACTTTCCATTTGCTCCCTAGTTAAACTTTAGGTAGCATTCTCTCGGCTTTGTGTTCTTTATAAATGCAGGTAAGTCTGCTTTGTTAGGGAGAAATAAGGAGGGATGTACCTGGTCCCACTCTATTTTGGACCCCCCTACGTTGCCTCAGTCGCTTGGCAGAACATCTCACAGCAATTCGCTCCGGAGAAGTGCTGGTCTTTCTCCTGCTCCTCAGAGCAGGGCTTTACTGTCACCGCCTCTCCCGAAATCAGGTGTATCGATCCCATCCCAGGGCTAGAGATAAACTACCAATTTGGAGACCCATTTTTTGGTCACACAGCAAAGAACAAAGAGCACCAAGATGGGACTAGCAGGGAAAAGTTCTTGTTTCAGCTCCATGGCTGGTCTGCTGCTTGTCCTGCGACAAATCCCTCAATCTTCCACTATGGGAAATGAGGATAATGACGCTGATTCCCATGGTGACATGTTTTGGGACCCATACAGTAAACGAGCCAGGTATTACAGTTCCTCAGGCTTTTAGAGGAGGGCAAAGACAACTTAGAATTAAGCAGGAATTTCCCCCAAATTGCCTTTTTATCAAAAATTCTGGATTCATGAACATGCACTGTTTGCTGCAGAACATCCCTTTCCATCATTTTTTGTTTAAAAATCAGGAAAAAATGTTTAGAAAGTCAGAATAATGCATTTAAACACCTAAGCATATATTTTAAAGTTCTGTTTTATTTTTTAATGCGATTTTTTTCAGTCTGCTTCTAAGCCAAGGTATAGACAAAAGGCACCAACAAGGAGTAAGGTAAGTATTTTCCTTGTGTTGATCCATATTTCGTATTTTGAATTGGTTTAGATTTTAATTTACAGAAATTTTTGAGATTTCAACTTTTCATCCTCAGTGAAAAAATCTCAGATTTGGTACATGTAATGGAAAGAATGGAGGGATTTTCACTTCTACCTAGTTTGTTATTTCTGCTTTAAAAATCATGTCTCACTGTGCTAAATGAAATCAGTATTCTAGGATTTAAATATCTTCAGTATGTTCTCAGTACAGTTCTTTGCTATTATTATCAATGTTAGCATTATATTGCTACTACCGGCAGTTTTATCATTGCTGTTGTAGTGGTGCCAAGTGTTAGTATTGATTTTAAAAGAAAAAAGCTTTTTTCCTAAAGGTATAAACTTCATCCATCAGTTGACAGACATCTGCCAGCAGATAGACCTCTCTTCCTTCCTATGGGGGACTATCAGACTAGCCTGGCATCAGTGCAGGACCCGTGCCAGGCACTCAAACCAAACTGCAGATGAGGCAAAAGAGCAGAGAAGTGGGTACAGGAGTGTGAAGAAGAAGGCACGGATTTCATAGAATCATAGAATCATAGAACCATAGGGTTGGAAGGGACCTCTGGAGATCATCTAGTCCAACCCCCCTGCCAGAGCAGGGTCACCTAGAGCAGGTTACACAGGAACGTGTCCAGGCAGGTTTTGAATGTCTCCAGAGACGGAGACTCCACCACCTCTCTGGGCAGCCTGTTCCAGTGCTCTGCCACCCTCAGGGTAAAGAAGTTCCTCCTCATGTTTAGGTGGAACTTCTTGAGCTCAAGTTTGTGCCCATTGCCTCTTGTCCTGTCCCCGGGCACTACTGAAAAGAGCCTGGTCCCATCCTCCTGACTCCCACCCTTTAAGTATTTATAAGTGTTGATAAGATCCCCCCTCAGCCGTCTTTTTTCCAGGCTGAAGAGACCCAAATCCCTCAGCCTTTCCTCATAAGAGAGGTGTTCCAGATTTGCAGTTTATCAGCTCGCTCGCTTTCTAGGTGCTAGAAATATGGTCTTCTTAGGTGGTCTGAAGTTTTGGGGTGGATTAACATTTTATAAAACTTTTATTTATACAAAACCATAAAAACCTCTAACAAACCCTTGTCCAGAATTTTCTTAGAGAAATATTATACACAGACAGTTGCAAAAATGCGAAGTGGAAGTTTGTCGTTATTTCTAACATCTGCCTCACTATCTGCTCATTGCTTAACTGTGTACCATGTTGAGCCCTGAAGATACTGAGACATCGGTCAAGTAGAGTGTAAACCAAGAGGAGATATATCACAACTTAACGCTAAAGAAATCATGTGTTGCGACATCTACCTTCGTTACCTCTAGTACCTCTCACCTCATAACTAAAACCATGGCAGAATGGGTCCGTTAATTGCTTTTAACTGGGTTCTGGTGAGTTTCCATAAATCCAGAGGTTCTATTCCTGACACTGCTGCTGTCCCATCTGCTTTGTCGAGTATGTCTGAAGGGGCAGAAATGGCTGTAGGAGCTTTTGCCCCCCACTCCAGGATGTATAAGGAAAAACCAAGATTGTCCTTACTGTGCTTGAGTGTATTTTTACAGTCAATGAGTTTTTCTCAATGAGTTAACCATTCCTTCAGAAAAATGAGATGAATAGCTGCTTATTTTAATCTGGCAGCACTTTGAGCAAATACAGCATTTTTTCTGTCTCATGTAGCTCAAGGCTAAAAACCCAAGGAGCAAGAAAACTCCTCTTCCCTCCCCCCCCCCCCCCCCCCCCCCCGGCTCCTTCCAAAATGAAAGTCAAGGTTTTGTGGGATTCAGCACAATCCATGGGATTTATGTTGCACCTGTTGAATTCTCACAAGAAATATCAATTAAAATATTGTGACTTTGGAAGGAACATAGGAAATCTGTGGGGAGACTCGAGCTCCATGGCTTTTCTGCACCTGCAGCGGTCCGCCGTCCCGTCTCGGTGCCTCTCGGATAAGGAGGGGCTGCCGGGCCGGTGCCACGCGCCGCTCCGTCTCCGGCGGCGCGCGGGGAGAAGCCCATTTCCCCCATCTGTGCCGTGCTCGCTGTTTCTTGTTTGACTTGGCACCTGCTGACAGCATCAGGACAATGAGGCCTTGCAGATGTAGCGCTGGAGCATTTGGTGGCGCAGATTTGGGATGCTCTCACTGCCTTTGAGTGTCTGGATGGCGAGGGGGGAAATGGGGCTGAGATCTTGTAGCAGTTAGCTCCAAAGCCCAATCAAACCTGATAACCATTTTTAAAAAGGTCAAGTGGCTGTGAGTCCGTAAGCCTTTGTCTCCAGCTGCTGACAGTGGGATTTACCAGGAATGGTTGGGTCCTGCACTGTTGTTGGTTGCTGCTGTTGCTGTTTGCATGGTACAGTGCTGGTGGGATGGTACTGGTGGAGCAGGACCTTAGGGAACACCCAGGCTCGGGAGGGACCGAGTGTTCAGGAAACCTGCTACATATGTTCCCAGAATATGTTGAACTAATTTGAACTTGATTAGGTTATCCTAATCCATGTCTTTTGTTTTTCTTTTATTAATGTAAATGTTATTAAGGGAAACTCTGGACTGTTGTGGAGACAGAATAAACACTTATAAAAGATATAAGCCCTTCAGCTTCAAGGCAAAGTCCAACCAGGGAATGATGAAGATTAGGAAGAAATTTGTCTCCGGGGAGGAGACAATTGCACCATGTCCTTTCATGGTATACCCTGCACTTTTTTGGGGAGAGTTCTGGTGCTCAGTATGGGTAGAGAAGGGATGCACAATTTGATCCACCAGACCCACTAAATGACCTGGTGTAGTGGGTTGACCCTGGCTGGACACCAAGTGCCCACCTAAGCCACCCTATCATGCCCCTCCTCAGCTGGACAGGGAAGAGAAAATACAACAAAAGGCTTGTGGGTTGAGATAAGGACAGGGAGATCACTCACTAGTTACCATCACGGGGAAAACAGACTCAACTTGGGAAATCAATTTAATTTATTACCAATCAAATCAGAGTAGGGTAATGAGTAAATAAAACCAAATCCTAAAAACACCTTCTCCCCACCCCTCCCTTCTTCCCGGGCTTAACTTCACTCCCAATTTCTCTACCTCCTCTCCCTGAGCAGCGCAGGGGGATGGGGAATGGGGGTTGTGGTCAGTTCATCACACGCTGTCTCTGCCACTCCTTCCTCCTCAGGGGGAGGACTCCCTACACTCTTACCTAGCTCCAGCCTGGGGTCCCTCCCACAGGAGGCAGTCCTCCACAAACTTCTGCAACAGGCTGCAGTTCTTCGTGAACTGCTGCAGCGTGGGTCCCTCTCACGGGGTGCAGTCCCTCAGGAACAGACTGCTCCAGCGTGGGCCCCCCACAGGGTCACAAGTCCTGCCAGCAAACCTGCTCCAATGTGGCCTTTCCACAGGGTCACATCCTCCTTTGGGCATCCACCTGCTCCACTGTGGGGTCCTCCACAGGCTGCAAGGGGACAGCCTGCCTCGCCATGGTCTTCACCACAGGCTGCAGGGGAATCTCTGCTCCGGCACCTGGAGCACCTCCTCCCCCTCCTTCTTCACTGACCTTGGTGTCTGCAGGGTTGTTGCTCTCACATACTCTCACTCCTCTCGTTGATTGCTACTGTGCAGGTTTTTTTTTTCTCCTTAACTATGTTATCCCAGAGGCGCTACCACCATCACTGATGGGCTCAGCCTTGGCCAGCGGCAGGTTCATCTTGGAGCCGGCTGGCATTGGCTCTGTTGGACACGAGAAGGTTCAGCAACTTCTCACAGAAGCCTCCTCTGTAGCCCCTGCTACCAAAACCTTGCCATGCAAATGGAATAAATCTGGATTTATAAAATTTGCTGCTACAATAGGTGGGGTTTAGGGCAACTCCTGCTGTTACCCACCGTAGTGGAGGAAGGGTTTCAACTCTCATCTCTTACAGGTCTGGCCTTACTAGGAGCTGAGAAGCTCTCTGGGAAAATGTAACCTGTGTTCAAGCTGTGCTAGAAGAGGATTCAACGCCTGACTCGGGAAAGAGCCTGAAGAAGGGAGCAGCATTTTGTAGCCCTGCCATTGTGGGAAAAGCAGGTGCTGGACTCCTGGCCGTGTCCCTGGGCTGTTTTGGCCTGGGACAAAAAATTGAGTACAATCTATACAGTGTAATGGGAATAAGGATTTGGAGCTTGCCTGTGTACTGCCCTCCCTCTACCCTAGCTGGCTGCCACAAACAATTATTTGCTCTCTACTTCTACTCGTTTCTGGAATAGCAAAGTATTTCCAGCAATGTGGCAGCAGGAAGGGGAAGGACCTTGGAGCGGTGTGGAGGGCACGCTCCTTGGTGCCCTCACAAGGGCAAAGCAAATGGGACATTCCTGTTTGCCAGGGGCAAATATACCTGGGTCCTGCTGCTGCCACGTGGGGAGGTGGACCACAAGAATAAGCATTTCACTTATCCCTGCACTGTGGGAGATAGGAGTTAAAATCCCCTCATCCACATGTGCTCAGACCTCGGTCCCTCCTTTTCCTGACAGGGATGTTAATTACCAGACTAATCATCAAGGCAGGGCAGGAACCTCAGAGTGGGGATGAACACTGCTGAATAAAAGAGGGTCGAAGTGGAGCTTGAGCCAACAGCCCCTCATCACCCACACTGCTAAACTGCTGCTTGGTCCTTCCTCACTAGCAGCTCTGCTGCAAAACCACACAAAAAGCTACTGTTTTTCTACAAAGGAGTGTGGAAGCTACTGCTGCCCAGCGTGGAGCTGCTGGGAGCTCCTTTGCTGCTGCACAGCTGCCCACGGGGATGAGCCCCATGGGTATTTAGGCAGAGAAATACCCGGATAGTGGATATTAATGGAGCTTAGGCATAAGCCAGGTGCTGAGCAATTACAGGTGCTCAAGAAACTTCAGAGACCCATGGCTAACAAGCACAGGCTTTCAGGAGCACAGTTTTAAGCACAAGTATGTGAATTCTGCCATGCAATTGTGCGACACTGTGGCTGGATGTTGAACCTAAACCAGCTGTACTCGTGTAGATCAGAGTACACAGAGCCTGTATTCTGACTCCAAAAGTGGCAGGGGATAGCCCCAGTGCTCTCCCTGAATAAGGCTCATCCCCAGCATTTTGGGTGTACTCACCTTGCAGCCATCCCCAAAGCAGGCTACTCATCTGCCTGAATTGTGGCAATGGGGGACTACATTCGTGGTCTCCCCCAGGGAAGAGGAAAACAGGGACAGCAATGGGATGCCTGTTGATGAATGAGAACAGGCAAGTAAGCTGTATAGTGTTTCCACAGCCTCTGACCATTCTCAACTAGGGGCATTTTTTTGTGCCTGTGACGTTTTTTTTCTTGGGTAACACATAGTGGATCCTTCTCCAAGTGCTTGTCCACTCTCCCTTTAAACCCGTGCAGCCATGCTGTCTTTTGCCCATGAAGTCCATGCCTAGTTGCTGCTTGAAGAATCCTTTCCTTGCATTTGTGTTCAACCTGGTTCCCTTATAGCCCACCAGTCTTGTACTGGACAGAACAAGTGAGCAGTCATTCCTTCTCCACAGCAGCCAGCGTTTTACAGACCTCTATCATATTTCCCCTACTGCTCCTTTCCAGCCTCTTCCCATTCTCCTGCTAGAGGTTAGCATCCCCATAGAGGGCCAGCTGGGATTGTCCCTTGTCCTGAAAGCACAGCGTCAGCCCAGTTCACTTACAAAGCGATGAAGACCTGAATTAGCGTGGGTGGCTTAGCGCTGGTGCAATGGAGACAACCCGCGTGGCTGGTTCTGCTGGCTCAGCTCTGGGGTGGGGATTCTGCAGCCCAGGGCCAGGAGCAGCAGCTGGGCACTGCAGCCTCTTCCACCGGTGTGGCTTTCCCTGCGGCAAACACTTGACCAGACTTAGGTGTGTGTTCCTAGGATACAAATACAAAAATATTTTCACTCTCCTACGTGTCATTCTGGGAAGAGGTTTTGCCCTCAGAGCCGACCTTTTTATATAACACCAACTAAATACACATCGCACCTAAGTGGAGATACTCTGTTAGAAATAAATGTGCTTGTAAGCATTTGGAAGTGTAAAGGTGATATTTATAAAGTGACCAGAACACCCACTGCGCGCCGCGTAAGCCAGCGAAAATAACAGCTGCTGAGTTTTATCAGCTTTCGAGCGCCACCGGAGCAGCACGCGGAGCGGCTCGTCGGCGAAGTGTCGGTGCTGAGCCACAGCTGACGAACGCGCTGCTGCAGCCAGAGACAGGGTAATCACATAGAGGCTATAAGTAGATGATAAAATGAGTAGCAGTTTTACGGCTTTTCAAATGCTTTCTCCCGAACATCCACATCTGTACTGGGTTTGAGAGAGCAGAAGCAATGAAAATTCCTGCAGGTCAAAATAACTTTATTCTTAAGAGTATACCTAGGGTGTTGTCTTCCCTCCAGCCTGGTGGTAAACATGTTGATGTTGGAGTGAAGAAGGGGCTGGTATTTTTCCTGGATGAGTGAAGCACAGCTTTATCACTCAGCATTAACTGTTTCAGATGCTGTATACATCTTTTTTAACTACTAACTGTCTTCTGACGGCTTCTAAGTCACAAAAGGCTTATTTTTAAAAAATTCTGAAACCACTGAGAGCTCCACATAAAATCTGGGGAGTAAAATCTGACAGGAACTGAAGAAAATGTAATTCCCTGAAGTGACAGTTTTATTCTCAGAACAGCTTCCACCATAGAAGGGCATTATTTTTTAAAAAATTTTCTGGGTCTCTGAAAGAGATGCAATTTGCATTTTCCTTAGAGGTAACCTCAGGTAAACGAATTGACGCTGCAGTTCAGTGGACACTGAAGGTCAGTGTAAAGTGGCATTGGTGCTGGAAGACACAGTCCCACCTTCTCCCAGTCTCACTTCGCGTTCCCGCTTCTGCGTCACCTCCTCTGTAGCTGTGCAGAGAACTGGAGGGAGAAGCTGATCTGGGTTTAAACTTACCCAGCAAAAAAAAAAAAACCCCAATCTTCAGATGGACTCCCTCCCCAGGGAAGCTTGCTTTGCGGATACGCAGGCTGCTGTGCTTGCACAGAGGGGGATGCCGTGAGGCAGGAACGAGTGATGGGAGATCAGGAATTACTTTTCTCAGCAATACTTGGGCCGATTCACAATGCTCATCAGACTGCGACCACAACTAACCTAACAGTAGCAATACTAAAATTAGCCAGGAATAGGTGGGACTAGTTATTTATTTATTAAAACCCACAAATAAACACACTTATTTGGTGCCTTTAGAAGTGGGGATATGAGAATGGTTGACGTTTTTCTGGAAGTCTAAACAGCCGTCATTTGGCGTGGAAGGGAGTTGCTACAGGCTCGGTCTCATCTGTGCTAGCCCCAGTTCGCTTTGCAGATGGGCTGAAGGATGGTTCACTTGTTAAAAGCAAGCGGCTTATAATTGGACCTTCTGGGAAACATTCTGGGTCACCTAAATTCAGCAAGGAGTTCAGAGAGAGGAAATTGAGCTTAAAAGAGCCGAGGGACTCGAGCTTGTGCCGCACGCAGGGTATCAGGTGGCAGGAGGAGGAACCGACTGACCGGAGGGGTCTGGAAAGGAGTCTGGCTTGGTAGGGACAGACCTGCGAGGCTCCTAGCGAGGATGTGAGCTGGCTGGGAAGGTGGGAGGCAGTCTCTGGATAATTTTGAACTTTGCATTAACGAAGCTGGCTTCCAAAGGGGGAGCGTTCTTGGGAAAACAGGAAGGGAAAGAGGTTGAAGCAGAGCCAGAAATCAGGCTGGGTGAACAGCAGGATTCATAAACCTGTGCGCGGTTTTTACCCCCTCTCGCAGAATCCCAATCATGAAAGAAACCCAAACTTTCACGTCTGAAATCTGCCCAGCAGCACGTGAGCAGTTCGTATGGGTGAACGCGCAGCTGAGCACCCCAACGAGAGACTGGCTGTTGGTTAAGGGCTAGTGACTGCAAAGAGAGGGCTGTTTGCCTTCACAGGAGAAAAATGGTGTAGAAATATCCTACCGTTAAAGGAACAAGGTCAGGTCAGGTGAACGAGGTGGATAAACCACATTGTTCATCTAATGAAAGAGGCTGAGTCGGGCCTTCAGAGTGGGGTGTGGATGAAGCTAAATAAACAAAAATCACTAATAAATCTGCTGTCATTATTGTATGCTCACTTGCTGCTTATGCATGTGGGATGGGTAAGAGGTCTTCCGAGTACACATTTAGCAGTAGATTCCTAATTTTAGATGGGTAAAACTTACATGAACCACTCCAAATGGAGTCCTGTATATTTTCCCCTTTGTCAATGGAAATAGGGCGACATATTCCACTGTCAAATTGCCACGAATCTCCCTATAAATGACGTTTCTAGATGGATGGCTCAGACCAGACACCTCTTTTCTAGATGGCTGAGGTCAGGTAGGTAAATCCCAACCATGGAAACTACTTTTCTTCGGGGTCATTGTGGAGTTTTCAAAATGCGAAACTAACGCCTGAGAAGCTGAATGCGGCTTGCAGTCACTAATATTGATCTGCAAGTACATTTCCATCTCCCCAGAATTATTTATTTCTGCATCTACACATCTTCCACACTTATGATGGCAGCTCCCGCTAGATTTGGCCAAAGAGGTATTGTTTTGCCATTGATGCTCCCACGATACGTGAGTTCATCCGAG
Source organism: Fratercula arctica (assembly GCA_947846985.1). Taxonomy (NCBI): domain Eukaryota; kingdom Metazoa; phylum Chordata; class Aves; order Charadriiformes; family Alcidae; genus Fratercula; species Fratercula arctica. Next base: position 29,917,228 of record CANTUZ010000001.1, on the reverse strand, counting down.
TCTGCTGTTTGAAACAAGCGTACGAGGGGCCAATTCATTGAGCACAATTTATTCCAGACCTTTGCAGAAATATACGATGCTCTTGAGCCCGTACAGATGTGTAGCCAATAGGGAGCTGTCTGGCTACGCCAGTTTTTTAGATATTTTTCAACTAAATCAGAAATCCAAATGCAAAAGTCAGCACTCGGGGATGTCTACATGGATTTGTGACTCTCCTGCCTGAGTTGTAAGGTTATAAACCAACAAAGGGATTAAACTCATATGTACATTTTTTTTCTTTATGTGACAGACCTAAGATGAATAACATTGCTCATTTACAGAACCAGAGAACATTTAAATGAGAAAGATTTCTTCAAACCATTGAGGTAAAGTCCTGGCCCTTTTGAAGGTGGTTTTAGGCTGGTTTTGATAACACTCAGTGTCACCACTTTTCACAGGAAGACGTCTCTTCTGCCAACTCCGATGGTTTCCCATATGTATTTTATATGGTCTCGTCCACTCCAGCTTAAAAATACCCAGAAATGCTGGCAATCCTGGGGCATATACTAACATAAAACAAAGTCATTTAACAAAGCTGTAATATAATCCATTTTATTCAGTCCTCTCTGAAAGCCATGCGTGAAAGAAGCGGAAGAGAGGAGAAAAGTGACGCTGTTGGCAGTGAGCGCACAAATGCTGTGTTTGCTTGAACCCTCAGAAACGGGTTCAAGGAAGATTATAGCTCCACAGACGGACACATTAAGCTCCTGAACCCTGTCACACCCATCCCTCTGATCCTAGCGCTGCTCTCATCAGAGGTGAAAACCAAAACCACCAACAGCTAATCAGGTGCTCAGCCAAACACATGCGGGTAGTGTCACACTTGCTGCCGAGACCTCGTGCCAGAAAGGGGGGGTCCGGACTCACAGCAGGCGCACCCTGGGGGAACAGGAGCCCTGGCAGCGAGAAGGTGGCTGCAAGGCTGAACTTCTGGCTCTGGGGAACATGGACCAGTGGGATCCCGGTGGGTAACTAACTGCCCCTACTTGCAATCGCAGTTTCAGGCAGAGGGAAATGATAAATTACTGTGTCCCCCTCCACCCCCGCTCCTGCTGCTGGAGGACTACTCTGAGTTGGGAGGGCAGCACAGGGCACTCAGTGGGCAGCATAAGCTCTCTTCGTATCTCTGTATGAGCAGCACAGCTTAAATTTAGCGGTGATGTGGAACATTTGGCCCAGTGTGACTCATAGGCAGGCCGTCCTTGCCTCCAGATGCTAACTGCAGGCAGCAAACACAAGCTGTGCAATCCCATCTCTGAGTATTTCTGTGATGCTGAGGAAAGGAGGACCAGGAGTGAGATCCAATACTGGACCACGCTACTTACTGGTTTATTTTCTCCCTGCCTCTATTTTGGACCTCTCCAAATGTCTGTCCAAGACAGTGCCCAAGCATAGTCTTAGTCAAGCCTGTGCCAGCTTTGCTTCTCTGCATCTTATACCATTCCCTAATGCTATTCCAGCAGGCTTTTCATCCTCTAACTCCCCCATATGTTTTTATGTCACAGTCCAGGGCATGAAACATGGACCTCACAGTCTTGCTGTAAAAACATAACTCTGGTGGACTCCAGCCTTGGCCTCCACTATTTTAGAAACTTTGAGCTAGAAAATTTACACAGAATAATGATGACACCAGAGGGCAAGATATGCCACGTGAGGCCTGCAGGAGATTTTGAGGCAAAGTGGTACAGATGTAGTTTGCTCAGGAGGAGCCTTGTCCCATGCAGTGCAGATGAAAGCCAGGTGATGGCTGCTAAATGGGCACTATTAAGCCTTTATTATTTAGGCTTAATTATTTACTTATTATAAGCCTTTATTATTTCAGCTTAATTATTTACTATTTAGACCTTGTGCCGTGGTCCATATTGACAGAAATTGGAAAAGATGGTATCTGTTCCAGCTTTCAGATGATGCCCTGACTTCCCTTTAGCCTACAGTGCTTTTCCAGGGAACCCCACGTTTTTTGGAGTTGTGGTTGGTGTCACTGCTGGGAGTGTATCACAGACCCTACAGCTGAGGCAATGCTGGTGACTACCATATGGGGCTATGGAGGTCGACCAGTCCACGCTGGGGAAGCTCCAGGAAAGACAGTCCATGAACTCCAGGCTCTCACCATTGCCTAATCAGAGAAGAGGGAAGGTTGTATTTTTCACAAATGGCTGGAAGAATCCAAGATGAGGATGCGAGGCAAAAACAAGGTCAGCCTGGGAGAAAAGTCTTAACATTTGCTGTAAGTTTTTCATTATAGGAAGAAGTGATGACAGCCTGTTCACTTCCATCCAAATCCCTCTGTCATCTAGTCCTGGGAGAGGACCAGGGTCTCTACATGGGGCACACTATATTTTTAATTCAATTATAATATGGCTCAGTCCCTTTCCTACAGCTCAAGCTGAAGCATGAATACAATTAGACAGCAACTGAGTTTAACAGCCATAGCCATAAACTTGATGGTTTGCATAATTTAGATGGGAATTTCATTGGAGATTTGCTGGAGATACTGAAGTTCAGGTTTTATTTTTGTTTTTTCTGCCAAAGGTAAAAATGAAGACCACAGCTCTTTTGCAAAGGCCATAAATACAAAACTAATTTCACTAGAAAGAAAGGCCTGTGCAGTGCATGGTCTTATCTTGCAAACATTGTCACGGACTGCTGTGAAGTACAGTGTGGCTTTGGGTCTTAAGTAAGAGCCTGCCGTTTGCAAGATTGGGCCTAGATCCTTGGAAGTGCATGCAAACCCTTCCCCAAATCTAGCGTTACCTGTTTTCACATAGTGTTTTTCAATCATCAAATGTGTGACAATCAACTGTCTAATTTCTACAGCCAAATTGAAGAATGTGAATACAAAGCAACCCCAGAAAAACCCTCACCCCAAAACTGTTGGACTGTTTGATGGCAGAAGTCAGACATGTGCTTAGAAGGAAGGGTAAAGATGATAACGTCTGTCCTGCCGTCATTAACGCTGGCCAGAGGAGCAGCATGACATAGGAGTATTTGTGTAGCTACATTGCTGGCTCCCACCCAGATCAGAGCTATACCTCACCCTGAAAGTACTTCACAATAGAGTCCTTGAAATGGGGAACAAAAAAAAAAAAAATCTCAGTTACTGACAACTTCCTGGTGCTTGCTGTAGGTGATTTGCTTTTTAATGTCATTATAAATTAACAGCCCATTACTATAATATGAAAATTAACCCAAATTTAATTTTCTTTTTGCTGCTCTGTCAATTTAATGTAATATATTTTGGGCAGGTAAGCATTTAAAAAACATAATTCAACTAAATTGCCACAGTTAAGGTGTGTCCCTGACCAAAGAGCACTGAGTTCCTTAGTGTGGAAATTCAGACAAAACACAATGTCTCGTTATTATTCTATGGTTCTATGATTCTATTAAGGCAACATGCCTAAAAAGAATCAGGTTCTATTAGATGTGGTAACAGGGTTGTAAAACACATATGCATGTCATGGTCCTGTTCGTATAGGCAAGATGATATCATTTTCTTAAATAGTTGGAGGAAGTGGTTAATTTTTCTGTGTAGGTCTTCATTCACACGTTTGAAGCTGTAATGGGCTATTGGACCTTTTACAATGAATCCTCTGTATCTTCTTCTTCACTCACCTGAATGCCCCATGGTCAAACTGAAAGTTAGTTGGAAGAAGTAAAAAGTCCAGGGGTGTAATTTTCTACTTTCCATTACAGGGGAAAAAAAAAAAAAAAAAAGAAAAAAAGAAAAAGAAGGAAACTTTAGGTTCTGGCAGACTTCATTTGAACCATTCCTAATTTTACTTACCTATAGATTCGTACCATGTGGTGGTGGGTTATTTAGAGTTTATATTATGGATGGTTACACTTACTTAATGCAAGAACATTTGTAAAAAGGACATGTGCACTGGATACAATACCCGCTCTATCTCTTCCCAAGTAGAAAAAACTTGCAGAAATCCCCCCCTCCAAGATCTGGGACTCTGTCCAGGTATCTGTCTGCTTTTGCTCTGAATTTTCCATCCAGAGTTTGTGAAATGTATGTAGAGCTAATTCTGCAGGTCATTCTCGTGGCAGAGCTAGAGCTAGTTACGCAGGGCTCCCAAACCAGACTGGGCAGTTAGCTCAGCAGGTAAAAAAAATGGTTAAACCAGACAGAAAAGCCAGACGGATGCCAGATTTCTCTGACTTCGCCTTTGACTTTCACAGAACATACATTGGTGAATGAGTTCCAGTTCTGCCCCTCAAAACGGTGGCAAGGAAGAAATGGCCCGGGTCAACTGCAGCCTCCAAGGAGGATGGGGTGCTGTAAAGTATTCAAAGACGTCCACATAGGGCCGACAGATGAGACACAGGGCTATGGCAGACCAGTGCCTCTCTGGGGCAGCAGCTGGAAACCAGGCGAGATACGGCAGCACATCTCAGACAACATGGCATCGTTACATTTAAGCAACGATGTGGACTTCTCACTATTTTCTTACAAGTAAATTTTCCAAGTGAGTTACAGAATGTTTACATACAACTCTTAACCGTCTAAATAACCTCAAATGAAATATTTAATTAGAATTTCCCAAACTGAAAATATTTTTTTTTTTTTAATTTTTTTTTATTTTTACAAAATCAGTGTTTTCCAGTGCTGGTTTTGCAGAGAGTACCTTTTCTTGTCTGGACGGTCAGCCCGAGCAGAAAATTCCCAACAAACTCCAGGTTTAAAAACTGATGGGGTTTTTTCAACCTCTGAGATCCTGAAAAGTACAGGCTGGAGCTACCGTGGCTTTTCACAGCGTTTCACACTGGCTCATTGGTCTCACTGTTTATGTAGATGGGGGACTGCTAAGTCTTTTCTGGACCTTCCCACCTCAGATGTCTGGGACACTTTTTACTCCTTCATTTTGAAATCAGAGTGAAAGGATCTTTTCTGCACTCTTTTTGGTTCTTATCATCATGCCAAAAGCTGTCTTGAATTACGCAGCTTTTGTAAAACTCCTTGAAATGTGTTTATATAAGAACAAACCCTAAAAATTGAAGTGAAAGGACCAAGTCCTGCGTTGCACTTACTCTCCATTGATGAGGTACTCGGGGAAAGCCTGAATGGCAGCGTGTGAATAAGGGCAGAACAGAGATTAAATTATTCTCTAGGGCAGTTGAGGCACCCTGGGCAGGCAATGCAGATTCCTAACATACTCCCCTGTGGATCCCGTATGCGATGGTAGGGAGACAGTTCATTCACAAAACAAAGACAGAATTTCTTACCCATTTTGCATGACAAACTCCTGAGGTAGCTGACAGACATTTTCATAGCAGTCGTACTCAGAAAATTTGTATACTGGTAAACAGAACACAGTTCACTGGTTTCCTCAAGGCTAGTGGACTAGTGCTGCCCAGTATGTCACGCATCCTGTGTCACGGCTGGGGAAGACACCGCGTGAGAGAGCAGGTGCCTTATGTGGGGGCTGTATCCTCCTGGGAGAAAAGCACTCAGGCTTATGAGTGCCCTCCACAACTGTAAGTCTTGAAGGTCGCCAGAGTCCTTTTTCTCTAATGCCCTTTGGCACTGTCTTGCCAACCAAGTTATAGTCATATTTTAGTAATTTTTTTACTAAAATAAAATCACTAGAATGCCGTTAACGCAAACACTGCCTTCTGACCACAGCCGCTGAGCCACCACACCTTTTACTGGGGCATGGATAACAAAGAATCTGTAGGTGTTGAAAACGTGTAAAACCTAGGGACTTAGGACCTCCCCAGAGAGGACAGATATTCTAATCTGTCCACAATTAAGACTTATCTTTTAAAATGCCAGGGCCAGATCCACAGTTTATGGAAACAGACATACTTGCAGAAGCATCTGTGGGGATTCATAGAATCATAGAACGGTTACAGCTGGAAGGGACTTTAAAGATCATCTATTTCCAATCCCCATGCCCTGAGCAGGGACACCTTCATGCCAGAGGGACTGGGTCTAGAATTTGAGCTGTTTTAAAGAGATCCTTAACAAAACAGATCTCATCTTATGCTTCGGGATGTGAAAAATCACATACATGAAACTTAAAATATTAATTCAAATATTTATTTTGCTAAACATTTAATTTATTATCATATCAGAAGTAGTCAGGTAACATTTTGTGGGCTTTTAGTCACATTTGATGTTCTGTATATTCCAAAGTAACTCGGAGGTCATTTTTGCAGGAGACACTCTCCTGGAAAGCGCAAATGTGCCACGGCAGAATTCATGATGCTGGAATAGCCCATCCTCTGAATCCTCTTTACGAAATGACAGCTCAGTGGTACCATTTACATAGCTCCCAGGGTGTCCAGGTACTTTTAAGACAAGTTGTAAGTCTGTCTCTCACTCAAGAGAGTTTATAGCATAAAAGGAAGTGGCACTAGCCACATCTCTACCTTCCCGCTCCATGTGGGAACTGTCCTGTGGGGGAGACCAAAGACCTTGCTGGTTGCAGAAACCATGAAGATTACCTGGGAGACACAGCGCTCCCCAGCCACACCTGCCTGGCCTGAGCTCACCCTCCATGCTCACCCCAAGGCCACAGTACGGGGATTACAAGGATCCTCAGCCTTCTGCTGGGAAAGAGGCTGGAACAGAGAAGGGTTCCATGACTTTCTTGCCCTCACACATATCTGTTCATCCCCACCGCATCACTGCAACACTACACCAGCACAGGGCCTGCACTCTGTGCAGTGATAAGAAGCTTCCCTACTTCTTACTGTCTTATAAACAGAGGATGAATCTTGTATGTGTGTGTGTGTGTGTGACTTATGTATGTGACTTTCCCTGATTTTTGAGATACTGACACAATGCATATTTGTAAAGGCTGTTCCTTCCTCTGGCCATCTGAGTACAGTGTTTGAGAGAATATTTATATTTGGACACGTGAGATCAAAGATTTAGGTGAACGAAGGCTTCAACAGAAAAATAATAAATAGAAGGCACTTGTAAGAGCTGAACACAGTTGAAAGCACAATGAATATGAGGATAAATACAGGTTCCTGTGCAGCTGCATGCTCGAAGGAAGAGATCTACCACAGGTGCAACATTAAGCACAAAGGCAGCATGCTACCAAGTGTTTACTGAACCATGTTCATCAGGGAGTGCATGAAGTAGGATCTGAACTGGGTACTGGGGAAATCTGTACGCAGATGATCTCAGCCAGCACTCAGAAAAAGCAATGAAAGTTCCTACTGAGCTTTGGAAGGACCTAGAACAAGCCCCAAAGTCGAGAGATTGCGTTTTCCCAACCTGTCAGGTCTTGCATGCAGTTGCCACACGTGGTTTGCCAGTCTGCTGGCCCGGCACAGCCCTTCCCATTGGCACGGAGGGACTGTTGACCTGTCAACCTGCCTTTGACTGAGAGGCAAGAGATTTCAAACGACCACTTTTCTACGAGGCAAGAAAACACATGGAGTTACTAAGAGGCGATGTGTCAGTGGATTTGCAGCTAATATCTGCATGCTGGCTCTTCCCCATGGTAGTTTACCTCTGTTTCAGCAGACTCCAGTTGCGATGCAAAGCTGCAATGCAATTAAACGTAAAATCACTTAGGGGAAAAAAATCCCCCCCAAACCATACACATATTACGCAGTCCCACAGTCTCAATTTAGACTACTGCTTCATTCTGTCTGAAAAAAATAGCCTAGCAGTTTGATTCCCACATTTTGTTTCCTGCTAAACCTTCCAATTCACCCCAGAAAAGAAAAAACTCCTTTGCTTCAGCTGTAAATAAATATTTTGGATCTACATGCACCCTAAACCACTCCTCTGAAATCTCTACTGACATACCCAGTGAATTTTAAAGAATAGCTTAATTTGGCATTAAATTAGAAGGACAAGTAGAGAAATGCCTGAATTCATGCAGTTTCAAGCTTATAAAGAACAGGGACGAACAATGCTATCAGAACTCATGCTGCAAGCAGCAGTAACTATGTTCACAGAGCAAAATAATGGAAATAAAGGAACTAGGCACACACACGCAGGCTGAGAAATGATTGCCTAAACTAATGCAGAGCACGGCAAATAAGGCATCTCAAAGTAAGATACACACAAAAATTAAGATGTGCAGAAAACAGAGGAGCTGACATGTTGCAGGAATTGTATATTTTCCAGTGCAGGATCCCATGCAGGTCACGTACCTAGGGGCTACGTGCTTTAGAGGAATCTGTCCGTTTAGTGCCTTGACGCTGATGGTTCTTATCTACACACTGCCGGAACGCCTGGTGGTTCTGGTTTGCAGTTCATAAAAGCAGTAACGCTGAGAGCAACATTTTATTTGTGACCCATTGTGTTCCCATTTTCCCACCGAAAAAGCCTGAAAATACATTATGTCATTTTAGTGGGGGAGATGATTGTAATAGCTCATCCTTTTTAGGCACGGTCACTATATTTTCTTATTGTTTCTTATTGTTTCTCTCAGGCATCTTCTGTTAAATGAAAAATAACAGAATACAATTGAACAAATATTATTAAGTACTCAAATAAAAAAATACAATGATTATACAGTTAGGTGTTAGTTAGACAGCACAGAAGCCCCGAAGAACACACGAGAGAAGCTTAAATTCTGATACTTTTGTCTGAGTAAGGCGTTTACTGCACAGACTCAGAGTTCAGGCTCATACAGCATGGCTTCCTAATAATTACCTTTGAAACATCAAGGATATGGGATATGTATCTCCACAATAAAGATGGGTGATGATAGTTGAGACTCCCTAGTACCATACAGAGGCATCTATACAGGGCTGGCAGATATGACAGACAGTTATGATGGGACTTATGGCAAACCAGAACCCTGCTGCAGCAGCAGTGGGATGCTACAGGGACACCCTTTACTACCTAAAATTATTCTTGACTGTGTTTCAGCATCTCATTGAAGCCCAGTGACTTCTGGTTTTGGCTTTACTCTGGTCTTAATAATTGCACTTTTTAATGTCTAGTGCCTTTATTGAGTCACCTGGGCCTGATCCTGACATGCAGGATAATTCTAAAGAAGCTGTACATAAGATTTTTAAAGGGTAATGATACTCTGTGATGCACAGCAATGAAAAAAAAATTCACAGTGTTCCTTCAGACTAAAGGCTGCTCTGGCACTGGTGGCGGTCCTGCTTTGAGAGGGAGGTTGGACTGGATGACCAGGCGACCTCCAGACATCTCTTCCAACTGACTTTTCTATGATGCTATGGGCCTGGCTTATTCAGTCCTACGCAACAGAGGATCTTTCTAATCTCTTCATGAGGTCTGCTCCATTCTTGAGTTGAACCAGAAGCCAGTATTTACGTTTTTCATGGCTTTTCTGTGTGAGTCTGAGTTGGTTCAACAGTTCCCCAGGCCATGGGCCGTGTCTCTATTTACATTTGTAAAGGGTCCAGCACACCCTCTGCCATGCAAAACAGTGTCTCAAGAGACTGCAACTGTTCTTCAACTGTGCGTAACTATATGGAGGCCTTATATCAACAAATATGTCACTTAAGGAAAAGTTAAGTGTTAACTTAAAGCTGATCATATATTTAAGCAGTTTTCAGAACACAGATAATAAAGAAAACAGCAAGTATTGATTTTAACCAGACCAAGACTGTTATTCTATGAGCAGCAAAGCCTTCCTGATTGTGGCAATTCATTGAATTTATATAATCTTATGATGTGAAATCTGGAGAGGGACTTTTTACAAGGGCATGTAGTGACAGGACAAGGGGTGACAGTGATAGGACAAGGCTTCAGACTGGGAGGGGTAGATTTAGATTAGATCAGGAGGAAATTTTTCACTATGAGGGTGGTGAGGCACTGGAACAGGTTGCCCAGAGAAGTTGTGGATGCCCCATCCCTGGAAGTGTTCAAGACCAGGCCCTCCTTCCAATGGCAGGGGGGCTGGAACTAGCAGACCTTTAAGGTCCCTTTCAACTGAAACCATTCTATGATTCTGTGATTGCATAGAATGTTTGAGCTGTTAGGAAGTGTGAAGGTGGGCTGCTACTAATGTAAGGGGACAAGGATGTGAGCTTGAGCACAAGGTCTCAGTTGTCCCCACTTCTTCACTGTTAGCTCCTTCCTGCCTTAGCTGCACATAGCTCTCCCCAAAGCAAACCTACGAGAGAGAGAAGAGTTGTAAGCAGGGTAAATGGGGGCACTGATGGTTCCTAACCCTCTTTTACTTTGCAGTAGAAACAGCCTAAGAGGTCAACACTGGTGGGGGAAGCCTAGAGCTCCTTGGGCTAAGAGATACCACAGAGGCTGTACAGGAAGCAGCAGTGGAAGGGGAGAAGGAAGGGATGGATAATACCAGTGCAGTAGGTGTGCCAGGAAGAAAGCACCCCAGGGGCGTCCAGCATCGGAGGGCTCTATTGCACGGTGTCACGGTGAATACTGGTATGACTAAAACAGCTGCATCAGCAGTAATGCAACAAAAAGGCCCAGAATGGGACATTTATGTGTCATTTATCCTTTTCACTTGAGAAATTAATTTCAGAACAAATGAAATAACTGGATGTAATTGAACCTTCATCCAGCTTAATACTTGTCTTTATAATATCTGATAACTATATATTTTTTGGAGAACACAGTGTTGGATTCTCAGTTGACTCATTCATTGTGCAAGTATCTATTAGATTTCCAACCACTGAGATTTATTTCTTTTCATTAAAAGTCCACATGATTATTTATATGGTCAAGAACATGAGTAATGTTGGAAAAATAAGTATTAAAGTCTAAGAAAAAATATTCAAGTCAATAATAGCAGAAGAAAAGAAAAATATGTAGTAGATATTAAAAATGAAAACAATTGTTATAAATATAATGGCCTTAAATGTTTGCTTTTATGTGACAGATGTTTTTAACAAAATGTCTGTGTTGGCAGTTTGAGCACACTTATGATTTTAATTTGTGTAATATTCCCTTTTAGTATTGATGTCTATTTACAACATCTGTGAAGGGTCTGTAACCTGAATGTGACAGGGAAAAACTAACAGACTGCTATTGGAATCTTTCCACTGGGTCCATGTAACAGACTATTAACAAAAATCTTAAATAGCTATTCTAATCATCAACAGCAATCTTACGCAAATTATATCAGACCCAAAGGAACCGATTAACTTTAAAATGCCTTACAGACCTGAAATATAAATTTTGCTCCTCCTGCTTTCCTCTGTAGAATCGGAATTGGATCATATCACAGGCACCGGTTTTAGCTAGGCACACACAAAATCAGTATGCAAGGCAGGCTGCAGACGTGCAGGCAGGGTTCCACTTTCATGACAAGGAAAGCACATTTCTGAGAATTTAAATTAAATGTAATCCTTTTTTTTCTTCTTCTTCTATTTTTTTTCCCCCTGTTGCTCTTCTATAAATCTCCAACTGGAATTCCCATTCCGTAACAACTCTTTTAAGCAGCTGGAACTTGGACAACATCCTGGCATGGGGAGGCATTAATATGCCGACGAAGCGCTGTTGTTAAAGTGATACGACTGATAGAGGTAGATACAGCATTTCTGCTTGAGGAAAGCCAAGTCTTACCAACATGGTTTCAAAACATAGGAAAGCGTAAAAGAGGGAACATGAGCTGTCCTTTGCTATTAATTGCTTAATATTTGCACCAAAATTTGAAATGTTAACTATTATTGTTATGTCCCAGAGGTCTTTTCCACAGAGTTCTTGCTTGTTCACGCCTTCTAAATCAGGAGCCAAGATTCCCCCCACCTTTTGCCACTTAGGCCCTCTCTTCCCCTCCCCTCCCACACATACCCTTTGTTTGACCCCATCTATACTACAATAACTATTTAATTAAGAACAGTTGTTAAATTTGTTTATGGCCTGACCTTATAACACAGTTTGGCTGGCCAGTTAGGATGGAGCCAAACTGTTTTATATCTAGATTAAGAAAAAAGCCTAGGTAGAGATCTAAGGTAAAGAGCTTTTTTCTAATAAAAACTAAACACCAAAACACAACTAAAAAAAGTCATTCCATTTGTGTCACCCTTTGGCCTCATCCACCGTGGCTATCCAAGCTGTGTTATAACCAAGGCCTTGCCAATGGAGCCCAGCAGCCATTGCTAAAGTTTGCTATTTTTCATACAGCAGAGGAGAATGGGAGACAGTCTTTTGAAAGCTTTTATTTAAGGCAAAGCTTTTTATTTAGGGCAAAAAGCTCTCTTGGTCTCTACCCCTGTTTTCCTTGGCATTTGGAAGTTGGGTCCAGTTTCTGGCAAGAGGGCCCCAGGGTCTCTGACAAATCTGAGTCTCCGTTGGGTACAGCTGCTTCCTTCTGAGCCACTGATATGGTCCCACAGGTACGACATTTCTGGTGTTCCCTGCAGTTACTTTTTCTTTCTCTCTCGCTAGACATATTTCACTTCTTTTTTTCTTTCTATATCTTTTTATCCTCCTTTGCCAAAGTCCCCCTTCTTTCTCGTGTTTTTATTTCCAGCTGCTTTTTCTTTCTTTTGCTTTTTGTCCCTCAGGATTTCCACATTAAATCATGTAAAAGTAGAGCATAAAAGTCTTAGTTTAACAAAAAAAAGGTGTTAGCTTTTGTATACCACTCTACTTCTAAGCGCATCGAATGTGGAAATCCTGTGAGGCAGAACTAAGAGATCCTCCTAAGGACTGATACTGTTCTAGATGTGCTTTATATAATTCACAAATTATATATTGCACAAATAAAACCATATTACTTAGGTTTTCTTCTTTTTCAGAAACATTCAGATAGTGGTTTTAGTACTTTAGTATCTTTAGTGCCTCAGTGGAAATACCTCTGTCTGAGTGCAGGATGATTCCCCAATCCTTCTGTGTTTAAGCAAAACTGACTTGGAAAGTTTTATTTCATCTCTGTGAAGAGAAATGGGGCTGCAGATGGGTCTAGAGCCAGACCACGGCAGATTCTGAGTGTATTTGCACAATAGAGAGGAGAAGAAGCAAGGGCTCTTTGGATGTAAATGGAAGAAGCCAAAGGAGGTTGGTTATTGGTAGCAGGGAGAACTGCTCTTCGTTGTGCCGATGCCACTGCTCGTAGAAGAGGACTCAGCACTGCTGTCGATGCTGTCTCTGAGACAAAGCCAGTCCAGGTGATTAGAGATCCGTTAGCACTTTTCACAAATGCATATCCTGGCCAAAATGGCACTCAATTTAATTTAAAAAAAAAAGTGAGCATGGATGGACAAACAGACAAATATTCCATACTGTGAATTTCAGGGTTTTACAGTAAAGTCTTCAGACATTCACTGAAGAAAACTAGGTACACTCACTCCCAGACAGCTCAATTCTTCTGCCTGTGCAACTGAGCTCCAAACAGGCTTCCTGTGAGACTTACTCCACTTCTTAGGCACATTTGCAGTCAAGCTAGCACAGCAGTGGAAGTGCTATCAGAGCATCTCCTCATTCCAGCTTCACCCCAACAGAGCGAGAAGGCACAGAACTCAATTTCATAGTATATTGTTTATCCAGATGTGAAAAGATTTCAGCTTGAAATCAGTCAGATTTTTGCATACAGGCTTAGCCTGTTTCTTATTTTATTCAAACTGACTTGTTTCAAGTTCTGTTACTGTCCTTTTGAACTAGCTGTTCTCCAGCTCTCTTTGTGTAATGAGCTGTATGTGTTCCAAAACAGTTGAGTGAAGTTAAATCATAAAACAATGGATCTCTGCTGAACCTGAGTGTCAAGGAAAAATTAAAAGCATATTTTGGAGTAAGCCTAAGGAATCACATCAGCCACCAGTCTGGGTACATTCAGAAGACTCAGTAAACCTGAGTTCAACTGGTAATATATGGCTTTTCTACAGGAGTTTGTGTTCAAAAAGTTTTAGTCTTTTGTTCAACTCACTTATGATGTACGTAGCAGAATCAGTTCCCTTACCCGAAATGAAATCTTGGACTGAACTCTTATACATTTCTTGAATTAAATTGTTCCAGGTAGATACAAGTTTTGGACTGGTATTCACCTATTCATAAAAAGTTTTAATGGAAGTTAATGAAAATTTATTGTAATCTTTGCAAGATTTTTCAACATTATCTATAGCAATATTATAGTAGATAAATCACTATATTAAATACACATTCCCTAATTGCTGTTATTTTTAGCCTGGTTTCCCATAATTCCTGCAATGAGCCAGTCTGTCCTCCTCTCCTGACCTCCGTGGCCGGTTTCAATCAAATTAGAAGGAGTAAGGCTCAAACTGGAATCTTATCTTAGGTTCTTAATTCAAAGAAACATTTCAGGGAACTGGAGAAGAAGCCCTCCTAGAGCAAAGTTTCCCTCTACAGTCAGTGGAGACAGGTAAATGCCCTTGGATGTCTCTGAAGGCAGACCTTGTATGTGAAATTTAGATGCATAGTCTCAGAAAGGCAGCAAAGATCTTCTTTTACTTGTGGTAGTGGCAGAAACACTGAAAGAAGGCTGTTTCCCTAGCTTGCTTGAATTTAAGCTCAAGTTAGGTGCCTCAGTTAGGCAAACTTGATCCCATCTTATAGAATCATAGAATCATAGAACAGTTCAGGTTGGAAGGGACCTTAAAGATGATCTCATTCCAATCCTCCTGCCACGGGCAGGGACACCTCCCACTAGACCAGGCTGCTCAAAGCCTCATCAGGATCTATAGATCAATTAGGATCTTCTGGAGGATAGAGGTCCTCAGACAATTGGCCCTCACTGAGCTCAGCTATGGCACGGTCTGTCTGGCCGTGGACAGGGGGGCAACCAGTGCACCCACAGCTCTATATAAGCCCCTGCAGCATATGATGAACTTCAGCTGGCTGAAAGGGTGAAGAAGACCTGGGCAGGACAGCTGGGGTTAGGATGGGGCATGCTGAAGAACAAAAACAGAAATTCGTAAGAAACAATTTGTTCCTTTTAGAATTTGTTTGCATTCATTAGTTCTGCTTCTCACAAAACAACTTATTCAAGTATGTCAATTGCTTTTGTTTACTCTTGTAAACACCAATTGCATTTCAAATTCCACTGCTGGAGCAACGGGTAAGCCTGTCCTTACCGTACCAATTGCTTTCCCAGGACATCAAATGCAAATCCTGTGTTGTAGGAATACATCTTTTGTAGGAGGATTTGCTGATATTGCAGTCCAAATGCCTAACTCTTACAGGAACAACCACTGCACTGACTCTTGCTTACATTTTTAATCTTTCTTTGGCCCCTGGCCATTTCCTAAATAAATGAAACATGCCTGTATTGTTCTGTCCAGCAGACAGATGATAAAAAGTCTGTTTCAGACTATAGGCAAGTCACTCTTCAGCCAGTCACTTCTAAAGACATGGAACAAGTACAGCAGTCTTTAAGTTTAATACTACCCTTTCACATTTTAAATCAATTTACAATCTTTCTTTGTAATCAGTTTGGTTACTTCCCAAATCCAGTACAGGAGATGTTTTATTGCCAATTCTTCATTTCTGGTATGATGTTCTTGATAAGGGTTATGTCAAAGACAACACTTCTTGATCTGTGCAGAATCTTTGATACAGTATCTCACACAGGCCCTTTGTTTCTATAAAGCTATGGATGGTACATAAACCTTAACAAGTCATTTTTCTAATGATCTGCTTTAAAGGTCACAAAATACTGTTAATGATGTTCCAAATAACAAGGACCCTTTGCCTTCTAGAATTCCCCTTGAGAATATACTTGGCTGAAACCAATTTTTGTGTATATTAACAATATAACCTCTTTGCAGCGCTCACAAAATAATAGACTTACTTGCATTACTGAAGACACAACACTTCATAAGCCAACATATAATTCAACTGAGAATTCTGATTTTTAGCCTGATTTAAAAGTAACCTTAGAGTACAGCTAGTTTCAACGACTAACATGTGCAGCGAGCTAAGAATTCACCAAATACCTAATTACCAGTAAGATTCATTTTGCACATGAATTCAGAAGACTTTTGAAAGACAAATGAAAAACTGTTGTGAAATGAAAAGTTTTATATAGTATGGGAGCTGAAACTGTTAACTCACAAGCAACTGAAAATCTTAAATTCTTAGGTATAAAAAAAAAGTAACCTTAGGTATATCTGCATAATTCCACAGAATAGACCCTTTTTTTCACCTCAAAATTTCGTATTGTCAGAAAAACATGATCATTTGTCACGGATTCCTGCATGTCTAGCTGTCCAGTTGGAACCATGGCAATAGCTTTGCCCGGGCTGTCAGTTCTGGGCAAATGGCCACCTTGCACGCACCAGTACCTGCACTCGCCTGCACTCGTTATACAGCCTATTTGCACACATTACAGATGCAGATGTACTGTGTTTTCTGCATGTGCAATAAGCTCTTTACTTCCAGAAATGTCAGGCTCACGGTGCATGAACTGGCCATCTCTATGCAATCCTCAGCCCCATCTCCTAGAAACAGATGAGCCTTACAACATTTATTTGAATATTGACCTCTTGTGCCTGCTTGCACCTATTTGGCAAAAATTCTCACTGGCCACAGGGAGCCCTACTAAAGCATGGCTGTGTCTACACTAGTAAATAAATTAGGCCAGGGTGCCTTCCATGGCCCCAAGAGAAGAAGCATGACGCTGATGCTGTACTCTTTCCCCAGAACAGGGTGGCTCTGTTCATACTGCTTGTTGGGAACGGTCATGTTGTCCCCTACATTGTGCTGGGGCTTACTAGTTGGTGCAGGACTACGCTGGGAGTTGCTACCAGTTAGACAATACAGATAGTTTCTGGACAGTGTTTGAGGCCATGCTTTAACCCTGTTTATTTTACTTCTCCTGATGTCACTCACAGTTACAGTAAAGAAGCCACAAGCAGGAATTACAGAAGAGGCAGCAAAGCCATCTGTGTCCTGGGGGACTGGGCCACTCTAACAGTGGAAATACCAATTGTGGCCTCAGAATTGCATGGAACCAAATGAGGAAACAATAACTTGTTTTAAATACATTTCTTTGTCTGTGAGGACAGTGTTTGTGTTCTGCTTTACATTAGGCTCCTTGCATTTAAAACTCAGG
This sequence comes from Fratercula arctica, assembly GCA_947846985.1. Classification (NCBI taxonomy): domain Eukaryota; kingdom Metazoa; phylum Chordata; class Aves; order Charadriiformes; family Alcidae; genus Fratercula; species Fratercula arctica. The sequence goes on along the minus strand of CANTUZ010000001.1, from coordinate 29,900,252 downwards.
TGTCTCGAACTGCTATAGACCTGGTTGTTCTTTCTAAATCCACTCATGCAAGTGCCCTCTGCTTACAGATCACCCTGTAAGCAATGCTCAGCTCTCCCAAAACCACTATGCAGCCCATATTTCTGGGCCTGTGGAGGTATTTTTATGCATAACCACAGATGGGATACAAGTAGTACAATATTTGGCTTTTAGAGTAACAACAATGAAACAATAGTTCCAAGTTCACCAGTGAAGACCGGTTTCTAATGAATTTCTGTTCCACAGCTAATCAAACATTCCTTTGAATTGTCATGAGCTCAAGTTCTTATTAGACACCAGATAATCCGTGCAGATGCTAGCCAGTTTATGAATGTATTGTTCATAGCTGGGAAGCCTTCAGGAATATTCACACCTAGTTTGACATGAAAGAATTCTTAGAAGAGAGAAATCTTGGCTATTATATTGATACTCCACTGCCTTTTGGGCCTGAAGATCAAAATACTCATGCCTAAGGTGTTTAAAATTTGTGTTTCTTCATCTCACAATCCTTTTTTCCCCCAGAAAAGTCAATAATGCCATCTAAGATACCTTAAGATATGTGACACATGCATATGGAGCTAGAGGATATGACAGAAGACCTACATGAGACCAGTGCTCCACTGGACTAGAAGTGAGTGGCCAGGTGTTCCCACTCGGGAACAAAATGAAGCCTGCAGTCAATAAATGCCATGGATTTTAGAGAGCTGTTGGGCTGTCCAGAGATGGGCATCTGTTTTAGGAGGAGCTGAATGCCACCTGAAGGGTGTTTCTCACATCGACCTAGCTGTGTGTTCTCATAAAATATAAAACTGCATCAAAGGTGGCTGAAGTCAGTGACCACTTACTGAGGGAGGACTCAGACACAATATGCTCCCCTAAACCCTGCTTCCTCAGGAGACTGGGCTATAAACACCACTCAGAGCTTCCATAATTACTTCTCTGTTGCTCTTAGTTCCTTATCCCATTGTATCCATTGTAGAAGACAAAGACTTTCTACCTGATCTAGAGGACTGTTATACCAGCCCCAGTGACAGAAATTCATTGGGTCTTCTGGGGGACTAAGTCTGGGTTTGAAGCACATGAATCTTTGGTGACAGGTGCTCTTGGCAGATTGACACACAGTATTTGCTAGAAAAGAAACCGAACCTGTGTGGGAGGATCTCTCTGAAGACAGCACTATAAACAGTTCTGTTCTTTGGGATCCCACCTGGAGGGTTTTCTGCAAGAAGGTAAATCTGTTAGTTTACACTTGCATGAATGGAAGCAGAAGTTAGCTATTTAGGTTTCACAATTAACCGTGATGGACCTCTGTAATGATTTCTGAACATGGGATGCTGTCTTAGTTATTGCTGGATATTAGGATTATGGATGTGTTGCTTTAGTAACAGGATTGGTGTTAGTAAAAAGCAAGGAGGAAAAAAAATGGCAGAAATTAAACCATTAAACACAGAGTGGTGGTTCAGAGAGAATTCCTCAAAGGGGAAAAATGGGAAGACGGAAGATCAAAGGGACTTATAGATGTTTAAAGATGGATGAGGAGAAGAAGAAGAGGCATTTTCTGGACTATAGAGATAGCATTCTAGGATAAATAGTACTAATTTGTCTGAGAAATCTAGGCTTCTATTCTTCAACATCAAAGAGATGAAGCCTCAGGTCCAATAGACTGGTACATAGACTTCTGAAACATTTTGGTGCACACACACACAGATAGATATATACATATTTTATATGGAAAATATCTATACATATTTTAAATGGTTGTGTCTGTGTACACAGATATCTGTGTCAGTGTGTATGAACTGTGGTAGAAAGGTATTATTTCAGTTTTTTTCTATCTTACGGATACTACATTTCTAACCATTGATGCTGTGGAAGGGAAGTACAGCACCAAGACTGCCAAAGTACTGTTGGCTTATAATAACAGTAATAATACCACCACATGGCACTTATGAGGCTCACCATAACATTCAAACTCAAGTATTGTCTTCCTTCTCACCAAGCTGGACATTTTGTTTGCATAGGGTTTTTTTCACGCTCTGCATTTCAAGTGAACACGTGCTTTCTGAGACTGTCCTGATGGGGCTGAGAAATTCATTGAAATCCACAGTGCAGGAAGGCAGGGTTAATACGGCCACTATAACACTTTTGATGCAACAACTTTTAACCTGAAAATATTCAGAAAAGTCTCCATATGTTTGGTGGGGTTTTTTTAGAAATATGTTAGTGTCTTTTTCTTTTTTGCCAGTGCCTGAGTCATAATCTGGAGGATATTTTGCTGTAACTTACTGCTGTGGATGAATGTATCATGCACATTAAACAAGTGTTGCTACTGTTCACTTTAAGCCAGCTCACAATCTGTATACTCATTCAACTTTTTTCTCCAAACAATATCCATCATTCTGAGCAGCTTCTATAAACAAACCAAGTTCTGCTTGCTATAGCAACCCACCTCTAATAAGTGAATTTTCTGGTTGATTACGGAGAGGAAAAATAATAATTCTTAGGTGCTCTGAAAGAAAATTGGGAGATCCAGCATACTTGCATCAATAAATATCTGGTTGTGCCAACCCCACAATAAGGTCCTTAGGGTGTGACAGATGCAAAAAAAGCCGGGAGAAAAAAGTAAGAGATAATGGTAACAGGTGGATGTAAACTGGGGCCTGTCTCAGTACAGGAAAAAAAAAAAATACTGGAGAAATGTTCTTACCTGCTCATCTGAAGTATCTGCAATTTGGATATCTACCTCTAGATATACATGGGCTAACTCTGAGGTAAACTTACAAAGTAGGTCAGATGAATGCTACTGTGTTTCCCTCCACTAACTATAAAAAGACACTAAATAATCAGCTTGAAATTAGATATTTACAGTATAAAATCAGGCAATATGAATCCCATGGTTTCTGTGGGTGTGCCTATATTTGCCCATCTAATTCTGATTTCTTTCCTTTTCTCTCTCTTACTCCTATTTGACCTGACATACAACCAAATTTTGGAAACCAGTAGGTTATTTCTGCCGAGGCAAAAGTTGATAATTGTTACCTATACGTGTGACACAACCTTGTTCAGTGCAAAGGACAAAGCGATTTCTGCTCAGAGCTGGTTAGAATCTTTTTTATCGTTGCTTGAATGCTTTTAAATGAGTACTGTTATTTTCCTTAAAATGGACTATTTTCAATAAGAGAAGCACCTGCTTAGAAGAATACTGCCATAAAGAACTATTTAAAATAATTATTCCTCAGCTTGAAAAATTGACTTGGGATTTCAGTTGGAAATTCAAACATGGTTTTGAGAGTTATTTTATAGATTTGTAATCCTGCATGTGTTATTTCTGGTCCATGCCATCTCTATGTTAGGCCTCCATATGTTCTCCTGAGTCACAGCAGAACCTTCTAAGGTCAGTAGGATTTAAATATAGGGATTAATCAGCTCTTTAAGTGTTTTTGAATTAAACTGAGATTGGGAAACCATTTTGTGAGGCAAGCAAATCTATCTGGAGGACAAGAAGACTTCACACCTGGACCTGTTCCCTACTACATGCCAACACGTGTGTGTTTCATGTGACCAAAATGGCAATTTTTCTTGCCACAGAATGAGACTGTGCAAAGGCACATGTGACGAGGTGATCTCATTACTTGAACTGAGGGAGACGGATGTCGCATTTCAGTCAAATCAGGGAGTATTTTTGGTCACACAATGAGGAAGCACCATGACTTGCTTTGGTGGGTCAGAGTACAGGTACTTCATCACTGTTTTATGATCTGTTAAAGTATTCTAAGAATATACCATTTGTCATTTAAATGAGCTTATTTTAATGTATAATGAAGCATGATTCATGTTCCCTTATACAGTTTTATTAGGCTTTCCAGTTTTCATATTTATTTGTTGTTTTTCTTTTTTTTGTGCATATCCACCATTAGTCATGATGATAAAGGGGTGTGATTCTTATCTAATAGGAAGAAAAATACGGGGAAAAAAAGACTGAATAAAATATTTTCAATTTGTTTCAATGCTACACATATTTTGTTTTGAATAAAACCAAACAAAACAATAATTTGACCTGTGATGAACAGAGAACAGCATTTCAAACTAGGTAAATGAAATTAAAATGAATCATAATTATCCTGGTACATCAGCTAAAGTTACATGTATCACTAGGGCTTTTACTGGGATGAAATGTAACACTTGCATACATACAGCTGACCCTTAAATGTGCAGATCAGTGGATTTAAAGTTATCCATGTTATCCATGTAAATGTTTGAACCACTGAAGCATAAAACAGATGAACTTGGCCTGTAAATATAATTTGTTGAAACAGTGTAAAATGAAACATAATCATAAGTGGAACCATTTTTGTCTTCTAAATGACAACCTTGACTTAACAATGAATCACATTTCTTTCTAAACATTGTTTCGCTTCTTGCTCGGAGCAAGATTTAAAAGTTGCTTCACTGAAAGCTCACGTAGGGGAGGAGGAAGGGGTAAATTCTGCAGCTGAAGGTGCACAAAGGTAACGTTTCTTTGGCAGCAGAAAGTAAGTCATTTTTGTTTGGCAAAAAAGGGATGCTTGCATTTGCACAGACATTTGGTTTATGAGAAGCAGCCCTGGCAGAAACGAATGAATGGAGAGCGTGCAGGTAAAGTCTGAGTGCACGTCAAATGGCTCTGAAACGCGTAAAACGATGGTCCTCAGATAGGAAGCGGTCCCATATTGCATGCATTTAGCTTTCTGGATGTGATGAGTCATGCAGACCCAAATGAGAATACCCATGTGTGTAAAATTAAGATTTGAATATTTACAATGATATCACTGCAGCAGTTCAGATCAGCCTAGTGTTTTAAATTTCAGCATTTTCTTTCTGGGAGATATCACTAAGGCTTAAAAGTGTTGGCAAGCCTGGAGGGAAAGTATTTCATTTTTAAGCAAATAAGATTTTAGTATCATCAGCTCCTGACAGAATTCCCTAATTAGTGTATCTTTTGTTTATAATGATGTAGTATATCCTCTGTTTATAAAGACAGATAGTATATCTCAAATGTGCGTGAGTAACAACAGAAAGTTTTAAATATTTAATATGTGTAAATTACTGCATTATTTTTATTCCAGAATGGATGTCATTCTACAGCCTTCTTCAGGCCCATTTGAGAATTTATGTTTGGGGCATTTTGAAGTATCTGAAAAAAGCATTTCCATCTGAAAGTTCCTGGAAAAGGACATTATATATCTCAGGAAAAATATGCATCCAGAGATTGTGGTAGATGCTCATAAATCAAAAGAAATGAACAGCTGGAACATCCATTCAGTTCAATTGGTGTTAGGAGCACTCAGCACCTCTGAAAATTAGCTTGCTTACCAGGTGCCTAAATAGGGACGGATCAATGCTTTGAAAAATATGAACTTAATAAGTCAGTTTTGCAAATATATAGCAATGTTTGCTGTAACATTTCCATCACACGCTACAGTCAGGGAGGAAACAGAATGCCTGGAACAACTGCAGGTTATGCCTCTAGACTTGACCCTAACACACACTGCATCTGGAGGCTTGCAGGGCTGGATTCCTGGCTTTTCCAGAGCTTTGTTAAGCTCAGGGATGTACAACAGTCTGCAACTCATTGTCATTTTTAGGACTGGAGGCCAAATCGATGTTGTTATTTATGGAGAACCTTTTCTGCATATGGAAGGCTTTCCTTCTAGGAAGGTATCAAACACAGCAACCAGCTCTGTTCTGCTCTTCCAGTGCTCTTGTACGGATTACAGCAGAACAGTCGGGAGCCTCTTTCTCTCTTTGCTAACACAAGTACTGAGGAGGGTTTTACAAGATCCATCAGTGAATGTTGCAATCCAGGCATATGCTACGGCAAATTGCAATGACTTTGAAAGCAAGTGATTTCAGTGGGGACTTCTTCAAAACACATGGTGTGGTGTGGTCTTTGGCACTCAGATCTTGCCCTACTTCAAGCAGGGAAAAAATCAGGAAAATTAAAATAAAACAAATTTAGATTACTGTAATCTCAGAGTAATGAATGTATATGCTCAAACTTCAGGAAATTATTTTTTTTCAGCCTTACATCAACTCAGCTGTTTTGCATATGTTGGCCTTGGTTAGTTCTGCTCTGTTTTGGGGCATAGATATTAGTATGTTTTTAATATTTGTTTCGTATCTCTGAGATTTACAATTGATATGTATACTTTAATACTTTTGATAACATATAATATTTGTCTCCTAAATCTCTGGAACAGTGGCCATCAACCCATTCTTGTGTTGGTGAAGCTAAGTTTATGTACTTATGGACATGTGTATGAAAATATACATAAGCATGGGTCTCATTTTGTGACCGTGGCTCTTTGGTGTGAGCTGTGGGTATAGGACATATATAACAGGATCATATTATACACCAGGGAGGATGACTGTAATGAGAGGACTCCAGCTCTGCCCACACCTAGCCTTGGAGGACTGAAGTTCCACAGAATGGCAGAGGCTGGCAGGTACCTCTGGAAAGGGTCTAGTACAGCTCCCTGCTCTGGGCTGGGCCAGCTACTTGGGTACTCAAGGGCAATGTCAGGTTTTTAACATCTCCATGGATGGCGACTCTGCGGTTGTTCAAGACAACCTGCTCCAGCGTTTGACCAACAACATGCTAAAGGCATTTTTTCTAATGTTTAAATGGAATTTCCTGTGTTTCAGTTTGTGCCCTTTGCCTCGAGCCCTGTGAGTCGGCACCACTGAGAAGAGCCCAGCTCCATCCTCTTTACTCCCTCCATGAGGTATTTATGTATGTGGATTAAGATACCCCCTGAGCCTTCCCTTCTCCAGGCTGAACAGCCCCAGCTTTCGTCCTTTCCTCATGTCAGATATTCAAATCCATTAATCGCCTCCACAGCTCTGCACTTCTGCCTTTAGGTCCAAACGCATCATGCCTAATCAAAGCTGTGCCACCCTCAAGACAAAGCTTTTGGCAGAAGTGCTGCCTCCTGCCAGGGGTCAGCAGCAATGGGGCAGTGGTGGGCACCGCTCAGTCATGGCCACCCGAGCACCTGCCACAGACCCCTGCAAAACAAGTCCCCTCCCGGCCTGTGATGAGACAGGGTTAAAAAGAAGCCTCTGCCTGCCAGCCCTCAGGGTGTGAGGGGGAAGGTGTGTAGAATCGTAGAATTGTCTGTGTTGGAAAGGACCTTTAAGATCATCAAGTCCAACCATCAACCTAACACTGACAAGAACCATCACTAAACCACATGTCTAAGCACCACATCTACCGGAGCTGCTTACCTCCAGGGATGGTGATTCAACCACTTCCCTGAGCAGCCTGTTCCAATCTTTGATAACCCTTTCAGGGAAGAAATTTTTCCTAATATCCAGTCTAAACCTCCGCTGGCACAACTTGAGGCCATTTCCTCTTGTCCTATAGCTTGTAACTTGGGAGAAGAGACCGACCCCCACCTCGCTACAACCTCCTTTCAGGTAGTTGTAGAAAGCCATAAGGTCTCCTCTCAGCCTCCTTTTCTCTAGGCTAAACAACCCCAGTTCCCTCAGCCGCTCCTCTTAAGACTTGCTCTCCAGACCCCTCACCAGCTTCGTTGCCCTTCTCTGGACCTGCTCCAGCACCTCAATGTGTTGGAACAGGCTGCCCAGAGAGATGGTGGAGGCCCCATCCCTGGAGATATTCAAAGCCAGGCTTGATGAGGCTCTGAACAATCTGATCTAGTTAAAGATGTCCCTGCTTATTGCAGGGGGGTTGGACTAGATGGCCTTTAAGGGTCCCTTCTAGCCCAACAGATTCTATGATTCAATGTCTTTTTTGTGGCAAGGGGCCCAAAACTAGACACAGCACTTGAGGTGGGGCCTCCCCAGTACCGAGTCCAGAGGGACAATCACACCCCTAGTCCTACTCACCACACTGTTCCTGATATAGGCCAGGATGCTGTTGGCCTTCTTGGCCACCTGGGCACACTGCTGGCTCATATTCAGTCGACAGTTGACCAACACCCCCAGGTCCCTTTCTGCCAGGCAGCCCTCCAGCCACTCTTCCCCAAGCCTGTAGCGCTGCATGGGGTTGTTGTGACCCAAATGCAGGGCCCAGCACTTGGCCTTGTTGAACCTCATACCATTGGCCTCAGCCCATTGATCCAGCCTGTCCTGATCCCTCTGTGGAGCCTTCCTACCCTCAGGTAGATTAACACCCCCAGCCAGCTCGGTGTTGTTTGCAAACTTACTGAGGGCACACTCAATCCCCTCGTCCCCCCTCAACCCCCCTCGTTGATAAAGATATTAAAGAGAACGGACCTCAACACTGAGCCCTGGGGAACACATCTGGTGACAGGCCGCCAACGCCTGCCCGCTCCTGGGATGCGGCCGACCGGCTGGCCCTTCTCCCTCCCTTTCTTCCTCCCCACCGCCTCCCGCTCCACAGCCCACAGGCCACCGACGCGGCGGGCGGAGAGGAGCGGCTTTGCCGTATAGTGGCTTGTACCATTCCCTCCATGCGGGAAGGGGGGCGCAGAGGGGAAGCGGCCACGCAGCCCCAGCCACCTCCGTGTCCTGCTGTCGCCCGTCCCCCCCCTCCTCCGCCCGCGGGGTGGCGCCGTCCTGCCGCGGCGCGCGGGGCTGCGGCAGCGCGCGGCGCCTTTTCCCGCCTCTGGGGGTTCCGCCCCGGCCGCCATGTTGTGGCGGTGGGAGCGGCGGCGGGAGCGCGGGCGGCGGTCGCAGGGGCGTACGGAGCATGCACGGCGCCAAGCAGCGTCCCGCGGACGCGCACCCGGGCCAGTGGGTGCTCATTGCACCAGGTAACCCAGCGGGGCTCCGAGGTGGGACAGGCCCCGCCGCAGCGCCGGTCTCTCGTCCTCCGCCGCGCCCCGCTGAGTGGCCTTGGCGGTGCTTGCCCGCATCGCGGCGGGGCTGGGCAGGAGACGGGTGCCCTTCTGAGAGGGCTTGGGGCAGGTCTCTGGGCTGCTGTGTGCAGCCAGCCCCAGCCCTGGTGTGGTTAAGGATGGTTTGAGATACAGCCGTTACCCAAGGCTCGGCAGAGCATCTCCCCCCTCCCTTCCCCTCTCGAGGGACCCTCTTTCCCTCACTACATCTGTGCGTTTTATTTTTGTGTGTCATTAGGGTTTTCCAAAGGTCAGCTCACTCCTGGTTTGCAAACAGAGGAGCTGTAAAACAGAGATCTTGTCACTGAGGTCCCTGATGGAGCCTTGCTGTCGTCTCCCTGCTGCTGGCAGCCCACCTTGCCTCCATCCCCTTAGTCCTTTCCTGCATTTTTTTTTGAAGGAAACGGTTTTGTGCCTTAAGGCTCAGCTTTAAAACAAACTCCTTGGAAGCCAGAGTGAGATCCCCTCAGCTCTTCCTCTCCATAGGCTAAAGACACAGACTTCCACACGGCAGCTCTGCAGATGCAATCTACACAAGGCCTTAAACACTTTGTAGGCTTAGTTACTCTTTCTTAGCACTGAGTAAATGGGAAGATACCTTTCCCCCTTTACATTTATTTCTGCCGAGTATCAGGTTTTAAAACTTTAAATTCACAGATCACAAAAGGTTTTTATGTTAAAGAGTATGAGTGAAAGAGGATGTGCTCAAACTCCAAGACACTAAGAGAAAGGAGGCATTTTGTAAGTGCTTTTTTTTTTTAGTTTGATTTCCTAAGGAAATGCAACTTCCATAATTATCTGTGGGCCAGCTTTGTACTGTGCCTGTTTCTTACCCTACTCAAAACTTTTGAGTGTTAATTTGAACCAAACCTGATAAAAAGGAGCTATTTAGAGTATAATTTTATGAGTTTTGTGAAAATGTCTGCGATGATGTGAGAAATGCTATAAATGGCACTGCTGAAGGAAAGGTATAGCAAGAGCTTAGTTCAGCAAAAGTTGAAAACAAGGTAGGAGCTCAGTCTTCAGACATGCATCGATAAGAAACCAGGCTTCTCTAGTTACATGGGAAACAGAACCAATTGTTATGATTTCACTGATTCTTCTGTTCCTCTTGTTTTAACTTTTGAATTCCACCCTATGGTATCTGATATGCTTGATGCCTAAGAAAGGAATTTATGAGTGAGGAATTCCTTTTTTTAATATTGACTCTCTGCAGACTAGGATTTAAAGCGGAATCTTGTATCAGATGATTGGCTATGCCAACAGATGTCCATACTGTGCAAATATTTACAAATATGCTTAACTTATGCATGAGTAGTCAGTTTTTTGCAGTAAGTTAAATTCTTCAGTAAGTGTTTGCAGGATTGGAGCCAGAGCTTGTAACTTTCATGAAGCCAGACAGTTTGTATTACCAATTATGCCAGCACCACTCTGACAAAACTTATATAGTACTCCAGACCTGTAAGAAAGTTTATTAAGCCCTAGTAGAGCCTCAAAGCACATAGTGATCTTAAAACAAGACTGTGGCTGATAATTTCAGAAATCCATGGCTGATGAGACTTGCCAATCATGAATAGGACTGCTGAAATGAAATAGATTTAATGATTCTAGTTTGGTTTTAACATTTTTTTCAGGAAAGAGATTTTTAAAGTTAGCGGCTATCACTTTTCAAAGTTTTGCATTTCTTAACTGCTTTGTTGAATGGATCTCAGAAGTTCTTCATTGTCCATTTAGCAGAATTTGTAGTAGGAAGACCTGACTACTTTTAGGAATGAAGATGGATGCAGTTGGATTTATAACAAAAAAATGCCTTTTATTTGACTATGTTAAATTTTATTCATATGGCAATACATTTCTTTATAATACCCTGCGTGGCATTATGCTACATACATGCGTAAGAATGGCTGTGTAAATAATTGCAGGATCTGGTTCTGGATGTGAGTTTAATACCATTTGTTAATAAGTGTTCCAACACCTTCTAGGTGTAAATAGCCTATTTATCTTCTTGTATCTGTGGCCATTATCCTGTGCATAGTGGAAGAAAGGAGCAAGGTGTGTTTTAATGCTATGTAAGAAGCTCCAAAAGTTGTCTTGTAATAAAGGCAGTTTCTAAGGTCCTGGTGTCAAGTGCTTAAGTTAGTTTGAACTACTCACCTGGGTAGTCTGCCTCATAGAACAACTTGAAAGGTTAATAATTTATACCATCCTAAACAACCTAGTGGTATCTCCACTTGGATATATGCTGTTCATCTTGTTTTGATTGTGACATCTTAGAAGTTCCTGTATGGGTGGAGATGGTGACTAGTTCTGCAAAGATGCTAGATTCCTTAGTCTAAAAAAGAATGAGGTCTGTCAGAAGTATGGAAGTAAAACAATGAGAACTGAAACTTGCTTTCTTAAGCATCAGTATTTTTCAGTCATTCATACTGTTAGAGGTTCAACAATAGCTTCTTAGAACAAGGCGAAAATAGGGTTGGAGTTCTGAACGCTAATGCAGGTGTTCCTCTGATTCCTTAGTTATTATGTCATTCTGGGAATCTGTCTGATTTTGCACAAGTCTCTGACCATGGTTTTGCTGCTTATTTGGCATGTAGGAACGCTTAACTGTAAAAAGCACATGTAATTGAAAGGTGAGATTCTTTCTTATTTGGACTTCAACAACTGACAACATTGGGTTGGTATCTGGAACACAGCAGCTAAAAAGCTGGCAGATTTAATTTTCTAATTGCCATAGAAAGTGAGTGGAGTATGCTTGTCTGCTTTAGTGTTGAAGGTTATAAAATTATTACTAATCTCCTTGTTTCAGTACACATTTATACACTTTGTTATATTGCATAGACAGTAAATTCCTGCTCTGCTGTTCAGAGCATGTTTGAAGACTGAAGAGGTAAATTTCAATTTTGTTTCTGCTCTTAATTTTTGTATTGATTTCAGTGTTGTGGAAACAGCTCAGAAACAAGGAATTTCTTCTGTTGGGCAGAACTGCCCATGTTCTTTGCTGAAGTCATGATTATGGCTAGAGGAGTAATGCAGTTGGAGTGGGTATTTTACCAATTGTGTGTGTTATCCCAGCCCTCTTGAACTGTTCTAGAGGGCCTGGCTCTGTCACTTTCCATTGCAAGTGGTTAAGTCTATCATTATATTTCCAGTACTGTAAAACTTTGATCATTAGTGTCCATCTCATGCCTGCTGATCATAGGACAAACCTACAAACTATATAGCTTAGCGGGTGTTTTGTATGGATTATAGAGATGGGTGAAGGTGGGAAGAGGGAGCAGAGTTGCCTGAGCTGAGACGCAAAGGTGATGTTCAGTCAACAGGCCAGTCACCCTGTGCTTCATTTCAGTTAGTCTTTCCAATGGCTTTCTTTCCTCATTTGTTGTTATCAGCAGCCCAATGAGAAGTCTTTGCTCTCACCAGCCCTTTCTCACACCAAGACACTCAGGCTGTTTGGCATGGGAGAATCACACAAGGGAAGAGGAGAGCCTCAGACAGTAGTATCTGGACTCACTGGTAAGCAACTTCTAGATGAGGCAGCAAACTTTACCTTTAGAAATGGTAGCCTATCCTTGTCCTGGTGAAAGCTCTTGTGATGGTGTTTCTCCTGATACTTAATTTTTTCCGTGGAGGCAGGATGATTTGATATGCCAATACAATCATCTTTTTGTTTTGTTTTTATAATTGTTCCTATGTTAGGAATTGAAACACCAAGGGCAGGACAAAGGGGGAAGCCGGAAGTCAAGGGCAGAGGAGTTAGGAAGTGTTGGTCTGATGAAGGTAGGATGAGGTGAGGGTGGTAACCATGATAATCATTCCTGAAAGGCTGGAAGCCACTCATGTATATTGTGCAGCCTTATCACGGACATTTAGAGGAAGCTTGAGAAATGGGTGTGCAGAGTCAAGAGAGAAAAAGATGAACAAATAGGATGAATGTAGATAGAGGGGATTGGTCATATGGAGGGAGGTGATGAGGACAGAAAACTTGGGCATTTGGGTAGGGCTAGAGCTGTGCATGCTGGACTCAAAATAGAGTCTTTGGGCAGTTTCTCCAGTTGCAGATTAACTATGCTGTGCTATACAGGCACTAGATTTGGCCTAGAGCAGGCTCAGCTCAGCACTAACAGTTTATTAGTTGAAGCGCTGTGCCATGTTAACACATCTCTGCTATTTCCAGGACCAGCTTTGCAGCGCAGCTGCTTTCAGACAGTGTCTGAACTAATAAGTCCTGATGGACCCAAGCTGGCTCTGTGCAGACCCACTTGGGTGTTTCTGTGCTGTTCTCCACGTTCCAGGGGATTTTATTAGCTTGGCTGGAAATCCGGATCTGAACTTGCTTTGTGCAGGGTAGTTGACGTCAACGGTTAAGAAGACCTCCCGAATCTGGAGTTCTGGAGGAATCATGGTACAGAGACACCAAAGTGGTAATAAGTCCTAAAGGACCCACATGGACTTCATTGGTGGGTGGCTGAATTTCCAGATTGTGCTTTTCTGCGTTTCTTGTAGTAGTTGCATAGTCAGGGATGTTATATTATCCATGTATCCGAGCCTCGCCTGAGAATGTAGAGCTTCCTAGACAGGCTTTCTGTTGTACTGGTCTAGCTACTGAACAAGTACAAGGGCAAAGAAGTAGCTCCTGAGGATTAAAATCTGGCCATCTCACAGCTAGAAAGTTGCTAATGATGTACTTTAGTAGAGGAGATTCTATGTTTACTGAGTATTCATATAAATTTTTTTAAAATCCTACTACCCAAACCACTGAGATTTTTTTTGTGTGTGTGTGTGCATATAGGAAATTTCTACTTTCTTTATGAGTTGGGCCCATGGAACTGCCATTTTTAATGTTTTCTCTGAAAATCATAAGAACTAGAATTATTTTCTAGACAGAGAAATAATACTGAGACCTCACCTAATTGTAGGGTTGTAAGGGCAGGACTATGGAAAACCCTCAAATACTGCAATAAAGTCGCTGTGCGTGATATAGATTGATCTGGGCTGCATATAACAAATAAACATTCGTACGTAATGGCTTCGAACTGGTCTTACCAATAGCAACCAAAATCACACTAGCTGCTTAACAGGATGGGTGTGAAGGGCAGTGTCTTCAGTACACTTTCTCAGGGATAGGTGTTATGTCAGAACTGGAACTATTTATATCTTTCACTCATTTTAGCAAAGAGGTCAGGAATTGAAGGCAGTTTTCGAAGTCTGGTGTTGCACTCTACACCTGAAGTTACGACTGCTGTGTTTAATTTGTTCTGTGTTTTTCTGTCTTAGGAAAAGAAGTAGGGGTTAGCTGCAAGCTGAAAATTATTTTCAACCTTTATTTTTCTGAACTAGATAAGTTTAGTTGACTACATTTTTTCAGTCTGCTGTTTTCTTAAACTGTAAATTGATTAGCTTTTTTTATTGTTTTATGGGAACTGACATATGAATAGCACTGGAAAGATTGCGAGGGGGGAGGGAAATTTAACAATCCTATTATTTTTAGGAATTACTTATTTAAAAATAAAAGGAGCAGTTTCACATTAGACTTGGCAAGTTGTTTGAACAAATCTTATATATGCCAAAAGTCAGATGGAGGCAGAAATAAATGGACTGTGATGCCAAACCATAGGGCATCAGCACACATTAGATTAATCCTTCGTTCTTTCAAATGAGACTAAGGAACCTTTGTCTCTGTGCAACAACAGAGGAAGCGTTTGACTTGAAAATTTTGGGTCATATTGAGAGAAAATGTCATAGCAAAAGCAGCTGTGGAATACTTCATGCATAAAAGTAGTTTGCTTTGAAATCTGAAGTAAGCAGGTTTAGTATTTTTTTCCATTCAGTTCAATTTATCTGCTACAAAATACAACACAGTGCTGGACTGTTAGGGAGTTTGATTCAGAATTATAATGAATGTCAAAACTGCACAGGATACTTGAACATTAATACTTCAGAATAATTTAGATAAAGAACTTGGAAATAGTGTTTACAATGAACAAATATGTATGTTTTTTAACAGCTGACTTAAAACATTAGAAATACTATATAAAATATATGCACATATTTATATACCTTTTTAATAAGGTGAATGTGAATATGCTTATTTTAGAAGTTAGCACTATGTGGGCATATTTTACTTAATCCCCCCCTAAATTGGCATTTGCATCTCCTGAACAAAGCCTTTTGCCTGCAGGTAATTTGCACCATTTCTTACATGTCATCTCTTAAAAGACATACTGAGCTCAGCTGTGTATAAAGCAGATATAACTGGCAAGCTAAGGAGCCAGAAGGAAGCATAGCAAATAAAATAACTGAAAAGAGATGTTTTAATGTGTAACACCATCTCCTACTTCTGCTTTCTGCCATCTGGCTTGGAAGAGACCAACTTATGCCAACTTAGGCCTCTCTGCACATGGGAATAGGGCTGATTCAGCCAGTAATACAGCTGCACCAGTGTTGACCCTATAAATATTGAGAAGGGAAGTCTGAAGTTTTTATCCTTTCAGTGATAACCTGTTCTTGAACTTCTCAAGATTGACCTCTTCTTCATTCAGCTCGAACCCCTGCATGGTCTACCTTGCATCTAGGTTTCAGTAATGGATGAATTAGTGCTGTCCATTGCTGCCAGTGAGTTTATGAACATGTTTTTTTGGCCAGTCAACTGTGCCAGCATAAAGGGAAGCCAAAAGATGCTCTCAGGCAGAAGTCAATATTTATCTGTATTGCATAGCTGTGTACTGGAGCAAAAGACCACTCAAACCATCTAGTCACATTTCCACATGAAGTTTTGCTGAAGATAGAAAACAGTGCCCTTTTTAGATATCATTGTGTTTTATTGTAGGATTTTCAGGTGAAATGCGAGCCAGAAAGACTTTAAGGGGTGTAAATTATGTCACATTAAACATTATTTCCTTAGGGCACCAAATAATAAATGCTGTGATTACCAAACTGATAACCATTCTGTCTTTTACAACAGGCATGGCAGAAGTCCCCTCACTGAAGTTAGTACTATGTATGGTCAAGGAGAGGAGAAGGTGGTGAAATAACATCAAGTTAACATAACCAAGTAACAACTAAGAAGATATTTCCAAAAATCAAGTGTGTGCAAGTGTAAAGCCATACTTTATATGTAAGCATCTGCAAAAGAACCTGTTTGCAGAGGTAAATAGAGCTGTGTGCCATTTAGTACTCCCCCGAGAGTATTGTAAACCAGGGAAGAAACGTTGTAGTCTTGTGGCTTATCTCTTGCTTTCCCACCTCTGTAAAGTCACATAGGATCTAGTTTTCTAGTTAGCTTACACTGGTCAAAGACTCCAGTGTCATATATTTTCTGTGTTATTTCTATGCCATCTGCTCCTGCCATGGGTTCTGTCCCTTTGTTCCAGTGATCGTGTAACCATATGGCAAGTGAGAATAGCTTACTGATCTGGGTGAAAATTAATACTACTTTTTTGTGACTGGTTATTTCTCAACTGGATCAGTGAACAGAGCTGGCTTGTTGTGTGGCCAGGAGATTGCTAGTTGTGATGGAAAAAAAACAGCAGAGATGTGCAACAGGGAGAGAGCAGGGGTGGGGACCTCAGGACTGTGCTTTTCAGTGGCCTGTGATCTTTGGTCACTTGAAGCCATTCGTGAAACTGTATCGTCGATCTGTGCGTACCTGAATTCATTCATTATGCTAATAGTTAATTACCTTGTAGCTTACAAAATTTGTCAAAAGTTTGGGTGGTACAAAGTACTGGATTTATTAATTAATTTTTACTGGGTTCTTCTCAGAGCATGCTGCAGGACAGAGGACACAGGCACTGAATTAAAACCATTTACTTCAGGGTTGACTGATTCTAAAAAGAACATAAATAAAGTGATTATTAGATCTGACATCTTTACCCTTAGGCTACATAGTTTAAAGTCTTCCATAAAATGTTCATTTAATGGGCTCCATCATAATGTCTCCCTCTGACACACCTTTCGTGCATGGCTAGAAGTTAAGAAGGGAATGGAAAAGACTTGTGTAGGTGACGTATGGTTTAATATCTGTTTTTAAATGAAATCTTAACTTTATATTTCCAGACTTTTAAATAATCCTGTTTTTTTGCAGGGTGATGGTGGTAGGGAAATTTGTGCTCTCAAAGGGTTTTTTTCCTCTTACGCAATTGACAGATATTTACAGCTTTTTCGCTTGCTTAGCTGGCAGCTTTTTGCATGGGAATTCCATATAACTTGATATTAGTCTGTTATATATAGTATTCTATAAGCAATTTAAAAAAAAAAAGAAGGGGTGAATAGACCTTGCATCATCCCTAAGAGTTTCATAGATTTTAGTGGGAGTTTTATGTTTTTTTCCAATTTATTCATGTTGCTGTACCAGTGAACACTTTTTTCTTTTTTTTTTTTTTAATGGCCAGATTCATTAGTGCCTCATATCTGTCCATTGTGGAAGAAATTATTGCCAGCAATCCTTTGACAGCTGGTTCATTTTCACTTTGTTCTGTTTATATATTTTATAGAATTTGCCTGGTTGTATGTCTGACCTCCATGAAATATGATAGGCTTTTCTCTTTTTCTGTAATGGAAAGCTTCATTTAAGCTTTTATAGTCTCTTTCGCTCAGCTTCAGGATTCTGAGGTTCCATCTGTAGACTCCAGTATGACTGATGGATATATCACCCAGATTTTTGGATGGACTTTGTGTGATTTGGTTAATAGTGAATGAACAGTAGATTATAACTTAAGCAAAGTAGTCACACTTATCAACCCAGTGTTGGCATTTAATTGTTCTGCATTGTGTTTACCTCAGAACTCCCTCCTGTGGTGTAGCTGTAAGAGTACTGCATCTGGATTCACTCTGCATTGCTGGAGATGTCTGTCAGCTCAATAGAGAGAGAGGCATATACTTGCAGGGCATGGTACAGGTGGGTTTAGGCTTTAGGTGGGTTCGGCTGCCTCCTGGGAGTGCCTGTCATCTGTCTCCCTGACAATTTAGAGAGTGGTTTGCTAACTGAGATGCTTCCCTGGGACAGGATTAATTGAGCCCCTCTGTACTCTTGTATAATTATTTTGTATCCTTGTAGTGAATGTTGTCCTAGGAGAATAGCAAGTTGTACTGGCATATCTGTGAGTGAGCTGACCTGTACTGACTGCATGTTACCTGCAGCTTACAGCTGCAAGACAGTTGGTAGAGAGTATAATATTCAGTCAGAAAGGTCTTACCTCTCTCACTTGTTATTCTTGTAGATGAACAAGTTTCTCAGGGCTGAGCTATAGAGACTGTAGTAGTAAGTGTAGTGGCAGTCATCTGATGTTTTCCTTTAGATTTCAACAAAAAAGCTCTTCCTGTAGAGTCCCTTTAGTCTGCTTATTTTCTGTAAGATTATTTCTTATCTGGATGTGAATCTTAAAACTAAAAAAAAAAAACCTATTTTAAGTCTTAGTTTTGCTAGAAAATTGCTACAGTACTGCTTTTTAAGAAGTCTTTATTTATTTAGCTATAAGATATCCTTGCCCATATACAAGGATTGATAAATGTTAATGACATTAAAGAAATCCAGTTACCTTTCCTGGCTTCAGGCCAGAACACACACAAGTTAGATTTGGACACCTAAGTTCAAAAATCCGTTGCTCAGCATTTTTCTAGTCATGAAGTGTTTAAATTCAGATAAATAGGGCCTTCTTCAGCCTTAAGGCCATGTTAATATTGCATGCAGTTTTCCAAGCAGGCATTCTCCCAATTGCCTCTTTTTATCTGCCAACTTGACATCTAGTAGAGCCAATTTGAAACAAAAATATACTTCAGATGCTCCTGGAAATGGAGTAGGGTATTGCCTATGTTTTGGGGAAACTGAAGGTGAAAGAAACTCAAAAGAAACCACTTTTGCCTTTACCCACTCCTTCCCTTCTTCTTGTGTGTGTGCGTGCATGTGCATGTCCCTTCTGGTCAACCGTCTTTTGTGGCAGCTGTGTGGAGAACGTGACGTATACTCTGATCCCATCAGCATGAGATACTGGGACTGAAGGCTGTAACTCAGACTGTTCATTAGGGTATGATCACTTCTGTCCTCTGTGCAGTGATGAGTCCCACGGAGCTTGGGGAGAACCAAAGAACTGAATGGGCAGAGCTGTGCTGCTCTTCACATGGGGAAGAGCAACTGGCTGAGCCAAGGCAGCTACAGGACCAGGCTGTGTATCCAAAGGGGAAGAGCAGATGATGCTGAGCCTGGGATAGCATGGAGCAAGCCTTAGTGATGGAGGGCCATTATCTGGGTTGGGAAGGCAGACGATTGATGAGGAAGAGATGGGATACTATATCCCTTGGGTTTGTTACACTGAGCACTCCTTACGTGCAGGTGTCTCCCAGACTTAGCAGGGACGGATAAATTCAGGGTGTTACTAGAAGGTTAGGAAAAGTACATATCAACTAAATAAAGATGTGAACTTCATTAAAAACAGCTACATTAGGAAGGATTGTCTACTTGATTGTTCACGTTATACAAGATGCAACTTAGCATTCAGCTGGACTCATTCCCAGTGTTCATAAATCTATGCATGAAGAAAGCAGAGCAAGTGAGCGCTAAAAGTTCCTTTGGGGTTTTTTGTTATTTTTCTTTTTGTTTTAAATTTTGAAACTCACATTTAGTGTGTATATTTTAAAATGTTCATGTGAAACACATCAAAGTAAACACATGCAGTGTGTTTCTTTCACTGTCATTAATCACTGTAGTGTTTTAAAAAGTAACAAAAAAATACACTAATGTTAAACTGTGGTCAAGAATTGAAATATACACAGCTCCAGAAATTTGAAGTTTGCCTTTGCCAGGGCAAATGTAGCTTGACAACCGTGTGTGTTTATGTATCAGCATATGAAGCAAGTGTGGTTAGCAAATACGGACTTTTTCCATTAAAAATCCTCAACTTATATTGAAACTTTTTCAAAGCACTTTTTCAAGGTACCTGAAGACTCAGCTAAAAATGCAGGGGAAGAAAATGACTAAGTTCTCTGAGCCGCTCTGAGAACTATTATCCTCCAGCACTTTATCACAAAATGCACTTACTTTTTAAACCCTGCTTATATCTTTATCTGGGCAATTTCTGTTTGTGACACAACTGAATAGCCAAGAGTGAATGTGAAAGATGAGGGTTGTTTGGGGCTTTTCTTGTCACTGAGGTGTCAGTGAATGGCCTGTGAGAAGTCCACCTGTTCTCTGCAGATGTGTTGGGGATAGGCTTTCAGCCAGAGTGGAGGACAGCTATTTTTGGTTGTACTTGAGGTTCCTACTTCCCTGTTTTCCATAGAAAACAACTGTGCTGCCTCTCTCTCCACAAACCTCCTGGATGCTACTGAAAGGGGAAGGACAATATGGCACTTCTGTTCCTTCCAGCAGTCTCCCTTGTGAATAGCTGTGCAGCCTGCCTCTGCTGCTCCTCTCTGCTTTCCTCAGCAGCACCATAACACAAACATCAGCCTGATCCCTGTCAGTCCATTCTCTGGGGTCTGGGTACTGGTTACGTACGTGAAATGCTTTAGTAATTTTCCTTGCTCTGATGAATGCCTATATGAAAGGAATTGGGACAGAACTGGCAGTGTGCAAGCTAAGAAAGATGATGCTGTCACGTTGCTCTTCAGTCAGATGTAGGAAGTTGTTTTCATAAATATAAGTTAGATTTTCCCTACAAGGAGAACTTGGATAGAATGTAACTAACTGGGGACCCTTATAGATGTTTTTTCAGACTTGAATCAGCATCCTTGTGGGAGCTGTTTCTTTTCTAATTTTTTTTTTATTTCACAGAGAAATCGTACTTTTGTGGCTCTGCTTTTTGTCTTTTTTTTTTTTTTTTTTTTTTTTTACTAAAGACACAGAAAAGAGAACAACTGTCAGAGGCTTAAGCCAGAGGTGCTGTATTCTCTCAGCTTCTTTTTACTGTGAGGGGAATTAAATGCGCTCTTTATTTTTCAAGACTATAAGTAACAGATAAACAAGTATGGATATTTTTCATAGCAGTAACAACCACTCAGAGAATTCCTGCCCCATATTCCTGCATAATCTGACTTCCTGAAAGCTTTAGAGGACCACTGTTTATTCCCACAGATATTTTACCTTTTGCACTTTTAACTTTTCAATGTCCACACTGTGCTTGGCCTAACTTACCAAAGCATTCTCATTGTCTTTGTGACTAATCAGGGCAACATATCAGTTCATCTCACTTAACTGAGATGTCAGACTTAGTGGCTCTCTAGGGGGAAGTGGTTTTCAAAATCTAAATCATCCCCAGGTGCATACCTTTCCTGTGGCAGATAGAGAGTGCCAGGAAGTCTGGAATCATAATTTAGGTGCCTTGATCAGGTAGGATGAATTTGGGCTGAGGCATATAACTTTTATGCAGAAAATATGTGAGTTTTCAAAAATTGTCAATCCAATTAATTCTGAATATCTTGGAGAAGCATGGCAGAAAGTTAAATACTTCTCAATTTACAAGTTCATAACTTTTTCCTCTCCCCCTACAGAGGCTGCTACTGACCCCCCTAAGACACCTGACAGTGAACCTTTGTTTACAAAACTACGCAATCCATGCACAGGCAAGTTTTGGAATTCTGACATTCTTAATGTTCTGGTTGACTCCCTCCACCACCAAAAGATTCATATTTTGCATGCTGAAATAATGATGATATTGTAAGTCTTACGTGCCAAAGATACTGCTGGTGATGCCAGATAGTTAATGCTGTGCAAACATTTAGGATTTCTTTTATAATTTTAATTGGTTGAACTGTTTATTCATCAGGAATATTGGCAGCACAAAAAAGAGGTGTAATTTAAGTTCTGTTTTTAAGTGCATTAGTTTGGGGAGCTTACAGTGTTGGGTGTTGAGCGTGGGCTTTTTTTTAATCCAAATTTAGGCTTCATAGCATTCATCATATGCTATAAAATAAATAAATAGAGTTAGAAGAAGTGATTCAGTTATACTTACTGAGCTTTTTGAGTCTTGTTATTTTTAAATCTAATTTTCTTCTTTCCCTGGTCCAGCTGGTGTTGTCTCTTTTCTCCTTAATAGATGATGAGGCACTTTGAATTCAATACATTGGAAAGACCAGCAAATGCAGGCGATATAATGATACCACCATCTCACAGTTATTTTCTTCTAGTCAGATTGTTCTTTTTGTCAAGGATTTGTTATTATATGAGTAATGTAATAATTGGAGTATGAGATACTGCAACACTAACTTGCAGTAAGCCTTTGTTAGGGTTAATAAATTTTGTTTGAAAAACACATTTCATGCTGCTTTTCTTTCCATTCATAAGCTCGTTTGTTTTCTATGGATTTAAGTTGTATGTTTTTGTTTTGAAATTCATTGCTAGTATTTATGTGTGTTTGTAACTAAAGTCTTCAGGTACATTTTAATGTCACAATATAGTAATTGCTACTTGTTCTCAACAGAGGAAAATAATTAAAAACAATAGATACAGAATGTGAAATCACTTACTCATCATGATACCTGTTTTCTGATTGCTCAGATTTACAGTGGGAATATATAGCCATGGATATTTTCCACCTGCTCTATTATATTGGCTTTCTAGTTTGTTATGTTTTTAAAAGTGTAGATATTAATTTGCTTTTCTCAGTGGAAGAAGAGATCTGTTTACTTTGTAGAATCAGAGATCTTGGGAAAGATTTCTGGAGAAAACCTGAAGTACAATGATTGCCTGGGTGTGTTCCTTTAGAATTTACAGGAGCTTATTTATAGACCTGCATAAACTTTCAGTTATGTAGCCTATTATAAGTATAGGGTCTGAAAATGGAAGGACTGAGAACACCCTATTAATGTATTTTCCTTACATTTGAGTCTAACAGATGAATTGTTGATGCCAGATATTGTATAAATACGCATTGAAGGACTTGGAGCACTATGGAATTCATGCTAACCGCTTTATTAAATGAAAGTATGCATGATCCCTTTTATAGACAGGTAGAAAGGGCAAAATTTCTATCCCTTACAAAGACTATAAACTAAGGTTCTGCCTACAATCCAGAAGTACCACAAGAAGCAATTTTCAGAGCGCTGAACTAAAAGAAGGGAAATAACCATGCTGCAAAACATAAGCAACTAACTGAAGTGGTAAAGTTGTGAGCAAAGCTGCCTAGGTTCTCTCTCCATCCACTAGAGTTTCTGCCTAATGACACTGTTGGGAACCTGTGGTGACTGTCTTTTTAACACAAGCAAATAAATTAAGGAGCTGGAGTTAGGCAATAGGAACCTTTCCCAAGATTTCGTAGCTCACCATGGCATTTGGCTAGTGCGCTCACTGGTAGGAGTCTTAAGTTGTTCAGTGAGCGCTTCTGCGAGTAGTTTGACGTCTGGTGCTGATCAAACTATGGTGTAGACCCTTGCTGAGAAGCACATGGTAGTGACAGAGACCTCTACTCCCCCTTATATCTACTCTTCACTCCTCTCCTCCCCAAAATAAAAATTATTATCAGAGAACTGAAACTATATCCTTAGGTGAGGTTAAACATCTGGTCAGTCTTTTGGATAAAGGGGGAAAAAATGCGTTATCAGTCATTTTGGGGAAGAGATGTGTCTGCCCATTTTCACTGACCTCCCACCGCACCTAGGGATCTCTGCAGACTGAGAACAGCGGTGCGGATGTCAGCTTGCAGGGGCTTACATTGAGACTTTTCTGCGCCAGCCCATGATCTGTAGGTCAGTGCAGCTTTGCAATTTATGTGTTTTGAGCAAGACTGCCATGTTGTAGTTGCTCTTGTCTCTTGGAGATGGATTGATAACCAAGACAGGACCAGTCCAGCCAACAGACTGAACTGATCAAATTTCAGTGGCCCCTTGTGTAGTTCTGGCAAGTTCCTATTTTAGACGTGGAAAATCCCAATCCTGTTTGCAACATATTCATCACCCTTTCATTATAACCCAGAACTAATGTGAAATGGCAGAGCTGTGTTAATGGGGTAACCTGAAATAAAGCTTTCCTTTTCCTTTCCAAACTATCAACATTCTGATGGGCACTTCGAAGCAACTTCTTTTAGCTTCCTTGTTCACCTTATTTGTCTACCCATACTGAGTCGTCAGCAATCCATTTTGATGCACAAAACCAAAATTATTTCAAATTGTCACTTGAAGGTTTGAGACGTTTGTTCCCCTAACCCAGAGTCTGGTGTCTTGGAGACAAACATGATGGAAGGAGAGGGAAATTTCTTGTTTTCCACCTTCCCCCTTCAGTACAGACAAAAGCTGATGTCTTGAGTGATTTTGATTTGGGTTTGGATCAAAGGCTTTGTGTTGTAAGATGAACTATTCACACATCTTATTTATTGATTCAAATTCAGTTTGGTTTATGGAGCTGGTAAATGAACATCTGTATATAATAGTTTTCTTTGTCTGAGCTTTCTTTGTAGTGAGTTTATGTAGGATGTGTGTATGTTTGTGTGTCTGTATGTATATAAGGCACATTCTTCAGATGTACTGGGTATTCGTTTGATTTTTGTGAAAGCTTACAAACACAAACCAGATTTCTTTTCAACAGGGGAAGCAACTCTTTACTTATTCAATAGTGGTGCACAGCAGCTGTTTGAAGTAAAAGCTTTTCATGAGGAATATCGTTCCTGGTTTATAGGTCAGACTGTTCAACAAGGTGAGTAATACAATGTATCCTTCCCCCAACTGTAACTAATGTTCATACACAGACCTTCCCTCTCTCTTCTAGTAAATTTACAGGTGTTTTTCCTAGTTGTTTGAGGCATGCTGCATCACATCCCCACCTTCTGACACTCTCGTTTGCCATCTGGATTTAACCAGGGCTAGGGGCTTTGTGGTCTCTCTTTAAAAGGCTGCCTTTGGCAGCCTCAATTAGACAGATGTTCATTTGTCTTTGAGAAAAGGGGGTGGTGTGGAGGGGGAGGGGGAAGACATTCAATTGTATTTAAACTGAAGTGCCATAAAATACTTAGCTTGCCTTGTCAATCAGACCAGCAAGTCTTCAGTTTAAGTTAAATATGTGTTATCCTGTGGGAGGGAAAAAGGGCTGTAAGGCCTTAGCTGGCTAAGCAGAGAACAGTGATAGAGCTCCAAGCATTGGAATGTACAGTCTTGCTTTCTTTTAATTACCTCTGTAGTCCCCTGCGTGAGTGCTGGGATCTCAGGATAGGCCTGCTGTCAGAAGGTGCTGTTTCAGTGTTTTGTCTGAAGTGAGCTCGTCTATACCATCCCAGTCATTCCCTGATCCTACCTCAGCTTTCTGAAAATGAGGAGGAAACTTACGTAATTGCTTGTGACGGCTTTAACAATCCTTTATCGGTAAGGATGTCACTGGAGTAGTGTTTCTTTGCCAGCATGTCCATAGTCCAAGCAATAATTATTAATTCAGGAGATGAAGGTATATTTACTTCATCCTTTTTTAACTGGAAAAAAGACCATTTATAGTAACAAAGCAACTCCCTCAGACATATGCCTTCTTTAATGGTAATATCCCAAGGTGTGTGTTAACTTTTAAACATCCTCTGCAGGTGCATATTGCAATGCAAGCAGTATGTCTGTGAGCTTTTCCTTGCTCCATCTGGAGGTGAGCCAAAAGACTGGGTCTGCTCCCTGCTCCCAATTATGTCCACATTGTGTTCTTCCCCTCCCTTTCTAACCTCTGTTTTTGCCCTTGGGAAATAATTGCCATAAGGAATCATCGCCTCAGTTTTCTTTAAAAGATACAGGGAGAAAAATTGTTCCTGAATGTTAGGACTGCTGCATTTCTGAAACGGTCAGGGGAAGAACAATGCAAGAAAGCTATGTGTTTGCAGTTAAAGCAAATTATCTTCTTATCTTCAAAGAAGGGCAGAGGTCTTTTTATGCCTTTAGAACAATTAAAAATAACTCTTCCTGGCGGTACAGTGGAAAACGTTTAAATGGAAGCTTTGAGAAAGTGGCTAGTAATTTTTCTCCCTCCAGTTTTATTATCAAAGCTTTCATGTTTGTAAGTAGTCCTGGTGCTTGCTTTGCCTCACGCAATGCATCCTGTTAGCCAATCTAACAACTGTACCGCTATCAGCTTTGTCCAAACCACGTTCTTTCCACCCAATCTTTTGCTAGTTTTAGGGCCATCACAATAGGATTTCCTTTTCTTTAATTATCTTAATCATGTGAGTTGAAGCAAAAAAAAATTGCATTTATTTGCTTTTGGTTTGCTAATTAATGTCAAATTGTCATCAATTATTGGGTCTCATTAGTGAATTTCCTTGATGTTACATTGTTTCCAATTATCTACAATTACACAAAAAGCCTGACTAAGCCATTGTCCTGCAATGAGCTCCAGATGGGCAGAGGTGTCTGTTTCAATGGGAGACCAAGTTCTTCCTTTGTGTGTAACTTTGAATACAACATACTGAGCGATATTTTCTGATCTATTCAAGTTTATTTTGTTCTATTAGGAGACTGCATGCAGATTCTCCCCCTGCAAATGAGAGGCAGCTCTAACTTAACTAGCTCTTGAAATTCTTTCTTGCCCTGGCTACTACCTCTTCTGCCAGCACAGTGTTACCTTGCCCAGTGTTTGAGGTGCGGTATATTGGTATCCCAAAACAAGTTTCTGTTACACCCAAACCTGCCAATAGAGGGCAGCTTCAATTTTGCTGTTTTTAATATAGTCCAGAAAAAGACAAAACTAAGTGCTTGAAGCCAGCAGACCTGCAGCAGAGCTTGTGCTTTGTTTTGCCAGGGTTGAGAATTGAGCTCTTTCTGTATTTTTAATATAAAATCATAAATACGTTTTTTCGGCCCATTTTATTAAAATATTGGGATAACTGCTGAAAAAAAAGATTCTCCTTTTCTGCCCACACTCCTGAAAAACATTCAAAAAGAAAAAGTTCAATATATTGTGCCTCTTGGTACTAAGCTTACTTTTACATATCTGTCACTTAGATGGCCGCCTGCTGTTTGTTACACCAATGGACCCTTTATTTCTGATCCTTTACTACCTCATAAAGGCAGACAAGGAGGTAAGCCTGCTTTATTTTTTCACTGGAATTCTCAGGAGAAACCATTTTGACTCATTTTCTGCAGAAATTATGTAAATTTTACGAAGAGGGGCTTCCATAATAGTGGAAATGTAATTTGCATTTAAAGCAGAGATGTCCACCCTAGGAGTATTTTTGTTTGCATCAAGTTTTTTGTCGGTAAAGTATATTCCAGGAGTTGGCTTACAATCTCAACAAACTCTAATCTCCTCTTTTTAAAAGAAGCAGAGAATCTCTTTTGTCCTTTCATGAGAGCGTATCACAGAACTATTGAATTTAAAATGGTGAGATGTCATCAGAGTAAAAAAAAAAAAAAACCACTTATGCCCCTTCTGAGGCATCAGTAGATGATTCATTTGGGGAAAGAAGGGGAAAAGAGAGAAGAATTTGGATGCTATGGGGGAGAAAGAAGAAATGTTTCTGTAGCAGTTTGAACTTGAAAGGAAACATTGCCTTTTAGAAGCAGTATTTGTAGAGATGCATAGAACAGCAGCAGGATGATCAAGTATCCAAAAGTTGGATAATTAATTAATGGCTTAATTCATTTATCATGGGTGTGTCAAAACCTCACTTAGATTTCTGCAGTGTATCAAAAGGCATAGGCAAAGTTATTGATTTATTGTTTATAACCTGGCTGTGGAAAAAAGGGCATAAAATAAAATATAAATGTTGATCCTTGGGTTTTTTTTCATGGAGGCAATAATTTCACTTTATGCATCATAAGAGTTTTTGCTGTAAGAGCATTTCCTATAAGGTTGCTTGCTATTTTCCGCTTTAGATTGCAAGCGGAGAATGCAGAAGAACAATTTTTGTGTGATGAAAAAATAAAGTCCAACTAGACATTTGTAACAGTATCCTATTGTTCTGCAATTATTTTAAATTATTTGTGTTACAGGATATGCAAACATATTCTGTATTTCTGTGGTCTGTTCCTGCTTCAAGGTGGCCCATCAGAAGTCATTTCACAAGGAATAGTTTAGCTTGTTCTCTAGGCACTGTGCTTTGTTTGAATTCAGCATCCGTTTGAAAGCTTTATACCAAACTTAAATTAGGGAAACAGTAAATCTGCTCTGTCTATGTGGTAGAGAGTTGAGGTAGCCTGAATAAAGGACAATTACTGCTGCTATTTCTGTGCATGGGAAGAGTCCTGTACTGCCCTTTACTTTCTCAGTATGTTGCTTTCTAGGTTTTCTTGTTTCCTAGGCAAGGCATGGTGCTAGATAAATGCATCGAGCTGTTCTGGGTCCTATAATGGGGCAAATGCCTTCTTGCAGTGCCCTGCCTAAATTAGCATATTTGTCAGTGAAGGGAAGTCTTGAGGACTGTGTTGCAGATACCTCATGCAAGGCCAGCTTGAATGCAGCACAATCGCTTCTGGCTTGAACTAATCACTATGAAGGTGCCCACGGGGTATCTCAGTATCATCCTTTGCACCACCCTTTGGTTTTGGTAGTGTGATGCAGGGTTGCTTAATCTGTCGTCTGAGCAGAGCCATCTCCTATCCAGCAGACTTTCTTGGCTTAGGCTCTGTGCCCCTGCACAATGTAAATGTGACTGTCTTGCTTCAGGACACAAGGAGGTTTGTGCAGGTGAGTTATCTATAGGAAACAGTTTATTGCAGCTTTATTTCTGCCTCTCGTAACCTTTTTGCTATTGTTATTGTGCCTTTTCTTTTTCAGGAGAAAAAAACTTCAAATCCTTTCAGGGTTTTTTTGTTTGGGTTTTTTGCTTGTTTTTATTGTGATTTAACAAAGAATGGCTACTTTTATTAAGCCTCTGACTGTCTATCAAGAGGATTAATTAATAATGAAAGCAGCATACCCACGTGCTTTTTTTCATGACCAGTATAATGACTTCAGCTTTGGCTCCTGAGACTGTGCACTGTCTAAGGATGGAGAGCTCACTGAGTCTTTGTACTGATGCGCTAAAGGATCTTTCCAAAGGGAAGGCTGCCAGTTGTGCCAAACCATGCTGAATGATTATGCATTGTTTGGCAACGGCAAAATTTGTTTGATGGTTCTGTCATGTGTGGGGCTATTAAAGTTGTGCCAAAATCACTTTATATACATACTCTGGCCAAACTGGAATTGACTTTGCAGAGGTGAAAGGTTAATACTGTGTTCCAGAAGCTGCCCTGCTCCTTTGAGATTTATCTTTATGGAAGGAAAAGCAAAATTTGAATGGAAGTTATGACACTGGGTTTAATCCAACAGGTTTTGGTCTAAAACAGTATTGGCACATACTGACTACTGTGTCTTATGTCATCTTCCAAAAAATCCCACTGTACTTCACATTAGTTTCTCCCCATGTTGTATTAAATTTGTTCTTTTAAGTGCAGTAGTTGAAGAGTTCAGCATTTTGCAGGTATTTACTGGTTTGAAATAAATATTTATAGTTTGCTTTGTAATCAGTTTCTGAATGTGTCACGTGTTACCATTCAAAATACGATCTTTAAATCCTTTATTTTAAAGCTATGACAATTGTATGTATACTTCTATATATGTGTAGTGAGTTCTAACATTATAATAATGCTTTTATAATCTCTGTGATGTATTTTCAGCAGCAAGGAAAGTTCCAGCCACTCGATCAAGTTGTGCTAGACTCAGACTACCCGAACTGCCCATTGCTGCTGAAGTGTGCAGATGTTAAACAGTACATACATCATGTAACAGAAGAAAAAGGTGAAAAAAGGGGCTGGGAGGCAAAAAAGGACTGGATTTGTTAGTGCCACTTCATTACAAGATAGATTTAAATACTGGTTTTTGCTTTACCAAACACTCAAGGTGCTGGATGAAGTTGTACTTTAAAAACAGAAGCTTAGGCTAAGAAGTTGTCGTTGCATTATTGTGAATAGTAATGTGTGGATCTCAGATTATCTGCTGGAAGTCTAAAGTATTTGTGCAGTCTTGTTGCTAGCTGTCATAAAAATGATAAATTGATCAGATCTGGCTTCTTGACATTATTGTATGTGTTGTGAACTCTCTTTGCCTTTTGATGAAAGTTTTACATCTCTCTAAATTCTTTATTTAATGTAGGATGATCTGGTGTGGAAGTTAACTGTTTTCCATTTGGCTTTTTTTCCTCCCTTTGTCACAAAGCATTCAAACAATAAGTAGGAAAAAGCTGGAAAAGAGAGAATATGCTGCTGAGAAAGGAGAGCACAATTTTGCTAGCTTTGCATAATTTAGTGTTGTGCGTTTAAGTTCAAAGACTTAATTTTTTTTTTTTAATAAAAACCTTGATTGGGATGCATAAGTTTATGAGAGAGAAAACCTACATAGAAAAAAATAGCAAAGCATTAATTCTGTGCATAGTATCCTCAACCTTTGCCCAGAATTCCCTTTGGTATGGGGGCTTTTATTTTATTTGAGGACAGTATATGCTTTCTAGGGAAGACGGAGCACTACTTAATTTTTGCAGCTTGGCAGACCCACAAAAGATGCAAGACCTCAGTTTTTGTATTCAGCCCTTTAAAGAGCATTCTCCTTACGCTTGCTGACTTGATAGTGAGTGGAGATTTACCTACACACAGATGGAGATCTACAGGAGGAGTTACAGGAGTCTGAGAGCATGGAATCTTCCACCAGGAGCAAAACAACTAAGCTGTCTGACGCTTAGGCTTAGCTCCTCCAAGAAGTTGAGGTTAAAAGCCAGAAATATTGGAAATTTGCTTTCGCAAAGCACTCTGCCCTTGCCATTGATAAGGCAGAAATTCTTTCCTGTGAGGGTGGTGAAACACTGGAACAGGTTGCCCAGAGAGGTGGTAGATGCCTCATCCCTGGAAACATTCAAGGTCAGGTTGATCTAGTTGAAGATGTCCCTGCTTATTGCAGGGCAGGTTGGATCTTTAAAGGTCCCTTCCAACCCAAACTATTCTATGATTCTATGTAAGAAGAAATATTTAGGTGATCTAGAGATACTTGGGAAGTGGCTAAGGAAAGGTGATGGAAGAATGTAAACTCTGCTAAGAAGTAAAACACCAGACCTCTTTACTGCTGCACAGAACATCAAGGGATGGGAGAGCTCTGAAGTTTTTTTTCCTGAAAGATACTGATGCACAAGTTTAAGTATTTCCTGTATAATAATTGTGCATAAGCAGTAATGTAGGGTACTTGCCTCCCCCAGGAGATCAATTTGAACTTTAGGGCAGAACAAGTTTCCATTTCCTCTCTTTAACAAGAGAGGAGGAAATCTGGGCAGCAAGACCATTGTTACAGTCTTGCTGTGACTGAGGTAGTTGGAATTACGTGCTGTTTTGATACTCCTGGATTTCGAAAGAACCTTTGGAAAACATTTAGTTACATTCAGTATCATTAGGAGCAGCATTTCTTTGGGTGAGTTCTGACTTACGAGAAGGCTTCTTTAAGACAGATGCACCTGAACTGCTTTTGCCTTCCCATGAAGTGATAAATACCACCATCGAAAACTGTTATTAAGCTTTTAGGTAATTGCTGTGCCTTACAACTTGTCTAACACTGGCTAAGGGTGAGAGAAGGGATACTAAACTTATGTGCACCCATCTGAGAAGGTGCAAAATCATGCCAGATCCTCTTGGCTGTCAAACTAAGAAGTCTTGGATTATTTTTCTGAAGGGGCACAGTGCTGCCTTTGGGCAGTATTTATGTTCCCTTCTTAACAGCAAAATAAAATGTTTATTAAATGTATTTGCTATAGACAAGGTCTTATATCTTGGTCTCTAACCTCTGTATCCATTCTGAAATTGTATTTGCACTTGTTATCCATCAGAGCATCCTCTGATAAACTGCATGGTGTTAGGCTGTAGTGAAGATGCTTTACTGCTTGTTTTTTTGCATTCATGTTTTTTAGAATGTCTAAAATGATGTAAGTCTGTGTCATTTTGCCAGCAAATGATACTAACTGTTACAGAAGTTACTTTCACTTTTTGGTTTTTGTTTTGAAATGTAAGGTAAAAGTTGCTTTTGTCATTAAAGCTGTACACACATGCACATACCAGCTATATGTGATGTGCTTGGATGTCCCTAGGCATGTACTTGCTGCTTCTTTTCTTGTTCAGGCTTGGGTTGGGTAGAAAGTAACAGTGGGGCTTGTTGTTAGGATTTCTTCCTTTTTTGAGAACACCAAGCATATTGTTATGCAACAAGCACAATGGCGCTTGCTTGCCTGTCATGTACAGATCACCTTTCTGTTCAATCCACTTCTATGTGTTTCATATTCTCGTGTCTTTTATTGCCTGTAAAAAATACTAATATTATGACTAAGGTACTCTTTTTGTAGCTCTAAGACCTGTTGTCCACTTTGTAGCCTTTCTTGTTTAAAGGAGTAAGGCTTTAGGGCAAGAAGCATCTGTTGTGTTGAGTCTTCTGCAGCTCTGATCTGTTTGGCAGAACCTAACAACGTAATTATTTCACTCTTAATTTAATCTTGAGGCATTTAACATCTGTCTAACAAATTCTTACCCTAGAGCGCTCACAGTTTACACTTACTGAATTAGCAGAAAGTCTACCTTCCTTGGCCTCAGTGTTGAAGGGCACTGAAAATTCATTTCACTGGATTAAATTCCCAGTTACCTGCTTTAGTAGTTGGGGAAAGGGTGTGTTACAGCTCACTAAATCTGTGTGCAGCAGGTTGTTTGCTAATAAATTCAAAATCATGTAGAAAGTACAACAGAGAAGGTTTAAGAAAGGGTTATGAATTCCAGTTCTAGAGTGTTGCTCTGTTTCGTTTTGTAAGGCAAAAACTGCACTGTGATCTTGTCTGATGTGATTAACATGAAGAGCCAAGAAAACTTACCTGATTAGAATAACTAAGTAATATTGCCAAGCTTGTATTCCCAGAAGGTAGGAAAAAAGGGGCCATATGAGTTTCAGAGTTATGGAAAACACTGAGAAAATGGATGTTAAAATGTGCTTTAGGCAGTTTGCTCAACAATACATCAGGGAAACTTCCAAGTCTACATAGCGATTACCCGATCGCTGAACATATTATTTAATTGTAGAACCACTTATATTCCATCTGTATTTCTCAAACCCAATCTTTCCAGATGTCTCAGACCAGTTTTATAGGCACCAGACACATTAGGGAACAAAAGGCTTTCCAATATATACTCATATTATCAAACATAGTCACTAACTCTCACCAATATCAAATGTGCATCACATGTTAAATCCACGTTCCAATATTGAATCCTTTTGTCAGCAGTTTGTGACTTTCATAACTCACTTTAATTCTTCAGAGGTCTCAAATATTGTCAGTTTCTAAAGTTTAATAGTCAAAACTGTCAAGCACACAAAATATTTTCAAACAAAGTGATCTCTGAAGGGTTCAGTGTAATTATTTTTCACATGTTTTAATGAAAATGGCTTCACAGTTCTACGTTTCCTTTCCCTAACTGAGTCACTCTGAATCATGCTGTTGTGGGGGAGTCTGACTGGGAATCCGGACTAGAATTACTTTTCAGCATGGATTGGGGGATGGTGGCCGGAGGATGTCCCTTCCTCGAACTTTCTTAGATAAGAGAGGAATCCACAAATCGTACTCACTGTACTTGGACCCAAACCATGTTAGCTTTTTGAGAAGCAGGTTCAAGTATCCAGAGTGTCTGCCCCATTTTCTGTTGCTTTTCTTTCAGAGCCATTTAGAAACTTCTAAGTCCTAAAGGGTGCAGCCAGCAATGTCACAGCTAATTACTTTACCTGCAACGCATCAACTTCATGAAGCAAAGTGTATATTAGTGGTATTTTTTCCTTTTTGCTCTGAAGAATTTTTACATTTTACTCCTCTACAACTGTTGAGATAGATTTAAACTTTATCTTGTAAACTGCTTTCCTCGAACTCTCCATACCCCCTACCATGCATACACAAAGAGCACATAATAGTTAGCTATTTGTATGCAATTTGAAAGAGCCAAGATAAAGCCCAAAGAAGGAAATGCTGAAGGAATCATAAATAATATGTTGTTGTTTGCAAGGGGGGAAGGAAACTCCAGGAACTTGAGTGTTTGAATATGATACTGGATCAGTAAATGACATGAAACAGATGTAGGTATTTATGGGAATGGTATACAGGAGATTAAAAGTTATTGAAATACCTGTTTAAGAAAAAGACTGAAACACAGTGGGCTCTAAAATCTCTGGCGAAGTCTTACAAGACATTTCATTCCATTTCCAAAACGTAGCTTTCTGTAAATTAATACTGAATTTTTATTCTGAAATTTCCATGAACTTTTGTAATTTTCTCTCTCTTTTGCCTCAGCATTGTGAACTCATGTATCTCCAGATAACTGATCACATGTGAATAGCAAGTGTTCATGATACCCTAGTTATCACAGGGGAAACACTTTCTGAAATTCTTACATCATGGAGTTAATTTATGTTGCTCAGTAAATCATAAGTGAATCATGTACTTCCTCCCAGAAGGAGTGTGTTTCAGTATTTTGGATTTTTTATTTTCTTTTGATGGTGTATTAAATTACATAAAAGGGGAGTAGAAGTAAAACTTCTGCTTTAGTCACCCTGTGAAGTGAGAAGGGAGAACTGTGAGAACTGATAGGAAAAGGGTTTATTGAAAGGGTGGATGGTTTGTCTTCATAAACAACTCTCTGTCCTGGCCCCTTACTAGTTGCTGGAACTCAATAAGTAAAGGTTTAAGATATTTGGTTTTGGCTTTTTTTTTTAAAAAAAGGGCAGTTCTGGAACCAACAGTTTGTGTTGTGAACTATGTAGTTAAAATGACCAGTCTGGTGACACAGGGCAGTGAACATTTGGCAAACTACAAGGGCTTGAGAAGAGTCTTAGTGAATTTAGGCAGCCCAAGATTACACATAAATAATAAAAATATGTGCTTTGCTGGATTAGGGCCTAATCAAAGAATTGTCAAGTTGTTCAGACTTGTGCATATCAGCTAGTCT
This sequence comes from Fratercula arctica, assembly GCA_947846985.1. Classification (NCBI taxonomy): domain Eukaryota; kingdom Metazoa; phylum Chordata; class Aves; order Charadriiformes; family Alcidae; genus Fratercula; species Fratercula arctica. The sequence goes on along the minus strand of CANTUZ010000001.1, from coordinate 29,865,495 downwards.
GTTTATTTTTCCACATTTCCAATATTTTTGGAACGTATTGCCCTGATATCAAACATGTGAAAGCCGCAAATTAACTTTCATGCTGTATCTACAACTTAAAAGATTTTAAATGTATTGAAAGTGCAGTCCAAACCACTCATGGTTTTCTTCCCCTTACTTGTTTTTTCTCAGAGATCGGCACTCAGAAATTCCACAAATACAGCCAAGAGAAGACACTGAAGTGGTTAAAGAAAAAGGTATTGTGTTTCTCTTTTACTTTCAAAATTGCTTTATGTTTAAAATGAAAATGCTTATTAGGTTGTCCATATCTGCATTTGAGCCATGTAGTGTCTTTCAGTTCAAGGTACGCGTCCTGTCCAAGAAGGACAGACGCCACAGTACAGTTGCACTTGGGAATGAGATGGGGCATTAACAAAATGACGTGTTTGTTCCATTCCTCTTTCTGATGGGGCTGGTATGAAAGGGATTCATGGAGTGTGGGGAGGAAGAAGAAGCTGAAGTTCAGCTTATTTCTGTGTTGTGTAGGCTTTGCATAAGTTGAGGGGCTTGTCTTTTGTCCACTTCACAGATGGGCTAGAGGAGAGCTTTCACCGTTGCAACTGTTAAATTCTGCCATGCTTTAAAGCTGGACAGAAATGCTTGGGTTCGTGCTACAAGTGGGTTTCCTTGTGAAGCTTTGGCAGACTCTCATAGAATGGTCCTGGTATGGTTACTGCTATCTTGATCCAATCATGCCGTTCAAGTGGTCTGTACAGTATTCAGAAAATAAACTAGGGTTATAGTTGAGCTTGATGTGGTCTGTGTTCTGGTATAAAGAAGATGAATCTAATTTTACACACACACGTGCCCCTACTGTGATGCCACTTTGAAGAAAAAGTTCATCACATGATACAAGGAAATCTTGTCATTTAAATTAGTCAACCCAAGCACAAAATCTGGTCTATTTTCTGATGAGGCATGAGGATATCTGTTTTGCAATGAATACCTGAGTATTTACATTTGAACAGGAACCTCTTTGTGGTGTTGAAAATATCTCCTCCTGCCAGTTACCTCTCTGTTAGATCCAGTATAGCAGTGCCCTATAAAGTCCTTAATCTTTGATTTCCATCAGGATTGCCTTTGCAATCCAGCTGAGCTCAGGCATTATCTGTTCTCCAAGCAGGTGTATTTCTCACCTGTATAATCATGGTGGTTGTATCTGAGTAGCTCATCTTAGGGTGCTGCAAAGCTGGTGCTGTGTTGCCAAGGCAACATGTTCAAAGACATGCTAGTTTCTTTGGGTTTTTTGAGCTCATATGCTAGTCATTACAAATGTATATTAAATTTCACCACAGTCCATAACTTGAGTGTTTTATATGCTTGAAACAAAATTACAAGAGCTTTGTCACTGCATTAACATGTGCATAACAACACTGAGGCAGACATTTCATTCTGTGGTTTCCTATAGGTCAATCAAACAGTGAAAGCACTTAAAGGCAACAATATATCTGTAGGTGAAAGGGTACGTGCAGCTACATTTATCAGCGGTAAACAGATCACAGATACTAAAGAAGGTAAGAAAGCTAAACATTGTAATGGATTCCATTTTTGTGAAATGTCATATGTGGAGATAAAACACATGATTAGAATCTAAAATGTATTGAAATTGGCCTTTGCAGTAAATTTTCCTTGTGCAGAAAATTCCATATGTGTTGTGACTGGATGCCTGGACTTTTCTGAGTTCTTTGGTATCTTCATCAGATGACATTGTAATTAACAGTAGGTCTCAGATGGGGTTCTTTTAGCTTCTCCTTAGTTCAAGGAGAAGATATTTTTCTCAGTGAAATATATGCTGAAGTGCTTTGCTGAACTGAGACTGTCTTGGACAGTAGGATACATGCTTATAAAATATATGAGTATCCACCCAATAAGTGTCTCTGTTTTAGAACAGACTTCTTTTTTATTATTATTTTTATTAGCATGCAAATGTTCTTCATAGAACTTTCCAAAAAGGGAAGGGATCTTAGGAAGTCATAGGCACAGAGTAAAAGCTCCTGGTCCAAACATTACCGTCTGTGACAAATTTATAGAATACATAATTGTATTCTATTCTTAATAAGGGCAAAAACTTTAATTATATGTGTATTAAACTGCCCTGAAATTGACAGCCCTGGTACCAAAAGGTCTGGAGTGATTCTGTTTGCTTCTAGTCACCTTTTCCCTGGGGAGGGCAATGTCCTGAATGTTACTGGGATATGAAGTTGTGTAGAGAAACCTGAAAATGGACTTGGAATAAATTCTTTGAATGTTAATGAAAATCAAGAAAAGTTGAGAACAAGATGAACAAAAGCAAATTGTTTCTTATTCCAAAGACATTCAGAAGTCTGCGTGCTGTTGAAAAATAAGGAGAAACAAAGCAACTTGCTGACGAAGTGGAAAATGAGTTACCAAGTAATGATATCAAAGGAAACAACATAAATGAGATTTAAGAGGCAACTAGACAGTTTTATAGAACAGAGATTGTAATATATGGTTTTTAAAAAGAGGCAAAGCTGCAAAAGTTGTAAGCGACTTTAACTTTACAGTAGCTTTTCATCCTTTTTCCCACTCCCATTTTTTTAAAGAAAGGGAAAATTGTCCTGACCGCAACCATTTTGACTTATTTCTGAAATTTGTAATTAAATAGCTTATCTGCAGTGTTTTTTCCACCTTCCTCCTTACTTATAGTAACATGGATATAATAGTCTTTTAAAAAACCTTTTTTAGATTTAAAAGAACACAATTGAAATAGGGAATACTGGGTGTTAAAAGTAGGTAAGTTTTGGAAGCAGTCCCATGTATGTAGCAAGGTGAATGACAGGAAGTCAAATGGACCTTACTCAACACTTATTTTTAATAAGACTAATTTTCTTGTCTGATCCTTTCACTGCCGTGACAGTGCAATTTATTTCTGTGGAGAACTGCTTTCATAGGGGTATTGTGAAATTTCAGTACCTTATAAATAGATGGGTATATGTAGTTAGCATCTACAGATGTTGTTGGGCAAAAATCTGTGAGGATATAATGAGGGCAAATGGGGAAGGAGGGGAGGTTTAACATGTAAGACCTTAATATGTCTTTCAGAAGACAAAGAAGGGAGGTGCACAAGTATTCCTGATGTTTGACAGGAGGTTAATAACAAAGCGAGGCTAGGGTGAGAACAGAGACCCCCTAGAAGGCAAACAGTGGTATTTTAAAATTGGTAAAGGAAGTCAGTGAAGATTGCTTCAAGGCAGAAATGCAAAGAGAATGGATTTTGTATTTAGTACAAAATCATAGCAGCTGGGTTGGACTCACCATTCAGTGTCATAATGTAAGCAGGGAAGGATGGGAATATTTTTCTTAAGCGATAAATTGGACATATTAAGTGCTGAGGTGAAATTGCCTTGGATTGGAATTTTTTCTTGTTCTCTCCTGACCCTAAAGTGGGCTTAGGGAGTGACAAATCCTTGATGAATCTAGGCACTGGAGGAAGAAGTGCAGATAAGAGATACTAAGAATTTGACGTCAGTATAGTTGAAATGCATATGCTGGTGTGAGTTCCGTGATGCTTTCTGCTTCAATGCCAGTTTGCATTGGGCTTTTTAGGTTGTGGGTTTTGGTTTGTTTTTGGTTTTTTTTTTTTTTTTTTTTTTTTAAAAAAAAAAAGAGGAAACTGTCTCTGGTACAGAAGACAGTTCTTTACCACCCTGAGGCTAGTTTACCACATGCTTCTGAACTGTCTAAGTATGTAGCCTTGTGAACAGACAAAGCTGACCTGCTGTAGCTGGAATTCAGAGGCGAGATTTTAGCTTAATGTCTGTCTCGCAAATACTTGCTGTTCATGGGTGCAGTTACTCCCTAGCAGCCCCAACAACAGCAAGTTTAAAAGATCCAGCCCATGATCAGTAAGTGCTTGTGTAGAACGTGAACAGAAAAGATCTGGTTTAGGACTTATGTTATAAAAGGGTCACTTTTTTTTCCCAGTCTCTCAGAATGATGTTTATAGCAGGAATGCCCTGTACTGAAAACAGCTTCTAGTAGTTCATATTTCCACAGATCATTATCCCGTCTTGCCAGTGATGTTTAGATAGGCCTTGGCATTTTCTGTAAAGTACTGAAATTAAGTACAAGACTTTGAAATAGACTCATTGTCTCATCTAATTGTTTTCAGTTGAAGCCAGAAAATGTACTTTAGTACTGAAGGCCTTGCCAAATAATTGTAAGATCCAGATGCTTTAAAATTAATGATCGCGTGTTCTGTTGAGTCAGCTTTTTACTTTTGCAGGTTTTTAAAATTTAATTTCTTTGGAAAAATACATGATATCTAGTATTCTCAGAAAGTGAACAGCTTTTGTAAAGTACATACAGCAGATATTAATAACACGTGCTGACAAAGTGAGTGTAGTAAGTCTTTACTTTTTAAATAAACCTACAAGTGTCATATAACATAAACTACTCAACACAGAGAACCATCACAGTGTATCCATTAGAAGTCTCTTACTATTAATTCAACCTTATGATTTACGGTAGCGCATGCAACATGGCTAAGGCAACGTGACTGTATAATGAAAATGTTCTTTTTCTTCTCCTTCCCACTCCCTGCCCTGTTACTGAAGACTATGTACGGTATGCCCATGGGTTAATATCAGAATATATTCCTGAAGATCTGAGTAAGGAGTTACTAAAATACTTAGGGTAAGTATTGTTCCCGCTAGCTGCTAGTTTTATATGGAATGCGTTAATGTCCTTGTGGCCATTTCTATTGAATAGTGAGATTTGTTAGTCAAGGTTGCGATGAATGACACAATGAGATTATATTTGCCACACTTTAAATGTGAGTATTTCAAATGTAAATTATGTCTTTCTGTTATTCCTATGATGCTAAGGACCCTGGGATGGAGGAGAGATGTAATATAAAAGTCTGATACATCTGTTACCACAGTTGCACTATGAAACCCTGAGCAATGTATCCCATTTTAGAGCAAGGCAGGGAAGGAAATCCAAAGAGTTAAAGCAGTTTGTCCAGAATTGTCAAGCATAAGCAGCAGAGCCAGGAGTAGAATCTTCATCCCCAGTCCTCTTTCCTTTTCCCTATTCACTCAGTGCTGCTGGGGTTTGATTTCACATATCTAACCTGTGTTAGTTTACGTTTAAATCTGGAAGGTGAGCCATCATACTCATCCTGGTGTTCCCTGCCAGCAGCAGACTTTGCTTGGAGCATCACTGGGACCCTGCACCTGCCCCTCAGTTCAGTTCTTTTCAAAGGGTTCTGTTACAATGAACTATGGAAAAGCATGCAATTTGCAGCTTGAAGTCCCATAGCTTAACAGTTTCATTGAAGAGATGTTATGTGCTTTATAATATCGTCTTACCAATACCCAAGGTTTTCAAAAGCAAGATGGAGTTCTCCTGTTCTGTTGCCAGATCTAAGAACTTTTAAAAGAGACCATGTTTCTGTATGGTGCCTGGCTCTGTTTTACTTATCTAAGTCAGAAATACAGAGTCCATGAACTGCTTTTTTTGCAAACGCATGCCATGTGTGAGCAGCTGATAACCAAAGCAGCCTTTGTGGGGAAGGAATTGTAAGCTTTAAGTTGCACAATCCAGCTGCCTTAATTTATAACTTAAAATATTTTGTTCTACAGACTCCCAGAACTTAAAAGCCCAGCACCAGAGCCACCGCTAAAGGTAGGAGAACATTACGATATTGACAGATACATTGTGTTGTAAGCTAATTTCTCTGAATTATAATTAAAACTAAACTAGGCCAAGCACTGGGAACCAATAGAAAAAGTAAATTGGCCTTGTGAAAAGCCAGTCTGAAATAACGCAAGAAATTTACCGGGTACTTCATATTTTTCAATAAGAAATATTTTGGTTGGTGTTCCTGTTTGAGAAGGGGAGGGAGAGAGACATATTTTATGGTTTTGGTCAGCGGTGTTTTCATACGTATTTTGCTTATTTAGTTTTATTGAGGTTGATGAGACAATATGACCTCATAGGGTTTTTTTCATATGTAATTTATGAGGACCCTGAAAGGGACCTCCTGGGTCATGGATTCCCAGACAACCATGTTGGATAATCTCTTATACACTGACCATTCTTCACTGTAAGTCTCATTAGGATTTTTTATTTCCATTACTTCTCTTGGAAGACTGTTCTATAACCTCATTCCTCTGATGCTCAGAAACCTTCCTGTAAATTCCACCTTGAATTTATTCATGGCCAATTTATTCCCCTGTGCTTTTGTACTAACATTATCATTGTTTTTTTTTAATTGAAATGGCTCTTTTCCCTCCCTAACATTTGTTCTCTCAATGTGTAAAGGGAAAACATATATCCTTTCTGTTTTCATTTTGTGAAGTTGGTTGTGTAAGTTGGTTGTGTAAGATGGATTCCCTCATCATTGCAGGAACGTTTCTTTACACCTATTCCAAAATGAGTTAAATTGTTTCAAAGCAGGTGACCAGAATCATATGTAATTATTCATGATAAAACCTTTACTGGTACAATGTGATGGTATTCTTCCCTTCTTGTCCTAAGTGGAAGTACTTTATCTCATTATATCTTAGAATCCCATTTGTCTCTATTACAGTGTGATGTACCAGATAGCTCACAGTTGTGCTCTGAACAGTTAAGACACACCGTTGTTTGTTTTTCTCCACTGCAATTTTTGTTGATCAGCATTCAGATTTATAAGAAATTCATGCAGTTAGCTGCTGTGTACATGACCTTGTACTTCTGTACATTTCATCTGTTTTTAATGTTTCCGGTCTTGAAAGTTCTCTGGCTTTTCCTTCCCAGTGTTAAAAGCTCTGTAGGTGTTCATACGGCTGCTCAGTGGTGTACGTTCAGCAAATGTTAGCATGCTGTTATCTTTATTTAACAATGAATGAACATTTCGAATAGATATTGCTCATGATGCTCCAGTAATCATCTCCATCCAATCCAATGATATCCCTTTCTGCATTATTTACCTTTGTTTCCCTTTTAGCCAATTTCTTACCTACCTTAAAATTCTTATGCAATCTTTGTTTTCTATGACTTCAGTTGCTTAAGTGGCACCATATCAAGTCCTCTGGCAATGCTTCACATTTTCTGTCACCAGAAAATGTGTTATCTTTGAGAAAAAAAGATAAGTCAGTAGGCACTACCTATGTTTAGTTTTCATTTACTCTGTATCTTTAACTATTCTTCCTTCTTTCACTTTTTCCTCCTTAAATATAGATGGGTGTTTGGCTATTTTGCAGCAATGTGGCCCCTACCTGATAGAACAATTGCCAGGTTTTGCCTCTGGGCTTGTGATTTCTGAGGCAGTCTCCCAACAGTGTCAGCATATTGAGTTTTACTTCTGTCTTGAATAGAGTGATTTCTAATCTCTTTTCTGCCCCTGTGTGTAACCTCTTCATATTTATTGAAAACAATTTACTGAGGCAAAGGATTTATTCCATTTTGGGGCTACACATAGATTAGCTTTAATATCTATCCAATCCTTACTGTATAGCAGCTTCACTTTTTCTTTTTTGATTCCCTTTTTGCTTCTGTGGCTAAACAACCTTCTACTATTTGTTTTAATTTCCTTTCCAAGGTCTAACTCAGCTTGACTTTTTGGCAGTTCTCACTTTATCCCAGTATTACCTGACCCCTAAAACAAATCTTTTTTTTTTTTTTGGCAGTCTTTTTTTCCCCATTCATTGTAGAATTCTGCTTACTCCTAGTATCTTTATTTAGATATGTGTGCATCTGTGTGAGCAAGGGGGAGCATTCATATAGTTTCGTCTGAAAAGCTTTTTCCTTCAAGATTTTTCACCTTGTTTGAAGTAAAAGATCCAAAATCACTTCTTCCATATTTTTCTTTTACATTCCAAGTGTCCTCCTCACACATCAAGTCCTTTTGCTTTGGCTTAGAGAAGTAAGGCATACGGTCTGCAGTTTGCCCCTCTAGAATCAAGAACCCCACTTTTGATTGTCCTTTCCATTTAATTTAATTTAAACTGAGGTGCCCTCCTCAGTCTACTGAAACTAGGTTACTTACGACACTGACCTTTCCTGCAATGTCCCTGTTACTGAAACAAAGTCTAAAATAACCTCATTTCTGGCTGGTTCAGTGACTGTTCTTTTAAGCAGTATGTCAGCTAGCACATGGAGGAATAATTGGGCCCTACTGTTATTAATAGCATTTGTTCTCCAATGTATATCCATGGATATAAGTTATTTCCATGTGGTTGGACAGTTGTTCTGGCTGCGCAGTTACTTGGCCCTTTGATTCAGTTAAGAATTATCTTTATGCATTGTAAGAAATATTAAACACACATCAGGAGCCAACTGATATTCATTAGCCATATAAGCATGTTACAACTATATTAAACTACATGTGATGTACATTACATATTATGTACGAATAGCTTTTATACCATTGGGATAGTTCTGAGAATCTATTTTTAAAAATGGTTTTATTTCAGCAGTTTGGTTACAGAGGAAATGAGGCTTAGAACTGTTCAGCTGTTGGGCAGTGAAGTCTTGCTGAGGATCTGATTAATTTCCAGAGCACTGACCAGGGTGTGTGTGATGTTTCTGTGTTTAAGTCTTAGCAACTTCAAAGATTAAAACGCTCCTATATTTCACAATCTCAGAGGAGCAAGGCAGGCTTGTGCACTGGAACCTATAGTCTCCTTCAGACCATTTTTATTCACTTGCATTGACATTTCTTTTCATGAGGGCAAGGTGTATTGACAGACATAGTACAGGATTGTTGCAAATAAAGAAGGATCTAACATGTATTTCCTATTATGGTAAAGTAATCACATATTTAGAAATTATATTAAAATAAATTCTGAAGGGAGGAGAGATTTAGAAACTTCAGTGGTTAACAAAAGCTACGACAGATTCTCTCTCTTTTAGTACAAGAGTAAACTGGGTACAGTCTGGACTCTGTGATTTAATGATTAAATCAAAATTCTGTATTCTTTGTATTAATTGTAAGCCATTGATCTTGTGTTGTAATTGTCATACTGTCCAGTTTGTCAGCATAGGGAGTCTGGCCATTGGCAGATGATGACAGACATCTACAAAGAATATGTAGGCCCTGCTACAATTAAACAGCAAATGTTTTGCTGAAATACAAACATCTTGTTGTAAGTTTTAAAAATTTGCTTATCAAATTCCAAAAAGAGGAGAATAGTAATTATTCATTAGATTGTCATTTGAAAATGTTATCACAGCACAGTAAACAGCCTCCTAGAGAGGCTGATCCAGATCCCATTGAAATCAAAAGAAAAGGCTGCTGTTGGATCTCGTTCTAAGAGCTGAGAAATCTAAGCTGCAGACCTGGCTTCTGTGCCAAAGAGAGGGGGGTAGGGGGGAGAGAGAGAGATCACAAGCACCATAAACAAAATGAATAAAACAGGATCTTAAAATGTATGGTACCATCCAAGTTGCTTGCAAAATCACTCTCTTTGGCACAAAAACTAGGAAGGCCGCAGTTTAGATTTCACAGGATATTAAGGACAGGGTAGTAATATCAGATATATAATAATAATAAAAATACAGTGTTGTAAAATACTATATACTTTTTTTCCCTTTTGGAAACATACCAGGAAGTTTTCACCTTTAAACTAAACACATGCTCACAGTTTATGGAAAGAAATATTCATTCTTACGGCCTGATCATGTGAAGTGCCGAGAACCGTTCACTTCCATTATTTCTGAAGTTAGAAGTCACCCAGCACATGCAGAGTCAAGCTTCTTAACATAATGTTGGATTCAAGTGATGAAGCAGTCAGCAGAACTATGTCAGTGTTTCACTGTTGCCAAACTGTAGAAACTAATTACTTCTAAAGCTTGTGCACAAACAGATAATAGACTAGATGATGATCCACTTGTGTTGGCAGATAGCAGTAACACTGCAGTTGCTGCACAGTTCCATGACACCATAGGAACCAGAGTCTAGTCTGCTCTGTAAAAGTTCTCTAAATAGACTCTTGACACCAAAGTCACAATCGTGGAAGCTAAAAGCAGGATTCAAGTGATTTCTAGAAGTCATTCTTCAGAAGGCTGGGAAGAAGAAAATGCTTCCCATGACACTGAATGGTCTTTTCTGAATACTGTAGAGATGGTATACATTCACATGTAAAGAAGACAATTACAAAGAGAAATCTTCCACTGTTACTGCAGATTCTTCAGTTGATTGCCAGTCCTATTTTGCTGCTATGGTTATGTTATAAAGCCAAAACCTTAAACTTCAATGTATGTACATCATAAAAGTGGTTGACAGAGCAACTTCCTCACTCTAACATTTCAGAAAAGGAAATTATCAGATGTCCCTGTGGAAGCAGAAGACGACTATACTAAGTTTAACAGTAGCAATCCGAAACCCAAAAAGGTAAGCAAGCCTTGCATTCATTCATGTTTTGCTAAAGCATAGATTAATATCCAACATTAGCACAAACTGACTATTTTTCTCTTCCAAAACACACCAGAAAAACAAATACAAGATGGCAGATGTCTGTAGTCATATCTCCTTGAACTTTTCATTCAAGTTTAATTTAATTTTGATAGTTCCAATGTCTCATTCTGAACTCTTCTCTACTGTTACTGTTTGACTGTATTTTATCAGTGAACATACCAGTGAACCTCACAGACTTGGACACGTGTTAAGGTGCTCAGCTAATGTTTGCAAAGCTCTTTGAGATCTTTAGATTAGAAATCCTATGGCTTATAGTGATAGCAACTGTTAAATTTCAATTATTTGAAAAACAGACAAAGATGGCAGCATTCACTTAAATTCCAAGGGATGCTAAGACAGGCTTTATTTTTACCTAGAAATATTGCTTGTGTACTTACTTATGTCAACTTAATGAAGTTAGATCAACACAGAGCTTGCTGATTGCCAGCTGCAATGCAAGTTTGGAGGCCAATTCAAATCTGAGTCCAGTGGTGCCTGCCACTGTACTATTCCTAGGAGAGCAACAGAGATGTGAAAAGAAATAGATTCTGTCTGTGTGTGCCAAAGTTGTGAGATTGCACCGGCTTATTTCTCTGAACACTAAAAGAGAATGAATCCTTCTCCAGTCCATTGAGAACTGAAAAGGCCCTCTGTGCCGGTCTTGTGACCTCCAGACTAATGCTGACTACTCTTTATCCCTTTGCAAAGAGAAGCAGCTGGTGACAGATGCATTCCTTCCTCCCCCCAAAACACGCAGAATTTTTTGTATTCAGGGCACATGCTAGTTTTGAGGTAAGAAGAGGATTGCCTCCTAAGTGAAGGTGATAAATAGTTTAAAATACGCATGTTTCCCTCTTTCCCCCATTATGTACCTATAGCTTTTGAACTGAGCCTAAAGATAGAAATAGACTGAGGAGAGATAATTCATTTTAACATTAAATATTATATACTTCTGAAATAATGAAGCACATTGATGAGAGAATCTGGGAAAGAAAAGATAGCTCTTGGACTCTGTACAGTATACTACTCTTTTTTAAATACCTTGGCAGTGTTTTTGTTTGTATAGTAACACAGACAATCATACTGTTGTTGCATATCTCCATCCTATCCAGAACTTTCTAGCTGATCTCAAGTATTGTAATTGTGAAGTCCTGCAGACTGAGGAGTATCATAAATAAAGGTCAATGCAAAGTTTTCTTAATAGGGAAAAGAGCTAGAGATTTAAAACATAACATTTTAAAATGTAAGAGAGAAAAGAGGTCAGCTCTATAAAATGTGGCTCATAAAATGTGTTTTAGGTGAAAAAGTCTGGGAGGTTTTCCCAGTGGCCTCGAAGTGCTTTGCAAATGTTAGTTACCTTCTTCATTCTTAGTTCTTCCATCTATTTTCCCTTTATTTCACTGTGCATAGAGACTTTGATAATAAATCTGTGTGAATTATTCATCATCTGTAATGCAAGGCTGTAATTCAACCTGCTTGACAGCATAATCATGAGACTGAGTTGGAGGGTACAGTATGCATCTGTTATATTGCATGCATTATTCCTTTTAATGTACACTCAGGGATTATCCCAAAGTAAACGTTTGAGTTGGGATACCTCATTCTGCAGAAAGGAAAGATGTTTCATCTCCTTGTCCTTGTAATTGATTGTCTGTCTTTGTCTGAGGTTAAGTAATTCGTGACAAGTATTTTTCTGTTTGAATAATCTCAAATTTGTTTAGTAAGGTTTTTCTCCTACAATTTAAAGCCTGCATAACATTATCTTTACTGCTGTATACTAAAAAAGCAATTCAGCTTCTTGCTTGACTCCTGTATTTAGGAGTTCGTATCTTATACTCCCTTCCTATGGAGATGCTGCTTAACTTATTCTGTTTATCTAACTTACTCTGTTTATCATTTCACTGACAGGCAAACAGCAAGATGTCTGCAGCACAGAAGGCTCTGGCCAAAGTTGATAAGAGTGGAATGAAATCCATTTCTATGTTCTTCAGCTCCAAACCTAAATCATCAAAATAAAGACTTGTACTTGAAAAGTGGTTATTTTTATGTTAAGCTAAAGATGTCTCCTGGTGTTATTTGTTAGTATAGTATATGCAGGGCATGTTTGCGCACATGGTGGAGGGTGATGAAGAGATCTGTGAGCGGGTGTGGGACAGAGCTATTATGCCTCAGTGGGGCAAGGCGGTACCATGCAGATGTTCCAGCCTGGGTCAGGAAGGTAGCCAAGCTGCATTAGCATGGTCCTGTCAGCTGAGAAGCAAGGTTTAGCATAGTACCATACTGTACCGCTGCTTGTTCTAGAGCAAGCTCGGTCAGGGCCACCACAGAGTTTTCTCCATTGCACTCCATTCTGGGCTGGAAACATGCCCTCCTTTGAGGTTTTTAAGGAGAGGGTTTTTTGTTCGTAAGGAGCATTATTTTTTGAGACTTTCTGGGGATTTTTACCCAGTATAACACCAGAGCAGGATGACATCATTGGATTTTTATGTTGACCCAAATCTAAGTGCTGATGAAGCATTGCCATTGGTGGCAATTTATCGAGGCAAAGATAGTGACTATATTGGGATTTTGGTTGTTTTGAATATGCTGGAAACAAATTGCAATAAATGTCAATGTGCATGTAATGCAATAAAGTGCTTTGTGTAACAAATTTGTGCTTCTTGTATTTGCTGTATGTTTCAAGAGTTAGATTAGGGTTCGGGACATTTCTTAAGGGGGTTTGGTATTTTCCTGTGTATAAATTTTAATCCTTGAAGAATTACGACATCACTTTGGGCTTACATGATAAATCTCTTAACACATAGCAATATAGGGGTATTTTTATGTTCAGTTCCTAGGTCAATAGGTCCTTACGAAAAAAAATTAGCAAAAGATTTGTTTAAAGGCAAAACTGGGGCTTTTAAAGAAGCCTATTTTGAGCTGGATGCGTAATTCAAAAGCTTAAGTATGAGTGTCTTGGATAAGGTTTAGTTTTATGAAGTTTTGCACAAGGTAGCACTGTTACGTAAACGGCACTACTCACTCTTGGGTGTGTTCTTCCCTCATTACAGAGTATTGCTATATATTCAGAGGGATAGCTATCTGCTGTGTTGCAGGTTCCCTGATTCACAGAATTGAAAAAGAGATGGAGTCACTGCATAGGTGTATAGGTCTAGCCTATAGGTATATAGGTCTAGTTGTATAGGTTTGTATAGGTCTAGCCAGTTCTGCACGACACCGACTCGTAGTTTCATCCACCAGTTATTGCGCTGAGCCATTACTGTGAATCAACTACAATGTGTGTTTTAGAAAGACACTATTAATATACGCCATTCTTTGCTACTTCAGCTCAGTAGAGAATCTGCGAATCTGCCTGTATCCCTTGATAAGGGGGAGTTTCAGAGAAACTAGAGAGTTTCTTCCTTTTTGGTAACTATGCCATTTTTCCACTTCAGACTTACTTGCTGCTGTTTACAACCCACGGATTACAGGGGCGTCTGTTAGGTTATAGAGCTCTGTGGCATTCTTTTACAACTAGAAATGAATGAGAAGCCTTGCTCTGTGTTGCAGTTGTCGTCGTAGTTGTAGTTTTTTTGCAATTTGTAGTTTTGCAATTGTCGTTGGGGTTTGTATGCCTTTCAAACCAGTGTTTTTTTCGAAGTGTTGGGCATAGTTTGTAAATGGGGAAGTCAGTATGGTTGGAATTCCACATAGAGGAAAATATTCTGAAATCTATGGCATTATTATCTTTAATTACAGAGAGATTCATTTAACACATGTGAATGGCCTCCCAATAGTGTGCAGTTAATGTTCCCCCGTTCTAAAATGTTTGTCTGAAGTGGATTATCTGAAAATCAGCCCATAGTACCAGTGTTTGGATGTATGTTGAGAAGTGTGTGATTCGGATGAAGAGACTTCATTCATTTTTCAGTTAGAATCCATTATCCCAGGCCATTTGGTGCTTTAATAAAATTCAAGTAATGAATGTCAACTTTCTGAGACAGTATAAGGAGGTGGGGAGCAATAGGGGACACAACAAAAACCGGGAATTGCTATGTGGAGAAATTCCTGTTATACCACACTGCCTTGTTGTTCAGCTGTCTTTAGCAGAATTTCACCAGCCCTCTCAGTAAAGTTTCCTTTTCTGACATTAACTATCAGACAAGTTTAAAAATTAATAGTAGGAGTCAATGTATGTGACAATTTCTATGGACACCACCTTTAGAATTGCCATCTTGCTTTTTTCCTACCTTACTTGTCTGGGTTGTAAAGGAAGACCGGCCCTGTAGCAGCACCTATTGGTGTATCCAATGGGTCCTTGCTATGATGGTTGGATGGTTGGTTGGTTGGACTCGATGATCTGAAAGATCTCTTCCATGCTAGACAATTCTACAATTCTGTGATTGGAAAGAGCTAGCATTTGGTGAGCCCAGAATGAGCAATTGCAGTCATGAAGTGAAGGGTTAGATTTTGAAAAATATTCAGCCTAGCCCAGCAGTTTATTTGACAGTCAAAGACAACTCCCAGCTTCCTATCGGTAGGAGAAGGGATGCGCCAGTGATGGCAACTTTTGAAAACCACCACTCAAAGTGCAGGATAATGTTATGGAAAAAAGAAAGAACAGGCACATACTGTCATGTCAATGGAGAAGTTTTGTGCAGTAAGCACCATCTTGGGGAGTATTTTGGTAAATGAGAGGAAAGGAATTGTGTATCTGTTAATTCCAAGATGATGTTGAGAGGGCAGACAAGCATGGGATGGATATTTGAGTGGAAAACCAAGAGTAGGAGAGGGTTACATTAGAAACAGGAACTATGAGGTAGGACAGATGCATGGCAGAAGCTCTGCTTCTGGATATTTACATCTGCTAGTTTTAGGGGTGCGGTTTTTAATAGTTCAAAAGTTTTGTGAAATAAGTTTTGGAAATGTGTCTTTTCATCGACTGAACAGTTCAAGAACCTTTCTTCTAAGAAAAAGTCCCAGTTTCTCTGGTCAGAATTTAGGACAGGAGGAGGACAATTCTGATCAGGATGGGAGGCCTTTGTGCTGACTTCTGATCTGGTGTACCGAATTATTTTTTTTTCCTTCTCTGTGCATGACTTTCACATCTGCCGCTGCACTCAAGGACTAGTCTAGAGTTCTTCCTCTGTGCGTAGACACGTTGCGCTTTTGTGTGTCACATCTCGACTTCAGCTGTCAGCTATGCCGTAACTTACAACAATAGTAATTTTATTAGTGACTGGGCTTTTGGTTGAGCAGGAATCGGTGCATGACAAAAAAAAAATAAGACATTTCCAAAAGCCATTAGAGCTTTCACGTGAAAACAAAAACTCTTTTCCCTTTAGGAAAGAATGAAATACATTTAGTAACTTTGAAACTTCCTCAACATGTAGCTGTAAGAAGTTATGAAGAGCATGTGGTGCCAAATACATAAAACAATATTTCCTACCACAACGAGGATTTAAATATAGTTACTATGCCTGGCCAGCAGTAGCAGTAGGTCATTATGAAGTGCTGCTTTGGTATTTCTTCCTTGGTTAGCTTAGCATGAAACAATATGCCAGCACCATTGTAGAAATGTGGTCTTACTTTACTTCTTTTTGGCATTAACATGCCATCTCTACATGTTCATGTAAATATCTGGTGAGTTGTGATGCTTTTATAGTTGTTGTTTTGGGATCAAGCAGCTCTTACGTTTCCCCTGTTTTAGACTTCACATTGCAAATGGATTGACATCAGTGGGCATGGAAAACTTAATATGGAAATACCAGCACTGACTTAGGGATATGTAAGGGTTGGACTTGCACATCATTTTCAGTCTTAAGTAATAAACTTAGTTCTATTTGTAGAAGTGACAATTGGTGATTTGAATATTTTCAGTGGAAAAGGCATAGTTGGCAGAATTTGCATTCAGATCTGAAATTTTTAGAAGACTTCAGCGATGCTTGTTTTCAGGTGTTGACTTGCATCTGATGATGCTTTTTAGAGGGGAAACTAAATGCATGGGTACTTATTTGAATAGATTAATGTTTATGACTTGGGTTTTCTCTTTCCTTTTCAGATGCCTGCGCAAAGACGTGCAAAAAAGAAGTGAAAGGAGCATAAGGAGACTTGCTAATATTATTTTAACTTGCCATAATCTCAAAGCAGCTTTTAAAGGCTTTTTTTACGCACTTTCTGAAAATAAATGCTTGAAGTTAGACATGCCCTGTTCCAAGAAAAAGCAAATCTCAGCAGATTAACATTGTTAAATATGCGGTGTGTTAAACATACACTGCTTCAAATTTTATAGCTTATACACTATTGGTCTATCGGGCCCTTCCAGGAAAGCACTTACGAGCATGCCTAATGTTAAGCACATGAGCAGTGATCTTAAAGTCAGCAGAGTGGTGTTCGTGTGGATAAGTGCTTTGCTGGATCAGCGCCTAAAGTCCTGTTAGGTGCTGAGCATCCTGATCCATATCCAGCAAAGCACTTACGTCCATGCTTATCTTGAAGTGGAAGAGCCAGTCTTAACTAATATTTGTGCATTAGTGTTCACCATAAAATCTCTCTTGGCACAATGACTCACATGCTTAAAATTAAGCACCTGCCTAAGTATTTTGCAAGGTCAGACCAACAGCATCCTTGAGCAAGTCTTAAATAATTACTTGATTTTGTATGAACTTTCTTTTTTTTTACTCGTTTTTTAAGAGTATATGATTTTAGTGGCCATAATTACAAGTTTTAGAAGGTGCATAGCAGAACATGTTGTCTGCAATTTTCTCCTTTCTTTTTCAAAATCTAGCCAAATTCAGCAAGATGGCCTTTTTGGACTTGGAGTCCGATGTTCAGACTTAGAATCATCCAAAATGAAAAAAAAAAAGTTAACTATTTTTTAATACATTTACATTTTTGGAAATTATTTCACTGAGTTTGATTTAAATGGTTTTGTCCAACCCTGACCTTTTATCCAGAAGATGTCACCTGGCTCTGGTTGTGTGGACAGTTTGACTCTTGAAGTCCTAAAGCTTGAGGTAGGATGTATGTTCAGAAGGGCAGATAGAGAAGTTGTATTGTGATTTTACTGCTTCCCTTCCTAAGGGATTGAAACCTTAGAAACGTGTAAAATAACATGGACATTTTGTGTTGAGAACTAAACCAAAACCTATTGAATCCTCCAGGTAATAAAAAAAAAGACCTAATTATTTATTATTGTTTTTAATCGTGTAAGAAACACTTTTTTTGGAGTGAACTTCCACGATGATGTCAACTTGAGTCTACATAAAACATGCAAAAACTGGATGCTAATGAGGTCCTGATCTGTGTCCGATGCAGTCTCATGTTTTTAACTGAAATATGTGATTATCAAATTCCCATTAATATCTAACTCTTTGCTACAAAAGTTTTAAAAAGTTTTAACTGACAAGATATTGAACGTAATGAATGTGTACTTCAGTAATTTTTAACTATGACCCCAGTTCACAGACACCTACAGCAAATGGCCAAAATGTTGTGTGAAGCTCGAATGTATTTGAAGCATTCTAGGCAAGAAGTTAAAAGATATTTTGCTTCCACTCTGGGAAATTCAAATCAAATGAGAGCTCCAAGAAGAGTTTCTTAGGACATTGCTGAAAACTAAATTCCAAGACAAAGAGTCAATAGCTTATTCAGCTTTCTTTTCAACTGATTTTGATCAGCTCTTGTTTCAGAATATGGAAAACCTGAACTGTTAATCATTTAGCAATCATGTATGAAAGGAAATGAATGCTTATTTTAGAAATTTGCACTGAATTCTTTTTGTTACTTCCACGTGTATCTGGTTAAGCGATGTGCACTGTCCCTTTTCAAGGAAAAAAAATTATTTTAATGTAGTTTTCTAGACAGTACTGCAAAAATATTATGTGGGTCCAAGGTGAAATTTCTATTTTTCTATCTTATATTAAAAAAAAAAAAAATGCTTGATATATGAATAAGATTATATACTTCAGTAAAGTGTTTTTTGTAAGATTTTATTTTTGATTCATGTACAAGAAAGAAATAAATACCTTTGGAATAATTTCTTGATTAATACTTCATTAATTTCACAGAGAAATGCAAAGAACATGCAGTGCAATCAGACTACTAATGCTGTAGCCTCCAGGAGCTCGTCGGTAATCTTTAGACTGAGTTGAAGGAAATGATGAATCCTGAGATAGATGTGAATCTAAAAGTTCATTAAGACAGATTCCGTGGAGCAATTAGGCTTATCCTTGAAGACCTCACTGTACAGATGTTCTAGTGAAAACCCGTTTCTGGGTACACAAAGTTGTTGGCCTAAGTACTCTGGCCATTTTGATTTTCGTGAATGTGGTGGTGAATCTCTGAGTGATGGTGGGATGAGGAGAGTCGCGGTGAAGAGAGTGATGTGACATTCATGTCATTTCTTACATGGCGTTCTTTGCCATCACATGTGTAGTACATAGGTGCTCCGTCACAGGCTTACACACAACTGATAGACACCTTCTTGATGTTTTTTGTAGCAGGCAGTTAACCAAACTCAAGGGAAAAGCTCTTCCTCTGCCAAAGCATTATCCTGGTATCACCATGATGCTGTGCTAAGTGCTGACATGAGGCTTCAAGGCTGTTAGGAGACTTACTGCCGTTTTGTTTGTAAAATCC
Source organism: Fratercula arctica (assembly GCA_947846985.1). Classification (NCBI taxonomy): domain Eukaryota; kingdom Metazoa; phylum Chordata; class Aves; order Charadriiformes; family Alcidae; genus Fratercula; species Fratercula arctica. Next base: position 29,846,432 of record CANTUZ010000001.1, on the reverse strand, counting down.
AAAGAATAAGGGGCAACACGAAGGTGGTGGGGGTTCTATTTGGCGGTCAAGTTGGTTTATTGGTATTAATGAGAACCAAGCAAGGAAAGCAGTAAGATTTTTACCATGTCATAAACCCATCACTCACCAGCGCTTCTCTGTAGGAACAGAATTACCACTGCTAAGGACAGCGCTAAGGAAACTTCTATTTAAATATGAAATAGCATTTACACTGCTTAGGTCAATAAAGTCAACTCGCAAAGTAATGCAGGGACTAAAGAAAATGGCACATCGCTTTAAGTCTTTAAGTCTAATAGGAAAGTGACAAGCTGTGCTTTAAAATCTGGCTTCTCGTGTGGGGTTCTGTTCATTGTTGTGTTCACCCGTTGTCTTTTCACTCCGAGGGCCTGATTCTTTTTCAAAAGTTCTTGTTCAAAAGATGCTACCTTGATACAGCTCCACCTCCCCTTGACTTCAGGCCAACCAAGCAAACTGTTTCAGAACAGGCACCCGCGTTCATGAAGGCACCAAAATCAAAGCTTTCTGCAGCCCTACAAATGAGCGAAGCTGGTCCTGGTTGGGAACGGAACCACCAGCTGCTTCCTCTTGAATTCCCTGTGCAGCTGGCATTGCTAGAGGTCCTTCATAAACAGTTCAAACTTGATTTAGTAGGAGTGAAAGTGAAAAAAAAAAAAAAATAGCTGATATACTTTCTGATCTTGTAGTCAGTCCTACGTCAGAGAAACTGAGCAGAATGGTTACAAGGGTTGGTAGCTAGGGATAACTGAAGTTTCCTTGAAGGAAGTCATCAAGGAGTCATTCCACCTCATTTTAACCACATAGATTCATAGAATGTGTTGGATTGGAAGGGACCTTTAAAGGTCATCTAGTCCAACCCCCTTACAGTAAGCAGGGACATCTTTAACTAGATCAGGTTGCCCAGAGCCTCATCAAGCCTGGCCTTGAGTGTCTCCAGGGATGGGGCCTCCACCACCTCTCTGGGCAACCTGTTCCAGTGTCTCACCACACTCATTCTAAAGAGTTTCTTCCTAATGTCTAATCTAAACCTACCCTGCTCCAGTTTAAAACCGTTGCCCCTTGTCCTATCACTACATGCCCTTGCAAACAGCCCCTCCCCAGCTTTCCTGTAGCCCCCCTTCAGGTACTGGAAGGCCGCTATAAGGTCTCCCTGGAGCCTTCTCTTCTCCAGGCTGAACAACCCCAACTCTCTCAGCCTGTCTTCATAGGAGAGGTGCTCTGGCCCTCGGATCATCTTCGTGGCCCTCCTCTGGACCTGCTCCAGCAGGTCCATGTCCCTCTTGTGCTGAGGGTTCCAGAGCTGGACACAGTACTCCAGGGGGGGTCTCACGGGAGCAGAGTAGAGGGGGAGAATCACCTCTCTGGATCTACTGGCCACGGTTCTTTTGATGCAGCCCAGGATGCGACTGGCCTTCTGGGCTGCAAGTGCCTGAAAGTTAGGCCTCTAGGCACCTCTATACAGCTTCTCTGGTATTAACAGAGAGCATCCTGAAAAGGTAACTTTTGTATTCCATGGATTGTCTGCTGGAGCTGTGGCTTTTTTTCATGCATGGTGAGATGAGCCTGGACACTGTGTGTGCCTGCACACGAGGTTTGTGGGTGGCTGTCCTCAGCGTGACTGTAGTGCCCTCAAGAACTGGAGGCAGTCCGGTGTTTGGGGAACTGAATTTAGCCTCCAGGCTAGACAGGATAGGTCAGGCTCTTGAGATCTCTAGCTTTCCAGTGAGTATTGTTTCTGTCTGTCTTCTCTCTCCTCATTTTATAAGTACATAATAAACTTAATTTTTAACCTGTTCTGTTGGGAGGGGGAACCTCCCCTTTCCACCCTACAGATTATATTCTGCAGTGTTGCTATATTGTTTTCCTTTCCAACCCACCGAAACAATCATTGAAATTTTGTCCCTTTTCTCCTCCCTCCCCCCCCCAGCCCACCCCAATTACTGTTCTGTGTTTCGGGGCGGGCGGGGGGGGGGAAATCTGTTTGTAATAATTTTGCAGGCCCCTCTCTGGTGCCTAAAACATTCCCTTCAGCCCACAAGGAAGCACTGAGAAACTGGCCTAGACTATCTGCTTTATCTGCAAGCAACAAAGGTAGGTAAGTTGATCTGGGCCTCTCCCCCCCGCCATTTCCAGATGTACTCTTGTGACTGATTTTAAGGAGTTTTAGCCCCTTAATTTCCAGTTATTGTTTCTCAGCTGTTAACTGCCCCCTGCCCCTTTGGCTGCGATGCTGTGACTTATTGTGCGAGGCACATTCAGCCTTTCAGGGTGAATTAAAACAGCAACTGACAGCCAGAGGGTTGTAACTGTTTAAGCTGTCAAGGCTCAACTGAAAGAGTATATCCAAGTGGACTTCAGCTCTCCGTCCCTCAGCCTTCAATCTATAAACTGAATTATGTCTCCCTACCTCATCACAGTAAGCTGTGACAGTTACTAGCTCACAGGATTACAGTTTAAATAAAAATACGTTTAAAACTGAATCCGGTGAACTCGACCTGAACTTCTTTAAATTCCCATGTGCCTACCGCAAGCAGGAATACATCTTTGGAGACCGGAGCTACACAGAGACACTGATTTGGTCTGATTTCAGGAAAAGCAATGTGAGGTTACCGCTTGGTCCGTAGCACCGTGTGAGGCAGACAACCTGCTGCAGGCTAACTGAGCCCTGACCCAGGTTCCCAAATCTTGATGGAGGGAAGTTCTTCTCTAGGCCCACGTCATGAGTTGTTCGTTTAGGCTGGGCTCTGGGGAATGGAAGCTTTGTGGAGGATTTAATGCTGCCATTTGTTCCCACAGACAAAAGCCCCTACAGTTTTTGTGCTGCTTTAGCATGATTTTGCCCTTAGTAAGCACAAATTGTAACTTCTGGCCTCCTTGAAGTCTGGATATACCATAAGCCTAGGAAAAAAACATGTTCATGGGGTTTTATCAGGATAGTTGCCCCCAGGATACCTTATTGAATGACAGGTTATTTGGGCATCTTGTGACATCTGTGAAGGCAGGGAGAGATTCTCCATGCACGCTCCTCCTGGGCAGGACAGGATTTTAACCTTTGCAAGTGCTCCACACCCAGCACAGGCACAAGCACGTGCTCTGCTCCAGCTCTCAGCAGATGGAGCAGTGGCAGAACTGGAGTGAGACTGAAATGAGGAAATAAGTTTGAATGTAGTGGGGAAATCTAGCAGAGAGAGAGACATGATCATCCTACTGTGCTCAGCGTTTGTCAGGATGCACCCAGAGAACTGTATCCATTTCTGGTCCCCACAATTCAAGAAGGAGGTGGACAGACTGGAGAGGGTCCAAAGGAGGGCCACAAAGATGATCAAAGGGCTGGAGAACCTACCCTTTGAGGAAAGACTGAAGGAGTTATGTCTTTTCTCCCTGGAGAAGGCTCAGGGGGGACCTCATCACAGTATTCCAGTAGTTAAAGGCTGGCTACAAAGAGAAATGAGGCTCTCTTCATGAGGAGTCACGTGGAGAAGACAAGGGGCAACAGGGACAAGTTGCACTGGGAGAGGCTTAATCTCAACAAAAGAAAAATGTTTTTTATAGTAGGAACAATCATTCACTTGAACAACCTCTCCAGGGATGTGGAAGAGTTCTCATCACTGGAGGTTTTCAAGATGTGATTGGACAGGGTGCTGGATAATCTCATCTAGGCTCCCTTTCCTACAAAAGGCTGGACCAGGTGATCTTTCAAGGTCCCTTCCAACCTGGGCTGCTCTGTGATTCTGTGAAATCTGTAATGGATGTGCTGCCACGGAACTGCAGCGAGTATGCTATGTCCTTTTTCTCCCAGCCAGTTGGTTAGAGAGTGCAGCTTTGGCCGAGGGGAGACCTTCAGGCAGGATTGTCTGCTGTTTTTTCTATTTCCAAGGCAAGTTGTCCCTGTGTGCATACATCAGGCTTGAAGAGATTGATATTTCCCTTCCAGGGCTACTGCTTAGTGTCCAGCAGCATGGGCCAAATGATCTCCTACAGGGATCAGAGCTTTTTTTTTTTTTTTTGCTTGAATTTATGGGGGAAAAAAATCTCAAGATGGGAAACAAAGGAGCAGAGGTAGGAAGGGCAGAGAGGAGAGAGGGAGCTTGGACAGCACTGGGGAGCAGAGGACCGTGGTTCAGCTCTTTTCCATCTTCTCATTTTGTCTGGGAGTTGTGCAGTAAATGTTCTTCTTTACTTGTGCCAGTGGTATGTGAAAACCACTAGGTTGCAGGCAACTGCTAAAAGGCAGTAAGTCATTAGAATGGACATGCTACTCCACAGCAAGAAGAAAATGTTACTGGATCTTTTTAAGAGAAAACCACCACAGAAATGAGTTTGCCAGTAGCACTTACAAGGATCAGAGAGATTCTGGGTCCAGAGTTTTCCAGGGCCTTTTTCAGCAGTTCTTTATAGAAGACTGTTTATTTTTACAGTATACAAAAAAGTCCTACTTGGCTTTGAAGACCACTGAGAGATGAGGTATCTGTCCCAGAGGGCTTGCAGAATAACTACAAACAGTGACATTCTCAGATGTCCTCATGCTTGCGTCCGTGTGTTCTGCTCTATGTGTGTGTATTTTCAACCCTGCCAAAGTGTAACCACACAAATCCTATCGAGCAGAATGGGAGTTGCGTAGCTTAATTCTGTCCTGGGATTTGGAAGCACTGAGTTTAAATGAACAGTGTGTATTAACATGTTTATAGGTTGGCAGAGCCTAAGCCATTATGCTTACAATACCCGGTCTCTGTGAGTGAAGGGAAGGACTTGAGGAGGAACTGATAGCTCCAGTGGGTCAACACCTGGTTGCACACCTGGTGTTAATGGGAATCGGGCATTTATGACCATGGGACTCTGAGAATTGAGCCCTGCTAGGGAGAGATAGGATCCACCTGAAAAAGTAGAGCAAAAGCGTTTTTGCCAGTGGGCTGACCAACCTGCTAAGGAAAGCTGATCTAGGAAGGACAAGGGAGGGAGGCGGCGATGATGACACAGTTAAGTGAGGTAGCAGTGTACAAAGTCAAAAGCAGAGGCTGCAGTGTGTTGGATGAAAGAAAGACTTCATAAATGATAAAGCAGGGCAAAGGGACGCTTGCCTCAAGTATAATTACACAGACTGGGAAACAAGGAGGAGGAACTGGAGAGACCTTATAGCAGCCTTCCAGTACCTAAAGGAGGCCTACAGGAAAGCTGGGGAGGGACTCTTTATCAGGGAGTGCAGCGATAGGATGAGGGGTAATGGTTTCAAACTGAAAGAGAGGAAATTTAGATTAGATATTAGGAAGAAATTCTTTACTGTGAGGGTGGTGAGACACTGGAACAGGTTGCCCAGAGAAGTTGTAGATGCCCCTTCCCTGGAAATGTTCAAGACCAGGCTGGATGGGGCTTTGAGCAACCTGGTCTAGTGGGAGGTGTCCCTGTCCATGGCAGGGGGGTTGGAACTAGATGATCTTTAAGGTCCCTTCCAACCCAAACTGTTCTATGATTCCATGCTTCTATGAACTAGAGCTCTGCATGGAGCCACAACACTAGAACGCCACTGGTATAACAGACATAGTGGGACAGTTTGCCCAAGTGGAGAGTTATGATGGACTGATACAAGCTCAGGAAAGAGGCAGGGAAGATGAAAAGAGGGATTATTGTCTATGTGAAGGAGCAGTTTGGTTGTATGGAATTCCTTTACAGGACCAACAACAGCCTGGTTGAAAGCTTGTGGGATGGGACCAGAAGAGAAGACTGTGAGTGTGACATGATGGTGGAACTGTGTCACAACCAAGGTGAGGAAGCATATGAAGTCTTTAAATGGTTTGAGGAAGTGTCTGAGTCACAGATCCTGGTGACTCAGGGAAATTTGATCTACATAACATCTGCTGGAAGGGCAACTCAGCTGGACCCAAGCAGTCAAGAAGATTTCTGGATGGTGTCAGAGATAATTCCTTTGCTCAGGTAGCTAGACACACCAACCAGGAGTGATGCATAGCTGGATCTGCTACTCTCTAACAAGGAAGAACTGGTTGGGGATGTGATAATGGCAGCCTTAGCTATAATGACCATGAAATAGTGAAGTTTAAGATCCTGATGGGAGCAAGGAAGGAGTGCAGCAAAATGCAGACCCTGGACTTCAAGTGAGCAGAATTCAGTTTAGTCAGGGAACTGGTAGGTGGGATCTCACAGAGGCTGCTCTGGAAGGCAAAGAACCTCATGAAAACTGACATGTCTGTAAGGACAGCATCCTCCAAGCACAGGAACAGGTCATCCCAAAATTCACAAAAAAAAGTAGACCAGGAGATCAGCTTGGTAACGCAGAGGACTCATGGTAGAGCTCCAGTACAAAAAGGCAGCATACAGGAGGTGGAAGCACGGCCAGATGACAGAGGAGGAATTTAGAGTTATTTCCCAGGCATGAGGGAATGGTGTCAGGAAGCCTGAAACACAACTAGAATTGAGGTTTTCAAGGGACATGAAGGACAACATGAAGAGCTTCTATGTTAGTAATAATGGGCTGAACAAGAAATACATGGGCCTGTTGCTGGATAGGGTAGGTGACATATTGGCAGTGGACACCTACGGGGCTGAGGTGCTCAATGCCTTCTTTTGCTTCAGTTTTCACCAAAGAAGGTGTTCCAAACATCCATGCATGTTGAAACGGTTCAAAGAGAATAACTAGCAGTGCGGGACTGAGTCAGGGACTGCTTGAGAGAATCCACCCTGTACAAGTCCATGGGACTGACAGGCTACATCCAAGGTTTCTGAAAAGTTTGTGGAGACTGAGGGAGGTCTCTGATGACTGGAGAAAGGTGAACGTGGCACCCATCTGCAAAAAAAAGCTAAAAGAGTAATCTAGGGAACAAAAGAACAGCTGGCCTCACTGCAATGCCTGAGAAAAACATGGAACAAGTCTTTTTGGAGCACATTTCCAGGCACATGAAGGAGAAGAACAGCACAGGTTTAAGGGAAGGTAAATCACATCTGACCTACTTGATGGGTTTCTATGATAAAATGTCCGGATTTGTGGTTGAGGCAAGAGCGGTGGATGTCATTTGCACTGATTTTAGGAAGGCTTTTGACACACTTTCCCATAGTATTCTTGTAGACAGTTTGGGACATTATGGTCTTGATAGGTGGGCAACCGGATGGGTAAAAGCCTGGTTGGATGGCCAGGTTTGAAGGGTCGTGGTTACTGATCAGACCCTTCCTGGATGCATGTGTGAGGTATTGCAGGTCTGTCCTGGAATCTGTCCTTTTTGACAGCTTTATCAGCAACCTGATGAGGTGAGGATTATGTTCTCATCAAATCTGCAGAGCCCAAGTTAGTGGGATCAGTCAATATACTGAGGGGTAGGGCTGCCATCCACAGGGACTGTGTCCCTGTCCATGGCAGGGGGGTTGGAACTAGAGGAACTTTAAGGTTCCTTCCAACCTAAACTGTTCTATGATTCTATGACTGTGACAGGCTGGAGGAATGGGATGACTGGAAGCTTATGAAATTCAACAAGGACAAATGCCAAGTCCTACACCTGGAAAGGAAAGAGCCCTGCAGTGACACAGGCCAGAGGTTGCCTGACCGGAGAGCAGCTCTGCAGAAAGGACCGGGGGGCCTGGGAACAGCGAGCTGCACAGCAGCCAGCAGCATGACCTGGCAGCAATGATGAGCACCAGTCTCCTCGCCTGCATTGACAGGAGCAGAGCCAGTATGTCTAGAGAAGTGGTCATCGCACTCTGATCAGCATACATGATGTCAAATCTCAACACTGCGTCTGTTTTTGGGCTCCTGGTACAAGAAAGACATTGATAAACTGGAGGGAGCACAGGGAAAGCCACTGAGATGGTTGGCGTATGGAGCACTTTCCCTGTGGGAGAGGGTGAGAGAGATGAGCTTTTTCAGTATGGAGAAAAGACATCCTTGAGGGGACCCATCAGCAGCCTACAGGAAGGCCACAGAGAAGATGGACCCAAGCTCTCCACAGCAGTACAATAGAAGAGAAAACATATCAAAGTGGAAACAAACAAGAGAGGTTCTGACTGCAAATAAGGAAAAGCTTTTTCCCCATGAGAACAGTCCAGCAGCGTAACAGTAAAGAGGTTGTAATGTCTCCACTACTGAAAGTTTCGAGATCTGACTGAATAAAGCCCTGAACAGCCTGGCCTGATCTCTTATCTGACCCTGCTTTGAGCAGGAGGTTGCATAGTGACCTCTTGAGGTCCCTCTGAACCCAAATTATTCTACTGTCCTATGACAACAGAGGACCTAGATGAAGTCCCGTATAAAGCAGACCACCATGCTCAGGTGAATAAGAAACACTCGACGCTGATTTGCTCATCCAGACCTTGGCAAGTGTTTGTGCTTAAGTATCATCCTGAGTGAAAGTATGTACTTTATTTTTATCCAAAGTACGTTGGGCTTCACCTTTTAGCTGCTGTATTTCTTCCTCCATTGTGGGGTGGAGAACATAACCATCCTCTGTACCATGAGTTGGCACCCTTCGGCTTATTTGGTGGAAGCTGAATAGATTGGAGTCTTTGATCATAAGACTTACTTTCCCGTTCTCTTGGTTCAAGTCTGAATTTTTCAAAACCCGGATCCTACCTGGGATTTTGCAATTTGCTATCCAAGGACCACATTCTCCCTTTTGACCACAATGTTGCACATGGTGTGGGTGGTCCATCAGAAGAACACTGGGACCACAGCATGCTTTTTTCTCAGTCATTGCTTCCTGGGATGGGCTGTACTCTTTGCCCCAAGGCATGACAGCGCTGCCATGCATACGGATTGCTTGTGGCCCGCTGTCCTGACAGTGTCACTAACTTTTCTCCTTTAGCACCCTGCCAGCTGCACATGTTCCTAGGAAAGATTTTGCACATTTTGCCAAGTTGTTGTAAAATATGTATTTGCAGAGGGATAAAAAAGATCATCTCCCTCCATCCCAGCCTTGCTTGTAAGAAGCCCAGCTGATGCTGATACTGATGTCCCTTCTGAACTTCCAGGGACCTCCATCTTTTGCACTTGTTTGTTTGTTTGTTCATTTTACCCATCTGATATGTGGGGCATTGGTTTTTGTCTCTTGTTGAAGAAGCCATGTGGTGCTAATCTACTAGTGTTACAGCAGCACTTGTTTGTCCAGTGATCTTTAATCTCCTTAAGGAACACTTTCAGGTTTCATGTGGTTTATCTTCTGCAAGGTGCTGAGAATGAAATAAATGAGACAGGAGGAAGGGTCAGGAGGGGCATGTCTTAATGAACAAGTGATGTCTTCTCTGGGGGACCAGAAAAAGAACTAAAAGCAGAGCCTGCAACTAGGGTCAGCGAGTAGGTAGGAAAAGCAAGCAGGTAGCTGTAGAAGACAGGGACAGAAGGGTTCATGTCCTGAAGCCAATGACATCAACACTGGTTCCCAGCCCGAGATCTATGGGTAGCAGTAGGCACAGTTTCACAGCAAGACTCCTTGGGGATGGGGTGGGGTGTCCTCACAGTCAACAGATATGTCCAGGTGCCAACAAGTCCTTCTGCTCTGCATCTCTAGGAGCAGCAGACCCTGGACACCTGCACCCAGCTGGACCTGAACCAACAACTGTGGGTTTTACTCCCCTCTCACACAGGTGAAGGTGACCTGACTGACCAGAGGAGGAGCTTAAAAGCCCAGACTGGAATCTGAGTGGTCTGGGTTCAGTTCTTGGCTTGCTTAAAAACTCCACTGAGACCTGGGATGAGATATATACCTTTTTTTGCCTCATGGAGGGGAGGAAGGATATAAATCTCTGCTTGTTCCCCCCTGTCAGTGGTTTTGCAATGCCTTGTATTTTTACCGTGAGCTCTTTGAGGCAAGGCCCGTTTTCTCATCCATGTTCATGCAGCTCTTGGCTTACAGGAATCCTGATCTTTGGTTGTTCCTCTGTAATCTCAAACGTAAGAATTTTGCCTTAGTGAAGACTACAGGATTTGCCCATCTAAAATATCCATTAAACAAATAAATTCTCCCTGAACGGTGCTAAGTGCTTTTTGATCCTGTCTAGAAATCCATTTAACTGGATGCTTAGTTTTTGAAGTACACCACTGTACCTCTTTACAGACCTTGCTGTAAAACATGTGTGTTTACTGGTGAATATTTGACTGAAACATTTTTAAAAGACTTCAGTTTTTTTAGGATATTCTCTTCCTTGGGCCCCAGATTCCTGTTGATTTCAACTGGGCACAAGTACAGCCCTTTGCCTGCGCTCGCTGGCTGCCGGCTTTGGACTGCTGTTGGTCTATTACACCCGGGGGAGTAAGTATGAAGCTAATGACCAAGGGCAGAGGAGAGTTACACAAAAGGCTGCTGAATAAAGCCTGTAACAAACCGAAAATAACCGGGGGGAAGGCGAGGAGGAGGGAAGGCGGGTTGTGCTGCACGAGGCTCTGGACCGGCGCTGTGTGCTGCATTACAACGACGGAGCCACTGGGACCAAGTAGAAGGTCCCTGTCCCTATTTCATGTGTGGAGCCAACCTGCGGCACACGGTTCTCGCCAGGTGAAGGATCCCCCAGCCCAGTGTCCCCAGGGACACTGCCCGGCCAGCTCAGCTAGAGATCTGATGTTTAACAAACTGGGAAGCAGCATGGCTCTTCGTTCCTACAGCACTTGTCCTGGTGGCTACTTAAACCGATTCCTAAATAAACAGTGCAAATAGTAAACACACAGTAGCATCCCGGTTGAACCAGGCTGGAGGTGAAGATAGGGTTGAAAGCATTTATTTGTGTTTTAAAAGACTACTCAAAACCTCATTTTCAAGGATGAGTTAAGTAGACTCATTGTCATGTCGTTATTGCATTTTGAAGTTAAACAGCTCTGTGATCTATGAACTCAAATCACACAGTTAATTACCGCGCATTCCCCCTCCTTGCTCCCCTCCCCCGCCCTGCTTCGCTCTTGAAATACATTATATTTCTTTGACAGTCCGCCGAGAACAATGTCTGCTTTTGTGACAGCGACATTGCCAGTGGTGTAAAAATCTATGCGTCTGTCAGGTTTCCCCATGTGAAACATAATTGCTTAATTTCCATTTGAAAGTACATCCCTGACATTAGAACAACGTAGACACACCAAGGATAACAATGATTTCCTGACACCTACAATGGGGCATAATGCGGTAATAAATACGTGTGCAAAATGAATGCTCCGCACACAGAGGGAGCAGGTCTGAATTTACAGCTGCAGATGAAGTGTTCCTCAGGAAAAAAAAAAAAAAAAAAAAAAAAAAAGAAAGAAACCAACAGATTAGCATCAGTGTGAGTCTATGTCAACCAGATGGCTTGCTATGGAAAAAGAGCTTCCCTGCTTTATTCCAGTAACCCTGGCTAACAGGCTGAATGTCTGAGATGAGAAGAGAAAAATGATCTCATTCAGTTGGGGTTGGTGTGGGTTTTTTTTTTTTTTTCCTTCTTGCATACATACAGCTTAAGCTGGAGCAGAGTAAAAGCTCTGAAAAGAACACAGAAATTGTTCCCTAACGGTGGCATGTGATGGGCCAGGAGGGCTCACGGACATGGGTTCAGGCATGCAGAAAGCATAGCGGCAAGCACTGCCAGCTGGGAGGAGGGGAGCCCTCGGGGACTGCCGCTGATTCTAGCGAGGCACCTACGCTGCACCTTGAAATGATGGTGTGCTTTTTCCTCTGACTTCTCCCTCCCTTGTATGGCCCCTAAAATGTCTGGAGCAGAAGCCATGTCCCCAGGCCCTAGTTCCTAGCATCCTTAGATGCTAATGTGATGCCAGTCATGGCCAGGCATCTTGGTCCTAACCTGCCAGTGGACTTGGCAATGGAGCACACAGGCAGCTCATGTGAAGGCAACTACACTGGGCTACTGTCTGATCCAGATCACCTCACCTTATTTTAGACATTTAACTGAACACTTTGTTAGGAGCAGTTTCCTCCAGAGTCACTAGAGACAGAAACGTGTCTTCACTTAAGTGCCAGCAAAGGGGCTGGTGGTGCCTCTCTCTATAGATTATGGGGAAAAATCCTACGTAATAAGACTCTCAACTCCGAAGTTAAATGGCATGAGTCCAGGCTCATATGCCTACCTTCAGGGCAATGACTGCTCTCCTTTGCTGGAGGAGGTCAGGACATCTTCACCAGCAGACTATCTGAATTGCACATCATTTCTCCCTGGAGACACTGCAGTTTGACAGCTACGTATGGGACGTGTAACTGTCAGTTTCAAGAAGGCCAAGTGTACTTATCTTTACAGACTTTTGAGACCCAATGCTAGCTTTATAGCAATGGCTTGCTGCTAAAGTATTGTTTCAAGAAAACTCTTGTACAATGGTCAGGCATCTTCTTTGGACAACTTACTTCATCCAGCAGGCAATTTGGCTTGGAGTTTCTGGATTCCACTGAGAATTAAGTGCATTTTAGTGACACTGTGATGAGAGTCATCTTACAGAGAGGTTGTAAAAGTAATCGGGGTGATTTGACCTCTCTTATCTGCAACAAATGATGAGATGTGACTGCGCACCGAGAAACAGGAGATGCGAGTCCTCCTTCTCATAGGAGAAGGTGTGACACCGTTTGTCAAAACCTGCTTTGAGGCTAGGGCACGATACACAGGGCAAGAGCTGAACACTTATTTTTAGTTTTTCTTTGTTTAAATTCTGCACCCAATGTAAATTTCTCACAGTAAGAAGGGAGGAGGATGTTTAACTTTGATTGGGTCTGTGGTAGAATTAATGTGCGTGGAATATCCAGTCCTTGATTCTTTGCTTGTCTTTGGCAGTGAATGAATGTCTGTCATTGCAAATGTCTACAAAATTACTATTTTAATGACCTGTTTGCTTCAATTAAGGCCTGGCTATTATCTTTCCAAGAGGCAGAGGGTTGGGGAGGGGGAGACAGAGCAGCAGAAAAAAGCTGATCACTAGGATGTGTGAGTAGAACATTTAAGGGGCCAGCTGAAACCGAGAGTGGATTTGGAAAGGCTGTGTGATGAATCTGTGACATTGCAATATTTCAATCATCACATTTCAGATTCTGGTTCATGCATCATTTGCTACGAAAGTTTTGAGATTTTAATCAGTGTTTCAAGAGTAAATTGATACAGCCTAATCATTTAGAATCTCTGGCACAAGACCAAAGTGTATTATGTTAAGTGTATGTTATGTATTATAAAAGCTGCTTGCTGAAAATTAATTGAGTATTCCCGTGCTAGATAATGTTTCTCCATTCCCCAGAGCCCATCCCTTTGCGTGCGAGTGTTTTCCCAAGTGCAATGCAGATGCCAGAGAAAAGGTGAATATATAACATATGTAAAAGACTGGCTCGGTTAGACACAGCACAGTTTCAAGCCTGCTAACCTCCCTGGCTAGATTGTGGGGCTGTTTATTTGTCTGCATGATGTGTAGGAGGAAAACTGCTGGGTACAAAATGATAAGATAAAAAAAAAAAAAAAAAGTATTTTCCATAGAAGCAAAATATAAGAAAGCCTGTGCCGTGACTCTCATTCATGTAAAAAATTGGAAATGTGTTTGCATTTCTCCTGATGACTTATGTGGACTTGGCAGAACAAGCAACCCAAGTAAAAGACATGGTTAACGGCCAGTGAGTCTAGGTAACGAATGCGCCATCATGCTGTGTATTCAAAGGCTCGGTAAGTTCCCATGTTACGCTTGTCCTTCATTTTGTACCTGTGGCAATGCTGATAAAAGGAATGCGTTCAGAGATGAGGGGTTGGACACACCTTTAATTTGCCAAAAGCCAGCACTGGGTGGCCACCAGCATTATTTATGCTCGGTGCTGACATTTCTGATACAAACGATTTCCATCTGGAGGGGTTGGTTTCTCAGGGGGACTTGGGCCCCTTTTGCAAAGAGGGGTTGTTTTTGGAGCTTCCTCTAACTACCTAGTACACGGGCAATCTCTTCAAATACTTTTGACCTAAGTTCAAATATGCCTGCTGCCTGATTCACGGCTCTCTGCAGGGGGTCCCCAACTAAATCACCCCACCATCAGCATATTCTCCCCAGCATCCTGATTAAAGCTGTCCTGACTAATTTGTGGGTTTCAGTCACTCCCAATGTCAGGCACAGGAAGATGGGTGCTCACGACCTGCAGCTGGAGCTTTTTTCCTTCAACTCCAGCTTCAAGTCCTCCTCATCACACATTTACTTCCTCTTGCCGGCACAGTTAGCACTTCTAGAAATAGGTACAACATCAACACCCAGAGCATGTCTCCAACCTCTCACCCTCTCATAAGATGCAAGTCCATTAGTCTGAACTGGGTTTGCAGCCCGTTTGTACAGATCCAAGGCAAGAGCCCCCACTGACTGTTGCTTGAGACCTTCAGCCACAAAGTAAGAAGAAGAGAAAGGCAGCATTTCTTTCAATGGGTTTGGCTGGGACACCTAGCCTCCCCATCTGACTGTCTTTCTTTGCCTCTTGGCTCTTTTTAAAGCCCCAAGGCAGTGGAAGGAAAGCATTTGTTTGGGGTCACTTCAAATACTTCAGTCAGCCAGAATTAATTGTTTCGTTCTGCTGAATATTGGGAAATTTTTTCTTTCTGTTTCAGTTCAATGCACAGTCTCCTCCCCAAATGGAAAATCAATAATTCTCAGAGGCTTTAATCAAAGCACGCTCATTACCAGGCCTTTTAAGATCAGACATGGTCCATAAGATGGAGGAGGGAGATAGCTACAAGGAGGTCGTTCTGGTCTCCTGAGGAGAGAACTTCCCAAGGCACTCAAGAGACTCCTTTCTGCCCAGAAGGTTTGTAACCCTCACCTCCATGCAGGGCCTGGCTTGATTAAGACCATCACAGAAAGGTCAAGAGTACATTTGCTGGGTGCACACATGCTGTATCTCATTTACTGAGCAGGGAAATCCCACATCTGGCTTCCCCCCTGGGGCTTTGTCATTCTGCAGTCATACATCTGCAGTTCCACTCTATAGTACTCTCTGACCTCTCTTTTGAAGGACAATTAGCTGGCCTCATCTGTCAGCAGCTCACTCATCACCCAGTGGCCACAAAACAGCTGAGAGGTGTCCTGTTGTTGGGTCCCCTGCTCCCGAAAGAGTCCTCCTGCATTCTAAGGCTGCAGCCTTTGCCCTATCGCCTGACCATCTGATGTGCCATCTTTGATCACTGGAGAAGGTACTTGGGTGTCCTACGGGAGAGGTTTCATGATCACCATCACAGGTGATTTAACAATGCAAGGAAATGCGGCTTTGCTGCCCACTGTTACAATTAGCAGAAACAATCCAAGCATTTAATCACTAATTCTCTGTTCATAGTGGCACCAGTAACATAGTGGCACATAGTGACAGTGAGCAGGAAATAGAAATGGGGTAGCCAAGAAGGTAAAATGCCCCTAAGCTTCAAAATCGATGTCCCTCTTCAACCCTGGGGTTGAAAGTTCTTCCCTTTAGGAAGAAGTGAATGATTTGGTGACTATGAAATCCTCATCTTCTCCCCTTGTGTTGTTTGGACACAGACAACGTTCCTCCAAGGATAGGAGGCCAGGCTCTTTTTTCATAGATCATAGCTTGAAGAACTTCCTTGGAATACCCTTCAAAGGTACTGTAGTCTCAACACTGGATGCCAGAAGACACAAATACTTCTGCTTCATTTAACACACATGTGAAATGGCACAGCCAGGCATAAAACCTAACAAAGAGCTAGAAGCTCTGGGCTACTAGAGCTGAACATCTCTCTAAAGCTCAGAGTCCATTGCTTGCTTCCTGTTGCTGGCTGCTTATTCACCATATGGCTGTGGCCATCCAACCACACCTGGTTCCATTTGCTGTTCCTTTCCTGAGGGAGCCTGTGAGATGTGATAACACTGAGTAGCCATGAAGAATCCAAACAAATGAGCAAACTGTCTGTGCTGGGCCAGCTGGGGCATCTCAGAAAGCCTCCTTCCAAACCACTTCCTCCCCTGGCCCGTTGAGCTGGTCCGTGACATGGGAATTACTGTGATCCACTGTAATGCTATTAACAGGTCTCTTACTTCTCCAGCCCCATCAGAGCCCGTAAGCCCCCCTGCTATCGCCCTGGTCCTCTCTTAGCTCATCTCTGCATCTCCCAGAAGCATAAAGGGATGAGATGGCATCAGGAATTTCCCTCTGTCCCCTATTCGCTGTATGCTTCACCTGGGCCAGGTAAAGGCCTTGCTGCTGAATGTCCAGCCTAGCGCAGGCCATGACATCTATGAGGGTACATCTATGTGACCTGTTGTGGGCTGGGGCCACCTGGCTCTGCACACCATTGCTGGGGCACACAACTCTGGAAGTTGTGTGAATGCGGTTAGCACAGCCAGCTAAAACAGGCCATAATAACAACCACAGCTCAGCACTGCCTTCACTTGGTTTCCAGTCAGGGAGGGTAGCAGTCCACTCATGGACTCAAGGACAACATGAGTTAATGTTTGCCAGCTCTGCAGGAGCCACGAGCACTTTTGTGCTCTTATGTCTCCCAGGGACAGGCCTGGGAGTGCTTGTGGGACCTTTTCTATGGATGACCTAACAGAAAAGAAGGGATTGTGGAGGATGAGAGCCCCAGCTTTCTCTTGCTCACATCCTGACCTTTGCCAAGTCATTTTGTCTTTCTGTGTCTGCTTCCCCTTGAGCAATATCAAATGATGCTTATGCGGCTCGATGAGGCATCTGGTGCTCCTATAGTGAAGGGGCTAAACTATGTCAAGGGGTAACAAAGATTGTGATCTGTTTATGGGGTCTAACTTTGGGAATGCCTGCAGCAGAAAAGGAAGAAATCACAGGCAAAATATTCAGGTGGTTCTATGCAGACATCAAGGAGGGACAGAGCCCATCACCATGAGAATCAAGCAGGTGCCAAGGCCAGAAATCACAGCTTTACTCAATTCTGTAAATTTACGATTTCCAACTTTTTTCTTCCCTGTTTGCAGACCCTTGAAAGTTTTTCAAAGGGAAGGACACTTTGCTGTTTACTGAATTTAAGTCCACTAACAAGAGGCATTCCTGGTCTCCATAGGTCACAGAGACACCATGTTGAAAGTATCTCCTATAGCTGTAAGTAATAACTCTTAGGTACTTGCTGTTCCAGACCTTAGAGGACAACACAATCTCGGTTTCTTAGCCAAAGTATTACATGGGCCGCCTACTACCGGATCTCTGGCTCCCCGTGCTTAACTTTGTGCTGCGCTTCACTTGTGAATGAAATCAAGCATGGGGAGCCAAAGTCCTTGGTCAATGTTCCATCTGAATCTTCTATACAGCACAGAGGATTTGAATTATGGCTCCAGATCCAGCTTGTAGATACCTGCCCTCATCCTGTGTATTTTTTATTAAAATAGTCTCCCAGCGAATGTCATATTAGCAAATCAAAGTTTGGGGGCTCTTTCCTGTTTTAAAGGGCAGTCATTGTGTCATGACATTATACCTCATCATCATCTTTATATTAGCAGCCAAAGAGAAAGGCTCTAGACTGACTGTATTTGATTTTTTAAAAGTAAGTAATAAAACTTCATCTTTTTTTCATTTTGGGACTCGACAGCAAAAGCACCGAACACTTCTGTTTACCTTTTTTATTACACAATATTGGCATTCTTAAAGTCTGGACTGAAAACTCATCATCTTTTTTCATTAAAGTGCTCAATATCAGACTTTCTGCAATTTATTGTTCCTTATTTTCCATGTATTACGACAAAACACTAAGCCTAGGATGTCCGTTGCCATTGCTAAAGCGCTGCATCCTTGTCTGATTGGAAAGCCACTCTTCACTGTTCCCTTTTGTACACTCTCCATTAAGCCAACTGGCTTCAGCTGCTGGCAGATAACAAGTGAGAACAAAAAGAGGTGTCAAAAAAAAGTGCCAGGAAAATCTCCAAGCAGTCCTCAGTGTGAACAGATCTAGCTTGTTAGCCACCCCAGGAGAAATCTCTGGTGAAGTTGAGAAGCCCCTTTCTTAGATGCCTGTGCTGTCCCACGAGACTCGCTTGTTCTCCTGGGCAGGGCTGGTGCATTTCATCCATCTCTGTCTGACAGAGCTGCTGCTTTGCTTCTGACTCCTTTTGTCATCTGCCATACCTCAAGCTCTACAGGTCATGTAGCAAAAGCAGCAAAACCGAAAACCTCAGAGCAAAAGTGTGGCTAGAAACTTGCTTATGGGAGACAGAGGAAGGTAGGCAGGGTGGAGCATAACCAGGCACAGCAAACGCACATGATGTGGCTTGAAGAAACTTGTCAAACCAAAGGAGTGGAGCGCAAAGCCCGGGGAATGATTCTCCTCTTCTGCTTTGCGACTGTTACCCAACAGACCAGAGGTGAGGATGATGGGCTGAGGGAGCGACACTGTAGAAGCACAGGGTGTCTGCATTCTTATATCCACTTTTCCTCCTTGGAGCTGTACTGAATCATCTACCTTCATTTCTCCATGAAGCCAATAGCAATTTTACCATGTCCCTAGGAGATTCCAAACTCCCCCAAAACACTCTGGAAAACTGACTGATGAAGGTGACTTGTGATTTTGAAGTGAGGCTGCTGCAAGGCAAATGGCTCTTGGAGAGGCAGGTGATTTGGCATCAGCAGGACTGGTTGCCAAAACAGCTTGGGAGGTGATGGCTTGTTCTACACAAAGTAAATGACCCTTAAAGTAACTCATCATCAATCCATAAAAGTGTGAACTCTGCTGTGACCAGACCAGATTAGTACTCTATTTCATGGCAACAGTGTTCAGAGTGAATAAGGCCAAATCAGGTTATAAAACTGCTTCAACTTGTCTTAAAGGGTCCTACATAGTGTGAAATTTGAAATTTGGATTTTAGCATGGTTTGCTGTGGTGGGAACCTAGTAGTGATGCCCTTTAGCTATGGTTGAGTTTAGCACTAACATAAATCCCTGCTGCCAAATCCTATTGCTGCTGTGCAGGTCCACCAGGCTGGAGCATAACTTTCCACTGGCACTGGCCATCACGAGCCTTTGCCCTAGGAACAACCAGGGACCAGGTGTAAACCCAGGTCAGCAAACAAAGCCACAGCTTCCACCAGCAACAAGCAGAGGTACATTATTAGGGATGTGGGGCACTCCAGTAGCAAAGCCAAAGGAATAGATTTTAAAGGGTCCTTGGTTGCCTTGCTCCCGGGGCAATCAGAAAGAGTGGAGCACATAAATGCTGTGGAAAAAAAAAAAAAAAATCTGTCCCTCAGGGTGCCATTTGCCATAGGAACCAGATGAGGTATGACCTGGCTTTACTAGCCTCATCTGGATGATCCTCAGCCCACCTCCCCTTCTGTGAAATGCAGTGTCAGGACCATTTCAAAATGAGCCTTTGACATGCTCACTGCCGGCAGTGCTGCTTGCGATGAGCAGCTCCTTGTCATCAGTGTACTCCATAACAGTGACCACCTCGCTGCCCAGGCTTCCTACAGCATCTGCCTCCAGAAGGAGTTAGAGGAGGAAGAAAGCAGAGGTAACAATACCTGTTCCCTGAGGAGCCTGGAAACCAAGGACTCAAAAGAGGAGTGGGAGGGAAGGAAGGCTTTTAAGGGCCAGGCTTTCTTACGTTTTATTTTCCTTTAATGAGTACAGGCTTGCTTGAATCCTCACATCCACACAAGTGTGTGTGTAGTTGCCAAGCTGCTTTTGTTTGTGCAGCTATCACAGAGCTATGGAGTAATGGGTCCAAAAAAGGGATTAGACAAATTCAGACAGGGTAAGTCTGTGTTGGCTGTTAAACTTGGTGGTCTGGACACAACCCCGGGCCTAGAGAGCCTTTAAGTTGCTGGTTGTTGGAAGCCAAGAGAGGATGCCAAGCAGAGCCTCAGTCTCTGCATTTCCTATTCTTAAGGATCTTCCCTAAGGATTTTCTACTGGCCCCCGCTAGGATGCTGAGCTAGACGTGCTTTGATCTGGCCGTGTTCCTCCGCCTTCGTGTTGTTACTCCCATATGTAATTTGGGCACAAAAGTGGGAAATGAACTTAGCTGTGCTCCTCGATCCCAACACCATCCCCAGCACATGTAGGCTCTGCACTCCTAGGGTGTGCTGGCTAAAGGCTGGCGGCTACATGCATCGAGGAGGAATTAATAAATCTGTTGCTGTTTTCACACTCCTGAGGTTCAAAACATTGTCTTTGCCAGAAACAATAGTTTTTTCGTCTTGCTAGATGGGGAGTGGGATCCTGCTGACTCGCTTTCTGCCACGGATGCTCCCTCTCTGTCAGTATTTCACTCCTTCTCTGTGGTGAGGTCCCATCCCTGCATGGAGTGATATGTGAGCCAACAAACAGGCAAAGCATTTGCGTCTGGACTGAGGTTCATGGTCCATTTCATGGTATGTTGCTGACATTTGTTTTCTTTGTTTACTGCAGGGTCGGAGCAAACACCCCATCCGTGGGCATTTCACAGAGAAGCAGGTAAGCACATGTTGCAGTGAAATCCCCTCCTCTCGGGGGCAGAGGTGTGTTAGTAACAGATTGTGTCTGGCTCCTGCTCACAGAAGATAGGGTGGTACATAGAATCATAGAGTGGTTAGAGTTGGAAAAGGACCTTAATCGTCTAGTTGCAACTCCCCTGCAGGCAGGGACACCTTCCTCTAGACCAGGCTGCTCAAAGCCACATCCAACCTGGCCTTGAACACTTCCAGGGATGGGGCATCCATAACTTCCCTGGGCAACCTGTTCCAGTGTCTCACCACCCTCACAGTAAATAATTTCTTTCTAATATATAATCTAAATCTACCCTCTTTCAGTTTAAAACCATTACCCCTCGTCCTATCACTACACTCCCTGATAAAGAGTCCCTCTCCACTGTAAGCCCCCTTCAGGTACTGGAAGGCCGCTATAAGGTCTCCCCGGAGCCTTCTCTTCTCCAGGCTGAACAACCCCAACTCTCTCAGCCTGTCCTCATAGCAGAGGTGCTCCAGCCCTCTGATCATTTTTGTGGCCCTCCTCCGGACCCGTTCCAACAGGTCCATGTCTTTCCTGTGCTGAGGGCCCCAGAGCTGGACACAGTACTCCAGGAGGGGTCTCACCAGAGCAGAGTAGAGGGGCAGAATCACCTCCCTTGACCTGCTGGCCATGGTTCTTTTGATGCAGCGCAGGATGCAGTTGGCTTTCTGGGCTGCGGCCATGGCCCAAGGAGACACACCTTTCTGTGCAAGCATGGGCTGCTGCATGTGAAGGAAGGGGGCAGCCCATGTTCCATGTCGACAGGTATTTTGTTCATAAACAGGGCTCAAAACCAGACATTTGAGTCATCTTTCTAAACATAAGCCATCCCTCAAACTTCCCTTTTCGATACCCCAGAGAGAGCTTCTATTTGTGCTCTGACCCTTTGGAATGCTTCCCCCCTGCTCCTTCATCCTTCTGCGTGTCTGTCTCCTGGTCTACCCAGACTGTTTCAAGACATGTTCCCCTATTCCTGCCTCCAGGTGCTTGTTGGCTTTCCTTTCCCCCTTCTACTGACACTCTCCAAAAACATTAAAATAGCTGAAACAAAGAAAACTTTAGCCCTTATGTCATTTGATATCCTATTCAGATAGGTTTTGTGTTGTGTTCTCCAGTTCCAAGTACTTGGCTGCTATCTCTTGAGAGTCAGGACAGTGTTTCCCTGTTTTACATGTATGGTTTCCCAAGCGTGGCGAGGCATAGGTCTAATTCTGTGTCTACTGCTTAAATTTTCCTCTCTATCTACTTTCAAAAGACATCCTGCTATCTCATTTTCATGTCGTCCAGTGTGCTCACTGACAGCCAACAGGGAAGGGGAAAAGAAGGTGTGACTGTGCACTGTGATGTAAATTGAATTTCTTGAAGGATTTTCTTTGGGATTTAAATGGAGAATGGCTATATTACTTGACACTTCAAAATAAATTGAGCTCGCTACCTTTTCCCAGAATTCAGAGCAATGTTGTTTTATCTGCTTTGTACTGGGCCAGCAAGCCCCCTGCACATGCTTTTCTGCTCAGCCTGGCTACAGCGAGTCTTTGATTTTACCCTCAGTTGCATGCAGATTCTTACTCAAAAGGAATGTGTCCCTTTTCCCTTTTCACTTCCTCACTGGTTTCTCTTCCTTCATCTATTTTGAAGTTTTGATGTGGCAGAGCTCTCCACAAGACAAAATGTGGAAGTTAGGACAATATAGCAACAATGTGACCAAGAAGTCTCAAAAGGAACCTAAAAACTGAAATGACAGTGCAGCATCGCTGGGTGCATTTTGATGGCCAGAACAATGTTACCCAAAGCAACAGGTGATTGCTCTAAGTGGGCTCACTTGTGCTGCGATTGGTTCTGGGTGTAAACAGCTCCCTGTGTACTATGTCCTTTTATATAGCATTATATAAAAGCACCTAATAGTGTCAGCCCCAATCATCCAAGCAGTCAATATACCACAGGTTGCTACTTTTGATAAGGATCTACCTGGACTGGAAAAGATATCAAAAGCTCATTTATTTTAAGAAAGGAGACAATTTTTAAAAAGCTGGATAGAGGGTGGGTTCTCTAGATATTAAATAGCCATACAAATGAATTCAAACAGAAAACCCCAAAAAACCTAGTTCGTAATGTACAGCACACGGGTAGACAGCTAAACCACATGGAGCTCTCTCTCCTGCCTCCCTCCCATGGGGTAGCACTCCGCCCAAGCATGTCTTGTGGCAGGACTGGGGCTCAGGGGAGCCTTCTGTAATGGCAAATCTAATTTAAGCATGCAAATTTCACACACAAAACAAAACAAGAAAACAAGAAAAAAAGAAGAGTGTGAGGGTCTGCACTTGTGGCTTCTGATCTGATTTGCTCAGTTTTTACCATGAAATCCTTTTCATGAGTGCCAGCTCTGCAACCATTCGGCCTCTGCTCTTTTCTGGCTCATGCATCATCACCAGAAATAAAAAATCCTACAACTGGAACTTAACAATTCCACTGCGAGGCATGAATCAGAAAGGAATCCAGAGTTCTCTCCTACAGCTCCATTAGCTCTGCAGTGCTAATAAAAATTATTTGTTGCTAGCAATTTTTTTGAGCAGCAAGGAGGTTTGCAAGACTTCTCAGAAAGGGATCTGCTCTAGGTATTTAAGACTTCATTTGCACACTTATCTTGCTGTTTGTTATTGCACTTTACAGTAGTTATTGATGGTGTGAAATATGTGAAGGTGTTATCTGTAGAGCACAGCAAGTGGCATTTCGTGACTCTATTTAATGAGTATTTCTGTCTGTTCTCGTGGGAGCATGTGTTGGTAATGCACAATGCAAGTCAAAAAGACTCCGTGGTCCTCAACTCTTAAAGCGCATTATAAGAGCATTTTTCCTGCTTTATGTAACAACATGTGATGTCTTGATCTCACAAACTGGGCATTGTTTTTCCTGCAGATAAAACCAGAATCATTCTGGGTTGCACGCTACAAAGTGATGCCCAAAGCGACTAGGAGGTAAGATAGCCAGCTGAGAACCTCAGTTGTACACAGGGGCAAGAGCAGAATAGCTTCAATGCACTGTGTCACCACTATGAGTGACAACTGCAGAGCAGATTTTAGACCACTGAGGCAAAAGTCCCATTAACACCATCAGAACTTTTGCCTGAGTGTGGAATGCAGAGTAGGAGCCTTTATTTTTTTCACTAGGGGAGGAAGAAATGCCACAGTAAGAAAACTGTTCTTGTAAGTTATTTATTGCTGAGTTTGGGGTTGGTTAGGACTTGCGCCAAGTACTAAATCACTGCAGGTCATGGAAATTTTATTTTTAAGCATTGCTCTTTTGGATGCCCCAAAAATTGCTTTAGCTGTGAATTATTCTGAAAGACCATGACCAATAAAAATGTGCGAACCATAAATCAGAGCCAACACATCCCTGCTGGAGAATCTGAGTATAAAATAGGAAACCAGAATCAGGACTACTACGAAACAGATTCCTTTTAATTCTGCAGGTACAGGTAAGTGTAAATACCAAGTCTAAATTTTCATTAATCCACAAAATCTATAGGTACCCGCAAAAAAAATCATGTTTATATGCCCAAACAATTCCTCTGCATCCCCTTTTGCTTTCTTCTCCCCTCTATTCTGTGCTCTCAGTTTATTGCGTGTCCACAGAAAGCCTGGTTCCAGCTTATTTGTCCCACTTTCAGCACTGCTGTAATGCACCGATCTTGCAGAGCTCATTCCGAGCTGCCCTAGAGAGAACAAGACTGAGATGCTCAAGGACTCTGTAGAACCTCTGCAGCTCAACTTTCGCCAGGTAAAAGCCTGAATCGAAAAAGAAGGAGAGCTCGCCAGCAAAAAAGTCCAAACACAGAAGGCAGTGGATGTTATACCCTTTCCAAGTTATTACTTCACTCAGTGCACCCCATTGCTCTGAGAGGCCTTGAGCCCATGGAAATCTGTCCAGGCAGGGAAGCACGCTACTGCCGAGAGGTCTGGATCTGTCTGCCAACAATTGACTCTTGTGCGAGTAAAGCATTTGCTAGGATTTTTACAAGGTGAGGGTTAGGAGAATCTTGCTCCTCCATTTAAGCACCTGGATTTTAGGTGGTGGATGGAAATATTAAGTAATGCAAAAATAATTCTGTTCACATGATGTGTGTCTGTGGGTGGCACTGTTCACACCTCCGCTTACAGCTTCCCTTGATGTCTCTCTTTGACATGCTGGATTGTCCTCCTGAAGCACCTACCTTTTTCCACTGACTCACATGTTGAACTGACTGATCCTAGGAACAACCCCTAAGTGAAACCTCCAAAGTAGACTGTTGAAGATAATACCAAATGTTCCTTGTATGACTGCTCTAGCCAGAAATGGTGGGAAAGAAAATACTCAGCTTGGCTTGTTCCATTTGGCACTTCTTGTTCCCTACCTAAAAGCTACTGAGCTGAGGTGGATGCTCCTGGGAAGACTGTGACTCTCCTTCTGTGAAGCTGTGTTGACAGTGTCTTCAAACAAGCGGTACTTTGGAATTTTCTCAACAGCCCCAGCCAGCACTGGTCCAGAGGGATCCCAACTCCCATCAGTCGGTATGAATGAAAAAGGAAGTTTGATATATCATATCAGCTTCTCATTGTCACTACCTAGAATATTTACCCATCCTTCTTGAACAAGCATGGCATGCACAACCTTGAACAGGCTGTTCCCCACCTCCTATTCTAGGGACTAAATAAGAACTTACTCCTCCACAGGAACCTGTGCCTTGGGCTGATGACAAGGGAGTGCATTGTTTGTAAAGAGAAGAGAGTGATGGTGTGTACTAGTTTAGCTACTTTCCTGTCTTACAACTGACACACTGGTGATGGCAATCGGCAGAAGAGAAGAAGGGATTACAGCTCCATTGTACCCATGGCAAACATCACTTTGGACACCTCTCCACTGGACTGTTCTCCTCATAACCCAGCACCCTAAATTCAGCGCTGTGTGTATATACAATTAATGTAATACTTTTGCAGTTAGCCAATAAAGAGTTGTAAAATTCCATATTTTCAACAAACAATTTATTACATGCCCTTGTATAAGCCCCTCTCACAAGCAAGAAGCAAGTGCAAAATAAATCATTTTTTGTGTGTCTGTGCACGAGTTACTTTCTGTTTATCCCTAAACACAAACACAAATAGAGATAGAGTTTGTTTCTGAATAATCTTCTCTGAATTGTCAGTGAATGGACTACTTGGCTATTGTTAAATGCATGGACTGCAATGTTCTTCCTGCTTCAAAATTAAAGTCCCACAGCCTGAATTCAGCATATAATTTAACATGAATATTAACCTGAAGTGCAAGTAGGTTGACCTTCACTGGAACTTGAGGTCTTGCTTAAATACCTACTGATAGATAACATCTAATTCAAAGCAAGAATTCAGTCATCCCTGCCTGAGTGAGTTCCTCAGTCATGGGGTTTATGATTTCTTGGAGGGCAAATCTCACATCAAAGATTGGCTATTCTTAGTGCATGGCTAGTGATGGGGACTGTGATGCCTCCAACCACCAGGTATCTCCTATTGTTTCAGCCTGACAGCAGGAAATTCTACAGTCATAAAATGCCCAATCCCTGCAACTCACTGAAGTCAATTGAAAAGCTCCCATAGATGTGAAATGTCCCAGTCTTATGAGGTGCTAAGTGCTTCCATTTCCATTGAAGGCATGGATGTTCACCCATTGAAAGGACCAATAGTGACCCTTATTGTGGATAAGCAAATAATTTTTTTATAATCTCAAAGATTGCCCAGTGACAAAATTTTTGGTTTGGGTTTTTTCACATAGATGAGTGAAAGGCAAATTGACAATATCTCTAAATTCTTATCTCAAAGCATTGAAAAGAGTGAGAGTGTGTCACCTTACAAGAAGTGATGGTCGAAGTTCTGAGGGAACTCTGTCCACCCCAAATTTTCAGCCAGTTTCACTCTCTGTGATCACCACAGGTTCTGTTCGGCTAGACAGAAGAAAGCTCATCATAAAAACAAACCAAACCAACCAACCAACAAAACAAACAAATGAACCCCAACAAAAAAAAAGTCAAGCACCAAAGAAAACAATAATAGAAACACTTACTTTACAGACTCTGTGGACATTTCCTTATGAATCAAACTTAGAATATATTGAATTCAGTATGTTCACCGTTTAGATGGGCTCACAGGCAGAGCTGACATTTGTGAATGTCACAACATCACTGAAGAGTACTGTGCAGGAATCAAATTCTCCGGAGGAAGAAGTCAGCTCTTAGATGTACATTTCTTCATAAAGGTTTCTATTCTTATTTGACTAAGTCAGTAATAGACTTTGACAACCGATTTCTGTAACTTGCCAAAATCCTATTAATTGTTTTAATAGCTGAAGAAAAGCTCCCTGTAAGCACAGGAAAGATTCACATCTTTCTCTGTTTGGGAGCTGAATTACACTGACTTGTGGTGTGGACACCTCATGTCCAAGTTTCTTTTGACTTCCAAGCCTGAGCAAGCTAATATCCTCAGCCAAGTTGGGCAGAATTTGAGTCCTTTCTAATTTGCATCTGTTTTCAAAGTCATTTCTTCAGACAGGTTTTTTTCTGGAGTGCAAGTGCCCACAGCCACAGAGCAGAGCTCACACTAAACAGCAGGATGGGACCAAAGGAAATTTATATGCTGTGTTGTGGTGTGCTGAGGTGTCATGGACTCACAACCTGGGGACCTGCTAACAAGATACCTCAACTCCTTTCCCACTCAGTGATTTTTCCTGCCAATGGAAAGCAGTGAACTGGAGCGGGGTGAGGACTCGAGGAAGATGATGTGTTGTGGACTTGGATATAGATCTGCACCCAGGAATTTAGGAGCATTCTTGTCCTAAATCAGAGAATCTCTCTGAACCCCTATTTTCAGTGAATGATTAAAGACATAAATTTGTAGAAGTAACGTCAAATTCATGGTCACCATTTTGTGCAGTCAAGTTTTGAAGCTTAGAGTTCTAATACAAACAAACACATGCAAAGTAGTCAGCATAGTAGCCAGGGAGTGTTGATCTGCTTGAGGGTTGGAAGGCTCTACAGAGGGACCTGGACAGGCTGGATCGATGGGCCAAGTCCAATTGTATGAGGTTTAATAAGGCCAAGTGCCGGGTCCTGCATTTCGGTCACAACAACCCCAAGCAACGCTACAGGCTTGGGGAAGAGTGGCTGGAAAGCTGCCCAGCAGAAAAGGACCTGGGGGTGCTGGTGGACAACCAGCTTAACATGAGCCAGCAGTGTGCCCAGGTGGCCAAGAAGGCCAACAGCATTCTGGCTTGTATCGGGAATAGCGTGGCCAGCAGGAGTAGGGAAGTGATGGTGCCTCTGTACTCGGCACTGGTGAGGCCTCACCTCGAGTGCTGTGTTCAGTTCTGGGCCCCTCTTTACAAGAGGGACATTGAAGTGCTGGAGTGTGTCCAGAGGAGAGCTACCAAGCTGGTGAGGGGTCTGGAGACCAAGCCATGTGAGGAGAGGCTGAGGGAACTGGGCATGTTTAGTTTGGAGAAGAGGAGGCTGAGGGGAGACCTCCTTGCCCTCTACAGCTACCTGAAAGGAGGGTGTAGAGAGGTGGGTGTTGGCCTCTTCTCCCAGGTGAATAATGACAGGACCAGAGGAAATGGTCTGAAGCTGCGGCAGGGGAGGTTTATATTAGATATTAGGAAGAATTACTTTACTGAAAGAGTGGTCAGGCACTGGAACAGCCTGCCCAGGGAGGTGGTTGAGTCACCATCCCTAGAGGTATTTAAGAAATGTCTAGATTTGACACTTCAGGGCATGCTCTAGTGACAGAGATTGTAGGGGGGGGGGTTGTATGTGTGTATGGTTGGACTCGATGATCTCAAAGGTCCTTTCCAACCATGAAGATTCTATATTATGTTTACTGAGTAAAGACACCTCCGACTGGAGTAGTTAAAAAGCTTTTGCTCAGCAAGTGTTGGATGGGACTTTGCTGAGTTGGCATATTCCAGATGGAAACCAAAACAGTGCACATGCCACAAATGCCCTCCTTTTCTTCTGTGAACCACTTCTACTTCTCGGTAACAGGGTTTGCTTTTGAAAAGCTTTGTATCAGTGGTACTCAGGCATGATTTTATGATGCGACTCATAGCCGGAGATCCCAGGCAAGGCCTGTTCTTCGTGTGCAGCCATCTGTTCCCCATCATCATGTAAGGGTCCCTGATGATGCTTGTATGCTCTGGATGTTGTAATTCATCACGTAGAGGAAAATGATACCTTGGGACTGCTCTGGGACTGCTCTGATACTTGGGACTACTCTGTAACAGTGGGAGTTGCAAAGTTTAAGACCAGGTATACTAGAAAATCCATAAGCAGAGGAAAAGAAAGGAACCTGCAGTATCTGCATCCACCTTTTTCCCTTCTTTAAGCTGATTCCTTAAGCTGATGCGTTTCAGCAGCATGGCATAATCAAGTTGTCTGTCTTTTCTGCCTCTAAATGCTTGGAAAAGATCCTGAGCTCTTCCATTTACCTCTCCAGCTAGTTTGAAAGCTCTGTCTCTGCCAAGTGCCACTGGTTCATCAGGATAAGGTTCCTTGTCACATCATGGGGTGCAATGTCAGGGAGTCAGGGAGTTGCACCTTCAGCTCCTCAAGTTATGCCAAGCTGCAGAGCTTGGTGGAGAACAAGTACATCATGTATTTCATGGACTCCAACCAGATCATCCATCCTTTAAATAAAAGCATGGGCCAATGACACTACCAACGCACACATTTTTCTCCTTTACACTTTCCCAGTCCATAGTCTGTGATAGAAACAGCACAATCTAGCAACGCTTAATATTTTTTAGACACATCTAGTAGTACTTGTCCCAACAGACTGAGATGCTTGGGAAGGAGGCTGCAATAATAGGCTAGTATAAACAACTGAGTAAAGTCTCCTGCACAGGCTGAGATACAACCATGGCTTCTTCTCATCACAATCCCCCAGAGAGAGAGGTATATCTCATTCATCAGCCACATTATGTTCTCTCCTTGTTTCTACGCCCTAGATGCAGACAATCAACTCACTTATGAATTTGGCTATTGCATCTGACCACAGAGTAGGAGAAGACCACCACTAGCCATCTAGGAAGAGCTCTGTACACCCAAAAGGCTTGCTAGGAAACATATCCTGCCCTTACTGCAACCCATCATTTCCAGTCCCTACGCTATTACACAAGCAATGCAGGACTTGTTTCATGGAGCAGAAGCAAAGATGCTTGGAAGGTTTTCCAGACATTTTAATAAACAACTGTTATCTTCATGGAGAGATGGACAAGGTGTTTCAAAAGAAATTGTTATGAACAAGGATGGAGCTAACATCATTGTAATGATGCATTAATGAAAAGATTTTTGAATGTGTCATTGGTAACCCATCTTTGCTCCCACTGAAGTCAGCACTAAAGCTCTCACTGTGAGCAGCTATGACAATGCAAAGAGAATCTGATCATACCAGAACATGACATTTAGGATCTGGGGTGCTTGGGAATGGACGGCGCTAACAAGAAAAAAATCTCCAGAAGAGCTGATACTCTGTGTCACATTTCTTTTTCTATAAAGCATATATTCACAAAAGCTTAAGTTGCTCACTTTTTGTTTGTTAGTTTTTGGTTGGTTGGTTTGTTTATCTTCTTCTCTCCCTGCTTTCATTCCACAAAGAAAGAAGTAAAAGGATACCTCTGAGCTTCAGCATGGACTGGTTTCTCCATGATTTAAATGAATTTTCTCCTTTTGCTTTGAGAACAAAAGTTGATGCATTTTCTCCTGCTGAAAATGGAGAAGGTAACTGGTATATGAATGATGCCAAAATATTTATCTAATCAGGTCACTGGGTTCCATATTCCTAACATGAAATTCTGAATATTCATATCTGCTTGTTTGATCTACAGCTGAAGAAAGGAAGGAAAATTATGACTAAAGATTAAAAAAGCCCTCTTTCAAAAGAAATGTTAGATAATGCCACAATGTGTGTCTGCAGATGTGTGTGGATGGGGGAGACAAGGAAAGACTGATATCCTGGTGCAAAAGGAAAAGAAAATATTTTTTAAAAGACACACTGTATGATGTGCAACCCTGTTTCTCATCCCTACTTTGGGAGAAGGCCCTACTGCTACTATTGTCCTGAGGAAAGGTCTCAGGTGGGCAGTGTTTATATTAGCACTGTTGATGCCAGATTAAGGCCCTTAATGTAGGGGAATCATCACACTTAATGTAAGGACACCATCACTCTAAGTTCCTTCGTAGTCAAGGGATACGACAGGTACTGTAAGAGCCTGACATGTGCTCCAAACTCTGAACCTCTGAAGAAGGTGTTCTGGAGATCTCCTTCTCTCCACTGACTATAGGATGGGTCCTCAGTTGACCAAACTTCTGCTCTTCTAATTTCAGACAGATTTGTGACTCTGTAGATGCCAGGCTTCTGCTTCAGTCTCAGCATCTGCCCTTGTTAAACACTAATGATGAAGATCACAAAGCTCCAGCCTCCCAGTCCTGAAGCACATCTCACTTTGGGAATACTGAGTGAGCAGGTATATTAAAACAGGCATCAAGTCAACAATGTGGCGTTCCTTGATTTCCAACATTAGGTAAGAAAAAATCAGCAAAAAAAAAAAATCAATCTGTCTATCTGCATCTATTTCACAGTAGGCTGGGGCAATTTGTGCCAGGTAAAGAGCCAGCCCATGAACCCATTTCTCTGAAATAAAGGTTTAGTTCCATGTTCAAACTGAGTACACTACCTTACTGCTTTGTCAAACACGGCATGGGAAGGAAATGCACAGCAGAATCTTCTGTCTTCAGCCCAAAGTTTCTCTGGATAAACAGGACCAAAAATATGTTACAGGTTCTCTGTAAAAGAACATAACAAAACAAAATAGAGACGCTAAGACCAAGGAGAGGATTTTGAGAGGCGTAAGTGGTGCTGATATAAAAAAAATCTTGCTGAAGGTGCTAGATGCCTTTCTGCTCTTTGTACCCTCAGAAGCCTTATTTATCTGTAATAAACTGGTCCCAGAGCATCAGTCAATTAATAAAGAATTATTTTTATTTTCCACGAAACAAAATATCTTAACAAAATTGATTTGTAGAAACTTGTCAAACTTTTCCATGAAGTGACTTCTATGGAAAAATAGAAAACAGTTTTGTTTTCAGATTTTCTAGGAAATCTGAACTGTTTCAGTGAACCTTCATTTTACCTTGCCTGCAGAAATGCTTTTGTTACACCTTTCATCAAAAGAATGAATTGAAAATGTGGCTAGCTATTTTATTCTGCTAAGGAAAGAAACATAAGTTAACTCAGTAGTTTGAAATATTTCTATGAAGAAGGCTGGAAGTTATCTTTTTCAGTTCTTGTGACAATGTGCATATACGTTGTCCTGTTCCTGGTGAATGCAACCTTAACAAAGTGAAAGCAACAAGTTCATACTGGTGTGCCAAGGGAGAGCCATAAAGCAGCACAAGGAGGATGAAATCTGCCTGCCTGAACCCAGGTATTGTCACATGTAATTTAGCAATGATCAAATTTATTTTAATTTCCCAAAGTAACTACAAAAGCAAAACATCGGGAAACCTTAGTTATCATGTTGAAACTGCTCTCCAATGCCAAATTTCTGCCCACAACACGGTTTTATGGAGACTGTAGTAAGTCCAGAAAACAAGTTTTGTGAAAACGCGGCCAGAAAAAGATCCTGCACATAATAATGCAAACGTTTTTTATTGCTATACAAAACTCCTTTGTGTAGTGCTGGAGGCTACCTCAGTGACTTGCGAGATGACGCTTTCTTCATTACAAGTATTCTCACGAACCCAGAAAAGCAATAGTAGGAGTTCATGTGGCTTGGTAGAAATGGCAGTAACTTGGCTGCCTCAGCCTATTGAAATTCTGTGGCTGACCAAAGTGCAGTTATTTTCTAATTGCCGGTGGAAGAGTTCAAAAAGAAGCCAAAGACAGTCCCAAAAAAACCACTGAACTGCGGCACATCTGAGAATGTATATGAACACATACTGCGTATGAATTCTGCCATGTTCTAGAACCACGATCATTAAAACTGAGATCCTGTTTTAGCCAGTATATATTTATGTGTGTGTGTGTGTGTGTGTGTGTACAAATACTAGTGGTGGTAGTAGACAGCCATCAGCAGTTCATATCTAAAATCTGAGGAGTTATCATTCTGTCAGAGAATGAACTGTTTCCTCCTCTTCATCATCCTTCCAAACATCAGTGTTCCATCTGATGCCATCTATCAAAGACATGTTGCTTTTTTTTCGCTTCAGACACTTCTCTGGAAAGCTAGCTGAAAACAATTCTTGCCTCCTCCTCTGGTTGTATAAGCAACCGCAGCAATTATATAACTGCTGAAAAACCAACCTCCTTTCAGGACAAAATGTACACAAAATAATTGAAAGAAACAAAAGGAGACCCTGAACACACATTTTTCCTGAGCAGATAACCCAACGCACTCCACCATATAGATGAAAGTTAAGCAAAAGCTCTACTACAATCAGAAGTAAATAAACTCACTGCATATCATGGTCTGGCTGCATTTAGACAAGAAAACCTCTCCCACCAAATCCAAACTCTGCAATCCTTGCATAAATCAATGACATCATCTTCAGTGACTCACTGCCTACAATATTTATATTCAGCAGGCTGTCTCCCTCGTGGGAAAGTGTCTGTACTGCTGAGACCCATAGCTCATTCTGGTCCTTCTACAGGAGGTAAAGAGGATGTTCTCCCACCTTGCCTTAATTTCGCACACTTTGCACAATATCCCAATAGGATTTCTTTTCTCAATTTCACGTCAATGTTGAACAGCTCTTTGTCTCCTGAGAAGCTTCATCTTGTGCTGTCTAGGGAACGGCATAGAGAAGAACATATGTGAGTGTGCTCATGTTCCTGTGTATGACATGAATCATCTTGGTAGACTGTTTTAACACGATACACTCAGATAACACGAAGGCTGAAAGATAAGCACTTACTAAACATGAGACGGCAGTGGTGCATGCAATATTCATTTTGCTTCAGTCTGTGAAAGAGTGATGATGCATTCTTTCATTACATGCTCATACGCTTTCTCAAATGGTCTCTTACTCATTTTTGTTATGTTTTCCCATTATCTGAGTTGGCCACTCCAGGATCCTTTTATAGGCAATAAGAAGAAACAGGCATTTCTGCAGTGCAATTCATCTCATCTGAAAATAGACATCTAAAATATGACAGCTGAATCACACTTGAGAAGTACCCTTCAGTCATTTACACCTGTATAAAATACAGCCCCTTGGCTTGATATAGCCCACAGACAATTGCCCTGCATGAATGGCAAGTTAAAGGACAATCCAACTCATTCCTCTCCATCCCTCTTTAATCTTCAAGACTGTAATGTGTGTTATCTCTAAAATATTTCTGGTAGATGAAAAAAACCTCCAAACTGGCAGACAAAATTGTAAGCAATTTTCCTCATTTCCGTAAATCATTGAATGCACCTCATTATCTTCATGAAAGGCTCCATTTTCTGGATTTGTGTCTGTTCTTGTTTTCCTCTTTGGGCTGTTAAACTTGTGCAGCACAAACAATACTACATGCTTCTCTCCCCCCCATTACACTCCACTTCTTGATTAAAAATTTCCATTGTCACTTCACTACTGAAGAATTTTGGCACCAGACTCTAGGTTACCTGATTTAAAAGCAGTCACAGCTTCATATTGTGGCCTAATGGCTTAAGTAAATTATTCTACATGATATCCTTACATTTTTTAAATATATTGATGAAACATCTTTTCTCCCTCTGGCTCAACCTGCATTTCTGCTGTTACCTAGCTCATCAACAGGACTATTTTATATAAAATATGCCGTATAAGGGACAATTATAACCAGATTTAATAATGATTTATGTTCCTGCAACTTTGTAAATCTCAAAGAATTTTAGTCAAGGCATAACAATTCCAGATTTACACCAGAAGAATTGCATTCAACATCTGGCTCAGAATTTCATCCAGAGTAGAAATGTTTCAAACTGTGAAGGTTCTGTGTGCATGTGCTGGGGGGGGGGTGGAAAGTGCAAGAAAACGGGTGTCTTTCTGAGATGGAAACACTGGGCAATTTTATAATTGTATTACTAAAAGCTGGGAAAGCAAGTTATGTCTCCACACCCACCATAAAATTATAAACCAAAAAATACGATGTTCATCTGACACTTTAAATGCTATCTCAATTATTTGCTGTCTATGGTATTTATAGAGTATCTGTCACTGCATACAGGCACCAGCTGCATAACCACAGCTATCTGGATATGATCAAGTTAAAGCTATAAGACTAAGAGTAGCAACCATTAATTTCTATTATGATTCCCACTGCCCACAACAGTGGGCATTTCTGTGACGGTGTATTTCTGGGATGCTCACAGAAATACAGATGCCTGTACAGAAAATAAATCCCCATCTTCAAATGAACAACCAATGCTGCCTCTTTGTAAGTGGATAGGTCTTAAACACCAATGAAGATCACAGAATCATAGAATCATAGAACAGTTTGGGTTGGAAGGGACCTTCATCTAGTCCAACCCCCCTGCAATGAGCAGGGACATGTCAACTTGATCAGGTTACTCAGAGCCCCATCCAACCTGCCTTAAACACTTCCACTTAAACATTGCAGGACAAATCCTCACAGGGATTACGCTGGGATGGGAAATTATTCCCTCTTGCCCTCAGAGAGAGGTTACGGGCAGATCTGCCACAAACTGACATCTTGGTATGACAGCAAGGTCTGCCAGGAGGCACTGGGAAAGATGTCAGTGCTCTCTAAGCTATAGAGAAGTAGCAAACTGTCTTTATTTAATGTGCCATAGGCTTCTCCAATCAGTAACATCATCGTACGCAGCATAAGTCATGAAGGTGTTTTTGACATACAGAAGATAATGACTTCAGGTAACATACAGGGAAAACATCCAGTCTAGTTCCGTCTGAAAATGACCCTGTCAGTGATAGGGCTGAACACAGGAGAACCAGAAAGCAGGGCCCAGCATTCCCTAGACTTTTTGATTTTATAAAAGCGATTTCCAAGGAAGAATAAAGAAATTGAATCAACCCCTGTCAAGGGAGGTCTTTGGAGTGGTGAGCTGAGGGGAATACAGGGGCATGCAGGGGTTCCTCTGTGCTCTCTCCAGGAGGTATGGTTCCTCAAACAGAAACACTAGTGGGAAAAAAAGCCATGTGAGAAAAGAAAATGTAGTCCTTTAGCCTTATCTCTTTAGAAAGTCTTGTCTCTTTATGTTTGTTTATCCTAAGCATTTTCAAGTCAGTGCAGAGCTTTCTTCTCCTCTCCTGTTGAAAAAGAACATCCATAGATGCTCTAGATAAGAAAATTAGCCAGAAGGCCACAAACAATTGTTCCTCAGAGTATGTGTGTAGCCTGCTTCCCTCTGCATCTTCTGTACTTGAGCAACTTCCAGAGGTTACAGACAAGACCCTGGTCCTGGTGTGTCACATGCTACAAAAACCTGCATAAGAAAGAATCTCTGGCCCAGTGGGAGCAGGGAAAGACTGAGAAGGAAAGAAAGATGGCATCAGTTTAGAGGAGTGGTTAACACCAAGGTTTCGAAAGTTGTTTTTGGATACCTAGTTTGAAATACTTCAAAGGACCTGATCACCAAGTACTTGGTATATTTTAGTATGTTCAGGAAGAAGTGTTTCACTATGAGGGTGGTGAGACAATAGAACAGGTTGCACAGAGAGGCTGTGGATACCCCATCCCTGGAAGTGTTCAAGGCCAGGCTGGATGGGGCTTTGAGCAGCCTGATCTAGTGGGAGGTGTCCCTGCCCATGGGCAGATGGAACTAGGTGATCTTTAAGGTCTCTTCCAGCCTAAACCATTCTATGATTCTATGATTCTATTTTAAGCTGAACACCTTAAATCACTAGAAGTTTTGGAAAACCTTGACTTATACCACTGTATTATGATAAGCAATATTTCCCTCTACACAGGGAACATTCAAGATTGAATGCTCATCTCTTAGTGCCCTTCGCTACATTAAATGTCACTCTTATCTACCTAGTGAAACTCCTGATAGAGACAGGTCCTGTCATGATTGCTTTCTAGATCTGAGATGCTAACGGCATAAAGCAGCCAGTAGTAAATTCAAATATCTTCCTGGCGCAGCTACTGAGGTTGATCTAATTTGCAATTCTTTTCTGATGGCCCTGTAAGCATCATCAAAGCAGCATAAAAAACTGCGGAGGAAGGGACAGAGGTATATTCAGGCTACCCACAGTGTGCTTAAGTATATGACTCCTTTCCGCTTACAATCAAGAGCACTGGACTTGAGCAGCTCTGGGTAGCAGGCAGGCTGAATGGCACATTGCTCTAAGATATCATACATGTTGCAAAGAAAAGATTCGCGATTCATTTCACCTGCCTTTGGATTGCTAAAAGTCATGCATGCAGTCAGCGGCTAATTGCCTGGAGGCCTTTTACAGGCTGTGAGAGAAAGGTATTTTCAGAAGGTGATTCATCCTACCCATCCTACCCCGGAGACGAACAGCCTGTATGAATGGCTGTCAGCCTCTGGCGACTGTGCAGGGAGCCGAGCCATGGCTTATAATAGATGCGTAAATCTTCAACTGGTAAGAATCATCCCAGCTAGAGTTATACAGATTGAACATGAGCCTATGCACCCGATCCAGAAGAGTTTACATGTACACATTTCTTTATATCTAATAGAAAATGCTTATATCAGTCAGTCCCCTTTCCCTGTGTCCTCTTGTATTGTGGCTACATCTATCATTATATTTTTCTTCCTGTTCTCCTGACATTAATGCAATAAGGCACTACCGGAGAAATGCAGTTATACTGGGGGGAAAAGGAGGAATACGACACACTGTGTGCAAACCCATTTCAGAGGCTGAGAGCAGAAAATCAGAGCCCAGGCAGAACAGCCTGAGTGTTTCTGGCGTGCTTGCAGGCACAACACACGTAAACATCTGAAAGACAAAACTACTATCGGCTCAGCATAGAAAGCAAGCTGCCAGATCCAGACAAAAATGAGTGTGAGGCCCAACCTAAGCATGTGTGTGCATGCTGAAGAGAGCCAGAAAATCTCTACAAATGTCACCATCCACTCTGGGTTGATATACGGGCCCCAGAGGCCAAGAACTTGACTCTCGGATCCTTTTTGTGCAAACTGTGACATCTCAGACTCACATCAAGAGCTTTCTATATGTTTTGGCTCAAGATCTGCTCCCAGTTATGTTGGTGGAAGGAACTTCAGATTCACACCAACCTAACAGAGTTTATTTTGCCATCTGTCTGTGTTTAGTCTTCATATTAATAATTAAGGCAAGCAATGCAGATTGGGATGGAAATTCTTTCCTGAGGAACAGAGCTGTGTGCCATGCAAGCCACCTAGCAGCCGCTGAAACTGTTGTTTCAAAAATTACTAGTGAGAGAGCTCACTACACATTTTTCCATAAGTATCGGCATTTCTAGGTCGTCCATTGCCATGCGCCTGTTATTTAAAATTTCTGCTGAACAAGACCATGCCCAAAAAGTAATGGGCTCGGTTAATAGCATGCTGTGAACTTTATGAGGGTTTTTTGAGCTATAAATGTACTTTCTGTGGTCTGTTAACAAAATCATCCTTCCTGTTAATGAAACAGGGCCACGGAGAGGCAAGTTGCATGAGCTTCCCCTGATGGAGATTTTCCCAGCCCACACCCCAGCGCGGGGTTATTTGCACAGAGGCCCCTTCACTGGCTCAGGAAACCCTTCCAGTCAACGGCCACCTCCTTCGAAAGGGTCGTCGGGATTCAGTATGGCCTTGGCTCACTGTTCTCCTCCACCCAAGAGAGGGCTGGTGGGTCACCATCAAGCCAAGATGGTCTCTATCAGCCATTCAGCGCTTTCTAATGCAGGTTGCAAAGGA
The DNA here is from genome assembly GCA_947846985.1 of Fratercula arctica. Taxonomy (NCBI): domain Eukaryota; kingdom Metazoa; phylum Chordata; class Aves; order Charadriiformes; family Alcidae; genus Fratercula; species Fratercula arctica. The sequence continues at coordinate 29,808,135 of CANTUZ010000001.1, read as the reverse complement.
GCGGGTCCAAACGAAGGAGTCTGGTTTATGATACGCAACAAATGAAATCCCAGAGGCGAAAGGTGAACCTGGCAATAGGTAAAGGCATTATTAATCTCACAGACAAATGCATCTGTCACTGCTGATGTGGAATGTCTTTGCCTTTTCTGAGTTGTTTCCTGATTTGCACTGAGCACAAGGCACACAACTTCTATGGAGATATGACTCGGCACAGAATTTTGGCACAGGCTGCTCAGAATTAATTATAATGGTGAAGTGCAGAGCTATGGGAACCTCAATTCTATTGATAATCCTCCTCACCACGTAATCAGATTTTAGCCCCCTTTGGCCCCATTGCAAAAGTCCCCAAGCACAACCAGAACTTCTCTTCTAGAGAATAAAATACTTACTCGAGTTTTTTCCCAGGTCTCTTTACCGAACTTCTCTATAATAAGAGATTTCAGACAGGAATTGATAAATCCATACTAAAGGGAGGAAAAACATTAACATATTATACCTCATGGAATAAAAGGGGAAAAACAGAGCTCTTGAAATGCTAGTTAAAATGTAATGGCAAGCCTCTAAAGAAAACAACAATGCCCTTATTTTTGGGTATATTGTTTTTTTAATAGCTCTGCTCATTTTGACCCCTGGTCCTGAATTCTTCACATCAGTAATTCAAGTTTCCATAAAGAAAATATAGTAAATTTTGAAGCTAGAGTGTAATTAAAGACAGTAACAAGAAAATCATCTCTGGGTAATCTGAATCCTTTTAGAACCAATACGGCTAAACTATTGACAGAATAAAGAAGCTAAATTAATGGATCTCATATCCATTCACTCATATCCTTGAGTGAAAGGCGACTGTTTTGTTTGGGAAAACCACGCAGCAATTGGCATTTAAATCTGACTTATAAAGCTTGCTATTGAATTTTTTTTAAAGTGTTCTCTCGCCGCATATTTTCATTTTAAACAGTGATACTGCAAGAAGCTTACCATGGTTTGGCTGTCTGCTTACAGCTTCTGCAAGGCAGGTGCTCTTGTCTCTTTGCAGCAACCAAATTGCTCCTGCTTGTTGCTGTTCTGGCACACCAACTGTGAGTTTCTTTTCTCCTTCATTTCTTTTTTTATAGTACATCAGTTTTGAATGTCTAGAGCCCATGGTACACAGGGCTGAGACCCAAATGTGAGCCCCAGCGTTTGCTTTTCTATATGTCCTTTCCCAGGAGAGCAGGGCATATTGCTCTGAAGAAAAGAAAGATAAAAGTATTTTTGTCAGTCTGAGTCTGAATCGGAATGTTTCAAGGAGAAAACATGGAGTTGCACAGGAGATGGGGGCGGGGGGCGGGAAGGGGGGGGTATTTCTAATAGCGTAGCCTCAGTTTTGAAACCTATGATTCTGGGAGTAGACTGCTGACTTCTTTGAGTGCTGCTGTTAAGCCAGCTCAGATGCTGTCCATCTGTAGGTGTGCCAGGGTATGTCTAGCCGGCCAAGTGCAGTCCATTGCCTGACCAGCCTCTCAGCTGACCACATACCCTCCACAACTTGCATACCAACTGCACCTGGCAAGTCCTGCCATCATAACATATAAGAAGTAGAAAGACAAAATACTGTGTTTAAAAAGGCAATACTTGCACTGAATCTTTTCATCCTGGGATCACTCCTAGGTTATTTCATTTCTTCCCATCTTCTGTTTCCCTTCAGCCCCTTGAAGTCAACAGACGAGCTCCAGATCTACCATAGTGAAGCAGATCAGACTCTGATCTTTCGTATCTCACTTCAGAGCAGAACAAGTCTGAAATCTTCTCCTGAGGAACGGTAAGTGTGGTGGGATGTTGCCATAAGAGCTTGTCTGCGGAAAATGTCATGCTGTCATGTGCAAGTATCCCCTGGCAGAGGGGTACGTTTGCAAGAGCCTTGGGACATACTTGTGTGAATATGAGAGCAGCAGCATTTCTCATATTCACACAGCATTCATAGAAATTCTAGTTTTGTGAGTAATTGCAATTCCAGGAACATTATCAACAAATCCTCAAGGCCCGAGTTACATGGGAGCATCAGTAACCACCAGCAGCCCTGCAGGAAGACAGCAGCAAGGGCTACAGAAACCTGACAGAGGTGTGGGACAATTCTTTCTTTCAGAATTACACCACTCAAGGACTTAACATTGGTGGGCTTAGAAGCAGCCAGAACGGGCTGATTCTGGCCTTCTTGTGAGTCTAATTTAATTCTTAGAAATGGCGCTGTGTCTGCTCAAGCTTGGCTCCAGACCATCTTTTCCAAAAGCAGTCAGGCACCAGTGCAATTGTCAGACTCACCTAACTCCCACTGATGCTAGTTACGTGCCTTTTGAAAATCCCACTAAGGGCGACTGCAAATCTGGCCTGGAGTATACTCACTTCAGTTTATTCAGCTGTAATTATGGGTCAGCTCTGCTCACACTGGAGCCCTTCCACCGAACTGCTCACTTTCCTGGCACAGCAAAGGCCTATATGGTTGAGATGAGGGGGGCAAAAATTAATTCTGCATATTGGAAACTGAAAAGTCAAGCTATTGAAGGGTAAGAATGTGATGAATCTGTTCTCTACAGTGAAGCAATACTAAAGCTGGCTCTAACTTAGGAACCGCACAGAGTATTTTATTGTTGATCAATCCCCCTCTCCCTTTGCTGTTCCCCACGTAAGTCCCTGGAGACAACGGTACTGTGTTGGTCAGTTAACAAGGACACAGTGTCATACATCAAACCACAAACAAGCTGAGACTAAGAGCCTGCATTTGAGCAGTCCCAGTGCTTATGTTATACCTGGGCCTTATTAACGCAGAGAACCTCGTGAATCTGAACACTTTGGGACCATACAGTCATCTGAATTAATGAAAGCGCCTGTTGCTGATGTGTAGTCATAACCAGTGCAAAGACATATTCCTTTTTTTTTCCCCTGTAAATGAGTATTTTGGCATGAAACAAAGGAAAAAAACCCAAGAAGTTTAGTGTGCATGCACTAAATATAAACATACCCCTGGAAGACACAGGAGCAGCTGATGCAGGAGTAGGTCAGCTTTTGACTAACTGAGCTGGTTGGATTAGCAAACTCTGGCATAACAGCATTACAGGCCCCAAGAAGCTGGAAATCTTATATATTGATTCTCCTGGGCCTTGGAAGGAACTTCAGAATCAGGTCAGAAACTCTTAGCTCAGGCCTATCTCAAGATTGAACTCCTGAATCTTCAAATCTTCTGCTTATTATTTTTAATACATCTTCGTATTTTCTGTGCCTAGGAGTGTACTGTTTCTGGCAATGACGATACTTTGTCCATTTGTTTCCAGACACAGTCAGAGGCAAGCGGTCAGCATCCCAGACATGATTTACCGAGGTCTCAGTGTCTCCTATGATGTCATGGTTATTTATTTCCTACGGAAATCATCTCCCTGGACAAATAAACTCATTTAAATAACTAATGTTAATTGGAAACTGCCAAACAAATGCTTGTGAATTAAGGAGCCTAGAAGTGGATAAAAGATACGCACACAGACCGACCGCCTGTTGATGAAGCAGGACAAAACACTTCCCTTTCCCTTTTATCCTCAGTTCTCTTTTGCTGATCAGAGAAATAGGAGGGCTGCAGAATAGCTAGGAATGAACTGCCACCGTGTGGCCAAGGGACAGTTTTAGCTACCTTTCTAGAAATCTCCTTCAAGAGCTGTTGCTCTAAGTGACAGTCCCCATCACTTGTGAAGTGTTCTGCTCAATCACACATTTCACTTTGGTGGCACTTGCAGGGCCTCACTAGCAGTGGCCGTAGGCTTCTTGGTGAGGTCTTGCTCCCTTCTCAGCCTCACTTTAATAAAAGGGTGGAACACATCACTTTTCATTCCATAAGGGTTTTTTTTTTTCATATTTTCTCTAATGGGTCACCTCATCTTCTGAAAGGGGTCAGGGTATCATAATCACTGAGCCATTGAGGTGATGATGCCTGGTCTTGCCTTGAAAAAGATGGGTAGTTTTTTAATATGACAAGCCTGTTAGTAGAATACTTTTTACCATGCACTAAATTACTGCTAACCAAGTAACAGACTCTACCCTCTGCCTTCTCAGGCCATTCTAAAGCAGCTGGGTTCATACGTTCTGATTTGACCTCAAATTCTTTCAGAACAACATGATTTTCTAGCCATTAAACTCAAAATAAGTCAAGAGTCATTCCACTAACTTGATGCAACTTGGTTCCACTTTATCATGGGCATAACCCAGAGCTATAGGGCCAAAAGTCCCCTAAGGGGGGCAAAAGGCCCCAAAGGTGGCAAAAGTCCCCTAAACACAGCCTGCTGCAACTGGCCAGCTTCATGCTGCTTTCATCTCCTTGTGGACCTGCTCTGCCACAAAAGCATGACAGATGCTCTCCTGAATCTGCCCAAGCAGAACTATAAACTGTCCCTACCACTGTGAAAATGTTGAAGACAACCACTGGTGCTAATGGAATATTTTTCATACACCCCATTCAATCCAAAGCAGCAGGTAACTATATATCTTTGCTATACATTACCTTGGAGGACTTCCTGCATTACTTAAAGCGGTGCTGACACCTGCTGCCTTCATTCTAACTTTATGGCACTGGAAGATTCAAACCAGAGTGAACATCTTGTCCAGCTGCCAACTTTCCATTAGCTGCCTATATTTCTTCTGTTTCTGCCAAAGATGCTTACAATTTCAGCTCACTTTTGTGCATCATGATTACACCGAGGTGCTCAACATAAAAGGACAAAATGATTTTGAGTCTCCCAGGACACGATTTCTTCAACAGACTTCATCTCTCTTCGGTTACTGGATTCTTGTACATAGTGTCTTTAGTTTCTCATGGACAGCTGTGGATGTGACAGCACAGAAATTAATAGCCAGAGCCCCATCAGAGCTAGTGCTCAGCAATGACACTCGCTAAAGGAACTTGAAATGCCCCAATACTTCAGCTGAGCCAGAGTTGAAACAACAAAATAAGAGGTGCTCTCCTAAAAGTCCTCCCTATTAATCCAGTGCACTCTGGAAAAGAGCTTTTGCGGATCAGTGCTGCGGGAACGCTCGCACACAGTGGCCTTGATCGATAGAGCTCCTAGTGATGCACTTCATTATCAGGGCCTGGGGGCATGACTGAGAGAGCTCACTAATAATCTCTGCAAGGGATCTAGGTCATACAGAGCTCTGCTTGTCATGAATAATTCTTCTGTATGATTTGCATTGTCAGAGCACCTATTGTAGGTGCTTAATTTCAACATTGCAATGCCTGAAAACAACCACATGTTGCAGCAAGGTCGTTTAGAGGGCCTACCCAAGGCAGATAGAGTCCCTTTAGCATCAGCGCAGAGAGCTCTGCCTCCAAAGGCCTTGAGGGAATAATTCAGAGCAGCCGAGGAGCACCTTTGTAGGGCAACCAACCGCTTCTGCTGCCTGGAGTGAGTCGGTGTTAGGCAGGGGCACACTTCCATCTCGGGGCAATGTAGAGTGTGCTGCCATCCATACTAAACCCTTCTCTGAGGAGGCAGCTAACAGACGGGATGGAAATGCTTCCCTTTCCTCTCTCCTGCTCCCTTTCTGCTCAACTGCCCTGTTTTAGCACAGGTAGCACAACACCCAGCTTCTGAGCTGGAACCCTCAGCTCCCATCTCCCCAGAGAGTGTCCTAAGATGCTGGGCCACTCGCCATAGCTCTGTTGGAGCTGAGCCATGTCCAGTGAGGAGCTCACAAGGGCTAATATGCTAGGAGAAGGAAGATGCCTGCATTCATGGGATAGGAGGTAGAAAATGTTCTCAGAGGAAAACTGCTTTATTTCACCTGCTTAATTAAAATTTCCTAAGATGATAACAGGCTTGAAATGAACTTTAAGGAAAGGGGAAAAAAAAAAAATCACAGAATCCATATCAAAATTACAAAGCTTTTTTTTCCAACCTCTGTCTCTTACTCATAAAAGCAAGCAAGCACATACTTCACATTGGAGTTTGTGTGCTGGACAGCAGGGGGACCCTTACCCTCTGTCACAGCAGATGACCAGAGAGATCTCCATTTTACAAGGACAGACAAGAAGTCACAGGGAAGGTCAAACATGCTGAAGCAGTCTGGTTCTGCACATCACAGTGCATGCTTAAAACAATAGCAAAAAGCTCAGCTACTCCAATAAGTAAAACCTTGGCACTATGAACATGAAGCACAGCCCAGGGTAGAACACCGTTGGAGTTCTTTTCTTCTTCTTTCATCAGTATTTTAATTATGCACAAGCCTAATTCTGTTATAGCAACTCAAAAAGATGGTGAGATTTTCTGTCAGCATCCATGCATGTTGCAGGTTCTAGTAGTAAAAAGGTGACCACACACTCAGGAAAAACATTCCTCGGCAACTTGAGTGTGAGATTCTGCTTAGAGAGGGGTTTCAAGGTGACACAGTTGCCAAAAATGTGCAGGTTTTGGCCTTAAATGATGATAAGTCAAAGGCAGAGCAGTTTTAAAGACAGGATGTTCAGTTCAGGCCAGTCAGGACAGGACCGTGGAGGTACAAAGGCAGCAACACTGTCTGTACACAGAATACAGATTAATTGTGAGAAGCACCAACAGCAGGGAAGTAAAACCTAGACCTTAATTTAAACTCTTCAGGAAGATGTATCAATGATGTTGGTTAAACTGGTCATTTTCAAGAGGATACAGTCTAGACGAAGAGTGGCAAAGCACCTCCAGAATTAAAGTGCTACAGAAACAATTCTTCCCTCCCCTTCATGAACACCACTAGAAAAAGAAACAAAATGCTTTAATCAAACAGGAGATGCCAGCGCTGAATGGAGGAACGTATGGGGGTTTTGGCACTCTCCTATCACATGACAGAGTGTCCTGGATCAGTGAGATCTGAGAGAGGTACTTCCACCTCGTGACAGAAATGTTGGTTGAATAACTCAGTCCCAAAGACTAGGAACACAAATCAGCAAGAACTGCCGCCTGTCAAATGTTCTTTGTGGTGGGCACGAGGCTTATGGAGGTTATGATATATCAGATGGGTTATACTGATGGCCAGTGCCTTAGGAAATTTATCCAAGCCTATGGATACAAAAACTACCGAACACAGAAACGAGAAACCACCAGTGAATCACCAGCTGGTCATACCAGTGCTTCCATGATCCACCTGTCACGGTGAACCATGGATTGAACACCAGATGAAAAAAAATCAGAGAAAGGAGAGGCTTGATCCCAAACATCTTCGCAAATTCTTAAGACACAGCATGAGCTGGGAGATGTGACTCAGACTGATGGCTGTGACACAAAATTATATTGCCCTATCTGAAGGGCCATAGGCTAGTATTTCCACAGGGTGCTAGCATCTTGTCACTTTCTATGCACTTTTACATTGCTGTACAAGCGGGAAACAGTCAGAGTATGGGTCTTAGCCATTCCACGTATCACATGGAAGGCATATCACCTCTAAGAGGAAAGAGCCTGAAGAGAAACACTTCCAGGCTCTGTTCTTCGTAATACGTAGTCTTCAATGATGAAGTAGCAGAATTCCGAATACTAGGTATAATCTAATGCTGATGCAGTGGATTTGTCTGCAAATTGCCTTCTGCCCTTGAGAACAACCTTTGCTCCAATTCATTCATGAAGTGTTGTACTCCAAGACGTTAAGCTTTCCTAATGTACACTGGGATGTCTAGATTCAGCATCTGGGTGTTAAAATACATGAAAACTAGCAGGTAGTGTAACCATATAAAAAAAAAAAATTGTATACGTGTTTGCATTCAGTGAATCCCTTGATGTTGTATCCCAGAACAGAACCATTCCCATTAGCAAGCAGACTACAAGATAGCTTGTTTTTTCAAAACACACTGGAGCAATTCCTCAAAACAGAGGTTTCTAATGCTGATTCCTTCATTGTGGCTTTTTGTGCTTGTACCATAGCCTGCTTGTACCTCAGTGCTGCTGTTTACTCTCAGATCACAGTGTCAATGATGGCACATACAAATTTTCACAAGCAGAAAAAGGAGAAAATTCTGTTTCACTGCTCTGAGGTTGAAGCACTGGTGCATAAAGCTCCAACATATTAGCTGAATAGCCTGAATTACTTTGTAGTACTGGAGTCAGAAAAAAAAATGACTGCACCAGGCAATCTCTGAATCATTGCTTTCAATAACAGCACTAGAAGAAAGGCTTGTCAAGTTGGAGTTCCCCCCAAGCTGAATGACAAAGCAGTATTGTAAGGCACAATGAACTCGATGAGTTAAACCCTCATATGAGTCCAACGTTGGAATAGCCATGGCTCAAAATATGTCCGACACAAAGAACCTCCAGTGACTGCACATGTCATTTCCAGGGTGTGACAGATGGGTCAGAGGTAAAAAAACGAGCAAGTCTTACATGCCTTATTTCATATATCCTGTCTTCAGCTGAAGAGGGAATATTCTTTCAATATTCTTTCTTACGTGTTTTGGGCTTAAATTTTAAGGTGTTATACGCCCCTTCCACAGCTTTGGGCAAGTACATGGGATGTCTTTCCAACCTCTTCCTAGAGCCAGTGGTTCTCCGCTGGCTGTTTCTTTGAGACTGATTTGCAGCCTTTGCTGATTGGGCAGTATCTTGTGAGTATCTCCGGGGAGCACGAAGGATCCAGTTTGAATGTAAACTGTGTTCGCTTGTGCTGGTAGCAACTGAAAGACAGAAGATAATCTGGCGTTAACAGTTTGCCAATGATATTTTTACATGCACAGTGAGAGGACAGGGTTCCTGCTGGGTCCTTCCTGGAAGTAATGCTGAGAAACCAACCTGGTTTCTCTGCAGGATGTTGCCTGGGATAGGATTCATCTTATCTAGTATTTCAATGCCTGCAGTGTAAATACATGTCAGAGCTAGTCCATTTATACTCACTTTTAGGGCACAGCTAATTTCACCTGTTTCAGATATCCACCTTAGCCTAAACCAAAGAAGAGAAATGTCTATTTCTCTCCACTGATTATACAGGATAAATGATGAGCTCAGATGGGCACATCTTCATTTAGTTGGGCAATCCCATCCATTCTGGTGGAAACATCCCATTATTTAGCCTAACCTCTAAATGACTTCTTTTTTTCTGGTTGGAGAGAAAACATCCATCTATTTCTCAAGGAGAAAAATGAAAAACAGATGAAGAAAAAAAAATCTTTATATTTTTTACAGTTCTCCAAATACAGTTCTTGGTAGGGATGAAAGGGTAAAATTCAACTCTGAGTAGAAGGCAAGCACTATTCCAGCACTACACACGCTACATTTGCTCATGTAATGGCCACACATAAAATAGTTGCATCCTTTCAATGGGGAACAAGCAATGTATTACCGTAGTTTCACATATTGCATGTAATGCTCCTAGATTTGGGAAGCAAAACTTGGAGGAAAACTGTGCCCACTAAATAAACAAACATGTTCTTACAATGCCAGTCCTCCCTCTACCCTCTGCACACCAAAAATAATCATATTTTGTCTGGTTCATACTGCACCATCAAAATCAACATCCACATTTGGCAGATCCACGTCAGGAACTCTCCACCACCTCTCTGAATCCAGGTCCGCAATAACTGAGTCAAAGTAAGCTATTGCTTCTCTTACATCTGAACTGGACTGTGGGCCTTTTCTCTCCATGGATGCCTGTTGATCAGATAGGGGGGAAAAAAGAGTTAGCGAGGGGTTGGGCACAATGACTTCTTAATGAACAAACTGTGTAAGGAAGCTGCAAAAATTGTATTTGATTCCATAATTCAAGCTGTCAGAAAAGGACACAGGGCCAGACTACTCCACAGTTTGCAGTCATCAAAGAAAGCAGGACAGCAGTCTAACAAACATCCATCTTGTTACATGCTCAACACCAAACATCTTCCTCTTGGGCACTGCTAGCCAGGTATTATAAAATCCCTCAGAATCCCTGTATCAGGCCATTTAATTAGGTGGCTAAGTGACAGCTGGGCTTTGTACTCAAATTTATTCTACCTAGCAGTAGGCACCTAATGAGACGCACATTAGAAATGTAGTCATGAGGGGTTCCTTCTGTAATTAATGCAGGGCTCCAGTACCTTCAGAAGATGAGTCAGACCCTAGGTAGGCTGAATTCCCCTCTGCAGACAGCTCTTTCTCTTAGTTGAAGGGGGATTGTGGGGTAACTTGGTTACTAATTTAAGCATCTTATTAAAATGCCTAGGTTAGCTGAAATGAATCCAGAGCTAAATTGCTAAAGTCTTTTTGAAATGGAAAAGGACTGTGTGTGCTAAAATATGAGTCATTCAACACTGTGATAATTCCCACAGGAAAGCCACAGGGTTTAAAATTAGGAGCCTGTCTTGATAAAAAAGCAAATGCCTGTCTATAAATGCTGAAGCAGTCATAAAGCCTTGGTGAGCAATTCTGTAGGTCCGTGTGGGATGAATACTTCCTGCCAGGCTCTACCTAATAAAGGGCCATATATTCTCCCTGCCAGTCCAAGCTAGGTGTATTGCCAGGCAGTAATACCAAGTCAGAAAATTGCTACCTTGGGTTTCAAACATGCAAGCAAAGGATACATGCTGTACCACATCTCTGAAGGACCAGCTTGCTCCCTGTTCTGTGGAGGCAGAGAGATGAGCTAGCTTCCTTCCCTCCTGACATTATGGGTTGATTGACATCCTCCGAAGTGTGCTAAAAGATAGCTGCTACCACACATCTCCTGAAAATAGTGACTGCTGTTATGACTAAGCCCTTATTGGTTAAAAGGCATTTTAAAGAAATGCCTATGTACTTCCAGGACCTGACACACCTCTCTTTTCTCTCACTAGACCCAACTGGCAAATTCTGAATCCACAATCAACATGTAGTCCAGGTCCTAGGGATCTTTGGATTAAACCTCCCACGGGGACAGGGTTGTCTGGACAAAGTACCTTCCCATTAATCATGCAGCAGGTAGGAGAAAGAAGTGAATTTCCACTGACAGGTAATTTAACATAAACAGGTAGTTAGGGACAAAACCATTCAAGTCTGGTGATAAGACGAACCTTGCAATCTGTGAACATAAAATTTGTAGTTAGGAAGCAGAGTATTCTGGCTATTCTAGAAGTCTTCTTGTCCTCTCCTTAATTTTTGCAAAGCCAGGACTGTGCAGCTGTGACCCTGCCATTTGTGTCGACAAGAATGACTCATATGGGTGGCATATCCTGCTGATGTTCCTGCCTGCTCCTGAGGGGACCGTGGCTCATGGAGATAGCATGCCAGCCAGTACCAGGGCTGTTCATACATAAGACCTAGCTGGGCACAGTCAGATGACAGCACTCTTAGCCTCAGCCTGTGGGAGATTCACTTGTTTGTCAAACCTCAGTTAAGCTTTTGGCATTTTTCTTAAGTGGTATTTTCAGCGGCAAATCTCAGAAATTCACAACCCTACATGAAGCCTAGTTGTGCAGAATCTATCTCCCATCCTCCTGGTCCATGGTCTTAGTACCCTTTTGCATTCATTTTTTCCAACCTGATAATGGTTAGTCACGTCCTGCTCTGCTGTAAATCTCCCCTTCCTCAAGCCAATCCTTGTGTGACAGTGCACAAAGTCAGCTCACAGACTGTATCTACAGTGTTGAGATTCATCTCCTGGCACCTGGCACCACCAGGCCACTCTTCTATACCTAAGTCATTCCCTTTGGATGTTTCCCTGGCCTTAAATAGTAATGTCTTTATAAAATGTATCTTCTCCAGCCCACTGAGCTGAGCATTGCTTCCTACTATCACTCCTAGCTTCTCAGAGTCACCATTCAAAGCATTTAAAAGACAACACAAAGCCCAATAAAACCAAATGAAAAATTCCCACTGCCTGAATGGGTATTGGGTCAAAATGTAAAATTAGAAAATGTAGTATCTAGCCCTAAACACGTGAGCCTTGTCCTTTGTTTAAGCAATGCCTGCAACAGAGCTCAGCTTCAGCCATTGACATTCTGCTGTGACAGAATATCCAAATGTGGCAATAACTTTTTTGGTAAAGTCTACCTCGCCTAATCAGTAAGTCAACCATACATCCCTTCTTCCCACCATCCCCATTAGTATCCAGTTTAAAGACTGCACTGGGTAGCCTGTGCATCTGCTGTCAAAGTCATGTTTGTAGTCAAGTTCCCTAAACAGATCCCCCCGCCTGCTGCAATCCTTTCCTTTATCCTCTCTGAATCAAGTATAAAGTCATATTAATGACTGAAGTGTCTAGTGACATGCAATCTATAAACTGCAACCAGGAGGAAGCTTTGCAATGCTTTTCTCTCTCGGATACATAGAAATAGTCTGCACCAAAGATTATATTTCAATTTTATTTTTGTGGTATTATTACAGTAAAGGGTGAGGAATTTTACTGCCTCAAAATGACCTGCCAACTTACTAATTAACAGAGAAAGGAACCCTTAAGAATTCCTCATGCTCTACATCCTATCAGTAGAGCTTGCTAAATGTAGCAGTGACAAGCTATCTGATCAGTCAGAAAAAAAAGCTATTTATTTCAATGAATTCACAATTATTTTGCGTAAGTAATTTTATGCCAATAAAAAGGCTGCCAGTAAACCTGGGGATTACTGTGCTTGTCAGTCATTAACAGCTATAAATAACCATAGTGGAGAATTCTGAGGCCCTTAAGTAGCCTGTCAGAGTACTGAGAACAGCGCTCTCTTTCATAACATGTTTTTAGATACTTCCCATACTCTCATACCTCTTTCCTTCTCCTATTTTCTCTCCCCCCACACAAACATAGACATATACATTTCTTTCCATGAGCAGTCGTTCACAGTTAATTTCACACCACTCAGAAAGAATCGTAAGGTATGTAGCAGCATTTCAAATGATGTAACAGTAAAAAGACAACCAGCTGAGACCAATAAAGCAGAAAAACAACATAGGTCATACAGTTAATTGCTTCATGGCTTAAGACCAAGCACATGGCAAAAGCTCTTAGGAATTACCTTAGAAGACTCTTTGGAAGGAAGTGGAAGAAATGACTTCTTTCCAGTTTTGGATGATTTTGTGGACACTGGGGAATCTGCAGCCATATGCATCGATTTCAAGTTATTGATGTTGTCAAGATATTTTTTCCTCAAGGCTAACAGATCCTGTAAGTACTTCAAGCAGTCCTGGGTCTTAGTGTACATCCAGTCTCTGTCCTCCTCTTTTGGCTGGAAACAAGAGTCGATGCTGGTTGTACTTTTGCATTTTTTTAGTGGTTCACAAACTTTTTCCTGCTCACCTCCAAGGACATACATAGAAGTGCTGCGGATCAATCTCACTGCAGAACCTGTGCCATCACAGTAAGGGATGTCATCTGTCACACTTCTTCGGTGGGAGTTAGGGTGAAATATAGAATGGATCTTTTTGAACATAGTGTGTCACTTCCTCCCCCTTATACCTTTTCTCTTTCAGGTCCTTAATTTAACCCTAGATCTGGTAATCGGCAGCTGTTACTCTTGCCCTCAACAGTTGGAAAATTTTGCCACTTACTGTAATGAGCAGGAAAAAAAGCCCCTATTGCTGCAAAAATTGCTTTCAGTCTAACACAGTGTGGAGAACATGACGGTATCGCAGAAGCGCGTTTTCTACTCCATTTGCGTCAGGGAAAGAGCTTTCTCCTTTCCTCGGTTTAAAATAGAGCACAGGACGTCCAGTACCATGCTTTGACCTTTTACTTGACGGCCGCTCCCCAAAAAAAACACCAGCATCGAGGCAGAAGTTCCCTCTTCCGCGCTTCCTCCCGGGCGCTGCTCTGTCCCCGCCGTGCCGCCCCCGCGGGCCGCGCCACCGCTTGGGCGCTGACCGTGGTGCTGAACCGCTCCCGCTCTCCAGCCGGCATCCACCCGCCTCCCGCGGGGGAGGGCCGGTAGCCCTGCTGGCCCCTGCCGGATGCTTTCTGGGGGGAAGAGCTGGTTGAGATCAGCCTCGACAGGGGCAAAAGTCTGAGCGGGGAGAATAGTTTCTGTCTGGTGGAGTTCAGCTGCTGAAAGAAGTCGCTCTGGGTTTCACCCGACAGTAACCAGAAGATGGCTACAGCTACCTGATACCACGGCACTACTAGGAACAAAGCGGATTCAGATGTCAGGCTCTGTTACACTCAATACAAAGATGCCCTGTGTAAGAGATGCTGTAAAATAAAACACTCTTCCAAAGTACTCATCTGGCAAAACATCGCAGACAGAAACCAATGCATTTGTATCTTTCCACATTAGTTCTCACAGATTAAGGCAAGAACATTTAATACAGTGGTTTTGATGACTGTTTTTTAGCTGAGAGCTACTGAGAACATTGACTATTATTGGCATATTTGAGCATTTTTTGTATTTGTGGCTGTGTGACAACATGATACACGCTTTATAGATAAGTAGATAGTGAATTTGGTCAGTTCTCACCACTAAGACAATCAACAACTTTTTAAAAGCAAGTAGGAATGTCCAGATTTACCATATTCAAAAGAGTTTTCATAATTTATTCTGCTCAAGCACTGAGTGCTTGAGAAGATAATTCTTTTGAAAGCCCATGGATATCACCCTGCAGGCTCTACTGAGCAAATTTCTGCTCATGCCACTGGAAGTGCCAGTTGAAGGTTTAAGCATCCTAAGAGCTGTAGGATCTCCACAAGAAAAGTAGGTTCTAATATAAATTTGCATCCATTCCCTCAGTAACTCTGATTTACTGGATACTAAACATATACTACAACCATCTTAAAACATGCATTTTGTTCCTTTTACTTATAGCTAAATTTGAAATGTCCTTACAAATAAAAATTGTGGCAAACTACATTTTTTTGGCCACCTTTTCAGCTTTCTAATACTGTCATAGACATGATTCCCACCGCAGCTGAGAGCAGCCTAGAGATTGTTCTGAAATAGCTGCTTGAGATCTAGTACCTGTATAGAGGTATTCCATTATTGATTATCTCCACAGTCCTATTCAATCTCACAGCTATGCTAGCATAAACCACTAGAACTATGAAAAAAAAGATGAGATCTCTCCCCAGAATTCTATGCTTGAGATGGAGAAAGTTTCTGCTCAACAATACTAGCATAGAATAATAATAATTCCAACTACAGATTGATTTCATTTTCAAAGAAAAAGGCTACAAGGGGATTTTAATTTATTGTCCTGAATGAGTGAGGTAGATATCTGTTATAGTCATTCTAGTCACTGTGTTTACTAAGCAAGTTATGAAAGTGAGATTGTTCCAGAATAACCCTATTAAAAATTACTTAGATTTGCTACATGGGATACTGGTCTTTGGTTACAGACATGTTATAAAACCAGTGAGCCTCAGAGAGGCACTCTAAGTGACCGCATAGTCACAAAACATGTGATTCAAGAAAATCAGTGGGAGCTCAAGGAATTATTGACAGAGACTTGAGTCAGTAAGGTCAACGGGAATCAGACATTACCTTTCAATACCAGCTTGATTTCGAAGCTCATCTGGACTTACAAAGAGCTACAGGGTAAAGAGAAAAAAAAAAACAAACAAACAAACAAAAAACCAAACAAAAACCCAAAGCCCAAGATTCTGTTCATGAAACCACAGAAAAAGATATACCTGTTAAGAGTAAATCTGATGATATACACTGTGATTTGAAAAACATTTCATATGAGCCATAGATTTTCTTACCCTGCTTCAATTAAGTACTTAAAACATATGCTGACATCTCACCGATTTTAAAAAAGCTTTCAAGCTCTTAAGAGGGTTCTCAATTTCAAGGATGTTATTTCCTAATTTTTAATAAAAGTTTGCTGGGCCACAGTCATTCTGTGCCAATATATACGTGATTCCCATTGTTCATGGTGGTGTTCAAATAAGGAAGGATTAATAAAGACATGAGACAATAAAGTAGCTGCATTATATACCAGGATTTCATTTGGTGTAATAAAGGGTCATTTACAATTATCTCAGACATGAATATTTTATTCCATGCATTGGTTATGGGCAGTGGGAATACACGGTCTTCCTCTCCTATTGTAAAAATTAATAATAATTTGTTTGCTTTGGAGTATCTACTGTAATTTAAATAGCTCCATGGATTTAGAAAGGACAAAATAATGGATATATTTAAAGGTCACAAATGTCTCTAGAGTGTTTTGTGAGAAGAGGAATGCCCTATGTCTTTTCAAGATATTTTCCTATAAGGCATTCGCATTGAAACATGTTTCCTGAATAGTGCTGTATTTATTCATAGTCTAACTCCCCTTGTACCTGTAAGTGTCCCCATTTAAGTAAATAGCAGGGCAATTATAATTCAGCCACCACAGACCACAGGTCTCTTCCTCAGTGTTACTGCCGGGGACTGAATATGCTACCGTTTCCTAAGATGGCTGGTAATTAAAAACCAGGGTCTTAATCAAAAATTATTTCCTTCTGCACAAAGACACTCATCAAATGGCAAATATGGTTGAAGAAGAATATTTAGTTTGTTAATTCCACGTACCAAATTCACAGGCAGCTATTAAGTCATAAATAAAGACCTCCCAAAGAAGGAGCTAGTGAGAAGCAATCAAATAGACAACACTAAATATTTAATGGCATCTAAGATTACTAACTTTGACAAGGCAATGCTCATACCTTGTTTGTTCATTTGGCTACTTGAATCTGACATCGCTTACTCAATATTTTTTATCTTAAGTGACTTTTTTTTTTCTATTACTACTACTGCTTTCAATGTTTCTGTTTTCTGTGTAGTTAGCAGAGTGATCTAAGCTCCATAGACAACCACTGAATCACTCCCAAAACTGATTTTTGTTATCTAGTACTGGCCTTCTGCTAATTCCTGAGCCATCATGACTGGGTAGGAAAATCAAGTTAGAAAATCCAAGGTATGTGTTCTGTTTAACTATATTAACTACACAGTTGAACAAAACCCCATGAAATCAAATTTGTAGATAAATACAATTAATAGAAAATCACACATCTTTTAATTTTTTCAAAATAGCTTATTTGTCAAAATGCATTGTTATCTCCAGAATAACATGATATCATGCATACAAATCTCTCTACTTGATAGTTACATTTCACCAGAGCAATACACTGATACAAAGAAATGTCAAATCATCCTTGAAACAAAGTAAAGCTCTGATGCCAAGGAAGAAAACCTTTGACAAACTGTAGATGACAAGGTATTCTTTCGTTATGATAAAGTTGTACCAAGCTGTATCATAAAGTTGTATCACGCTGTTTTATCTCTTCAGGATAATATATTTCATTATATATATGTATATAAAAAAAAAATTAAAGTGAAAACAGTTTCTCTGCTTTTAAAGAAAAAAAATCACACATAAAATATGCGAGTGGATAGTAAAGTCATTGAGCCTTCTGTTATTTCAGATAATTCAGAAACTAAAGTGCAGTTGTCGATCTCTGTTGAACCCTGCTATGTCTATATAGCTACATAAAAGAGTATATTGTTTGGAGAGAGCTACTTGAAACAGTCCAAAACAGAGGAAAGCAGAGCAAACCATTCACCTCAACAGGTATCTACATTTTGGTCTCTAGTCTCTTACTATTTACCTTTTCATATACTCACTTGAAGTTCTGCAAAGACACACACAAAAATACGCAACAATCTCCTGCAGATTTAACAGAAATTCAAAAAATGCAGGAACGCTGAAGCCACAGCTCAATACTAAAGACAAATAACAACGCAAGGTTTGATACCTGTTTATGGTGATTATCATAGAATCTTAGAACAGTTAAGGTTGAAAGGGACCTTCAAAGGTCATCTAGTCCAACCTCCCCTGCAACGAGCAGGGACATCTTCAACTAGATCAGGTTGCTCAGAGCACCTTCCAGCCTGACCTTGAATGTTTCTGGGAGTGGTGCATCTACTACCTCCCTGGGAAACCTATTCCAGTATTTTGCCACCCTCATTGTAAACAATTTCTTCCTTATATCTAGTCTAAATCTTCCCTCTTTTAGTTTAAAACCATTACGCCTTGTCCTATCACAACAGACCCTGCTAAAAAGTTTGTCCCCATCTTTCCTTTAGGCTCACTTTTAGTACTTAAAGGCCGCAATAAGGTTTCCCTGCAGCCTTCTCTTCTCCAGGCTGAACAATCCCAACTCTCTCAACCTGTCCTCATAGGAGACGTGCTCCAGCCCTCCCACCATTTACCCCACCTGGAGTACTGCGTCCAATTCTGGAGCTCCTACTACAAGAAAGATATGTATGTGCTGGAACATGTCCAGAGAAGGGCCACGAGGATGATCAGAGGGTTGGAGCACCTCTCCTATGAGGACAGACTGAGAGAGTGGGGATTGTTCAGTCTGGAGAAAAGAAGGCTCCGAGGAGACCTTGTAGTGGCCTACCAGTATCTTAAGGGGGCCTACAAGAAAGCTGGTGAGGGACTTTTTAGGATGTCGGGTAATGGTAGGACTAGAGGGAATGGATTAAATCTAGAGATGGGACAATTCAGAATGGACGTTAGGAAGAAGTTCTTCACCATGAGGGTGATGAGACACTGGAACAGGTTGCCCAGAGAGGTGGTGGAAACCCCATCCCTGGAATTTTTTAAGTCCAGGCTGGATGGGGCTCTGAGCAACCTGATCTAGTGGGAGGTGCCCCTGCCCATGGCAGGGGGGTTGGAACTAGATGATCTTTAAGGTCCCTTCCAACCCTAACAATTCTATGATTCTATGATCATTTTTGTGGCTCTCCTCTGGACCTACTCCAACAGCTCCGTGTCTTTCCTGTGCTGAGGGCTCCAGAGCTGGATGAAGTACTCCAGGTGGGGTCTCATCAGAGTGGAGTAGAGGGACAGAATCACCTCCCTTGACCTGCTGTCCAGGTTTCTTTTGATGCAGCCCAGGATACAGTTGACCTTCTGGGCTGTGAGTGCACATTGTCAGCTCATGACACTGTTATCATGACATTGTTATCATGACACCATTTCAAAGGCCATGCATACTTGAAAAGATTAGATGGTGGGGCATTCCCAAATCATAGATCAGGTGCTGAATGTCAGTGCTTTTGGTAAGTGGCAAGAAACATCCACTATTAGAGGTGAAATACCACAGGACACCTACCTTTTATTGACTAAAAGATGGTAGAAGAATGGACCTTATTATCAATCAAAGAATAATCCTCAGGAATGTTTTTCTTCTCTTTCAGCCTATGAAGGCAACAGTCTGTAGGAGTTCTGCCTCCCCACAACTGCTATCAGCAACTGCTTGATATTCTTCCTCTTTCAGGAAGTTCTCAAAGTATGGGAAAGGAGAGCAATTCTGATACTACGCATTTGAAATAGTTACAATTGCTTCTCTGAGGCATGAAACGGGAGAAATCAGTGTCCCAAGAATGAAGATAAAGATTTTCATTTGAACTGATTTAGATGTAAATGCAGTGAAATCAAGACGTGTTGCCCATGTCAGATTTAACAGTGAGCTTTTTTTTTTAAGGGTGCATGCTTGAGTCGTGCTGTCACCCAGGCAACACTGACCTGCAAAAGCAGCTGAGTCAGAAAATCAAGGCTCCTGTCAGAGGATGAATAGATTTTTTTGTAAATGTGGAGCATCATCTTTCCATCTAATCTAAATTTGAATCTAAGTATCTCCATTTGACTTAGACCCTGCATATTCTCCATAAATTTTTATCACATGCAAAATTTGCATTCATTGAATAGGTTTTGTGGCAGCATAAGCACTGACTGCGACCAACCAAAGCAGTGACTACATTCCTATCAGGCATGAGAAGACAAAGAAATGCCATTCATGCACAGAGAAATGCTTAGGAAATGATTACGCAAATGTGATATCAGACAATTTTTAATTTTTTTATTACCTGCCATCACTGTTGGGAAAAGTTTTGTGTGCATCCTCTGACAAAGCAATAAAATGCACTCTAGTGAAACGCCCCCTCCTTTAGAGCCAGAGCTGTTGCCTGGCAGCATTTTCAGAGTGTGAGAGGTTACCACACTTGTCCCCTGCTGTATCTAGCCTCCTCTTTCCCTTTGTTTCCTCACATAACCCTGCTGTCATTAAGAACTCCATCTCTGTGACGAGCTTGACAAGGGAACTTTGTCTTGTCTTCTGTCACACAGGGTCAAGGGACAACCAGTGGGCCTTGCTTGTTTCATTGGAAGAATTCATGTCCTTTTAGTAGAAACATTGTTAGGATCTTTCAAAGCTTTGTTAGTCTTTGTTGAATTAGTTATTGTCTTGCCTCTTGAGTCTTTTGTTCCAAAGATGGCTGAAGAATTATCGTGATGTCTAGCTTGTTGCCTGTCACATCCGTCACCCGTTGATAAAGTCTTTGCCAGGAGAATGTGATAAATAGCTAAGATTCCTTCATGATAGCTCAATGAGGAATGGATATTGCAAGCAGCAGTTCTTCAAATTAGTTTATGGAAGACAATCATTTAAATGACTTATCTGTCTCAATCTTTAATTGGATCATCTGTTTCTCATTCCAATTAAATTCTAATACACTATTTATCCTTTCCACAAAGGAAACCCATAGGAGGATTTATGAGAGGGGACAGTCTGGATCTTTTGGTAAGTCACAGAGTTGTCAGATCATATCAGTCATATCCAGGCAAGGCCCACTCACAATACCTGGAGACGTTTTCAGCAGCACCCTTGGATCCCTACCTCCCATTTCTGTCTCTATCTGGGTTCTACTAACCCAGTGAAACAGGGCAAAGACTAGTTAAACCAGAGCAGCAAAGAAGGAGCAGTTTGGCTGGGATGTGTGAGAAAGAGAGACTCAGTACAAATGAGACACGAGCACTAGGGAGGATGGAAAGAAAGAGAAGAAATACGTCTTGAGCACTTCCCAGTAGTGTTTTTGAGCATAGTAACTATTGTTCTGCTCAGACCACAATGTGTCTGGGGAAAAAGATATCTGTATACAGCCAAACACCCAATGGTCCTGCCCTGACCCTGACCCTGCTGCCACGACACAATTCATCAAGAGGAATTATTCTCTTTCCTACCTATTTCTTGACCATATCTCCTTCAGCACCTGCAAAAGCAGTTTCCAGTTGGAGAAACTCTGGTCATGCAAAGGAATACAAGGAGCCAGTCGGGACGCTTTCAGCACATACCAGCTGCATCCGCAATGACACCCTGCAAGGGCTGAGCCCTACAACACCATCGCTACCAGGAGGGCACACTGCCAGCTGTCTGCTCCAACAACCGCTGTTATCACTCCATGCACTGTTGGAATGGGAAAGGTTTTACTGATACCAAGTAGGGCTCTGAAGGGGAGCAACCAAAATATACAGGATGATTATTAACCAGGATTGGCAGGAGCAGTTTTTGTTGCCTCTCTCTGAGTGGTCGGTAAAGAACCGGGGGAATTCAGATTCCACATTGTCCTTGCTCATTCACCAATTTTAGCAGAAAATACTGTTGCTGATAAACATTAATTCTTTCTCCTAGGCTAGTTTGATCTTCTGCCTCTACTCACTTCCCACCTACCCTTCCACTACCGTTGTAAAGAAGTCCTGCTAGTCTGTTTTCAATAAGACACATCTAAAGGATGGAGAGGAAAAAGTGGCTATCCAGCCTCACCTACCGCTTTCAAGCCAAACTTCACAAAGCATTTCCCCTATACCACTGTTAACAGACAAATCCTCTATTCCTTAGAGCTGTGGCTATTTGCAGGTGCAAAGAGAGTTCATTTACATCCTCATGGGAATTGTCAACCAATTAATGTCACCCTCCATAATAGCTGACCTATGCGGGATCTAAATATAAGGAAAAAAATATCGTTCTAACACAGTGGCTGCACAGAAGTTGTAAAGAGACCTGCCACCGGCCTGTAGGGCACAGTGTAGCTGCTGCTGGAATGCCTGGATTCAAAAAGGCCACATGAAGCCCTTTGGCAACTTGCAAAGGCGGACACGAGGTGTCCCTGGAACAGACACTGCTTGCAGTGGGTTTAGAAGTTTTAAGAAACTTGGAGATGGCTCACTAACAATAGTAAAGGAAGTAAGACAAAAATAACTAAATGTTACTCAATGTTCTTAGAGCAACCTGAAAAACGCTGGGAAAGGCACCTGGGTAAGACTTCAGTCAGGTCAGAAAAACCACAAGGAGACATAGGTGCAGGTGGGCACGTATGCTGAACTGGGTTTGCAGCTTAGCAAGATGTTTGCAGTAATCTGCAAAGCCAAATGACGCTTTCCAGGCTAAGGTACTCATTAAATTCACAAAGTTTGCAAGTCAGCTTAGGCTGGGCTCAAAGGAACAGGGGGATTTATGTCTGCACCCTGAAATCGGGCAGAACATGTACCTTTAACCCAAGGTGGACAAAATACAGAGGTGCTAAATATGTTTTTGCCTGAGAGCTCCAGGTCAGGTAAGAGGGAAGTGAAGCTAGGTTAACTGAAATGGAAGGAAATATTTATGTGAACTCTGGTGAACTGAAATAGCTGAGTCTTATAGGCTTGTAATCTGGGCATCAGCACAAACTGAAAGGGACCGTCAGAATGGAAAGGATTGAGGTAGCCAGCATTCCTCTTGTGACTTTTTCTAAAACCATTATTAAGAAAAAGCATCTCCAGGAAACTGTGGTAGTTAACAGAAATGCACAGGTCAAAATAACAGATCAAATTGTGACCAGAGCTGGCCGCAAGCAAAGGTCACTGCATTTCTGAGTCAAAACACAGTCAGCAAGGACTCCATGGAGGATCTTTCACACATCCACTGGAGCTAAGCAGGTACAACAGGAACATCCGTAAGAATTTGCTACAGTGGAAATGAACCGCTATCTATCAACCAGAATTCTTCCTGCATCAAGAGAAATCCAATTGTCTGAAAACATGAGGCAGCAGAAACTGAGTTGATATTTCAATTTAATTCACTTCAGTTCACCGTATTGACTTCAACAGTATGCAGAACACTATCTTTTATCACTCAAGTGTCACCATTCTTCATTTTTTGCATAGTGAATATGGTTATGGCTATTGATGTACTTATGAAGTATGCACTTAGATTCCTTCACAGTGTGTCTGGATTTGTGCCTGTGGCTATCAAGAATTGATCTGTGGTGGCTGGGTGTTTGGTTTGGGGTTTGTTTTGGATTTTTTTGGGGAGTGGGGTAGGGGGAAAAGAGGTAGGCTAATCTTGCAAAAGCAACCTCCACAAGGTCACACACCTCGTTCTTTACAGACTTCACTGTTGTTGCAGAGACTGTAATGTCATTACAGTTTCCAAGAAGGGCTCTATTTGTTCCACCTCTTTGGCATATCCTTGCGGAAGTGATGATGAGCCAGATTACAGTTCTAAACCATGTGAGAGAAAAAAGATTATCAAGAGCTCTTGACAGGATGATCACAACCTGGAAAATGTCATTCTCCTTATCCTCCATGACAGTCACATTTTTTTTCTGAAAATAATAAAATGTGAAAACACAGATTACAGTGCAGAGACCAGGCTACGCTTTCTGCCATGCCTGAGGCCATGGGTCGGGCTCACAGCCCATGCAGCACACCCGACTACTGCCAGTACATCTGCAGAATGTCCTGCCTGGCTTTAGGTAAAAGACAACACCCACCCCAGTGAACTCTATTCCCTTCTTGCCTGCACTACATCGCTCCTCCCATACCTCGGAGATGTTGTGGTTTGCCTCACGGCTTTTTGTATTTTTTCCTCCTTCCATTTTCTTGCTCTTCTCCTCAGTCAGATACAGTTTGGAACAAGAAGGATGCTCGCAAGGACCTCAGCCATCCCCATTCCCGTGATCTGTTGCTTTTGCACCTTTAAGTTTTACCACTAGATGGAAGCCTTGACCTCCAGAGTTACTCCGTTAGATTCCTGACCATCCACTTGCATACCCGAGCTTCTTGGTGAGCTGTTTTATGTACACTGAGTCAGATATTTAGGTAACAATTCGCTGGGCTCTGGCATTTCTGTAGCTCACTGATTCGTACATGGAAGGTACAAAACCGCATTAACCCTCCCAGGTGTGGTGGCACCCTCAGATAAAAATGCAGAGACTACTAAGGTTACGTAAATCTTTACTAATGATATGGAGCTAGATTGCATCGGCCATGGATAAGACAAGGGAAAACAGTGGGATTGCTGCCTCCCACCAGTCTCAGCACAGGGCGTAGTCACCGGTGGTATATTGTTGGGGTTGCAAAGCCTGTTGAAGGTTATTCCCTTCCGCAGCCCCAAGCTCCCCAGCACAGTACTGAGGTCCCAGGATCCCGGTAACAGTGGCTATATAGTCTGAGTTTCCTACAGCATTTCTGGTTGCAAGCAGCACGTGAATGAAGAGAGAGTTTTCAGTTGTTACTATAAGAAATTACTCACCAAATACTGTCCTGTGAATGAATATTTTTTACATCTTATTTCCGAGCAGTACCCTGTGAATTTTTATGTTCAGCATTCAAGGTGTTTAGGACATATGGCTTTCATGGGATCATTCTCTGACTGGGTTGGTAGCTCTTAGTAATGGGATACGAACTGCTGAATACTCATGGTTATGAACTCAGAATTTGGTTTTGAAGAAAACTCATGTGGCTGTTAGCCAACACCAGTGAGCTCAATGGGAGATATTTCTGCTCCCGAGCACCGAGTCAGATGCTGAGAACTCTACTGTTTCAGCAGACAGAAAATTCATTTCAATATTTAGACAAAGCAAACAGGAAACACAGTTTATAAAAATTTGCTTAGGAACTCAGAAGGCTATTCCTGAAGAGAATTTCTGACGCTCCTACATTTTTAGTCCTTACTTTTATAAGCCAATAGCAAGCTCCAGGGACTTTTGCCTTTGGGGTGAAGTTCCTTGTTGCTTGCTCTTCAATTACTTTTTGAGTGATAGTGCAAAAATCTGATGTAATCTTGCTGTTCATCCTTGTGGTTGGTCTCACACTCACACTGCAACTGTTATTTCTGTAGTGATAGTAAACAGCAGGACAGTGTAGATTAGATGGTGTGCATGACAACAAGTGGCACGTGAGGCTACATCCGCACAGGTATGTCAGATAGTGAAAAGTCATTCCTCTGTCTCTGAGGGCAACAGACACAGCATGGATTGTCTACCTAAATAAATTCTCTTTTTCCCCCAGAATATCTGGTTTTGTCTTTAATACCAGAGAGAAAGGTCTTTAGTCCGTGCTGTTGCCCAAATTGTGATGGGCAGTGTTTTATGGAGGGCTAGATGATACAAGCTAAAACTGCTGAAAAGCCAGTGTGGACAATTGCAGGGCAGTCATGAATCCATGGTGCCATGGACCTGTTTCATCTACTGGGATAAGCATAGATCTTAAAGTCTAGGCCCTGAGCTGGTATAGATAAACTAATTCAATGGCTTTACACACATTCAGTGTAGTCAAGAATTTGGTACACACTAGCACAGATCAGTACAGGTTAGGAAAAAAAAAATTCTATAGGTTTGTTTTCATCATTGAATTTCACACTGCTATTTGCCATTGCAAATGCTTTTTGTGGAACACAGACAGCAAACCCAACCCTGTGATGGGTTTCAAAGGCAGCTCCTTTCTCTCAGGCTCTGCTTGGGGTTAGGATTGTGCTGTCATTACTCTGGATGTCATTAATCCCTTCTGTTCATTTGAATAAATCTCTTTCATAGTCCTGCTTGGTTTCATTGGGTGTGTTTTTTTGTGGATTGGGGTGGGAAGGGGAAGATGTACCATCCCTGTGAAGCCACTGCATTGTAGCAAGCAATTCTATTGCTTTTTACAAAAAAGGGTTATGCCTTATGTGTATGAGCTAGTCCACACCATATATATATTATCTCAGTGGGATAAACTACTTAAAAGTCTAAATGCAGTATGTCTGAACTTCAAAAAGGTACTGTAAAAAAATTCCTTTTCCTGGAAAATTGTTTGTTTGGTGTTACCACAAGTAACACTGGAGATTATCGTAATTGAAAGGAACAGAAAATCTTGGACTTGGGCATGATTTCTTTGCATACACATTCCTGTTCATTCCTGGTGGAGCATACAGCATGGGTTACAGCATGGTCCTGCTTTGGAGTTTCTGGTTAAGCTCACCTCAACTTCAACATTACAGGATGATAACCTGAACTAACAATATTCAGCTTGTATGCGTCTCCTATGTAGTAACGAAAAAGGGAAGAAGCTACAGTTGAATGCAAAAAAAAAAACCCAACAAAAGCGCCAGCTAGCAGGAATCACGAATGGCTGTACTATCTGAAAATACTTTGAATTTGTTTCTGAAACCAAATACATTTCAGGTGGCCAGTGTCCCTTTAAGAAGTGCCATTTAATGTGAACACCATTTGGAGAAAAGAAGCAAAAGTCTCATTGACAATGGTATGGGCCTGAAATGAAGGACTATGTCATTGTATTTCATCACTGCCTTCTGTGGTAGGGCTTGTGTCCATTGAATGGCAAACTGTAAATAATAAATATGTGGTAAGCTTCTATGAACAGCACCTTTTTCTAATACTAATCATTTTCAGATTTCTGTGATTTGCAGGTGCCTCGGGTTTTGCAAGGAGAAAATGCACATACACAGAGTGGACCCAGCTTTATAGGAAGAGGTGAGAATCCCAGTCTGATGACTAAAATTTGAATTAATATTTGATTTGAGTTTTATTTTAATCTATAGTTATAACACAATCATGTGAATGTTCTTTTTATGGGCCAAACTGCTTAAAACTCTTCTGCCATTAATGAGCCAGCTGCTGCCTAGACATCCACCAAATTCAGTAGATTCACAATCTGTTCCTTAATCTAATTACTAATAAAGGTCTCCACAGAGAACTTTTTTGGATTGCTCAATTTTATGGAGTTTAATGTAGTTTTACTAGTCAGAGATATAAGTCAAAGGCTGCACCGGTTCCGATGTCTGATACAATTAGGTTAATGGCATGAAGCCACTGAGGCGTGGAGATGCAGGCAGACTGCTTTCTGCCCAGGAGTCAGAGCCACGGTCATGTTTGCCCTTGCTGTCAAAGAGAAGATAACAGCAGTGACAACAGTGGCTAGAAGGATCTTTCTAGAAATAAAAACTGTCAGGCTCTCCTTGCATTCTCATGCCTGTAGGCAGCTGTGCTACAAAGTACTCCCACTTCCTAGAAATTTCAGTAGTTTTTCCTGGGCAGGGACAGAGAAATTTTCACCAAAAAAAACCAAACAAACAAACAAACAAACAAACAAACAAAACCCCAAAAACAAAAAACAAACCTCAAACAACTTGGTCTAGTGAAAGATGTGAACTGCTGTGCTCCTCACGTAGGCAGTAGCATGGGAACATAAGGAGAGATCAGAATGAGGTCTCTCTGCAAGTGAGAACTCATCTCGAATTACTTGAACATCCCTGGAAAAGCCCCTAACTTGTTAAGCTTCTTGCAGCAGCTTCCTAAGTATAGGAGTTTTCTGCCCATTTTCTTCCTGCTCCTTGCCTTCATTTTTGTGGAATTTCTTTCCTAGTTTCTATCAGCCTGGTTCCAAGTTGTGTCTTAGGTCAGCTGTACAAAGTCAATACTGGAATGAGTGGCATACTGTCCTCCTTGCCCATTGTTCTGGCTACATAATGGCTTACCTTACGCACTTTTCAAGTTTGTGATCAAGACCAAAGATGTCAAGTTTGATGTCACATCTATACACTCCTCCCACAACTGTTTCTCTTCTGCATAGGTGTAGATACAGGCAATTTCCACCTTGAACAATACCCTCTGTCATGTGGACTTGCCTGTGGACTATATGGAAACTATTACTAAGTATTATTGAGAAAGAGCCTAGTTTGTAGAGACATGAAGCCTACTTTCATTAGGGCAGTCAGATTGCTTTTATTTATAGACTGGTTCTAGCTTTTTATTTTCTACGTAGAAAAAAAAAACAAAAAACAAAAAACAAAACCAAAACCAACCAACCAAACAAGAAACTCTCAGTCATAATCCTGTTCTTGTCTAATGTGGAAAAGGAGGTGACTAGGAGGGACTAGAAAACATAGAGCAGATTAGTTGGAACATTCTCATTAGTGAGATGAATGATCATCACGCGACCACCCATGCAAGGGTCAGACTCTGATTTCTCCCTGGCCCTGAGTGCCAGATTATCCAGTCTGTTAGGGGTGTGCTATGCTGCATAAGCATGATAAAAACTCAACTCAACCAGAGCTTTAAAGGTGCTAGCGATGCCTAGAGAGAGCCCCTTAATACAAACCAGAAGCGCTGTGGAGGTGAAAGAAAGGTACCTGGCTATGACACCGCTCAGGTCCCAAAGCAGTCTGTGTTCACATGGCAGTGCACCCAGTTTCACAGCCCTTGTCCCAGATGTACCATCCTGTGAATTCAGTCAGTGTGATTTGGGACATGAACTGTCACGTCTACACGGCTTGGGAGCATCCCCATCTGGGGAATCTCAGTACTGTGCGCCATTCCCCAGTACGGACATCCCTTCTGACATCTCACCTCCACAGAGATGGATGGGGAGAGGTTAGACAAGGGCACAAAATCCCCTTGCAGGTACATACATGGGATATTGATGAAATAAGTGAAATTAGGCATTTAAGTAGGTGTTTGTCTACTTGCTAAAAGTGTGCTGCCTAGTACTTTGAAGAAAACAAATTCCTCTGGAAGTGACTCAGAGGACCTATTTCTCTTCACTGGCTTAAAGGGAGTCCAGAGAGATAAGTTTCCCAGTCTGGGTGTCTAAACTTCAGCAGCTGGACCGCTTGCCCATGAATCTTCTCCAAGAATCTTTCCTGCGTGGGAGTGAGGGACATCTCCTGGACCACAGCCACAGTCCTCCCGCACAATGTCCCCAGTGCTGTGCAGGGCAGCAGACAGGCAGTTCATGAAAAAGGACCTTACTGCAACAGCTGTAGTGACACCCCAAGCCCTGTCCCCTAGGCAGAGCACTCAAAGTCAGGGCAGCTCCATTCCGTGCAAGGGCTTTTTGCTAGCCTGCAACGAAAAGGGGTGAGGGCTGGTCTTCACACATTTCTTAACTGCATGGAAAAAGAAGAGAAAGCCAAGCTGTAACTGAGTAGCAGCCCTAAAATTAGTTCAAAAAACAATATGTGATGAATATCATGGAAAGGTTTCCTCTTATAACCAGATCTGTACAAATAGTGAGAAAAGCAAAAAGCAAAGTCTCTCTGTTACAGACTAAATAAATATTATGCTACTGAGGATGCTGTTGAAAGTTCAGCTTGCACTTGGCAAATAAAGAGATCAGATTAGCAGTAGGATTCATAGCCTTTTATATTTACTAACACACGCAAAACAACAAAGACAAAACTCTTACAGCACTTCATATCTTCATAGCACACAGTAAGGTGTAGACCGTATCTAGTCATATACCTCAACAAACCCCCACATCTTCTCAATAGCCCAGCAAGACCAAGCTTTAACCAGACACCTGCTCTGTGGGAAGGCTGGCTTCTCTACGTGTCCAGCCTTGTGCCTCCCCTAAAAGCTGGCTAGATATGGCTGCGGTCTTCTGTTACTCCCACTAGAAGAGAAACCTACAGCAGATACATCACCATACGGTTATTGGACTATAAACCACTGCTGTTTTTTGTTGGCTGGTGAAATGATCCAGAGCCCACACTCAGTTCCCTGAGCCATTTAAAACCCTTTCCACAGCCATTGCAAAATTAGTCACAAGCTATACCATAAGCTTCCACCATTATCACCCATTAAAATTCTTCCTTACTTACAGAATGTTTAAACATATGTTATTATATCATGGCTGATATAATCATGGCTGACAATGTGGGTGGGGAGGTGAATAAGACTTTTTTGGTCCATTTACTTCTTCCAGTGCCCAAAAGCTTTGCCAAAAATGCAAGAAAGGAAGCAATCACTCAAACAATCCAATAAACATTTTCTTCATGTGGGTGATCTCACGATACAGCAACCACAGTAACTATAATAGTTACTAAAAGAAACTTTTCTACCCCAGATAAATGATCTTATCCCACAAGAAATGTTTGTCTAGCAGAAATAGGCAGTACACTAAGACAGTTACATTATCTGCAGTTTATTGTTTAGTATTACAAAGCTCCTTCAAGAATGAGGAATTTGGAGGCATCTGTCTATAGAGGAGAATACTATCATAAGCCTGGACACAGTTTCCCTACCACCCACGTGTGGGCTTCTTTAACAATGAAGAGAGACATCATGCAATGTGAATCACCCTGAGGGTGCCTGTCTTCTTCCATGGACTAAGGCAGGCAGATGTCTAGGTCAGCAAAGCTCCTCACGTGACAGTGCTCAGAAGAGTGCCTAATATTAAGGAAAATACATTCTGTCCGATACCCGTTTGGTATGGTCACTGTTCCTCTGGAAGACAAAATGGAGCTGCACACAGGTCTTCACTCAACAAACTGCTCCCTGCTTTCATGCATAGCCAATCTCCTTTCTTCTCTTTCAAATCTTCTTTCAGACAAATCATTTCCTTCAAACTTTTCCCCAAGTGGAGACATTTCCTCTATCCTGCGCCTGTACTCGGGGCTGGTGACTAATGCCTCTGGCTTTTTTTACCTAGAAGTTAGTACTACTAAGTTCTCAGGGCAAAACATCTGTATCTGTCATATGTTCAGTGCAGACTTGTGTAGACTGAGAGTGGAAG
This sequence comes from Fratercula arctica, assembly GCA_947846985.1. Lineage (NCBI taxonomy): Eukaryota > Metazoa > Chordata > Aves > Charadriiformes > Alcidae > Fratercula > Fratercula arctica. The sequence continues at coordinate 29,777,638 of CANTUZ010000001.1, read as the reverse complement.
GAGAAGATGACACAGCCCTTGTTTATAGTAGTACAGATTTTCCTGTATTCCTGCACTGCCTTATACTAAATATTCTCCAAACTTAGCTGACTGTCTGAGGACAATAGGCAGATCCTGGAACTCATAGTAAGAGGCATTTTCGCTGTGGTTTCCTAACAGCAGCAGGAAAAAAGTGGATTTTTGAGCAAGACAAAGAAATAGGGGAGGGACCCTGAAGATGAGCTAAAGGAGGTCCAGCCGTGGCAGTTTAAAAAAAGATACTTCTAAAAAAAAAATAATCCCTTCAGGTACATGAGCCAAAAAGACAGGATGGAAGATGGCAATTTATATGAGAATTGGAACAAAATAAAGGGATGGTGTAACCTTGGATGGGATAAGAGGATCCTCTGCTTTTCTGTTAATCACTCCATCCCTTTCTTACATGCTTGAGAGCTTCCTTACCCTCTGCAACCAACATTTGAACTAATGGCTCATATTCAGAGCAGTAACAGAGATATAGGTTTTGAAGTGTGTGTTGAGTATCTGCATTGTCCATGGACAGTAAGCTCTAAAAATCTTGTCAGTTTTATATAGGAATCTAAACACAGATGTAGATACCTAACTTTAAATGGATAGGCTTGAAAGTGATTGTCTAAATGTAGGATGATTTTTTTACTTGATAAATCCCAGGTGAATAAACTTGGCATCTGAATCATTACTCCATCCACAGAACTTCTGGAGAGCAGTTACAGGAGCAACTTCTGGGCAAGAAGAAGTAACTTCTAAAACTTCTTTTCACATTCTTTGAGGAAAGGCAAGTGCTTAAAATCATGTATTTTGCTTCTTGCTTTGACAGCCTTGGAATAAAATTTTTACAAGTTTTTAGACTTTTTTTTTTTCTCTTAAGTTTTTCTTAAGAGTTTTTGTGGCTCTTCTAGCTATAGCATTATTGTGGAAAATAGCTGAAAAGCAACTATTTATGAGATCAGTCCTGCAAATACAGAATACTGCCCACAGTGCATATTCCAAAAATACTGTGTAGATCCATAATATACTATAAAGTAATAGGCCATAGTAAATAGTCCCAGAAATGCCAACATGCACACACAACTGTAAGGGTATACATCCAAAATGAAATGTAATATTTTTACATAGTAGTGCCATTAGCTGAACAGATAAAAATAATGAATAATGTTGCCTTAGAGTTAAGATTAACAGTGCATTTTCAGACAATGAACGTAACTGTTTCATTGGTTTCACACATTTCTATTTTGCCCAGAATCCGTATCTAAACTGTTTCATGAAAGTCACACACCATTTCTTTGAGCATAAACAACATTCCTCACTCACAGACAAGAACATGCTGATCAGCTTCCTTGAATAGCTAGTTAAAGGAGAGATGATGAATTTTTTCCCCATTCTCTGTGGAGTGAGAATGCATTTTTTTACGCACTAGTGTGCTGTGATGAGCACTTTATGATGCATAGCTGACTGGCTCTAATACCACTTGATCCTTTATTAAGAGGCAAGAGGCTGCAGCCTATCATGTAACTCCATTACTGGGATTTGGATTAAGAGTGTCTTGCACATGTTATCGTCTTTCTTTTAGCTGCTGCATGTTAGGTGCCTTGAGAATAGCTTTTGGAAACCTTTTTCTCAAGTGCTCCTTTTATTGCCCATCTGGGCTCTCTGAAAGGATCTATTTCCCAGTGAGATGCATGGGCCCAAATCTGGGGGGGAAATCCAGCAATCAATGGAGAAAAAGAGTAAGTTTAGAAGGAAATGTTTCCGTTTAATTTCCATCTGCATTGCAAAACCTGATCCTGGCCACTAGAGTAAATGCTTTTATTTGCATAATTATTTCTAGGTTTATCCTATAAAGATTTTACCTGCTATACTATGGCAGTGACTGTTTTCCCAAGAGATCTCTTACAGTAGGTATAACAGCGGGTACAATAGCAGTTAGGCCTTTTCCTTTCATCTTTGAGAGCTGTTGGGTTTTTAAAGTTTAAAGACAGCTTGCTTGCTCCTGCATTCTCCTGGGGTATGGGGCTTCCTACTGCAGCGCACCCCTCCCGCCCTGAGTCACACAGCCCCCGTGCACCCAGCGCATCGGCCACGTGGAACTTTATGGGAAGGAGTAAAATTAATGGGGAGGAGGGAAATGAGAGTTTAGACCCCCCTCCTCCTCTCTGCCACAACAGAGAAGCCAGACTGATGCCATTATTCCAGCTGTGGCCCAAGGGAAACAAGGCAGAGGGCCAGTGGGACCACGTAGGGCTGTGCTTGGCCACGTCAAATGCTGTAGCGTGATGGAGAGAAGATATGTTTCAAGCTCATTGTCATGAACAGGACCTTCTTCTTCCTGAAGGACAGAATGTTTAAATCCAGCTGGGTTTCTTTGCACTTGCGAGCAGCTGGGCTTTGATTTGTGCATCAAATAGCTTGGAGCTAAGAGGTGCAATTAGCAACTTTGATAGATGGACGTTATCTCTTGACATGTCTTCCATGATAATTGATACTGTTACCTTTATTCTTCCAGACAGTCCTTTTCCTCTGTATTGTGTTTGCATGGCACGCAAACCAAATCCATGCCCATCAAATCCAACCAACATACTCAGAGAGGATATAGCCACCCAGCTGTGCGCAGGATGATAACCTATAAACCACGAGAGGCCAGCTCCAGGCAGTAGTGCTGCCAGCCACTAGTGTGGGGGTTTTGGCAGATTCACCAAGAAGCTTTTCCTACATCATAAAACTCTGACTGAGGCATATCAGAGCTGAGGACAACAACCAGTAGATGCTCTGTCACCTACACAGTGCCGCTTTCCAGGGGGAATCAAATTAGAGTGTAACTGCTGCCAAGACAACTTTCCTGTTTCATTAAGACTTTTCCCCATCACTAGCTACGGGATGCTACCAGAATGTGTGGCATTCATAAAATCAGACGCATGTTCTCATAGTCAAACTGTTACCACAGCCAGATAGAGGTGGGCTAAGCGTACCTTTGCTCTGATAGACTTTGTACACTCCTATGATCCCTGGCCTTCTTAAATACCAAAGTTGCATCTTGAGATAAATCAGGGAAGTTGCCTTGTCCTTATGGTTTTCTATAACATCTGCTTTTGGCCACTGAATGAGAGATACTGGGCTAGATGGATCTTGGACATGAGCTAGTACAACCATTCTTATAGTCCCTAATAAAAGAAGATTGCAGAGCAGCCAGGGACTCCAGGAGGCACCGCTGTTCGAAGGGAAGGCACTCACATGCTCCAGTGATGGGCAGCCATCCAGAACGCTAAGGTAGATGGATGGCAATAAACTCCGGAGATAAGCAGATGGCTCCCAAGCTACAGAACGAGTTCACAACAACAAATACTAATGGTCTTGAGCCATTTTATGAACTTCTCGCAAAATGCCAGAGCCAGCTATTACATGTCTGAGCTTCTTAAACTTCAAAGCTATTTTCTTAAAGTTGATTTATACAAGCTAAAAGAAGTTATGTAATTTTCAGTTAAAACTTGCAGACCACAGAAATAGCATCCAAATCTTTTTCCCAATAATCCTTTTTGGATAATGGATTTTTGGGCCAAGTTTCTGCCCTTCATACTTTTATATAGCCCAGTTATAGTTCTGCAACTTTTTCAGTGCAGTTTGAGAACTGCAGCTGAAGTTAAAATGAATCTGGGCTGCTGTGGTCCTGTCGTCTGCCCTGGAGGATCCATGCACTGCCAGCCATGCTCTTTTGTCCCTCTGTGTTTTCTTGATGCTGGAATTCGTGCAAGCAGAAGGTGAATCCTTCCAGGAAACTAATTTGGCTGAAGACAGACCACTTCTTTCTTGCACTGGACTGGTTTTCAGGCAGATCAGCTCCTTCAAATTCTCCAGGTAGTACGGAGATGAGGAGGTGGACATGCATGGTCAGGGACAGGAGAGAAGGGCAGAATTTGCAGCCTCACGTAGCTGAGTATTAGCCACTGAGGAGCTCTGCCGCTACCAAAAGTATGAGACACCCTGGTTCTGCAGGTCATTGGAGGATGCAGTTTGCAGATTTAGTTGAGACCTTTGATTTGATCCGTAAGCTCTCAGAAGAGGCCACCCTGGTACAAATGGATCGACCAGAAAACTGGGATGGTTTACATTCTTTCGGCGATTTGCCTGCTCTGAGAGGACATTGAAGAGCTGCCTGGCTCATATGTTGTGGCAGAATGTTTCTCCACCTTTTAACTCCCGGTGACGTTCTTTCTATGGTTCCTGTACAAGACTCTGCTTTCATTCCTTGCCAATTTTTTAACAGAAGCACACATTTATATCAAGTACAATTTCTGTCTCGCACCTGCCTCTCCCTGTGCTGATCATCAGCAGTGACGCCTCTGAAGCAAGACACTCTTGATTCACAATTCACTGGCAATCATTGCCTCCAAACATTCTCAGCACAGGTAGAGATGTATGCAGGGTTGCTCCTGACATGAGAGAAGGGATATCTTAACATTTCTTCTCTCATCATATCAGTAAAAGGAGTAGATATAGCCTCAGTCTAATGAGGGAGGGGAAAGGAAGGCTGCACAAACCTACTGTACGTAGGAGCTTCTACACCAGCCGGAGTAAACGGGACTTTAACATCTCCCTCTGCACCGGTAAATCTACTCTTGTTTACAGGTATCAGAAGTGGAAACAGAATCAAATTTCTTCTAGCAAAAATTATTTATTCCTATGATCTGCTTCACTATGTTTACCATGGGTTAGATTATGCATAAAACAGGCATTCCTGCTTGATAAATCAGTTGCTAAAACTCACAACTACTGGATTAAGATTTTTAGTAAAAAACATTTAAACCTAACAGGACCATCTGACTGTCAATATTATGATTAAAAATTTATATCACAGGTAATTCAAAACTGGATTTTAAAAAATGTGGTAGAACAATTAAGAAATAAAATCTCCCTTCGAGATCCAACAGTGTTTTAAAGGTAGCTGCTTTCCAGAGTAAAATGTTTTACTGTCACGACCAGCTGCAAAGGAAAAAAACAGAAGGACCTTTTCCCCTTCAGAAGAATCTACACATAAAAGCTGCTATAATGTTTACTGCTGCTGCCATAGGAGTTTAATCCTTCCTCTTTGAACACCAGTGGGTACAGGATTGTTCCTTGAAAATAAACGTTTCCTCTGCCTTGTAAAACACACTATTTCATGAAAAACTTAATTTAATAGGAGTTGCCGTGGTTACCGTCATAGGAGTGCTTTTGTGAATACGATGATCATTCACTGAGTGTACGTGAAGGGCTCGGGATGCTCACCAGAAGCCAGAACTGTCTCACTGGCCTCATAAAAGTGACACCAAGTTACCTGCTTTCCTGTTAAACTTTTCACACAGGTGGCACCACATGACACTTGCTAGCACTCCTAAAGTGACAACTGAAACATTTCCACTGTGCTTTAATGGATGTGTGCCAATATGCTCTTGACACTTCCATCAAAGAAGAAACCAAGCAAAGGCTTCAGCATCACCTAGCACCCACTCTGTCTCAAGCATTGCCTCACCAGCTCAACAAGCCCACAAAAGACAACTACATCCACATCCATCAGCCAGCACACATCAGAGTAGCCTCTAGCCAAGCGGGCTAAAAGTATCTGGAAATATATGCAAATTTGCAGATCTCCATGCAGCCATCGAGATCCTGAAAGCACCTCTCCAGTCCCAATGGAGTCCCAGATGGTGGTGTTTGGATTGTGCTGGTGCACTCGCTCTTGCAGAGCACCAAAGGAGAGGTACAGCGTAACACCAGCAGCTGGTGACCAGAAAAAGGAGAATTCACCTGCATGACCTCCACATCCCTTCACGTATCTGTGGCATCTAGCCCTTGTACCACCAGGCTTTCCACATTTAGGTCTGTCTAAACTGCTGCTAAGCTCTTCTAGGTTCTCTCACACCAGTGAGGGCCAGGTCAAGATTTGGAACAAAGGCTCACCTCTTATACTTTAATTGGGATGTCAGTACCAATCAGTCCACTCACAGAGCCTGGGGATTGATTCCTTATTGATTGGCACAGAGCCACTGCCCTGAAGTCCAAGCCTGGATGCTGATCCTGGCACCTACATGCAGCAAACTCCCTGATTACATCCGCTGAAAAGATCTGGGTGAATGGGATCATTTGCAATGTGAAGGCAACAGGAATTCCTTCAGAGTTACCTTGACTTTACGTCCCCTGAGAAGAGCTTTCCATCGCTCATCTTAGTCAAGCCTCCAACCAGACGGTGGCACAGAGATGGTGTGCAGCTCTGCTCCCCCTTGTACGCCCATTGAGTTCTGGGCTTCAGGATGATGCAGAAAGGGACTCCAAATGCTCAAGTTTTTATAGCAGTTGTTACTGAGTGCTAGAAGTTTTCAATAAAAAATTTAATATACTAGAATTCAAGTAAAAAAGAGCAATTTACTTATAAAATACATATTTGCTGCACTGCACCATGGACTTTGGTAGGAGCGTGCATGCTAGGGTTTTCAAATGAAACTTAAAAGAGTGGGACCTGGGAACCAAACTCCTTGAAACTCCACTGAAAACCCTCGCCTCAGTGCTTTGAAGAAACAGCTTTTTATTGCATAGTTGTATTTTACCTCAAAATTGTAGAATTTTAGGAGGTTGGGTGTCTGGCTTGAGACCTACCACAAATGAAGCTGACCTCATCATAACCCTTAAAAAAACCCAACAACCCAACAGTCTATGTGAGAAACTGCCACAAATATTTTGGCAACATTTACCAGTCTGAAAGTCAGCCTTTTAGGGCTGACCTAGCATGAAGAGCGAACCACATGCCAAGCCGTAACTCCCCTCCTCCTTCCAAAACTGCAATTGTCTCCATTTTTTTTAATCCACAACCCAGCATCTTAAGTCCAGTAGTGAATGTTAACAAAGTCTTGACCTGCAGAGTGCTAATTTCCTCCAGGACCACTGAAGGAGAAAACCTTTTCTGTAAATGCCAGATCCTGTAAACTGAGAAGTTCATCACTGCAACACCTAGAGTGGGACGGAAAGTGCCAGGAATGGAATCCAGAACCCCTTATTAGGGGTGAGATTCTGCCTCCAGACTCAGGTAGCAGAGGATGGAGACAGCGTTATTATAGTCCATTTTGTAAAGTTTTAGTTGGGAATGAAAAATCCCATCCTTTATCTTCTTTGTCTTTTCTTCGTCTACAGTCCTGAACCTCTGCTAAACTGGGTCCATGTTCTACCTCAAAAACTGGAAGGACTCTTTCACTTATAGTATAATGCCAAAAGGAATTGCAGTGGCATCTGTCCCCTTTTCTTTTGGAATTGCGCAGAAAAAGGGAGAGATCCAAAACGCTGCATGAAAGGAACCGAACTGAGTACTTTTTTTCCAGCATCACAACCTTACCGCCACCAGAATTTCAGTTACATGAAAAGGGACACATTTTCCTCCTCTCTCCCTACCCTACAGTGAAGCTCTGCCACTGTATAGAAAGAAATACAGGGGAGAGGCTAGAAATATCCCGTAAGTGATACCAGAATCGGTAGGGCATTCACATGGGGCAATGATCAAAACAGCCACTTCTTTTCGCTTACTCCTCTTTGGGCTGGAGAGCCAGACTCACACTCTTCTGCTTACACCCCCTCCTCACAGCTGGTGCAGGAAAGATGATAGCCCGGCAGGCAGAACTCAGGGAGCAGAAGAGAGATTGAAATTTGAATCCAGGAGTGGATTCATCAGGGAAATCGATGCTTCTCTTTCCTCTTCTGTTTTAGCACACGTATGATCCGATGCGGTTCAGCTTTCAGCTTTCCACTCCGCCTTTCTTCAGCTGGAGGCTGCAGCTATCACTCTCCTGCCCCGTGTTCTCAGTTGCTAAGACCATTATGTGAGGGACGAGGAGGAGGTTCTGCTGCCCACATTTCCTTCTGCGAGGACAGAGGTTATAGCAGCCAGAGGCTGCAGTGAGGTGGGTGCTTAACCTTGCTGATACGAGCTAAGAAGGTTGACCTTGTACACAACCTGGACATACAGCACCAGGCACATTTAAAGTTTCCTTTGGAAGGTAGACAACTCCTAATTAGCCACCGTGTAGGACTTATCAGGCTAAGAGGTTTGAAAACAGTCATAAAAATTCACTTTACGTCCTCTTCTTAAGTCCTATTTTAGATCTGGCCCTAGACAACTAGAAGTGAGAGAACTCCCCACAGAACTAGCATTAATTTCGTGTCCCAGCGTTAGTTTGGTTTTGACAACAGAGTGGTTTTCTTGTTTGACTTCTTTGAAGATGTCTCCTGATACTTTTGTGTCTGACAGTCTTTGTGACCACTGCTATTAAATGCTATTTAATTAAAGGCTTGAAATTTAGGTAAATTTATCCTAGGAATATTTTCACTATATCCTTATCTGTAAACCAGTATCACAGCCTCATAAGTATAGGAAAGTAATTGAAACTTACCTTCTCTCTTCAACAAACCCTACAGAGGAGCTAACGTGAAGCTCAGGTAACAGAGAAAATCTAAATAAAGGCCAAGACTTAACACTTCATTCATTAAAATCTCTGAAATTCTGGGAATTTAATGCAGAGAAGTCTCCTTTTCACCATAATTATGTGAAAGAGCAGAATAAAACAGAGTTAAATGAGGCAAATATATAAATAAGAAAGCCTAGAGTTTGTGGTAGCTTTACTTACTATCTTAATTATATATTTCCTTCAAATGTTTCTTTCTTCCCTCCCTGGGACAGATGGAATAAATTAATCTTAAATGCAGCATAAAATCTATTCCAGATCCTCTCATACGCCAGCGCTTAAACACAGCTAACTAGAATAATAAAAGTCAGAGATGGAAAAGATCTATTAGCTGACCACCTAAAATTTTACATACAAAAATGTATCAATTTAACTAAACCTATTTCTAAATATTTAAGGAGGTTTGGTTACATCTTAAATCAGTTCAACAGTGGCGAGAGTCAATTTATTCCACTTTGAAATCACGCTTTAAAGCAAATGGAAGTGACCTGTTTTTAAGCATAGTTGCAGTAACTAAATAAATGCATGTGTGTAGACCAAGAATCAGAGTGACAGCAAGGTCTGGCCAGTCCGGGTAACACGGACTACTGATACCTCCTTTGGGGGGCTCAGGGTTCTCCACTGCCATTGCAGTTGATGGAGAATAAATATTTACCTGTTCCCAAAACAGATGCCCAAGCTGGGAACCAAGATATACAGAATCGATGTCTGTCTTGAGCCTTGGAAGAACCTCTTAACATCACATTATGTCTGAGAACACGTTAATGCCTCTTACCTGAATATGATGATTCAAATATAAGCTAGCTGAGAACCACACTTACTTTCCTAGCCGGGCACAGCATTTTGGTCCTGGTCCTAAAAGAAATCACACACATTTAATTTTGTGAGTAAATTGGTTTAGATGGCAATTTACCAGTCAGAGTTTGTTTCTGTATATTCTGAACAACGACTACGCAGATGCCTGTACAGGACTGTTCTGTATGAGCACTTTTTATAGCATTTTGTCCAAACTAGCTTTTAGCAACTTGCTGGGGGAGAGATGGAAGAGGGATTGTAGTTAAAGGGGGCTTATTCCATACCTAAAGCCTTGTATTTATGGGAATGTTTATGTGCAATCCTCCACGTAAACTGAAGAATCATTTATACTGCTTTCAGAATGACATGCATGCAAACCTAGTCAGATATTCAAAACAGATTAAATACCAACTTTCCTCTACAATGATTATTCTCGAATTCTTGATGAATAGTAGAGACTGAAAGTTTCTTCCAAATATCACTGGAGACACAGGGTGGACTGACCTCCTGCGATGCCAAGAGGCCGCAGGACTGCACAGGAGCCCAGCGTCTCTCCACAGCAGAGCAGTGGGAATTCGCCAGTTTCTATACATAACATTTTCTGTAATGAACATTTCTGGGTTTGGTGCCTGCTTGTTGTTCCTACAATACGCTAACAACACCTTGACAGCTCTTCCAAAGGTGTTCTCCTTTCCTTTGATTTTACAAGCGTCCTTCCCACATCCAGATTATTTTAGAGAAGCAGGGCCATACACTGTTAGAGACAACAGTGGCATGAACTACACCCACCATGAGCCTATGTTAAACGATCTTAGGCGTTACTTCTGTATGCCTATAAACTGCTTAATGTACCACTCACAAGCATGAATGTATCTTGAAATGAAGGACATCAATGCCATGCAATGCAGATATAGCTAAAAAAGTACTGGTGGAAAATGGAACCAGTTTAGCACTCCTTATGTCAATGTAAGATCGTCTTGTGCAGTGTATTTTTACATTCTTGTCCATTTTATGTCTCAGATATTGAGTTTTTCACTATTTTTCTTCTTTTTTTTTTGGTAAGGTAAAAATAATAATAAGCAGAAGAAAAAAATATTTTTTTAAAAAAACTTTTTTTCTTCTGATTATTTTCTGCAAATGGTCATCTCCTGCAGCTGATAGTAATTTGGTAGTTGGAGAATTTTGAAGAGAAAATGTCAATTCATCGAACCTGATATTTTCCACAAAACATTAATTTAAGAGGTTTCCCAGTTCAGGGGTAGATTTATTTTTTAAATTGTCCCACCATATCCAGATATTGTGGGGAGCACTGAACACCACCTGCCAGTTCGGTGCTTGAACCTGATCCAGAAGAGACACTAGTGCTGGTCTCCCAGCTTGGAGACACAAGCTAACAAACCAGTTCTGTCCCCTTCTCTTGTCACCGGCTACAGCCTGAATGACCAAGAGGATTAAAGAAAGACTAATTTTTTGTCATGAGTGAGAGATTGGTTCACACCTATGTGGGTGAATATTTGTATTTATGTAAGTGATGGAGAAACAGAGAGGTTTTCACCTTTAAATATAAAACAGGAGGGCACGCATGACATGCACAGGATACAGGAGCTTATCCACAACTTTTCAGTGCGCTCTCCTGTTATTGAATATGACTGTCCCACTGCCAGTAGGCTTTCCTACATCAGCATTTCTCCATAGGTAGCATTCAAAATGCTCTTTTTTGCATCCCATCCGTTTTTTTGGTCATCATTACAGAAATTCTCATGGGGTTGGAAAACCATCCGCTGCCTGCTTCTGTGTGTAATTTCAAAAGGATTATATTTGATGTAATGAGCAAGTGCCAGGCAGCGCTAAAGTGAGACTAGAGAAAGCTCCGCGCAGTGCAAGACTTCAAATAAAGGGCTGCGAGAGCAGATCCTACAAAACCAGACGGGTAGCGAGGACGTCCATCCAACATCTCTTAACTTTCCCTGGACATGGGGCGCCGCACCTCCCAGCCCTTCTTCCACCTGGAAAAACAAAAGTGATCTCATGAAGGTGTCGAAGTAGTTTCTAAAATACGACCATCTAAACACGGCGGCCTGTCGACGAGCGTGGATGAAAGGTTTTTCTCTGCCGGACGTGGGTATTTCGAGGGGACAGGGCGAGGCAGGCGGTTCCCTTTCCCTTCCGACCGGGCACCCCCGCCGCGGGAGAAGGGAAGGGGGGGGTCGGCGGGGCGGGGGGGCCGGGCCGGAGGAGCGGCTCCGAGCCCCGGGCAGGCGGGCTGGGGCGGGCCGGGCGGCGGCGGCCGCTGCTTCCCGCAGACGGCGGAGCGGCGGCGGCAGAGGCAGGTCGCGGCAGCCGCCGCTTCCCCGCGGGAGGGCGGGCGCGGAGCCCCGCCGCCGCCGCCGCCGCCATGGAGAAGCATCCCGGCGGCGAGGAGGACTGCGTGGACTCGGGAGCCGAGACGGGCGGGTGAGTGGCGGGGAGGGGATGTGGGGGGGTGTCTCTTACCTTCCCCCTCCTCCCCGGGCCGGGCCGTGGCGGCGAAGCGGCGGGGAGCTCCCTCCCAGACCGGAGCGCCCGCCCGGCGGCTGCACTTGTTGCCGGCGGCCGCGTCCCGGCAGCGGCGGGGCTGGGGCTGGGGCCGCGGGTGGGCTGCGTGTCCCCTGGGCTGAGCGTCCCTCCGACGGACGGAGGCTGGGGCGGGAGGGGGGCGGGGGGGGCGTCCTGTGTGATCCCCATGGAGATGGGGAGCGCTCCTGCCGCGGGGCGTCACCGCGCTTGGAAAGCGCCGGGGAATTTACCCTCTCCTTGGGTTGAGCAGGGGAAAGCTCCTCCGAAAGGAGGCTGAGGGGAGACCTTATCGCTCTCTACAACTGCCTGAAAGGAGGTTGTAGCCGGGTGGGGGGTCAGTCTCTTCTCCCAAGTTACAAGGAATAGGACAAGAGGAAACAGCCTCAAGTTGCGCCAGGGGAGGTTTAGATTGGATAGTATGAAAAATTTTTACACCAAAAGGGTTGTCGAGCATTGGTACAGGCTGCCCAGGGAAGTGGTGGAATCACCATCCCTGGAGGTATTTAAAAGACAGGTAGTCGTGGTGCTTAGGGATATGGTTTAGTGATGTTTTTTGTCAGAGTTAAGTTGAGGGTTGGACTCAATGATCTGAAAGGTCTCTCCCAGCCTAGGCAATTCTATGCTTCTATGATCATCCTCTTTCTACACATGAGGAAGAAAACACTAAGAGATCATGGCTGCGGGCTTTAAGTTTGAGCTTGAAAGCTGTTGTGCTGCCTCAGCGGTGGGGCCCAGCACTGTGTTTTATGGGCTGTAGACACATTGGTCAGGGCTTGGTGCTGCACCATCACTGTATCCCAGCATAACTTGTGTTGAGGATCGTCTGGAAGCATGCCCAGATACCTAATGCTGTCCTTGTGGCAGTGACACCTGGACAACATCAGGCAGACAGAGCTGACTCCTTAGAAGCACCATCAGAGAGCCACAAAAGCAGGTTAGATTTGTAAGCACCCTGAAATTGGGTTGCTGTTGTCATGATGCTCATTGTACTGACCTATGAAATGCTGCAAACTCTGGTGGTGGTTGTCCAACCTGTAAGTGTCATGTAAGAGTCAAGGAGAATGACTTTTTTTTTTTTTTTCTGACTTCGTGACCCCACTGCCAGAGGTGTGCTATGTTTGTTAGTTGGATGACTTCTGCTAAGGTCATGGAGCTGCAAGGATGATCCGTGGGATCCCCAGTTTAGCTCCCACCTTCAGCCCATCTCTGTGGGAGTGGGACGGAAGTGTTTTCCAGCCTGTCCTACATGCTGCTGCTGTGTCAACTTGTTTTGGTGAGCCTTTGCTGCTTCTCTGGCTCCAGAAGGACAAAAACAGGTTGCCCACTCGTGTTAACACTGTTCTCTCCTAGGTCTTCGTTCTGCTCCCTTCTTGCTTTCCCAACTGTATTTCTCCCAGCTCCTTGTCTGGTGTTATCTCCTTTGGTCTCTAGTCTGACTGTTGCATGGGCACAGGTCAGGCAGCGTTCCTGTTCATTCTTTGACTCTTTCTCTTCTTCCTACCTTAAAAGCACATGCTGAGCTTCAGGGAAAAAGATGGTACCCTAATCTCAGACTGATACTGGTGAATAATAGCACCTACTGTTCCATCAGGGCACCACACTGATGTACGAGACCGAGAGCATAACAAAACTGTAAAGACAATTCTTTTTTGCAAAGTGGTGTCAGGTGCAGAGCACCAAAACTGAAGTAGCGATATTACAAATTTAACAAAAAAAAAAAAAAGTGGAAATGGAATACGGCAATCTTTTCCATACATCCAGCTATTAATTCAAATCATTTTTTTTTAATCTCTTCTGTGATCTGGGAAGTTAAGGATTTTTTCCATAACCTTAAATAGTTGTAGTATTGTGGTCAAATGGGGGAAGTTTTAAAATGTTTTATGTGACACGAATTTAACGGAAAAAATCCAGGCCTCTTTCCAGATAATGGGATAACAGGGTTCATTTTTGGGGAATGTGGGTAAAAGGAAGACAAAATAGCCAGTGAATTCATGGCTGGTTCAAAGCTCAAAAAATCCTTGATTGGTCAAGTCACTCTTAATTTGCTGCATTTATCTGGAATAGAAAAACCTGGGTTTCCTTGGGACAAGCACTCAGAAGGATGTGACCCAGCTGGTGACATTAGCCTTTAGACCTCGGTGACCAGCGTGACAGCTGCTTGTGTCTGCTGCTAAAGAGGTGCTAAAGCTGATGATGTTATGAAGCATCCCTGTCCCAGGCTTGACACTGGAAGGTGTAGGTCTGTCCGAGGAATGTGAACAATGACATGTGGCGATTAATAACGGCAGTGCTTTGCACTGAAGTTTATTTTGAAAAGCAATGGGTCTCTGCATTTCAATTATTATTTTTAGTTCTGTTTAGCAGCTATTTTAGTCTCATAAACACGTTGCGTATGTCTCTCTCACAATGTTTATATTTCAGCTTTCTCACCAAACCAACTGTTCGCGGCACTTGCTTTTCCCTCTTCCCAGAAGATCTGCTTTTTGCTTTGTCTCAGTCCCATCCTAGCTATTCCTAAATTGAGCTGTTTTCGGTTTTCTCCAATTACTCAACGGCTTAAAAAAAAAAAAAAAAAAAATTCATTAACTACTATGACATTCAGCTGTCATCTTCTGAAAGTACAAGGAGAGACAACTGTCAGAGTAATTCAGTAACAGTTTTGCATCAAGCGGTCCCTTTCTGTCAGTCAGGGAACAATAGCGGGTAGTGACTGTAGTAAATCCAGGCGCTGCAAGCCCTTGTCATCTCGATGATCGCATGTAATGATGTGTGAGCTCCTACAGAGAGCCTTACACTGAAGCTGCTTATAGCAGCTAACCAAACAAATACATCAAGTGCCCTACAGGGCCTAAGTTTCTTAAGGTTTTGCTGTGGCTTCCAGCTACAAGAGCAGGTAGAACCCTGTGCAGGCAAGATCGATTACAGCTTGAAGCCTTCATTTTCCTAATCAGTTGGAAAATACCTTCCTCTTCCTGCATTTGCCTCGGTAAATGGGATTGGCAAAGAAGCTGCTGAAGAAAAAAAGCGTATTTTGAGTTCCTGAATCCAATAAGAATGGATTGAGCTGGTGTTGTCAAGTACCTAAATAACGGGAGTGGAATATATAAGCCAATTAGTTTATATTAATGAGATTTGAAAGAGTTTGACCATCCTTGGCCTTAGAGATTTTGCCTGTACAAATTGTGTTGGGAAATCTGTTTTGGGGCTTTTTAGTATAAAAACCTTATTTTATCAGTTGCTGAAATCTTTTACCCCAGAAGTATGTGAGACAGAGAGCTTTCTCTGGCAATAGTTTCAGTAGTGGATTTGTACTATAAAACCTGACATTAGGAAGAAAAAAATGGTCTTACTTTGATCTTTGATTAGAAAGCAGAAGGAAAAGTAAGTGGAAGAAATTGAAGGGAGGAGAAATATGTATGTTTAAAGCACTGTACATAAATTGTAAAGAAAAACAAAAAAGCTAGAAAAATTAATACTAAGCTACCTAAAATGAGTTGTAGAAATGTTCATTTTCAGATTATCTTGGTTTTACAAGCCACGCAAATGCCGTTATTTCACTATCCTTACTCTAAAGACCGGAGCAAAGTTTTTTGGGGCTGAAACTCCCAAGGTGACAAACTAAAACAATTTTGGAAGTTGTTAGGCATGTAGTTTTGAAGCGATGAGATGGATTCTTGCTACCACTGATGTGAGGAGCAAAGCATCAGCTGAAGTCGTTGTGTTCAGGACTGGTATCCCGAGTGACGCATAGTGAATGTGGAAAACAGGTAGTTTCTGAGACCTGAAGTCGTATTTTTTTTGATTCCTAAGCTTTTATTTGGTCCTGTTAGCTGTGTTCAGAACCACTGCTGTTGGAATGCTCCATCCTGTTTGTTGAGTGTATATGCCTTAACCGAGCATACCACTTCAGTGAGATAGCTGGCATTAATGAAGATTTCAACATATGTGACAATCCCCAACAGAACTTCACTTGTTCCCTTGGACAGCTGTGAAAGCCCGTGTCTTAAGGCATTCGCACTTTAATCATTAGCTTACTAATAGTATTAAAATTTGCCTAAGCCCTTAGTTTTCTCCTTTCTCACTTACAAACAGTTAAAAGTTTTGAGAGGTTATAAATTCTAACTTAATGTATTTGAAGTTACGACTTTTCCACTTGTATTTCAAATAATTTATTTATTTTTTTAGAGAAAGTGGGGAAACATCATTGAAGTGTGAGGCTGGGATTTTTTTTCTCTGTTTAATAAGTTAAAAACCTAAATATTTATGATGCACACTGAATTCATTAGTAGTTAATTGCTGAGTATTTGATGAAATTTAGGAAGAAGGAAAATTGTACTGTCTCTTTGGTATCAGACAACTGCCAAGGAACAGTTCAATGATATATAGAGAAACCTATTGTAAAACAGGTGCTTGAAGCTTAGGGCATTGTACCATACAGCAGCTACTTTTAACATTTGTTTAGCAAAATCCATTACTGTTTGGTAAGGTTTGATCCCTCCTTTTAATTTTCTTCTGTGGTTCTATCCTTCAAATTAATTTTGCAGAGATTGTGTTAATTTTTTGACTGTGCTTTACCTGATTGTTGGTTTTCCGCATGGATCTCCCTAGCTGCATGTGTGACTCTGGCCTCTGTTAACTTATCTGTTAAGCAGATAAAAAAAAAATATTTATTTTTTTGTTGCAGTTCTGTAAAATGTGTGAGACTAAAACAGAAAATGCAATTGCTAATAGAAGACAAAGCAGCCTATAAAAAAAAGAGGGTGTACCCCACTTAAAGGAAAAAGTACTAAGAAAATTGTAATTCATGTGTGTCCTCAGAATGGGCTGCCTAAATTATTAAATGAATAGCTGAACGGTTTATTGGGGTGAGAGGTTGTTTTCATGTCACATGTTTCTAGCTTAAGGGGATTCAACATCTATGACTTTTGTCATCTGTATGGTAGTCCTTCCAATATGACATGTCAGTCTCTTGTCACACATTTGATCCATCTATGACAAAGTCTCGGGAATAGAAATCACTGGTGCTGAAACCTATTTTAAGGCCTGTGTTTTACCTTTGTGTTTGTTTTTTTGTTTTGTTTTGCTTTTTTTTGCTGAGACTTTCACTTCCTTTATATCCAACATTCCAGGTGTGCCAAGGTAGACAACTTGTCTCTGGTTCGACATTCAAATAATATAAAGTGGAGCTATTTGTCACAAATCGGGGTTGAGGCACCATTTCTGACCAGATTTAATTGGTGGAGCGAAGTGTGGTCCTTGCCCCATCAGATGCATTTTGAAAGATTACAAACAACCCTTCGTCCTTATACAATGATTATGATGTCTCTCATGTGGGGCCTCAAGCAGTGTTGTTGGTAATAAGCTCCTGAGTGTGGTAGATACAGCTGAGGGATGGGAATCCGTCATCTGACTTCATCTCTTGACTAGAAATCCAGAGCAAGGAGTTTTAAGACAACATGCTCTGAGTTATTGCAGTTGTCTTGATTACAGAAGTAGAAGTACGGTGAAGGTAATGGATTTGCGTTGGACTGATACTAGTGAAGCAGATTGTAATCTGACCCACAGGAATTTGGTGAGAAGAAACCCAAGACAGAGCTACAAAGCTAAATCTTCTGACTCACACATTGTGCTTTAACTGCTATAAAATCCTCCTGTGTTCCCCATGGAGCGCTTTCTGGGGGAGAGAAGGCAAAGAAGCTGTTAAATACAGCTCTTAATATGAAACAGTGAAATCTGAAACAACACTACGTTGAAAAGGCAGGGGAAATGTGAATCCAGCAGGTGCCATTCCATCAGTCCTGAGCAAGCCAAGGATGCAGGCAGCAGAAGAGCTAGTAAACTTTCCACGATTTCATTTTTTGAGGCGATTAAGGGGTCCTGGCAGTGGAGACCTTGGGTATATCGTGGTGTAGTATTGTGTTAGAATAACTTGAGAGATGTGTTTGTTTTACACAGCAGACTGCCTTGTGGAGATGCTTCCTGGCTTGGAAACCCTAGTTACGGCCATGCCAGTGCATTAAACAGCATGTGGGGGTGTCTCTGAGTTGTCCATGTTGCTGAATACTTAAAATGGTTGATGGCATCAGTTTGGACTGGGCCATCTAGCTCTCTCCCATGTGATTATTGGGTGTGTTTTACCGTGGGCCAGGGACTTGTTTTACCACGTTACCATGGCCCAGGGACTGTTCCTGGCAAACCGCTTACCAGTCTGTTTTGGAAGTCAGGATGTTTTAATGGTACAGGTGCAGCCTGTTTCATGGCGGTTGGCCTCGGTCCCAGGCGGTTCTCTTGAGCACAGTTGTTTATTAGTGTAGATGTCACCGCCGAAGCTATGTTAACGTGATGCTGTGCTGTGGCTGATCAGCATGCCGGAGTAACCCAAGCACAGTGCCACACTGGTGTAGCTATGTTGCTTGTGTGATTCGGAGATGTAACGTAGTTGTGCTTCTTACCCAAAGAAACAGGTTGGGTCGCAAGTTGTGCTAGCAGCTCCTTACTGGTATTCAGTGGGCTGTTTCCCTTTCTTGGGTGTTTTGGGGCTCTGTATTACTAATCCGCAATGAGTAGTGCACGCTGATCTTGGAGGATTGCTCAGGATCGTTTGTGCTCGTGATGGTCTTACCCTCTGCGATAACGTACTGTCCGGTCCCTTCAACGGCGCTAATGGGAATCGAGGTCCCACATTTATCTCAAGCTTCTACATTCCTATTTTAACGTCTCTTGACATGTTCACATCTCCTCTTTGCTGGTGGGCTGACGGTTAAGCACAAATTCTTTGCAGACTGATGTGTCTTTTGACTGAGCAATGAGCCCTCCTTTTCAGTACCTCCCACTGCTTCAATACCCTTTTTGATCATTTTTTTCCTCATTATGTGCCTATAAAGGGAACAGTCCTCCATTTGTTCGGTTTCTGTCCTGAATGTCTCTTTCCTTTTATCTATAATGTAATATCTATCAGAGGAAATAGCTTGCTGCAAGACCGTGTAATTGGCCTGGAACCTCTGAGCCCCAGTATGGCCCCAGTCTGTCACCATTAAAGCCCACGAGTGCTTTACTCTTGAGTTATCCTAATGGGAAAATCCTCTTCCAAGGGAACTGATAAAAGCTGGTACTTGGGATGTTTGATGGAAAGAATGGGAAGGAACAAAGTTGCTTGATGTCCAGAGAATCTACATGACCCAGGAGATGTTTATATTAGTGCCTAATTTTTCTAATGCGTTATCTTGTCAAAGGGAATGTTCGTTGTGTTTAGTAGTCTAAAAAGCTTAAAAGACTTATAGAAACTTCAGAATTTAGTATCCTAAATAGCTGACTATAAGGGAAAAAAATGTATTTTGTAAGCCACTTGCCAGCGCATGTCATGAATCTGAATGGTTTGTGCTAATGTTTTGAAAATATTAAGGATTTTACTAACGCTGTTATTCTTGTTCTTAAGGACTAGATTCAGGACAAAGAAATTCTGAGAAAGGAGGGAGTCAGAGGGAGGACAAAAGGTGATTCAGGTTGGGCCTGAGAGCACACACAGAGACTCGTATGCTTCGCATTTGGGTTTAGACACATAGCCATGAGGAATGTGGTTTCTGTAGGCTTCAGCTCTAAACAACAGCAAGGGAGAGACACGCTTCAGACCTCTCTTTTTATTGATTATAGAGGGAGCTTAGGGAGGGTACAGTCCTCATTTCAGCATCTGAGGTTGACGTAAGCCTTTGAGCTTAATTATCCTTTTGGGTTTTAATTCTGTGTATGTCAGTTATGCAACAAACATGAATTAAATATTAGCTTGAACCATATTAGAATTACAAAAAAAAAACCCAATACAATTCTAAAGCCTATTAAAATGTGTCTGTGCAATTACTCTCCAAGCACACCGTTGTCTCCTCCTTTCTCACTCCCCATCTTTTTATTTTTCCTCTTGTCTCATTTTTCATGTCCTGCCCGTACGTAGCCTGCTGCTTCCTCGGTTCAGGACTCATTAATTCTCCACGTCCCATTATGTGCCTGCAGCACTTTGGGGTAATAAAATAACAGTGTGAAGTAATAGCAAGCTGCTTCTACTTGCAGCAAGCAAAAGGCAAAATGTTGTCTCGCCTCTCTCTGAAACCCAAGCAGTGGAGATTCATATTGAATTAGCCGCCAACTGCTGAACACAGATACATTGAAGGACAGCCCGGGGCTGTTTTCAAACAGAAATGCAGACTAAATGAAGCCTTGCTTGGGATGCTTGGAGGCAGCTGGATATATATTGCTTGCCTCTGGGCTTGTGAAGAGTGGCACCGGTACACAGTTTTCACACCCTTCCAAGTATACGTGGTGCCAAAAAAATGATAACCCACGTGAGTTGCTGCTGAAAATACCATGCAAGTTTTGTGGTCCGCACAGCACTACTCAGCCAGCCCCTGGGATGGCTTCCCCTTGGTCCCTGCCCGGGGCCGGACCAGTGGTGGGTACATGGCCCAGCAGAAGGAAGAAGGAGGTCTCCTCTGCTCACGCCATTACTGCCTCTGCCTTTCCCAGCTACACAAGGGTCCTGGGGGAGGTTGGTTGAGGGACAGCATTTTATTCATGGAAGAGGTGCTATGTAGCGGGTATATATAGGGTGGCTGAGAGGGGCTGCCAATGACCTAATCCTGTGGTCTCTGCCATGTGTGACAAAGATGTTTCCTTGCTCCCTGGCATTACCGAAGTGGCTGGGGGTGCAGGGTTTAGTAAAGGAGAGAGAGCGAGAGACCTCTGCAAGCCCCCATCAGCAACTCTTGGCCCAGCACTTCATGGACCTTCATCAAAAGCTACAATAACCTCATGGTACTTGATGGTATTGGTGGATTATTTTTCATGAGTATTGTGAAAAATTCAGATTGTGTCACCTTTCACCGGCCCAGCAGGATTGGCAAGAAGAGTTGGGGGTAGTTCCTCATGGTCTTTGTCACCTAAACCAGTAGTTTTAGCATCTGATCTGCAGAGTACTGAGTGCTAAGCACGGGGCTATGAAATATGGTGATGACTGTAATTGCTTTGTTTCTTCTGCAGAGATATGTCCATATTACAATTGAAAGCGGCCACTATAGTTACGTGGGGTTGGTGTCCTTTATTCCCTTGGATGCTTGGGACCCTAGAGTGTGAAGGTATCCTGAGAATACGCTTAGATGGTGTCTATTTCCAGATAGATATCATAGGAGTCAAAGTTCACATGTTTTTTTTAATTTACAGCAATATTGCAAACTTGCTACAATTATTTATATAAAACAAGCATTTAGTTTAGGATCCAAGAACTGTGTTACGGCTCCCCCAACAGTTTGCCTGTTACATTCAGGGCCCTGCAGGGCGTACATGCAAGACGTCAATTGTGGCAGAGAGCTCTGGTGAGAGGGGTCTGTTTTGGGGACCCAGCGAGTTGGGGAGTGGAGGCTGTGTGACTATGAACTCCAAAACCAAACACTCAGAAGTCATAGGTAGGGCCTCAGAAGTGGAAATTTTTATTATTTTTTTTAATATTCGGTGATGGCGTGTTGGTTTTACCTTAGTATTTCTGAATCTTTAGGACATAAATGGGCCATGTTTATGAGTTTTAATCAGCCCAGAATGGGGTTTTCAGGAGTTTGGGGTTATATGCAGCTGCAAAATTAATTGCACTGTTGCTGAAAATACTTAACTGCTCTGACTTTCTCACGGGTAATCCAGTGTCGTGGTTTAACCCCAGCTGGCAGCTAGGACCGTGCAGCGGGGCAGGGAGAAGAGGGAGAAAAGGAGGGGGGAAAACCCCAGCACCTCATGGGTTAAGATAAAGACAGTTTGATCGAACAATATCAGAAAAGGAAAACAGCAATAATAACAATGACACAAGTCATTCTCACAACCTGGTAAATTGGTGAAATCAGTACCTTCCCGAGCAGTGATTGTGGCTTCCTGCCGCCCAGCCAACCCCCATTTATATACTGAGCGTGATGTCTATAGTATGGAATATTCCCTTGGCCATTCCATTGTTCTGTCTATGCTCCTTCTCAGCTTCTATGGGAAGCTGAAAAAAGTCCTTGAATCCTGTAAATATCACCTAGCAACAGCTAAAATAATATGCATTATTGACATTCCTTTCAGACCAAGTTTGAAACTGTAGCAGCCACTAGAAAGAAAATTAACTCTATCCCAGCTGAAACCAGGACATCCAGTACGCACTGAAGGAGAACCAGTGGGCCTGTGGTTTTACTGAGAGATGTCTTGAAGAGGAAAAGGGTTTCCTAAAGCAAAAAGCTTTGTCATCTAAATGTTTATATTTTGTTACTCATTTTGTGTCTTCCCTGCTAGTTGTGACCGAAGAACAATAAAAATTCTGCTCTTTGAGTAGAGTTCTCTTAAAAAAAGAAAAAACCTGCAAAGCAGCATTTAGAGGACATAAGGTGAGGAAGATGAGTAGAGTCAGCATCTAGTAGTCTTTTGCTCCTAACCTGTGTCTGAAGCAGCCTATTTTTTCCTTATGGAGAGCCTTTTGAGCTTTAATTTTTACACTTAAAGGTAGGTAGCATGAATAGGCCCTAGATAAACCCCTAGTTGCTCTATGTAGGTGTTTTCAAAATTCATGCAAGATGCCAGTTTTCCTGAGGCCATGTTCAAAGCCTGTTCCAGTTATTATCTTAGCACAAAAATAACGCTATATGGCTGTTAAACTATCTCAATATCCAGTATGAGTTAGATGTGGTACATTTTTCATTATCTCTTCTAGATTTAAGAGTCTAACTAAATGGTCTAACTAAAATCTTTGTCTTGCAGGTCTGAGTACAGCCGTATGTCCTCTACCAGCAGTGAGTATAACTTTGAGAATTTTTTTTAAATGGATTCTCATGTTTGCTTTTTTCTGGTTGGTAATATTTATTAACATCAACCTAATATTGTTATGATGGAGTTAACTTGGACACAGTAAAGCCCCCATTTCTTCTCTTCTTGGATCTATGTCTAGAAACAGTATAGAAAATTAAACTGATTGGATGTTTATGAACAAAATACGAGCCATGTGTAAAGTCATAAATATTGGAGCTCACAAGAATGCAAGACAAAATGAGAACAAAATCTGTAGACATGATGTGGCCAGTGCAAATAGGTCCTTGGCCAAATGAGTTCGCAGTGACGAATGCCATTAAAGCTGGGGGACGCAGGAATAATTGAATGCTTATTGTAAGCTGGTGCCAAGGAAGCACTTGAGAGCAAGTTCTGTGAAGCATTTCTTTGATTTCAAAGATGATAGAGGCTCTAGTAAGTGTCACAGTCTTTCTAGATGTTTACAATAGCCAGCTGAATTTCAGGTTATCCAACCGATAAAAGATGAATCCTGGTGTCTGGATTATTTTTTCTTTCTTTTCCATCAGTGCAAAATGGTGCTTTTTTGGGGTTTTTTTTTTTAAGGAACAAGGAGCCCTTTTTCAGTCCTCTTTCTGCCCATTCCAACCGTTTTCTTAGTTGTAGGACATACTGTATCCACAGCACTTTGAAATGCAATAATGCTTATTCATGCACAGCTACTAGTATCTCCCCCTTGTCAAAGTGCAAGGTGATGCCTGTCTCCCTGATTCACACCTAGACGGGAGCTTTATTTGTGCCAAGCAAGCAGAGCAAAAATTCACAGATGACTAATTGTGCTTTATAATCTGGATCTTTATGCACCATGAAAATCAGAGGGGAAGAAAGCTGTCAGTTTTTTCTCATTCACACGTTCTGGCTGAAGCGTGGAGAGGGTTATTTTCCATCTCCCATGGTCTTCAGCGGAGGGCTTTTATTGATTTCAACAAGAGCTGGATCAGACAGTGTTTGTCATGTCTGGCTCCTGAGTTGATGTGACTAGCAGGGAGCTCGCTGTCTCTCCTCCATCTGCTCAGTGTGTATCTGAGAAAGAGAGAATTCAGTGCAGCTTGTTCCCGAATTCAGTTGTTTCAATAGATTTCTGGTTTCCCGCTGTCAGGTGTGATTCTTGAAATGATTGGGAGGCAAAATCCAGGCAATCAGCTTTTCTGTGATAGTAAAAGCCTATTGGATTCGACTGGTTACGCCAGATTTGTGCCCCCTCAGTTCACAATTTTGGGTGATGGTTTGGGGAGTGTGCTGCCATCTTCCTCCACTTTTTGGGTGGTGACTCATGATTATTTGCTTAGGAGAAGTGCTCATTGGGCAGATAAGTTCAGAGGACAAGGTGTAAGTAAAGTATTTCTCATCTAAAAATTTGGGTTTGATCCCTTAGCAGCTTTGCCTGACTGCTGCACGTCTTACAAATAAAGGTAACAAATGACATTTGTAAGTCTTTGTTTTTATGAAATGAGCTGTTATGTGGTTATGTGGTTATATTGGTTATGTGGCAGCTCCAGTGTGTCGTGCTCACTGGGGTCACCTCAGTGTCTTACTGGCCACGGCTGTCCAGAATATGTGGGGATTACAGTTGTATTCCAGCACCAGTAATTTGTCAGTACGAGGAGGTATTATCATTACAGCAAAGACACAAAAGTTCAGGAGATGTGACAGTCTCCTCCTTTCTCTTTTCTGCTTCCAAGGCAAATTACATTGCTAGAGCTTCACGAGTAGCAGTATTTAACTTTGCATTTTGTGAGGTTTGTGTGGTCGGTTTGGTCAGACAGTGCAAGAGTAACAGAAACAGCTACAGAAAAGGATTTCAGTAAAATAGAAATGCTTTCATGTTGGAGGCTGGCAGTCAGGGGGTGCATAATGCATTTGAAGAAAAGATTATTGGGGGAGAAATATTAGGGGGAAAAAAAAGGTTATTTGGCCATTTTAATTTCTTTGGTGAAAAGCTTCAGCAAGTGATAGTTCACAGTACAGAAAGCAGCCTAATGAATGATGCCATTAGGCCCCTAACATAACACAAAATAAGCTGTTGTAAATTAAAAAAGAAAGAATCTCCATTACCTACAGCTGCTTCATCTGAAGCTCCTGTTCTAATGAAGCTGAGTTTATCTAACCACAAGGATTACAGGCTAATTTGGTTTTACAGGGGTCTTATTCAGTGGTACCATCGAGGCTCCGATTTCAGTGTTTAATAACTGAATGATCTTCTGAATTTCTGTATGAACTCCACCGGACGGCGGTTTTCCACAGGCATGCCAAGAAAAGGATAAGAAAGATTTAGCAGGTGAATTAAGAACGGCTGCCTGTATCTCTTGCTGCGATGACAGCAGCTGAACAAACTGCAGGACTTTGCGCCACTGCAGAAGTGTACAGGAGCCCTAGAGCCCCCCGAGTCAGAAGTAAAATCTCATCGGCTGATACAGGGTAATGCAAGGATCGTTCTGTACATGCAGTATTTCTAGTTTGTTTGGGTTTTTTTTCCCTAAGCATATGGCAGCAGTTATCGTGGGCGACGTACTATTTCAGCAGTTCAGAACCCTGCCTGCTGGGTTGCTTGGACCTTGGGTCTTACGCAGCATCTCAGTTCTTTTCTTCTTTGCCCTTGTGTCCTGGCGTTGGGTAACCCAAAAATGCTTTTTCCTGGCAGCACGCGTCTAACATTTGTGGGTTTGCACAGCGAGTACTTTGGGAAAGAGCACCCAAGTTTGCAGAGCGTGTTTATTTCTGCAAGAAAATGCAGCAGTTATCTGCCGTGCGGGCTCTGGCTGTTGTCAGGGTGACTGGGTGCCACTTTGCCTTTTCGTTTTGAGAGGAGTAAATAGGCCACGCAAAGCTGTCTGCTTGATGCTGGGTTTTGAGGTATTACAGCTCTGAATGGTTCAGCAGTGTGATTTCAAGGAAGAGAAGTGCTAAATTAATTTTGACATTTTTTCCCTCTGAATTCCGGTGTGTATAGCCACTTTTTCCCTTTGTTCTTCGGCAGGAGGTGTGCTTTGTCTTATTAGGATGTTTTGCCCATTGGTGTGCTCTTCGTTAATCTAGAAAATGTATTAAGCTTCTTTTTGTTCATATTTTCAATTATGGTTTTCAATTATCATTAGGGATCACTAATCATATCTGAGAGGGAATTGTGCTAGACGCTTTACACACACAGAAGAGACCTTTACTCAAAGTACGTGATACCAAAATATAAAGACCATAGGTGGCATATGGATACAGACAGTTGGAATCACAAAGAAATAATTAATTAGTGTTGGTCAGCACAGTAAGCAACAGGCTCTGCACATCAACATTTTAATTATCTTCAGATTGCTTTGAGCTATGTGTTTCAGGGATGGTTCTCGAGCAGGGAAGGGGAGTTTTGGTGGGGGATGCTTATTTTCTTCTCTGCATAATCTTTCCATTTATCATAATGGCTCTTCAGAAAGATGCACACCAGAAGTGGGCATTTTGTAGCAAGGCTTTTGTGATTTGTAACATTTGAAATATTCCATACCTACTCAGCTCTGGAGCCAATTTAACGAGGTTGTTGTAGAAATAATTGTGGAAGGGAGTTGGTTGGGTTTTTTTTCCCCTGACATTTTTCAGCTAGGCAATCAGTCGGGAGCTGCCTGGGTACACGTTTGTACTGCTCCAGCTAGGTCGGTAAATGAAAGATAAAACTGGCCCTATGGGATAAGATGCAAGTTTGTGGCAGATTTTAGAGCATTTGAGATAGTCAAACCCTGTAGCACACGGTGGTTCGTGTTGTGCTTCTCAATGAGGGAAAGGGCTTGTCGCTCGTCTGCTTTGCAGTTGGAAAGATGGTAATTTGCCTTTCCCGGCTCCTCTGCCTTTCCTGTAGCAGCTGGGGAATGATTGAGTCCTTCTGGGCTGTTTTTAGGTTGTTTGTATTCTTCCCTGGTAAACCTGAGAGCTGGGATATTAAAATTTTATTTCCGTGTTGTGCATACTTCCTAACCCATGGAATTTCGCCCACTTTCTGGTTCTAAAAATTAAGCGGAAGACAGTTTCTTTTGGCAAATTTACAAGTGTGTGGGTTACCAAGCATGTTTCTTTTTTAATAAAATTAATCTTTAAGTTATTTTCTGTTTGGTATTCTGTTCCTATGCTAGTATAAATTCAGATCTTTGTTTTGAGATTTGGTCAATGTTTTGCCAGTGTCACCTGCATCAGCTCCTCTGGGCTGATTTTGGGCTCTTATTTTCTGTACAAGTAGCAAGGGTTGCTGCAGCCGGTGCCAACATTAGAAGCAGAAATGACCTATTTGCATGCGCTGTCATTCTGAGGACCCATCAAAAGCTCCTCAGGTGCAGATGTAGCCCATCAGGTAGGTTGTGAGGGGTCGGTGTCAGGCCGCCTGTCCCATCCATGCTCGGAGCTGGCCAAGGCACAATTACATGACAGTTTTCACACCACTTCCATGCCATGTGCATGTAACAATATGAGGCCTCTCTCTTTTGCTCTATTTTGTCTGGTTTTCTCTCTTCCCCCCACCCTCCCCTCCCACCATGGCATCTGCTTCTTGATGTTACCTGGCAAGAATCTTCCTCATCCCTCTCTGAGTTATTAGATTGTAAGCGTTGTTGGAAGGAAATATGAAGAGGAAAAAGTATCCCGGAATAAAAGAGAGTCAGATCCAGCCTGAGCTCTAGGTCCTTTATGGAGGAGACCAAAGTCAGTATCTCCAGAAGTTCTCCCATTTCTAATTCTTAAGAATTTTTGTTACTGAACATTCCAGAGACCAAGGGACATCCGTTAAAATGGGCATTAATGGAGCTTTTGGTGAAAACCGAAAGATGTAGCCTTCGTGGTTGCAGAGATAATGGGAGCTACGGGAACGTAAGGATCTATAGAATTAAGGAGATGCAGAGGTGCCTTGTAACAGTAGCATATGGAGAAATGGCTTCCATTACTTGTGTATCATTTCAAAATCTGACTTCACTTAACTGTTAAAGGTGATGCAAAATAACCAGGAGCAGGAAGGGGACTGGGTTTGACTTGGGCTTTTAAAAATCTGGCACAAAGCTGAAATTTCATAATGTAGTTGCCTACTTTAAGTTAGATTAGTTCAAACCAGTTCTGAGCCAGGTGC
This sequence comes from Fratercula arctica, assembly GCA_947846985.1. NCBI lineage: Eukaryota > Metazoa > Chordata > Aves > Charadriiformes > Alcidae > Fratercula > Fratercula arctica. Next base: position 29,749,858 of record CANTUZ010000001.1, on the reverse strand, counting down.
TGCTGGATTGGGTATCTTCTAAGTATATTTCTCCAAACAATGTAATTTAATAAGTGTAAGGATATAATTATATTATATTACTACAATGCAAAGATATACGGTAGTACATTGTTTCTTATTTCCATGGAGAACTGAGATGCTTTTACAATAGCTGGCAATGAGCTGTATTAAATACAATTGTAAAAACAATTTACAGTGGGCTTGCCAGCATCATGCTGCATTTCCAGAAGGTGTTGTTATAAAAGGAAGACTAATTAAAGTATGAGGGGAAAATGGAAGAGGAAATTGGACCCAAATCATGTCAAGCTCTTAGCCTGCAGCACCTGTCAATGTTGCAAATTCAGGTGTTTTATAAAGTAGTGAAATCTGAAGTGTCAGCTCTTGTGGAAAATACAGTGAGCGTCTTCTGCATATCTTGCCTGGCCTTTGTTATGCTGCTAGAGTAAAGAGCAATGCTCTTTCCCACTGTGGCTGTGTGAAGAAGGAAAATGCCATTGCTACATGCCACCTGGCAGGCTTTGGCTGTGCAAAACACGTTTATGTAGCTGCTTGTCACCACACTCCACCACCATGAAGGAACAAATGCTTGTGTACAGGGTAGGAAAGTGTAATACTGAACCACAGAAAGTTGAGGCTGGAAGGAGATCGTCTGGTCCAAGCCCTCTGCTGAAAGCAGGGGCAGTGAGAGAGGGGTGCTCAGGGCAACGTCCCATCGTGTTTTGAATATCCCCACAGCCTCTCTGGGCAACCTCTTCCAGTGAGTGACCACCCTCACAGTAAAAATGTTTTTTCTTATGTTTAAACAGAATTTCCTGTATTTCAGTTTGAATCATCAGCCCAGAGCAACATCAGCAGGCCCTGTTGCTCTCCAGTCCCTGATTTTCCCTCTCAGTTGCATAATTTTTAATCAACAACTTCCTGTTTTGCTGGGGTATTTGACCACACAGCACCGTCCCCACTCCCAGCCCCACCACCACCCCAGTCTCATCCGCAAGCATCAACAGATGATGCATCCTGATTTTCAGGGAACCCTTGCCTATGTCAGGAACGGGACAAAGTTACCACTTCTGCTGAGCACCATTGCCTGGAAACCATGCTGGAGATGTTGATATTGAGTTAACATTGCTATTTGCACTTCTACCTTTCAAGAGGTTGAGGTTAGGATGCTGTGGTAGGAGAGATAGCATCTTGAGGTTGGTCTTACTGCACATGGTTATTTAGAAGCATAAGGAGTACAGAGGAAATGTCCCCTTAAAGACATGACTGAAGGTGTCCAGTGGCCAGAAAGAGAAGATTAAAAAGAAATGAGGCACAGTCATGTGTAAGGACATACACAAATGAATGTGTAACTGTGCTTGAAATCAAATCTAGATTTGATTTTTGCATGCAAAGTGTGTGGCATTAACCACAAGCTCGCCCTTCCCCTTGTAAAGACTGAAGTTCCCGTTTAAATGTATTTAGCTTGGAGTAACCCTTGTAGCTCTGCTCTTTGTTAAAATCAGGGTTTCACTCATTGGGATCATTTAGCCCACACCAAGCTGTGTGTCCTGTGATTAAATTACTTCCTACTGGCTTTGGGCTAACTTGGGATTTCTGTATCGAGGGGGTATAAGTGTACCCTAAACAGTTACTGGACTGGGGCTACTGAAACTCTGTTTTTGTTGTTTTATATATTGTTTTCTGACCACATCTAATCAGTTGGGTTTTTTTCCTGTTATATAGATACAGCAGATGTAAGCTGGATCAGTTATTAAAAATAATAATAATAATAATTTGTGTATGAATGGCAATCTGAATGTTTTTCTAGCTCCTCTTTTAAGCACACATAGTCATAATCAAAACCACACAAGCAAATATATCCTCGTGCTCATTTTCAAGCATGATTCAGGAGCGTAGGTAATCTTTGATAGACATTGACCTATCAAGTGCCACACAATTCTAGTAAAAATTCACAGGAAAGATTTTAGAGGAAGTTAAATTGGATTATTAGGTGATGAGGGTTGAATTTCCCTCTGTGGAAGTGTTACTGCTGCTGTCCCAGAAAACCACAAGGAGCTAGGCAGCCATTTAGCGGGTCTTTTACCCTGAGCAATGGGCTGCAGGAAAGATCTTGGCATTCCAAGTTCAGCTGATACAGGGATGTGAATGATCTGGAAATTGCTGAGACGGCTGTCTGAATTGTTAACGCCCAAAGAGGGAAGCTAAAAAAATAAATCTGTCCCATGGCAACTCCTGACTCAGAGGCAGTAGTTGTGGTAGAACGGGAAAAGCCGTCTGACTCACTGAGCCTAAAGAGAAGCCACGCGTGAAGGCTGAAGCTATTAAGGCAGTTTCTACTAAATGCGTGCTGTTTTGACAATGCCAACAATTAGTTTCCTCATTTTACGGCCACAGTACGTTATCGGGATGTGTTTTCTTTAACTTGAACTTTTAAAAATAAATAAATAAAATTTATCTGTGCAAGCTCGGTGGGGAACTGGGACATTTGGTAATCGGTGCGTGCCGCATTCTAGAGCAGTAGATGTCCACTGCCTGCCTCATTTTTGTCGGTACCTCATATTTGTTTATTAGTAGTTTCGGAAAGAAATCTTGTATCTGTAATTTCTAAAACGTTCGTGAAATGTTTGCCAGGTGACTCCTGGCTGCCACCATATGGGATCAGGATGAAGCACTGATGACAAAGCATGCTTTCTATTACTGCTTCACTTTTCCATCAGCTGTTATGGGGTAGGTCTTTTGAAACGCACACTGCTGTCGGCTGAAAAGATTATGAGATTCAAAATAGTTTCCACTACTGTCAAGTCCAAATGGTTCCTTCTGCTGTGATGCTAATATTGTGGATTGTCTACAGAGACACAAACATGGCAATGCTTGACCATGCCTCTGGGTTTGATTCCGTATTTTCTTTAGGTGTGTGGTGCGTGTAGATGCTTTGTTGTGGCTTCTGCCTTCTCTCTGGCTGGGCTTCCCTGCCACCTCTTTGTGACACCAGGAAGGATTGTGCAAAAGCGCAAACTGATTAAAAGAAGAGGTCTACCTGAAAATTAACATTTTTAGTCAGATCAGTTCTCTGAATGCCACCAGAAGGCACAAGCCTGATTACTCCTTGTCTGAGGGCTTCTTTTCAGTCTGTTCGGAGACTGTTTCAACTTGCACCTCGACCTGACGCATGGGAAGCACTGGAAGCACTTAGCTGGGAATGGTAGGAGGAGGAGTGCCAGCACTGAAGTTTTAAATTGTCTTAAGCCCATCATAAAATCACACTCTCGGTTAACTAGAGTACATTGTGTGAGGTATGGAGCTCATTGTTGGACCTAATTTGTCAGCTGCTCAAGTGTACAGTGTTTCTTTTTTTTTTTTTAAGCCAATGTTCTTTCTGCCCTTTTATAAAAAACATATTTTTGAGAATCTCAGCTTTACATAGGAGTTGGATTTTAAGAAAATACAATGCTTGCAATCAAAGGACTTTGAACAGTATGGTGTTGGACGCAGTTTGAATGCTGACATGCATTGTACAGCTTTTGATTTACTGGTGATTGCTGATGGGAGTTTTATTGAATTACTACACATTGAGCTCTGTACAGAATCTGATATTAATACTAAAGATCAGTGTCTGGGTTCTCGCCAAGTACAACGAACCATATCTTTCCATAAGAAAATTTTATGATTGGGAAGGACGTGCATCTTTGAAAAGCTTAACTCTTCTAAAGTGAAAATCTGCAGCCATTTGGAATACTGCTTGCTCTGTGTTTCCGTTTCAGGCCCTCTTCCCTTCCCTAGCCACCTGGAAAGTGAGGTGACTCTTTTTTTTATTAATTCTACATACAGTATAAAATAATAAAATAAATTAATGTAATAGCGGAGCATTAATAATCCCTGCACCTTCCCTGTGTTTCTCCACTGGACAGAACTTAGCAGCAATATAGGCTGGTACATAAAGTCCCGTGCCTTACCCTTGTGGCCCAGGCTCATTTGTGCCAGTAGCATCACCAAACTCACTGGGGCAAATCCTGCGAGCAGCAGCTCACCATTGTGCTTCAGTTCCCCATGCTGGGGTTTCTGATTAGTGGTTCTTCTTGTGTGTTTCTGAAAGACACAGAATGACAATTGCCAGCTGTTTTCCACAGATCAGGAATACTTTTCAAGGTGTCAACAAAAATTTTCCTTGCTGTTTCTCTTATGGGTATTAGGTGTCCCGTGAGAACTAATCTCTATGTAATGAAGCCATCTGAGCTCCCAGATGGGCAAATAGGTAGATTGTGGCTTTTGAGTGAAGACAGCTAAGTCAGTGAACACAGTTTGAAGATGCCAAACCATGTGAATCTGTTTTATGGCACGGACACATCTGCAGACTGAGACTCCAAGACAGCTCTTGAATTGTGGTGAACTGTGCGGGAGGGAAGAGGGGAAATGACAACAGCTGACATCCAGGAGAATATCCCTGAAGGTGTGTGAGTACACCAGCATTTTGGGGTTCTTGCTTTTCAGCAAGTTAGTAGCTAAATCTGTGGTTGAGGAGAGTATTGAAGTAAGACTTCAATAGAGAATAAGTAGATGATTTGGATTATTTTTTCTTAAATTGAAATTCTGATTATTTCTAACACTGCTGTTGCCAATGTAACAGATGGTGTCAGCAGCATATTTTGAAGGAGGAGAACACCATATTTCAAGAGCATCATGCAGCAAGAGTAAAGAGCTCATGGAGAAGACCACAGCATTGGCAGAAAAATTCTTATCTTGGAGGGGGGTTCTGAGGAACTGCCAGGAAGTTTGCTTGCTTGTAACCATGGTATGGAAACACCCACTGTGGGTTCCTGCAGTTTGTCTGTGTGAAGATCCCATAGACCTTCTTCTCAGAGTTAAGGTTCTTTCTTTGCTGGGTGCTTAATATACAGGAAAGCACAGCCTCTGCTTTGACATGCCTACAGGCTCCGTAAAGCCTAGGTAGAACACACAGACACAGCAAGGAGAAGGCTGTAGTGTCAGGGACATGGGATTACACAGCCAGAAATTCAATGTGGCACTCCCATCCCTTTCTTTTTAGCCTGTTTTTGAAGGGAAACATGATGTGAACATGTGCCATCATTCTTCACAGAGACACTAACTTCCCACAGATATCGTTGGAACTGGATGAAAGGCAGTGGGACAAACTTTTGTCTCCATGAAGAAAAAAGGCTGTCATGTGAGTTCAAGTTACCTCTTTTCCTAACCTACAGCTGGACAGTCAGCCCACAGGCAACACAGACATACCTTTATACCAAGTGTGAACTATGTCTTCTCTGCCAGGTAGTTGGGGGATAAGTGAGAAAGCTGCAGTAGTGTGAATGAGGAGATGAGGGGAATAGGGGCTGAGAGTATATCTGTGACCTAAGGAGTTCCTGACTCTTTGCCTTGCTATGAGCAGTCAGCAGCCTGACTAAAGAAGTCAAGGAGGTTGGTTTTGGAGGATGTAACGGAAAACATGACAATCACATAGTTCAAGAGCATTTCTTCCATAATGCTCGTCACAAAAGCACATCTCATTTGTTGACAAAGTGGTAGAACAAGATAAGATACTAGAACAAAAATGATCTTCAAGATAAGCATATAGTCCCACAAACTTTCCCTCCAATTTTAGTTGCATAGCTGAGGCGCCTAAGATGGAAGTGGAGTTCCTTGGTTCCCACTACGCTTGTGGACAGTGGAGAGTGATGGGTTAGATTCTGTCGCTCACCATGGACTACAAAAGGAGGCCGGGACAGCCGTCTGTTGGGTAACTCCCCTTCCATGGGATGACTCTGGGCCGCAATAGTTGTGTTTCCTATGAAGAAGATGAAGGTCATATGGTTCTGAAGGCAAGGCAAGATGGTGATCTTGGCACCATAGATCATATGACTGCAAACAGGAGAGTGAGTGTCAGGGTGCAGTTGTGTGATCAACTTAAGATGTGTAGCTACAGAAGTACCCAGGCCAACGTAAGGGAGTGGGCAGGAGTGCATGGAGAGGTGAAGGATGTGAGATGGCCTCTTTCAACAGCAGCTTAAGTTGATCATGAAAGGTTACCCTTAGGCAGGTCAGGGGAATGTAGCTGGTGGCAGGGGGTGAGAATTCACTGGGGGCTTTAACACAGTGGGGAGTTTCAGCAATTGCTGCACCAACCAACAGCAAAAGTACCACATGATGAGATCTGCCATTGCTTTTGCTTGATCACGCAGGGCCTCTGTGGGCATTAAGCATCACTTTTAGATAAGATTCATTCCTGCAGGGTTGGCTGCATGCTGTACATGAAGGGCAATGACACCTCGTAAGACTGTTCATATTAATATACTAGAGAAAGCTTTTTATCTCCATCAGGAAGATATTGGGCTTAATTTTCCAGCTTTTTTTTTGATCAATACTTTTTTTTTTTTTCTTTTTTGGTTCTACAGTGACTGGATAACAGCACAGAGAGCCTGTATCATGTGCCCATCTGGAGGAGCAGACTGACTATTTTGCCGTGCTTGTCAGTATGCTGGTCTGCTGTGCATTGTGTATGCTGCCTTAGTACAGGTGGAGGAGCGAGCATCCTGGCACCATTATCTCCATTAGGGAACATTCAACTGCAGCTCCACAGGAAAATGCTGCTCTGATGGGAGCATGACAGAGGTTTCTCCGCTTGTCACTGTGCTGTGCAGAATATCCCCTTTCCTATCGCTTCTGAGCATCCTTCGTGAGTTTGAGGTGGTGCACAAAGCAGGACGCGCTGAGAAAGACATTATCCTGCAGCCCTGCATTTGTCAGATGCTATTAAACAGCAGGGAAGGAGAATGGAGGAGCAGGTGAATCTGTCACATCCTGCTTGTTCAAAAGATTATTGATGCTGAATAATTCATCAAAGCATGACCTCGCAGTGGGTTCTGCTGCCAGAGGTGTCCAGTATAACACTTCTGTTGCAACTGCCCATAAAGTGATGCTCCTTGTTTATGAAAATTGCCTCTGTCTTTGTGTCTGCCCATGAGCCTTTCAATTAATACACGTAAAACGATCAGTCTTGCCTTGAACTCAGGTGAAATGGGAAGGTCCTGCTCAGAGAGAAATGCTACCATTTTGACATTTCTTTGTGTTTTGGAATGGGCTTGAAATAGGGAAATATTGACATTTTCTGTGCAAGAGAAATCCCAGGAAGTTTCAATTAGGAAATATTATAGTGCTTTTTTTTTTTTATGACACTATTTATGCAATGATTATTTTTTTTTTTACATTCCCACAGTTGAAATATTTTGATTTATTAGCAATGACCAAAATATGCTGATCTGTAATGTTCAGTTTTGAATTATTTCATTACCTCCTGATAATAATTATTTCCTGCTAATGAAATGAAGTACCGCTCAACGGGAGCTGCAGTTCAGGAGCTTGGCGTGTTTGCTCTGACCCTCTCCCGTTGCCTGATTTACATCTCCTGCAGGGCATCATGCAATTTGGTCAGAATGAAATGCAAAATCTTACTGCCTGATGTAGCAATAAAGGAAACGAGTCTGTGTGGTGTCCGAGAGGTTCAGGTGTTCCCATGAAGCAGCATGCTGCAGTGGGAAAATGGAAGTTCGTGTTCCAATGTTCAGATTCTCAGTGCAATATTGTGGGTCAGCTAAAAGAAAAATATTTATATCAAGTATTTATAGGTTGAATACTTCCCCTGAGTTTCTTGGATAAAAGATTGAAAATGTAGGTGGCTAGAAAATTGAAAATACCCGCCACAATTTAGAAATGCACTTTCCCAGACACAAACTGGGGCTGGCATCCAGTCTGCCTAAAATCGCTCTTTGCCATAGACTCCATCCTAGCTCACATAATTACCAGGTTTGCCTATCCCTGTAGGTGACTCTTCATTAAATGTCTCCTGGTGACCCTGAGAGGTCTTTAGGTCCATATCTTGATTCATCAACAGAGGGGTAGGAGAGGCATTTCAGGAAGACAAGTAATTATCTCCTTCCTAATCTCTGCTATGGACTGGTTTTAGGCACTCAGTGGATTTCACAGAATGGTTCGGGTTGGAAGGGACCTTAAAGATCACCTAGTTCCAACCCCCCTGCCCTGGGCAGGGACACCTTCCACTAGACCAGGCTGCTCAAAGCCCCATCCAGCCTGGCCTTGAACACTTCCAGGGATGGGGCATCCACAGCTTCCCTGGGCAACCTGTTCCAGTGTCTCACCACCCTCAGAGTAAAGGGTTTTCAGTCACGTCCACTGGAGAAGCCTGGAAAATCAGACATCATCAAGACTGCTGAAGGTCGTGACTTCTGAAATAAAAAAGTGGCTGGAGCACTGCCCTGAGAAGGGACAGGTCCTCATGAAGGGCAGCTCCAGGGGGAATGAATGTGGGCCTCTTGCAGTGTAGAAGAAGGACCATCCTGCCAGGTCGTGTCCAGATAACCCAGTAACCGTTCTGCTGGAGCCAGGTGTGCGTGAGTCCTGGGGTCAAAAAACAAAGCAAGAGGGAGACTTCTCTGACCTAGGGTTATTCAGGTGGCATGGGAGAAAACTCTGCTCATTTCTTCTAGGGACATTTCACCTCTTGTGTGGTTTAATGTAAAATGCATGCATACTGCAAGGAGAAGGACTTGTAGCTCCAGTTCCCCGTACCTCCAGGTGACCCTCGCTGCTTCCCAGCTGCTAGGGTTGCCGACCTGAAGTTACACCTGCTTCTACCTGCTCTGGGCCAGGATCCCTGCCTTCCTGGCCAGCTGCAGCAAGGATGGTGTTACCAGATACCTGAGTCTTTGTGGCACCTCTCCGGGGTGGTGGCTGCCTCCCCACCCTCCACGACAAGGCATCAGAGCACTTAACCCATTGCTTCCCGCTTCACCCACGGGTCTTTGCGTCATTAGATCGCCATTATTGTCATAGCCAACCTGCTAGGCACCTCTGGCCAGGGGGAGGGCTGGGCAGCTCTGGATGCCAAGAGGGTTGTCCTCTTGCAGGCACCTACAGAGTGAGCGGGGAGGAAAGGAATTAGGAAGGCAAAATCATCCTCCACAGGTTTTTCAGAGGCGGCAGCCTCTCTCCATGCACTTGGCAGGGGACATAGGCAACCGGGCTAGACAGAGAGGTATACCTGTCCTGGCGGTCCCCAAAACAAGGCAGCTTGAATTTCAGTGAAGTCATACCAAAAATGAGTCAGCTGGCACAGGCAGATGTGACAGCACCCACTGCTTTCTGTCAGATTGTCTTTCTGAGGAAAAGATCCTGGTTTCTGGGCAGCGAGAGGAGGGGAGGAAGAACCACAGGGCAAGAGTGCCATTCGGCTTTGCAGGACTTTCTTTTTTTCTCCTCTCAGCAACAAAATAAAAATAATACATAGAAAAGGACCCATCCAAAGCTCAATCATAAAATATCAGGTCACCGTCAGCTCCCAGCTTTAGGACATCAAGTGCGACAGCCCCACAGCATTTGGGCTGACTGTTTGCTTTAACCTCTCATGGGTGGTTAACACTACCTAAAAGAGGAGTAAAAAGTTTAGAATTGTAAAATACTTTCAGTCCTGGTAGTAATTACCTCTTAGCAATGTTAGTGCTTTGCCAACTCAAAGAGAGCTAATCCCCTTCTGTCCTAGGAAAGAAAAAAAAAAATGTAATAGCTGTGAGAACTGTGGAGCTTATTTTCAAATAGATGCCTCAGCATTTTGATATTTTCTGTGGGATTAACTAGTAACACAGGAAGGCTAATACATATGCAGAGCTTTCGTTTGCTTCTGTGACAATTTGCCGAGGGCAAATTGAACTGTGTCATGAGAAATGGTGTAATTTCTCCCCCCTTCCTTGTCAGTTGAAGCAAAAAGACTTGTTAGTAACATAGAAACAATTTGCGGCTTATCATCAGTTGAGGGGAAGTTTCTCTTAGCTCCTTGCCTCATATTTCTTTCTTATGTTTCTCTTTTTACCTACCAGAACAGAAAGGGCTGCCATTTTATAAGCACAGAAGCCATATAATGAAAGGTGTAAAAGCGTTCCACTAAAAGCATCCTTGCTGACATAAATTAGATACTGATGCTCTTTCTCTACTGATTCGTTATGCTTTCCCTCCTTCAACATAGCTGCTTCTAGCTCAAAAAAAAAAAAAAAAAAAAAAAAAAAAGGTGATTTGCTCTGCTGTACGTATAACCCTAGCTCCTAACGATGGCTTTGTGCCGTGCTTTGGTGGTCTTCTGAGGCTGGCTCTGCGAGCAGCTGGCGCTGATGGGCACAGGCAGCGATGGCTGCAGAATGCTAATGCTGGGGCTGGCTCCCACAAGGCTCCACTTTTGAAAAATCCTTCAGCCATTGAGTGTCAGTGCACCATGCTGAGCAACAGGAGGGCAGAAAAGCCGTGCTCAGGGATTTTTTTTTTTTTTTTTTTTTTTTTGCTTCCAATGCAGAGCAAGAAGCCGACAGGAACGATGGCTCTTTGCTTCACATTGTTGTGCCCAGGCTTCTTTCAGAGCTGCAGTCATTTATATGCATAAATATCAAGCCTGTCACTTGTGGCAGGCTTTGATAGCATTTGTGTAACAAAGGAAACGGAGGGAGAGAAGAGCTGAACATCTTCTATTCCAGTCTTAGAAAATGAATGACTGCGTAGCTATGGCGATTACTTTCTTTCTGGTTTTATTAGATCACTGTCCTCCGCAATTTGTTTTCCTTCCTGTCCTGCTGTCCTGTGTAAAGGACCACGAGAGGACCTCCCCCCACACCCCCTGTGTCTTTCTCCCACGCTGTGACTACCCACAGGGGATATCTCAAAGAATTACCTACCAGGAACAATTGCCACAGCGAAACCTCTCGCCATATACTGACACTGATTTTTTTTTTTTTTTTTGCTTCAATTTTTTTCTTCCGTTGACCATCTGACAAAGTCACTCCACATCACCCAATTCATGCAGAGATACGAGGACTCTGCTGTAATTGTATTTTTGATGATTTACTTGATTTTTCTGTGTCTCCCCTAGGCAAAATGCATGCTTGCTGTTTGCTCTGTATACCATATCTTTCTGCAGCTTCTAAATTGAGGCTGACGGTATGTTTACTGGTCGTCTCTGGAAAGCTATGCAGTTGCATCTAGCTTTTCTCTGGGTCTCGCAGCTATTCGGTATTGAAAGACAACTAAAATACACTACTTGTATAATACTGTTTTTCCATTAAAGCAATTGCTGAAGTATCACAGGAATGTTATTCTGATGCCAGGAGGGAGGAGGTAGGGATTCATACTGATTGCCAATAGGAGGGGAAACAGCCTGCGAGACAATCCCCCTATTAAATGTGGTCTGTGCAATGAAAAGCTTGGGAAGCCTTTCTAAGGCTTCACACATTTAGGCTTTGTGCCCAGGCTCGGGGTCTCAGTTTCAGAACGCCACACGGGGGGAACGATTTCACCAAAAATTTCCAGATTACCTGGATAATTTATTAAACTGCCTTGGACCCCCAGTCACATGCACCTTTATTGGCATGTGACTCCAGCAGAACAGAAGTGACAATTTCTCCCCTGCCCTCCAGCCAGCCATTGCTCTGCCTCTGAGCTACCACAGAGCTTTTAGGGGCAACTACAGAGAGAGCCCCTGTGAACATTCCCAAAGCTAACTAGAGGTTTCTGTTTTCCTCTGAGCAAGTGTAATTTTTTGTGCTTCCTGATTTTACCAGTCTTCCCTAATCTTATAAAAACCTTGAAGCAGTAGTATTATAGTCTTGATGGTCTGAAGATATAAACAGTGCAGGATTTGTAAGGACAAGTAATATCTTTTCCTGAAGAAGGACTTGTGTGCCTGAAGGCTTGTCTGGTTTTTTTTCCCAACTGTATCGGTTGGTCTAATAAAAGATATTACCTCTCCCTACAAACTTTGTCTAACTTATTAAAACAGTTGCCTCCAGGACACAGAACACTCTTAACCAGGTGGAAAACTCCAACGTCAAGGTGATAAAGTGGAGTTCAGTGGTGCGATTTCCATGCCCCGAGCCAACTGGCACAAATTAAAACAAGGTGGGATGAACACTGTCCACTCTGATCATTCTGCACATGATTAGTGTCCCTTTCACCCCCACTTTACGTCAGTGTTTCTGTCTTTTCTACCTCTTAGCTATACAGGGCAGCTCTTTTCTAACACAGAAAAGCACATTGAGTAACATCTTTTGGATGCTACCTCAGGAGAAACAGCAACTCTTATGGTATGCTTGATGAAACTTCTCTGTCTTCTCATTATTTTCTTGGTTGCTATATCTCTGTACATTATTTTTAGTTTACTGCAGGTGAGCTTGAGAGAGGTGAAAAAAGCCCAGTGTGACTGAGTAGACTTATTTCTCCTTTAAGGATCACCTAAATGTTGACAACTCGGTTACAAATCTTAAAGGATATTTTCTTTTTATACTCTCAGGTGAACTTTCTGTGGAAGGCATACAAGACCCATTTCTTGTTAGTGTACATATTATCACAGACCCAGGTGAATCCAAGACTCTTCAGCAAGCCATCAATAAGCTTCTAGCCTGGATCCATCCAGACCTCCAGCTCTTTCGAGTCTCAGAAAGGCGAGTGCCCAAGAAGCGCAGGAAGCCGGGGAAGGCTGGTGTTTTTCAGCCAGCCCTTGCCATCATTCTGTTTCTGCAGGAGGAATATGGAGAAGAACCGATCTTGCAGCTCCACAAAACCTTCCAGCGGCCGCCTTGGCATTACCACCACACAGAGCAAGTGCATGGGAAGTTCCTCCCTTACATGCCATGCAGCCAGGATTTTTACACTTTGGCTCCAGAGACTCCTCTGTGGGCCATTCGCCCGGTGCACTACGGGAAAGAAATTATCCGCTTCACTATATACTGCAGGAGCGAAAACTTTGTCGACATTTTGAAATTGTACGAGCTAATACTGAAGAGACCGGTATGTCAGAAGAAAGCGGACTTTTGTGTTTTTCCTGTCTATTCTAACATGGAAATAGACATTCAGTTTTCTTTAAAAAAACTTCCGAAGGGCCAGGTGCCAATGCCAGCGGAGTCGGCGGTGCTGGAGTTCAGAGTAAAAGATGTGGGGCAGCTTGTGCCTCTCTTGCCCAACCCTTGCAGCCCCATCAGTGAAGGCAGGTGGCAGACAGAAGACCACGATGGCAACAGAATTCTTTTGCAGGTAAGTTCAGTACACAGCGAAACAGAAGCACATTTACTGGGTTTGTGCAGGAAAGCTTAACCTGCAATAGCAGCCAGAAAAGGAGGATTTCTCTTTTTTTTCTTTTTTTTTTTGCTCTATCCTAGGAGAAGGAGCCAGGACAGTGCTGCTAAAGAAAGAACTTGAAACCCCTTGCTGTGTGTGTAACTAATCAGGAAAGCAGTGGATGATACTATCCAGATATCAGTCAACCCCAGTTTATGCAAAGAGTGATGTGAGATGAGGTAGCTGTTTAAGAGAATGAGGAGAGAAGGAATTATGAGCCCATGGCTGATGGGTGTAGTTTTGTAAGAAATATGGGCAGAGAACTGACAGGGGTTTATAAAATAGCTCTCAGTTATGAGATATTTATGGAAGACAAGCAGAATTCCTGATGGTACTCATTATTTTCTAGCATCACAGAGTGACAAACTGCATCTCTCTTTTGCGCAGTGACTATCAGGGTGGGGAGAGATGTGGTGAAGGAAAAGAAAGGCGCCCTGAAGAGCAGCCTGAGAAAGACATTCCCACAGACTCTCTTTGTGAACAAATCTCAAGTGCTCGTAACCAAGTCCTGAGAGAGAGTTTATTTGTTAGGACATCTGTAGGCACTGTATCTGGGCAAGGTACCAGTGTGCTCTGCTTCGCTACACCGCATCCCAGGGAGATAAAGGGGATAAAAAGCAGCAAGCTTTTAATAGCTGCCTGCCCTGCAGAGGGGGTATCCGTGGCAATCCAGAGCCAGGTTAATGCGCATTCCTGCACTGCAGAGGTATTTATTGCTGCTTAGCATTCCGATCGAGGAGCACAGACCCTCACCTTTGGAAGACTCTTGTTCAGATTTCGAAGAAAGGTATTTTTCTTAGAGTGAGTTGCATTCATGAAGCTTGTCAAATTGTCCAACCTTGTTCCTGTGGAAGGGGCATTGTCGGTGCCATCCTTCCACTGTACGGACCTCCCAGCGTGCCGAGAGGTATGTACAACCCCTGCAGCACAGTGCCTCTGGGTTTGTAGCTCCTGGGACTGGAAATCCAGGTACACGGGGCATCTGTGCTCTCGTGAGTCATGTCCAGGTGGTGGTGGAACCTTTTGATGCCATTTTGCAGTTGCTGCCCACAGAGACACCCCATGCCAGAGCTGAACAGCATACATGTAGGGCTCAGGAGGCAATTCAGCTTCCCTGCCTGTCTGCCAAGGTAGTCACCAATTTTCAGGGCTACTGCTTGCTTGCATTGTAGGCATATCTGCGTTAGCCTGAGATAACTTGTAAACTTAAGCTTGCAAGAGCCGTCACGAAACTTTTACACAGCAACCACACTCACTCACGTCCCCTTTTCCTTGTTCTTTTTCAGGAGGTTTCTGCTATGTGATATAACTGCGGTTTATCGGATCTCACACTGGTTTCAAGAAAATTGAAGGGAAGGGTAGAAAAAAAACCACCACCACAATAATAGGGCTTCTAAATAAGGCTTTCGATTTCAGCAAATTTTCAGAAATAACAGGTGCCAGGCAGTACAAAGGTAAAGTGAGACTTTTACCGGACGGCAAGTTGAGGTAAACCCTGCAAAGAAAATCAGAGTAAGATTTTAGCCATATGCACCAAAAGAGAAGAGCAAAAGCCTGCTAAGCATGGCCCCTGAGCGCAGTTAATTTTCATTTCTGTTTTCAGTGAGAAGGGTGATGCTGAACAGGAGGGCAAAATGGCAAACGGGAATGAAGTTACAGAAATGGAAGTTATCACATTGGAAGTGTGGTGAAGCAAAACAAGTTTAATATATGCAAAATGGGGGGGAAATAGAGAGTTTGGATCTAACTTAGGCAGTTGTAAAGTCATGAAGGCTAGATCCTGGTATATAAGTTTTAAACAAGCCTGTACAATCAGAAGTGGAGCTCTAAAACTGTATACTACAGCTATAACTATAGCTATAACTAAATCAATGGGAAAATGTCCTGTTTGTACTCAGATGACTAAAAAAGCACCAGTGCAACACAGCCATGAAAAGAAAAGTGCAGTTTCTGGTGTGTACCAGAGTTAGTATCCCCTAAGGAGTGTGGGAAGTGCTTGTGCCATTGCATAAGGTCCCCCGGGCTTCACCTGTCTTCAGCCCTGGGCTCCAGAAAGGTGACTTCAGAGGTATGGGTATGGGGAAGGGCTCTCACCCAGTGCAGAGGAATGCAGAGACTGTCTTAGAAATGGAAACTGGAAGGGTAGGGTCATCTGAGCCTTCCCAAAGTAAGTCTGAAGGGAGCTCTGACTGTGCTCGGAAAATATACCAGAAGGTGAACGGCAGGAATGGGAAAAGGCTGTTTCACTAAATTACTCTTCTGGCACAGGAACAGAAAACTGTCGATAAGTAGATTTAAGTTGGCAGTTATACGTATTGATGGTCAACTACATCATAACAGCCAGCCAGCAGGTGCAAACAGGTTAATACCCTCACTCAAGACAGGATGGTCAGTTAAGGAAAAGGGATTATATGATGGAGCAGGGGTTTTAGGAAACACTAGATTTGATGATCCGTGGACTCCTTGTATTCTTTTAACTCATTCTGAATTCAAAACAATTATAGTATCTACCTTGTAAATTAACAGGACTACCTTTTGACTTCTCATGGAGTGCTGCTATTAATAATATTATCAATGCCACAGCATCGGTAATAACTTTCACTTCTTCCCAGTTATATGAAGCCAAACAATGACCTCCCAGTATTTTTCTGCCTGCACAACAGTTGGTACTTAGTAATCATCAGAACATTTTTATTTACTTCATATGGATACTGCACCTTTTTACACATTAGAATTACCGATTATGCCCAAAATGGTAGATTAATATCCATGTTAAATTACAGGCAGTTCTTAATGTTTGAAGTTTGAAGATACCTCCGTGATTAGACTAACACGATGTGACGTCTGTGTTTTTCTTGGTGTGCTTACAGGGACTTGGATGCTTGCCAGCCAGATTGATCCATGTTCTTAACCCATTTTGCAAATGCAATTACCAAGGGGCTTAGATAAAGTCAGTGCAAGAGAAAATAAAGTTGTTCGTGGGCAGGATGAGGCTGTTTAATGCCACAGAAAGTATTCCTTCATTTGCAAAGAAGCCCTTCAAAACTATTTTGTCACAGTAGCTTTTCCACATTGGCAAGTTAGCTCCAAGGGTGCAGCTATATACCAGCTGAGGCAAAGGGTAAGCTTCAGTTGGCTTTAGCAGCAGCAAGGCTTAAGAGCGTGTTTGCATCCTGTGGGAAGACACCCACAGTGCTTCACCAGGGCTAAGCCCAGAAGCAAGAGCTCTGGGAAGAATATGTAAATAGCGTAGCTTAAGAATATACCATATACTGGTGTACTGAATATACTGCCAGTTTTATAGGTCTTATACAAATTCCTGGCTGCCTCTGGGCATAATCCACACAGAGAGAGCCGAAGTGCTAATGAACTCGCACGGCTGGCGGTGCAACGTGGGAAGCAGGTAAGGTTAACAACTGATGGGCTGGCTTGGCCACGCATGATTGGGAAGCAGGGGTAGTGAGCAAAGAGAAGAAAGTACACAGATGGCTTCTTTAAATTACAAGAATGTCTTTGGATAGGGTAGAAAGGTGAAAATAGCATTTTGACAGAATTTCCTAGCTACTCTGCACGAGGGGGGACATGCAGATGTACTTGGGAGGAAGGTGGGCGACAGCAAATTAATATCTCGGCTAGGTAGTGACTCAGCACTTAAGCATAAGATCAACTGGCTTTTTACATGCCAAAGGGTACCTAAGACACCCCGAGGAGGTCTCCTGGCAGATTAGACTTGGAATTTACAGCAGGGTTGCTCTCCTGGGATGCCAGACCCTAGGAGATGCCAAAATGGACAAAACACCTCTGTTCAGGCACCTGATTCACCCTGTAATAACCAGTTTCTTGCCAAAATCCCTCCCTCTCCACCACTTCTAGCACCAAGAAAGAAGCAGACAACATTGCCAGAAAGCCAAGATGAATAAAAATCCCAAGAAATGTGTGGTTTGTGATGAGTCTTTGCTAATCCTGCCTGAAACAAGGCAGTGAAATCTGGCATTGTAAGGCTTTTATGGCAATTATTGTGCTAATGACCCTATACTGTTTATGGGGTGGCTATTTTCTGCCTAATGTTGTTTTATAGAGCATCTCTGAAATAACAGTGCAAACGTTAACTAATTAGAGCTTTTAGTTAGAGAGATTTTTGAGACTATTTGCTGAGGTAATCGACCAATGTTCTTCTTACCTATACCGGGCAACTGTAATCTTGAGTTCAGAAGCGCTATAATCACATTTAGGAGACATGGTTTATTACCTGAAGCTTTGGTTCTGAGAAAAGATTGCCTCTGGACCCAACCATTAAGTCTCATTAACCTGCTACTGTGCTACCTGCAAGCTCAGGTCTCTGCTACCTTGGAGATATCTCCATCGCTTGGTGTACAAAATGAGTACTCCAGATCTATGGTCATGCAATAATCAGTCATCCCCTAATGGTTTCATGATGTCAGCTATAGTCATTTATCTACAAGATCGGTATGTTACTGTTGAATATGTCCTTGGAGTTGCCAGAAGTCAATCTGGGGGTGCAGATGTCTGCCAGCTGCATTCTGTGCTAGGCATTTGCAGTGTGAAATGCCTGAAGATGGGAAGCAGCATGAAGATTACTTGCCTACACAGACATCAGCAAATATGTTACACAGAAAAAAAAAGAATCAAAAGCTTATAGCTGAAAACCTCTTTGTTTATTCAGTGTAGCATATACAGGTGTCTATCAATCAGACTCATGAACTTGTGTCTTCATCCCCTTCTGTCTGGGACCATGAGAAGAACAAAAGTGCCTTTATTTCCCTCGGCTTACTTAAAACATATATGTTTGTGCATAAAAAGTATGGATGTAGTCAAACCTCACACTCAAGATAGCTGAATGCAGATTATCAGAGAGAATTTTTTCCATGATGCACAACTGACCCAATGTGTTTTAGGCTGAGAGGAGGGAGCAGAGACAGTGCCTTCTTACGGAGTCCTGGAGATGGGCTGTAACTGAAGCTCAATGAAATGACTCAGGAAATGTGGAAAATACCCTGTCTTAGATATATAAGCAGCAGGGGTGGGTAATACTGAGCTGCTGATTACAAGATCTGAGATTAGGACAAAGCTTTTCCTTTTCCTCTCCCAGCCCCAACTGAGACTAAGGGAAGCATTTTACTCTCCTCTAGCACAAGGAGTGGTTTGCCTCTCAAGCTTATCTTGGCCTGGGAGAGGCAAATCCTGGAGGCTCAGGGTCCACTTCTGTTTCTGCTGAGAGGTTTAGGACACAGACCAGTGTGGTCATGGTTGCACTTGCTTCTGCTGACCCACCCAAACCCTGCCAGACCTCACCTGAACCTGCCTTTTGTCTCTCCAACACCAAGCAGTGTTCCTCCTCCTTCCCTTAGTTTCCAGTTTGGGTGCCTTGATGGGTCATCCAGCATTCATA
Source organism: Fratercula arctica (assembly GCA_947846985.1). NCBI lineage: Eukaryota > Metazoa > Chordata > Aves > Charadriiformes > Alcidae > Fratercula > Fratercula arctica. The sequence goes on along the minus strand of CANTUZ010000001.1, from coordinate 29,731,269 downwards.
TGATCTTGATAAAACATGTAAATAGCCTAGGTGCATTAGTCAGTCTGCTGCCATTTTAGGGGCCTTGGGCTTTTTGGCATCTCTGTCTTATGCCCCTGCCTGAAGCATAGGGCAATTTAGTCTCCTGAAAACTGAAATGCTTTCAGCTGCCTAAAGTGTCAGCAGGCTCAGTAAAGAAATAGCTCAATGATTTGTAAAGTGATGAACACAAGGTCAGACTGGGTGATATACTGTACCCTTGTAGTCTTAAATTCACTTAAATCATCTTGTCCCTGTTACTCAAAAGCATCACAAACTACAAGCACTGGGAAATAAAGGAAAGAAAGTGCAGTCTTCAGTCACTACAGTTAAGTATGAGTAAAGGAGAGAAGGGGGAGCAAGGAAGCGGAGAAGGGAAAAAGGAAAGAGAAAAACAAGCAAAGAAAGGGCGCTTTTGCAGAGAACAGTTTGGTCTGCAAGAATGAAAATGGAGGTGAGAAAAGGGCTTCAAGCTTGCTTGAATTAATAGTGCAGATAGAGCAGATCTGAACACAAAGAGGACGAAAGGCAAGAAGAGCATCAAGGACAACTGAGGATGTATAAAGGGCACCTTTGCAAAAATTGCTTTTGCTTTCTGTTGAAAGTGGTGAAAAGGAGAGATTTTTGGATTCAAAATTGACTCAGTCAAGGGAGGTGCCTTAAGCTGATTTAATTAATCTGTAAGTCTAACACTAGCCTCCTGTTTTTAAAAATCTTCCATTCCATTTTTCCTTTCCTTTTAGTGCCTTAGGTGTTTGATTCTTCTTGGTGCTAATGAATGGGTTTGGTGGGGACACAGCTGAATCAGTCACTAACTCAAATAGGAGGTGATTTTTCAGTTGTTTTTCTTCATCCCAAGGTACTTTGTCTTGTCTGTTAGTACAGTTATCTTTCGTGGCATAGTAACATCTCTGATGACTATGTACATCAGCAAAAATTCTTGAGAGTGAATATAATGTCACAAGACACCCACCTGTTCTAGTTTTACAAACACAGTACACGCCACTTTCCAAATATATTCAGCTCAATTTTAAATTTAATTTCTGTATTTTGCCTTTTAATATTCTGCCCTTGGGAATACATTTTGCCTTTCAAGTAAGACTTATGATGGTGATGCTGGGGACTAATCTGTGCTATTTCTTTCCTTTAGTTGATTCTTTTTTATTAGTATTTCTGGATCAATCCCACTGGTTTTAATACAATTAAACAAACACCATCGCACTCCTCTTGAGCAAGGCAGGCAAAATCTGGGCTCAAGATGGTGATGCCATTGCCGTGCTGGCTGTTTGGCTGGGTTCTGACCTCAACGGCACCCTGCTGGCAGTGCTTAATACAGATAATGCATAATGAGATCACTATCTGCTTTCTTGAAAAGCAGATAACTTAAAATAGACTGTAGGAGCATTCGTTCATTTTTTTTGGTGAGGTATAGGCAGCTCAAGCAAAGTCGAAAGTGCATTTCTGTGATGTTCACCCCAAGTTGTTTATGGTGTTGCCGGATATTCGTCATGAAATTCTTCTGCAGCCCATTGTAATACACAAAGGCTCTAAATCCTTCCAGGCTTCACAAAGATTTGTGCAGAGATTATAAATGAGCAGCAGATTAGCACCAGATGAAAAAATCTGTTCTGCTAGAGAGCTAATCTGTTTAGTCAACGGTCGGTTTTGTCGTGTCTTTATGGCGAGGTCTGACAGCTTTCTCTCCCTGTATTTGGAATTTCAGTCAAAATCAACATGTCAGTTTGTTTCGAGTCTTTGTCCTCTCAGATGACCGACCCCCTCTCCAGCATCTCTGCCTGGCACAGGCAGCATGGCTGTACCAGGCAGGGCTCTGCCGGGCTGCAGCCACGTATCAGGCAGCACAAAAAGCAAGCTGTGAGAAGGCTGAAGATAAAGACTTAAAAAAGAAAAGAATTCAGAAAAATTAAAGCAGATCCAACAGCTTCTAACGCCAAGGGAAGAACTGGGGAGGAGGGAGAAGGCTGTTCCGCTGTGAAAAGTAGCTGCATGTGCATCACGGTGTCCTCAAGGCACAAAAATAGGTCTTGCTGCTTTCAGCATCCCATGGCCGAATGGGCAGTGGAAGATCAGCATCTCCCACTCACCTGTCGTGGTTTCTCCCGAGAGCAGTCACATGTGGAATTCCAGTTTGAACTTTGTGGGACTGTCAGGCACTGGAGAGGGGCTGTTTGCAAGGGCATGTAGGAATAGGACGAGGGGCAACGGTTTTAAACTGGAGCAGGGGAGGTTTAGATTAGACATTAGGAAGAAGTTCTTTACAATGAGGATGGTGAGACACTGGAACAGGTTGCCCAGAGAGGTGGTGGAGCCCCCCCCCACCCCAGAGATATTCAAGGCCAGGCTTGATGAGGCTCTGAGCAACCTGATCTAGTTAAAGGTGTCCCTGCTTACTGCAGGGGGGGTTGGACTAGATGACCTTTAAAGGTCCCTTCCAACCCAACCCAACCCATTCTATGATTCTATGTAGTGTTAAAACAAAGAGGAGCAGTGACATGAACGCTCAGGCTGCGTGCAGCTCTCCCTGGCCATGTCAGGGTGGTACGAGGGAGCAGAGTCAATGGCCTTGGCACAGGACTAGGAGCTAGTTTTGCCCGAGTTTTAATCCTGACTAAATCATTGAATCCCCTCTGTGATCTCTGACAGGCTACAGAGTGTAGATATAGAAAAGTCTTATTAGTCCACATAATCCAGTTCTCTACAATATAGGGTTAGCCTGTAATCTGTATTCACTGCTATTTCATGAGATGGAGCTTCTGACACTCTGCCTGTAGTACAGTTGTGCAATCTGGTATGCTCACAGTCAGGAAGGTTTTCAGTTGTGTTGCTTTAAGACAGAAGTATTAAAAAAAATCTTCCCCCATTATTTCCCCTTTCTGCCCATGTCATGAAGAGCAGCACTGGAAAATAGGTCTTCTAAATCATAACGCATCTAAACAAAAAAGGATCAAGGTGAACAATTCATCCTATAAAAAGAGCTGTTGAAAAATAAGCTGTGTTAGTGATGTCTCTTGGCCTACGCTGCAGGAAGCCGTTTGTCCCCTTCTCCTCTCTGATCCACCATTACCTCCTGCCAGACCAACAAAGCTTGACCAGGAGCTGTGACCCAGTAGCAGGAATAACAGCAAATACCTTGTATAAAACAAAATGCTCTGATCTGTCCGTAGGAGTATTAAAAGAGCTAGGAAAAAAGTTAAAAATGACAGAACCCTAAAACTAATATGTTACCTAAAGTAGATTTTCTTGTTAGTGCGAGTATGTTGCAGTTAGGCCAGGTACTTAAAGCTATTTGGCTTCACGGGGCAGATTGCCCTTCACAAGTACTCCCACTTAGTAACGCATTTCCCCTTTCCTTTGAGTCGCTACTTTTTATCTGCATATTGGTTAGAAAGTTCCTACATGAGAGCCCCCAGGGTTTCTAGCAGGGGTGTTTCATCTCATCCGTTTATCCTGGTGTTGCCCTCTGCTCCACACCCTCGTAGGCGATGCCTCAGGTGAGCATCCTTTTGAGTACTGGCGATTTGGTTGCATCTGTAGTCATTGTGTTGCATATCTACAATCCAAAACTAACACAACCTGATTTAAACTGGAGTGTTTGTAAATATTAGAAAAAGCTCAAAACAGCTGTTTTTGTCTCTGTGCTTTATTTCCAAAATGCCTAAGACTTTACCTGTATTAATAAATTAAGAATGCCCAGGAGCATTCTTAGGCACTGAAGTCCCTGATAGGAAGTGGCCCGTGCATGTACATCAGTCCAGGCAGGATGCAGCAGGTATCTGCAATTAGATAACTGAATCAGACCCACTATCTTTCACTAATGGTGACCCGAGAGGCCAAATTAAATTACTTTTTCTTTGGAACGCATGTCAAAAGTTACGTCACTAAGTAAGAATAACAAATTATTACCATCAGCTGAATGCGTGAGACTTTTGCTAGTGTGCAAAATATTTCCTCTATACACCAAAGCAAAATGAAGACATGGGAGTTTCCTCTGCAGGATTTGGTTCAGCTCCAGATTGCAGACACCTACAGCTGGTGTCTAACTGCAGGTATTTTTATGTGAACTACACTCTCTGTTCTCACTGTAGTCAATGGGTATGTACTCAGTACAGCCCAAGGACCTAGACAGCAACTCAGCTAACCAGACACAGGAATTTGTCTTTAGGGAAAACTGAATTGCCCTCCAGACTTGGTTGGCTGTATTAGCTAGACAACTAAATCCCACGTGTGATGTCTGTAGGCTCTGTCTTATATACCTATAGACACTGTGGTCTGCGCAAGGTAAAGGCAAAGCTTTCGTACTGCTCGCAGGACTCTCCCTGGTGCAAGTGTCAGATCTGTCCCCAAAAGCCTTGTGTTTTCAGGTACAGTTTTGCCCAAGTTGATACCAGTGCTTGTAGTCCCAAGGGCCTCCTTACCTTTTCACAAACAAGACGACTGCACTTGCTTGGATCTTTGGTTTCTTTGTATGCTTGATCTGCCAAATTATCAACTAAGTCTATGAAAGCATAAGAGTATAGTATAAACACTAGCTATGCTCAGGCAATCCACCATCTTCTCTCTGAGGGGTCAGCAAAGTGTTCTGGAGGTGCTTCTGTTGGTTCAGCAGGGATGTTGCTTGAGTTCATGGAGTGTCTCTGATATCAGAGCTCCTGAGCAGAAAAAAATGGTACCTTTGGTTAGTGTGACCAGCAATATAATGAGGGGTGTTTTCCTGAAAAAAACTCATCAAAAGAATATGGTGACTTGGTTGTGTACTTTCAGCATGTCATACTGGTTTTGCTGGGTTATCCAGAAATGTCTTCAGTTAAGAAACAGCTGGTATTTTCTTCATTGACACAAGTCTTTTATCTTGCTGAGTAATTTTTTAAACAAATTAGCTCACCTATTGCATAAATAAAATGATGTTGCTTGTAGAGGTCTAAAGTGATTTCTGGTTAATATTTTGTTGACAATTTGGCTTATTTCATTTGACTTGTACTCAATTTCTTACCAGTTAATGAAACTGCTACACTACTGTGGTTAATTTACCCATTAATTCATTTAATTATTTATGGCATTAAGGAAAACAGCTTATTATGTTATAAAGAAATAGGTTATGAATTAACATACCTCATTATGTATGTATTGGTGTATTTATAGATATTCATCTACAATGCCTAAGTGAACTCCTGTGGTTTGGCTGTCCTATAAATCACCTCTAGCTAGACGATCACGAATGAGCAAAACATTTTTTGCAGATGTGAAAAACCATTTTTTGCTTCTAAAATCACTGCAATAAAAACCAGAAGATGGTTATGACAGATCTGGGTCACTAAGACAATGTGATGTGCACTAGCAAGATGTTAGAAGCAGCAATGTATGCAGTTCTTTTAGAGACAGCAGATATAAAGGACCTCCTTGGTTGCCAGGTCTCATCCCTTTCTATCATGTCATATAATCTCTTTGGTAAAATAACCAACCTACATCTTCTGTTGTGATTAGGAATCTTCTATTAGTTTGTGATTCATGTTTTTTTAATGGATAGTTCATCTTTGGTTTGTTTTATTTTGTGGGTTTTTTTTTTCCTTGCAGCTACATTTTTTTCAGTTTGAATTTATTCTTTTTCACATAGGCAGGATTTGAGTCATATACAGCGTTCTGGATGAGGCCGTAGAGGGGTTGTACACAACATATTAATACCTTTTTAATTCACTTGAGACTGCCCAGAATCATGTTTATCATAGCCTTGTCACTTTAATAGCACATAGTGATGAAGATACCTAGTAACTTCTCCTCTGTTGTTTCCAGCTGACAAGTCCCATAGCTGAGATTAATGTTTATACTCAAGGGTGTGATCTGGCACTTTGTCCCACTGTCCCTTTTGGGACAGAAGTCTAGCATTTTGTATTATCTGAGAAACTTCAGTAAGAAGAATTTAAGTGAAACTTTTTAAAATGTGAACTTCTAAAAGCCTTACTGAGATAAGTAGGATGATAAAAAACCTTGTGATTGCTCAGACACTAGGGGCTCAGTTCAGTTACCCACACATCAGTGTCTAATCCCATAGGAAGGCCATCTGGCCTCCAGCAGCTTCTTGGGAAGGGCATTGGCTCCCCATTTGTCACAGCTGCTGTCCCTGTGCAAATGCTCAAGTATCTGGGAGATAGATAAATGAATCCTGCCCTAGGGATGAGATTCAGGTCCAGACTCAGGTCATAACCATCAGATTACATCTTCAGTCTAGGTGTCTACAAGCAAGTTAGGTGTCCAAAGCTGTCCTCAAAGTCATTAGGAGCTAGATAAAAGAGCAAGTGGGTTCTAGGGTGCACTGTTCAGCTAACCAGATGTGAAAGAGAAAACGTGAAAGAGTTAAAAGAAGTAGTAAATTCCCATTGAGATAATAGAGAATGAGGTTGCTTGCTAAAGGCTTTTTGATGTTTCAGATGAAAAAATAAAAACATTTGCACCACAGGAAGGAAGAAATGAGAAATAATAATGGTGGCAACATACATCTCGCATTTCTTCCGTTTTGTTCTTTAGCTGTCCACTAAGGCAGCAGTGTTGGAAGACAGAATATGAATGAATCTGAACAAGTCAATAGTAAGTGAGAATTTCAAGCTAGTGTAATTCAGCCCGCAAGGCAGGGCTCCTCTACCATTTATTCTTGTTGTCTTCAAGGCTCCTTATGTAAATATTTGGGATTTTGGCAGGGGGCTTTCTCTTTGTTATTCAAGTGAAACATTTGCTGCAAGCATACTGAATGAAGTCTGCTTCGTAATTATTTGCAGTAACAACTCAGCAACTTAGGAGACTTAACGGTTGTAAGACTGCCAATTCTGTATTAATGTGATCTTCTTTTCTCCCTCTCCCGGCTGCAGCAAGCACGTGGTTGGTGTAGGAAGTCTGCAAAGCAGAACAAACAACCATATCCATCTGTGTCAACAGATTCCCGCTTCACCACCCTGCCAGCCGTTCTTCCTCAGAGCGACCCGTCTGTCCCCGAACAACCAAAAGAAATGGGTCAAAACAAAATGCATCACACAAATGGCCTTGGTCATCATCTTGGTTTCTCCCAGCAGGACTTGAGACACAGTGAACAAGGAGACTTCACACGCAGATCTAGCAGTGCCTCCAGCATTTCATGGTCATTTCAACGAAGCAAGTCTCTGTTCTGCTTGCCCACAGTGAACTCCTCCTCAGCCTCAGAGACTTTTCATTTCAGTGAACCATTTCAGTTTTTAAACATTGGGTCACCTGCAACCAGGTTAAAAACATGGAGATGCAGCCCCAGGCTTAATGTTGACGACTTGGAGGGTGCGCAGGAGACTGATGTAGACACAGGGATGAAGCTGTCCTTCTCAGACCTGTCTGTAGTCTCTGCATACTCTACCCTTAATGGATTTTGCAATGACTTGGAAGCCTCTCTTCCCCAAAAGAAGCAAACTGTTGGTAAGTCTAAACAGGCAGCCACTAATGGAAGGCCTGTATCAGCCTTGTCCAATACCTTTGAGTCAGTTGACGGTTCACTGCCTTCTCTCTCTGAGTGGTCTTCCAGCTCATTCACGGCAGCATCTCTCTCCAAGCATCACAAACAGTCCTCAAGAGCAGCTCCTTGTTCTCTGGATGATCGCGGTAGTGTTTGCCCAGCTTCATCAGCTAACGAAGAAGAATTCTACATCTGAGGTTTCTCTATCTTACCCATTCCAGGGCAATCATGTTCTTCTTGTGAATGACAGCAGTGGGCCCACCTTGAGCTTGCAGAAGGTTCCTCACTGAGGAGGTAATGCAGCAGAGTATACTGAGTATTTGAAGAAAGCATTCGGATCCCTCAGAGATGGGCGTCCCCAAACTATGTGCAGTAAAGCAGTCTGAGCTTGCACTCTGTACATTTGTACTGGAGGGGATGATCAGAGGCTTGTCCAAGGCACTGCAAGGTGGATGGTTTCTATGACTGACCCTTGGACTGGTGGTGAAGAAAATACCAGAAGCAGCAAATAATAATCCAGTTTTCTTTGGCACAAACTGAAGACTAATTTCTGACACCAAACTGCTTTAACTTTTCTGAGAAATTCCCTTAACTCAGGAAAGATGGGAGGAGAAAGGGGTCATCTTTCCCTTTCACAAGTTTCAAAGGCAGCTCTAAAGCACAGCAGGTCCCAGTAACACATCTTCAGTAGAGTCAGGCAAGACATTTCCTGTGAGGACACACACAGTTCCTTCTAACTTCTGAGAGCTGGCAGTGCTGAGGTGGGAAGAAGCTTCACTCCTTCCCCAGGGGAGAGGAAGCTCCATTGTATCTGTCACTTTGACAGTCCAGGATGCGGAAAGTGCCAAAAGGGAAACCTTACAGAACATTTTCAACCCATCCCCACAAAAAGCCCATCCTTTCCAGCTGGAAGGTTGACATCTGGGCTGTTGTCTGACCCGCTCATGTAGACAGTGGTAAACCCAAGTAAACCATATTTGCTACTTCTAACTCAGGCAATACAGATCTTACCTTTTTGGAACACAAAAGAAGTAAGATAACCCAGCATTTTTATATATTGCCACATCGCTAGTCCCAAATACATGGCAGCTCCTAATTTTTTAAGAGGTTGTTATTTTACTGTTAAAAATAATTAGCGCAGAAACTTATTCTTCATATTTCCAGTGCAAACATACTTCTTTCTGAGTAAAATGCATTTCTTCTCAAATACCTCTCTCCAAAGGGAGAAGTCAAATTTTACTGGCTTTTCAAGTGATGTTTTTTAAATACACATTCTTGATAATCTGATTTGCTCTAATTCATTTCGTATTTAAAAAAAAAAAAAAAAGTAGGTAAAAAGCTGTTAATATGACAGATAAGTACCTTCACCAGGATTTAAGTTGTAAATACAGATTGCATCATGCATGTTCTGAAAAGTTACATTTTTGGCAGAGAAGTGGCACTGATTGCAGCTCTGGTCTAACCAGTGAGAAAATGACCGTGTTGAAAGGTGTATGTATAATGCTGTATGTAACCTATATACAGATACAGATGCTGAGGACCTACCATGACGGTATTACGGTAGACGGAATAAAAACACATTTGTGGAGAAAAATGTTTGCTATATTACCAGGTAGTTTAACTCAGAAGAATTGCTGCTTTGAAAACAAAGCCCAAAAAAAAGCACACTGATATTCTAAATAATATTTACAAAAAGTGGAACAGCTCCCCTGGCCCATTAGTGCATAGTTTGTAGAAACAACTCTGGAAGAAAGCCTGGGGGAAATTGAGTCCAGGTTTAGAGGGGAGGAGGGGGGATTCCATTAAGCTGCACCCCCAATCCAGAAGAGGCCAGAGGGATAGTCAAGAGCCAGGATGCTGCTCCTCAAGGCTTTTTCATTTTGCTGTCATTTTCTCCACACAGGGAAAGAGGCATCAGGCTGAAGTTGACATCTCCTCTTTGTGACATGCTATCATAGCATGTACCAGAAGTAGACCCTGTCTTTTGTGCTAAACACAATGTATAAATAGGAAAATCTATTCAGGCTCTAAGAGCACAGGAGATTATCAGCCTCCTCCTGCCCTCCAAACAGTTTAGGCTTACTGCAGTTTTGGGTAAACTGTTCTCTTAGGAAATGTCTGGGGCCAGAAATAACACCGATGAAGGATTTGTCATGGTGTTCATATGTTTACCTGCTCTATACTCCTTCAGAGTCCACGCCGTCTTTCCTCTGACTTCCGTGGCCTTTAGATCAACCCCCCTCTGAACACAGTGGATCCGATTTATCCAAAGTTGTGCTCCATGTTATTGTTTGTACCCTGTCACAGTACTTGTGAAGCACTGTGAGGTCAGATCAGCAGTTTTTCCCATCAGCTTTCAATTCACCGTACGAGCAGCAATGCCTAGGACAGTCAGGCTCCACAGGTTTAAATTTATGATTCCTTATTTTCTGTTATATTCATGGTAGTACAAAAACAAATGATGAAATAGCATCGTATATTTATGGGAGAGACATTTTATCAACACTAGCCGCTTCCAGATATGACAACCAACAAGATAAATTTGATTCAAATCTGTTAAAAATTTTAGTATTCATTATTGGGGGGGGGGGGGGGGGGGGGAAGGCCTTTTCCGAATATTTTAATAATATAGGTAACATTTGATCTGAACATGAAATCAAAAACTGGTTTGAGCTGATGTGTCTGTCTGATCCTGGAATCATGCCAACATCCCGACTCCTGACCCCAAAAGCTGTTTGGGGTTTTTAAGAAAGAGGAGGCTTTGAAACATCTTTCCGCCTCTGCAAAAAGGAGTTCAGCACATCTGGGGGCCGTCTCCGGATGCGGCAGGAAGCACTGGTACTGGAAGTCTGCAAACAAGCACAGAATAGCTCAAGTGTCAATCATGAGGCTTCACGTGTCACCGTCAGCTCCGCAAACATCTCAGCTCCAGATTTTACCACGTTAATCCTAATGGGAAGAAAGTCAAATGAGCTTCCACAGACTCTGTATTTATTCTGTCTCCACTGCTTCTGTCTCCAAGTGTTTCTTTCTGTTCTGTTTACTGATACTTAACTAGAAATTAAAGTTTTAATTGTTTACATTCATGGTGCTTGTAACCAAATTTAGGAATAACTGAGTGTCCTACTGTCAGGAAAAACAGAGATGATTGTGTACAGAAAACTTTTTGTCTATAATAAAGCAAGCCAGATTTTGAAGAGTGTTTTCACTGAAGGTAGGCTTCATTAATTCTCTTCCCATTATTTAAGAAGGGGCTAATCTCTTCAGACAGTTGAATATGCACAAGTTGCGTGGCATTTACTTACGTATCGTATTGTTTTGGTTAAATTATGAACAATGTCATTTGAGAACTGCGGATTTACCCCGAACTTTCTCTCCTTCTCAACCCAGAAGACATTGCTTCTGTGAAATAAAATAGAGATGAAAAGTCAGTTGTGCTTAATGTTCTGTGTGTTCGTTTATGAAGCACTGTAGACTCGCTGACTATTTTAACCAGGCTTCAAAATGAATGCAGTGACACAAGCTCTCCAGCTCTTGGCAGTGTGTGTCGGTGGGATAATTACAAAATAAACATAGCAAAAATATTTTTATGTTGGACTCAGCTTTGCCTCTGCAGACCAGATCTTTTGTTTTTCACAAAACATTGTTATTGTAAATCATCTGCTCCAATAAAGCTGAATGATAAAATAGGAGCTGTGACACATACTGGTAATCCTGCGTGTTTAAATCCCATCTTGGTTTGTTTCGTGTATGTTGGTCTTCATAATAGTGCGTCCGTCTTATTTCCATCAGCGTGTGGTGTTGTCTATTACACATTTCTTTATTCCCCTCATGGGATGAGTGTGCATGTCAGCGTTACATTGTATATGCAGAGTAATGTAGATTTGGCTTTGTTTAGTTTTTATGGTTTTATGGTTTAATATTGTGGGGTTTAGATATATTTATATGTCAGTTATAGAATCGTAGAAACATCAGGAGTTGGAAGAGGCTTCTGGAGGTTGTCTAGTCCAAAGTGTCTGCTGAAAGCAGGCACAAAGCTGCACAAACAAAGCTTTGAAGTTAAATCAGGTTGTTCAGGACCTTGTCCGATCAGATTTGAAAATATCCAAAGGTGGCATTTTCACAGTGACTCTGGGCAACCTGTGCCAGTGCGTAACCACTGCCGTGGTGAAGAATTACTTCCTAATCTGCAGTCAGAACTTCCCATGTTTGAACTTGTGATCTTTCCTTCTTGTTTTGCTGTGTACCTCTGAGAAACTGGTTGTGTCTTCTCTATAATCCCCCTGTAGGCGGTGGAAGACTGCTGTTGCTCCTGCGGCCTCTCTTTGCACATCATGCAAAGGTGCTGGAGCGAGTGCAGAGGAGGGCAGCAGAGCTGGTGAAGAGCCTGGAGAATAAATCTTATGAGGAGCGATTGAAGGAGCTGGGACTGTTTAGTTTGAGGAAGAGGAGGCTGAGGGGAGACCTCATCACCCTCTACAACTACTTGAAAGGACATTGTAGAGAGGTTGGTGCTGGTCTCTTCTCACAGGTAATTAGTGATAGAACAAGAGGGAATGGCTTTAAGCTGCAACAGGGTAGGTTTAGGCTGGACATTAGGAAAAAATTTTCACAGAAAGAGTGGTCAGACACTGGAATAGGCTGCCCAAGGAGGTGGTGGAGTCACCATCCCTGAAGATGTGGTGTTGGGGGATATGGTGTAGGAGAGAACTTTTGTAGAGTGTCGTTGATGGTTGGACTCGATGATCCCAAGGGTCTTTTCCAACCTAAATGATTCTATGATTTTATATACTCTAGCTCCCTGACCATCTCAATGGCTCCAGCCCCTCTGAACTCCTTCCAGTTTGTCAATATCTCTCTTGAGCTGGGGAGCCCAAAACTGTATGCAGCACCCTGGATGTGGTTTGAAGGCTGCTGAGTAGGCGGGAAGAATTATTTCCATCAACCTGATGACAACACCCTTGCTTATACCACCCAGTATGCTGCTGACCTTATCACTGCAAGGGTGCACTGTTTACTCACGTTCAACTTGCTCTTCACTGGGACCCCAAGATCCTTTTCTACAGAGCTTCTCCCTAGCCAGTAGGTGCACAACCTGTGCTGTGGTACGGGGTTAGTCCGCATGAGGTGCAGGACTGGCATTTGTCTTTGTTGAAGTTTGTGGTGTTCCTGTTGGCACCCTCCTCCAGCTAGTGAAGGTCTCTGTGAATGGCAGCCCTGCTCTTCAGTGTATCAGTCACTCCCCTCATTGTGAGTCATCTGCAAACTTGCTGAGGGTGCATTTCATCCCTTTATGCAAGATGTAGACAAAAGCATTGAACAGCACAGGCCTCAGTGTTGACCTCAGAAGAATGTCACTTGCAGCTGGCTGCCAGTTAGACTTTAAACTGTTATCCAGTACCCTTCGAGCCTGGTGGTCCAGTCAGTTATTCACCCACATGGTAGTCCACCCATCGAGTCCATGTTTCCTTGATTTAGCTGCAAGGATACTGTGGGAGACTATGCTGGAAGCCTTGCTGAAGTCAAGCAAAATGACATCCACTGTTCTTTCTCTGCCCACCAAGAAAGTCATCTCATCAAAGATGGCAATTGGGTTAGTTAGGCATGATTTACTGTTGGTAAATACATGCTGGCTGTTCTAAATCACCTTCTTGTCCAGCTTGTGCCTGGAAATGGCTTTGAGGAGGCTTTCTTGATAATCTTCCAGGGGTCTGAGGTTAGACTGATCAGCCTGTAGTTCCACAGATTGTCCTTTTTTCCCTTCTTGAAGTGGGTTATGATGTTTTCTTTCTTCCAGCCATCTGGGATTTCACCAATCACCACAATCTTTCAAAACTGATAGAAAGCAGTCTCACAATGTCATTGGCGAGTTCCTTCAGCGCTGTCAGATGTAGACAATCCAGCCCCATGGACCTGTGTATGTCCAGCCTATTGCAACGCTGACTCAGTCTTCCTCTAGTGTGATTAGTAAGTACATTTATCCTCCAACCTTTGCTGCTAGACACAGACACCTGATAGGCCTGACAGCAGACCTTGCAAGTGAAGATGTTGTGACTGAAGATGAAGGTTTTTCCAGTCAGCAGATTTTTCCAGTTACAGAAAATGTAACCCATTCTAATCTGCTCTGAACCAGTTTCCAGTTGCTCAGAGAAGGCTTTATCTTTCTCCATTTCTTGAGTTGTAGGAGATGCCCACAACAATATCACTTTTATTGGCCGCTCCTGACCTGTGAGTTCTTGACTGTCTCATCCTCTGTTCCCTTGCAAATGTGCATGCATTCATGCCACCCAGTTGCCCAGAACTCAAACCCCACCACCATCTGCCATCCTTTCCTAAAGAACATGTAGCCAGCCACAGCAGCTCTAGTTACACAACTGTCCCATTACATTTCTAATCATCTAGTTTCACATCCTGAGAGTGTTGAGGTCTTTCAGGAGTGATTTTTAGGTTCATCAGCCTGAGCAGCAGAATGGAACTACCCTGGTCTTGGTAAGACAGTCCCATCTCACAAAGTACTTTGGAAGCAGAGTAAAACCACGGATGCATTGACTATTGAAGAAACCAGAATATTGGAACACATTGGTGTTTTCAATGGCTGGCATCAGCAAGGACATGAGCCCTTGTGGTCCTGTACAGAAGCTATTTGAGGCCTGCAGTTTCATGCCTAGGTAGCAAGCACTGCAGTGGCCTAGCTTGGATACCTGAGCTGCCTTTATAAGAATATATCAAAAGGCTATACAAATGATTGTGTGGCTCAGGAAGGTCTGAGGTGCCATAGATGACACTTCTGTAAATGGTTTTCCTCTCTTGAATTTGTCCAGTTGCTTTCTGAGCCCATTTATCATCTGCAGCATCCTGTGGCAGGGAGTTCCACTGCTACATGTGGAACTACTATATGTTGTACAGGAAGGGTTATCTCCCACACCTGCCACCTGCTAACTCCATTTGATACCCCCTAGGTTTGTTCTAGGGAGAGACAGTCAATAAACATTTCTTGTTCACTATTTTCAGACCACTCATGATTTTGTAGATTTCTAAAAAAACCTCCTTCTGTTCTGTTTTCTCCTTTTAAACTGAGAAGTCCTAATCTAGTTATTCTTCGTAGGAAAACTGTTCCATGCTTTTGTTCATCCTTGCTACCCTTCTGCATTTTTTTTCTATTCTGCTATGTGCTTTTTGAGCTAGGGGGTCCATAACCCACACAGCTGTAGATGTACTGTGGGTTTACAGAATGGCTCGAAAGTGTTTTCCATTTATTCTCTGTTCCTTTCTCAGTAATGTGACTGGCTGCTTTGACTGCGGCTGAGCACTGAGCTACCCTTTTCATAGATCTTTCTGTAGCTCCAAGGTCCAATTCCCAAGCAGTAAAAGTCAGTTCAGAGCCTACTATCATGTATGTAAAATCAGATTTTTTTTTGGATGTAATTAATTTTAGAATTAGCTACATTGAATTTCATCGGCCTTTTTATTGCCTGGTTGCTGTGTATTGTGAAACTCTTCTGCAACTTCCTCAGTTGTCCGTCATCTTTACTATCTTGGATGCTTAATAACCACAACAAACTCCCATCTCATGAAACTTCCCTTTTTCCAGGTTTAAGTCATGCTGAACAATACAAGCTTGAGTACAAATCCCTGCATGACTCCGCTGCCAACCTCCTTCCACTGTCAGAACTGGCTATTTATTTCTGCCTTCTGTTTCCTGCCTTTTAATCAGTCCTTTATTCACATAACCTTACCTCTTAAACCACCACAGCATGACTTCTTTAAGAGGCTTTGATGAAGGACTTTGGAAAACTGTTCTTAGCTGTACACTTATTTGTTGATGCCTTCTGAAGCCTCTAATAGATTTATGAGATGTGATTTCCCTTTATAAAATCATGTTGACTCTTCCCCAAACTAACTCAAAATTATTTCTGTTCAGGTAATGAATTCTCTCTCATCTGAGTACAGAGCGATCCTCCCTGTGGCATCCTTTCCCAGCTTCCAGGACTCAGCAGAGTGCAAATTGCTAAATTTACACAGAATCCAGACTTCCTGAGCCAAAAACTGTGTTCAGATCACTGTGTGACCAACTGCTGCATTGTGCTACCAATGGATTTATCCTCCGTCAATTTGTCAAATTTTCTGTTGAATCTCTTTTCTTTCCTAGGGTTTCCACAACAGTTCACGGTAATGACTGGTATTGAACTGATGCTCTGCGTGAGAAGATAGTCACGTTTATTTGCAGCCTTCACCCAGATAATTTCACCGAGCGCTTCCTGTTCCAGGAGAAGTCAATGCAGAATGCTGGGCAGTGTTACTTCAGTACCTGGGAAGGATTCCTGTTGCCCTGAGCCCAGGAATGAGGGGATTGTGAGATAAGTGGGAGGAAACATCCTGCACACGTGCATGTGGGGGAGGAATCCAACTGCTTAATGTGGAAAGCCCTGCAAGGCCTTCTAACTCATGTGATGGAAAATGTCTACAATAGTAAATGGAAGAGGGATAAGGAGAAGGTTCGGACACTGGATTGTTTGGTTGCATGTTGACTCTGTGTTGAACCTCCTCAAGCAGCTTTCTCCAGGACATTACCTGGTGCCCTTCACCCTAAGGACTGTTCCCACTATGGAGGAGGCTACATCAAGCCTGTTCTGTCTCCAATACTGTCCCATCAGACTTCACATCCTTCTGTGCTCTCACATGCCTGTGGTCATCCCACCAGGCATGAAACAGAGCCCCTCGGGATCATGCTGTAAAAACACTTCTCAGATGGGCTGCAACTGAGGCCCCACTTTATTTCAGATGACAACCTCCCCTGCAAAATGGGATAATTGTGCCCTAGAGCCGTAAGGATCCGGCAGCAGTCCAGGAGGGAAGCCCGCCAGCTGCTCTGTGGTATGCCTGTGACCAGTGGGACAGCTCTGAAGGGTGTGGACATGAGTCAAACAGTGCTGGGCTGGCCTTGGAGCTGGAGATCGGTATTCAGCTCGCTTTTATTTAGCCATTTACAGATAGTGTTTCTTCAATGTGGACGCAGATAGGGCATCTGGAGTCTTCGAGAGCTTCACAACTGAACAGGCACACCCTATCTCTGCTTTGACTCAGCCTTTTCATTAAGCATGGTTCACTTTAGAGTCAATTGTCCTTTTTAATCACTCTTCTCCTGAATACGAGGCATAAAATATGAAATAGCTTGGTAGGTGGAGGCCATTAATGCAGTCTGCCCATCGTAAATAAAAACTGCTGACCATTAGTACATAATGAAGTGGAAATGGGAAAGGATTTAGCCAAAGCTGATCAGTCATTAAGAGAAATACCCTGTTCACATCTCAGTGACTGCGGAGTACCTGTATTTTGTGACGGCATCGCAGCAGTGCAGTATGTTGGGTTTTTCTGTGTGTACCTCGCTGGGAAGCCACTGGCCTGCAAAAGTTGCTAGTGCCATCTCGTGGTTTTCATGCACACGAGTGTCAGAGCAAGGAGCTGCCAGCCCAGGCAGGTGACACCCGCAGAGCACGCTGCGGGGGACCCTGGCACAGTCCCCTCCGCACTCCGAGCGGTGCCCGGCACGGCCCGAGATGTGGCCCTGTCCCCAGGGTCTGCCGGCTGCTTTGCAGCACGTGTCCCCAAAGAGCACGGGGTGAATGTGGTGGCATTCACTTCAGAGCACGATAGAAAGCAAGCTTTGCTCCAGCCATCTCCGCCAATGAGACCTGCCTGCCCTCGCACCCCCTGCACCCTGCATTTCAGTATTGGCTTCTGACGGTGCCATTGCTGGGCTTCCACCCCGCCTCTGTGCTTTATCCCCCCCCCCCCCTCCTTTTCATCACAAAAGTGGGGACCAGAATAACCCAACACCTTGACCCAAAAGGCCATTTTGTGTCATTTTGCTGCACTGGAGCCAAGGGCAAGGAAGCGGCCACATCCCATGGGGCAACCACTCAAGGTTGCGCTTGGGATGGAGCCGAGCATCTGCTGCGAACAAGCCCTTGAGCACAATGCAGTAAGCTGCCTGGCTGTCACAAATTCCGCTATTTACTTTGATGAAAATTTTAGCCCTCCTGGTACGGAGATAATCTGCTAAGTATGACCCAACTCCTGCCAAGACAATGCTGCTTGTGAGGTTAGCCGTGCCACCAGAGCGCTCCTGCTCCTTATGTGTAATGAACTTGGTGACAGGGCCTCCCAGAAGATATAGTTTAAGAATGCAACACATAATACCAATTTTATTTATTCCTCCTACTTTGGTGAATTAGCAGCTATCTATTTGCAGTTCACATGTGCTAATGCATGGATTTTATTTTTTTTTTTTTAATTGGACTTGATTAGGAGTAGGTGATTTTTTCACATGGTTTGCCATGACATGGTGATGAGTCCCACTTTTTCCTACTCTCTTTTGGGTTTTTTTGGTCGCAAGAAAGCAAAGTTTTAATTAATTACTCTGTGGCTCTGCTCATGGATTTTGACTAGTTGCCAGTGTTCCCTTGTTGTGTCACATAAAGCCACAGAAATGCAGCCTCTGCCCTTAGGTTTCTCTCCCCAGCACTTTCATAGAATCATAGAATTGTCAGGGTTGGAAGGGACCTTAAAGATCATCTAGTTCCAACCTCCCTGCCATGGGCAGGGACACCTCCCACTAGATCAGGTTGCTCAGAGCCCCATCCAGCCTGGCCTTAAAAAATTCCAGGGATGGGGCTTCCACCACCTCTCTGGGCAACCTGTTCCAGTGTCTCACCACCCTCATGGTGAAGAACTTCTTCCTAACAACCAGTCTGAATCGTCCCATCTCTAGTTTTAATCCATTCCCTCTAATCCTACTGTTACCTGACATCCTAAAAAGTCCCTCACCAGCTTTCTTGTAGGCCCCCTTAAGATACTGGTAGGCTACTACAAGGTCTCCTCAGAGCCTTCTTTTCTCCAGACTGAACAACCCCCACTCTCTCAGTCTGTCCTCATAGGAGAGGTGCTCCAGCCCTCTGATCATCCTCGTGGCCCTTCTGTGGACGCGTTCCAGCTCTTTGCTGCTTTGCTTTCTTTCAAGAGCTAATCAATCTGTGGTTGTCCCACAGGAGGGATGAGGATGCTCGTTCCCACCCTGCGATGTGTGTAGACTGTGCAGAAGTTTTGAAGACAGGAGTTTTGGAGCTGCCTGTGGCAGCAATAGGAACAACGACTGCTGGGGCTGCTGCTGCCTGGGTAGAAGATGGGGAGGTCAGGGGAGTGCTGGGACAAGCCAAAGGGCAGGAGAGGAGCAGAAAGATAGGACACAGCTGTGACCTTCCTCCCTTTTTCTCGCCCCAGTTGGTTCCCCAGCTCCAGGCATGTGGGGCCATGCAAGACCCTCTTCAAGGCAACGGGTGAGATATGGGGATGGTGGAGGGGAACCATCAGCCCCGGTGACTAAGGACGCTGAAGCTGTCAGGTTGCCAACACAGCCTGAGTACACAGAGTATTTTCCAGGTTTCCAGGACAACCTTTGCTCTGAGCTGACGGGCTGGTTTGCTGTTTCAACCCCTTCCTTTGCAGATGAGTTCCCTTGGATTCATGCTGCCTGTCCCCACAGACACTCCTTTTCCCTGGTTTTCCCCGTCCTTCCCATAATCTTCCCTTTTCTTTCTCTTCCCATCCAGCCCATCCCTCTCCTTCACAAAACCCCAGGCCCATAAAAATCACACTAGCCCCTCCTTGGCCAACACGAGCCTGGAGATGCTACCGCTCCCCAGTTCCCCGACGCATCCTCTGACTCATCTCTTCAGACAGGACCCAAGTCTGGGGCTGCACCTGCAGCTCTGTGTCCAGAATGAAGCTGGACAGGACCCAGGCTCCTTTCCTTCTGCCCACTCCTCTCCTTAGCATCTCCTTACTAAATCAATGGGATTTGGTCCTTCCCCTATCTCTAGCACACTGCAGGGTACAAAACTCTGCTCTCAGCATCACTGAGAATTGTTCAGTGGCCACCGCAAGGATGCAGCTGCAGGTGTGCCCTGCTCTTCTCTGCGCGTGGAGGTTCATCATCTGTTAGATTTACCAGGTCACCGGAACCTTTTCTGATGCTGTGATTTTCAGTAGAAGGTCCAAAGAAAACCTAGCTGCTCATTGGAATGACAGCTAGCTTGCAGCCTGACATGAATGAAGAGCTTAAGAAGATGGAACAGATTTTTGCCCCAGGCCTTCTCTGCTGATGTGTTAAGTTTGGCAGCATCATTTGGAGAAGAAGTGAATTAATCTTACTGGAGTTGTGTACAAAAGAGACTGGGGGAGGGAAAGGGGGGGGGGAAGGATGTGTGAATCCATGTTGATTATTTTGACGCCATAAACAAGTGGCATCAGAAAAGAATTTGACAACCATATGGACTTTCAGAAGTGTGAAATCTTCTGAAAATGATATGCAATCATGTAAAGACTGGCAAAAAAAAAAAAAAGATGACTTGAGATATGGATGGATGAGAAGTACAAACAGGGGACTGCAATCTGTGGTACAGGAGTTAAGATTCTGGGTACATGAAAAGAATGCTATATAGGAAAAAAAAGTATATAAACTAAATCAAATGAAATTAAATTACGTAAGAGAATTCTCCCAAAGGTGATGGACAGTAGTAACAGTCCTATTTTTTATTGCTGATTCTTAGAGTAAGACTTTTTGGGGCACTGCAATCTCAGGGACTAAGCAACAACTTTTCCATTAAAATAATCACTGTTTTCCCGGGAAGCTTCACTGAAGATGCCACATGCACTCTGGATTTTACACAGGGCAAAAAATATAGGTACAAGGGCACAGGTCCTGCTGATGGGCATCAGCATCTTCCGCTGAGTTCAGTAACTAATGTGACCATGCTAGGCTTCTCCCCTGATGTTCACCAAGGGGACACTTCTTATCCCAGAGCTTGAGGGCCTGACAGATGATGGTGCATGATGTGAAGTCTCTCATGCACCGGGAAAGGATTTAAGTGCTGCTCTGCTGTCTTGGGGAAATGGAGGCTATTGGCAGGGGCAACTCATGAGAGCTGGATGAGGGCCACCACGCTGTGTGAGGTCTTACCTGCTAGAAGAGAAGCTTGAGAAGTCTGGACTCTGTCTGAGGGACTAAGTTTAAGTGCTGGCACTCTGAGCCTCTGAGTTCAGCTTCCCCTTTGGCAGCAGTCCAGGTCCAGATACTGGTTTGTAATGCTCGTCACACCGTGAGAGAATGGGAAAAGTGGATGAAAGGTCAAAAACTGAAAGTGGAAAACAAACCAGCTGTGCCATCCTAAAGAAGCAGGAACAAAAGTAGGCTGAATACTCAGAGGAGAAATGATCTATCACGAGAAAACACAGATCAGGGCAAAAACTGGCTTTCATGAATCAATAGAGATGTAGGGTGGAATGAAACGGACAATGTACGTGAGATGCATCTATTGGCATAGCTTGAATCTGATACATCTGCAGAACTTCAGCTCTGAAGTTACTGTGGTTTGGAAAGAGGAAAATTATATTACCCATGCATACTGTAAAGCACGTTATTGCAGCTCACCAAAGCACTGGGCTCTCAACCCAAAGAAATGCAAAGATGACCAATATAAGGGAGCCCAGAATCAACTGAAAGATCCTAGCTGATCTCTCAAGAGAGCAGTGGTGTGATTTTGGAAACCCTGTAAAATGTATGTTTGTTTAGCTCAGCAAAGATGTGTGAAACGTAGTAACTATCATTTCTTCCCCCTTCAAGCTGACAATGGCTTCTTACCTGAATGGCAGTGGTTGCTCCTTCTCTATCAGTAACAGATATTCCCTGAGCCACAGAGAAAGCAAAATGCCCCTCTGTGATGTGGTGTATAACCAGACACTCATATGGCAGCTCCAGGATGCAGATGTCTAAGAAACAGTTAAAAAATTCCTACATGGTTCGTTCCTTATGGCAGCCACAGCAGTCTGAAAAGGGCTTGTGTGCCCAGCAGCTTCTCTTGGCTACGTCCATTAAGAGGTATCCTGCCTCCCTACAGACTTCACTGGTCTTACAAAAAATGGAAAGTTTCAGACAGCTTGCCTCAGCTGCCTGGGGAAGGTGGTGTGAGGCAGGGAAGGAGGAGCTCCTGGGAGATTCAGGCTTTACAACTGCACAGTGGATCAGACAGGGGAGGATGCACACGTGTGTCCCTCGTAGCCCAGCTATGGTGTCCCATCATGGAGGTATCACAAGAAACCTAACTTGGAAGCAGCTGAAGGAAGGTGAGAGGGATCCCAGCCTTGTTCTGCCATTGCACGGGGTCAGTGTTGAGGAGCCCACGTGAGTCAGGTTCAGCACTGAGAGAGCAGCTGCGACATGGGCAGGACGGACAGGTTGTTCCATGCTAAGCACCAGCACCAAGGTTTCTGGGGAAATATCTTTTTTTGTCCCTCAAGCCATTTCCTGTCTCACCTGTAGTGCTCAAAGGTGTTTTCTGCTTTTCTCCAGTGCGGTTTGTATCTCAGCAGGGTACCTGCTACAGAATTGCCTACCTCTATTTTGCTTTGCACCAAGAATGAAGCAAGCACAGAATCCGGGACATACACTCCTATAGGTTGATATTTTGAGTTGCTTTTTCCATTCTGCAACATTCCCATTAGACCCCAATGTCTTTAAGAAGTCAGTACACACACAGAAACATTCACACGTATCTTTTTTTCCATATGTGTCTTCTAAGTACACCCATTCTCTCTCCCCTTGCCTTTCATTAGGCCATCGCAACACCCAACGGTCTTTTGTTGCTTGGTGACATTAGCACAGTCACCAGTAAATTTAATGTCCCATGGTCTCCTTACACCACTGAAGGGACCAGCAAGAGAGATGAGAATGTGACAAAGTGTATGGAGAAAAATAAGGCGCTTTTGGTATTTAAAAAGGAAACTCCCGAGAATACTTTAAGATGCCATGATCTGTATTGTCAGACTGTGGAGTGACAGGCCTAAAGAAAAGCATATCAAGACCCTCCTTATTTCTTTATTTAATGAGGTACGGGGTTTAGCTGAGGAATTTCAATGATTGACTGATAAGTATTTGGAATTCTTGAGGGTCGTAAAGATCAAGGAAAATGGGTCAATCCAAAATAATTCATTTTGACACTGTGACAACTGCTAGCCGTTTCTTTTTTTCCCCTAAACAAACTATGAATATGTTTTCTCTTCTTGAAATGATGAAGTAAAAGAAGAGTCTTGTTTTCTGAGGAACTGCAATATTAAACGTCCCCGTATTTGACAAAAGCACTTACAAACCAATGTAGCTGTTCTATCTCTAAAAGAAACAAAACATTGAAAAACAACCATTTCTTAATTTCATGATTCATTCATTCATCAGCTGGTCCTTTGACACTTTTTCTTAATTAATAGAGTTGTTATGAGACAAAGCAGCAACAGAGACATATTAAGCAAGGAGAAAAAAATCCATTGAGAAATAAATGTTTTACATTTAATTACAACAGTCATGCAGTGAGCATATGTGCTATGCCACCTCTCAAAGAGAATCAGCGCATCATTGTGTCCTTGAAGAAGTGACCTTCAGAAAGAGCAATTAGCTTTTTAACACTTTTCCTTTTCTATTACTAGTGATATTTCTGATGAAACAAGATAGTTTAACAGTTTAATTTTGTCTTCTTCCAGAACACAGATTTGCCATTTTCAAACATACAACCTGAGGGGTTGGGAATATAGCAGTGCTGAGGGTCCTAGCTTGAAAGGTATCTCAGGCCAAAAGTTCACAGAGAACAACTCCAGATGAAACACCATCAGCCATCTGTAGTGAATGGCACATGCCTTCTGCATGGCTTCACACAAGATCCACAACCACATGGTCTTCCCAAAGAAAAATTGAGAATAACATTATGTTACCAAACCTAGGTCTAATGTAGTGCTGCTTATTACAGAGGAACCTAAACTAAATAGTATTATTTTGTTAGATGTCTATTCCAGCAGACTTCAGTTTAAAGGAGGAGAAGGCAGTGCATGTTTTCTGTAAGAGCTGGGCCTGCATTAGAGCCCTAAAAGCTGAGCTTGGAGCCAGCTCTCTTCTCCTGCCAGACTCCAGCTGTGTCGGAAAGAGCTCATGGCTGGATATGAAGCAGGCCGCACACTGACACGGGAGAGGGCAGCTTCCCAAAATTACTGCCGCACTGGGGATTATTTTAACTCTCTTGATCTCCTAGAATGGCTATGGCTCAGAGAGGAATTGCTTCAGAGCTAAGGGGAAAGAAAAGAAGAACGAGCATAGAAAGTAAACAAACCACGCTGGAAACCAGCACTTGTTCATGCGAGCACATGCTCAGCCAGTTCTGTGGCCTGAGCTGGCTTTTGGCTCTCCTGTTCGGAGCAGCCTGAACAAAGATAAACCCCAAGCAGTGAATCCCGCTGTGTTCAGAGGATTGGAGGTGCCCCGGTCACTATGGGAGCTGAAGAAAGTCCATGTAGTTCCTTGGTGAATTGGCCTAATATTAGCCACTTCAGGATCAGCAAGTTCCTTTTCAGGATCCCATGTCCGGGAGATTCTTCTCCCCTGACCTTTGTTTTGCTGCTTCCTCCCTTTTTCTCTCTGTAGTAACGTTTGCAGCAATACAGAAAAAAACAATTCAATTTTAAAGTTGTTTCCCTGAGCCGTAAGGGCCTATCAGCCTGCCCTGAGCTCATGCAGAAGTCTTGGGCGACCATCACAAGTGAGGCAACATGACAAAGGCAACAGTCCAGCAGGGCTGAGGGTCTGTAAAGAGCCTGCAGGCAGCAAGCCCCGTTGTGTCCTTCTGAGAAAAACTTTGTTTTAACATCTTGGCTCCCTATTCAAGTGCTGGTCTGGCCATGCCACTGCTACAATGATCAAGAGCCGGGGCTGTTAACATCCAGCATTAACGCTGGGTAGGTCTTATTTTGGCGCCACAGCAATCTTCTCCTGCCACCTCGTGTACCCAGTTTTGTCTGTTGCCTTAGCAGATGGTGGACCAACCCTGGCAGAGCTGAGCACCATCACCTTCCGACACCAGTGGGTAGGAGGGTGCAACTGCAAATTACTGCTTTTTCCTGTGGGATTGAAATCCATGAAGTAGCTTCAGCTCTCACCTTGCATTGCACCTTTATCCTTGCACCCTCTTACGTACCCGGGAGGGGAGAAACACAGCTGCCATGGGTAAGCCCTGGATGACAGAGCCCGAGGGAACTGCCCAAGACCCCAGGTTGTGACAGGGATGGGGGGTGAAGGGGGCTGGGGAACGGCCCACCGACAGCGCTGGGCCATCACAGGGGAGGGGAAATGGGTGGCACAGGGCCAGCTGCTGGCCAGGGAATCTGGTGGATGATTTCCTGAGCTCTTCCCTGAAGACTAAAGAAATCTTCTTTGCCTCCTAGTGAGAAAAGCCCCTGGCTTATTCTTAGCAGCTAGCACTCTCTCAAACACAGCAAAGAGAGACGGGAGACTTCCTTCCAGCAGACCGATGCTACCCTCAGATACTCCATCAGGTGAGAAAGGACAGTCTGGCCTCAGCTGCTGCATCTCCTTGTTCAGGAACCAAATGCCAGGTCCAGGTCTCAGTTGGTAGAGACCTGCTCAGTCCTGTGAAGGATGTATGCTAGGGCAGTTTCCTTGTTGGAAAAAGAAAAAAAAGTTCTGCTATAAATGCATACATTTTTGTAGAAGACTGTCAGCAGGAAACCAAGGGTGTATAACTGGGAGGAACATGTTCACGCAAAGTGGTCCATTTCTGAGCCAAATTAGCCAGGCCACATCAAATTGGACACCAGCAGCAGCTGCAACCCATCCACCCTGCTGTAAATCATCCCCTTAATGCTCTCTTCTGCACTGACTTTGACTAACTTCAATTACCAGATCCCAATGCCATGGTAAATGTATTTATTGATCCACCTTTAGATCTCTTCCCCCTGCTCTTATCCTCACTGCTGTAGACTAACCTTGCATTTTCTCCAGCAGGATTCTTCCTCCCTGTGCATGGCTGTTGCTTCAGGTCTCCTCAGCTGTTGCTCACAGCAGTCACAAGGACAGGATGAGCCCATCACCTGGATCACTTGACATCATAGCAGTTCCTCTACAGAGATAGTAAGCCAAAGGCTTTGCCTTTCCTGATGCAGGACACCATGGGCTGTGACTGATCCCTCATCGCGAGGGAGGGAAGAGGAGGAGTCTGGTCTCAGGGAGGTTGTTTTGGACTTTTGGTTTGCACCAGGACACATGGACCATGGCAGCCTGAGAGCTTTGCTGTGGTCTCTGTGCTTCCCACTCCATTGCACCTCCTCCCCATGCACCATGAGCAGACACATCCCTCTCCTCCCAGGCACTCTTGCTGCCCTCAGCGCCGCAGCAGTGCAAGACTCTCACAGCTGCTTCTCCCCACCACCAGCGTAAGGCTCTTCTCGTACCCACCTTGCTCACTTTGCTGCATGTTGGTTTTGCTTTGTGGGCTACCATGAGGCTGGGGAAGCACCTTCAGCGCTCTGCTTTCCGTGTCGCGTGAGGATGGCAGAGCTCAGCTGCTCAGTAAGGGAAGATGAGAGCCACGGTGGGCAGAGTGCAAATAAAGACACACACACTCGCTCCCACCTTCCTGAGGCTCCATCAGACATGGTGCTTGTACACAGGAAAGAAAAGGAGGGAGAACTTGTACCCACAAAGCCACGTTCCTTTGCTGCTTTTCAGAAGAAGAAACTGATCTCTCTGTATTTTCACGCTTTTCACTTTCTGCCCTGTTGCAGTGCGGCACTGACAAATGCTATCTATGAAAAAGGAAGCCTTGATAGAAAGCCATTAGGAAAAGGCCTTCTAATTAGTGCTTTCCCTTTCCGTTACAACTCCAGCGTCGTGCAGCAGTCTCCCCACTCAGTGTCTAAAGCTGTATCTGCCTGTAACTCACCCACAACACGCAGCACTAGACCTCCCTCTGCGAAGCACATGCACCAGCAGATAATCCAGCTCAGTTTACCTCTGTGTACCTGGCAGCACGCTACTGTGCAGTGACCAAATATCAGAAGAGTTTGTGGTTAATTAGGATCAGATTAATCCCTGCTGACTGCCTGTCTCTGTGTAAAAAGGGCACTAGAGGTTAGAAAGTATTAAGTACCTTAAACGTCTACTTGCATAATGGAAAAACCTACTGAAGATCCAGACTTTGTGCTTGAAAGTGTTGATGTGAAATTATTTACCCCTGGAGGCATTTAAACACGCATTTTATCCTATCAAAGCAAGAAAATCCATTAAAAACATTTGCAGGAAATACTGTAACAAATATTTGGCTATGGAAAATACTAAACCAGCAGTGCAATGGAGGCAAGACATCTACCAAAAAAAGGCCTTAGAGATTCTCAATTTTATTTCCAACTTCTAAGAATTTAGTTCAGCATAGGAAGTATAATTTTTATAGCTGCAATAAAGCTTTTTCTGGGATACAATTGTACCTAGTTTTCTATTTTATTAGTTTCTAGTTATCATAAAAATGCAATAGCTAATAATTAGATAGCTTCATATTTACACCCAGTCTATGGGCACTCCCCATGGGGCTTCACAGAAAAGACACATTTCCTTGCTTTTATGTGTTCAAATTATTTAACACATTCCTGACACTAAAATGTAGATTATATTTTGTTGAGATGCTTAGCTATCTCTAAGCATGTAAGTGGTTATTGGATATGGAGAGCTTTTGTGCTTTTTTCTTAATTTTAAATGTAATAGTATTTTTAAATGAGGAAGGATCCTGAGGTTGATTAAAAAAACTGAGCAACTATATAAACAGAGATAATAGGAGAAAGATTTTTAGAGGCAAGAGAGACTAATAAAAGATCTACAGGTCTGTGAGAAAATGTCAGCTTTACACACATCTCCACATACACTGATAGACCATCGGCCCTTTTTACTTTCTTAATTTTTGTTACTGGCACATTTATATAAGTATTAGGGACATTTATGTAATAACAGGATATTAGCTCCTTTTGAGGTCATCCGTTCTTGTGACTTATTCCCCATTCACAGTCATAAGCTTCTCATTGTGACATCACCTTGGCGGCCACAGCGGTACCTGTGATATCACCAAAAGGGATTATAACCTGAAGTGGGGGGGTAAGCTGCAAGAGCAGATCAGCTCCTAAAGAATAAAGGTTTTGTTTTGCCGTGCTAGCAGAGGGAGAAGGAACCATCCCACCCACCCTTTCTCCTCGACCTGTCACGGTGGAGCAGGACCATTTTTCCATGCAGTGCCAGCTGGTAGTGCGAGGATCCTTGCCGCTGCCACCAAAACCTGCCGAGGTTCTGCCATGAGCTCTGGTGGAACAAAGTCGGTGAGGAACCTGGATCAGACCCTCCAGAGCTGGGACGCCCACCTGCACTTCTGCTCTTTGGTGCTGCTGTGCCAGTGTTGGGATGGCATGAACACAGAAATCTGCTTAGGAAAGAGGCCACCAAGATTGTCAGGAGAAATGCCCGACATTCAGGGACATCAGTGAACAACATCTGAACTGTCCCACAACTATTAACATGTGGGGCACTCTGGTGAAGAAGCATTGAATGCCAGGGAGTAAACTCCTCCAGGGAGGAAGCTTGGGGCTGGTTGGGTGGGAGGGTTTGGTTAGCTTGAGTGAACTTTGGTGCACCAAAGTGGATGCACGAGCAAATATGTGCAACATGTACAAATACATACGACCTTGCTTCTCTGCCCAGCTCAGGGGTACATCACAAGCTGGGGGGAGAGGGTAGGAAATAACTCACTGAGAAACTGCAGCGAGCACAGGGAGGCACACACGAAAGCTGCAATGGGACACGTTGCAGATGTGCTGTACCTGCTGCGTGGGTCCAGCAGCTCCAGGGGTTGGTCAAATGTTGCTCATTTGGGTTCAGTTGGTTTTCTGACCTGATGCCCAGGCTGAAGGGAGGGTGTCTGTGGGATGACAGGCAGGATATAAAAGCTGTGGCTCAGTACTAAGCCAGTTTGGCAATGTGTCTTTCAACATGGATCCACCTGGTCGATTCAGGCCACAGGAGAAGTAAAACCGCAGCTGATGAACTGGCCTAGGCAGAGCTGCCCTGTAAATAATATTCTTCCACATTATTCACTCTCTAAGTTCCCATTTGATCTCACCTCTCTCGCCTACTCAACCAAATCCCTCTTTCTGAAAACCAGGCTTCTTATGGGAAGTCAGCTCTGCAACTTCATAAAGATCTTCATGCTTTCATCTTCTGTTTGGTTCCCTGTCATTTCAGCCAGATCAGTAGCAGAAACTGCAGTTGGCAACATTCTCATATGAGGATCTCTTCCAATGTCATTTACTTGGCATCATTTATTTGGCACTATAGGAGACTGTGATAGTCAGTTAGATAAGCGTTTGGGGGGTATCTGAATTAAAATCAGCTTTTAACATACTTTATATTCCCTGCCAACAGTAAATGTATTTAAATTGTCAGTTCATGTAGTCATCTGGGAGGAAAATGTGCTGCCACAGTGCTGCTCCCTGCTCCTGCTTTTGGCTCACTGGTGAGTTTCCACCAGGCCCCATGCAGGGTACTGACTCTCTCCCAGAAGCATTTAAAATCTGCAGATACCAAAAGGGTGACTTCTGGGGGCAGAGGTGGCATTTCACAGACCGGCAAGTCAACTCTGGACGTGCTGATGCAGCACCCCTGAGCTACCGCAGGCAGCAAAGTAGCTGATCTGTGACAGCAACCGTCACAGGTCATCTATGCACTCAGGAAAGGTCTCATCATATATTCAGAGCCCACAGGGAAGAGGCTTTACTGCTAAGATCTTCATATAACGCTGCAGGAAATACATACACAGCTGAGATTATGTCTTTGGAGCTCATGCATCGTTTCTCCCAGAGTTTCTTAAGCCATCTTTTCCTATGAGACATGCATAGGAGACCTACCTGGATCACAATAAGGATGTACAAAATCTTTACTCTCTCCTCAACCAGTTTTTCTTCCTTTTTTTAAAAATTCAAATGTTTCATCAACCTAAAAAAAGAAGTGATTTTGTCCTTGTGGTTTCTCAGCCCTTTTGAATTCTGTCTATTGAAAACCATATAATGAGAACGGTCACTGTCAGTTAGAAAACTGGCCTGATTTGGGCTCTTATTCAATCTACGCGTCTGCATGTGGAAACACAGGTTGCTTCATCAGTGTTACGATGTTAACCTCCTTCAGTGAAAGAGGAACTCCTGTTTGCTTTGCTTTGCTTTCCACCAGAGAAAGGCATCATTCTGCCCACTGCAGAAGACATCACACAACACATTAGCAATACCCACCCTGCAGCTTGAAAAAGGAGTTGACTCCAGCACTGATAGTTCACACCGCTTGTTAATTTACTGCCTGGCTAAGCGTTGGGTTGTTCCCACTACCTGTCTCCAAAACTGCCACTGGGTACAGTTCAGGGCTTGTTTATTCCAGGACTCATCCCAACCCCCCCCCCGGCAGAAGCCTGGATCCCACACAGTCCTCCAACACCAGCCCATCAGCCCTTGCATCCCCAAAGGTGCTCACGTGCCCTTGGGCATCTCCCAGGGCAGGAAACACTGGTTGCCAGTGCGATGCTGTAAAATCACTGCTCCGTTATTCCACTTGCAGTATTAGAGATACAGGAAAATGAACTCACAAAAATGTTATATTCATGTTTTAGAGCCACGGGGGCTAAAGGGGACTGAGAGCTAAGTGCTGCGCAGTTTGGTCACAGCCAGCCTGTGCCACTGCCCCTCTGCTACTTAGCCTGCAGCCATGGGCAGGGAGGCTACCTCCAGCTGTGAGAGCTGCCAAAAAGCCTTTATCACTGCTAACAGTGCTTCTTTCCACCTGGAGCTGGGCAGGAAGGTGTGAGGGAAGCAGTCTGGGGGTTCCTGTCGGATGGGGCTCTTTTGCAGGACTCTGCCACTGTGTGTCCTCCCCAGCAGGTCCCGGCTGTCCAGGCACTGGCACCAAACCCTCTGTTCAGCGAGGCCATGCCCTGTGGAGGAGTTTGTTGCCATACCAGCACATGGCGTTTGGTCTGAGACCCTATCACAGGGTCAGCTGGCTTGTTTTTCTTTTAATAAAGCCCTACAGAAATGATTCACTTCATCACTGGACTTCTTCTTTGAAGGTGATCCTCTGCAGTGGTCATCCTTTGAAGAGCCCGATTTTGTCCTCACGCCCCAGCTGGAGGCAGAGGCAGTGGTGGGTTTTATGTGGCATGTGGGTAGCAGTAAGAAAATTAACTTGAACTTGCTCAGCTGGGTGTTTCGCAGCTCCGCAGCCAACCGCCTCCCCACAGAATAAGCTCTGTACAAAATGATGATGTAAATTTTTCAGCAGAATCACCTTCCTGACTTAGCAAATGTGTTGGCATCTTGCAATGTGGGCTCTCTCCTGGAGGAGAGATGTAAGCAGGAAGGAAGCTGGTTTGGATTCAGTTTAATTCCCCCAGGGTTATATATGTTAAAGAGAGCAAGCACACAAAAAACCAGATGCAGACAGAAGGTTAAATTCTGTTCTCATTTTTGAAGGGGTAAATGTACAGCAACCCTGCTGATAACAGGGTTGCACTAGAGCGAAAGGAAGATTGCTGGAGACTGGCCTTACACAGGAAAGCAAACAAGAGGGTTCTGAAGAGGAAAACCTGCTTCTCACCTGATCTTCTCACCTTTTTCTCCTCCAGCCTTTCCCTGGGCCAAATTCTGCTCCAGATTGCTCTTTGAAGTCTGTGCTGCAGGAGACCAAACTAGCCACAGCCCAAAAGCAGAACTGCTCTCCTCTTCCTCTCAGCACCCACACCAAACCAGGGCTCAGTTTTATTAGAAAACAGATTAATAAATCAGAGAATAAATCTCCAGTTTCCTGGCAGAAACATTTTGGGGAAAAAAAAGGCTTCCAAAGAAATCTCCCTCTGCCCCACAGTGCCTTTGCAGGCTGTGCCTTTCCCTCCAGTTTCTCATTTCAGTCCTGTGACTTCTAGCTGCTTCCAGGGCTGAACAAGTCCCTCACCTTCCTCCCCAATGCCACGGCCGTGGAGGCTCGACCCTGAGACTGTTTTCCACAGTCCAGGAGCACCCTGTCTCCCCGGAGGAACCTCCCAGCCCATACTCCCCCAGCAGCTCCCCATTTGCTCCAGGACTCAAGTTAATGTCGATGGTTTACATTCACACTGCTGTACTTGAGAGCAGAATCTGGTCCACAAAGGCCTTGAAGATGAAGTTCTGGAGAACAGCTGTCTCTGGCTATTTCTCTTTCCTTCATTTCTCCTTTTTATTCCTGCATATTTTTCACACCAGACATTGCAAAGCCACCTATGATGGCGTCTGTCAGTACTGAGCAGCGGGAGATGTTTCAGCAGTCTGCCCCTTTGCCCACCATGATAGTCACACAGGAGGACATTGAGAGCCCATAGAGTAACACCACCAATGCAGACAGGATCTAATACATTGGTGAAAGGAATCACAGTCTACGGCTTCTCTCCAGTGCTTTCCACCAGTTTTGCTCCCTGTTTGATGGTTTGCTTGCCCATCAGGAAGCTCTTTAATGTTTTCCTTCTCAAAGAGTGGTGGTTTTCTCTGCTCAGTGAGGGGACAGAGAGGTTGGGCTCCCTCTGAAGCCCTCAGAGCTGTTCCTGTAGGAGCCCAGAGGAGCTCCATGGAGGCACAGCACCACATGCTCCAGCCTCCTACCCACACACTGCTGTGCTGTATTTTCTCCAGACTGTATTTTCTCCTGGTCTGTGCCTTTTCTCACTTCCCTCACAGGCAGCCTGAGTTACCTAAATGTCAAGAAGCATTTCTCAAAATACAGCTTCTACCTCTGCCCCTTTCTGTCTTTGAAGAGTTATCTTGGGGACCAATCAGTTGCATCCCTTTTAAAATGTGTTTCCAGCGTCTTAAAAATAAAATGGTTGCCAGCAAATTTATCACTACTTTTCTCAGTACCTTGTGATGTATATCCAGATTAAGACTCAAAGAAGGATGTCACGCCTAAAATAGGACACAGGCAACTTTAAAGACTCCAAAAAAAAATCCTAAAAAAGAGCCAGAGACTCCCTTTCTCCGCAGCCGCCCAATCCTAACACTTCTGCATATCCAGGACACCTCTCTTTTTGACCTGCAATTTCTGTAATTGGGCTATTTGATTTGCAGCTGCTGGGTTATGTCCCAAACTACCCTCACTTGGACATGTCAGCTCCTGGCTCCCCAGAACACGCTCAGTTTTCGGATGTACCCCCACATGACACCAGCTTCTCTTGGACACCCTGTTCTTGGCTTTGGATCCCAGTTTGGGGAAGAGAAACTTAAAACTTAGGCTGCTAAACTGAAGGAGTACAAGAATTTTTGGTTTGGCCTTGGTTATGATAAATGTTCATACCCTTCCCCCAGTATTTTATCACCTGTTTTTAGCGACAGCAGTTTCACTGACTCTTTCTTCTTTCTTACTCTACTACCTTTTATCTTTCTATCATTCACTAATGGATTTTCCTTCTTATTTATTATATGCAAAGCACATTTCTTATTCCCCATGGCTGCCTGGAACAACATTGATTCATTTTTAGTTTTCTTAAGTCCTCTCTCCTTGTCTGCAAACACTGTTCGTGCGGCTAAGATTCCTCCACAGCTTTCCTTTCCTAAAACAGGCGCAGGGAGGGAGGGTTTGAAATTAACACCCTGATTTCTAAGTCCCCTCTGTGATGACAGATGACCCAGAATGTCTTTTTCCCCCTTTCCCACAGAAACTATGCTGTCCTATATCACATTCATACTAGGTCTAATTTTCAATTATGTCTTCCATAAATAATTACCCCAAATCTGAATAGTAACATTTTTTCAGGTGAGAATTGAATGTCAATTTTTGATGGTAATACCTAAAACCTTCAGGCGCTCCCTATCTTTCTTCCAAATCTTAATAAATCCACAGGAGAGTATCAAGCAGGGCACTGAGGAAACGTCTTATCAGGTCTGGAGCCTCTGGGAATGTGACATCAAATCCAGCTGTAGAGTCCTCACCAGTGACCAGAGTTAATTTACTTATCGACAGCTCCTGAGCCCTTCAATAAATCACTTGGTGGCCTCCGTTTCATTCTGTCTGAATGCATGCCCAGTCCAGTGGACACTATTAATGATAAATTCAGCAGAGAGGTCCTCATTCAGCAAAACTCTTAAGCCCACATGTAATTTTCAGCAGGAGGATACTGCCATTGAAATTCCTGCCTGTTGTACTAGACTAGGACTGGCCAAGGTCTTGCCCTTCATTTGTCCTAGCAGGAATGTGGTCCAAATCCTGAGACAGACCCCAGTATCAGTGTCTATCCTGTCATCTTCTCAAAACAGCAGAAAGAGAGGAACAGCACAAGTGCAGATGAAGGGAGGCCAATTGCTTCATTCTCATTTGGGCCCTAATTCAATTGTGTGGCCGCTCCTTCCCTGCTAAGGATGAAACGGTAGCACCTGAACACTACTGCTTGATTGTAATGACCTTTTTCCCCATGCCTTCTTTCCCACTTGCAACAGGAATGTCTGCTGTGAGATAACTAATTGTACATATAACGTCAAACTCTATGAAGATCGATAATCTGCAGCTTTACACTCATTATTAAGCTGAAACCTTGCTTGCCTTAGGTGCCATTGTGAATCTGTGAGGCTGAACCTGTGAATATGACAGGCAGGATTTGATGCTGTCACATGAAGAAAGCAATGAACAGCTGAAACTGCTTTTAAAGCGGTCACAACCACAGCTCTTCTGCTTCTGGTTCATTCAAAGTGACCCTTTCCTCATTCGATCTCCTTCAAGTGCACCACATTGTTTTTTCTTTCCTTCTGGAAACTAAAGAGTGAATGAAAATCTTGCTATTTGGGATGGCATTAAAAAAAAAAAATAATGGCAAATAAAGACATTATAATTGCATGGGATTTCTGAATAATGTTTCAAAGTGGGGGAAAAAAAAAATAGCTGTGTGCCTGGTACACAGAGAGCCCTTTCTCTTCCCCTTTGTGGCAGAGGAATCAATGGAATTCATATAAAAGGAGGAGGGGGGTGGGAAGAAAGATAGGAGATGCCTTGCTCGGTACCAGCAGGTCACAAGTCCCATGAGGCTCGAGCAGGGCTTGCAAGGAAGTTGCTGACTGTATCTCCATGTGTACCTTTTTGTTCCTTGCCTTGGATTTGCTGGTCAGTGGCATGCCGCTTTGCCTGGCTCTCCATAGAGCTTGTAGCCTACAGGAATTTGGACAGAGTGGTACAGACATCGCCGACAGAGACTCTGATCACTGACTATCCCTTTAAATGCAGTCTCATGACTTAGTCTTTACTCCACCACCTATTAAAGAAGGAGACAAGACCTCCATAGACAGCTTCCATTCAGACAGCCAGAAGGACACAGAAAGGCAAGACAATTTAACAGAGCTAACTGTGAGTAAATACAAGGCATTAGAGGTGCTCTCTAGAGCAAAGGGCATGGAGAAAGATTTGTAGGAAATCCTGAAGTGAAAGAAGGTGCAGTATTTTTTAAAATATACTTGTATACAACGTTCAAAAGGTGAAATTTTGTAAGGAAAGGTATTCTGTCATTTTAGCATTATTCCTTTAAATATGAATCTAAGTGTTTCTTAATATAACATTGACCAATGCTTGATTTCCCATAAAAATCCGATGCAGTGATCTTGTGCTGCAAGCACTGGAGATTTTTGCAAATAGAACCTTTTTTCACTGGGATAAATTTCATAGAAGGAATATCTTGGGGGTGGAAATTTGAAGCCAGCCTTTTGCAAACTTGGATCTAAAGCCCAGCCAGGAGCCTCCAGTTAGATACATGCACCTCACGAGGGGTGACCTTCCTTCTGGGAGTGCTGGATGTGACCCCCTTTCTCCTGGGGACAGAAAGGAGCTGTGGGTGCTCAGCAGGATGGAGACTGCACTAAGGTGTCCCATCATGCGTGCAGGTAGCTAACTTTTTAACCAGCTCTGTGTCTCCACGCACTGTAATGGCCAACCATCCT
The DNA here is from genome assembly GCA_947846985.1 of Fratercula arctica. Lineage (NCBI taxonomy): Eukaryota > Metazoa > Chordata > Aves > Charadriiformes > Alcidae > Fratercula > Fratercula arctica. The sequence continues at coordinate 29,695,856 of CANTUZ010000001.1, read as the reverse complement.
ATATGGGTACAGTATTCTCGAAAACTCAGTTCTTGTTAGTCAATAGAGTCATCAGCAAGTCCCTACATTTATTTATTTATTTATTTTCTTAATGACAGTAGCTACTGGGTACACCTGGACAGGTATTTTAATGGTGATCATTACTATTGTAAGTGGTATCTTAACACTGATGGAAAGAAAAAATTCTTCTGTCAGCTCAGCCTATTGCTTTTCTAAATATATCTGTATTATTAATTGCAGGTATGACCAGTTGGTGGAGAGTGTTCCCAGTTCGCCTTCATGTTGCCCATTCTCTTCTCTACGTTTATCCTGTCTGCTTGCTGCTGCTTAACCAAAGGAAACTGCATCTCCTATGATGAGCTGAAAGAGCTGAAGACTGAATTTGCCATCAGTCTCTACCGGCATGTATCCGAAGCAGAGAACAGAACCAATCTGGTCATCTCCCCAGCAAGCGTGGCTGCTTCTTTGGAGCTGCTGCAATTTGGAGCCCAAGGAAATACCTTTACAGAGCTGCAGGATGCCCTAGGATACAACATTCATGGTAATGTACTGCTTAAAAAAATACTTCTTGCCTTACATTTTGCAATAAATTCACAGCTTTACTAAGGAGACAGCAATTGCACGCATCATACTAGACTTCTGTCTTCTGTCTCACTGCAAGATAGCTTAGGAGTGTTTTCTCCATCTTTGATATCCAGGTATCATCTGGGCAAAGGAAACTCAAGGGAGTATTTGATACGTATGTTTTTATTCCTCTTTTTTCTTGATCAGTGCTTACTCTTGTACTGCACTGAAATACAACTACATCTAGAAATGCTACTTCCATGAACAGCAGAATTGCTCCTGGTTTCCCAGAGGTTGATTGTGTCCCTGGTGTCCTGGCTTCCCCTGTGTCCTCTTTGAGGAGGTGCCAGGCAGAAGACAGTCGTTTTCTCTCCTATCTCATTAACAAATTTTATGAAACCTATAGAAATTGAGTTATCTTTAAGACTTTGCACCTTTTTCTAATGTTATTCCAACTGCCCAAAAAGATGAAATGTTATTAGAGGGAGACTGGCAGAGAGAGAGATATACATTGACAGATGGATGGTGCAATTGCATCTTTCCCTGAAAGCAAGCTAAAATAAAACTCACGGGGAATCTGGAAAGGATATGGAAAAGGCAGATGTCTTAAAATCCAGCATTAAGTCAGCTGAATTTAAGGATGCTGTTTTCATTTTAGCTCTGGATTATCCTACCATCTCACATCACACGTCAAAAACTATTTTACATTATGGGCACAATGTTTATGAAAAGCAGATGACTGCCTCATCTTCAAAATTTACAGTTTACGTACAAGACTTATGAATAGAGATGACACTGCTGTGTCCCAGCATAAAATTTACTTCCAGTGTATGAAGACTAAAGATAAAACCTACAGCAATTTCATCGTCCTGTGCTATAACCTGCCTTAGTCACCAGTACCATTCTAAATAGCATTGATATTCAAAACCAACACTGCAGGAAGGGCTAACTCTGGCTGATACATACAGATACAGCTGCAGGTACTGACACAAGGACAGTGCATCTACTTTATGAGCAGCTGATATGATGAAGTCTTGCCTATAAGACTCCTGTTTCGATAAATTCAATAGGGTAATTTTAAACAACATTAATTCATACAAGGATCATACCTTGCTTGACACGTCTGGTCATTAGGGGCTCAGTTATTAAGAAAGAACCTTAAGAATAATATTGCACGGTGAAATTCAGGCACAGATCTCCACACAAAATGTAACAAAGAGAAGTGCAGAGGCTGTTAATAACCTGCTGGCTCTTGTGAATTGCTTTACCTCTTCTCGTGGCACACCATATCAAGCAGACATTTTATCTCCATCTGTGGTACAAGCCATATGAGCTTTGGCTTTCAGTAATATTAATGCATGAATGTGAAAATAAAGTAGGATGGAATCTGTTGTTACCAGTTATAACAGCACATTTCCAGTGATGGAGAAGGAACTCACTTCCTCAAGTGGTTTAAATCAAATAAATTAATCAAATACTTAGATCAAATTTCCAATCAGATGAATAAAACCAAATCACCTATGTATACATGTCTGATAAAATTCCTTTCATCCGTTGGATGTTTGCATTGATGTTTCTGTTGGTCTGTCTTAAACAATAATGAAGAATTTGGTTAAAATCTCATAGGCTGAAAACAATGAAAACATTGATGGTTCATTCACTATTCATGGAGAATCCGCTCTTACATGCACTTGTAATCTTCTTTTAACGTTTGGAAGATTTGTTCACCTTTATTCTAGTACTAAGAAAAACAATGTATAAAGGGACGTCTCTCTAGACAGCACAGACAAAATGACGTGCTTTAAAATGCTTTCTCTTTGCTGTTCTATTTTATCAACTGTAGAGAATTTTAAAGAAATTTTGAACTGTTCTCCAAGTAAGAATTGAGGACTGTAGTTAGCTAAGAACCTTGATATGACTGAAGTTACAAGCTCAGGATACCACACCTCACGTTAACATCTGCTTTCAATTTACTATCTTTGATTTCTCACATCCTCCAGACAGCTGGCCAAATGCTCCTGCACTAATGCAAAACACATGAGAAAAGCACTTTACGCCTCAGACGGTGTGAGTTTTCTTGACATCTGTTCAAGGAGTTCGATATTTTATCCCTTAAAGAGTAATAGATCTAAATTGTAATACCAAACTTCCCCTAGGTGATTAGTCTTCCTGCAGGTGATTAAAGGAGCGCTATTAGGTTAGAAAACACGCACTAGATTCTCAGGTGGTAGAAATCGGTAGTCATGAAACTCTCCCTTTACCCCATCAAGAATCTGAACCAACGTAGTTAAAGTCTCCTGGTGACCTGGCTGGCAGCTGGAGGTTCACGGTGATCCTGCCCTTGACCTGACCTGACCTGACCTGACTCAGCCTGGGACAGGTCGGTCCAGGTGGGATGGACTTCCCTGGTTAGCTGCCCCAAACCACCCCTGACCAAGGCAGCAGACCAGCCTTACTTCCCTCCAGCACTGCTATACCCACAGGCATCTGGGGAAATTGGGGGATTCTTCCCCTTTGCCTAAGGTCTCCCTTGAGTCAAAATGAAGATTTACAGCCAGCTCATAACAGCAAGCCCAGCCATTCCCATGGTAAGCAAGATATCTGTGAGCTGCCCAGGGCACCCCAAGGTTTCAGGCCAAGGCAGAGGAGCACCTGAGCCAAGTACAGCAACCTGGAGAAGCAAGGGGCACAATACTGACCCACCCTTGGAGATGGTGGCCAGCAATTCGTGTACAACAGCGAGCTGCTAAGATTTCACACAGAAATTGGGACACCTGGTGGGGAAATCAAAAAGGTCCTGGTGGTCCCGCAGAGCTGAGAGGCACTGATGCCCCAGGCGTTTCCCAATCCTCATGGAAAACTTATTTATAGAAGGAGAAACCTGCTGAAAAAGTCTTAAAGGCAAGCCATAATCTCAACAAGACTTGGGTGTAGGCAGGTCTCCTCCAAAGCACAACTAGGGATATGGGAAAGGGGCTGACCTGCGAACACAGGAAGTTTGAGGAGATTTAACACAGAGCCCATAAGCATCGTTCAGACTAGGTGCAAGTCCCAGGCCTCAGGAGGTCACCTCAGCATATACTGTCCCATCACCAACCATTACAGCTTGTAAAATAATGGCAGCCAGAAATGGCTGCTAAATCACCCTTCAGGGGACCCTACTAGAAACTCAGTGTTTTTAAAAACACAAGATCCTCTAAGTTTGCAAGAGTCGTGTTCCTCTTGGGCCCACACCTCAACACTGTATCCATCACAGAAGCCACCACCATTGAACTAGCATGAGCTCCCCAGGAACAGGAGACCAGGGCATTATCTAAATCTTTTCATTGGACAACAAACTAGAGAATACATTACTGAATTTTTGAATGACACTGAGCTTGTAATTGCTACAAGCATTTTGGAAGGCACGAATAGAATTAAAAAGGATCCTGGAAAATCAGAGAAATGTGTGAAGTGAATAGGACACCATTCAATAAGGACAAGTGCGAAATTCTACATTTAGAAGGAATAATCAGCCATTCAAATAGAGGAAAAATCAGCCAAAGAATAGTGTTTTTAGGAAAGGATCTGAGGGTTCTTAGGAATTAAAAAAATTAATAAAGAATGGGAAATATAATTGTACTCCAAAAAAAAAGCAGACACTCTTGTGGTTTGTATGAAGAGTTGCTTGTAACACACATGACACAACCTGTCAGCTCTATTTAGCATTGCCAGGGCTCATCTGCAATACTGGGCCAGCTTGGGGCACCATCCTTCAAGAAAATGAGAGCCAAGGGTAGCAGAGACAGACCTGGGGCAGTCAGGGAGATGCCTTTCCTGGGGTGGGTGGCATCGATGATGGCAGGAGAAGGAAACGGTGGCACTGCAGCATCGGCAGCTCAGGCAGTCACAGCCAGAGGTGCTACCTCCCACTAATGGAAACACAGAAAGCGCCCAAGAAAAAATAATATACTTTATGAACTGTAAGAGCTGTGTTTGCAGAGGGGTTGAGCCTGATGTGAAATCAGCCACTTGATGTATCTGCACTGGAGTGATTTCTACAGCAACATGAAGAGTTCTTTCCTGCGCCCAGTGCGTCACCGTCCTTGACAGTAGTGCTTGACAGTAATACCCCATAAAGTCAAGGGTGCTTCAGTTGTTATAGTGCTTTAACTTTCAGAGGACACCAGTGTCAGCACTGGAGTTGAGAGCTGCAGAGCCCTGATGCAATCTCTGCTGTCCCTCGGCTCGACATGATAATTGCAGGTTTTCCCTCTCTCTTGCCCGGCAGATCAAAGCGTGCAGGACTTCTTGCACGCAGTGTATGAAGGAGCCACTGACTCCAGCCAAGGCACAGTGGTCCAGCTGGCGTGTTCCTTCTTTGTGGACGCCGGGGTGCAGCTCTCGCCCCGCTTCACTGCACGTGCTGCGCACTGGGCAAACAGCAGCCTACAGCAAACCAACTTCACCGACCCCAACAGGACCGCGGCCCAAATACAGGAATGGATTGCCGGTAACCTTGGAGGTAACGTAACAACCCATGAGAATGATTGCATATGAATAAAACATGAAATAAGAGTAGTGAGAGAAACTGCATTTAACCAAGTATAAAGTTTTTTGCCATACTCTGCGATGTCCAAACCAAGGCTGAGAGCCAGGAAATCTAATTCTTGTGCTGATGCTCATTTCTAATGTGAGGAAAGAGCTGGAATAGCCATGAATCTGTGAGCATGAAGTATGAGTACCAGTATGAAGCTGGTAACTGCTTGGCCTTGTTCCTCTAATTTTTAAAATGGCAGTACTTGCAGTGTTTTCAGTTTTAATGAGAAGCAGCCAAAATCCCCATGGACCGAGTTCACTGTGTTAAATGCTTTCATGTTGCTGTGGGGAACACGCCGGGCCATAAGCTCAGCAGTCAGACTCTGAGCTTAAAAAGTCAAAATGGGAAATAATAATTCACTTTCCACACAAGCAACAAAATGAATGAAATTAAACTCTGTGTTAATGAAAAAAAAAAATATAATTGAAAAAGCAAGTCCTTAGAAGCAGCAGAGCAAATAAGTCCCTGATTTGCCCTGTCAACTTCAGTTATGTGAGTGTTAATTTGGCCATCAACATGTGAGGTGCTGTTAAATACAAACATTAAAGCTACTATTGAAAAAAAAAAAATCTGTCCTTCTTAAATGAACTGTACTAAGTGATCCAGCTTCATGATAGAAAAGTATTTCTCTAGAAGGTGGTACTGAACTGGGAGTTCATATTGTGGTGCTCACATGCATATCGATAAATTAAAAGGGGATCACACGTTCAAAAGTCTTTCAGATACCCGAAGAAGGATCAGTTGAATTGCCAAGTAAATAGGAGAGAAGGAGAATTAGGATATGAGCTTCAGCTGACTTAGTTACTTCATAAAGCGGTCTGCAATCATGAATCCATTTCATGAGGGATATCTAGTGCTAACAATGAACCACTCCAAGATACACGTGGGCACATTTAGCCTAGAAAACCAGTTAGGACCAGGGCATGGTGCTGAGCACTGGGCTGCTGTCACCCATGCTATTCAGCGAGTAGCATAGTCCTGGCACAACTTCAGCCCTCAATGTTGGCCAACTCGAGCTCGGTTCTGGGGAAAACATGGACCAACAGGCAACCCCGATGTGGTCCATATAGAGGTGGGGAGGGGAAAGTAGAGGGTTTAACAGTGCCCTGTGGGTTGTGCTTTTGGGGACAGAGAGCAGTACCCGACTTGCTTTATTTACTCGCACAGACCTGGTGCTTAGGCCTGGGTGAGTAGGATGGCAAGTGTCCCCCTCCCTGCCTCTTTCTGTGCAGGTGGGGATGTGCGTGGCATTCCATTGGAGAGCGCTGGGTCGCCGCTCAGCCAGGTCGCCCTGGTAAGCATCATGTACTTCAAAAGCACGTGGCAAAAGAAGTTTTCCTTTATGGATACCCAGATGTTGCCTTTTACCACGGCAGAGGGCTCAACCCTGAAAGTGCCCACAATGCATCACACAGCCGACGTTAACTACGGTAATTGCGCTTGATCCAGATTTGCTCTATTGTACAACATGGAACAGTTTTATTTGTTTCATTTCCACAGCTACCACACTAAGATGTGCTATTTTTCCATCCTGGAGAAGTCTCAGAAGAAATCCCATCAAACAAAAAGACCGCATGGGTGACCAAATTGGATCCTTATAATTGCAGGCAATCATGAAGCAGATCCTGGGTTCAAAATGGTTCCTAAAATATCTACTGTCCATGCCCCATCCCTCACAGACCAACATCTCCCAGCACTCCATAACAAACTCGTCAGCTATAGCAAACAACCAAAAGACACCAAGAGAACGTGCCAGGAGAAGGGAACAGGAGGGACCTGTATACCTTGGTATACAAAGTCCTTTGCAATAGCAGGGAGCTTGTTAAATAAAGCTGCCTAGGAAGGGAGGACCATAGGAAGCACATCTGATCCCATGACAGAGGGGCAGTTAAGACTAAAACAAGATCAAACCCCTACAAATGGTATTTGTGGGGTGGGTAAGAAATTTCCCAGCCCCTCAACCTGATCACTGTTTGCCCCTTCAGTGTGTGAGCACCAGAGAGAGGATAATACCACCATGAGCACCAGCACCACACACCCATCCCTCCTGTCACAGCCGGTCTCCAAGGCTTTAGGGTAAAAATGCAAATCTTCAGGGCCAAATTTTGCAATAAAAGAGAGAGAGGAATTTTTCAATCGCTTATAATCAGTCGATGCTCTCAGCACGGGCTTAAAACAGTATAAATACAGATCAAACTTTTATTTGTATAATATATGAATACAGTGTATGCTCCTTTCAAAGGCCTGCAGTGTGTGGGTTCTGACAGAAGGACTCATGCTGTTGGCTTCATTTTCTACCACCAGGAATTCTTCCAGTTAGCTCTACAGTCCCTTTCAAAATATAAAAAAAAACCATTTCCCTTTTACCCTAAATTTCAAAACTTCACTTGGGTAAAAACCTTTCTAATTCCAAGTCTAAATTTCTCCAGGACCAATTTATATCTCTCACCATTGTGACAGCTTTATGCTTTAACTCAGATAGTTTCTCTTCAACTTTGATATTTACTCCCAAACGTATTTGCCAGTCACCAAGCTGCCTCTCAGTTTCTTGTTAGCTAAGCTGAAGATGCCAGGCTTTTCTAATCTATTCAAAAAACAGATACTCCAGTTCTCCAGTAGTCCTTTTCTGCACTTCTCCAATTTAAATTAATCTTTCTTGAAAATAAGTGGCCAGGAATGTGCATAATACTTTTTATGAGGCCATATATAGGCTTAGTAACGTGTTCTTAGTATTTCTATAACTTGCTAAAAATACCTTGCATAGTGCACAGCAGAATCAGCTCAGGGTGGTTACTCTAGGTTGATCCCACCTGGGCCTTTTTCCTTTCTCCATTTTTTCCCAGCTGTTGAGTCCTAGGTAAATCAAGGGGAGGGAAATCTCCACAGGTATATACCTTTTTTTGTGGTTTTGGAACCATCATTTGATTTCCACCACTGCACTTATGATGGTAACCTCACCGTTTGTCTTTGAGGAAAGTCTGGAGTGTTGGCAATACTTTGGAAAGCCACCGGGAACCTCTTTTCAACCTGGGACCCCCGCTTCTAACTTAGCTCATTGTAGTTTCCCCAACAAGTGGCTGCTTGCTGCCTTTCATTTCTTGCTCTAGTTGCCATCACTTCTACCTGTAAATAGTGCCACAGTGAAACTATGTTTAATGTTTTACTTAAAAACTAGATGGCTAGATCTATGCCTTTTTGTCAAATTAGTTATCAAGTCAAAAAAGCATATAGATTTATTTGCTAGGGTCTACCTGGTGTTGTAATTTATCTCACTTTCTATTTCCCTCTGTGACTTGATTATTCTTTTCTCCAGGGTACGTTCTAAAACTTCTCCAACAAAGACCTGAAATTTCCCAGATCACTTTCTTTTCTTTATAAATACCCATCTGAATCTACAGGTCTATTAAAAATCTTTGCTGACACACTTGCAGTTTCACATACAAGTTATTTTTGTATTTGGGGTGATGATCATCCAGGCTCCAGATTATTATTTGTCTCTCTCAAGTAGTTTAAACTTTGTTTCGGTCTCTGGTGCTGTAATACCTCCTGTTTTTTCCTCATTTCCTTTAGGAACCTCATCATTATCCTCTGCTATATCATCAGATTACTTCTTTCACATCAGTTCCAGCAAATAATTGGGATGAATCTAAAAAAAGTCAAATTCACAGTGTTCAGGAGCACCATTCTTCCTTCTTTTTTATCTTGTTTATATGGCTAAAACATTCTCCTTTTCTGTGCAACAGTCACATGAAGCGGGCAGTTGGCCACTCATTATTTGTATGTGTATTTATCTCTGAACCATAATTGGCCTGGCTAAAGAATCATTTTTTTGCTCTTTGCAAGCTTGTTCTTACTGTTACATCTTTCTTTATGGTGTTTCTTCTTCTGGGACATCTGTGGTGCGTCCACCATGCTTCTTCCTCCTGCTGGGATTGGCAGCCCCTCAGTGCATTCACACCACTGACTTGGAGCTTTCACAGAATCATAGAATGTTTAGAGTCGGAAGGGACCTTAAAGATCGTCTAGTTCCAACCCCCCTGCCATGGGCAGGGACACCTCCCACTAGACCAGGCTGCTCAAAGCCTCATATCCAGCCTGGCCTTGAACGCTTTGAGAGATGGGACTTCCACAGCCTCTCTGGGACTATTCCAGTGTCCCACCACCCTCAGATTAAAGAATTTCTTCCTAATATCTAACCTAAATCTACCCTCTTTTTGTTTAAAACTCTTTGAATGTGACCCATCCATCCAATTCCTTATCCATTGAGAGGTCCTTCCATCAAATCCATGTATCTCCATGCTTCTCTGTCTGCTTGCTTGTCTGACCATTTGCCTAAACACAAGAACTCTATCCTATCATCCTTAAGTAGGTAGCTGGAGTGTTAAATACATGCACAGAAAAGGAAAGTTAACCAAAATAATGGGATTACATTTTCATCCGATCTGAAATGTGTGAGCTCTCTGCAGCTGAGGAGACTTTTGAGGGAAGTCAAAATTGGAGGGATCATTTCAAATTTGCTGGTTGTCAGGTTTGATAGGGCCAATTCAGTCTTTGTAACTAGAAATGGTAGAAACATCTATAACAAAACAGTTTGAAATTAATACAAAATATAGGTTCAGTACAACAAAACAGAGACAGGAGATAACTTTCCCTTCATTATTAAATGATAGCAGCTGTCTCCCATCAGGATCCAAAACACAGAGCAAGAAAGATTAGCTGTGGCCTGTTATTATCTCAGTATTTACAAAATTATTTACCCTTTTAACATGGCCACGCAGAACAAATCAGCCTGGGGACAATTAACACTGCTCTAAGAAAATGTCACCATTACTGTTTACACATGTCTTTTAAACACTGCAGCTATTTTACATATTCATTATTCCAACCAATTTGTTAACTGTATTTGAATACTGATTTAGCATACATATAGTCCTTATGGGATGCTCAAAATCAGTTCAAGTAAGGACCACTAAATTCTGACTCAATAATTTCAAGTCTTTGATTTTTCTTTCTAATTAACAAATAAGGACTATATAACCTTTGTGCAGAACATTTTCACTTCAAAATATCAGCATGCCCACAAATTAAACCACTCATGTCCAGTGCGCTACAAATGTAAAACTTCCCTGCTTGCCCATTACAAACCAGAATGTCCTTTCTCAGCAAACTATCTCCATGCTGGGAGGTGGCTTTAACAGCGCAATTCCCTCTCCACGATGCATGGTGGAAGGGCTAATCTAAGAGCCTAAAATTTAATCTAGCAGAATAATCAACACTTAATGAATTCTATCTAGTCCACATCTGCAAAACTAACAAATGTTGTACGCTAAACACTTGAGACATCCTATAACAAATATTTAGATATTACGGACCTAGAATCATAGAATCGCCTAGGTTGGAAGAGACCTTTCAACCACCAACCTAACTCTGACAAAAACCACCACTAAACCATATCCCTAAGCACCACGTCTACCCATCTTTTAAATACCTCCAGGGATGGTGCCTCAATCACTTCCCTGGGCAGCCTGTTCCAATGCTTAATAACCCTTTCAGTGTAAAATTTTTTCCTAATATCCAATCTAACCCCCGCCCCGGCGCAACTTGAGGCCATTTCCTCTTGTCCTATTGCCCGTTACCTGGGAGAAGAGACCGACCCCCACCTCGCTACAACCTCCTTTCAGGTAGTTGTAGAGAGCAATAAGGTCTCCCCTCAGCCTCCTTTTCTCCAGGCTAAACAGCCCCAGCTCCCTCACCCACTCCTCATAAGACTTGTGCTCCAGACCCTTCACCAGCTTCATTGCCCTTCTCTGGACCCCCTCCAGCATCTCGGTGTCTTTTCTGTTATTTATAACCCCTGACTCAAAAAGCATATCTACCCTTGAAGATACAACTACTACAGCTCGGTGAATTTATTGGATTAACAGATTAAAAAATAAGAATGTAAAATTGTGATAATTGAATCTATTCTACTGTATAACAGAGTCCATTAGAAACGCTTGGATTAATTGTTCTTTGAAATATGGAACTACAATGATACTATTAAATGGCTGTTCAAATTATTGCATAACTAACTACAAGTTTGGAAGCCCACCAGCTTTTACTTTTGAGACTAGTTTTTATTACTTTCATCTGATTTTGATAGGTCTTTGTGCCTAGATTTTCAAAAATAATAAATTTGGGGCTTAAATAAGCATAAACTTAACTACATTAAACAATAATGTAACCATTTGTTTCTTGAAATAAGGTTGAAACTGATTTTTAAAGATGGTAAAGATGGACACATGAGGCAAAGTAGGTTTCACTTAGTTAAATAGGACGCTTCGTTTTGTTGTTCTGATTTCTATCAATAGTGAACTTTTAGTGAAAGATATTACAAAATTGTAAGTTTATTTAAAGAATAAGCATTGCAGGAAAAGTCACCATGAAGTTACTGTCGTTGCCTCAGTAATGTTTTTTAACCTCTGAGCAAGGAGGGCAGCTACTATATGAGAAAGTAATAAAATATCCCTTCTCTGTTGAGACAGTGCTTCAGCTACTATTATGTGTTCGAGACAACCCCTTACACCCCATCACTGCTATTCTGAACCATCTGCTGACCCAGGTTTAGGTTGTGGGCTTGGGGTTTTTTTCCCCACTTGAATGATGAAATAAGATGTATATTTACCCACCTACAGGCCAATTCCAGACTGCAGCTCTGGAGGCTTTCAACGTGGTCGAGTTACCTTACCTGGGGGAGAAACTCAGCATGTTCCTAGTGCTTCCCAGCCACAAAAGAACATCTTTGTCCCAGATTGAGCCTCACCTTTCTGCCAAAACCATAAATCTCTGGGCCAAAAGCTTAAAGAGAACGAAGATGGACATTTTTCTCCCTAGGTAAGCAATGTTAATACTGCAAGATAGCTTCACTACGTCGGTTGTCAGAATTCTATGTGATAGCACTGACAAGAGCAATGTGTGAGATAAAAACAAATGAGAGGCTTTCAGGTTTTGTTATTCATTACATGATCAGAAAAGCTCTAACCCTCTCTTAAGCTGTGAAGAGGTGAGCTGGGAATGCCAAAACTCTCTGGTATGCTCTGTACTGTTTAAAAAACCCAAGTATTTCAGTTGATTCTACAGCTTTTACTTAAAATTTGTTTGGGGTATAATGACTGTTTAAAGATCTAAAAAGACCCAAATGTTCCTGGCCCTTTCTCACACTCCATTTTTCTCTTTGCTTAAGGAAGAGTAAATATATAACCTTTAAAAGAAATGCAATAGCTTATTTTTATAACTTGCTAGTATACAACGGAAGCACTCAACAAAGAAATTGGGGCCCCCCCACCAGTCCTATCCATCTTTCTGTGCACAAAGCCAGTTTCAGCCATCCGTTTTCCACATTAGTCGTTCGCCGTTGCTAGCAAACGCACACATCCTGGAGCTATTTTCTATCAGCTATTCAAATGAAATTGCATAGCAGGAGGAATCAGGTGCAGGAGAGCCTTTTGTGGCTGTACCTATTGTACGGATCAGCATGGAAGGGCCCCATTACACATCTCTTACAATACATTCCCCACGTTAATGAAGTGCTGAAAAACAATTTGTACACTAATACTCTCTCTCTCCAAGATAATCTTTTGCAAACGTTTCAAGGGCCCTTTGCTACGGCCAAAAAAATTGTTAAAAAGAGGACACTTGCAAAAATGCCAAGTTCACATGTCAAGAAGACTGAGAGGCAGTTTGATTGCAATAGATGGAGGCAAGGGATTCCGTCTGTTAACGTCTTCAGGTGAAGATGAGTTGCTTTTCTGCAAAGTACCTTTAATCAGACAGAGGAAATAGATGGATGAAATGCAAAGGCTTGAAATAAATTGCACTTGTTCCACCTTCTAGCTCTATGAAACTATAAATCCCACATTTAAATAAAATCTATCATATTAATTTCAGGTTCAGTATTCAAAGCCTTTTTGACCTAAAGACAGTTTTTTCTGCCTTGGGAATTAGAGATGCATTTGATCCCATCACTGCTAATTTTAAAGGTGTTTCAGGTAAGACGCTTGACTGAATAAAAAATGATCACTGACCCAATAGTTGTAGACTCTTACATTTGAATGATCCAGTAGACCCGGGCCTTCTGAATTGACTGTACTTCTTTCTCTGTGGACCTCCCAAACACAATTCACACTCAACCGTTCTACTTTATTACTGGCAACTGCATTTTGAGCTGTTGTTTTGTAGGAAAGAAGAATCTGAACGGGACAGGGCTGATTTTGCTCTTGCTTCTTTTTTCTTTCTTTTTTTTTTTCTTTTTCTTCTTTCTTTAAGATTAAAACTGTCAAGACAGCGTAGGCCCGGAAAATGGTTATTTATTCAGAGCTTTAGGATGCTTTAACACAACTTGCATTCCTATGCTGGTTTTTAAATAGTCATTTAACAGTTAGGGATGCTGGTCCAACAAGTCTGCATTCCAACTCTCGATATCGCAAACAATGTTGACATGTGCCCATGCTATTGTTGTCTTGCTAATCCAGTGACCAGTGGACGAAATTACACTTTCCCTTTGCTAAAATACTAGCGTTATGATTGTAAACTCTCTTGGGTTTGGAAGTCTGAAATTATCACGCTTCTTGGAAAGTTTTTATCCCTATTTAATATTAAATACTAAAAAAATACAAATTATTTATTTCTTTTTTATTTTTTTTTTTTTTTTACTACTACCAGTAACACAAATTATTTTAACTTAGTCATTTCTGCTCATAGCAAAGACCCAGAGTGGCAACTGCCCAGAGAGATGGCAGACTTCATGCAAATCTTGTGCATGTGAGTAAATAAATGGAGGTATGACAAGAAGAAATTCCTCCAATTTAAACAAAGCTGCTTTTACAGAAAAGTTGCTTTCCTGGAACAAACTTCAGAAGGCACATTACTTATGTGGGGGTTTTTATACCCCTTTTACGGCATTGTTTTATTGCAGTACATATCTCAGACTGCAAAGAGATGCCCGTTAAAATAATTTGTCATTGCCCGCTTATTTGTTAAAGCCTGCTCCTTTGTTTATTGTAAAATAGTGTTAATATACTGGTAAACTGCACAAGGATACATTTTATAAAGTTAACATCTATTTAAATAAGATAAATACTTTGAGGAAATTAACTCCATCCTAAATAATCTCATTTAGCAGCCTCTTTCTTATGTAAGCAACTCAGTGGCTTTCTGCTTCACATCATACAGGACAAGGCTTGTACAAGTATTTGATCCTGCCTGTGGCAGGGTTATGGATTAAAGGATATTTTGACGCCCTTCTCAGTTGTACTCCTACGCTACACAGTTATGTATCATAATAGTAGGTTTATAGCTATGATGATTCAGAAGTTACATGAGGCAAAGTTTATAAGGAAGGTTTATCTTTTATTTAACTGATATACTTGGGAAAAGGTAAGTCTTCAGTTCCTCTTCCATGTGAAGGAGTAGCCATAATTTTCAGAATATTTACTCTCAGATACCATTTAGCAAACAAACGTCTTCATTTCAGACCTGGAATAGCTTCTTTATGCCTGAAAGCTTCTATTTTTTTCCCTCCAAAATATGTTAGATTTATCTAATTTAAAAAATTCTGCCTCTCCCCAGCTTTGTCTTGATTGTTTTCATCCTAGATTTTTGACTGGTCAAAATTCAGATAGAAACAGACAAAATGGTCTTCTAGTATTTCCTTGGTTTTACCTATGTGTCAGACTCGATCCTCTGATTCAGGCAAGAAAGAAAAAACCTCTCAACCTTCCCCGCTTTCTGCCCTTCTGCAGTCTGTTGGGAAGAAGCAGACTTGTAATGGTCTCCTTGGTATCTTTCTGAAATTCATTTTTTCCAAGCTCCATTTTATGTCACGGTCCCAACATTTATTCCTGAAGAGTGTTTTTTCTGCAGTTTCCCTTCCAACAGTTCCTCAATTTATTTATTGTCCCCACCACGTTAATTAGTTTCCACTCTCACCGTGTTACCTTGCTTTCTACTACAAGCTGGAGACCTCTCAAACTAGTAATTCCCATTCAGCATTCAGTCCACTATTGTCCATACAGTCATAAAGATGAAAGAATATGTAGATAGGGGTAGAAATGAGGGAGATGATGTTCCTATTATCAAAGTGATGCTCTTCTGTAGCGTGAGGAGCCCGAATCCCACCACTGGACGGCAGTGGAAATGGGCCAGATGGCAGCTGGCTCCATCAGCAGAAATATGAGGACACCTCACAGCTCTTCCAGATTTACACCAACACACAGTCAAAATCTTGTCTTTCCCCCAGGTTAGAAAGCACATCTGAATTATGATAAGTCAATAGCAGAAAGGCCTTTAAGCAGAAAAATACTCCAACTTTGTATTCACAGTAGTGAATTTTTCCTAAAAGCTTCACTGCCTGTCTGAAAGCAGGATCCACACTTCACATAGAAGTCCGAGGCACCTCGGCCATCAAGAAAGCTGCACTCTGACAAAGGACATGTTCAGGCAGATAGACTCAAGACACACATGAGCGTTTTAGCTTATTCTCCAAGTTGCCTGCACATAAGGTCACACTGGTCCAAAAGCCACGTAGTCACACTATCTCAGCTATGTGCTGAGCTAAGTCCTTCATATCAAGCTAGCTGAGATGTTCACACTGTTTGTGCACATCCATATTAGGCATAGATACAAAAAATCAGGAGCTGAGTCAAAATTAAAACTGAGGATCTTCTAATGTGGAAGCCAGATAAAGAAAAAGCCATCGAAAGGAAGGTTTATACTGTGCTGTCTTTCTGAACATGATGTGGTGAAGGAACCAATGGAAGGAATTTGCAGCAGAAGAAAAGCTAATAATATGACAACTTATTGTATTCAGTATGCTATCATTGAATTAGTTCCCCAGGTGAAATAGCTAACAGTTATGCCAGAAAAAAGGTGAAAGCATTCTGAATTAAGAAAAAAAAAAATGGTGTCCACAATGGAATTCAGAAAATAACTATTAATATTCATCTCTGGGCTTTTTGCAGAGCAAGGTAGTCTTTATCTTTCAGAAGCTATTCACAGAGCAGAGATTGAAGTAACAGAAGATGGTACGAAGGCATCAGGAACTACAGGTAAATCAAATACAGAAACTTGGCTTTTCACTTCTAAAGATTGTCACTACAGAAACAAGTACTAGTCTTTTATTTAAGGGGAAAAAAAAGCATGGTAGTATTTCAATCTATGCCTTACCTAAACCTTTTATATTTAACACACTTCCATTTTACCTTTGTAATTGTTCATAAGAACTCTTAAATCTCTTCCCTTTCCATGTTTGATCTTAGACTAACATAAACACTCAAGTGAAAACCAGCTTTACCAGCCCAGGGAAAGTTCAGTTGAAGAAAATAAACCACTTCTTTTTCTGTTGGTCAAATACGTTTGCTCAGATCATAAAAGCAAAGAATGAAAAAAGGTTACTAATGTTTTGTCCATAGCTCCTGAACCATTATGGGACTTGTTACTTGAAGATGATCTCTTTGGTAGCATTGAAGGTCAAGACTGGAAAGTTTTGTCTTCATGAAGATGAAGGCAGTCTTGTTTCTTACGTTCTTTGAGGTGTGACCTTCATGTGCAGTAGTTTCTGATAATGGGTCATTGCCAAGTGAGCAGCTTGGGCTGGCTGAATGGGGAGATTCAGAGTGAAATCTCAGCTATGGACCAGAGAGTCAATAAATGACCTTCATAAGCTGAATGACATCTCAGTAGAAATCCTCCATCACAACTTACATGAAACAGGGGAAGTAAAATTACTGAGCTGTGCGAACCCCGCTTTCCCATTTATTTTTGTCACATGAGCTTTATCAAAGGCATCCCCTGCTTTTTTGTTTCCCCTTTGGAAGCCTCAGACGCTCTGGAGATGCTACAAGTCAGCGTGAAAAGCAGCAGCAGCCCTAGACCCCTGCATAGAGTTATCATAGGTGTTATTGCAATTTGCTTCTCTTAAGAAGCTGAACGTGTCCTCAAGCTGTTCAAACATCAGCCCAGCAGAAGGGTGATGGTTAACCACATCTCGCCTTGCCGCTTCCTTGGGCTGTGCTGGCTGTAGATGTGCTCCACACACACACACGGCAAACGCCGATAGTCCTTGACTGCAGATCAGGGCAAGATGTGGGTCTCTCCCATTTCTCCTGCTTGCCCTCCTTTCTTTCAGAAAGGAATCCAAGAGGCACGCAGGGAGAGTACCGCCGTGCATCCCACGGTCACGATGCTAAAAGGAACCTGAGCACACCTAAATTGGTGTAGCATTCTTCTAGCAACAACTTTGAATAAGGCACATGCTGTGCATACGTGGGTGTACAGTGAAAATTTGACATAACTAAGTTAGCCTTTCTGCAGAGCTGTACAGTTTTAATTTATGACAATTTTCATCTCCACCAAGGCATTAATATTTTTAGTAATTTTTCTGGTAGTTCCCAAACAAAATAAAAGCTTTTAGGTGTCTTCAATTATATACCAAAGACTAAGGGTAATAGCAATCAGACATCAAACCTTTACCCCATTGAAACCAATGCCAAAACTTCCCTTAACTCCAGTCAGACCAAGCTAAGAAGCTGATTTAAACCGGTATAATTAGGTTTATCATTTACTTTAAAAGCTCTGGACCTAGTCACAGGTTGAAAACTAAAATAGGCACTTTTCTTAGGAGCACTGAAATAGTACCACTCAAACTAGTTTTACAGAATCTTACTTGAATTTTCAATTGAATTCCATTGTTTTAACTGCTCATTAAAAAATAATTCAAATCTGGGGTTTTTTGGTATTGGGGGTTTTTTGATAACGTATTCTTAACACTAGATAGCAGCAAGGACGATTTTATTTAAATAAGATGTATTTTAATAATAGCTGAAACATCGTAATTCTTAAAGGACTCTTTATTTAATCTAATAATTAACCCACAACCAGAGAGGGGAAGGACAGTCATAAATTGAGATCGAGGACACTTAGGTTTCGTTGAGAGCTCTGATGGAGAAATTCCAAGATGATGTAGATATTTCTCTGCTGTTTGTCTCCCATTTAGAAGAGGGACTACATTTGTGCCTCGCTTATCCTTTTTACCAGAACAGCAGAGCTAAGAATTGGCTAACAGGTTAGGCAATAGTATGGTATGAGTTGAGCAGAGTTAGGGCTGTGATAAGAACAAAAATTGTATTACCTTTGAAATCCAAAGCCAGACAGACTCACTTCAGCAACAAAATACACACAAATCAGTTGCGTGGAGTCACTTGACTTGTTCATTCACTCAAGACTGATTTCACTGTTGGATAAAACTGTTCTTTCATTCTTAAAGGAGAGGACCAACTCAAAACTCAAGGTACTAAACATCGGAGCTCGAGGGCACTGTACAGAAGATGGAATGAAAATGGACACATTTTACTAATGTTTTCTTTGTTGCGTTACAGCAATGGTATTACTAAAAAGATCTCGAACACCTATTTTCAAAGCAGACAGACCTTTCACATTTTTCCTGAGACAAGCTAGCACAGGTAGGCATGCTCTCCATTTCAGTAAAGAATCCTTCACAAGCAGCACTGAAATCAATAAGAAGTTCTTTGTAAATAGCATGCCATTCTTTAGTCCCGAATTTTCAACAACCATGGGAATAGTGGGTTTAGGGGTTTTAAAGCATAAAGAATACAGTTTAATTTCTTTAAAAAGAACGCATGATAGTCATAGAAGGCAGGGAAGCCAGCTTAGCCTCTCCTGTGTATATGCAGTATGTGCTCAAAGAGATTTCTACCATAATTATAGGCACTAGAAAGATCTTGTAGACCTTAAATGCCCCAGGATTAGGGACTGACCTCCACAGGACAATTCAAATTACAAATGGGCTGGATCAGCTGAATTCACATCTGAAGAAGTTAAAATATAAATCTTTCTCTATAAATGAAACTTTTTCATACCTACCCAGATGGCACACATCAAACAGACATCTGCCTGTAGGCACCAGGACTCCAGGGCCTGAAACTCCCTGTATTAATTCCTACCACAGCAGTTTCTAGGGGGATAGCTCAGAAATTCTGAAGACCAACACTCTTT
The DNA here is from genome assembly GCA_947846985.1 of Fratercula arctica. Classification (NCBI taxonomy): domain Eukaryota; kingdom Metazoa; phylum Chordata; class Aves; order Charadriiformes; family Alcidae; genus Fratercula; species Fratercula arctica. The sequence goes on along the minus strand of CANTUZ010000001.1, from coordinate 29,676,664 downwards.
TGCCCAGCTAAAGCTCAGAATATGCAGAAGCTTCTCTTCCCTTGTATCTTCAATATCAACACCTTCAAGGAGATAAGTTTTACACATCTGGACTCTTCACTACTTAGTATCCTCACAAGACATTCAGGTTACCAAAAGCCATGGGTATTCACTCTATGTAATCAGGTAACAGCTCTGAAAAAAGCCTAACTTGTATCTTCACTTTTGCAAGGAACTGACAAAAAAAATGCACGTTTCTGTTGCAACTGATAACTCCTTTTCTTGCGAATGAACTCCCCCAGCCCCCAAAACAAACACACAAAATTGCAGAGCATGTCTGAAAAGAGCAAAGCATCACAGTGCTCCTTTAGCTTCAGTGTTAGACTGTATTTCTCATTTCAGACATCCAATTACATAAGTTACTCCAGAATCTCTGCTAAAGGAAAATACCATATAGCTCATTGGCAATAATAAAGAAGAACTGTATTATGCAGCATTTAGCAGGTGTTTGCTCCTCCGAAGCATCAGGTCATCTCCAACAACTCTAACCATTCTTAGCAACGCAGTAAATTTGCACTTTAAGTATTTTCCCCAAAATCCTTCAAACCACCAAGTTTATCTCATAACTGGGGTCACATCTGTTTAGATTTCAAGGGAACATACGGCCATTTTTAAGGTTCAGTAAAACACTGGGGCCTGGCAAGAAGACTGGAGAGGATCATTTTCCTTATCTGCTTCCAAGCGACACACTCTGTAGTTGGCAAATACCTGGGTACACAACACTGCTTTATAAAACCGTATCTTATATTTTGACCAAAATACAAACAAATCTTTTTAAGGAAAAAAGCACTACCTTGGTGGGGAGGCTGTTTTAAATATGCTTTGGCAATCATTACCATTCAGTGAATAAAAGTCTTTTTACTTGGCAAATGCCAAATTAAAAAAAAAAAAAACAAAAAGGCACCAAAAGCTGATTTGTGAAACGTGAGCCACAGACTCTTCAGGATAAAGAACAAAATTATTTTAGTGAATAAAATTGCTTAGTTTACATAAATTATAAAAATTATATACAAAGGAAGGAAATCAGATTGTAAAACAGGATTTTTATATGAAGCATAACAAAATATATATCTTCCAATCAACCTATGCAGAACCCTCAGGGAGAAGAAAGGGAAAGCATACCAACAGACACACTATGGCTAAACCAGAGACTATGTCAGTCACTCCGATAACTACTGAAAAAGTTTGGGGGTTTTTAATCTGAATTCCAAGTTTGAACGCATTCCCTGGGAAGAACAGGGAAGCTAACAGCAATACAAACAACTGAACCACAAATTCAATGACTCTGAGGCAGTGATTTCATTCAAGGGGTTGTAGTAATCTCTTCTGTAACTACAATATTAAGACAAAGGAATTAATTTAGGCTCTGTTTTGCTCAGTTCAGAAGTGATTCTTTAGTCAATGGTTTGGGTAAGTTTTGCAGGTTTTGGCAAATTTCTGGTTTGAGTTACCAACTATTTGGAAAGGCCTTTGTTTTTAATACAGAAATGTTCTAATTATTCTAAGGCAAGCAGGCAATTGCAGTCTATTTTTCCATACAAGCAATGAATGATCACAAATATGATAGTTCCGTGCCTAATTTATGTATTTAAACTGTACTACACATTGAAAATGTGGTTCCAAACTGAAATAATATTATTTTCATTTACAGGTTCAGTACTTTTTATAGGAAGAGTTACAAATCCTTCATAATAAACACTAGACAAATACTCTGTCTTCTGTTCCTCCTATGATGAGCTTTCCTTCAATGAATTTAAAGGCTAGATTATATCTATTTATGAAAACAGTTTTAAAAAGTATCACTTTTGCAAGAACAAGAGTGCACAAGTCTTCAACTACCTTAACCCTTTATACGACACTGTTGGAAACTCACAGCTGTCTAGGAATCACTAGCACCACAACTTCAGCAAAGATAGTAAGTATATAACCATTTCAGGAAAAAACTGAACAGATTTTGCCACCTAAATATTTAAGAATATGGGCCAACAGCTTCTGCTCAACTACTTCATCATGGCTAAAGTCAGCTTGGCTGTTGCTAAGTAGGTAGGTCACCTGAAAGAAAGCATCCTACAAGAAAACTTTGTGATATATGTTATTTTTCAAGCACAACTTTATTTCTCTGTCCTAAAGTAAAAAACTTAATACCAAAATTGAAGTTCAGTCTGGTCCTAGACTTGGATATAATCCAGTTGAGACAGTTAACAAGCAAGCAGCAAAACGTTGTAAAAAGGAAATCGAGTTAAGAGGCCATTTCAAAACTGACAGAACAGGTAGGAAGCAGAAATACCTACTCAATCAGTGACCAAACAAATATTATTGCCAAAAAAAGGTAGTACTACTACCTTTACTACTTTTTTTTCTTTTATTCTACTTTTTTTTTTTTAAATTAACACAGCATAGACTGAGCATTCCTAAAGAACACTGAATGAGGCTAAAAGCATCTAGAAAAATGCTATTTTCAGCATCCTGACAGAAGCTGGGATACAGTGAGTGTTTTAGTACAAGATTCAGCAACTCGTGGCACAAGCATCAGAAGACCAGGCCCATATATATTTTGGGTGAAGACCGCAAACCACTGACACCTAGGAAAAGCATCAGAGGGGAGCTGCTCCCACCAAATCAAACAAAGCTTTCCAGAAGTTAGGAGCACCTAGAACAGATGAAAGACACAAACAATAAAACATTCAGTGAGATTTTGCATCCAAGAAGCAGCACCTTCTTGCTGTTACAGCATTTGTAAACACGTAAAAACTTCTGACACAGAAAAACGCTGCGCACAATTCCTCAAAGGCTACTGACCCCTGCTTTACTACACTGCATCCTTGTAAACTGTGGGGTTTGTCATTACTGTAGATGTGCAAGTAGTACATCAGTTTGTTATGCCAGTCACCAAATAGCGAAACGCAAAGCACACAAGGTCACAGGGCATCTTCCTACCGTAGCTGTGATTCAGCATTAGCTTCCTTTGACTCGTTCTCTGATTAAGAACAGAATATCCAGTGATACAAAACTGCTCTTCATTCTTTAACACTGATAGTAGAGTATAGAAGCTCTGGAAAGGGAAGGCAAAATGAACCATTCCAATAAAAACTGTACTCAGTCCTACACAAAGATTAAAATAGAGTTTTTATTGATGGAATAACAAAAGTGCTTTTCTTAAATATTTTTCAAAATACATTTATACAACTTACAATAATATATCCAAAATAACTGTATATACAAAACATTACCTTGTTTAATGTATGTGCTTTTTTTTTTAAAATTACAAAGCAACTTTTTGGCAAAGTTCAACCTTAAGAGGTGATAGTTTTGAAGGTTGGATTAAGAAAAATAGAACCTGAGGGAAAGTGACACTTAAGTCCATGACAAGCAAGAAGTTCTCCATTTAGTTAAATAAAAATGTTTTTGTGATATTTTTCACATTACAAAAATAACAGAAGTGAAGAAAAAAAAAAAGATGATGGATACTTTTCTCATCATTTTATAGAGCAGCTTCTCATTCTTTCAGGTATAAGAACTTGAGATAAGAGTGCATGTCAAAAATGAATGCAAGTAAGGACAGCAGTGCCCTGCTGTGGCTTTCTCTTGTGTGCAGTGTTTCTTAGCTGCTGTTGATATGATTGACCTGATTGGATCTGCGATGGATTTCTTCCAGAAAACTCTCAAGCTGTTCTATCAGCATTCGTTTTTTAAACCTGTATTTAAAAGAAAGCATAATAATGGATGCACACAGTAATACATGAAACATCGTTCACAAAACTTTTACTGAACTCTGGAAACTTCAGGTGTTATTTTAGGTCCAGTGCATGAGGAGGTTACAGATACCTCATACGTTTATTACGCCGTCTTCTAAAGTTCTGGTAAACTACTAACTTTCTTTTCCATTTAATGACAGAATACAAAACTGTGCTTACTATAATCTATTCTAGCATGTTGATGAATATCACTCAGCCCTCAAACTCATGAACTTTGTTTGCTGTTTCCAGAGTAAATTTCTGGAGTACAGAAATAAAACATATGCCAAAAGAACTGTAATCCTAAAGCTGGCAATAGCTTTTAGGGATTATTTGCATGCCTTCATGGTGCATTCACAAAAGCTAAGTGAAGTTGGTTCTGGTGAAGGAATAGCCATTACACACACAGTGCACAGCAGATTTCCTGATAAGGAATACAAATTAAAAGTTTGAGAAAGAAATTAATGAAAATACAGGTGTAATCCATACCTGGAGTCTCTGCAGTTCTATTCCATATTGATTACATAAATTTGACCAGCAGACCATTTTGTCACCTTTGCTTACAGCCCTGCCTCAGCACACACAGCTCCACCTCAGCACACACAGCTCCTTACTGTTTCCAGCTACCCCTTCCCATTCCAACATTTCTGCATTCGAGAAGCCACTTCTGATCGGTACTTTAGCAGCCGTACACGTACTCAAAGATAAGCAGCAATGAAGAGATCACTCACTTTCTCAACTCAGTGCTATTCTGAACTATACACCAAGTTCAGTCCTGTGACCTTATTAAACCCCGGCAAAAGCCTCTAGTCCCAGCCAGGCCTCTCAGTCCATGTTCTTGGCTCACAGAAACATGGCATCATCCCTAATTCCCAGACCACAGACTTGCTCACAATCCCAGCTGGGGGATTGTGGGGAAATGGGGAAACAAGCTCCCATTTCCAACCACTTACTAAGTCATTGAATACCCATGCTCTGGGCCCTTACCCACCCTACTCATGGCACTTCTCAGTAACCCCACAGAAAACCCACACTTCAAGTACTGCTTCCCCTCCATTCTTCCTCATTGCTTTCACAACCACTTCCTGCTTGTTGAGAAGTATTAACCTGGTAAATAGATAATTATTCCTTCTCATTCCCTCTTGTAAAAGTCCAATTATTTAAGCTAACAGTAAAGTGCTTTACTATAGTATGTCCTAGTGAAAATTTAACATGCTTATGTTCTGGGCAATGTTACTTTCCAGAACACCTTCAAGCCCCTCTGAAATAGCTGTACAAGTTAACGCAGACATTTCCTAGAAACTTAAAGCCTGGTGGAAGGTGGGGAAAAAACACATTGCTAACTCTTCTCACATTACTGTTGGCAAATGAATTCAGTTTTACAGTGCACTATGTCCAGCTCCTCAGTACATCTCACTGAAAGTTCTTTTCGAAATGCTCAACCCTACAGCAAGCAATTTTTTTCAAGGCAACAGAAACAAGTTACCACATTAACTAATGCTGTAATTAACAGACTCTAATTCAACTGTTCACTCTGCTAGGAAAATTAGCACCCTTAATAATAAAACTTTCCTAGTAGTTCTAGCTATTGAGCATAAAACTGCATTATTATTTTGAAATTGGTTGTATTCATTCTTGCCAGCACTTTTATCCCAAGAAGGTATTTCTCAGCATTTTGTCTAGGTACACACTTTGGGCTTTGCTACATGTATTAGCAGTTTAAAGTTCTTAGTTTAGAGAATAAATAAAAGGGAACTGGATTTCTCATACTAAGAAGCTGGTTGATTTGGAGAATTTTGACCCATGTTTTGTCAGATTTTGCTCTAGACTGTTTAGCAGAGAATAAAAAAACCCTCCACTTATTGTTAGTGCTAGAACCATAAATGGATTGCTATGCCAACTCCAGAAATACTGAAGATGTTTCCACTACATAGGCTAATTTCTTTTAGCCCTTTCCTAAATAACTCTTCATTTTGTGCATCTAAAGTTATAGTCATCTATTGGGAAGTCATGTCTCTTGTGTTCAATAAGGACTGCTTGTAAGTATTAATACTACCCACACAGGCTGAGCCAGATGTGTATTTCTAAGCATAAGAAAAGTGTTTGTCAAAATAGAAATACCACATCTCAATTTCAAATTCTTGGTTATCTCCTTATCCTTAATATTTTTATGATTGACTGGAAGAAAAGAAAATAATCCAGTCTACCCCATCTTCATTTCTACCTTTCAAAAATGACAGCTTTTCCGCTATCAGAAGAAGAACTGTGGGGCAGTCAGTTTCCAAAAAAGCTGAAAACTGTGGATTGTTTTAGAAGTCTTCCTCTCCCCTCACAACTCTCTAGTGGATTAAACTCCAGAAACGAATGGGAACTGTTTTTGAACACACACTTCCTTGCTGAAATGCTCAAGAGCTTTCTTAAATCTGTGTTCAGAGTCAGAGTTCCTTGGAGCAGGGAAAGAGAGCAGGCATCCCAAATTTGAATTGCATTCCATGGCATTGCAAAGGTCAGCTATCAGTTAACAAAAGACTATCCTGACAACTCTGAAGAGCCTGAAGATGTTTCCTGCAGGGTTAAATATGATAGCTTGCCTGGACAAGGAAAGAAGCAGAGAACTACACAAGGACTGTAGGCAGCATTTTCCAGGTGGATAAAATGACCACTCTATAAAAATCTAACCTAGGAGAGAAGAGGAAGGAGAGAGATTACATTGTTCCTACACTGAAACCAATAAAAATTGAAGTTTAACAACAGTCAAGAAAAATGGAACTGCCAACTTTTTCCACCAGTAGATACAGAAAACTGTTGGCTATGGTGAGAGACGGTATTTAATTCAGATGCATCTGACAGCAACACCCAACCGCTGCCTAATTTTGTAGGGAAAGAATCAACCCAAGATAACTGGAATAGAGAGGCTGTGCAACAGAAAAGAGAATTACAAATGATCTAAAGACCCTAACTTTAGAGGCAAAAATATTTCAACGCCACTGAGGGCTGCCACAGACTCCAGGAGCAATAATATTGTTTTGGTGTGCTGAGACCTGAGGAGGCATGTATAAGCTATAGGCTACAGAACAACTCTGACAGGTGATATAACAATAAAGACAGATCAAGCAAAAGCATGATAAAGTAACTGTTGCTATAAAAAGAGCATGATCTATATAAATCTATATGCCCCACTGTGCTGGTAGTAGAAAGCTAGAGGAGCTCTGTGAATGTCCAACATTCAGTGTACCTTAAACTCTCAGCATGGTTTTATCCAAAAATTAAATTACTTTTATTTTTATTTAATGGTAAAATTTATTTAATAATGCCACGGGGGAAAAAAAAAAAGCTGACTACTACAAAAACAGATTAGAGAAAAAAAAAATCAACAATTCTTTGAGGCTTCTGAAATAAGCCTCAAAGTTGCAGTTATATTTATGATCCAAGCAAGATGCTGGAATTATTACTTCAATTCAAACACTATTGGTTCCAATCAAAATCACATGTTTCTGCTTTCTTTCTTCTTAGTAAACATGTAGAAGGCTGAGCAAGTATGGTCAGCCTACGGATGCTATAAGGAACAGTTTCCTACCTGGATTAACAACACGGGGTTTAAATCCTCAGCAAGTCTCTCTACTCCAGTGACAAACTACCTCCCATTTCCACCGCCTCAGGCAGGACTACAATACCTCTGAAGGAAATAAATCTGAAGAGCAGAGGCATTTCTTTATGGAGTGTACCTGATCTCAAAACTATTTTTAGGACAAGATTTTGAGTTGATGCATAATAATGAATTTCAACTATTTCTGAAAGTCTAATTCACAGTAATATGCAGTTCCATCAGTTTTTCAAATTAGCAGTACACTCACACTTGAATTATGGAACTTCAATGATTTTCTAAAGTTGTCTTCTCTTTCTATACCATTGTCCATTTAAATTTACGGTGATTTGGCAGTTACAGCTGCTAACATTTCTATGACAAAATCTGTGGCGAAAAGGTAAGCTTTTGCAAACACCACACATCAGGAAGTTCATGTTTCTGTTTTTTTCTAGGGAATTATTTACTTTCAGTGCACAGCAAGTTTCAAACAAAGAACTGCATGGTCGTCAAGCAGTTATGTATGGCAGTACATGGTGCAGTTTTATAAGATTAATACAACTCAGTTACCTACCTTGAAGCTTCTTTAATAACATTTTGCAAAAATATAAGTCGGGTTTGTAAGCTTCCTTGTACATGCTTCAGTAAAAAGAAGATTCTTTCGTACTCTTAAAGATAAAGAGAAGAGCAAAATCATAGTTACTTAAGCGAGTACTATACACGTATCTGTTGTAATACATCCAAGAGAAGTCTGAGTGAAATGTAACAGATTTCATTCGGTTTTTGCAAGCTTTTAGGATCTATCTGCTGTCAACCAGGCTGATAGCAATGACATACTGTTAAATGAACACTAACATTAAAAAACACAGGATACTGTGGATACTAGAACACTCAACAAGCTAATACTAATATTATCTAATTATTTAATACTGATAATACAAAAAACATGGCTTTCATGAACATTGATAGGTATAGCACTGTTCTAACCATTCATACAGGAAGTTTTTAGCAGAGGTTTTAAAACAAATCTTTTCAGCTTTAAATTTATTTTGCTTCAGTCTCATGGTTCAGTATTTTTCTAAAATAGTGATCTAATATGAATTTTTTGTCTAGCTCTCATGCCAATCATCTGAAAGAGAGATTTGGTATACTTACTCCTTCCTGGTTTCCGTATCTCTTTCATAATTTGTGCTCTTATCTCTATATTAATCTCTCTGGTACTTCTGCAATGCACTGTTTTTTTCCCTTTGCTTGGTGAAGACATTGGCAAGTTTTCTTCAGTACTTTGCTCTTTACTACCCGATTCCTCATGATTCTCCAAAAACCCATCAACATTCAAGTTATTCACTAAATGTTCATGGCCTACATCCTCTGTATGAGCTGCCAGTCGATCCAATGAATTGAATGGAGAAGAGGACATTGAAAACTCTGAATCCACAGTATTCGGGAAAACGTCTGACGAAAGTGGGTCTGTAACATGATTCTCAACCACATCATCCATTGTAACCTCATTATTTGTTTCTGATGCTGAAAAATACAAAGATTACATTTGCCAGTTTCACATTCTTTATCATCTGATAGAAATCTACAAGTCAGTTCAGTATTAAACTCTTGTAAAGCTATGCTCCAGCTTGTATAGTCTACAGTACAACACTAGGTATCAGAAAATGTGTTTGTGGGTTGTAACACTGAGCACGTTACTGTATCTGCTGGCAATAACGTCTTTAAAAAAAAAATTACAGGTATATTCCTTATATGAAAAGGGAAATTGCTACATGGACTACCATCAAAAGAAAAAGCACCTGAAAATGTGCTTTTATGAACTGCTTATCTTTCCCCATTAAATTCAACTGACAAAGTTTACTTTAGTGCGGAACAGTGAGCAAGACCTACACAGCACCTCAACTCCACACTATGAGAAGTGAGTTCACTGCACTACAGCAAACTTCAAATCAACTTCATGTTGTGACACTTTTGGAGCATCTGAATTCCCAGGCAAAGGAAGAACATCCTTCTGACTGTTTGCGTTTGCGACTGTTGCATTTAATACAGGAAATACACTGTTTATACTGGGAAGTTCATATGAAAGAGACTTCTGTCTGGAGGACTACATTAACTCTTTCTGTAATTAACCCCAGACACACACTTAAATACTTCATTTTCAAAAAAATGAGGGACAAAATTGCCATATTTGGGAAATCAGAAAATGGTATTTCTATATAAACAAGTTTTTTGCATAAATTAAAAACTAAACTCCCTAAAGATGATGAAGATTCACTTACTTTTGTGAATAGGAATAGGTTTAACAAGGTCAGGCTGTGCTTGTGTGATTGGTATTGGTGGTCCTTTTCCTCCAATGTGGTTATTCACAACCGGAGGGCTTTGCGGTCGACCTCTGAGCAGGGGGGACATGCAACGACGTCTTTTCGGAATCCCTTGCATATTTGGTTCTCCAGGTCTTTTATGTTTATTTTGAGGTCCTGATACAAATTCATCTGCTTCATCTATCATCATTCCCTGTAATTAATTTTATGGGGAGAATTTTTAAACTTTAAGCCAAAACCACAAAATATAAAATATTACAAATGCTTTGATGTTATGATGATGTTTACCGTTTATAAGGCAACTCTGTTCTACATGCCATTGTGCACTGAATTCTCAACTGTCAACCAAAGTAATACAGGAAAACCATATCAAATCTTCCTAGACTAAACCAATGTGCTTAAGGCCCTTATCCAACAGTCTGCCAAGTAAGACAATTGAGTGGGCTGTCAAACTTCCTTTTCAGTCATTGCAAAATGACTCAAAAATAAGAGCTCTCAATGATATTGGTAATTTGGTCAAGTCCAAGACCAATCTGGACAAAGGGAAGAGTCCATGCTGTCAAAGTTATGTGAAGCTTTTTATGGGTAAGTTTGGTAAAGGAAACATGATTAGGTATTAGCTATACTGCAGTGACAAACATATTTCGTTTGTAATGCAATTCAGAGGCATGATACTGGTTTCCAGTAAAGACTGCCCTCCATAGGTTACTATTGATGGAAAAACATCTCAGAGACTTTCTTGTAAGCACTACTTTTCCAAATACTTCAAAGTGTTTCTCCAATACATTGCTCTTTGAATGGTCCAATCAGCAGCACTCACACTCACAACAGCACATTTTTAAAAAAAGCATTAGAGAAAAGTCACCTTTTTGTCCAATTTGAATGGATTTCCAAATGTATGGAGCCTTCGTGGTTGATCAGGATCAAGCTCTCGAAGCGGAGAAGGTATTTGTTTTAGATACTCCTGGTAGTTTCCCATTTGTGCTATAGGTACACTGTGAACTTGATCTGTCATAACAGAAGGGTTTATTAATATATGATACTGCTCACCTTTTGAGAATTTAGTCTACATCCACTTCACACCTCCAGTTTTCAGTCTTATCAAATGCATTAACAAAACAGATGTGCAAAACTCACCATTATTCTTGCCTAACTGGTACTTATAACATCATGTTTTGAGTGCAGAAAACTTGCTTAAATGAATCAATATCTTGTATATTTATCATTATGACACAGAAATAAGCAACAGTGGATGGATGTTAGTTTTCCAACGTGTCCCATAACTTTTCAACAGGGTGGACAGGTGAAATAACTGAGACTGGGAACAAATAACTAAAACATTACTACAAACAAAAGCTACATTAATACAAAGTAGTAATGCCATGCTGCATACAGCTTTGACATAACTCTGCTCAATTTTAGCCACACAAAATTTAATTGTTGAGACTAGCATTTTCCCAAAGCAACGGTGATTTTTGACCACTGGAATCAACAAATTCTTAAAATCCATAGGACCCGTTTCTGAACTTCTTATGGATTTAGTTAAAGTTGCCAAGCCTTTCATCAAGCAAAACATACACTAGTAGAAATAGCAGAAAACCCCCTAACATTAATTTTTATGTGGTTTAACCCCCTCCCAAAGAGAACCCCTTTGCATTTCACATGACATTAACACTTGATCACAGATGTTAATCTGACCTAAGTAGTGGCAGGACTAATGTAACACACACTTTCATTTGCATTACCCTTCTCATTTTCTCCACTTATTTCATTTCATATTTCTTATTTCATTTCATATTTCTCCACTGATTTCATTTCATATTTAAGATGCCATAAAGCACTGCCAGAAGACACAGTAGAAAGGTAAAGGAATAAATTAGCAGACTACTGAACTATGTGCTGTTGGCCTAAAGGGCAAAAGAATCCCATTGGCAGCACTCAGAGAGAAAGCTTACTTTTCCACTGCTCACAATCCACTTCTATGGAGAGAGACCGTAATGTTCAGAACTGCCCTGTGATTTTTTTCTCAGATATATCATGGAAGTTGGGAAAAAAACAGTGAACAAAGAATCTTATGTAAAAGCCCAAGTCTTCTCATATGGATTAAAGAACAGAGCAGTGAATCTGCATCTTCTCTATCCTCACTATTTTTTCTTACAGTAAGTTATTTAAGGAAAAAAATCTTAAAAAACCATGCAGTTTAAACACAGTATCCAGTAAGTTTTAAAGAACTACACTATTTGTTACAGTCTTCATTTTTTTAGTACCAATCATATCACAGTTAGGCAAAAAAATAAACTGTTAACTAACCTTCATCTTGCCCTTTGAGGAACTTGCGAGTACTCTTCAGTAAATTAGATCTCATTCGTGTTAATTGATCCAAAAGATTTCTTCTGGGTATGTCATAAGCATTTCTAAAAGTCTGAGGTTTCAAATCCTATGGTTCCAGTAAATAAAGTTGCAATTAATACCATGTATGAAACAGTATCTAGCATTTCAATGGAAGTATATTGAAAATAACAACATTACACACAGTGGTGCTTACCTTATTCAGCAAAGCTATTTGGAACCCAGCATACTCCTTCATATTGAGGTCTAGAGGTCTATGAGGAATTTCCCCAGTAATCCCCTGTAGCAGATGTTGAAAATCGTTCCTATGTGCCATAGACAGGTTGTGTGATCTGCTTCTGACCTTAATTCCAGTCTCTTGCGCTACCTTTTTGCCTACAGAGCCAATGACTCTATCGGACTCTATTTTGGCCTTAATTTGAAATAAATAAATAAATAAAATTGACAATATGCTCTTAAAAGGATTAGTCAGACTTATTCATTTTAAATTCCTACCTAGAAGATTCAACAATGTGCTAACACACTATGACGACCATAACCAGGATAAGTGCTTAAGGAGTGCTTAAATACATAACCACTTAATGCTTACTACCATTTTAAATATAGTGAACAGTTCGTGCCTAGGTCTTCTGCATATTTCTCCTCTGCTGCCCATTATGGTATCTAAGCACCAATATGCATGCAATGCTTTTATTTTCACAAAATGCCATAATTTAACTAGTAATTCTCTGCAAATCTATCTGTACTCACACAGATTGTTTGCTACGATAACAGCTGAACACTACCTCTCAAAAGACCGATTCACCCACAACTATAGTTGCGATCAGTCACACAATGGTATCAACTTTTTTAAAGCTCAATATGAATAGTCATAACATTAATAAATATGAAATACATCGTAATACCCAATTCTGTTTGATTAGACAGACCTAAGCCCCAATATTATGTTAGATTTATACCAAAATTAAGCATGTTCATAAACACCAGCTTTTTGGTAGAATACAGTTGAACAAAGAGCCAGAGTAATTTAGTAATACACCTGCCAACATTGGTTTTGCAGATTCACATAAAATTTGAATATGTACTTATTAAGAATACTGAGTCCGTACTGGCAGAGCCTTTCAGAAGTTAGAAAAGCTTTAAGTACAATTTGCAGTGCATGTCATTATATTTTAGGAGTCTAAGATGTCTACGTTGAGAGATGAGTTCACAGAATACTGAGCAATATGACTATGATTTAATAGGATATACTGCAAACTTCAAGAGGTTTGCTTCCTCAAATAATCATTTATATTAATGTTTTAAGAAAAAGCTGGTCCATAAGAACTCATTAGCTAAGTTACAAGTACTCGCACTACTGTTTCTTGAAGTTCCAAGCCTACTGCATCATTTTATTATCTTGAACAAGAAAGCTTAACATGCACAGTTCAACAAAATAAAAGTGGAGGTAGCAGGGCAGAAATGCTTTAGCTGGTGCAGGAGACTAGTCAAAGATACGGGCACTATTCTGAACACAGTCAACAATTTCAAAAGGTCACTTGCAACTTCTACATCTGTATCCTTATTTACAATTCTGAATTATGTCAGTTTACTTCATGTTTACTGAACACTTTCCATTTCATTTCACAAGCCAAAGAAAGGACACTTTCTGATTCAGATGCACAAAGTACAAATCTCTAGTTTCTTAAAAAATGATAGAACACCTTTAATAGCTAAGGTAAGACAACACGTTTTCTTTTGGACAAAACTATGTAACTGTGTGTACAAGTAAAAATGCTCTTTAAATACAAAAAAAAAATCAGTTTGTACCTCCATATCTATCTTGATAGTCCAGTCTATAAAGTCTATATTTAAATGTCAAGTTTCCCTTCAATTCAGAAAACAAAAATGCCTTTTTTTTTTTGCTAATTGCTTATGGAAAGTATTAACTTCATCTTTCTGCTCTCTTTTCCTTCAAAGCGCTCGAACTTGAGTATTTTAAGATTATCCTGATATTAGAATAAGTTTTTACTGCACTTTTGCTTCAACATTACCTGCTGACTCAACTTTTTGAGATATGAAATGACACTGTAACTAAGTCCATATTCCACATTGTCAGCTATAAGGTTTGGTGCTCCCATCATTCTCACAGCTTTCTTCAAAGGCTGAAACACGGAATATATTGTACAGTCATATTTAACAAGTGTTGTATACATACTTCAACTAATTGTATCCATTTCAAATACAACCTGAGGTCCTCAAAGTTAGGAAAGAAGAAAAATAAAGACTTTCAGGGCAGCATTTTTTTGTTGTTATTTTAAAGCATTGGTCCATTCATACAGAATCAGTTATTAACAGAGAGATCATTTATATACGAGTCACAGCTAATGAAATTTTCATAACAGTCAGGTCTCAAGCCTTCCACAGAACTCCAGTGAAAACAGTAAGTATCATTATGCCTCAAGTTCAGCTATTCTTTCTTAAATATTCTACTTGAAACAGAGAATACACCCATACAGTTACATCACAAAATAGAAATTTTAACACAGTAAGTCATCTTACCCCAAGATAATATGGAGGCATTGTCTTCAAATAGCTTTCAAATGACTGTCGCCATTTCAACGTAGGCTTTGCCTTGTGTACTTTAAACAAGTCATCTGATGATTATAAAAAGAGACAAGATGAAAGACATTTCTACACAGCATTGTATCTTCTTTTCTAATAACAGAAACTCTCAAAGAAATGCCAATTCCTGAATGCTTAAATTATTTTAACATATTTAACATATTAACATATAACTAAACTAAATAAACACACACACAAGATTAATGTTGCAGCCAAAAGATGGAACCTGATAAATTATTTATCAAATTGAATTGGTGAGACAACAGATTGGGAAAAAAGGCTCTGAAAATAATGAAAGAAGTGAGACCAAAAGATACCTGAAAGTATGATGATTAAGTAAACCATCTTACATATTGAGACAGGGTCATGAAGGTCAGCCAGTTGGTGACAAGTGAAGCAAGTTACTGACAACAATATATTGCTCAACATTCTATCTTTCTACAGGTGTGTGATTAATACTGGCATTAATTGCAGTAACTATTTAGATGAGATCAATTTTTCAATTGCCTACCACCTAAGAAAATTTTTATGAAGTGGTATTTACCTAGCAGCGGAAGGAGGACTGGATAATTGTAAGGCATCACAAATAAATTCACACAATTCAGCGCTGTACTAGCTTTCAAGTAACCAAAAGGATGACCAAGTTCACTGTATTTTGCGCTATTGCTCACATACACCTGCAATAAAACACAGTATATTGTATTCAAATCAAAAATACTGTGTGAAGTTTTACATCCTATTTTGATTATAGAATGAAGTCTATAAAAAACAGTATTCTATAAATAACCTCAGTTCAGCGTGCACTCTACTTGCCTGCCAGCAGGTCTGAGGGGATTTTCTCTCCAGGATAAACTGGGTCAGTGGTGAAGGTTCTAACTCGTATTTATCAAAAGGCAGTTTGTCAATGACCATCGGTTCACAGTCAGTACAGGAGAATTTCACCACAGGATGAGATGTGCGAGGTGGCTAAACATAAGCATTCCACTGTTAGTAAGTCTGCACGACAACTAAAATGCAATTGCGCTATGACAACTAAAGTAATACAGATTCTTTAAAAACAGACATATTTAAGGAGCCTACTCAATACAGGATTCATATTTATCATTAATGAGTCCTAAGCAATTAATTTATGATGTTAGCACTGTCTTAAAATCTGCAGGAATCTTATTTTCTAAATAAATGCCAATTATTTTACCTAGTAAGTCTAGAACAGTATGCAAATAAAACTCCTTGCATATACACAAAAAACTTTGCAAATGGAAGTAAATCCCAGCGGAGACCAAAAGAAATTCTTCAATGCTGCTCTGGGGCATGTACATTTCTATTCCTTACAGAAGCAGGCACTGTACTTTTGCATTAGCTAACTTCCTCCAGCACTTTTCCTTCTTGGCAAATTTAATGGTTACAAAATTCAAACTGAATTATAATGACCAAGAGCAGCATGAATTCAGAAAAAACAAGCTTTAGAAGAACTCACATTTTAACTAGACCTGTGAAAAAATATTTACATTCAAGCAACTTCAGTGTTTGGATTTTAGTGTTCCTCACAGGGAAAAGGCCTTTGTGCCTTGAGTTTCAAATATAAGTTAACAATATTTTTGAAATCTCTTTTGTTGAAAGATGTTTTTCTGTGCTTGGTGAAAATTGGAGCTGTATGCCTTCCACTGAAGGGTTTTCAGGAGAGGAACATAAACTCTTATACTTACCCTAAGCCTCCTCCAAGGCCACTAGAATCTGGGGAATAGCTCAATTGGAAAGCCTCCTTCCATTTACTGTCTTTACAAGAAGGTAACTAATAAATATAAGATGAACTAGGGAAACACAGGGTTTCTTGGACCTTCCCTACCATCTCACCTTGAAAGTAATTTTTCTATATCTATAAGCTCTAGCCTCTTCCTTTTAGGATGAGCCACCCAAATGTTATCTGCCCACAGATCTGGTCTTGCCTTGAGTGTCTCCACTCTGAGGAAGGTGTACTGTCCCAGTGCACACAAAACAGGAGGCTCAACCAACTGAAGAACTGCAATTCTCTTCAAAGAAGTTGCCTCCAATAAATACTTGTGGTGGACTTTTTGACCAAGCCACGAAGCAGTTATACTAGAAATAAAAAGGCTGCAAAAGAAGTTGAATGCTAAGATTTGAGAAGTCCAATAACCCTTGGCTGGACAGCAGAACTATTTTTACCACAGAGCAGTGGGAGCAGCCATTTACATGTTGACCTGCCAACATAATTATTAGCAGACTTCCATATACATTTAAGAAAACCTTGATAGTATCATCACCTACAGTACACAAAACAGTTGTTGAGGAAGGACTGTTTGAGACAGCTCCACTGTGGATCAGGTAACAGGGAGGAAAAGAAAAATATCTTAACTATGGCCTCTTAAGCAAACCACTGTTACAACATACGCTAAGTTTTAACACTGTATTTTCAGAACAGTAAGGAAATACAAGTCTTGAAACACTATCAGCAAACTTAGGTCCCCAAAATTGCATAAGGAAGGTTCAATGTGGAATTCCAATTGATGACAACAGGAATTTAGCTGCACATGTAATAACAGCATAAAGCACTGCGTTATGAGAGCTATACATGCTACAAGCGAGAGAAGAATTTTTTTCTCATCTTCACCATTTGGGTAAGTGAAACTCATGTTTTAGTAGATGTAGTTCAACAACTCTTCACTTGGCAAGATCTATTTCAGCAATTTCAATCAAGATCTGCAGTAGCAGACAAACTGTACTGACTCTGTAAAGTGAATGGAGGCAGATATGCCATTGATAGTGATTACAAGGAGTACACAGGACAGTTTTCCTACAGAGCAGCCTTTTAATATCAAGTACACAATGTTTTGGTTTTTAAATAACTATAGAAGATTTAATTTTATTCATATATGCTAGCTTGCTTTGTAGTTCAGAAGGGCATCCATGTCCTTCAATGAATGTGGCCACAGATGCCAGCAATATCAAACCTATGACTATAATTTCATACTTGTATCACTCCTCAACAACCTATATTTCAAAGGACTTTATATATTTTTCAAACAACGGAGATAAAATTTATGAAAAGTTCAATGATTTTGCTAGTCAGCATACTAGTTTCAGATCAAAAAAAACCCAAAAATTCAATGAAAATCATCATGAAAGTAGGGAACAGTTATACCACAGTATTATTTCTACTTTAATGATTTTCAAAGATTAGCAGAAATACAAAAATACATTATACTATACTAATGATTAGTTCTCAGACCAAACAAAAGGTAGTGACATACACTCTTTTACAAAAAAGAACAAATAAAATTAATTCTGTGGATAGCATTTAAAAAGACAAGGTGAGTGTCTCTACTTGGGACAAAGTGAAGGTATGGCTACACCGCAGAACAGCAGATGAAATTACATTCACCTGCTAGAATGAAGACATAACTATCACAAGGATTCAAAATTGGGAAGATTATACTATCTTCTATTAATACCATCTGCGAGGCAATGACTTTGAAAGGCTATTATCAAAGTGCCACCTTATTTCTGGTTTGGTATTTTAACAGCATTCAAACAGAAACACTACGTGCACGTACTAGGTCGACAAATAAATCGGTTACAGGCAGTTTCTTAATGCTTCAAAGTTACTGAAAACCAAACCCCATAGTATTATTTGCTCATCAGTAATTTATCCAAGATAACTGCAACACAGGACATGTGTGTCTTTCATTCTTGGGTCACACTGCTTTTACAGTTCCTACAACGAAGTACATATCTCAAGATTTAAAAAAAAAAAAAAAAAAAAAAAAAAAATCAGTGAATAGGAAATCCTGGAATATTCCCTCAAAAACAGATCCTTTGCTTTACCAAACTTCAGTACATACCAGTGTTGGAGAATTTTGATCTGGCCAAAAGGATTCAGGAACAGGCCAATGACCTATAGGAACGCCAGTTTTAGGGTTTGGTCTGACATAAATAAGTTTGTGACAGCTGTGCCAAGGTTGGGGTCCAAAGGGTCTAGATATATCCACCTGCCCATCTACGGGATAAAAAAAAGTTTTATGAGTCAAAACTTAAAGAATATTAAACAATTTCTGTGAAGAGCTTAAGAACTATACCCTCAGGGAAGCCCTTCTTGCAGTTAATATTATTTCTAAGAATAGCAGATAGTTGTCAGTAAACACTTCCGCAAAAACCCAAAACTATGAGAAACCAAATAAGCATTGGATGCTTACAGGATCAGAGCTGAGAAAGCCAATTATCTGGAACCCTTCATAATAATCAGTTTCTTTCTCCTCCCATTGTTATTAACAGACAACCTTCAAATCTCCATGCATAAAAAACCCCACCAATACAGAAAATTAACACTGCCAGACTTCTTATTGCAGCAAAGCAAGATTCAAGAAGTCCCACAAACACTACCCAGTAACATCCTAAAGAAGGACCTAGCTCAGCCATTTACTATGAGGTTAAGGCTGCAGTCATATTTGCTATTTCAACTCTTAAGCCACTTTACTATATTAAACAAAAAACGGTAAGTGTATAAATCCACAGTATTTCCACATCAAGCTATTTACGTTAGTTGATTGAAAACTACTGCTTAAAACTCATGAACCCATTTAACTATGCTTGACATGAACAACTGCATTTAAGACTACCTGAGTAATATAACCAAATGTAAAGGTTTTACATAGTGTCTAGCAGCTATAGCCAGTACTTTGAAAAAGTACAACAGAATTTCAGACCTAGCAGGTCCTTTTTGTAGTAATGTCTTTAAATTGCAACAGTTTTCCACTTACTTTGGCAACTATTACATTAAGTTCACTGAACTATATTGATAGTCATCCCTGCCATTTGATATTACAGTGTAAAAAATTTCAAGTACCATCAATTGGTGAAGGATCTGGTCCAGCTTTTTCAAAATTTATTACCACTCCACTTTGCACTTTTTGCACCAATGACTCAAGACACTGATTCAGCATTCTTGGAGAGCACACACAATATGATCGACCTAGAACAAAACAGCCAAGGTTAAGATTGTTCGGTGTTTCTGCCCTTATTTTAACTTGGATCATTTAAAACTGTTCACCCGCCACACACACTGATTTATGTATGGATAACTGATTTAAAGCTTCTCCCAAACACTCCCTCTTTGTTTAAGAAGCAAGGCAGCCTAGTGAAGCAGTGACAGTGTTACATGCACCTCACTGGAAATGTTTGGGTTTTAGCCCCTTAATGACTTTAACTCAAACTCTTAGTTGCATACATGGAAAATGGGCTCCCCCTTGTGACAGATGCCAACACTTAACTGTCCACAAATTTCAGTCAAAAGCACTGTACAGCCTATAGTCCAGGCCTACACGACAGTCAGAAAGCAGTGGAATGAAATCCTTCTGGAATGCTTTTTAAATCCCTTTGTTTGCTCTCTATCACATCCCCTCTGATGCGTCAGAAGAATCATTATGTTTTTAATATGTGACGTAATCAAAAACTTTTAAACACAAATGATAAAATTAATGCCCAAGTTAGAAATGATATCCGGAATATCATTTCAAAGACATTAAGAATATGAGTTATGATGGAGATAAAAGTATCAATTTTGCAGAATAATTATGCATTCTGCATTGCAGAAATTCCACATTGCATTTTGCATTCCTTCACTTTTCACTTGTTTAGTTGACAGGAATTTAGCAAAACTTTACTGCAGAACAGACTCAATTCTTAGAATTTCTAATTGTGATACCAAGGTGTATGAAAAAAAAAGTAAGTTTTCTCTTCTAAAAAACTGCTGAAGAAAGTAGATTCACATTCTTCCAAGACAGGTTACATTAAATTGTCTGTAGCTTTAATGCAATAAGTGCCTTTAGTTTTATTATATCAGAGTTCTGAGGTTTTACAAGTAATATAAGAACTTAGAAATACTTCCTGCATGACACATATATGATTAATAGAGCTAAACTGAATTCATTTTCATTTTCAAAAGTATTGATTTGTCAAAGGAAACCAGGGCACTCACCTCCTGTGACTTCACACATAGGTGTGATTGCAGAGTCATCCACCGGTACCCCTGTCATCTGCTCCGATTCCGGTGCTGTAATACCAGGTAAACGAAGAACCAAAGCAAATAACCTCTGATCCCATCGAAAGGGTTCCTTAGTCAACTCACTTCCAGGTAAAGGGGAATTGAGAGGTAAATGGAGCTGAAAAGGAATTTAAATCTCTGAATATACTACTTAAAACAAATAAAATTAATCTTACATAGGGATTGCAATTCACTCTATATAAACACACTTATAACATCTCCACAGATATATATAATTTGATTCAGGTACTGTACATTACAAGCAAAACACCCATCATTTAGTCAGCGCTTCAAATATTTCAAGGCAACATGATGCACAAAATTGAGAGTTACAAACCAAGTGGGAGCAACTACTTTTTAAAACCAATCTACACTTCATAATCAATAGAATATTTTCTTTAAAATTTCAGCAGTAAGAACTACTTCACTGCAGCGTTCTTTTGTTCAAACAATTTTATGCAGAACAGGCCCATTCTCAGCTCAGTCTTTTCCTCAGTTCTTCAAGATAAAAAGCACAACTGAATGAAAAGCTAGTGTTAATCTAAGACTCCTGCAGAAGAACTGTAACTTGGGTATAGTTACTCAGAAATATCTAGCTGCCAGGATCTCCTACTCCAAATAACTCAGCTTCAACAAGTGAACTAATGTGGTAGTTATATTTTAGAACCAGAAGGCAGAGGTTTTACATAACATGGGTATATCCCACAACTAAACTCATGCCTGTGCTTTAAGTGAAAAACAGAGATTAAGATTAAAATCAATACTGAAATGCAAAATGAGGTCTCACTTTTAGGTAACAGAAAACAATAGCCAGAGCTACCCACACAAGGAAGAATTGCTTGCTATGTGCCATTGTGTTGCCTCTGTCTGCAAAGAACTACACAAAAGTCTTAGTTCAGAATATTGAAGATACCATCCAGGGACATAAAATACATGGGAGCATTTCTTTTTGCTTTAATTCACAGAAAGACAGTAAAGAGATTCAAATTTCAGGCTTCAAGCATGCTGCACTAAAGATACAGCAATGCTCAGGATATTTTTATTAACCACTAACAGCAACCACCAGAGAGACTAATAGAACATCTAAAATTCCCAGGGTTAGCGGTAGTTTTATAGCTAGTTAGCTGAAACAAGAGGGGGGAAAAAAATTAAAAAAAAAAATAAAATCAATACTTTAGCTTCTAATGGACAGCACACAGCATCCAGAAGACTCCAGCCTCTCTTTTTGCATCCAGGTACCTCAACATAGAGATCAGTGGGGAAAAAGAAAGCTTATCACAACATTCAACTACAGAAGCCCTGAACAGGTAAGACTAGACTTATAATAAGTAATTACAAATTTCAGAAAAATTTGATAGATTCCTGACTGCCAGTACAAGCAAAATTCTCATTTCATCCGGAGCACCGCAGCCATAAAGGGGGGAAAAAGTCCCCAAAGCAATGACTCAAGTAGTAGAAACAGTTCCATTACCTAGATAAATACAAGGGGGTTAAGCACAAAAGCTGAAGCAAACTCAACACTTTCTCAAACGCTTTCCTTTTCATGCAACATTCAAAAAATCCCAGTTCTCAGTCTCAATTCCATGCTAGCAAAGGAAACTACTAGTCTGTTCCAAAACTTTATGCAAGTCCACAAAAGCACCCATAATAAGTTAGCTTCATTTTTAGTTCATAATGAAATGATTAAGGAGTTTGCAACAAGCCATTGAAAAAGGTTTTTTTGTTTCCTTGCTTTCAAGAGATGAACTTGAAAGCATTAAATCCAATTTCCAAACTGGAAACCTCAGCTATTTCTATTTACATAATTGAAAGCATCTCATATTGGGAAAAATACATATCTTTGTGTTTGAAAAATAATCAATTTATTGATACAATCTCAAAGCCAGGAATAAACATGACAAACCCACTCTCGTAACATGTGAGCAAGAATCAGAACACTTTGGACTTTTCAGTGCACCTGATGCTTCCCTCCTGAATTTCTGCTTTTGCTGATGCAAGCAGAGAGGGCATGTGAGAAGAGCACTATTTTCCCCAATATTTCACGTGAAATTGGTCAAAGAGCACTCAGCTATGTACCTGGTTTATTACTGATTCACATGTATGTCTTTCCCCTTTTCACACAAAGAGCCAGCAATGCCTGCCTGGCAAAGGAAATTCAGTTAAAAGACTGTAAAAACTCAATTGCAAGCATTACACTGTCCTCACTTGGGGCTATTATTAAGAAATGCCATTCACCAAACTTTCTTACTCAGATCTGACTGAACAGAAAATTTAGTATCTCTGAAGAGATAATACATTTCATCTGCAAAACATACCTATGTAAAAGCACTCTTTTTCTTCAGGTAGCATATATACATAATTTAAATATACATATATTTAGATATTTATATTACATATATATAAATATAAGTATCCCATTGGACACTGCACCAACACCATCCTGAGTTCAGTTTATCTCAAACTACAAAATCTTTCTTTGGCTCGGTTATATTGAGAGAACCCCAAAACCAAACATTACTCAGGGTCAGGCCATTGCATTATGTACATATTACTATCAGAAGTGTTTTCAAACTATAAGACCAAAAGCCATCAGCATCAAAGTCAAATGTCCTCACTTTCTTTCTCACAGTTTAATTCCAGTTAAATTTAACATCCATGTTACCAGAGAAGTTACAGATTCAAACCAGGCCTCATTCTCCACAGACATTAGTAACTTGGTCTTCTCACCTCCAGTTACTTTTTTTTCTTTTTAACTGGTATTGTATTACCATAGCAACTGCATACCTAGCAGAAAATAAAATGGGCCTAGAAATGTGCACCTTGCATTTCGTTCCTTTTTCCCCACGCATATTTCAATATGAAGGCATGCACATCTTTTCCTCTTTGTCCTTCATATTGGTTGTTGAGAAAAAGATAGACTGAACAATTTAAAGGGAAGTTATTTACCAGTGACGGTCTTCAACATGTTGTCTATAGATAATCCCACAAAAATGTCCTCCCAGCTTAGTACTAAAAAACAGCTGGTCTGTCTCAACACTAGTTTGTAGGAGCACACACAAACCCTAACATTCCCAAATGCCATAATGCTACAATAAGATAGCAGGGTGTGCCTTACGCTGCCCTTCCCTGCCTTTAAATCCACTAAAATGTTCAAGAACTGAGCGAGGTTGAAGAACAACCTGTTACTGAAGAGATCTTGAAGAATCCTGTGTTATAGGTGAGCAGGTCTTTTGTTTATTCTGAGTCCTTGTTCCTACATACGTTTATACAATCATAAGAAGCTGCACAGTCTAAAACCCTCAAAAAATATCAGAGGATCCTAGAGACACTAGGCTGAATAAAAGCTAGATCAGCAACAGAGAACTCTGCAGTGGCATGGTAGTTGGTGAAAGACTGCAATGCTCTTCTGGCAATGACTGCACATACAGGCTCATACATTACAATGGCAGCGCAAACACTGCTTAAGCTTTAATACCCAGCTAATTACAGGCAGCTCCATGCTGGGAGCTCACAAAATGTTTTTACACTATTAGGTACTCAATAAAAATATCCATACAGAGACGGTCAACTACTTTGTCCAATCTACGTGGAAATAACCTTCCTTGCAGGCTTTTCTGGTACCCATAAAAAGACAAGACACATCTAACATTCCAAGCAAATGCAGCATTTCATCCTCAGAGGACTGAAGGACTAAGAATGAACAATAAAATTCAAGCCCAGCTGAGAAAACAAGCCCTGGATAGACTGAGAAACTCTACTTGGAGTTAACAACAGCATTATGTTTTCCTGTCTTTTTCCATCCAATCATATGCATTATAACACAGACATAGAAAGTCACAAATTGTTCTTCCATAGGAAATAGGATCACAGAGAGACGCCAGGTCAACTGACACACCATGTCAATGACATGATATACTTGGCCATTCTGATGCCAGCATTAACCATGAGCAAGGGTACACCCAGCTGATAGTTACACAGAATTCACACATCAAGAGCTCCGCGGCTCAGTGCTAAATGTTGCGATCCCGGCAACTGCTGCTAACAGGAATAACATGGATGAGGAAGGACGGGAACATAGATCTAGCGAGATCTGACACATATTTCTTGCAGAATTTGTTTGGAAATCAAGATTTTTAGCTGGAGGAACTACAATTAAAAATATCCCAGCGGGGATACAAGATGACCTAACCCTGGATGCGAGATGATCAATGTGACAATGCCAAACAGTTGTATGACGAGACAAAAAAAAAAAAAAAAAAAAAAAAATCACCAATTCATCCTATAACAGTCTCTTATAACTGGAAGATCGGAAGAATGGCAACACACAGAAGCCAAGCAGCATTGCTCATGCTTTTTGCTTGCAAAATCATTCACCAGAACGTATCAACTGGTCAATAACCCAATTTCAGTCTTGCAAACAGGAGCCTAATGCTTCCTCTTAAAACAGAGGGTATATATAGAGAAGAAAAGGGAAGATAGCCCAGCAGCTGCTAAACTGGGGAAGTATGACATTTTATTTCGTAATATAAAGAGGAATAAGAGAACTTCCCTCAAGCAATTAAACACTTGTTAAAGGAAAGATCGGGAAAGGGCTAAGACCAAATTTCAGGTATCAGGCCAGAAGTGAAAGCCATAGGAATCCATAGCATGAGACCAATAATAAATGAGGGTATTCCAACAGTATGAGCTGATCCCTTAAATTATGCCTGGGACAAGTGAATCCAGGGAAGAATCTGGTCAACATGCCATGCTGAATGTAGAACTGATGCTGGCACTCTCCAGTACATTGGCACTGGTGCATTAAAAGTCAGTGCCAGAAGGAACAGGACTGAAAATCCTACTAACTTGTGCTGGTGGAGATTATAATTGCATAGACTGCATCATCTCTGTCTTCAGTCTGAGGAACCACATACAACCAGAGACAAGGTAGTGCTGAATAGGTAAGGCTCTTATCTGCAAAACTCATATTAAATTCCACAAACGAAGAGGACATCTGAAGAATTCAGCAAGAGCTCTGAAACAGGGTTTAAGCTTGACTGCTTCACACTAGGGCAAATGACAGTGTTCCCATAGTGATAAAGCTGATTTCATTGGTAAGAATAAAATGTTCATCTGACTGACAAAGTTTTGAGAAAACTTGCCTCCAGGTTCCACGCTGGCTTCACGGACTTTCCAAAACACAAAGTTCTGTTGATTCTCTTGTATGTAAGTTTAAAAGAACTAAAAATATACTGCCTTAGCCCATGATAAGATGTTTATACAGAAAGCGAAAACACTGTTGTCATGGCCAGTGGGATATCATCACTTCCAACACCAACTCTGAGAAGTCTCTCCGAAGTCAAACCAAAAGAACAGAAGAGGGATTTGAAAGTGACCAAAAAGCTTTGTTATTGAACAGAAGAGCAACAACAGACTTCCTTATCTCCAGAGTGGTGTTACTGTATTAATTCTGCTTCCTTTCTGGATGTCCAACTTGAGAGGCAACTGTAAAGGATGCTCAAGCTACATTAAGAAAAATTCCAATCAATAGGTCACATGTTGACAAAAGCAAAATATCATCCCTGAAAGACATAAGCATCCTTGGATGCTTTGTTCCCCTGCTCTTTGATAGCATTAAGGATGTTCCTACTGGTACAGCTATGGCAAAAGAGAAAAAAAAAAATCACATCCATTGCTGGGTATGAAATACATACCCTTTAAATACATACAGAAGAGCACTCAAAGAAACTTGCATTTTGTCTTGCAGGAAGTAAGAGCAGTGGTAACTTTCAGTTCCTCCAGAAGGCAATTTGATCATTTACCAACAAATCATTAGTACAGCAGATTCTGAATCTCTAGAATGTAGTTTAACAA
This sequence comes from Fratercula arctica, assembly GCA_947846985.1. NCBI lineage: Eukaryota > Metazoa > Chordata > Aves > Charadriiformes > Alcidae > Fratercula > Fratercula arctica. The sequence continues at coordinate 29,650,120 of CANTUZ010000001.1, read as the reverse complement.
TCATCACAGCATGTAAGTGTCAAATTTGGCCTGATCATGACACTAACACTCGGGGCATAGTGCACAGTTATCAGTCAGCACCGGTCATGAGGCAAGCTTAAATTTAGTAGATTAAAGCAGTCACTAGAAAACGCATTTTCTCAACATAAGTTACAACAATTTAAAGGTGTGAATCTGTGACCAAACAGTTACCTGACTGTAAGAAAATGTCTTCTTGTGAAGACTAAAGTGAAAAAGTTGTACCTATATTTGAAGAAAAAGGAACACAAAAACTTGCTACCTATAAAAAATCCTGACTCTTGCTGTAACAAAAGCTGCTCATGACAGCCAATAGAGCTTTCTTACCTAAATCATTTGGATAAATGACCAAGATGAATGGAAATGTAACGTAAAATCATAAAACTGTGTACATTAGAAGGGACATGCAAAGCTTATACAGTCCAGAGACTTCTGACTGCTCAGGGCCTCGTCCAACACAGTTTTGAGCACCTCCAATAATGGAGACCTCACAACCACTGTACAACCTAAGTCAGTGCTCAATCACCCAACACAATTTTTTTATTGATATCCAATCAGAATTTCCCAAGGTACAATTTGCAGCTGTTGTCTCTCATGTCAGCCCTGTGCACCTCCAAGAAAAGCCAGACTCCCTCCCCCATTAAGCTGTTGCAGATGGTGGTAAGACAGCCCCCACAGGCTTCTCTTCCAAAGGCTGAACAAATCCAGTTCTCAGCCTACACCTAGATGTTATTCTAAGATGCTTCACTCCCTGAGCGTCTTAGTGTCCCTCACTCCGGGATGTCAATGTCAGATTTTACAAGCAGTCATCTGACAGCAAAGTAGTTGCTTGTTCTCAAGAAAGGACTTTCACAGCTAAGTGATTACCCAATTAGCTATTAAAAAAAACCCAAAACAGTATTCTGCTGCTAAAAGCACTAAATGTTGTAGAAGGCTCTAAAAGTGTCACACCACCCTCTAATTAACACTTGCTCACTTACAATCACTGTAAATATGAGGCTGCTATTCTACTCAGTATTTTGGCCCACACACAATCAATCACTGGATTAAGCTGAAAATAGTTTATTGGGTAAAAAAATATTATGAACATGAGGTTTTACACAGACAATCTACTTGGTATCATGGATCCAGGCATTCTCTTCAGTTACTGGCTATGTCTATTTGTTAGTAGTCCACATAGAATTATCAGGTCTTTCAACTTTCTTCCCCTAAGTCAGATACATTACAAAAACACTCAAATACCACTTCCCATACAAACGACTTCTGTAAGTGTTGTGAGAATGCGATATAAAAGAATACTAGGAGAAATCTGAGTACCTAATGGCCAGTGATGTACAAGTTAATCTGTATAGTCAAGTGTGGTTTACCACATGGAAAAGTCCGAATTGTCCCCTTAAGCTTTAGGACAGACCTTTAGATATTAACCTTTTCCCCGAAAAGGGATTTTTTGTTGTCGTTTGTTTTTTTTTACTACTGCATGGAACAGGCACTGAGATGGTCAGACCAACCCTATCCTTAATGACCTCTTCCATCTTTTTAAGGAAAAAATTTCAAAGTGGCCAGTAAGTTAAAGCAATTCAGTGCCTCAGCATTTGCTATAGATCTGAGTTTGCCAGATGTCTCAGCAGATACTCCAATATATTAAGATCTGGTGTTTTAAACTGCTCTACAGATTTACTTTGAAATACATTTCTTTAGCTCTTATCTTGGATTATAAGGACATAATCAATTTGATTATAATCACTTTAAGAGCCCAGTGTGAAAGAAGTACATATTTCACATACTCCCTAGTGGCCACATCCTTTGGGAAATCACTACATTAATTTGGGTCCATACATAAAGAACTTCTACCTAGACCAGTTAAAGGCATACATGCTTTACAGAAATCAATTTCCTCTGCTAATGATTTTGAAAAGCCATGAACAGAAATAGTGAACTGAGTCTACTAAACCAGCCAACAGTTGTACTACATGCTTCTGTCATGTGTGATAAGGAAAAAGTGCTATTCAGATTTTTGTAGTACTATTGCATAAATTACCTCAAAATAAAAGAAAAAAACATGCAAGGTTAAGCTATTCACGAGCGTACTTTTGAGGAGTCATTTATGCTTCTATTATAAACAGTATTCTAGCACAAAATTTAGTACACAGCATTGTAAACAGAGGTCGGATCTTACCTCTTCCTGTATCCCACTGGTAGTAGTTAATTTACTTCCATCAGTAACTGTTATAATTATTGCTGGCTCCAGAAAAAAGGGGTTTCGTCCCTATGGGGAAAAAAATCAATTTCATTTAAAATGCTGTAACAAATTCAAAAGCTTCTGTTCAGTCATTAAACGGCCACTGATACTCACCAACAAAATGATGAGGCCTGAAGTACTATACAGTACATAAGTACTATGTGCTATGGATTTCAGTCTTTTTGCAGTTAGGCCATATAAAGCTAGACACTTAATATATCTATATTCAATAAATGCATACAAAAACATGGCAAAAATGCTTAACATGGGACTTGAAGAAAAATGTGTACTGCAGTATTCTGACAAACTAGCAGCTGTTTAGAGAAGCAACTGTCTCTTTAAACCAGAGATACTTCCAATTCCCCCTATCCTAGGGCTGATTTTATGCATCATTCCATAACTGTGACCAACTAAAGCCTTTGCATAGTATCTTGTGATCATGTTCCCGGGGTTGAGAGCAAATACTCACATGTTTTAAGGAAAAATCTGACATGAATAGTACCAGTTACATTTTGACCAAGGTGGTTCAACCATGCATGCAAGACTTCAGAAACAAATACTTGAAAAATAGATACACTTTCTATATGAATCATTTAAAATAGAAACACATACAAGATAAAACATTCTGTGATCCCACCAAGACATTCAACTAGTTTAGCGGTATCAAAAAAAAAAAAAAAAACCCAAAACCAAAAACAAACAAAAAAAAAAAACCACAAAAAAAACAACCTTGGTTTGCTATTGGCACTTCTTTTTCCTCCTGCCAGCACGCTAAGAGCCTTCTGTCTCTCCTGAAAAAGGGGATACCAAAGTAATCCATGCACATGTCAACTCCAAGCCCAGCAGCACATTCCACTCTAGCTAAAGACCGACTGGATAAAAGCCACCACAAGCTTTGCTTTAGTGGGTCCTACTCTCCTCCTATTGCTAAGCTTAAGGCCTCATTTTTCTTCTTCAGAAAACAATAAAGAAAACAGTAAAGAAAAATATAACTAGACACACAGTCTAGTTCTGCTTATAAAGACAAGCTATCTCATGAATGCTTGTAAATTACTCTTAAAAAGACGGAGAGAGAACTAATAGGTTTTAAGAAAAAGACCTTGTAAATCGATTTTTTAGAACCCATTTAATATAAAAGATCACCTACTAATTGTGTGCTTAGAACAGAAATATCACCTGACAATTTGAAATACATTTGGTGATGGGTGTCCAGTTTGAAGTGGCAGCACCTCATTTACAGTGATCGGTAATTTACTATATGCCAACAGAAAAATTAAAAAGTTATTTGCTCAATATTTTCTCAAACCTTAGTGAAAATCCTAAAATGTTCTTTTAAAACAGCATACCATTGCGACAGACCAAAAATATTCAAAAATAAAATTAAACAGTGAAGATCAATCTTTCCCATGAAAGCAAAGCTAATCCAATTTGAACAATTACTCAAAAGAATTTAAGGACTCTCAAAATACACTCAATTTTAATTAAAATAATTTCCTAAGAATCTTTAGCCTTATTTAATTCTGAAGAACAGTTATGGCATGTTATTCTGCCAACTAGTAGTTCACCACAACTGCAAAACCTCAGCTGGAAGCTAATTACATTGCACTGAAATAATATTGAAAGCAGGGTTTCTAACTAGAGGAAAAGGATATTATTCTCATGAATACTGAACATAAAAATACTTTAAACCTATTGCTAATAAATAATCATAAAAATCAATTGACAATTGATAAAAATAACAAGGTTTTAGTTTTAGAATGTTATAAGCAATGATCTTTAGGTCAATATTATGGTCCCATTTGAAATATAAGCATTGAAAATATAGTCTCTGGCAACCTCTATTATCCAGATATTCTTACTATCTTAAACAGTTTTTTGTACCTCAACTATAAGCTTTACCAATTTTACCCATCTAAAATTTAAACCTTAAATTTAAACACTTTGGGCTCAGAATTATTATGAAATTATAAGGAAGGAAATGAGAAATTCTAAGCTTGAGACACCCCCTCCCCCCCCCCCCCCCCCCCCCCCCCCCGAAAAAACATCTGAGGGAGATATGACTTCATCCTCAGTCTGTCTTTCATAATTTCACAACTGTTTTACCTGTACGATGGATGATTTCCAACATACCAGTCAAGAATCAACCAATATAGCAACATATTTACAAAAGCAAGAAACTCTTTTTACCAGAACAATAACAACATTCATTTGTAGCCAGCGTAACAACTGATTTGAGAACTTCAGACCCCAAAGACAAAGTAACTCACATTTCCACATGTATCATCTACAGGATAACTGTGGAAACACTAGCAGTGCCCTGTTGCAGAGTGCTTCACACCTGTTTAAGTAATAAAGGAAAGTTTCCCCTTGAAATCTCTTCTTCACTAGCTAGATGTGAAGATACAGTAACCTTGAGTTCATCAGCTCATCAAAACAGCTAAGTATTATGCTTTCCAGAAGGAATTTAAGAAATCAAGTCACAGAGTACACAATTCACCACTGAATTATTTAAAGAGAAGTGAACAGAGCTGAGTTCACTTAGTTGCACTCGGGTTCATAGCTCAATGCAATTTAGAAACATGAAACAAGTATCTACCTTCCACCTAAAGGAGCAGAAACATAATTAGAATATATCAAGGAAGAACTTCAGATGAAATGTCTGTTATGGAGGTTTACTATTTTTGGCTAAAAATTTCCATGTCATTAATTCTTAAAGAACACCACTGACTCTTCTGACCCTACTCCTTACCTTAGCTATATGAAGGCATACAAAAACAGTATTGTCAGGTACTCCTTCTTAAAAAAACAAACAAACAAATAAAACCAAAACCAACAACAAATTACTCTTATTTATATAAGATCTCAAAACTCCGAGATGCTTTAGTAAATTTGGCAAAATGAAATTCCAGAAGACTTACACTTATCAATTTTTTAAAATAAACTTCAGCAGTTTTGTCAATTAGCGTTTTAGAACTCTATTTCAATCTAATCAAGTTATTTTCTATTGCTCTTCCTTTAGAAATATACTATTTAAATACAACACTATGAATTTACACATCTTAGAAACATCATATTCTTCCAAAATATGTAGCAACACCAGAGTGGATGCATACGTGGATGCATATGAAATCAATTCAGCACAGCTCAATTATTTTAGTCATTTTAGTTACACAGTGAAACAGTGAGTGACAGAGCACACATTACCAGCTCTTTGGCAGCTTACAGGTATGCTGGAATGCACTGGAAATCAGCTCAGCATACCAAGGTGTAAATAATAAGCCTGTTTACAACTTACTCTGAGAACCAACTAATGACCATGAGGTTTTCTTTATTTCAAAAGCAAAAATAATCCAGCAGCTAATTTTAGTATCATCTTACATTTCCACAAAGGAAAGTCAAAAATAGAAAGCGTGATACCCTGAGTTCTTAAAGTAAGTAGGGTAAAGATCAACTGAGCCTCAGTACCAACACCTTGGGAAACATAAAGGCATCACTCAATTTAAGCTAGCATTATATGGGCCTATTCTAACAAACGTACAAGCAAAGATACTTCTGTTCTCGTGTTACCTGTTTTCAGAGAGATTATAACCACTGATAGTGTATAAACACTTTAGAGCCTAGAAACTCAACTGCTGTGGCAGTTTGGGTCCTAGTTTACTACTCAGGCTACACTAAATTGAAAAGTTATTTTCAAGTTTTATTTTAAACCCTTATTTTTAAATAGATTTGCTTATAAACATGTATTTTGGAAAACTTAAATAATATTACTTATTTTTCCAGCTGAAAATTCAGTGGCAACCAGCTCCCACAGGGACTTCATCTAATTGCGTCATGTAGGCAAAGTGGCTCATTTGGTATCCTTTTCAGTCTAAATAGCTGCTAGAGTAGTCTGACTGCAAATTCTTTTCAATAATACCCTTTTTCCCTCTGAAGGTTTGTAGCCATGGTGAAAAAAGCACTAAGCAAGAAGGACCTAAGGTTTTAATGGCTGACCATGCTGTCCAACTACCAAGTATCATAACATGGTACGTACAAGAGGGTTTTTACATTCGTCTGCAATCTGCATTTTCAACGACAGATATGCACCAAGGAGACAAAAATACCCCACATACCTCTTTTTGAAAGAAAGTTATTTAAAAATCAGCATCAATCTTGCAAGTTTGCTAAAAAGGCACAAGCAAGAGATTCAAAGGCTTAGAACTAACCTATCTGTTATACAACACGCATTCTTTTGAACAATTTGACAGCTTCACGACTATTTGTTCCAAATCACAAAGCAGCTCAGCTACATTGGTTGCCATTTCTCCAGCCTCCAGCTGAAGCAGTTCTGTACTCAAATACAAAACAAATAGAGAGCTGTGAGCACGTGAGCTCCGTGCTGCTCACACGGGGTTGCAGTAAGAGGCACCCTCAGCCCACCCCAGCCTGTGGGATGTTCTGAGAGGGATCCCCAGATCCAGCCAGTAGTGTATCACATTATCAAGACACATTATTGTCTGGTTAAGACTCTCAAAACGAAGAATTCACTTTCATAGGCAAGTAAGCTTAGCAACATGTTTCAGCATGACTGATTAATACATTAATGGATGATTATTTTTTTTCTTCTTCAAAGTGCACAGGTAAAGCAATTCAAGAGCTATTGTGACCTTTAGATGTGCAAGTATACACTACTACACATGCAGTAAGAGAAAATTTATTTAAGACTACTGTTATCTCAATGCACACATTTAAATATTAAATTTCAGAGTCAGTAGTCTTGAAAAAACTTAAGAAATAGCTGAGGTAAAAACATGACCAAAAAACGCCAAGTCAGAGACTAAAAATGACATGTTCAACAAGCAACTTCTATAAAAAGAAATAAGTATTTAATAGTACAAAAGCTTCATGCCCAAGAAAGGCTAGAAGTTGAAAATAAATGTAAACTGAAATAAAGTGCGTATTTTTAACAGAGCACATTACTAATCACTGGAAAAAAAAACACAACACAACACATTTTCAGATCACAATCGAATGTCTAAAAGATACACTTTCATTTCAGTAAATCCCAACATTTAACAGAAGTTCTATTGCACATCCATCATACATTACATTGTCTCAGCAGAGCCTTTTTATTTTCAGAAGTATCAGCCCTCACTGCCAGTAAATTTAGTCATCTGTCCAGGAAATAAAAAAGCGCACTATCAGTTTTTTCAATTCAATCAGGTTTTTTAAAATTTAAAAGGTCAAGATGCTCATAAATGCTCATGAGAATCTGTGGGCAACTATTGTTCAAAAACAATAGGTTAAAATTAAATCTAAAGTCAAAATGACGACAAAATTATTAGCTTTAAAGCTATTTTTTTAAGCTGATGATAGCTAAAAAAAATACCAAAACACTGAGGCTGAATTTCAACAAACTAAAACAGATTGTCCAAATCCATCATAGTTTTCACTTACTTTTTATATCTTAGGAACTTCAGTTATGCTTTAGCAAAATCATGAAATGTCTAAAACATTAATCTAACATTTATTAGAGACCTTCCCCTTCCTTGCTCAAGGCAGAACACTATCAGTCAAGTACACAGAAGTATTTAACAGCTGCTCTATGCTCTGATACTCAGCGACATAAGAACTGTAGCATCTTGTGCAACTTCTTCCTTGTCCCACTTGCATATTCAGCTATTTTGACTATTTTCTATTATCCCTGCAGAACCAAGCAACGTAGTTGAGGAGACCTATAGAATCAATTGTATTTTATGCATTCAGACAATTGTTTCCCAAGCACACACACAGTTGAATACACTGGCATCATAATAGTATTCCAGTGAATTCATAATTGGTAATATACCTCTTCACAAAAACTACTTGTCCCTTAAGATTTTTTCAAACATATGTAGATATGTGCAGTAATCATGCACATATATGTACACACTAAAGTACTCAGGAATTAATGTGCTTTCTACTTTAACAGATTAGTAAATTCTTTCCTACTACTTGATAAGAAACAAAATGTCTTTAGATGGAAGCCTTCCCAGATGAAGTTATGCTGCATATCACTTAATATTTAGCACAAACACACTATTAATCTCTGTGACCTACTAGAGCGCAAGCAAGAATACACTCGGGGAGAAAAAGAGCGAGAAGGACAGTCAGGTTCTACCAGAACATTCACTTTTATTAATAAATCTGACTTCTCACAGGATATGCCACACGAGCTCTATGATTCTGTGGCCAGACTGAGAAGTACAGCACCTCTGAACTGTATCATGGTGTTACCCGGGTGACTGAACCTGCACGATAACAACAGCTTTGAAACTATATTTATTTGTTATGGCCGTTTTAGAATACAAACTGACCCCATGAATGGGAACCACTTAAGTGTCAGAGAGTCTTCTGTGATTTCAGCCTAAACGAGTAAGAGCTGAAGAACATACTGGAATTCTGTATGGGATTAAGATCTCCGACAAGCCAGGCTTCATACACAAAGAAAGTTGCTAACTCATCTCTGCTTTGCTGTCTGTAAGACTGTTATATATTCCCTTGATGCTGTTGATTACTCAATAGATAACGCAGTTTTGCAGTAGTAGCAATTCTGTCCTACTAGTAGATGATCAGGTATTTGTAGAGCGGATATATTTCAAGATCGCTTTCAGAAGCCTCAGAAGTTCAATGAAAGCTACACTAACCAGTGTGAGTTTTACACAGGATGTGCTTTGAAGCCTGTTATGAAGTTTTCAAGTAATAAAAGCAATTTTAACATAAACCAGAAGTCTCCCTTGATGCCTGATTAATGGCAAAGACAGATGCCAGATCATTCACAGATCAGAATCTTACGAAACAACCTAATGAAACACTATTCTAGGAATTACACTACCACAAAGAAAAAATGCCCAGTGTTTTTTTGAAAGGGCTGCAGGACAGCGGGAGGATTCTTACTATTAACTCTAGTCCACAAACATCTGCAGTACGGACACATACTCTCTATCAGAAGACTGAAACCTTTTAGCTCTCCCTGCAGTACCCATGATGGAAGGACTTATGCTCTACCTCCCCTGGTAGACAGGCACGCCAGGCAGCTGGGAATACAACCTCACCCACAAAGACAGGTTTCATGAAGAACACAAGTAAATTAATCATCTGTTAAAGGTAATTTGAGAGAGCCCCTTACTAAACCCAAAAGAAGAGAGCTCTGCATCTTAAGAGGAAAATGACTGCTATCAGAAATGCAGCTGATTTAGCAGGTTTTTAGAAACTTGAAGAGTAGTCCTCCATAGTCCCAAGAACCATGAAGATCTAGTTTCTCTGTATATGAAACACTGTACACACACCGGGTGGGTAAAAACACCAAATCTCTTCAAATGAGGGATGAGAGCAAGAAACAGATTTGACAAATGCTGAAAGAGTCTGACTGAGCTCATAACTATGTACTATGAAAACACCAATTCTCAACAGCACCACTGACTCTCATCACATAGTTTTTGCTGTAGTTTTACCCTCATAAAAGGGACTTTTATAAATTGATGTTTGGCCAAAATAGCACAGGAGACTACCTCACCTACATAAACTTGTCTTTTTACTTTGTAATTGGAAAACTAGCCAGCAGAGGGGGCACAAGTTAATAAAATCTATCCTTGTTTAGGTGATTGAGTAACAAAGAGATAAACGTGAGGCGTGCTTCATTAGAATACTATCTTAAAATACACAGAAACAGGTAAAGACTTCTTTTCTAGAACTGTGTATACCTAAAAAACCCTAAATGATTGTGCAAGTACAAATAAGAAGTAATCAGTCACTGAACCCTAATCTCTTGATCTAACTCTATGTTTAATCCAAGAGTTAGTTAATGGTTTCTGACATCAGGGACAGCACATACTATCATTCCACTTCTCCCTTTTCTGCTGACAACTGGCCATCTTCTGGAAGGCTCAGCCACAAACATTCAACTGTATTACACACACACTCTCCCTTTTCTTTTGAAGCTAAAAAACAGTATTCTATCTCAAATTATTTTCTCTTTTGCAGAAGACCTTAAAAACAGAGTTTTAAGAAAGTCTACTAGAATTTATCAATGTGTGACCTCACACTTCCATTAACTCACCATCTTTTCCCCCAAGGAAATGGAAAATGCTCTTCAAGCAGTCATGACTTCTGCTACACTCATTCACACTCTGAAAGTCAGGGTATCAACGGCAACAATTTTGCAGTAAGGATGGCTACCAAAAAAAGACCTTTCCTCCATGAGGTAAGGAGATTCCAAAACCTAAATTCACCTATGTACAGGTGTCCTTCCCTGTAGGCTACAGCAAGGTTATTGTAAGCAAAGTAATTTTTCATGTCCTAGACAATTCTTTAGTTAACTACATTACAAATACCTAACAGTTACTACAAAGCCAAAGACATGCACTAATCACAGGTTCTTATTTGGAATGTCTATGGAGGATTACAAGGTCGTTACATGGTTTTTGCTTCATCCCTCACTGGCACTACAGATTAGTAGTAGATAAAATTATTTTTGCATACACAGTTAGGACATTGATTTGGTGACTGAACCTTTCTGTATTTCAGGTGACTGGAACAAATGAGTTGCAGGTTTAAACAAAACTAAAAACACAAAAAACCCACAACAAACGAAAAAAAGAAGCAGTTAGCAAAAGGTTTTCAAAGCAGAATACCAGTGCAACAGCAGACTTTTCCTAAAGCCAAGCCAGAAATTAAACTCCTCAACACTCTAGTTACAGAACATAAGAATAAGGGAGCATTCTTGAAACAACTGCTATCTCCATAACATAGGCTACATAACTTCCATTTAAGAACAGAAAATGTAAGGTATTTAAGAAAATAACTGGGATGGAAGAAGTAATTTGCTCCTAAGCATTTAAAAAAAAATAAATATCTTTTAAACAAATAATCATCTATGGTTTCAATTAACTATTGGAGCTCCAAACATATGTGATCTTATACTTGTCCTGCCCAGTCTGAAAATCCTACAGCAAAAAAAAAAATTCAAAGAACCAGTCAGATATGTCTCTATAATTAAAACTACTACAGAGACAAAACAGCTGAATTGCGCAAGAGACACTAACCCCTTTGTGCAAAAAAAAAAAAAAAAAAGGGCAAAAAAAAAGCACAAAAATATATTTAAGCACATCAGCTGCTTGCTTTGCCTGAGCTTGCAAGTTTGTGTTCTATAGGCAATGATTTCATTGCATATCCATTTTGAAACATGCAACATAAAAATTCTCTGTGCTTAGTATCATTTTCATAGATGCTCATATCTTTACACATTCTGGGTTTCCAAGTCTGGCACTGAATGTACTGCTTAAAGACTACTTAATTGCGTAACTCCAGTCATTTTGAAATTCTACTCAAACAGTTTGTGCCAAGAACAAAACCAAAACTAACTGCAATAAAACCAGAAGAGCAACCCAAAGCAGTCTGAAAAGGAGATTCAACACAAGAAGTGATCATTTTGGTACACAAAAATCTCCATACTGAATAGTGCATGTGTGCGTCAAGGAAGCATTTTTCAACTATGTTCATACTGAATGATAAAGGAATGATGAATACATGGTAGGATTTACTAAGACATCAAACTTAAAATCTCAAGATGTCTTCATGTGCCTCAATCACAGAGTTCCCAACACTACCTAAGTCAGAGTTTCAAAAATGCCAATTTAGTATAAAGGTTTGTCCTGTCTCTTTCATTTAAGAACAAATTTAATTGAGCTCTAAATAACAGATTATATAAGTGGTAACTTCTTGATTAACTTCTAAGTGCTCCAATTTAGATGAGTTCCTTGGTAAGTTTCAAAACCAATTCAGTCCTTGAATCTTCCACAATTATGTGACATTCTCAAAAAAAAAAAAAAAAAACCACAGAAAAAAGCCCAAACATAGAATGGACTTCATATACAGTGAATTCCAGCAAATAACTAAACAGTGAGGAACAGCAAAGAAATGAAGACCAAAAAGCCACTAACACTTGAAACATGTAAGCACTGATGTGACAGATACACGATAATTCCAAAAAGGGAAGAACTTAAAATTTTCCTTACATTAAATAAATTGGAATATATAAGCAGCAAAGGAACTGTGATCAAAACTTGTACCTTATTTTTAAGGTAATGGAAACCTGTCAAAAAACATGCACCTTCTCAATTACAGATTAGTAAATGAATCACTACTGAAATCACCTGAAATTGGGTAAATCAACTAACAAATCCTGGTGGTTTCTAAAGTTATTTGACTGAATATAGTAAATGCAAGCTGCTAAAAATAGGTTATATTTGAGCTTTTATAAACTTCAAAAAAAAAAATCCAAAATAACCATCCATACCAAACATAACTTTAAAGTCAGCCCCAAAGAATCTGGGTTTAAAGATGATTTTGGTCCTATTTCCTAAAAATATTTCTGAATGTTTTATTCCAAAAATAACTGACCTTGTCAAATCCTGGATCAAGTCCCTAATTACTGCAGCCTTTCTGCTTCACAGCAATGACTTTACATAGCTGGTCCTGGCTCAGTCAGTGCAATTCACAGTGCAAGCCAGGTCTCTGTTCTCCATATACTGGAGAAGGGTAATGAATATCATAGTTGCCAGCACACTGCGTAGGGAAAACACACAAAAAAACCTCAAAACACAAAACACCACCACACACACAAAAAAAAAAAAACAAACAAACCCAAAACACCCCCCAAAAAAACCCAAACACACCACCCAAGGTGAAAAACTGAAAAGAGAGTTCTATGCAAAATTCTCCCAACCTTTTTGGGGCTCATCAATCCAGAATACTAACAACCTGACTGAAAGTAGCTTACTGACTCACAAACATAAGGCAATTCTTCTGAATAACTGCCCCAAGACTCCCCCACAACTCCCTCCTGGAGTTTATCACCACTACAGCAGGAACAACTCAGCTGTTTTAAAACAGATGCTGAATGACTACAGTTCACAGTCCAGCTTATTAAGCATCTGAATCAATCACTGATTTATTTTATTACATGAAGTCACACAACTTGAAGCAAGTTTGGCACAACTGTGAGCACATGAGAGGCCATAAGTTCAGGAGCAGAGCAGGTAGCTAGGCTGGATATGTCTTGTATACCGATGCATACAATCAAGTCAGTATTCTTGGATTCAAAGTCCTCCGGGGCTTGGGGGACACTGGTGAAAGAAAGAGATGGCCACTTTTCCCTCATGTTCTGCATGCTGAACACCAAAAAAGAACATCAGGGCCCTAAACTGATTTCAGTGACAAATATTCTGGATTTGTTCAATGTAGCTTTTTGGCTCAAGGAGACATTGACAAAATGCGCAGTGTATTCAGGTAATTTATCTTCAAACATTACTACTAGATGACATCAGATTAACACCCTGTTCTCCACATGCAGTAGCAGTTACATGTAGATAGGAAAAAAAAAAACCACCCCATAAATTAAAGGAAATGGGAGTGGCTACACTGAGCAAACATCAAATGTCATTATTGGGGTAGAAGTTTCCTCGCCAAGTCAACAAGACATTAAGCATTATTTTCAATACACAAGTCTCTGAATTGCTGTCAAAACCCCATAACTAGAGACCTCATCTGCACCACAGTTCCTGCTAGACCAGTCTTCTAAAAGACCTCAGATATTAAAGACACGGAACTATGTTAGACATAATCAACACATTTATCTGCTATTCTAGTTATCTACCAGTGCAGTGCTGCAAGATCCACACGTACCACCCATATTAGAGTAACTAGAGTAGGATCAGATTTTAACAAATCCTCTTGTCCTCTCATACAGTCAGAAATCTTATATATTCAGTATCCCAATCATAGTCATTCAAGGTTCCTGACTAAGGTTCATATCATATCTTGCAGCCAGCAACTTCTTACCTAAATTCAGCTGTAGACACTAACCTAGTTCACCTACTAGAAAAAAATACCAGTGATTAAATACACCCCTTACATTTTTTATTTTTTTAATAATATATGCAGGCAATAATAAAGAACCTGAAATCCTGTTTGCTGTCAATATTCAGAATTATAATAGTAAAAATATGCCGATACATGGAAAATACTTCACGAATATGTGATATCCTTTGTAGACATCACAGAAATATACTACAGGATGATCAGAAATCTCTTATGGCTCACAGGCTAGTCCACTTTAAAAAAAATGATAAAAGATCCTTTAGTACATATGAAAGATTTATCCTAAATACACATCTAACCGTGATCTCCCATCTGCAGGGTTAATTTTTCTTTAAATGAGACTAGTCTACACTTTGGACAATTAAAATTAGCGCCATGATTACGCAATGCAAAGTGGGCATTTGATAAGAGTTCTGTATTAGCTAGATACTAACACTCACAAATTATATGAAATTCCAATCTGTTGCATAAACAACAAGTGAAAACAACTTGAAACAAGTGACAGGCAATAAGATGCTAAAAGTCACGACACGAAGTGGAAACATTAACATGCTCTTTAAGTGGGAGACGCAGAAATGGGAATATTCTATGAACTAAAAGACTCACTGCATTGTTAAAGGTACAGAATGTGCCACAAGAAAAAAGCAACAGCAAGCAAGACTCTCAAGCAACACGAGCAGTTTCAACTGAGCCTCAGCTGAATTAAAACTCAGACATAGACAACAGTAACAGCTCTTCCCTTCAAGCTTCAGAGATATGGACAGTCTACAACAGAAATACAAGACTGAATGTAATTATTCAATAAGAAAAGTGAAAACAAGCTTAAAGAGAATAAACATAACCATGGAGACACTGGGGGGGAGAAATAAATACTTGTGCTTCACACCATAACCAAACTCCTGGCTCTCTATCTGTATGTATTTGCCTTGCCTCCCTGACAATTGGCTGTGATGAAGTGCAAATACATTTCAAAAAGGCAAGAATACTTCAACTGTGGAACACATGCCTTTAAGCACCCAAATAAGAAAGCTAGTATATCCAAGGAGTCTGTAACGACCTGAGGCAAATGAACTGTTCCAGATAGAAAGTCAAGCCAAGAGATAAAATTTTGGTACACCTAGACTCTCTCTGATTACTTTTTAGTGAATCCAAGAATATCAGCCAGAGACAGACATTTGTATCATCTGCTTAAGCTTTGGCAGCACGAATGCGCTCACCCAACCCTTAAAAATCAAAACCACAATGAACATGTTATGGCACTGCCCGTTCCAAATCCAATTTATTGAAATACTGAGCACTTAAAGATTCAAAGCGGTCAAAGCATATTTGATATTCAGAACACAAGGAAGTACCTCACTTCTTTCTGCTAGTGAAACAGATTGATGAGATCATTTTCATCAGAAAAAAAATAAAGTAAGCCTGTTTTAACTTTTGAATTCTTCTTTAAAAATAGACTGGATTAGAACTAGACATGTGATTTTAAGAACACTTAAGTCTGATGTGATTATTATCATTGAGACTTTCAGTGAACTTTGTTGCTCTGGGAAGGCTGAAAGACATGTAGTTCCACCTTCCAACACAAAAAGACACTTACAACAATGCCTGCCATAGTTCTCATTAAAGGATACTATAAAACAACACTAAAAATTACAAACATTTCAAGAGCAGACAAGATGGCATATTTAAAGGTTACAGCCTAAAAAGTATAAATTAGAAGCAATATGCTTAATTTCATCGTGTAGGAGGTGAGAAAGACTGACTTTCACCAGCACTTCACATATAGATCTTTGACATAACAGGCTTATAGGTTTATGTTAAAACCACTTCTATTCCAGAGAAAACGGGAGCTTGTGAGAAATCCTTTCTTATCTGTATTTCTGCCATTACCATGCTTAAGCTTGCTATGTTGTTTTCTACTGTCTGAAATTCTCCCATTTGGTTTTGTTGAGGAAGGGGAGGGCGGCGGAGAATGGGAGAATTGCTCTAGAAGTGTAAACTTCTGCCTCTAGCAACGTAAGAAGCAAACTGCCTGTGCCACCATGCCAGCATGACAAAGCAGGAAATGCTAACCTAAACTTTGGTTCCAAATTTGGATGCACACTCAACACAGGCCATTCCAGTGCAGTGTTTATAACCCCCGAATGACAAGACAAAAGTCGTGCTTGAAGGAGTTTGACTTTTGAAAGCAAGGAAATACAGTAACAAAGCTCAAAAACCAATTGGAAAATAGAACTGCTCAACAATTTAAAGAAAACAGTACATATAACTGCAAAAGCATAACGTTTGCAGTGTTAGGGGACAATATGTGTGATTGTTGTCGATTTTTTCAAGCTCAGCAGCTCTTAGACACAGATAAGCACATAAGCAAGGAGTCAGTCTACAATGTGTCACTTAAAGCTGTCGTGTGCCTATAAGCACAATTAGACTTGATCTCCTAAGTATGCTATTTACATGTGTTTGGAATACTACTGTATTTAAGCCATTATGGCAAAACACACTGTTCTCTACAGATCAACAGGAAGTTTTACTGTGTGAAATTATCAGCAACGTTGCTACTGTAGCTACAAATGGAGAGAACTGTAAAGTAGCAGTTAACCTAAGATTAGATTCTTTGATGGTCATACACGGTATGAATAAAACCCTTGGAGAAAAACTGTGGTGTTTAAAAACAATGCCATTATATGCAGGACACCTTCCACCTTTCAGGTCAGAAATAAGTCATTCTTAATCAGTTGAATTCCAGTTGGATTTTAGTTTGCTTCAAAATTTCTTAGTTACACTTTTGTACATATGTGAAATGCACTGTAGAAAAAAAAAAAAGGCTTTCACCAAGACTGCGCACAGCTTGGTAAATCATCAAAACAGTGTTTCTTGTACAAGTCTAAATCCAGAGGGCTCCCTGTTCATCACTGTGAATGAAAAAAACCTATCCCAAGTCCACTTGGATTACATAAGCATTACTGTTGTTTTTTCTGTTTCAAAACAACTAAGCTAGTGTGTGCTTTTGTTACATCAAATTTGTTTAAAAGTCAAAAACTCATCTCTAAGCCAGTTTTACCATATCAATAATAATTATGATTCTGAAGTCTGTGCAAGATATTCTAGTGAGATAAAAAGCTGATAAAAAGCTTATGTTATTGAAAAGTGCTATTTCTAGCCACAATATTAAAATGAAGTTTCACCCTGAAAAAATTTGGAAAAATACCTTGATACATCAACTCAACCACTTTGAAATCCACTCAGATAAGTACATTTTATCCTCTCAACCCTCATTCTATGCAATACTGATGAAAAAAATAGTAAGAGACCTTTGTTAGGCAATTAACAATAGGCAAGGTGAAACAGACAGGGTATCAGAGAATCAGAGTTTTATCTATTTCAAACATCCATCAGATTCAAGTTTTGGTAGTGCTATGTTGGTCCTTCGCACTTAGTATCAAAATACCATTGGTACATATTTTACCTACCTTAGATTCAGAGCTCAGTCTTAGAAACTTCACTACAAACTGCAAATAACTGAAGTACATAGATGGTTCGATTCAACCATTTGTTTATAATTTTGCTGTATTATAAAAATAGCTACATTCTTCATGTTTTCTGTTTCCACAGAAACACACCTATTAGTATTTAACCCTTTCATCAACTATAAGCTGCACATTTGCCTCACTCAAAACTACTCAGTTAAATTGTGACTACATATGTATTGCTGAACAAGCCACAGCTGTAAGATTTAGGAGTGTATTCCAAGAGGACAGGAAGTCTGCTAGTAAAGGGCTTGGTATTTCAGACTACCTGAAACAATGGAGAAGCTGAACTGGGGAAAATATGACAAAGAGAAGTCAATTAGCTAAGTGCAAACTGAGCTAATGAAGTACAATGTTCCGTGTGATATGACAGTGAGCTCTTACTGAACTTAATGTGTTTAAACTGCTTTCTTCCTGAAGACATCTAAATACTGTATTTTTTCCTAAGCTTTCTATAAAAATGCAGGTGAAGAGGACCACTATTTTTAGTGAATGCTAAAAGCTGACAATCTATTTGAATGTTCATTCTTCTGCTATCATAATCAGCACAAAGCATACTACTTGAGAAAAAAAAAACTGTAACTATTATTGGACTCAAAACAATATAATACAGAATTTATCAATCTGAAAGTGCACTAAAAATTAAAGGAATAGTTACCTTAAAATATGTGTACTTTCCAAAATCTTTCATTGTTGACAAAAATCTTCACCAAAACGTGCATCTAACTACCCTAGGTAAAACAAAGGGCGCATATAGCCATAGCTTAGCATTAATATCAGAAACAGCTTATGAAAAGAATCTTGAAGATTTTCTTGATAATCTAAATGTGTTGACAGTGTCCCTTTAAGATCTGAATATGAGATACTGTGATCAGCTAATACAGTTTTATGGTTGGTAACTCAATCTTCATGAGCAGCTGAGTCAGTACTTATTTACTGAAAAAGTAATATCATAAATACTCATGTTAAAAATCCTAACATTAATGTTGCAAGAAAATATGAAGCAGGAGATTTTCCTCAATTTCAGAATGAACATTCAGCCATCACTCTTGTTCAGGAAGTCAGCTGATGGAGAACTCTGGTCTACTTTGAAAGAAATCAAGTATAGTGAGTCACGCCGCCATTTAAACAAACGGTTCATGCTCAGCAGGGGGACAAGACATTATGCCATTGGACAACATAACCAGATGACCCCAACAGTCTTTTCATTTGCACATATAATAAAAATCCATTTTGCAACTCATACATGTGAAATAAGTGGATCTTAGCAAATACCTTAGAAGCTTGTCAATACACCAAAACACAAGTGTGTCAGTCAAAAGATGTTAAGCCAGAGAAATTTTCTAGAGCAAAGCTTAATAAAAGTTTAGATTTATTACTTCATGTAATACCACACCTAAGATCATCTAAATGGTGCATTTTTGTAAAATTATCTTCTTGCCCACCTCTAAGATAATCACTCTTCAAACATCCGTCTGCTATACTTTAGTTAACTACTTAAATATTTTGTGGTCTTAATATTTGTAACTGCTTTTAAAAAAGTGCATCAGCATTTTATATTCTGAGTGAAAACTATTTCAAATGCAACTGAGCATTCTGATCACTTTTATTGTCCTGAATTTGTAAGTTTCCCGTACCATGTGCATTTAAATACCCATTTATCTTGAGCAAATTTTAGGTAGTAGACACGAACAACACGAAGCTGACAGGATAACAAGACATGGCTCAAAGGCCTATGTGAAGTTGAGGAAAGTTAACTGCCCTGGATCTCATCCTGCGAGCACCGAAGGACCAGTTAAGCGCTCGATAATTTGATCTGATTTATGAAAAAAACACTACTTTGATTAGTATAACAAAAATGGGAACCTGTGACTTCAGCAGCAGATGACCCAGCACTTGCAATATATTCATCTATTTTTGCAGACGCTAAACAGAGGTAGAATTTCTAGTTAGTCACCTGACTGCACATGTGAACACCTCTTCAACAGCCAGCTCCACATGTGGAACAGAGCAAAAAACATGTGTAAGCAAGGGTGGATTCAAGCCCCAATAGAGACTTGTAACCAAAACAGATCAGACAAAGAAAAAGTCATTGCTCCACAGACAAAAGAGCAGCTATTTGCAGTAATGAACACTACTAGTGAGTGAGAACAGTCATGACAACTCAACTGCCCACTTGATTGAGTAGTTGAGCACAGCTGGTTCACTTGAGCAAATTATTTGACATGGGTTGAATGTGTTTGACAGGGGTTTAGAGTGTTATAATAATCAGCAGCAATGGGAATGAGCAAGTATTTTGTGCGTGTGCCTACAGTGCCAAGTGTTCAAAAAAGCTTCATATAGCTCATGTAACTAAACAAAAACATCAGAAAATGGGAAAGATTAGCACACAGATGTATAAGAAGACAGCAGATGGTAATAGACAAAAAAATAACCATGTGTGGAATTAGCACTTTTTTTTTTTTTTAAGTTTCATCACTAAACTAGCATTTTAAAAATGTTTAGGCTCACTTGATCACCTAGTGGCAAAGCCACACAATGCAACATGCAGGAGAAATTTCCTTCCCAAACAAACATGGCATGGTATCACATAGACTCTGCTTAGACTAGAAAGAGGAGGGGGGAAAAGGGGGACTTATTTTCACAACCCCATTCCCAATACCAAGAGCAGTAACTAATCCTCAGATAGCAGAGGAAGCATTATGTGAGAACAATAAATGAAAAAGGGGAGAATCAAGTTAGTATGCCCCACATGAAAAATGCATGATACACTTTTCCCAATACCAGTAACGTCCTTTATGCCAAACAAATCCAGGATCTGGTCCAGCGCCAGAAAGAACTGGGTACGCTTCCTAAAGCACATGTTTAACCTAGAGTTTCTGTCTTTTAGCAACCCATACTACTGAGCAAGAGAATGCTGGCCCACCCCAAAAAGAATTCCTGCTTTAAAGGGATAGCTGCGATACAGACATTAGAAAAGCACTGCTTCTCAAGGCTCTGATACAATAGACAGGTTTATAAAAATAAAGGTATGCAGATGTCCTGTCCTCCCAGAAGAGAAGAGTTGTAGTAAACTCATTGGAAAGAAAGGGTTTCTAAAGAGTTGTGCTCCATCCAGTACTTTTGGACATGCAGTGTTTGTAGAAAAACGGCTCATCTCCCAAACTGTACTTAATTGATTATACAGCACTGTATAAAGAAAGCAAAGTTTTCATGATCCCACCAGGTTCACCAGCTAAGGTTCTGAAACACACACTTGATACAAGAAACCCCAAAGTTTAACTGAGGAGGTCAACTTTGAGACTACATCACAGTTTAAAAACTGAGGAATAAATGAAGTTAAAAAAAAATAAAAGAAAGAAAAGTTGGGTACAGTCAGCAACTGCATTTCTTCAAATTATAGTAGCTCTGCTTCCTGTTGAAAAAGACCCCATATTGAGTATTTCATGAAGATACCACTTTGGACAACTAGCTAATTGTTGTCTCTGGGAAGTTTGTGTTTTACGATTTTTCCACCTTTTAATAGTCAACCTACCTGCCCATAGTTGTCTATGCCAGTTACTAATCTATTTAAGTTTAATAAATCAAAAGCTGTCCTTAGGGACTGGCCAAGAGTCGTAAGGCCTTCAGCTTGAAGGTTTTTCAGTTCATTCATAAACGTTGCATGGTTTTCCTTCCAGCCAGCCTGAAAAGAGAAACGTGAGAAGACTTATTCCCCAGATATGAGCTTTGCTTTCCTGTTAGGCTACCAAGTGCCCTCCTTGCTGCACGCAGCTCACTACAAATGCTAACAAAACACCTCAGAAGTTACTAATATTTAGCGTTGTTCCATAAAGCTGGAAAATACATACTTCTCTTAAACCTCTGAGCTTCCCATCTGTCAAATGAAGATTTTTGATTTGTTCCACAGGACAAATTTCTGCGCAGTCACAGATGCACAAACCTTATAGGTATTTACACCGCTCTCCCACTGCCCTATCGCTCTCCCACTGCTCTTTCGAGGTGGAAGTCGACTCCGTTGTGAAGCGACCTCCAACAGGTTCGCGGTCCTGTGTCATGTGGACCCCCCGCCCCCTTCGCCCCCCCGCCCCGGGGTCCGCCTCCCCCCGCCCTCCCCCGCCCCGGCGGGGCTGAGGAAAGTCCCGTCCCCTTCCGAGCCCGGACTCTCCGGGCTTAAGTCGGTCCTTTCCCCGGCTCGCCCCCTTTTCCAAGCTGAACTCTCCTTGGGAGTTGCTGTCACTTCTCCCAACTTGAATAAATATCCCCCACAGTTCATTGCTGCTCTCACACACACACACACCACACAGGGGGAGGAAAAAAAAAAAAAAAAAATGTCGGCCATGTTGATGTCAGCGCTGCCGCCGCCGCCGCCGGAGCCCCCGTGTGCCGAGCTCCCCGGGACCGCCGGCAGCCCGGGCGAGGCGGGCGGGGGGGCGGCCGCCGGCAGCGGCGCGGAGGGGCCGGAAGGAGGCCGGGGAGGGGGGGGGGGGAAGGAGGGAACGGGAGGACGGGCGGTGAGCTGGGGTTACCTTGATAGCGTAGGGTGGCTCCTCGAAAGTGACCAGCATGTACCTGTCTCCTCTGCTGGCCGGGTCCCGGGCTCGGAGCTGCGGCGCGGTGGTGGTGGGGGGACAGCACGACAAAGCAGAGGGTGAGCCGAGAGGCCGGAGCGCCCCCCCAACCACCACCCCTCACCGGGCTCGGCTGGGCACGGCCCGGCGCGGCCCTCCCCTCCCTGTCCGCACACACACGCACTGCCGCCCGCCCGCCCTCGCCCCGCGCCCCCGGCCCAGGCAGCCCCCCGCGCCCTGCCTCCCCCCTCCCCTCCCCGCGCAGCCACTCTCGCTCTCTCTCGCCTCCTCTCGCAAAGGCAGAGCCCGGTACCTTCATGAAAGTCTCTACAGCGCCTTTGGCTATGTCCAGATAGGTGGTGCCCAGATGGGTGCGCTGGTTCATGGAGGCGGACGTGTCTATCAGGAAGAGTAAGATGGGCATAGTGCGGAGGGGCCGGCGGCCGGGCGGCTACATGGACAGCGGGCGGGGGGCTGAGGGGAGAGCGGCGGGGCGGGGGTGGGAGGAAAGGGAGGAAGAAGAGAAGAAGAAGAAGACGGGGGACAGGAGAGGAGTAAGTGGCTGTGAGTGCTCTGCACGGGGAGGGGCGCCTCCCCGCTGCCCCTCTGCCGAGGCGGAGGGGGGGGGAAGGTGTGGGGGGGGCAGCCCTGCCTGCCCTGCCCTCCTTTGTGTGAGGGGCCTGCTCAGCCCGACACAGGCTGGTTTATAAGGGAGAGGCGGATAGGGCTGCGCTGCTGCTGACCTTCCCCCCACCACCACCACTTCCACCACCTTCCTCCTCCTCCTCCTCCTCCACCGCCGCCCGCCCTCCCCTCCCCCTGTTGATGTTACTCAGAAGTTTTCGGGCGGAGCAGCCGCAGCCCCGCCACCCCGGCACTTTTCTCGCTCTGACTGAGGCGCTTCCTCGCTCGCCGCCCGCTTTTAAGGCAGGCTGGGCAGGTCGGGCCCCGCCTCCCAGAGACACGTCCCCGCCCCACGTGACCCCCTCCCGGCCCTGCCATAGGGCTGGCGGTAACAGCCTCATTAGCATATTCAAATCAGCGGGGAGGGGGGGTGGCCGGAGCCGCTGAGGGAGCGGTGGCGCCGCCGCGCAGGCGTAGTGGCGGGGGGGCAGGGGCCGGCGTGGAGGGTGGCGGCGTCGCCGTTCCTCCGGTGAACGCGCCCGGGGCAGACGCCCAGGAGAGGGGCTAAGGGGGCGGACGGCGGTGCGGGCTAGGGAGGGAGAGAGACCGAGACCTGCCGCCACCCTGGCTGGGCTGTTCCCAGGGCTCGGGGGTTCCGCCTCCTGCCGGGAGGTAGCGGCCTGGGCGACCCGCCTGCTGTGGGGCGCGGCGGGCAGGAGGCGGCCTGCTCGGGGTGGGAGGGAGAGTGGCGGGGGAGGCCCCCTGGGGAGCCGGGGTGGTGACTCCGGGGCTGGCGGTTTGTCCCCGGCGAGAGCGGGCGGGTGAGTCACGGGAGGGAGGGAGGGAAGGGGCGGGCGTCGCGGCTCTCCTTGAGACTGCGGGAAGGTCCCCTGGCCGCCGCGGGGCCGCGCCGCGGGGAGCCCCCGCCTGCCCCGGCGGGTCCTTCCCCCCTCCCCTGGAGGAAGGGAACCCTTTTGGGAGAGCGGGAGGGAGCTGTACAAGGCTGCCCTTTGGGCCGGGGGAGCGGGCAGGGAACCCGAGGTCAAGCCGAAGCCCGCCGGCCCTGCTGTGGCCGGGGGAGCGGGGGGGGGGGGCGGTCGCTGGTGATGGGAACTTGGTCTCCTGGCGGGGAGCCCTCGCGTTTGTCTGTAATATCCATGGGGTTTGGGATGTTGAAAACGGCTTTCGGTACCGTTCTGGTGGTGGTGAATTCCCAGAGACCACGTCTGGCCTTTCAGTCGTTCATTAAGGGGAAAAAAACAAAAACAAACAAACAAACAAACAAAAAAACCTGGCTAGCCCTAACTGTGACCTTTTCCCCTACATACAGGCAGAGATTAGCACTAATGTTTCTTTGATCCACGCTAAAGCACTCCAGATTTCCTTCCTATAAATCATATAACTGTGGAGTGTTTCCAGCCAATTAACGACAAAGATCTCTGTTCTCAGTTGTTGTTTGTTTGGGCTTTTTTTCCCCAGCAGTTCAGTCTCTGCTGTTTCTGCTCTCAGAGCCTTGGAGCAGAAACTCCGGAGCCGTTTCTTAGCATGATCTCTTTGGGAGATTGCTCTGCTTCCTAGCTGATACTTTTTTGCCTGATCCAGCTGATGTGTTCCCCCATCCACTGCTCTATAAGGTATGAGGCCACTGTCCTCCTTCGTTCTCTCAAGATAAAATTGGTTTGATTCATCTTGCTCTTCCAGGCAAGATTTCTGTCTTGTTAGGCAAGAGCTGGTTTGGGCTTTTTTTTTTTTTTTTTTTAAGACCAATGAAAGATTAGCATTTAGTTTCTTGGAAGAGAGAGGGATAGAATCGTACTTCCATTACAGGTTGTTACACATTCTTATGCCTGCGAGCAGCTTATTTTGGTTTTTCTCTCGGGGCTGCATTTGTGACCTGTGCCATCCGTTCTCAGTCACTGGGGTGAAGTCAGGGATGCTCCTTTCAGCCCAGTTCACCATTCAAGGCCATTACGGAATCTCCAATCTCAGGGACCTTGTGTGAGCTGAGAAGGAAACTTTGAAGTCAGTGCAGACCAAAATACTGCAAGCAGGTTTCTTTGGAAGCCACATCTTTTACTATGAGTATTGCTTGGAATGGATCCTGTTAGTGGTGATAAGAGTGGCCAAGCTTGTGTGCACCCAGCTCTTGAGCTGCTTGTATCTTCCCAGCAGTCCAGTGTTAAGAGCTCCAGCAGTGGTGCCATGTCTCGTGAGCGGCAGCAAGGCTGTTCTGGTCCAGGTTCTACTGGTTAATCTGAATCCCTGCTGTCAGAGGAAGCAAACCAGCAGGTGCCGCAGAGGCCACATTGCTGGCTTGCCCTGGAATCCAGCTGCATGCCAGCCCCTGTTACACAGTAAAACATTTGGACTATCAGAGAGACTTGGTTGACAGCCATTTTCTCTCTACAGAGGTGTTTTGGGACAACTTTATAGGCCTCAACTCCCCAGAGAAAGTATCTTCTGCAGCTCCTAAGGTCAGCAAGACTGGCTGCTGCTAGAGTAGTAATTGTCTCCCTGCGGCGGTGGGATTCAAGTTGTTAAGTAAAGGCTGCAGTGCTGCAGTAACAAATCATGCCTTGGGATTAGTAACTTCATTTGGGAGTAATGTTGAGTGAGCGTATGATGTTGGCCTCTAATTGGCTTCCTTTTAAATCTCTGAGATAAGCACATTCTTCAGACATGCCATCTTCTCTCCTATTTGTATGTTGCTGATGTTTCATTGACCATCCTAATAAAAACAGCGTCACTTTTATGTGTCAAGCATTGTGTATCTTCTTGGAGAGCATCCTAAAAATGGGAAACTTCTGGAATGGTTCCTTCTCCAAAGTGCTGGAAAAAAGACATTTTACAGTTCTTGTCTTACCAGGAAAATGTGGTGGTGAAAGGCAGCCTGGGCCATGGAGACTTCACATAAATCCTGGAGGGTCATTTGGAATTTTTAAGTTTTGTTGCCAGTAAGTGAAGAGAGAGAGGGGAAAAAAAAAGCCATGTTAGCTCTTAGTGGTAGAATCAGTCATAAATCAGCATGAATTCTGAATCAACTTTGAAATTGAATTACAGTGCTGTAGGCACACTGTAATTTTCTTACCAACACAAGAGGAAGGTGGGACCGAAGCAGCTGGCCCAGCTCTACCCCTAGTCCCCTCAGCCCTGGTGATTATCACCGATAGAGGAATCCCACAGACAAAACTTATATGCAGCTCCAGTGGGATTTATGCAAGCAAAACCACTTTACTGTACTTTTCTGTACATACCTGCTTTTTACTGCTACCTTTAAAGCCATTTGGAACATTCAGTTCTTCCCTCTCCTGTGCATCTTACATTAGATCCATATTAGATCCCCTGTAGGGCAGAATCAAGGCTGGGTGTGTGTTGCCTGTGGTAGGCATTAGTACTTCTCTGCTGGGAGCGGGCCAATTTGATTAATATCGAGAAAGATTCTTTCAAAGATAGATAATCAACCCAAGCCTTAAATGTGTATCAGCCTCTTGATGTGAGCGGCGTAATGGCTAGTACTGCCATCAGAGTCACATTTATTAAATCCATATGAGAGATTGGCTGCAAAGGAGCAAAACCCAGTGATATTAGTGCTCTATGCTCGTTACTGGTAGAGCTGACACAGCTGAGCAGGGAGAGAGCTTGAGACTGTCACTGAAAACAGATCTTTCTTTGGTTTCAGCTTTTTTACATGATGGGCAAAGTTATACCCCATGCATAGTCTAAACGAGACAGTTCTACCTTTTCTCCTAAATCTAGTTGAATGATTTTAGCATGGTTCTGTCTGGAGGAATACTCTGGCTGTCCTGATGACGCAAAAGATTCCAGCTACTTTAACGCATATTATTTGTCATGCATCCATGAGGAAGCATGAATGCATATGCATGTCTAAGAATATCTATTTTCTGATCTTCAGAATGGGCGTTGTCCATTTGGGAACAAATAAGACAGTATTAAAAATGTAAATTTCACTTTAAATTGAATGCTAAGTCAATAAATCAAAACGTGTATTTGAGTATGAAAATACAACCCCCCCAAAAAAAAATTTGAAAAAATTGATGCCAAAAATACTTCGGTATCATTTGCTGTCATTGTGGTTTTTCCTTAAACAGCTTCTTCTCCCAGGTGATATTTGTGAGACTTTTGTTGTGTTATCACATAGCATTAGCCTTGCTTTGTCCTAAACTGCAGGCTTCAATAGAGGATGTTATGCTAAAGGCCTTCAAGCAGGTCTGAGAATTAATATTTACAGTATAACTTTTTTCTTTTTTTTTTTTTAATTGGTTTTGTCCTTCTCAATAGAGATCTGTTTCACAAAGAATATTTCAAGAACTTGGTCAGTCCAGGTTTTAATATGTGAATTTTCCAGAGCTTCCTTTAGAATACCATTCTGTAGCCTTGTAGATTGTCACCATTAAAGTTTTTTTTCCTGTTTAGAAGCCTTGTATTTTCCGTTGCCTAATTTTATGTTACTACTCATCATTAAAATATATATCTTTACACAGCATTCTGAGCTTCAATTTATTATCTATTTATACTTGTGTCCTATTCCTTTTAGTCTTCCTTCAACCAAGTTCTGTGTATTCAACTTGCTTTTTTTTATAAATAAAATTTAATTTTTCACTTGTCTTGCAAACACAGCAACTTATATTGTTGGGGTTTTGGGTTGTTTTTACTAGTTTCAATCAATGGGGTTTCTCTTCCTGAAATTGTTACCAAACAAAACTGATTTAGTCTTATAATTCAAGTAGCTTACATAAACATAGAAAACTCATCCTAGACTGAGTAATTACTGCGAAGTCTGGGATCAGATAAGATCTAACCCCAAAAATTTTTCAGAAAGGTGGCATTAAGATAACTGGATCTCAGTTTTTTTATGTATATTCTAGGACTTGGACTGAGGGTGCCTATTTTTCTAAAATTTGCAGAGGCAGCTGCCTGCCTTTGAAACTGTCTAGCACCTTTTAGAAATCTGTACTTTGGCTTCCCCAGCACCAGAACACAGTGAAACTACATCCCTTTGCAGAACGATGACCTCTAAAAGAAGTTGCATTCTGGCTTCTCTTGGCCCATCTTCAAAGACAGCCTCCTTTTCATTGTCCGTCCATCGGGAAACCCAGAGGGATAGCCTTTGAAGCTTCCTGGGGATTTTTGTATTCCCCACCACCCCTTCAGTCATCCAAATCCCTTGCTGTTTCCTGCCTCGGGAATTGGAACCGCAGTGAAGGCAGTGTACCATCCAGGGGAAGAGTAGTTAATGTGGAATTACAAGGAAAGTTATTATTACAAGGAAAATTATAGTAGTTCGATATAGTTTGTTTTCTAACTGTACAGAGTGAATGTGGGTACTGGGAGACTAAGTTCATGAATATTTTTGAAGTACTTGGGTTTTTTCAAAGAAAGTTATGGCAGAAGTGTGCAGTAAGATTATTTTCAGAGGAAAAACTAATCTCTTTGAGGACCATCTGTGCTGTGACAGTGGAAGTGAGTCGATTAATGATGGAGAGGTTGCAAGGCACCTGAATAGAAGATAAGGAGGCTTTTGTCATTAAAATCAAATTAAACTGTATATTTGATACATGCTTTTCCTTTAATATTAGTGGCCTTAGATTGAAAGGTCTTCTAGGCAATGAGTTATCTCCATATGCGTTTAACAGTGTTTAACAGAGCAGGCCCTCTGCTATTTGGTACCTTGGGGGAATATTAAATCTAACATGGAGAAAGCTGCTTAAAATAAACATTTCAAAATTACAGCTGTAATAAGGTAATACATGTGAGAATTCAAACAGATTTACAGTTCTTATATATCCTTCCTGACGTGTTATGTTGCTTCTGTCACTGCAGGTAGGATTCTGGTCAAAACCAAAAACTTGTCTCGGCTCCAGGCCTTTAAATTTATTCCATCTCTTGGGTATCTCAGCTGGCCTGTCAAGACATAAAGAGCACAGAAAACACTCTCTAACATCCCTTTCTTCCTGTCTTTCTGTCTTTCTTTCTTTTTTCTTGAACTTATTTTCCATCCTTGAAATCATAGAATCATAGAATGTGTTGGGTTGGAAGGGACCTTTAAAGGTCATCTAGTCCAACCCCCCTGCAGTAAGGGACATCTTCAACTAGATCAGGTTGCTCAGAGCCTCATCAAGCCTGGCCTTGAATGTCTCCAGGGATGGGGCCTCCACCACCTCTCTGGGCAACCTGTTCCAGTGTCTCACCACCCTCATTGTAAAGAATTCTTCATAATGTCTAATCTAAACCTACCCTGCTCTAGTTTAAAACCATTGCCCCTCGTCCTATTGCTACATGCCCTTGCAAACAGCCCCTCCCCAGCTTTCTTATAGGCCCCCTTCAGGTACTGGAAGGCCGCTATAAGGTCTCCCTGGAGCCTTCTCTTCTCCAGGCTGAACAACCCCAACTCTCTCAGCCTGTCTTCATAGGAGAGGTGCTCCAGCCCTTTGATAATCTTCGTGGCCCTCCTCTGGACTCACTCCAACAGGTCCATGTCCTTTTTGTGCTGAGGGTTCCAGAGCTGGACACAGTACTCCAGGGGGGGTCTCACGAGAGCAGAGAAATGCTGGTAGCAGCAGGCAGCAGCAGTCCACTTGGTTCCTGATAACATCAGAATGTCCAGGGAAATACTGGTACAGACTTCTCAGCATCCTTCCAGCCCCCCAGGCCACGAAGACAGGAGGAGTCCTCTGCATTCGCCAGAACAGGTCTGAGGTGACCTTTGCTTATTATGCCAGGGGGAAAAAAAATAAAATCCTCTCTTGTCAGGGTGGCCAGAGATAATAGTTACATCTATAGGACAATTTGAGAGAGATCATTTGTAGCAGTCCACCTTGGTTTTGTTTATCTTTCTCTTCTTGTAGCCCTGGTCAAAAGCTCCTGCGTGCATGGGAAGCGGTTAATGCACTCCTTTGCACAAGTACCTGTAACACACAATGTTGCCATGCAGGCTTTCCTTGAGATGACAGGAAGAGAACTGGGATACTCCTCCCAGCTTTTTAAACCACTTTTAAACAATCTTTCTGATGGCTGTTACATCCCTCCCAGGGAAGCTTTCCAGGGGCAGTGGTGCCCTGCCCGTACCCGCTGACCTGAGTGATACCCTATCACCGTTCCAGCCATTTCTTTTGTTTGTTCCTCCAAGCATTCCTTCTTGCCTACACTACCAAGTTTCAGTAGCCCCGGAAATCATATTCTTCCTGAAGCACTGGACCCTCCCGCACATCTCATAGCATAGCAACGTTAACTCCATTACCATGGATCCCAGACACAGGCGTGCAGAATTTATCTAACTAATCGAGCAGCTAAGGGACACCAATTCCAGCTACAGTCAGCTTGGAGTATAAAGCAGTCACAACTAAAAGATACTCTACAAGCACTTCCCACAAAGGTAAAAACGACGGGGTGTATTTTTCTTCTTCTTTTTTTTTTTTTTTTTTTTTTTGTCTTTTTTAATGGCCAATGTAATGGGTATAGTCTTGGTAAACAAGAGGACAGAATTATTCATTCATTCCTAAATTGCTTCCCACTGAGGTATCACACCTGCATGTGTGTATTTGAGAGCTGGGAGCTCTTTTTTTAAAATATTGCTGCACTGTAGAAGTTTATTATCCAGCTTTTACTCTAGATGTGATTATTATGCATTGCCATCTTTTGCCCAAAATCAAAATACACTCTAAAAGAAAGATGCACTTGGTTGCTGTCTGCAAAGCAGCTGGCATGGCTGGTGTCAAATGGAATATAGACCAGTTGGTCTGTCTTTTGCCACTCAGCAGTTAATGAAAACTTACCAAATCTCAACTAGTAGCTAATTGGAAATCTCTACAAAAGACATCTATAAAGCACAGACGTAGGGCTTCTAGAGTAAAACAAACCTGATAAAGCCTCTTTCATCCAGGGAAGAAATCTGTTCACCTGTATTCGCTGATGTCAAGCACCTCTGGCAAGGTGTTTGGGACAGTTTACTGAGCATGTTATTCAACAGATACCTCTAAAATGAAGTGAGAGGGATTTTTTCTACTTTTACGCACGTATTGAAGCCCTGATACAAGGCCTATTTGTTACAGAGAACTTGAATGGATGCCACCATGGGCAAATCTGTCTTGTACCAACTTGCAGAAAAATGTCTTGTTTTAGAAATATTTCAAACAGGGAGAAAGAACAGTTAAAACATGGCTTTGAAAAGCACAGAAGGATAATTCTTACTGAGTTGAGGTTACAAAAGCATTTCTCATTAGGAAAATGTCAGAACTGAGTTGAGATCAGCTTATAATGAACCCTGAATTACAGGTGTAACCTTTTTCATAACAACAGTCTTCACCAAGCAGTGCTGTTTTGGTCAGTGATGAGTTCTTTTGTTGTTGGAGATGGCTTTCAATTTCATGATGTTGCAATCGGAAAGCCTCAAACGTTTCGAGATCAGTTCTAATATTTTCCTGTTGGTAAGCCATTTTTAAGGCAATAT
This sequence comes from Fratercula arctica, assembly GCA_947846985.1. Lineage (NCBI taxonomy): Eukaryota > Metazoa > Chordata > Aves > Charadriiformes > Alcidae > Fratercula > Fratercula arctica. The sequence continues at coordinate 29,618,779 of CANTUZ010000001.1, read as the reverse complement.
ACGGTTTATGGTTATTTTCCAAACATGGGTCCAAATTAATGAGTCCAAGAAAGCCCATCCCGTAATTCAGGCTGACACTAAGTGTACACTTCTCTGGGTTTGGCAGAGTGTGTTGTGTACCTTGATTGTGTGATGAATGTAAGATTTTCTCTGAGATTCTCCTGCTCCTTCCTTCCTTTGAAGTATTTCTATTTTCTGTTATTTCTGTTTTCCTAGAGCCTTGACACTGTTATATGCATTAATGTTGGCTCTTTTATTTGAGTTGTGAATATACAGCTAACAGTGATTTATATAACTGGGGTCTTGAAGGAAGATGAAACTTAACAATGTAAAGGCGACAAAAAAATCAGGCTTTTAACTATTATATCCGTTCCATTTACTTTCAAGGTATTGCATTTTTTATAATTATTTTGTTTTCCTTGATAAAGTCTTATTTTTCGTTGTGTCTTCCATTTCAGGTCCTCTTCATCTTGTCTTTTCCTTCAGCAAAAGTTACAATATGTTTTTCTTGACATTTCTACTTAGATATTCAGTACGGCTTTCCTCAGCTGGCCAAGGGAAAAAAGCCAAAACTACTCATTTGCCCTGACAACTGTTTTCACTCTCCGCATTTTCGATGATTGGTTGTGCTGTGTGCTTGACTTCTGCAGCAGCTAATAAGTAACTCCTGATTCCAGACTAACTCCTGATTTCAAAGGTTGACAGATATCACTTGAGCTCTTGTTTCAGAGGTAAGTGACAGCCCTTTAACCCAATTATAGTCCAGTGCAGTATAATTGGACTCAGTTTTGAGTCCACAACCAGCTACTACAGTTAATTTATGGGGAATGGGACAGTATTCCTTTTTCAAGGGGAATTAGGGTTTGTTATGCTTTAATTTATATGTTGTTTGGAATGCTCCAGCCTGTTTCCACCATAGCACCAATTTTTCCATTGCTGCATCTGCTCATTGTTTCCTAACTCCCTTTTTTATACTGAAATCTATTACTTGCGTGTTAACATGTTTTACAGTAGTTTGCACTGAGACATTTGGAGTTTTTACGTTTTTCAAGTTAGCTGGACACTTTTGTCACAGTGTCCCTCTAATTAATATGGACAATATTGCTATAATGTCAGTCACTTTGTGGAGTATGTAACTGTAATTGTGACCATCATCTAAATCTGTTCTTTATCACACTGGTAGCAATCCAGCAGGCCACTGCCACTAGTACCAAACTTTCCTGTAATTCTGACATCATAGCAAATTCCTCCCCAACTGGCAATAAGAAGGTCTTACACGGCTTTTTTTCTGTGCTTGAATTCTCTGTTTTCTGGATTGTGAAATTATCCTCTGCATAATTCAAGAACTGTTTCATGATCTATGTTTAGCAGAATTTGTTGCCCAACAGATGTCTGGACAGTTAATGACCTCTGTAAGTGCAGCCCTGTGATTTTTTGCTAGTGATGGTCCAAGAATTTTTAATCTCTTCTGCTACAAGTCAGCACTAGGGCAGCACATCACCTCTTATTAAAATACAAAAGCATAAAATACGTATAATTTTTCCCTTCAGAATTGTTATGCCTAGTCAGAAGTGGTGCTTCTCCCTTCCTCTCTTTTGAATCTTCATGTTCATGAATGTGTGCATACATAAATGCGCATAGTTCCATACTTTTCTCACCAAAACCAAATTACATGAATAAAACCCCCTGAAATTAATCAAAATATAATTTCAAAGAAAAAGTGTTTCCATAAATACAAGTCAGAACTGACACTGCTAGCCTTCAAGCTGGGGAAGGAGTAGATGCCTAGAAAAGTCTATGGTAGGAAAGCCTCTTCAACTGTCACTTTTACGCATATGACAAATGTAGTCTTACAAGAGGATTTGGAGGCACCGGAGCCAGATCATTACTCCCAGCCAGTGATATGTTCACAGTATAAAATCATGCAGCACCTGCACAACCATTCCCTCTTTTCTCCTCCCCATTCAGATCAGGATTGAGCCCATCCCTGCATAGGAAAGTTGTCCTGGTTTCTCTTCTGTTTTTCCTCTCCTTTCAGTTATCAGCACTTGGGAGAAGAAAAGCATCAGGCAGGATTTTATCAAAGAGAAGGTAAGAGAGTCCCGCTAACATCTAGCACTCCTCTCGCAGGAGAAGGGGTTGAGGAATTGGATGCTGATTGATACAGGTCTGGTCAGACATCCCTATGGAGGGATTCTGCCAGCCAGATGCCAAACTCCCTAGAACATAAATCTGCACCATGAAGTGCTTGAGAGGATGGCTCATACCTCACTACGTGCCACTGTGAAGGACAGAAGCTGGACTGCCCATACATAAGTGCTCCTGTGGCAGTCAGGCTCCTGGCAGCTTCCTGGAACTCCCACCACGTAGCTCCTGAATGCCAAGAAGTTTGCTAGATATCTTGTTGGTACCTGCTCCTACAGTGGGAGGGTCATTGTGGCCAAACGGGGGACTGAAAGGTATCAAAACCCTGGAGAAAGATTCATCACCTGGATCTACACTGGTAAGGTTCAGAGGCCAGCACTCAGGCACTGAACTGAATTGAATTGAATTGTAAGCACGTTACCTGGCAGTTTTGGCACACGACTCTTAGCAGCCTCTCAAATGGTACCTGGACATGGCTTGGAGGACAGCACAGAGCAGGGACCATTTCCCCAAAGGCAGTTTTACATCATGACTCTTTTCTTGGGGGAAGAAGAAAATGTGTTTCTGTGATGCAAGCTATGACACACTGTTTATCCTCAGAACCCAAAGAACAATCTCTGGTCTGTTTTATGAGCTAATAGAGCTGGACCCATCCTGGAGCAAGTACCAGGTTTTCTTGCTACAGTTTTGGCCTTGGACACTCTATCTTTAGGGAAAGGTTTCTTTTTTTTTTTTTTAATTTGGTTTTGTGGGGTTTTTTGGGTGTTTTTTAATGTGTTTAAGTATATGCATACATGTATACCTACCCACATGGTTTTTCAGATAGAGAAACCTAAATCCAACACTCATTCTTTACAAATTGAAAGTCTTTACATGCGTCTCTTCTCCAGTGTCTTCTCACTTGAACGCTTTGGGAACACTAACATGGCCAGTTCTTACAATGTTTCTTGTCATGGTTCAGTGAAAAATAACTATTGTCCTAGTTCACCCCTATTACTGGGAACTGATCTAACACACCAGACAAGTTCTTTTGACTTCAAGAACGTTGCTTGGCCTCATATGGAGCCTTTTGAGCACCTTTTTCTTTTTGAGACTGATACCTGATTTAGAGCCTCTGTGTGAAAATTGTCCTGTGCTCATATTAAGCATACAGTACAGAGGCTCTTCTGGGGCCAGTTAGCCTGAACATCAGAGGCTAATCAAAACTACTGGGAATGGCAGACTTTTTTTTTTTTTTTTTTTTTTTCTCAGTCAGTTCCAGATGGGCTGACTCAGGGATTTTCTTTGTTTTCCCATCTGGAGTTTCCTCATCCACCTTCAGAGGTAAAAGATGTACATTCACTAGTTCCTCAGTCTTCACAAAGGTATTTCAACTATCTTGTCGGATAATATTTTTACACAAGGAAGTCACCAAGTTACAGATGAGGACATGACTGAACAATTGGTTTTCCCTTCCAAATGTGTGTGGCCTCTTGTCTCTAGAGCATTTACTGTTTTACAAATAAAAAGTATTTCTTCCACTTTCAGGAATTTTCTCATTTGATGGCTGTCCTGGAATGGGCCAGTGCTTCCACACCCACTCTTGTCCCAAAGGATGTCTCCCCAAGGCAGCTAAACCTGACTCAGATATGGTTCTCCCTTCAAAATCAAAGGGCACTCTGTAGATTCTGACTACAGACATATGGGCCTACTACTGTGCAAGATGTTCAAAGCAAATCAGACATTCTGGCTGTAATCTATCTAGAATAAAAATTATGCTTATCAGGAATGGCCATGAGGTAATAGGGGAACCAAATGCTCCACAGCACCATCTGTGATTGTGCCTGTCTAAATGTGGCATCACTGGGACGTATATATGTACTCGCAGGCTGAGGAGCCCCTTCCTGCGGTGATGGCCAGAAATGCTGACTTACCTGCTAAAGCGAAGGTGACTCATAACATTTGCACAGAATGAGACATGAAAAAGCTTGATTAGACAACCTGGAATTCTTTTTTAACTCCTCGAACAGCCCTATGGTACTGAGTCATGAGTCCCTGTATACGCTGAAACTTCTGCAATTTTGCTCTCAAGCTGCTTCTCAGGAATCGTATTCCACAGAAAGGATGAGTTCAGCCACTCTGCTTCAGGAACCACAAGTTTTTAAAGCAGTCTTTTGTCACAGGTTTGTATCGACAAAAATTGGCAGCTTTAGTGAGGGTCCACCTATTTTTTTAAAGACTCAGTTTTTTGTTTTCTACAATATGAAGCTTTCCATGTAATTGCAGTATGGGGTAATCTGCAAAACGGCTTGACTTCAAGAAAACTGCCCAGGTCCAAAAACATTCTATGGAAAAATGCATGGTAAACTGATGCCAGAGCTTTGTTAGCAATAGCACTGTTAGCATCTTTTGCCCATATGTTGTATCAGACTTTTTTTTCTATTGTAAAATATTCCTTCATTCCTACTTTTAAGATACTTTCAATATTAACAAGCAAAAAACAGTGTTTAATAGTAGTTTTCTTGTTTGATATTTTCTTTATATGCTCAGTTTATAGACTCACACAATGGTTTGAGTTGGAAGTGACTTTTAAAGACCATCTAGTCCAACCTCCATCCCATGGGCAGGGACATCCTCAACTAGATGAGGTTGCACAAAGCCCCATCCAACCTGACCTTGAATGCTTCCAGGGACGGGACATCTACAGCTTCTCTGGGCAGCCTGTTCCAGTGTCTCACCACCCTCCTCATAAAAAAAATAAAAAAAAAATTCTTCTTATGTCCAATCTAAACCTACCCTCTTTCAGTTTAAAACTTTTGCCCCTTGTCCTGTCACTACAAGCCTTGGTAAAAAGTCTCTCTCTGTCTTTCTTATAAGCCCCCTTTATATATTGAGAGGCTGCAATAAGGTCTTCCTGGAGCCTTCTCTTCTCTGGGATGAACAACCCCGACTCTCTCAGCCTGCCTTCACAGGAGAGGTGCTCCAGCCCTCTGATCGTTTTTGCAGCCCTCCTCTGCACTCACTCCAACAGCTCCCTGTCTTTCCTGTGCTGGGGGTTCCAGAGCTGGATGCAGTACTCCAGGTGGGGCCTCACCAGAGCGGAGTAGAGGGGCAGAATCATCTCCCTCAGCCTGCTGGCCAGGCTTCTTTTGATGCAGCGCAGGATACTGTTGGCTTTCTGGGCTGCAGTTGCACATTGCCAACTCACGTCCAATTTTTCATCCACTAGTATCCCCAAGACCTTCTCCTCAGGGCTGCTCTCAATCCATTCATCCCCCAGTCTGTGTTGATACTGGGGATTGCCCTGACCCAGGTGCAGGAACTTTCACTTGGCCTTGTGGAACTTCGTGAGGATTCAGATGGTTGAAAGCATTTTGTCAACCTAACAACATCCACTGTAGGTCCATACATAGTAAAGGTGAGAAAATAAAATTTAAAAAAATAGCTAAAAGACAAAAGTCGTTGGAAGAAAATGTTCTTTGATATTCCCTGGACTTGTTCTTAATTGTACAGTTTAGATGAAAGAAAAGGAAATACTTAAAGGCTTTCATATAGTTCATGCATTATATAAGAGAAATTTATTTACCTTTCAATCAGGTTACATAGGTGATTTTAATACATTTTCCAAATAGAAAATTTACTTATTGATCATATGCCACGATTCTTCAATATCACAGAGGGAAGGAAGACTTAGGGGAAAAAAAAAAAATCTGAAGTCACAAGGCCTAGAAAAATGCAAGAATAATGAGCTTAGAAGAATTAGTGGTCAGAAAGTTCCACCAAAAAGACAGTGAATTAAATTACAGAGGTTTTTTACAGCAAGTCGGGAGCCCAAAGTGTGAGTAATACTATAGCAGGATCAATGAGGACAAAGGAAACAGCAATAAGACTGCATACAATGCCAGAATTGCTTATGGGGCAAAATGTATGAGCCAGGAGTTCTCATTTGCAGCCCACACACTGACACAGCATCACTTTTTTTGTTCTCACATGTTCACAGTTAGTTATAAAGCCAACAGCACTTGCATGGCAGCTGAAAATGAGTGTATTTCTTCTCGATAAGGTGCTACACAGTGATACTGCCATGCATATTTTTTAAAGCTAATCTTTTTCTCCATAACTTTGATATACAGCAGATTCAAGCTGTTTTTCTCATAGGTCCTCATTTTCTGAATGCCCGCATAAAACAAAACTAATGAAATATAGAAAAAAACTCTCATAATGAGCATGTAGAGCTTATTAATAGAAATGTGATAGGCAGTACTATTCATTGTGTGACTGATAAATACCTGGAGAAAAATTAGGAGCAACGTCTAAATTTGAGGGTGCATTTTTACAGCAAGTTTCATATTCTTAAGCAGGATGGACAAGCAAATTTTCCACAGAACATTTTGGTGTTCTGTGAAGTTTGCCTTTCTATATAAAGAGCTCATCTATATTTGTTTCCCACATGCTTCCAAGAATGATGTAGCATCTGAAATTAAAAATATTTTTCAGTAACTATCTTATGAAGGCTATCCCTGCTGACAAACAGGAAAAGGAGAGAATTTTAAGCATACATTTTTGCAGTTGCATGAAACGGCAATTTTTGAAGAAACTGTAAATCCCATATACTGTAAAGCTGGAAAACATTTAGTTTACAAACAGGCAGAGGAGAAACGCATGTGAGGGAATAAACCACTGCCACGTTCAACAGCTATTGAGAGGCAGCTCTACTTGTTGCCAAGAGATTTTACCTTTTTTATGTGGTATCTTTTGTGTATATAAGTTCTTTGGTTTTGCATGGGTGATTGAGGAAGAGGCCTCAGAAGCCGAAATCTGGCTCGCTGTCAACAGAGCAGTTTTAAATTTAAGCACTGAATCAGTCAAAGTGCAGTTTTGCTCCCACACTAGTTCCCTTCTTGCAGAGTGAGAGCAACTGGAATCAGATTACTTAATGGCTCAAAGGGGCATGGGTTGAATAGTTTGGGCCTAAAATTTAATCGCCATAAAATAGTTTTTCTTTATTAAAGGCCTGTTCTTGGGATTATTAATATTACTCTTATTATTGTTGAGCACTTCATAAAAGGACTGTTTTTCTTAGTAGCTGCAAAGAGGCCAACCTGTTTATTAAATTGTCCTACTCCTACTCAGTGGCTCCTGTGCTTGCCAGTTTTAGGTGAAAGGTATGTGAGATGTCACTATGTTGCCAGATCATGTAATGATCATAGTTTTGCAGGAAAGTTACAGTTGCGCCAATGCAGAACATACTACTGTGATTTTTGGCCAAGGGATTTATTACCCCTCCTCTTGTAACAGAAGTAACAGCTCTGCAGACAGGAGTATCTAAACACAAGGCAGACAGCAGAGCTGGAGACCCTCCAGCTCCCTCCTCTCTGGGCCACCCTCTCACCTGTGGGTTTGGATTCTCTCCTGCTTGTCTCAACTGTCACACAAGACGTGATTACCTACTTTTTAAAGCAAATTTAGTTTGTAAAACTCAGAAGAATCTCACCCTGATAAACCAAAATAAATAAATTTTGAAAATCGACCCCCAACCAACCAACCAACCAACCAACCAAACAGAAGATGGAGCCAGAGAGCAGCTTTTAAAGCGAATCGCCAGAGAAGATGGGGAATTCAGTTTGCTCCAACTCCTAAGCTTCCAGCAAGACTGCGGAATTGGAGAAAGTCCCCCAAGACTCTGGTGCGGTACAAGGGAATGGAAAGTGGTTCCACAGTGTGTGAACACATCGGTTCAGAGCAGCGCTGCTTCTTCCCAGAGGTCTTCTGTCGTCGTCCTGTACGTGAATCCATCAGCCACTATTATTGCTCATAGGCAGACAGCCTAGTTCTGCTCTATCCAAATCAAAGGAGTGAAAGGCAACCCGCATCAAGAAAATACAAGCCAAAACTCATAGAGGGAAGGATGTTTCATTTAGCATGGTAGCATGCCAAAACACGGAGTAAGAGAAATGACACTAAGAAACAAAGATGAGGTAATATTAATTCAAATATAAAGTAAGCTGCATTTTTCAGCTTGTTTTTCACTCCGTGTTACTGATGGAACTTTCTTCCAAGAAAGTTCAAATAATACAAGTATACCATACTAGTCACCACACTTTCTACTGATGCAGAATTTATGAAAAAGAACCTTAAAAAGAAGTAGTCATATGTATTTCCTGCCATGTAATTTTTATGATTAACTGCAAAAGGCACACGCCAGAGGAGCATCATATAATTCTTAACCTTATCATTTTTTGAATGTAGAAAAAGAACTGAATAAGCTTGCTTTTCTTGGCTTCAAATTCAGTTACTAAGTCATCTTGCTTTTGGTCCTAGCAATGTTTTTAATCCATGCAATTTAACCTGAAAGCTATGACAGAAAATGAAAAAAATCTGCTAAGAAGTATTTATAAGATTTATTTTTTGTTGCATTTTCATTTTTTTTTTCAATTAAATGGGGAAATGCTTTTCTAAACTACCCTAATTTTGCTTCTGTAGGTACTCATTAAACTTGATGTCCACAGCGATTCTAACTTAAAGTCTTTTAGTCCATTACTTTTTGTCACTAGGGGAAAATTGGTTTTTAAGTTTTTGACTGAATTGCGTGTGGCAATGGTAGATCTGGGAGAAGACTCAAGTCTTCTTGGTAATTTCAATGCCTTTTCCACCATTACAACAATATTCTTTAAGCCTGTCGGGTAGAATGCAGGAGGAATCTCCAGGTGTCTGTCTCACTTTGAAATCTTTCTATTTCTTCTCTGATTCCCTTTCTCCTCTCCCCAATTTTCCATGCATTACTTTTTCTTCCCTCACTCACAGCAAAACGGCTTTTGTGTGCAATAATTTCCCAACCATATTTACCCATCTTATAAGGGAGAGTAGAGCACTGACCTCACTTTTAGACACCTGGTGAAATGATGTACTAGACCTCAGGACACCTTTCTATTAAAGTGCCTTCCTGGTCTTGTGGAGGAAGTCACCATTACAGATAAGCTTTAAAACATGCCCTTAAGATTTTTATCTTGACTGGCTGCTGGAGCCTCTCTTGCATTGTGTTTTTGGTTGGGTTTTTTGTTTTTGGTTTGGCTTGTTTTTTTATCCTGAAGGGTAACTTATTTCCAAACCTTTATATAAAGCATATATTTGATTTCAGCATATTATTATTTGTCTTTGGTCCAAAATGCATGCCCCCTTTTAGTGTTTTCCTCCAAACAGTGTCTTAAACCCTGAAAGAATAGTGTTGGACGTGAAACCTGAAACTGTTTAAGGATATAGGAGAGCCAAGGTTAATAGGGAAATGTAATATGTCTCAATAGGCAACTGAAGAAAATACAGCCAATTTGGGGGATACACACGAGCTACTTCCAGTCCTGTACACTACGCCTTTGCCTATCAAGACACGAATTTTCTCCATTACTTGCTTCCTTAAGGGCCTGTTTGGCAAAGAGTATTCTCGGTCTCCCAAGAGCCAGCAGTCTGTTGTCTCCAGCATCTTGTCGGCCTCTGTTTAACTGTCAGCGATGCACAGTGCCCAGTCTTGAATGCAAGCAACTGCAAAGACAGCAGACCTTGCCAGACTTCATTTTTAAAAGATGGGTTTAGATACACATCCGTTCTGAAAACTATCAAGTATATGGGCATCTTCAAAGAATCTCTCACATGTCTCATCAAGTAGCGAGACAAGCATTTCTCTCTGTAGGTCTAGCCTAGGACCGCAGGATCATCCATAGCAGTGAGAGGATTGGTCTTTGCCTCTTTAGTAGTAGTTCCCTTCTAAGAATTGTGAGAAAGAGTTGTTATCTAGTGCAATCACGTATCCTCTGGGAAATAGCTTGAGATTGCAGATTCATTTCCTATAAGCCACTACACAGCCATCGGCTGTTGCTGACCGGACCTTTCCCTCCACAGCACACTTGTGAACCTCAAATAGTTTAGTTGAGTCTTACAGATACTGCTTGTTTGTTTAGCATAACACAGATTACTAAACATTGTGAAAATGTTGTTTCTGCCCCAAAGAATTTACTATATTTCCTCTGTTGCCTGTATCTACTACATAGGCAACATAAGTGCCAAGGGGGCAGTCAGGATTTTTTCTGTTGCTGACATTGCTGTATATTACTCACAGAGAAAAGGTAAACTTTTGATCTTTGAATTTTTCATACCTGAACTCCTAAAAGTCTCCTCAGTTTTTCCGCTGATGGGCAGGAGCACTGAATTTTTTAACGGAGAGCTGCTGCTCGTCGGCTTAGTGTGGGTAAATTTAAAGTTACAGCTGAAATAACGCTTTCCAATCTGCTGACGACTTCTGCGATGTAGGACAACAGTTCAGACACTGAGCGTAATTTTCCAGAATCTTTTGAGACAGATTATGAAAGTTTGGCATATACCTCAGGAGGAAGTGCTTTGGAAGTCCTTTTTCACTGGCTTTAGCACAGAGCTTTGGGTAAGTTATCCGACCTTCTTGGACCTCAGTGAATCCACCAGGAGAAGGGAGTGAAAAGTAGCATCTTGCTGAAAATGAGCTGCTGGAAGTCTGTTGCACTTCCCTTGGGAATAAGCTCTCCGACGGTGAATTTCTACTGCCGTAGAAACTGCAAACCTGCTGCCAGGCCCTGCCTGCCCGAGGCTTCTAGCAGCCCTCACCTCTGTCTGGGCTGGCCCCGTGTTCTATTTCACCCATTTTCAACACTGAATACTGAAATCCACGTAGAAATTCTTCAATTATGTAAACCTTGCATGGTGCAGAGCATACTACAGAAAGTTTAATCCAAGTTTGCCATTTTCTGACAGCAGGAATCCCGTCTTTACCTCTCGTGCTGACCATCAGTCCCAAGATAAACTCAGACCGGGAAAAGTAATGTAAAAAAATGGAAGAAATCGCCCCTTTTAATCTTAGCTCCCCTTTCTTTCGCAAAAGGGTTGACAGCAACGTGCCTGCAGGGCGGACAGCGAGGCAGCCGAACCGTGACAAGAGAGGAGCACCGGTCCCCTCGTCAGAAGCGGAACGCGTTTAACCGGCTGCCCCCTAAGGGGTATTCGCGCTCAGCCCGGACAGCCCGCATCCCTGGGAGAGCGGCCATTGAAGGAGACGTGTGTTTAAACCGCCGTCTGCCCGAAGGTTTTCCTTCGCAAAGGCGCGGTGCCGCAGCCCAGCGCTGTAACATGGCGGCGCACGGCCGCCATTTTCCGCCCCCTCAGACCGCCGCGCCCCGCCCCGCCCGGCCCGGCCCGGCTCGGGGGCGGTGCCGCCACCGCCTCCGCCTCCGCCACCGCCCCGCTGGTTCCTGCTTCCCAGGGACGGCGTCGCCCGGCTCCGCCAAGTCCCTCCTCCGCCTTGGCAGTGCGGGCCGCCTCTCCCCTCGGCCGCAGCCTTCTCCGACCGCAGCGGCGGTGCCCGCCGGCCCCGCGGCGCCCATGGCGGCGGAGCCTCAGCCCAAGGCGCTGACTCGCAAGCCCCTCCTGCTCAACAAAGTGGAGGGCTCGCAGGAGGTGGTGAACATGGCAGCGATAGTGCCCAAGGAGGATGGGGTCATCAGCGTCTCCGAGGACAGGTACCGGGAGCGGGCGTCCACAGGTCCTGTGGGGCCGTAGCGGTGGTCTGTCACCTCCCACCATCCCTCGTCGGGGATGGTGGTGGTGGACTACCACCATCCCTGACGAGGGATGGTGGGAGGCGACAGGTCCTGCGGTGGTGATCCACCACCGCCGCCAGCGAGCGGTGGTGGTGACGGACCACCACCACCACTGGTGTGACGGGAGACTCCACCACCGGAGTCCAGGCGGGTCGCGCTGTTCCAGCACGGGGACATGGCTTTAGGCGGCCACAGCTGGTCCTGGAGGAGAAGGAGCTTGGGACGGGGCTCTCCAGCTTGGTGTCCATCTCCTCCTCCACCGCCGTGTGGGTCAGGGCGGTGGGAGAGCTGGGGCGCTGCTGAAACTTGCAGGACTTGAGTGACTTCTTTAACGTGGGTAAAATGGGATCTGAGATCGCCTTCATCACAAGAATTGCCGGGGGGGAGGGGGGGGCTGTCGAGATCTTTGACCTTGCCTAAAGGTTGCCGTGGACATTGGCTAAAACAGTAGTTTTGGTTCCCTTTTCCCCTCTCCAAGCGTTTCTTGGTAATTGTTTAAAAATACCATGTGTCAGTGATAAGATCTTGGAGTTAAATCCCGTGTTGTAAAGCTGCCAAAGAGCAGAATGTTTTCAGGCCGTTTTGCTGGGGTCGGAGGCTGCCCAGAGGCAGCTTTGTCTCTTCTGAAAGAGCTCAAACTTCGTTCAGCCCTGCAGCTGGAGCTTCAAAACTCCATCCTGAAGGCGCCTTCCTTTAAAGCAAGAGCTTATTTTTCTTGCGGAGTCCGTAAGTAATTATTTTAAGCAGAGTTTCTTTGCAGCTCGGGTGCATGGTGTAACCTATGTCCCCGACTTGAAAGACAAATGTTGCCCAAAATGTGTGAATATGTTTTGATTCTCAAGGGGTTTTTTTGTTGACTGTTTCTCTTGGATGCCTGTTACCCTGTTGAGTGTCTACTTTTATATCTCCGCTAGCTTTCTGGAAAACTGTCAGTATTTCTTTCATCTTGTTTTTGTCCTCACTGTGAGTTAGTTTTCAGCTAGTTGTCAAATATGTGCAAATTTAAGATCATTTAAGTTCATCTAAGCTGTGGTCTTCAGGTGAACTCTCATGCATCATAGCAAGAGAAACTGAGCTACATAAAACAAGTACACTGTCACAGGGACTTAAAGCAGAGTTTTACATTGCTATGTGTTCATGATTTTATTGTCTTTATTTTTTTATGTATTGTTGTGAAGCTGAATAAAGCTTGAGTGTGTTTTTGCACATTTAGCTTGTTAGGCTTACTCAGCTGTTTGTTTCTCTCTGTAATAAAGTATTCCTGAAATTCACTTGCTGTCATATAGGTCTGTCTCTCAATCTCTGCCTCTCCTCTCATCTCAGAAAAAATAAGTAGCTTCTGCTGTTTTAGCACGTATGACTTGTTGAGAATAGATTAATTCTCCAAGTTGATATTTCTATGTAGAGAAAGGGACTGGTCAGAGATCTTTGTTTCACCAATAACTGAGATGTCAGGTTCAAGAAACAAGTGGTGAAGTGGAAGCCAGGGGTTTCACACTAAGAAACTTGCTAGTTCATAAGCAATCATCCCCATTCCTTCCCATCCCAGGGCAAACCCCTGGCGTAGTTAGGTCCTGCTTGCTGATGAAACTGGGTAAAGAAATCTGCTGCTAGATGTGCTGATAGATGCCTGAAGTTTTGCTCGTGATACAGGATAGCTCCACAGACACTAAAATACTGTGGTAAGTCTGGAGGTTCCCAGGCTATTTTCTGATTAAAGGAACTAACCAGGTAATTTGTCTGCTTGTGGGGCTCGTTTGCAGTGTCTTTGAGATGCTATAAGCTATGATCGTGCCTTTTATTTCTTTAGGCATGAAGAGGTTGATTGATGGCCTTTTCTTTCATTTTCCACTTGCATTAGCATTTTGATTGTAATTAAAAGGTTCAGAGTATAAAACTAATTTGGAAGGAATAGCAGGTTGGGAGTCAAACCTGGAGATTTCGGGATACCTGGGGTGAAAGCAAAGTTTACCAGATTTTCAATACCTGTGGCTTATGGTTAAGCTTGTGCAGATCCTTACGGTACCTTTTCCTGTTTGGACCTGCCTCCTAGTGTTAGTGTTGATGTGGTTGTTTAATGGCCTTGGAATGTGGAGAGCTTTTAGAGATTCCTGGAAACTGTAAGGGACGGTTCAGGAGATGTTATCTGTCTTTTGTCAGTGTTTCCCAGCCTGTGATATGTACTGCTCCTATGAGAAAAATGTTCTGAAACTTTTGCAGAGAACTTCAGCTAGAACGACTGTCCATCTCCAGCACTTGCTTCAGGCTGGGGAGGATGGGTCTTCTGGAGATGAAGAGGAAGGAGTTCTCCATTGGTTTGCTAGTTAATGGCTGAACATATATATCATTGTTGAAGTTGCTAGTAGTCTTAACATACACAAAAACTAGGTACCACTTTAAAGGTTTTCTTTAGTGCATGATGTGGCTCTATACCAGTAAACTCTTCAAGGCAGAAGCTCCATCTCTAGTCTATTTTTATGACACCAGTGGTTTTATTTGGTTTTAAAAGCCACGGAAGTGGTTTCAGCTATAGCTTGCAGACATAGTCGTGCATTATGTAGCTCTGAATCGTTGTATTTGTAGCACATACATGCACATATTTTAGGAAATAAAATGAAAACCAAGTAATAATAGAGAGTGTGGTTATTCCTCATAAAGAATTACATAGATGGGGAAAGAAAGAATCTCATGGTGGAGCCAGGGTGGGGGGGAGGGAGGGGTGTGTACATATTCAGCTAGATTATCTAAACGTCACATAATCTGCAAGGTTGGAGTTTCTCTTTGGTGTGCATCACCTTTATGCTCTACATTTTTTTCCCCTTCTGAATCCTAGTCAGTCATGTTAGTTGAATGATGTGCATTGTGTCCTAATCTTAATTAATTTGGCTGATTTCTTTCTAGAGTAAAACATTCTGAGCCTCTGTCTCCTTACAGTACAGCTGCTGTGCATTGGGAGGGATAACATGTATTTTTATTTTGTGTTTTTCTTCTAAGGAAAGGGGGGCACCTGTCTAGGCAGGTGAGAGTTAAAGGAGTGGCAGCATTTGTTATCCAAGAATGTATAAATCTGATGCAGTAGGGTTATAAGAATGAAATTATTAGCTTTCATCCATGCTTTTTCACCTGCCAGCAAATGGGTGGAATTAACAGATACGTATATCCGAACATGTAGAGTCTTGAGTGATCCATAGCATTGAATGCCCTAGGTGCTACACATGAAGCTAAAATGGGATTTTCCTAATGTGCACAGCTGGCCCTAAGTTGTCATCAGCTTCCTGTGTGTTAAAAGCATATACTACCTTTTAAAATTGCTGAGCATCCTTGTCTTTTGTTGACTTCAGAGGGAGATGTGGGTGTTGGGCATGTCTGAAAACTAGGTCACTGGCATGTCAAGTTGAGACATATCAACTCTGTGCTCCAGAGGAGATTTAGTGTCATTAATCTTACCTGAGCACAGGGATATGGTGGGAGAAGTGCACTGACTCACACAGCTTTCAATTCTTCTTGGGAAACACACTTCTGTTTTTCCCAAGAGCCTGCCAGTGATGCGAGTGCTAATTTAGCTGGGTGTCCGATGTGCTAATCGTGTGTCACCGTGCCAGACTGGCAGGAGGGGGCTAGGTGGCATCCTGGTAAACCTGTGCTTTGCCACTAGCCATCTTTTTTTTCCACTAGGTATATTGTAGGTGAGGAAATCTTAAACACATGCTGGTGTAGGAAACTTTCCTGATAATTATGAGGTCTGGTCTGTGCCTTCTTTTTGGTGGGAGTTCTGTGCTCACTTCCATGCTACAGAACTTGGAAATGTAGGTGTTGCAGTCAAGAGCTGTTCTCCTTAAAGTATTCATGGGAGGTAAAAGTTTTCATAGTTAACTGAAAATTGTCAAAATCCTCTCTTTTTAAAAAACAGACGTTCTAGTCTCCTAGAAGGTGACAAACAAAACCTAGGAGAAAAATATTTATGCCATAGGACTTTTTTTTTTTTTTTTTTTTTTAAATAAGGGAACAGAGACCTTTGTTTTCTCTACTACCTTATATCATCATAAGTTCTTTTTGAACTGAGAAGTCTCAGCTTCTTTGTATGCATTGATGTATAGACAGTGAGCCTGGATGGTTTGTCATGTACGTGCATATTGGTGTCTTCATCGTACATACGGAAAACTGTGCAGAGCTTGTATTGCCAGGTTTGAGTTACAGTTTGAGGTTTTTAAATGCAGATGTATACTTAAGAGGTTTTTAAATGCAGATATGCACTGAAGCTGTTGTCCAAGGCTTGTCTTCTGGCTAGGCTAACTAGCAGGGTTTTTTAGGGGGTACAAAAAATGAACGACCATCTGGTGTAGGTGAAATCTTGACTTTGCTAAACTAATGGTGAACTAGGAAAGGGAATGTGCATGTGTGACAAGAAATGTGGGGGTTTTCTTGCCCAGCTCCAGAACATAAAACACACAGCATTATTGTTCATGCCTGTGAAATACCTCTAATTCCTATTCCTAATCCCACCTCTAAGGTGGGATTCTTCACTCAGTGCTGCATCCAGGCAGGATGCGAGGAACCACAGACCTGTTTGTAAACTCTTTGGGTTTCCTTTCTCCTGTGGTGGAGCGGTAGAGAGTGATTTCTTTGCAGAGATATGGTTTCAATACAGGTTTGTCATTCTCACCTAAGCACAGGGCTACGTCACTGACAGCCGCTCTGCTTTGTGTGTGGCTGTTGGTTTGCAGCAGAGGTGCAAGTGGTGTGAGAACTGATTTTTATGCTGACTCTTTGTGTATGTTCATCAGTCCAAGCCTGTAGGTTTCACACCCAGGTTATTGCAGCATGAGGAGTAGTTCAAGCAGCACAGAAGGTGTGGATGCTCTTCATAGGTGCAAAAAGACATGTCCCTGCCTGGAGGTTCTTTAAATCTTTGTAAAAACATCAGTCACTGATAAAATTGTTGAGAGGAAATGAAGGAACTCTACATGAACAGTGCAAAGGTTCATAAGAGACTTATTGCTGTAGATGCAGGTTGTTTGCTCTGAATGTTTTTCTAAATGGATGTGTTGCAACTTGATGACTGTGTTTGGAATAAAGCTCAGGGTGGAGCTTAGTGCTGGCTGTTTGAGTTAAAGAAGTGGATACTGGCAAGAGGTTTAAGAGAAGACAGAAGGTCCAAAAGCTCTTGGAGTCAGAAATTGTTGCAGATGTTGAAAAGTAACTGTTCCTGATTTGACTAACATGTATCCGGTTGAGATGCCAAAATCCTGGGATTAGCGCGTAAAATGTTTTTCTGAGTACTTATTTGGGATGATAAACTCTACTTAGTAACTTGTGGCAGACCTTGCAATGTATTTTTTTAACCCCCTGTGGCCCTTTGTACCACCAGGAGATGACTTGTTGAAGTTTGCCAAAGCACCTTACCTTATGATGCTCTCCCCCGAGTACTTAGTATCAGTTAAAGATTTAAAGCACAAGCATTTAGTCTTGCCTTGCTGATTTGAGTTATCCTTCAACTTCTAGCTCATACAGGTCAATGCACTAATTGGTGCAACTCCTGCAGTTGTATTAAGTTCATGTCTTAACTGCAAGGTGGCAGCTGCAAAAATGTGCTATGATGTGGCTTTGGACCACAACTTGTACGGACCCAATTTCAGCAGCAGAATTAGGCATCAAAATAGAGTGGAACATTAGATGCCCGAGTGTTGTAGAGTCAGTGGTTTTTACTTTACTCGCCTCTGTGTTTTAGAGATTATTCATATCTTACAAGCTTTATTTGGAATAAGACCTACTTAATACATCTTCCGTTTGCCTTATGGCAGACTCTTTTTCTGCTAGTTGCTGAACAATGCTCTTGAGTTGCAGCAAGTTTCAGGATGGTGCATCCACCTCCCATATTAACCAGTTCTTGTTTTTCTTCTTGCCTTCCCTGACCCCGTCTTAATTGCATTGGCATCTGCTTACACAGAGACTGGATCTCGCATCAGCGTGTCTTGTATCTGTCAGGCTTGGTGATCTTCCCCTCCAGGCTCTCCAGTTCTGCATCTGAACAATGCTCCTCCCTGAGAGGAGACTGCACAATGCCACCTCTGTGTGTGCCCTGTGCCCCTGGAAGAAAAACAGATGCTGATTATGGATTATGCGCAATACAGAGACAGCATATAAGTAAAAATGTACTGCTGCAGGAAACTTCTTGGGTTTTCTCCTAAAGCTAAGGATGACTAGAGGAGGCAGTAATGCTACAGAATTAAATGGCCGCAATACCTTAAAATAAAGGTATTGCAACAGTTTTGAAGCTACCAGGGTAGTTCAGTAAGGCTGGCTTTTCATTGAGGATCACTTAGTGAACTGAAGGTCTCAAACAGCAAGTGAGATTGTAGCACAACAGAAATTTGTCAGTAGCTTGTTTGACCTACCTTGTAGGATTTTGGTTACTTAGGCAGACTCTTTTTCCTTTCCCTCTCTCCAGCTGCACTGGTTCCTGCATGGTATCTGCCAACAGTGACCTGTGCACAGGTTTCCCAGCAACATCTTTCATCTATGTGATAACCCATGCAAGAGGACTGCTGGAAAGTGGCACAAGTTTTGTAAAATGTTGTTTGTAGCAGCCTTAGGAGAACAAATGGGAAGGAGAAAATGGGAAGACGTAATGCAGGCACACTACTGCTCCTCTGCTCAGGAGCTCTAAAAGCTTCATAAATGACGTGCAATGCCCTGAGGAGAGCAACTGGCTTTTGCACAAGTTTCTTATGTACATCACTGTGTTCTTGTGCCCTGTAACCTCTCAGACATTGGAAGGCCATTTGCATTAAAGCCCCCTAGAAACCATGTTTAATTGCCTTGTCCATGGTGCTTCTATCATACATCTGTCAAATATGATTCATTTTATATAAAACTCTGCCAGTATCTGCATGTATTTGCCCAGAGATTTGATGAGAAGTAGTCCCTAGCATAGTCTGTTGCAAAGACAGGAGCAAGAAAAACCACAGCTGTTTCCCTTCTGCATATGGTGTGAGGGAGTGATGGATGCAGCTGTGGTGCCACAGGATGCGACAGGCTGGGATGGGACACCATGGGAGGGGACGGGAGCGGTGGCCGTGGGGTGCTGAGAATAGCCACAGACAGCAGGATGCATCCTGTTCAGCAGAGCCTTGTCCAGCATGGGTCATCTTAGGAAAGAGAAAATAAAACTTCCTTCTTTGTACTTTTGTGAGGTGAAGTATGAAATGCAGTAAATGGGGAAACTATAAAATAAACATCTGCGCAGGAATGGCAAGTACCCCAGCAAGCAGGTTGGGTGAGTGGCTGGAACAAGCCTGGAGAAGAAAAAGGACAATTTTGTGAAAGGAGAAGCAGGAGAGGGCAAGTTTACAAGGCAGCCCTCCAGGGATGGAGCTTTACATAATCATGAAACCATATGCATCTCTCAGGGTTCTTCATATGTCACGGTCTGTCTGCCTGATAGCTTGAAACTGTGCATAAATAATGGTCAAAATGGATATTTGGCCATCAGAAAGCAAGTAAAAAATTTTGCAAATTAGACTGTACTGAGATTTTAGATAGACAAAATGCAGCCTTCATCCTCATAGAAGGGAGAACAATTGTGGAGCTTGGGTTAAAAAAAGTGGTGTTTTAATTTTTTTCCTAGTCAGGCTGCAGGAAAGAGCGTTATGTAACTAACCTTGGCCAGACTTTGAACATATGGGCTTTGCTTGTCATACCATGTGTATTCACCACTTAAATTAAGTTTTTCAGGGAACTCTTAAGGTTTTGAGCACCGAATCGAAGGTGATGCCAAAGCACAGTTCTGGGTAGAAGAACACTGCTGTTCTGCTGCCAAGTTTACTGAGAAGTTTGATCTAAAGTTGTCTTTTTTTTTTTTTCTCCAAATCCTGTACTGCTCCTTCTTACTGTGAGGTAAAAGATCGATGTTCTTAGCAGGTTTTTGAAATAACTGTAGTGATCGATCAGCCCCAGAAGGTAATGCTTTTGACCTTTACAGCTCTGTAATAGCAGTTTCAATAGGAGTTGAGTCCCATGGAGAGAAATCTAAGAAAAATCTGTCCTAATGTGAATTGGCCTATTTTGCCACAAGGTTGAATTATCTGGAATAGAATTATCTGGATTCAGGTGATAGAGCACATACAGTGCCCTGCCTTGAAGGGATATGGAGAGAAGATCCTTGCCTATGTTTAGAACATGACAGATAATGAGATTTTGCACCTCCAGCAGTGAGTGCAAATTTGATAAATTTACCTTCGGCTTCAAATTCACTTATAATAACAAATAAAGGCTTAATTGTATTCTTAAGCAGGTGGTGCATCTGCCTTGTGGAGTACTTTAGGGTCTTAAAGTAAACAGCTTTTTTTTTTTTTTAAAGCTCTAGTAAGGTCTAATCATGAGTTGGTGCTAAAGCCTTTACTTTAGCTTAAAAGGTAATAAGGTATAGCAAAAACATAATTGCATTTATGCAAGCTAATGCATGCTAGACAATGGGAGATGAGAGAGGGTTTTACTGTTGGTTCAGATAAGTGGTACATATCCTCCTAGTACAATAGTTTCAAGATCTAGATGTATAGGTATCAACACTCTCCAACTTCCACACTATCCACGGCTTGGAATAAAAAATATATAGGCAGTGACTGAAAGAGGGAATCCAGTAGGTTTATTGTGATGCAAGATGAGATGAACCGGGAGAGCACTGAAAATTAGTCTGTTCTGTTGCTTGCTTTCTTGTTGCTGTTTAGGTTTTCTGAAGCAGAACAGCAAAGCTTATCTTATAAATGTCTCCTCTGATTTGGATGCTTCTTCAAGAACATATAGACTGAGTTTTCTTCCCTTGCAGATGTTGGCTGAATATAGTGTTGAACTCAATATTCTGTAAGGTATTTGCCTGTATGTGTGTTTTGGGGCCAGTTAATTACAAAAAGATCTGTAAGGGATTGACTTTTCATTTAAAAAAGTAGCCTCTTATCTCTCTTAAGAGAGAAGTCCTCATTAAGTATTTTGCCCCCTTCATATATGTTGGAAACTTCAGGAATCTCAGTGCTGTGAAACTGGTAATGGTGGCTTAGATTTTATTTGTAACTAGTTTTCACTCAAGTTGCTTATGTGCTGAATTAGCCTCAATTTAAATATTTTCCTCTTGGTACTTAGTGTTATTAAGCTGCATCTTCTCATTCCCCTACTCCGTCCCTGTTTTCCTGTTTGATACAAGGAAATTCTGACCCCCCGCTCTCAGCTCTGTGTTTTGCTAGAGCAGATGTGGGCTACGGAGTCAGCCAAGGAGTGGTTCAAATTGACACTGCAAAGGCCTCATGTTTTATACTAGCCCGTGCATGGCACAGGATGAAAGTAAAATCTCTAAGGTGGCCGTGATCTCTAAACTTTCTGCTTTGATGGTAAGGACATAGCCTGTGGTCCAACCTAGCTTTTACTGCATGCAGGGTTGACTAAAGACAGCTGCAGCATTTTGATGTCAGGGGAAACACTTCTACATGGTGTCTTGACTGGACTTGCCTTTACTGGCTCTACTTTATCGGCTGTTTCAGCAGCTTCACCAGCAATAAGCTGCTGCCAAAGGCCAATTGCACTTCTGCCATTACTGGAAGTCTCATGCCTGTCCTGTTCTCTAATGTCAGGCATACAGCCCTTGTGCCTGCTCTTGTCCTCTTGGTCCCATTGCTTCAAACTCCTGTGGCACAGGAGTCCTTGGTCAGGCTTCAGTGTAGCCTGCTTTCTGCCAGCCAAGAGCTCAAGGGGAGGTGGAAGGGCCTTTGTTGAAGAACCTTCAGCTCTGGAAGCCAATGCAGGGATTATTTTTAGTGTGCTGTGGTAATGGTTTTCTTCATCAGTACCTGCTTCTGCCTGTACTAAAAGCCAGAGATCGAAATAGAGCGGTATGGTAGGTGTTAACAGGGAAAGAGAGGACTAAAGCTGGCCCAACATGAATTGTGCTGAGGGTGGAAGGTGAGAAGATAATGTATCCATCAAGTCAAAATTGACACCTTTGGCTTTATTGTGCCCTAACCCTGGACTAAAGTTATTTAATGACCAGAATTAAAAACTTGATGCTTTTTGCTGAAGTGAAATTATACATTTTATTCTGTCCACTGAGCCCTATTTTATGTCCCAGTCAGTCAGAATAACTATAATTAAGCTCCAAAAGTGAGTGTCAGGTCTACCAGAGCCTTGCCTTAGTAACTGAGGCTTTTAGCGCTGTCTGATGAGCAAAAACCTGTCTGATATTACCTCATGTTTTCTAGGTTGTGTTGCATCTGAAGTCAAGAGTAATAGAAGTTTTTGAGACTGCATTAGCTGCTATTGACGGCTAAGAGTCGATATACGCTGGATTTCTTCAGGCAGGAGAAAGCAAGAGAAGCAGCTAGCCTAAGAGTATCAACTGCGATGGGTGGTAGACCATTGTACTTGGCACAGCGTATTACATGGCAATGGCTGGTTACACAATGTATAGGTACTAATCCATTTCCAAAGAAGAACAGTCTCTTCCCTTCAGGAAATGAATCAGACTTCATAAGCAAATCTCTTCTCGCTAACTTCTGCAACTGGCAGTAAATGAGCGGGAATACATAAATCCATCATCATGCTTTCAAAATATCAACTAGGAAGTGATCCTGCTGGACTTCAGCAGGGACATCAGCTCAGACCCATACAAACACTTACAGAACCTTCAGGTTCATATTCCGATTCCTGTTGTTGTTAGATTTCTTTCTAGCCAAAAAGCAAAAGCATGTAAAATTTTGGAGAGCGTGCTGTGTTGCTTGGAGTCCCGTGGCAGCCTGAACTGTGAAGCACTGACGGGTGAGGAGCCCTGTTGAGTGTGGTGGGCTGTTGCAGAGACATGCCCTCAGCCCTGCTGCAGGCAGAGTTTCTGCAAGCTGTGGACATTGCTCTGGGGGGCATTTGGGATCTTTGTTGCGTGTCCCCTTATCTTCCTCTCTGTACACTCTTTATCATTGCTTGTATGATGAGGGAGCAAATGACAAGCAGAAAGGTAGGAAATCCCATGGTAACTTGTGCTGCCACTTTAGTTCCAAAGTTAATTTTGGAGTGAAAGATTAAAAGCAAAGGTAGGTTTTTTTGTTAAACAAGGAATGCTATAAATGCTGGTGGTTATGGTCCTTAGGTTTCCAATGGTTGACTTTTCCCCAAATACTTTGGCTAACCAATCTTAGATATCAGAAAATGCAGTAGGAAAAGGGAGTTATGAATGCACTGATTGTTTTTAAAAATTTTATATGCTGTATATAGGCTGTATATAAGGCTGTGCTGCCATACAGAGAGACCTAGACAGGTTGGAGATTTGGGCAGAGAGGAACCTCATGAAATTCAACAAGGGCAAGTGTAGGGTGCTGCACCTGGGGAGGAATAACCCCATGCACCAGTACAGATTGGGGGCTGACCTGCTGGAGAGCAGCTCGGTGTAAAAGAGACCTGGGAGTCCTGGTGGACAACAGGATGACCATGAGCCAGCAATGTGCCCTTCTGGCCAAGAAGGCCAATGGCATCCTGGGGTGCATCAAGAAGAATGTGGCCATCAGGTCAAGGGAGGTCATCCTCCCCCTCTACTCGGCCTTGGTGAGGCCGCACCTGGAGTATGGTGTCCAGTTCTGGGCTCCCCGGTTCAAGCAAAGGGCTGCAAAGATGATTAGGGGACTGGAACACCTCTGTTATGAGGAAAGGCTGAGGGATTTGGGTCTCTTCAGTCTGGAAAAAAGACGGCTGAGGGGGGATCTTATCAACACTTATAAATACTTAAAGGGTGGGTGTCAGGAGGACGGGGCCAGGGTCTTTTCAGTGGTGCCCAGCGACAGGACAAGAGGCAATGGGCACAAACTTGAGCATAGGAAGTTCCACCTAAACATGAGAAGGAACTTTACTTTGACGGTGGCAGAGCACTGGCATAGGCTGCCCAGAGTAGTGGAGTCTCCATCTCTGGAGACATTCAAAACCCACCTAGATGTGTTCCTGTGCAACCTACTCTAAGATGACCCTGCTCTGGTAGGGGGGGTTGGACTAGATGATCTCCAGAGGTCCCTTCCAACCCTATGATTCTGTGATTCTATTCTATATTTATCCTTCTAAAAACCTGATGACTTAGAAACTCTTTTTTGAGGAATCAGGAATAAACATTATTGTCTGCTTTTTATGAGGTGTGAACACACTTGAATGAACAACCCAAGGAGTGCAAAGGTTGAGGTGACCAGCAGGAAGCTTGGATGAACCTAACAAATGGGTTGGTGTGCCTTGGTCAGTGTCTTCCATGGTCTTTCCTGTGCTCTAAAACTGAGCTTGTGTTCACATGCACTTTTTGACATGAACAGACATTTTAACATAGTTTAAAGAGCCAGATTCTTTTAGAAAGAAGTGTAATTGATATTCAGCTCTTAATCACGAAGACAGGACTATTAACTGTGCAGGTAAGTATTTTTTATACAGTGTCATGTGGGAGAAGTAGATAAATAACCATTTTGACAAAAATTCTGGATGTGGGTAAAGCAAATGACATGGGTAATTGCATAGTGATCTGTGTTCGAGAGTTTTGCATGTGGATTAAAAAGTGCAAACAGTGGTTTCCAAAGGTGGTATGTATGCATGTATTGACACCTCAGACTCAATGGTATTCTACCAGAAATAAATGATACTGCCTGTGTTTGCAGGCATGCTCCTAATTTGAAAGCCAGCTGTTGTGATACTCTGAAGCATTATCCTGGCAATGGTCATCTTTTTGTTCTTAGTTTGATTTCCCTTTATGGCTGTGCATGATGACTGCAGTTAAGCCAGAAGTTTCTGTTTATTCAGTTGCTGGCCAATACCTTTACTTTCACTTCAGGCTAATAAAAATGAAGGGTGGAAAATGGCAAAATATGGACCACCTTGAGATATTATTGCTGTGTGCAAGATAACAAGAAAGGAGGACTCTTGTGAGCAGAGACAGAAAACCTCTTGTTGTTCTGACTTTCCGTTTCTTCTAAACAAGCCCTGTATTGCACAGGGTGGTGTATGTAGGGCAGACTTCAGTGGGATCAATATTGTTCCTCTTTTCAACGACTGCATGAATCATCTGGGAGAAATGGGCAGCTGAACCCAGGGCCACTTGCTATAATGACTGTGTTTCTAACGAATTAAGTAGCATGAGGACATGTATTCAGGCACAGAGATCTGGCTGGCTGTTCTGTATGGTTTGTTGGTACCAGGCACTGCTGTCGCCATGAGCCAATTCCCACAGCGCCAAACAATTCCTAGACAGGGTCTGGGAGTCAGCTTGGTCCAGGGACCATTCCTAGTACACAGCTTGGAGGCAGCTGCTGGTTTCTATGCCAGGTGGCCATTCTGCCAGAGACTGGTCCCAGGCCTGTATCATTTATTAATCCAGGTGTGTTTCACATCTCTGGGGCACCCAGATCATGAGCCTGTCCCTGCTGGTGGGGAGTCAGATTTGCCTATGGGAAATTGGTTCTGTGATTTAAAAAAGAAAAAAAAAAAAAACCACAAAAAAAACCCCAAAAAAACAAACCCAAAAAAAACCAACCCAAAGCTGCTGGTTTAAACAAGACACAGCCCTTAAAAGTGGTCTACCTGCCTAAACACTTCTGCTCGTTTGAGATCTGTAACAATAAGTTTAATAAAAAGTCTGAATCTGAGACCAAAAATAGTTTGAGACTCTTAAGACTGACTTCAACCAGATGTCTGGGGGAGGGCAGGTCTCCCGGGGCCATGATACTGAGCAGAAAATGCATGCACTGCCAAATTCCTGCGTGGGACATCGTCCAGCAACCCCTGAGGCCACAGCCAGAGTTGGAACCCAGCTGGAGCACAGAGGTGGCACTCGTGGCCTCTGTGGCCACATCCTCTGGTCAGACCACTGTGTTCTCTTGCTGCAACTCCATAGGCCCAGGCACTGGATCTGTAATCTGTCTGAGTACATTTCCTCATGTTCCTCAACAGCCATCAAGATTATTTGTCTCCATGAGCCTTTGTTTCTGACACCCAGGGACGTATCTTTGACTGGGTTGAGAAGCGCATTGTTTCGTCATGTCCTGTAGGTCTGGGAGACTGGACGTGGATGCTTCTTTACAGGCCAGCTTGTTCCCTGCTTACACCATCCTAGGGTGACATCCTTCCAGTGGGCTTGGTGCCAATGCAGCTGCACTGGAGCTGCTCCACATGCTGCCAGTAGAAGAGTCTGGGCTTCACTTCTGATAAGTGCGACAGTCCCTCTACTGTTTCAGGCCAAGTGAAAGCTTTGGTCCTGTATTTTTGAAGCCATAGAGCTAAGCTGTAGTAATGCCCAATTTTGAAATACAAGCCACTAATCATCCACCCCTTTGAAACACATACATAGTTGGATGTTATGTGCTGAAGAGAGAATTCTTCATTGAGGTGATCCAAATGTAGAGAAAAGCTTGGAGAAGATCAAGGAAGTCCAGAGACCCTCTGCAGGGAGGCTTTACCTAAACTTTTCATCTTTGAAAAGACCTTCAGTCATAAAAATGTCATTTCTGCTCTTTTCAGTCCCTAAACTACTTGAAAGAAATTGAGCATACAGTTGCCACAGACCTTACTCCAAGCATTGTTTTCCACGCATACATCTTTTCATGTAACCAAGGCTTCAATAAGATCTCTGATGTTGCTGCCAAATGACTATAGAAAACTCTTAACAGGATACGAAGGTTGTGTTAAAGCTTCAAGGTGGACAGAAGATAAGAAACTTTCATTTCCTAGTAAAACTGGTGATGCCACAAAGGAACCAGGAAGAGAAGTGTGTGACTTCAGTAGCTTGTGAGCTTCTCTACCTGAGAAAAGCATAGGAATCTTCAAAACACGTTTGCAATAGAAGCCACTGTACAGTTAGAGATGCTTGTTCTGTAGCTATTACGCAGGTCTTTCTGCCTTGTCCAGTTTACCTGGCACTGGTAATGTAACAGAAATTACATATGTCGTTGGGGCAAAGGCTTGTGGAGAGAAAGTCTCTCTTCTGTAGTCTTTCATAGCTTATTTTTGTACAGGCTGTTTCCATTTGGGTAGCTGGTTGAGGATTAGGATTCACATGATATTTATTTCAGTCTTTTTTTTTTTTCTCCCCCCTTCCCGCTTTATCCATTAATGTGGGGACACTGATGTGTCTCCCATTAGGAAGAAGTAGTAATTTGCTTTTGCTTCAATATATAAACAAACACTAAAATTATCGCGGTTGGTTTCATCCTGCTCCGGTCTCATTTGGGAGTTTTACTGCTGACCTCATTGTGAGGCGGATCAGATGAGCGCTTCAGAAGTGCAGCTGATATTTGCATTACTGGGGAAGTGCATCTACAGCTGCTGCGGTAGGCAGAAGGATGATTGGCATCCCTTACCTGTCACTGACACACTAACTGGGATGGGGCGGTGGTGGAGTCAGAAAATACGTGTTGGATGTAGCATTGTTGTTCTGACACTCTTTGGCATGGTGCTACCCCATGGCGGTTGCATTCTTCTCCCGCTCCTGAGCTTGGCCCAATTTGCTAAGCTGGGTTTTGTGTCTTGGAGCCAGGCTTTCCAGCAGTGAGGAGTGTTGGGCTTTCCTCATCTTTCATGGTGCGTTATTGTTCCCTCCTGGATGGTGAGGGAATTTATATATTCTAGTTTGGGTTTCTTGCGTGGAATGTCATCGTGTAAGAGCTTTCTGTGTTTACTCCTTTTCTATGAAAAGTTTCTTGGTTAGTTTTTAATATCATTTTAAGTGTTCTCAGGATGGTTGGTCTGAAATTATCCTCTGGTATGCATCCTCTGATACTAAGGAAATTGTGTCAGATTAATTTAGCCCAGCTTTAAGTTGTTGTAAGGTTATTATCGCTTTTTTAAGGTCCAAGATCAGAGGATCAAGAAAGCAACAAGATCTCCTTAGAATGATGTGTACTTTGAATACCCAGGACACAAAGGTTTTACGACAGTCTTTATAGTATTTTTCTACAAAATCTACTGCTTTTGCTGAACCACAAGATTGCACTTTCTCACTCTGGACTCAAACAGAAATTCTACTCGGTCTCCATTGCATCAAATTTTATGGAAACAACAATTTTAACCAGATACTGAGAGAGACAGAGGCAGATTTGGTGTCAAAGAAACTTAAATTATGAATAGCTATCAATTATGCAGAAGTAACATGGAAATAAACAGAACAAGATGTTTAACTTGGCTCCCCTTCCTCCTATGCAACTAAATTGATATTGTTTCCTGAAATCACAGATCAGAGTGACACTGGTGTTGTCATTTGGCAATGTATTATGGTTATGTATTATCTGAAACAAATTAGGCAATTGGGGGGAGGGGGGCGGGGAATCAATTGCTGAAGCTGAAAGTAGAAATTGAAAGTTTCTTTCTAGAGGAAGGGAACACATGATCATCCATCCTGCTTTGCAGAGAAGTTTAATTCTTGTTCAGTTGGTGCGTATCCAGTCTCGATGTTATGTTTTTAACTGCTGTTGAACTAGTTGCTGTGGCTTTGATAAGTGTCTATAGTGGTTAGTTGCTGTTGTTAAGAACTTAGCAGGTACAGGTGACTTCTGAGTCTCCTGGGGAGAAAATGGCCAGGCTAATGTCCATCCTACCAGGTGACTCAGCATCAACTGTTTATTTAATTATTCCCCCCTGCCCCAACTCGTATTTGAGATTTGATTCTGGGGAGGGTCATGTCAATCTCCGCACGGTCAGGAGATCTTATAGCCTGCCTCGTCCTCCTGGTTGACTGTTCTTACAGCTAAACTGTTATGGAGTAAAAATGGGTGTCATGAGGTGAGAGCTTGGGATCCAGGTGCTTACACAGTCCCAATTAGGATTGCAGGAGTATGTCCAGGTCTGGGGAGGATGTGGGATTTCACACATCTATTTGGCATTTTGTGTTGGGTAGCTTGAACTGCCATGTTTAATGAAAGTCCCATTTTTAAGTACCTACCTCTTTAGTGGGAGCAATGCTCCCAGACCTGGGCACTTACCTTAGACCTGCTGGTGTTTGGTATCCCTGTCCTTAAGTTCTCTTGTGAAGCTGGGTCACGGCGCTGCTTTCTCTACCTGTCCAGGACTGATTTGGAAGGATCTCAAACATCTGGTTTTTAGTTTTGACTAATAGTAATATTTTGTAAATAATCCATGAACAGAGCCTAGTTTGACACTGTGGTGAATGTTTACTTATTTGAAAGCTAAGCTTCTTTGAACCAAAAAAATGTTTTATTCTTGAGACTCAAGCTGGGGAGGGAACAAGAGGAGAAACTTGTGAAAAGTCAGTGCTGAGACTTGAAACTTTCCATGAGCATTTCAGAGGAAGGCAATTGAAGTGAAACCTTTTCTCTCCCTGAAAAAATATACAGTGAAAATGTTTAATTTCAAGTACAAATTTTGCAGTATGCAGTTGGGAAAAGATCACTTGAAACTGAGTTCAGATAGTTTGAAAAAGGAAGTCGTGACCAACGCAGACTATCATTTATTTTCCTCTATGCTTATTTTGCAATGATAGATAATGAACCTTTGTTTGCCTTAAATGCCAAAAAAAAAAAAAAAAAAAAAAAAATCCTGTTAACAGGAAACTGATAACAGCCTAATGGATTTAGTGTCCCAAGTAGCACAGCAAGAACATCCTATCTGTGAGGTACCAAGGTAAGTGCAAGTGCATTATCTGGAGAAGCCTTAATGTAGGAAATACTTTCCATGTTAGATATTTGGAGGTTGCTCACAGGGTAATACTCAGTTGTCAAGTGCAACTGGAAGGCTTTTCATTACCCTGTCTGACACCACCTCAGTGCTTCATAAATACAAAGTGTGAAGCTGGACTTCTCCCTTCTGGGGTTGGGCTGACTTCATGCAGACTTCTTGATACCCCACCCCAGTCACTGGGATGCATGGAGAGTCTTGAGGTTTGAAGGGTTCGTCTTCAGCCTGCTGCCTCAATTTGGATAGATTATTACCAAAATACTGTGCTGTTTCAGTTTTCTTGTCTGGGGATTACTGAGCCAGCTGCTCGCTGCTGTCCCTACTGCAGGCTTTTTATCATTCATACTTTATAACCTGTTCCCTACTGCTTATTCTTCCCATTCGTGTTTTATCTCTAACACAGCTCCTTTCAACTCACTCTCTCCTTTCCTCACCTTCCTGTTTATTCATTCTTTTGGTGACCCCATCTTATCAATTAGAAATTCAAAAAACGACAGCTGCCTCCTTCCTGCATGAACTCTTGGAGCAGCTGCACATCCTTGCTAATGCTGACTGCTGTGAAATACCAATATCAAGCAGTCATCTGATATGAAAGTTAAAATGGGGCAGCTCGGATCGGGAAAAACAATGGCACCAGAAATCTGATTAAAATAATCTTGAGCACTGGTGATGTGAAAGGTGTTTGGCATGTTTAGCAGTTTTTATTTGCCAGATGTTGTCTTCTGAAAACCTGAAGTACCCATTGTATCCTTCTGTGTTCCAGCAGCTCCTTTCCCATCAGCAGCCCGTAATAATTCCCAGTGTATTAATGGATTTTTTAAACATGTTTAAATATTATTAAAATGCATTCAATTGTTTTGAGTAATTGAGAGACAGTGAATGTGTGATGCCTTTCAGGCGATGGGGAGTGGGCTGGGATGCTACAAGCAGCAGAGAAATGGAAATCAAATGGGAAGAGATTCTTTCTTTTGCAGCGAAGTGGAGGGAATGGCAGTATTTGCCTTTGCCTCATCGCTTCAAAGCCATGTTTGACTTAGTGAGGAAAGAGACAACAGCTGCTTGAGCAGGTATGTGGGCTACCTCTGCAGTTGCTTGAGGGTGCACAAATGCTGAAGGCTTGCTACTGCCAAGGAGAGGTGACCTTGATAGCCTGGTATCTGCTGGTTAACAGGTGTTTCTGAAAACAGGAGGACTGGGATGCAGAGGGAGTATCTGCACCTTTCACACACACACACACTTCTGAAGCTTATGTTCTTGCCAATAGCGTGAGTATTTTCAAAAGGCCAAGTCTAGCAGGACTTGTAAATCACTATCAGCCCTTGCTGAACCAGAGTGCTGGAGCCAGAACTCTGGGGAGAGAAACAGCATGGTTCAAATGTGCATAAAAATGAAAGATGCCAGAGGAGCAGACAGTGTGGGATGACTGGGAGAACTGATGGGAAAAACTTCTCTAAGCTTTTAAGTGCATGATTTGGAAGTACACTACTGGACTGTCTTCTTTGGCTCCTATGTCTGAAGTAGGGGTTACTGGTTGACCACTGGGAAAGCTAGGATGTAGATCCCCAGTGTTCAGTTGCATCTAATTAGCATGTAGCTGCCATGCCATGAGCTTTTGTTTCCTTCTACACACTACAGAAATATTTTCCTTTTGAAAATTTGATCAAACAAAACTATTAAATGCTCTGGCACAACAACAAAAAAAAGTCAATGGGAAAAGCAAAGACAAACCTTGGTCTTTCAGACTTACATGAATCAAGCATTTTAAAGGTGCAGTGCCAGGGGGGAAAAGATGCATTTGTGAAATGATCTGGTGGTTGCATTTCTAAGAGCCTTTGTTAGCTTGCATTTATTTATACTGTGCAGCACAGATGATGAAAATTTGTGTGTATTTCCAAAACAACCCTTTTGTTTACTGCAGTGTTCAAGGTCATAACTGTGTTCTGGGTCTTTCTTGTAAACTTGCTGTTCCTGTTTATTGGCATTATTTAGAGCAAGCTGTCCAGTTGATCTGTTTTAGGGGCCAGACCCTGCCTACAGGAGAGCTCTACCTAATCTCTTCTCCCTCTTCCCCTCCAACTGGAATAAAAACCGATTATAAAAATTGTTACCTGCCACTGGCCTCTGAGTAAATTTTTAAAATACTGCCCTTCCTGTGTGCTGCCTCCCTCCGGGTGCTCAGTAGTTGGGACATCTCTGAATTAAGTAAATTGCTTAATCTGCTGCAGATTGTTAATGATTTACATTCTTGATAACTGCTCACAAATTGTGTATTCCAAAGCTCACTGTGTGTGTTTGATAAGAAGACACAATTCATTTGTATTAGATATGACACGTGCAAGAGACTTACTGGACTGTCAGGTCATTCCACCTGGATGTTTTCAGCATGTCTCAGATACCAGAGCAGGAGAGTGGGAGGAGGAACTGCTTTACACAGCAGAACACACATGGATTTTGAAACCAAAAGAGTGGTGTTTAGTTTGTGGGAAGCATATCTTGGCTTGAGGTAACTGGATGTATTGTCTCAGCCTTTTTGCATAGTAGCTTAACTGCAAGGAAAGCTGTTCCTCCCCTCCCTGCCCTCCGTGTAAGAAGCAATCCTGTCTGACCTGTGAATAGCTGAGCCAGAATTACAAACCTGATTTAACATTTCAGGCAGTGCTGAGCCTGCAAGGCAGCGGGATCATAAAGGACCCTTCCCTTATTTACTGCCTTTACCCATCTCAGCTCATGTTTTTCCCTGGCAGATGCTGTGATCTGATTTTGTGCTTTAACTAATAGCGCAAGGATTTACTTGCCCAATCGGTGATTTCTAGCTGTCTTCTACCTTGTATTACCATTTAAAAATCTTGTGTCCTCTGCCAAGGTCAGTGATAGATTTAGTCTGCTTTAATCTGCAGCCATCCTCTGCTTTCAATGGCCCTCCAATAGCCCAAAGTCATTACTTCAGACACCTTCTTTGCACTGTCCATGCCTATGCTAACTAATGGCCTCCTGCTGGAAGACAACATCTCTGGATTAAGTGGTGTGGAACAAGCTGTGTTCATGTGCATTCAACCCCTCTGCACATAACTCAGGCCACTGGGAAAATATTACTTAACTCAAAGATTGGTGATGTGTGATCTTGGTTAACACCAAGTTATCCTTTCCTAAAAAGAAACCATATGAATCATCCTCTTGTTGCTAGTAGAATAGCTTAGTCTCTCCACATCTTTACTCTCCAAATCTTTACTTTACTTTAACGAGGATTGCCTGATTTGCTGATAGTAGTAACAGGCACAGCACCATCCTGACTGTGATAGGGATGGTGGTACAGTGCTTACATGCAGCATATGCTGTCTCTGATGGTGTAGCACAGTGGATGATGTGCTCTTCATACCTGCTGTGCCGCTGTTGTAGGCCAGCTCTGTGGTATGTGTTATGAAGTGGTTTGCATCTGCTGTAATCTCCATATCTGTCAGTGTTCTTTTATGTGAGCTCAAGAATCCTTAGCTGTCTGAATTTGGGCAGGCTGGTGCAGGAGCTTACTGAAAGGAAGGAATCCTGTCTTTACTCAGGATGGGAAAAGCTGATCAGCTTTTTCCAGCGGATGTGTACAGTTGCTCAGTAGTTAAATCAGCAATGATATAAAGTCCTTGCTTTGAAAGTACTCTGCCTCAAATCACTGATTTCTGTGAATACATAAGTATTAAGACCTTTATTGTGATCACCAACATGACCTAGTAAGAACTTTCTGCTTTTGAATTTCAGGATGTTGCCTTTCGTATTAGCTTGGAATAAGATTTAAATGTGAGGGGTTGCAAAACAGACACAGATCAGCAGAGCTGATTTTTTTTCTCAAGACCTCAAATGTGTTTCTTCCAAGATCAGACTGATACTTCCTCTATGAATGGCAGCAATAAAGATCTGGAGAATGCAAGCTGAGACAGCATCTGGACAGGAATTGCAGAGGACTCTTCTTGTAACCCTCTAGAGAAAAATAAATCTGTGAAATAAGCTAGTAACAAGGTGCTAGAAGAGGGTTTCTAATAATGTTTGATGCTTTTGCCATGAACTGGAAGCTGTCCCTTATTGCAAAGCAGAAGTTACCTGTAAGGCAATGACAAGATAAATAAACAGGAGCTGCTACAGGCTTTATGGGTTTAGTGGAGGGGTAGCAGTCACCTAAGCAATGGCCTCCTATCAGACACAATTCCATCAGACGTCTTTACTGTCATAGACTGTAATATGTTGCACTGTTTTCACATTCAAGTAATGTATTTTTCCATACCTGAGGAGGGAGTTGTTTGTGTCCTCCCTACACTTATGTAATAGATGTGGCTCTCCTGTCCCATCTTCACAAGGAGAAAGCGTGTTGTATACCTTCAAGATTTTCTGTGGCCTGTGATTGCCTCTGCCTGTTTCTCTCTTTTATCATTTTCTTTCTACCTCTCTTTGCCAGCAACATGTGGTTCTGGGATTGCCCTTAGAAGCTGTAGCTGGCAAATCCTCTGTTCCCTCCCCTACCAGTGCAGTCTGCTCCAAATTAGCAGATAAGCTGATTGGGTCTGGAGAGATGTGAAGAACTGCAGGAGAACATAGTAAGTGGACAGCAGTGTATTGCAGAGAAAATCTAATATTGATAAATATACATTTTTCTCTCATCTGTATTTTGTAAGTTTCTAAATCATGCCAGTGTGAATAAAAAACATGTAAAGCTGCTGCCAAATAAGCAAGCACTGCTAGGGTATGTACAGGGAGAAGATGGATAAAGAAAAGAATGATAATGCTCTTATAATTCATCAGGTTTGTCTGTGTCTGGATTGCTGTGTTTAGTACAGAAGATGCCAGTTTCAGACAGCATATTGTCTCATTAGAGGGATTGGAAGACAGGTAAGGAGAATAGGACACAAGACCAGCTTTCCCAAGAGACTGGAAAGATTGATTACCTTAAAGAGGAAGCATGTAAGAAACGATAGGAGCATACACAGCAACTAACCAGGGGAGAAAGTAGAGACGAAAGAAACTTCTAACCTTGTAACACAAGAGCAAGAGGATGTTCATGGAAATTAACAATTAACTGCCTTAAAGATGACAGAATAAAATTAGCACAGTATGGAGTTTGATGCTGAAGAATGGGAAAGCTGTAAAGAGGTTATATGAAAGAAGTAGCTGTATGTGAAGAGGGACGACACGTTTGAGACGAATTTTTTTTAATAATAAAAGCTAAAGTTTAGGCTTGTGATACAGCTTTGAAGACCCTTTCTATTCACTTGTGTTGATTTCCATCTCCCTACGCAACCCCCATGGAAATGCAGAGGTGACAAACTATGACTGTTGTAAGCCCTTGAAATGCCAGATCACCTCTAAATTACAGAATCAGAGGTCTGGGCTTTGCTGGCACCTCACAACACACTCCTCAGTATGTGTGTTAAGAAGAAATCTGAGAAGCCCTGGCAAGGCACTTCAGGGCTGCAGTTCCTTTGCAGCTGAAGAGCAAACCTTTCAGGACAGGGTTGGGTTTGCATTGCTTTGCCCTCCTTTCTCCGTCCCTTTTTGCTGACACTAAAGCTGCTGGGCTTGCTGCTTTCCTTCCCGGAGAGTACCGTGACTCCTCAGCCAAAGCTGTCCTGCTGGGTCAGAGCAACAGAGTGCCTTCTTGCCTCCTCTAGCAGAGCAAAGCAGGTAGGAGAGAGTTGGGTTTCTGCGAGTGAAAACATCTCTGAGTCAGGCTGCCCTGAGAGGAAAATAGCAATGAGCAGAAAAGCTGAGGGAACATTTTATCACCCATGAATCATTGTTCAAGTTCAATGGTAAACTGGAGGAACTGGCAATGGGATTCCTTTGCAGAAAGTCCTTCTCAAAGGAGAGCATTTCCAGAGGCGCCTTGCTGTGGTACAGAGCACGCAAATACATTCCAAGTAGATGTGTTTGCTCTCTCTGGAAAAACAGCGTCATAATTGTTCATCAATATTTGAAATACAATAGCCTATCTGTTCTTAGAGAGGGTGTTTCAATAAGCCTTCAGCATCTAGAGTTGCATGTGACCAGCTGATTGTCCTATTTGTCCGCTAAGGAACTTACCTATACTATACCAGTGTGAGGGTTGGGTTTGGTGGGTTTTTTGTTTTGTTTTGTTTTTTTTTTTTTCAAAAAGTACAAAACCAGAGAAAATTAATTAAAGTGAAAGTTCACATAGCAACAGAAATAAATGTATAAATTGAGAGATAACAACTTTATGGTAACTGTGCGGATGTTGGGACTTAACAGCTTCTTGCTTGGAAAGGGGTTCATTTGCATCAGGATATGATTGATCTTCTTCTCAAATCCAGGAAACAGGTTTTCCCCTACAACTTTGTGTTGCATAAATTAAATGGTAGGTGCTTTCTGACTGAGTGTGATAAGTATATTGTCAGTGGAAAATAACACTTTTACAGGTTGTGCATGCTCTTGTCTTCTTGCAACTAGAACCCTCTTTTCCTTACACTAAGATTCTCAAATATCTGCAATGAATGGTTATACTGTTTAATACATCAAATATCCTCCAAGAAGCAGTGAAGTAGTTAATGATTTACTTTAGTCTTTAGCAATGGATGATGCAGATGACTTACATCCAGAAATTAAAATGCTGACAGAGAGCATCATCCTATGGATGTGGAAATGTGGGTTCCTTCCCCCGCAGTAAAGGCATAAATTACTAGATGCTGCACTGTATAGTTAACCAAGGAAAACATTTATATGAAAAATAGATTGAGGCCTAAGGGTATGACTGTTTGAGCCAGGATCTCTTGTCTTCCTCTGTATCCCTTTATTACTTGCAGACTTTTTTCTTCTGCATTCATCTCTCTTCCCAGGTGCTGTTCTGTTTTCTTACTGATGTCATAGTATCATTTCAGACCAGAATGGCAAAGAAGAGTAAATCCGAGGAAATTCTTTCTGTTCCAACATACTAGCATTTATGTTTGTTGTAAATTCCAGCTAGGGACTTAATTTAGTGCTTGGGATCAAATATCAAACTTTTCCTGTAAATTAACCTGTATATGAATACAATTTCTAAGAAACGTCGTGCTGGTGGTATGTATATTGAAAATGGATATGGCCAGGTTTCACTTCATAGATTCAAAAGCATATGCTTACTTTTTTATCTGTTGAGTAATGAATTCACTTTTATGCAGAGTGAAGCATGCATAACTTAAAAATGATCACTAACTTAGTTGATAGCTCATCACAGCTTTGGAAAAAAAAAAGTGTTGTGTTCTGCCGGCAGGACTTTGGGTTGCCGGCAGGACTTTGGGTTCTTTGATCATGGCCTGATCTACAAAACGCCTGGCCTGCTGGTAACAGGCAGGAATACCTTGTCCTCCAGGGGAAAAAGGGTTCTAGCACAAGAGTTATCAGGACTCATTGAGAGGGCTTTAAACTAGATTTGAAGGGGGGTGGGGATGGTACTGGGTTTGCTGGTGAGGTGCCAGGGCGTAGTTGCTCAGCGCTTGTGGGCCAGTGTGCCAGTATTTCTGAAAGCCAGGAGGCACACCACATCTCAAGGGTCAAAACTACACGCACAACTCCCTCTCTGAAATGCTTATACACCAATGCACGCAGCATGGGGAATAAGCAGGAAGAGCTGGAGCTCTGTGTGCGGTTGCGGGGCCACGATCTCATTGCAATTACTGAGACGTGGTGGGACAACTCGCATGACTGGAATGCTGTCATGGGTGGCTATGTCCTTTTTAGGAAAGACAGACCAGCAAGGCGGGGAGGTGGAATTGCACTCTATGTGAGAGAGCATTTGGAATGCATTGAGCTCTCACTAGGGGCGGATGAAGAGCGGGTCGAGAGCTTATGGGTGAGGATTAAGGGACAGGAAAATATGAGGGACACTGTTGTGGGTGTTTATTACAGGCCACCTGATCAGGATGGGGAAACTGATGAGGCTTTTTACAGACAACTGAAGGTAGCCTCGCAATCGCAGGCCCTGGTTCTCATGGGGGACTTCAATCACCCTGATATCTGCTGGGAAGACCACACAGCCAGGCATGGGCAGTCCAGGAGGCTCCTCCAGTGCATTGATGACAACTTTTTGACACAGGTGGTACAGGAGCCAACAAGGAGAGGAGCACTTCTAGACCTGGTACTGACAAACACAGAGGGATTGGTGGAGGACATTAAGGTTGGGGGCGCCCTAGGTTGTAGTGATCATGAAATGATTGAGTTCAGGATCGTGGGCACTATCCACAAAACAACAAGAAGTAAAATTACAACCTTGGATTTCAGGAGGGCTAACTTTGGCCTCTTCAAGAAACTGCTTGGAGAGATCCCGTGGGCTAGGGCTATGGAAGGCAAAGGGGCTCAAGAAAGCTGGTTGATATTCAAAGACCACTTCCTCCAAGCTCAGGATCGGTGCATCCCGAAGAGAAAGAAATCGGCCAAGGGACGCAGGAGACCTGCATGGTTAAGCAGGGAGCTTCAGAAAAAGCTCAAGTGGAAGAAGGAAGTTTATAATAAGTGGAAGAAGGGACTGACCCCTTGGGAGGATTACAAGAATGCCACCAGAGCGTGCAGGGATGAAACAAGGAAAGCCAAGGCCGCCTTGGAATTAGACCTGGCTAGGGATGTTAAGCACAACAAAAAGAGCTTCTACAAGTATATTGGAAGCAAAAGGAAGACCAGAGAAGTTGTGGGCCCACTGTTGAATGAGACAGGAGTCATGGTGACGGAGGATGCGGAGAAGGCAGAGTTACTGAATGCCTTCTTTGCTTCGGTCTTTTCTGCTCGGCCCAGCCCTCAGAAGTCCCAGGCATTGAATAAAGTAACAGGGAAAGAAGAAGACTTCCCTTGGGTTGAGGAGGAGCGAGTGAGGGATCAATTAGATCATTTAGATATTCACAAGTCCATGGGCCCCGATGGGATGCACCCGAGAGTGCTGAGGGAGCTGGCAGAAGTCATTGCTGGGCCGCTCTCCATCATCTTTGAAAGGTCCTGGAGAACAGGTGAGGTGCCTGAGGACTGGAGGAAAGCCAATGTCACCCCAGTCTTCAAAAAAGGCAAGAAGGAGGAGCCAGGGAACTACAGGCCGGTCAGCCTCACCTCCATCCCTGGGAAGATGATGGAACAGCTTGTTCTGGGCGTCATCTCAAGGCACGTGGAGGAAAAGAAAGCTATCAGAAGTACTCAGCATGGATTCACCAAGGGGAAATCATGTCTGACTAATCTGATAGCCTTCTACGATGGCATGACTGGATGGATAGATGAGGGGAGGGTGGTAGATGTGGTCTATCTTGACTTAAGCAAAGCGTTTGACACGGTCTCCCACAGCATCCTCATAGGGAAGCTTAGGAAGTGTGGGTTAGATGAATGGACAGTAAGGTGGATAGAAAACTGGCTGAAAGATAGAGCTCAGAGGGTTGTGATTAGGGGCACAGAATCTAGTTGGAGACCAGTGACGAGTGGTGTTCCCCAGGGGTCAGTACTGGGTCCAGTCCTCTTCAATATATTCATCAATGACCTGGATGAGGGGATAGAGTGCACCCTCAGCAAGTTTGCTGATGACACAAAGCTGGGGGGGGCGGCTGACACACCGGAGGGCTGTGCTGCCATACAGAGAGACCTGGACAGGTTGGAGATCTGGGCAGAGAGAAACCTTATGAAATTCAACAAGGGCAAGTGTAGGGTGCTGCACCTGGGGAGGAACAACCCCATGCACCAGTACAGGTTGGGGGCTGACCTGCTGGAGAGCAGCTCTGTGGAAAGAGATCTGGGAGTCCTGGTGGACAACAGGATGACTATGAGCCAGCAATGTGCCCTTGTGGCCAAGAAGGCCAATGGCATCCTGGGGTGCATCAAAAAGAGTGTGGCCAGCAGGTCAAGGGAGGTCATCCTCCCCCTCTACTCTGCCTTGGTGAGGCCACACCTGGAGTACTGTGTCCAGTTCTGGGCTCCCCGGTTCCAGAAGGACAGGGAACTGCTGGAAAGGGTGCAGCAGAGGGCTACCAAGATGATTAGGGGACTGGAAC
The DNA here is from genome assembly GCA_947846985.1 of Fratercula arctica. Classification (NCBI taxonomy): domain Eukaryota; kingdom Metazoa; phylum Chordata; class Aves; order Charadriiformes; family Alcidae; genus Fratercula; species Fratercula arctica. The sequence goes on along the minus strand of CANTUZ010000001.1, from coordinate 29,579,367 downwards.
ACCTCTCTTATGAGGAAAGGCTGAGGGATTTGGGTCTCTTCAGTCTGGAAAAAAGACGGCTGAGGGGGGATCTTATCAACACTTATAAATACTTAAAGGGTGGGTGTCAGGAGGATGGGACCAGGCTCTTTTCAGTAGTGCCCGGGGACAGGACAAGAGGCAATGGGCACAAACTGGAGCACAAGAAGTTCCACCTAAACATGAGGAGGAACTTCTTTACCCTGAGGGTGGCAGAGCACTGGAACAGGCTGCCCAGAGAGGTGGTGGAGTCTCCATCTCTGGAGACATTCAAAACCCGCCTGGACGTGTTCCTGTGTAACCTGCTCTAGGTGACCCTGCTCTGGCAGGGGGGTTGGACTAGATGATCTCCTGAGGTCCCTTCCAACCCTATGGTTCTATGATTCTATTCTATGATTCTATGATTCTTCTGGACAGATGTTTCTACTGTACAGCTGGAAGCAGGCTGGTGGCCTGGTAGGTTCTCATTCTTCACCTTTGCTATGTGGACAATTTAGAGAGGAGCTGGAGAGTTGCTTTCTTGCAAATCGTTGATCCACTAGGTATTTTTAGCATGGTTCCACTGAGTCACTTATTGCATAGCAGGCCTGTATTTTAATCTAATGAGGATCTTTCTAATAACTTCCATTACTGAAACTTTTGAATGTGGGAAAGAGGTGAAAGTAATTGGATTGCAATAATTAAATCATCCAATGCAATTACCTTCAAAAGGTTGTCTGTTTATGCTTCCCAAATGCAAACAGGAATTGATCAGTAGAAGAAGCTGCATCTGTTCTGGAAGCACATTTGGTGGGGTGTAGGCGGGTGACGTCTGTGGGCAAGAGGGAGGGATGAAGATGATTTTATTACCCCAAAGATCTGTAAGGAAGACTGATGCACAGGTCTTAATGAGGGAGATAATTTTGAGACTTTGCTTGAAAAAAAATCCTAGTGTGATATAACACTCGTCGTCTATTAATTTCCAAAGCTGTAGGTTGATGCTCACTGAGAACTCCAGCCCTGCATTTACCTGCATTTGCAGATAAAATTAGCTTCCCTGCAGCATTTATGCTGGAATGTGGTGTACTCACTGCACTGCTTTATACGATGCATGATGAGCAGTGCTTTTGTGGAACTGCTGAAGACCTGAGGCACCTCAGCTCTCCGAACCTTGTGCTAGTAACCTCAAGGTAACACAATATTTTTCAGTGGTTGTGACTTCTGGTTCATTTTTTGGATCTTTCTTTACTTGCCCAAAGTTTCTGCAGTGGAAAATGGTCAGAATCTGATTTTGGTCCAGTCCCTGAACAGCAGAGCATGCACTGCTTCCAGGCATATGTGCTCAAGTAACTGGAAAAATCACTGAACTGCATTGCTGATTGTCCAGAAAACTGAAAAATGGGTGGAAATTGCTTCACAGTGGAGTAGTAAAACTGTCATGTTGCTATCATTTGTTTCTGAGTCATTAAAATCCATTTCTCCTGAGATTGTCTCCTATGAATCTTTGTTTTCTAGTCACTTCCCACAAAACACCCAAAAAGCACTCTATGTAAACCAAAACTGTGTTAAATAAAGTGGTGTCTCTTACTCTTAGGTCTAAGTACCACTGATGGTTATAACAGTTTTTCCCCGACAAACCCGTGCAATTCTATAGCTGCATATAACCTATGCATTTGCATTTATTTTATGGCAGCATGAATTAAATGAGGAAATATAAAGCATGGTTTGAGTTAGGATGTTGCGTAAACTCTGTGTGAAAAATTCCTGCCTTTCAGTCTGTCTGCCTGATTACTTGGCATAGTGTTTTGTGCAATGTTTTTTCTGTAGATAGATGGTAATTGTACAGTACTTTAAATCTGTAGTTTCTTCCCTAGTGTACCTTTACGCTGAGCTTCATTCCAAGACTTTTCCACTGTGTTCCTTCTAAGCAGAAAGGAACTAGCAAAGTGCTCTGCAAGATCATTAACCTCTGAGCTTTGTTTGTACAACCCTTTAATAGCTCATTTCCTGTCTGCACTGAAGATGTTGCCTCAAAATGAGATTATTCATGATCAAAAGTTTTATATTTTATTTTTTGTAGGATCCAGGGTCTTGCTAGGGTTCATGCCAACAAACTATACTAGTGACTCTTGAGAATGGATGAGGCAAGAGACATTCATAGGGGAGGATTATGAAGGAGAGCAAATACGACTATTTAGATTTAATAAGGAGGATCATCAACAGTAGCAAAAATCAGATTCGTTGCCAGCAGTTGATGGTTAAAGATGCCCATGAGTGAACCCCTTCGTGTGTTTCCCCCTACCCTACTCTTTGCACCAGGCTGTAGAGTTGCTCCTGAGGTCCCTGTTCAGCATCAGGTGGGTGCTTGCATTGTAAATTCTGCATCTGGCATCATCGTTTTGTGGCAGGAGGAGAAATGAGAAGTCTGGACTTTTATCGACCCCTGTCTGACAAGTGCTGTGTGGATCATTATCATGGAGATTGCTGTAGTGATGAACCTCACCAAAAACATTCTCTGCTAGCCTGGGCATGGATAAATTCAAAGCAGGGGGATTTTATATCACTGCGTGGGATTGACAGTGCCCTTTAACATTCAAGGATTCGTCAGACTTCTTCCCCCAGTACAGCTGGTGCCTATGCAACTACTACCAGATCCAGCTGTGTCCATGCAGTTTTTGGCATGCTCCCTGTGGTGTTCACGTCTAGGACCGCATGCAGCCGTCATTTGGTTTGGCTCCCTTGCAGCTGTCGTGTCTCTCTGGTGCTTCTGAGCTTTGTGCATAAGGGTCGCTGGCCTGGTGGCAATGGCAGTGGCATTTTGGATACAAGAGCAAGATGTCAAAGATGTTGGCTGTTGGGAGCTGGCCCAGCTTCCTCTTGCAGCCAGACCATACTGCTCCTATGGCTTTGTTGCAGGGCTTGAGGCATACAGAGTGTAGAGTGCAATTATTGCTCAAAGGGCTTTTATTTTATAGGAAGCACAATGCTTGAGTTACAGACTGAGGTTACAATGAAGATATTGTATCTTCTAGAAATGCCCTGATGTAATCGCTGCTAAGAGAGAAAGAACCTCTCTAAAACAGCCCTGAAATAAAGCCTGTTCTTCAAAACTCTTTAACCTTCTCCACACATATTTTCTCCCCTTTTCTGAACCTAGTAGCTCTTGCACTTCATTTTAGAAACTGAACCTACCCTTTTTTAATATGAATGAACCTCGAACAGATCTACAGTGATGTATACTGTATACAGCTGTACACTGTCTCATAGTCATAGAAACAGTCCGGTGAGTAAACCCTTGATTAGTTTGTTTTAAATTGCACATTTGTTCATCAAAATCAGTGAAAACAAGGTAGAACCTGGAATCTGCCCCAAAATCATAGGGTTATGCAGAACCCTCCATCAGAGTTGTGTGATGGGCTTTGTGGGGACTAGCATGGGTGAGCCTGAGACACACAGTCACACACTTTCCTGGGTCTTTGGGGTTGTCTTTGGGAGTGGTGATCGTGTGGAAGAGTTGGGGTTTTGGGTTGGTTTGGTTTTTTGTTTTTTTTTTTTTTCAGGAGGACATAGGATGAGGACCTGTTAGATAAAGTCCTTTTGGTGCCTGAGGTTTTGGCACTCTGTTACTAAATTTCTTTTTGTTTTCCCTGATACACAGGCTGGCTCAGAAATCAGTTCAGGTTTTGACTTTTGCTTTCATATGTTTTCTTTCAAAATTTATCAGAGAAACGAAACTCCTCGTTGCTGGTTCCAGTACACTGACAGTGGTTCATGAACTGCCACTAAACATGAAAGATCTTCAGAAAATCCCAGTAGCAGCTCATGTCGTTAATTGGTGGGAGCTAGAATCTCTTCACATCCCTTGCCCAGAAGAGTCCCCCGAGAAGTTGGGGGGTTTATAGTACTGTAGTATCTTTAATGTAGTTGTTAAATGTTTTTCCTTATCCCACTTCTAATGACAATGTCTCTCTGTTAAAGGCAGTAAAACTGTCAGTGCTGTACATGGACTTCAAATGCTGCTATTGTCATGTTTATTTAACGACAGTAGATAAAGCTTTTGCTGTTTCCAGTGCAGTTATTTAGTTTCCAGAGAGAGATGGCTTTTGAATACTTCTGAATTCTCTATTATTGGATATTTAGGAACAGGCAAAGTTTTTAAATTTTTTTGTTTCAACAGTAAAGAAGACTTCAATATATTGATGGTGAGAATATGTGCTAATACTCTACTAGTTATGCCTGAAACCTCACAGACTGCACTAACCCTAGATACAGTATTATCCTAATCTCTTTTCTATAAATTAAATAGCTAGACGAGCATTTTAAAGACTTTTCCAAAATAGTTTAGTGTCTTCCTTTTCCTATTTGGAAACTGTTCTGTAACTGTGTTAAATTGGCTCTGTGGTTAGGACAGATGACAGAAGGGGATGTCTTTATTTTTAACCATGTAATGTCATTTGCACTGATGACCTGCCTCCCTTTCCCAAGGAGCAGTAGTGCGCATGGGGCAGGTGTTGCTCTCTGGATGAGCCTTATACGACTTAGAGAGTGACAGGTGAAAATTTCTGTACCAGGTACTCACTACAAATAGGAATAAAACTCATTGTGAAGCTTGTACTGGGGTTGATATTTACCCCTCTTGGTCCCTTGGCAAGACAGGGGATCAAAAATACCCACAATATATGGTCCAAGGTATAAAAAATAATGAGGAGTATGTTAAAGTGCCATCTAAAACCATTTCCTGAAGCCCGAGAATACCTACAAAGTATTGTAGTAAATTGTATGTGTTGAAGGTTACCTCTGCTCTGTTATACTGCTGGCATATGCTTGGGGCATGAAGGCGATAGTGCATTAGACAAGTGCACCTCAGCGAAGATAAATGTTTAAAAAGGCAGGACTGAGGAAGGAAAATGTTCACAAGCAGGAGAGGAGGGATCTGTTGTGGGAAACTGATATATTGGATTTCTTCAGTCACAATTAGAACTGGTAGTTTTATGGATATTCTGGAGGAGTGAAGTGGAATAGGAATAATGTGTTTCTCTAGGTAATGGTGGTGTTGGATCTCCCCACAACAGAGTTGACAGTGTTGCAACACGCAAATGTTCTTGGGACAACACTTAGACATGTCCAATATGTCTGTACTCTATGTAACACCAGTATTTTCTTTTCCTTTTGCCTTAATTTCAGACAAGGCACCAAAGAGAAAAGACAAGAGCCCTGCCTATGAGTCTGTCACAGAGACTTAACTTCACAGCTCCAAGTGACGCTGAGTTTTCCAGCCGTGAGATGACAAGATGCTGAGGTCAGACTAGGGATCAGTAGAGAATCTTGCATCCTGCCTGGCAGCATTCTGCAGGCTTTCACTGAGCATGCTGCAACCGAAATGCACAAACTAGGATTTGTATAAGCAAAATGTCTTTATCAGAAAGAAGATACCATGGCACATACCGCTGCTTGAATAAGTTTCTGTAGATGGTGAAGCACAGAGCTGCCATGCTGAGGTGGATGTGCTGCTGTTGACATAGGCACCTCCATGAGTCGTAGGTGCTCAGATGAAGGCTACCTCCCGCACAGCCTAGCAGTGCATTTGAGATGTGCTGGTACAACCACAGCCACCAGGACTTGAGACACACACTCTTGAGCATAACAGAGAAAAGCCATTTTTCTTTTAAAAAATACATTTTTCACATCCCCTTAATATATGAAGACATAGCCTGGCTTTTACGTGGCACAATTACTTCTGTATAGCCTGTCTCATTTAAAAATAAATCATCTCTGTTATGAAAAGACTAGAAGAGCATCCATCGATTTGACAGGTTTTAAAAATCTTTCCAAGCCAACTCACTGGCAACAAAATGAAGGGACAACTCATTTCCATGGTGATGCCAACTGAATCACTCTAGAGCAGTTGAAGAATGGATCCTGACCTGGGGTGGGTGCTGTGCTTAAGTCCAGTAACCATATAGCTAGCAAGTACTCTTCGTGACATATATCCGTAAAAATCTTATTTTCCTTCAAGAAAATCTTTCTTCTAAGAGCATTTGGCTTCTCCCGAGTTCAGCTGTTGGTGCAGTTTGTTCTTTAGCCTAAATCTACTTTGAGAAAAAGTTACCCAGAAAAATTTAATGAACTGAGGTGAGTTTTTCTTCTTTCAGTAAAACGCCTTATCTAATCCACTGATCTTAAGAGAAGAAAATCATGAGTCATTGTTTTCTGACACGAGGAAGAATTTTTACGCTTTTACGTCAGCTTCTATGTAGATATTGGAATTCCATTATAATACTTAACATAACTTTCAGATGCTTGTTTTGAAGATATGCATAGTAATCATCCTTAATTTTAAAATAAATTGTTTATGAGATCGTTTGTTTTCCTTTATTTAAAATGATTTACTGGGGAGATAAGTATTTCTGTAATGAGTTACATGAACTGACTCGCTGGTTATGTTCCCTTTCACACACCTTAGAGTTAGATAACATCTTTTCATAGTCTTTTTATTCTTAGAATGCTTTGTTTCTCATTTTGCATGAATTAGTCATTGAATGGAAATATATTTGACAATGTAAAGAAATGAGTGTACTGTGTGCCTACAGAAGAGGCCTACACTAGTAAAAGTAGTTTCACTCTTAACTAGGAACCTTCACCGGCTTCGGGTTTTTTTTAAACTTAAGCAGAAAATATTGTTTTGTTTTAATATTATTCATCTAACAGTCTTAACATTGACATAATTGTCAAATTAATTAGTAAGTCTGCAGTGGGTACAGTTTAAAAAACAACAACAAAAACAACCCAAAGCATTGAAATTATTGCCATTTTTGCAAATAAAATTGATTTTTATTTCCTCCAGCTTTTGAAAGATTTTTTTCTTGTATGTAGTCCTGTTTTAACAAGCTGAATTATCTGTAAGATGTTGTACCGGTTTTATTATTTGCCAGTGCCTTAAAGTGGAGAGGAGAGGCAATTTTGTCAAAGCCTGGGAGTCTTGAAACAGGTAGCACTGAATATATAGATTGGGATAGTCAAGAAAGAGAAGTCTCTCACAGGATATTGGTGTGCTTCCTCAGGGCTGTTTCATATTGAGTTATTTCAGCTCTCTGTGATTCATCCCATGATTTTTTTATGCACGCTTATTCATTCCCGTGATAACTTCACTTGATGAGGATAAACACATTAATAAGAGCTTGCTTGTTTGGGGAAACAGAGCGGCTGATCTGCTTCCAGAATTACAGTGACCACTTCCTTAGCACAGGTGGACACCTTTGGGTGTAGCCAAAGGTTTTGGACCCTGTCCCAAACCTGGTGTACAGCCGTGTGGCTGTGGACATCTTCCCAGACCTGTGTGCTAAGGTCTGGATGCAGAGTACCACTCTGACAACAGCTACGGTCAGCTACAGCGAGAAATGACAGAAGGATTTGGCCCTATCACTATCAACAATACGATAACCTTGTTACCAGCTGATTTAATGTCCCTGCAAAAGTATTGGTGGTTTTGCTTCAAATCTGCTGAAGAGCTGCTGATGTGTTCATTGCAAAAAGGTCGTTAGACTTAGGAGGTAATTATACTGAATTTTATATATTTTTGAGTAATTTTTGAGAGCTTTATAACCATGGGACTTGCTGACCCAGTGAAATAGTTTTTAGAGACACATGCTGTGTCAAAGTGTACACTTGAGACATTTCTAAAATGATGAAGCTTGTGTAGTGCCCAACATGCTGATCTCTGAAATATTTGCTGAAAAATGCATTTGGATGCAGGGCAGGATGAGCAGAAACCTCATTTTGGATATATACAATCCAGGAACACATAGTGGTGTAGCCCTTAGTTTGAAGTTTGCATGATAGATAACTAGTTCTTTAATTGCTTTATTATATCGCATGGCATCTCTGTTCAGATTCCTTTTGTGTGTGTGATGTCTTAGATAAAAATATATTACATTATTATATTAACATATTGCTCTAAACTTTTGCTGGCTAAAAAGGGCTGAAATCTACTTTTCCATGAAAATGAGGTAGCAGTAGGAATGACCATGTGGTCTTCTCCATAAGCTGTATTTCCACATGTTTCATGAACTGGAAAGAGCCATCCTTGGTCGTTTTTTTTTTCCTTAATACTATCAAGTGCAAGTTATAAATTTTCTACAGGAAAATAAGGCTTATGTTTAACAATAGTTTTTTAGATCCCTCTTGTATTTACTATTGCATACTAACTTTGGTGGAAAAGACTAAATAGAAGTGGATGGCGGGTTAAAATCAGTTGTGCTACACTAACATGATTCTGTCTTGGGTAACTAAATTTTCTAGAGAAGGTCAATATATTTGGTGTAAATCAGTAATGCATGGAATACAGTATTCTACGGAAAGTTTACTAGTTAAAATTGGAGATGATAAGGATTTGAGGAACAGTAAGACAGGTAACAGTTGGCTGTAATTGAGATGGCAGTGGGATATGCAGGAACAAGCAGGAGATTACTGGTTGCCTGCTGCTTTAACTGATGACGCTGTTACTAGGCACGTTTTGATTAAATTAGCTGATGAACTAAAGTTAAGAGAGAGCTTCAATTAGAAAGAGGCTTCAGAGATTGGACCAAAACAGGGGAATGACACTGGCGACCGAAATAATAAACATTTAGTGACCCAGATGGTATATCAGTCCAGATCCTCTGCTCAGGAAACAAGCAACAGGTATCTCAAGTGTGTGAAGGGCATGGATTGAGTGACAGGGAGCTGCCAGGATGACATGATTATGAGAAAGCAAAAGTAATCCTGAGATATGTTGGGATATAGTCCTCTTTTCTGGCAGAGAGGAAACCACTGATGTGTTTGTGTAGAGGCCTGGAGCACAGTGCGGTTCAAGGTGCCTCTATTTGAGGATGGCAACTCCAAACTGATGGGGCAGAGGAGGACTGCCAGGCTGCCTGTCGCCTTGATCATCCTCTTCAGAGAAAGATAAGAGTTTGGCTTTGTCAGCTTAATGCTCAATGGGCATCTGATAGCACTCTGAGTACACTGAGGAGAGGGGAAGGTGCCGAAGCTGAAGAGCTCATTGTTGGCACAAAAGGACATAATCTTAGTAAATAGAAGATGAAAATCTCAGAACCTCATTCCTTTGCTTAGAAGTTTTCCTGAAGCAGAACAACAAAACAACAGGCAGCAGACGGACCAAGGCCTACCCTGAGAGCAGAGGGAAGGCTTCTGCAGGGGACTGGATGGGTTAGTACAGATGTGGTTTCCTGGGCTACCTAGGGTGTCCCAAATCCTTGTCTGAAGTGTTGAATGAACCATGGTGTTCCAGTCCTTGTGAAAGGCAAAGAACAAAAACCCATAGCAGTTTCTAAATAGTGTTGTGTTCAGCCAAGATATTGAGTACTATGCGGAACCAAGGAATGGGCTACCCTCATCAGCTTACACAGGTTAATCAGGCTGATGTGTAAGGCTGCTCTAGGAGTTTGCATGTTTATTTTTCCTCTCAGCAAAATAATTTAATTTTGAAGAAGGTCTTGTGCATTCATCATCACCGCTTTGTTTTCATTCATGGTTACTTTTTCATTTTTCCTCATGTCTGTGTTGTATTTTTTTTCTTTTGTAGAACAGTTCGTGTCTGGCTGAAGAGAGACAGTGGGCAGTACTGGCCCAGCATATACCATGCAATGCCATGTAAGTATAAGGAGGTGTTCGCTATCTACTGTGTATTTGCAAAATGGCCTTTGCTGGTTTTGATGAAGCTTTATGTTTATGTTATGCAAGCTTACCATTCTGTGTTAAATATTATTCTTGAGCAGTCCTCTTGGTTTCTGTGAAGCTTTATCAAGTTGCATGCTAATGCTTCAGAGAGGTATCAGGGATTACAGCAGCAAAAGGATACAGATATGCTAGCAAGGCATTTAATGCAAACATAGATTAAAAAATGTGGGAGCTCAAAAAGTAGTCTTACATTCGGCGACTAATGGGAGTCCATAAAGCTTCGTAAGTCTCCAGTATAAATCACACTGCCCTTCCTACTGCATGTGCTCAGTCCATTAGAGTGCAATAGTAAATGGTTTTATTTATAAGAACTTAATATCCTGCAGCAGCTAATATCATAGAGAGGATACTAGACAGGGAAGCCATCTCTTTCAGTGAAGAAGTAGAATCATTTTAACCCTGGAATTCAATGTGTAAAACCAAGTCTCCCTGATGGATCCCTCCAGTATGATCTGCTGTTTTTTCTCCTCTCCCAAAGAGAGTGTTCATGCTTTAAAAGAAACTGCAGATTGATGTCCATTTTTTGCAAGAGACGGTTGAAGAAATCACAGCCCTAGCTGTCATAACGCCTGTGGCTGAGTGCAGGAGTACAACTCTGCAGGTCAGCAGCAGCAGGGATATGCTGGTGCTCCTCAATCAGCTTCAGATGTGCTGGGTTAGCCTGTCTTTGGGAAGCTTATGAAGCTGACCTTAAATTCACAGATTTGGGAGTATGTGTTAAGTCCCATAGAGGCGTTCTTACTGGAGAAAGAATTATTTTAAATTAAGATGTCTAGATTTGGAAGAGACATATGTCTCCATGATGCATAAAATATTTAATAGATATAAGTTTTAATACCACACAACATCAGTTTGGGACCCTAGAGTGCCCATGGTGTTTGACTGCCTGCTCTAAGAAAGCATTCATTTGGTAGAGAGGAGGATCTCTCTTCTTCCTTTGATGATGGATTAGCTCATAAGAGTATGTCAAGCCTCAAAGGTACTTCCTGCTCAATAATTTGCATAAAAAGGTATTGGAAACCAGCTAATGATGTGGCAGTCTGTGGAGCTCTGTCACAATCACTAGCAGTGGCCTGAGTTCCCTTGACCTGTTTCGCTTTCTCCAGTCAAACTGTTATGAAATCACTATTTTAGCAGTTTGGCAATGATACTTCTCTTTTTCCATGTGATGCTTTTGCATACATTTGCATTTAAAAATCTTGTTAGGTCCTCCTCTGATCTTAGCAAGGCTGCATTATTGCCAGTAATAACAGCTTCACTGGAAATGATGGAGCAGATCCAGATCCACTCAAAGGGGACTATTTTAAAGCTCCTTCATAAAATTTGAACGCCTGACACTGCTCCTTCACTTAGAAGGCTGGTGAGCTTTTGAGCCATGAGATATTAAAATTATGCTGTGTTATGCACCAATTTCAAGAATGATCAGGTATAATTAACAACTGGAGCAATGCCAGTTACATTGTTATCAGCCATGGCTTTAAGCTAGGAAATCATAGGAAGGGCTCTGAGTCAGCATCTGCACAAGTCTGCACTTGACTTGAAATGATCATTCTGTCTGTTTCTGTGTGGAACACCTTTTTGATGGTCCTCTGCTTTAGGTTCACGTTGGTTCTTGTTGTCTAGAGAACAACAACTGCCCAGAGGTTCTCTGTGTAAAAATGTAGTAGGCACGATGGGGCCTTTGTGCTGCTTAGCAAGCTGTGAGTGGCAGTTTCACTATAAATAAGCTGTTAGCATGACTTGTGACTTTAGTTATGGTGGTGCATGACCCACACGCTTTCATGATTTGATATCAGGTAGCCTTAATAACTGAGTTTGTGCTCTGGGTACTCTGGGAGATGAGGATTAGGAGTTGGGCTGAGTCAGCCATGTGCTTTAGTCAAGCTCTACACCCAAATGAGCCCACCAGTGCATTCAGAACGTGAAACCCACTAAATGCCTGGAAAAAAGATCAAGATTATAGTTCCCCTCTTAGTAGGGACAATTGCTGCTGTTAAGAGGTGGGATTTCCCCAGTTTTATGCGCTACCAATGTGTGTTTCTGTGGCTGGAAAATTCTAGACAACATGGTGGCCATGTATTTGATCATCTCCTCTAGCCCATGAGAAAGAGCGAGCTGTGGGTGTTACACACACTGTTAAATCATCAGTAAGGCAAACTAGGTAAGCTGGAAACCTAGCGAACGCATTGTCTTCACACCAGCCAGCATTGTCTCAACAGCTGGATTAAGAACAGACCTCTGACGAGCAGGTTAACCCTTCTCATGGTTAGATGTGTATCCTTGGTTACACGTGTGCAACACAGATTATAGACGCGTAACCATGGTTAGAAGTGTGACTTTTGAGCAGTTTCTGTACAGGAGAAAAAAGCTAACTTAGTAGACACAAATTTATGGAAGGGAAAGGAATTGTCACGAGAAGTAAGCTTTGCCAAAAAAAAAAAAAAAAGCCACCCAAAAAGACCCAAACCCAACCAACCAAAAACCTCTCACAGATGTGAAACAGGATAAGGATTTACTGTAGTGAAGAACAGTGGAGTATCCATATGCAGTCTTTGAGGAAGACAATACACTGTCTTATGATGGTTTTCCTAGCTAACTCTATGCTTTGAATGTGAGGTTAAAAAACCTGCAAAGCAAAACATACTCCTTCAGTCTTAAACTGTGCCACTTTCAGGCACTTCAAAGGGCAGTCCTTGAAACTGCAGGTACAGAGTTTCTATTTCTCTTCTACCTCTGCCAGCCTCTAACAAAGGTGACACATTGTTGAGGCATGAAATATGTAATTGGGCTTTTCCTCCATAATTCGTTTTCCAAAAGCTAAAATCAATGTGTATTTGCCTTGTATTTAAGACAAAGACTGCTGTCAGACTTCTGCATCAGTAATACCCTGCCTCTCCTCTGTAGTAGTTCAGATCAATATTTTTGCTAGAGGGCCTTCAGAGTGCTGTTATTTTTTCATGGCTATTATTTCAAAAGGATCTTAAACATCTCAGAAGCTTAGGGTTTGGGGTTGTTCAGTGGGTTTTTTTTGCTAGGGTTTTTTGTTGTTGTTGTTGTTTTTTTTTTCCCCTCCCCCTCTTCTTAATGAGTCTGCTTAAGTATCTGAATGTCATTTTCACTAAAGCATAAGCTGCAGCAGTCTTGTTACAACTGGCATCACTTTAACTACATTAGTGTAGCTAGTGTGGACATAGTTTTAGTGCTGACATAATGATTTTTCCAAGAGCACGTGTTACTGAAGAATTCCCTTAGGAAAACAGTTACAGCAGAATAAGTATCTTTACACTGCTATGGCTGTGTACACATGGGGCTGAAATTTAGAAGTGACTTTTTTATAATCAGCCTGTGTCAAGCAGTTGCTTGCACCTTTTGTGTCTGAAGTGTTTCAGGCTATTTGGGAAAAGCATACTTCAAATAGCTAATTTACCGGAGACACTTTCTCTGCGAGCTGTTTATTGCCTTCAGAGTTACTAGTACCTCTTTTAATGTATGCACAGTGTCTAGTGTTTGAAAGCTGATATGTAGAATATGTCTGTTCTGGCATTAAGTGCCTTTAAAAGGATTTGATGTTTTTTCTGCTTAGAATTGGGTTTTTTTTTTCCTTTTTTTTTTTCTGTCTGTTTTTCCTACACCTGTCTCATTCTGCTACAACCCTCGAAGCCTCAAAATAATAGTAACGCATCACCATCCGAAGGCATGATTCGAGTTTGCCTTTTCTGAGGAAGAGGTATAGAAAGGAGCAATTTTGTCACTGTTAGTAGCCCTAATGTAAGTGTTTCCCTTCTGGCAGTTTCCTTGAACTGAAGCATTTTCTTTGATTTAATTCAGTCAGCCCTTCCAGGAAATAAATAAATTGAGGTGCCTGCCTGGATGTGGATCTGGTAGGCTCTCTGCTTGCAGTAGGCTGTCCTTTAGGAAATGTTTCAAGGGGGAGTCAATACTGAAGGTAGAACGAGTTTTGTTAAACAGCCAACATACATAGACTGTCCTCTTCTTCAAGTAGCTTTGCTGCCAACTGAACTATCAAGGAAGACTTGCAGAGCTATGGACTGTTTAATCCTATGTGAGACATTACACAATTTGAGAATATACCAGCTGTATAGTACTGCAAAAGAGAGAGGACTCTGAGCTTGTTAGTAACAAAACCACTGTGGGTAATCACAATGGAGACTAGGAACCAAGAAGGGGGGGGGGCAGAAAAACAGAACTAAAAGCATATCTGACTGTACCCTATATTTATCACAAGAATATGCTTTAAAAATACGTTCTTACCGCTATCAAAGAAGTAAAAGTGCCTGCTCCTAGCTGCACTTGGCAATTGCTGCTGAAAAATGATTCCAGAAGGTTTCTGTTGGGACAACAGGACTCCCAGCTGCATGCTGCTGTGTTGAGCAGTAAAAATGATCGCCACCTTCTGAATGCAACTTCACAGTTTCTCAATTCAACCAAGCATAGCTCTTGAATCCTTGCAAGAAAATTCTGATTTTACCCTTGATATGAACCTTGCCAGATCCTCGAGGGAGCATAGTATGACTGACTTGTATGCACTTTAAGAGTATATCTTGATGTTTATTAGAATGATAGTGATATAATAAAACAATGGCTAGTTTTCAATACAGTCTTTTATTTTGGCCATAGTATGTGATACTGTCATAGTGTTGTCTGTAGGACAGTTGGACTCACAGTCCTTAATATTGGCTGGTATGTTGATTCCTACAAGTTAACTTTCTTACTGCAGGTATAGGATGCAAGCCTCTGACATAATACAGTGTTTTCTTTTATTGTCAGTAAAGTTCAGGCAAATGTAAAAAACTAAATTATTCGGTTAAGTAATTTCTCAGATTTATACTGAAATGTCAGGTGCCTCATATCAAAACACCACCATTGCTCTTGTATGACATGCCTGTTTTCAGATAACTAATAAGAAAAAATGAAGGAGCTGGAGCAAGAAATCGCCATTGTTCTATGTCCTAATAGGATAGGGTTGAATGAATTGCAAGAACACTTTTTTTTTTATAATGCTTGTCTATTGGAAGGGGGAAAAATGCTGAACAGCATCATAAAGCATGCGAGTTAGTTTTAGGATTTCCAGAACTTCAAGAAAATGAGAATCACAGTTTTGTTAACTTCATCAACATGTTCATTTTTTTCAGCTCCATGTTCATGCATGTCTTTTAACCCGGAAACCAGAAGGCTGTCCATAGGTCTAGACAATGGTACAATCTCAGTAAGTACATCCAAAGATTTCTAGTTGAAATGCTTCCCTTTTGAGAAGTATATGTGTGATGTTGTGGTGAGGATATTTTTGCTAGTGTTTGGGAGAGAGACCTTTTACTTCTAGTGGAACTGAAGCTGTAGTGTAGAAAATAGCAGATTATTACAAATTTCATTCCAACTGCCACAAAGATTGAGTGGGATTTACAATATTTATTAGGCAATTAAACAAACTGTCTCAATTTGCATATCTTTAAAAAAATAACGTGGATAAACAGCTGTTGTTTAATTAAATTTGACTGCCTTG
The DNA here is from genome assembly GCA_947846985.1 of Fratercula arctica. Lineage (NCBI taxonomy): Eukaryota > Metazoa > Chordata > Aves > Charadriiformes > Alcidae > Fratercula > Fratercula arctica. Next base: position 29,564,111 of record CANTUZ010000001.1, on the reverse strand, counting down.
TTAATCAGACCATACCAAAGACTTCTGAAAGCAACTATGAAGAGGGGAAAAATCATCTTCAGAGAGGCAGAAAGTGGATTTCAGCTCCATGTCTAGCTGCTTTCCCAAACTTCAGGGTTCAGATTTTGTTTTCTTCTCACTTTCTTCAGAGGAGTTGCTCTTAACAGGCAGTACTGTTGCTGAAAGATTTGGTTCATTGACATCTAAGAGAGATCTATGTGCATGGAAAGGAAGCTGGGTATTAAAACAAGAGTCTGTCTTTTAGATCTGGGACAGAGGGTAGCAGTTGACCTTATTCACTGGATTTTTCTTGTGGGATGATAAGTTAAAGAGCTATATCACTTTGTGGAAGGGTCATGGGTCAGAGGGGTATTTTTCACCTATGCCTCATCAATAGACTCCTCTTCCAGTTTAAGATCATTTTACCATCATTTCAGATTTTTACTACTGTTGTGTCTGCCTTATGGGCTTTATAACTGAATGAGTGTTTGCAGGTTGACATAAGGGCAGCTGTCTGCACTAAAGCCAAGATGGTATTTGTGGGAAAGGCTGTTGTGACCCTTTTAGCTGTTGCCTGTGAGCTGTATCAAAGATGTGAAGGTTTTGACCTATAAAACTATTACTGGCTAGTAGCAGAGATTTTTTTTTTTTTGTGCCTGTAGGAGATTTCTCCTTTTGTATGTAGGAGATGGGACAGCTGCCAGAGAATTCCCTGCACCTCTGAAATTCCCTCCTTCCCACTCTGAAATAGCTGTAATTTGCAAGTCCTACTAGCCTCTTTTGTTTTCACCAGGCCTTTGAAGAATGTAGAGGAATGTGAGGACTGTAAATAAGGTGTTTAAATACTCTGGCACGATGGAAGAGATGTGTCCTTTGTCTTCGGGGCATTTTGCCTTGAAGTGTCAGAGGGTGCTTGAGTCTGAAAGGAGTCAAATATTTTCCATTCTGAAGCTAAAGAAGGTAAATGAGATATGCAGGTGATAAACCAACATGTGACTTTGGGTACTTATAGGTATATATTGCCATGTCTAAGGCAGGTTCTATTTGTTGCTAAACTGGGTTTTTCTTTTCCCAGTCTTCTGGACACAAGTACGTAGGAGGGGGGAAGGGCTTGTCTGTGTTGGTTGATTTAGTCCCCTGTAGCTGCAGGCAGTTGCGTGGTAGAGGATTGTGCAGAAAATGCACTCCACAAACTTCCACAAGCGATGAAGTGTCTCCCTTTGTAGCAAACCGAAGGCTTGTAAGAGTAGCCACAAGTGTAATGTGCTACAAGAAGTGGTGGAGGTGGGAATGGAAGAAGAGCAAGAGCCCCATATTCAAGTCCCAGTAGTATTGGGGTGTAAGATAAAATCCCCAGGTACTTGGAAGTGGGTTACAACCACCCTCGGGAGGAAAGGATAAGTTTTGCTTCCTGTGTACAGCTACGATGATCAGTTTAGCACAGCAGTATACAAGCAGGGCACACTGACCACAAAATAAGAGAACTTACTGCAACAAGGTGACCTTAGTGCCCTTACTTTTAACTGTGTAGCCCTCAAAGGGAAAGTACAGGCAATTTACTTGAGCAGCTCGAAATATTTGGGAATTAGTCAGCTGATCCACGTTAGTGCTTCTGGTAACGCCCAGCACTCGGGTACGCTGGATGCAGGATGAAAAAAAATGCTGAAAATCATTCTGCATCTTTGCTTTGTGTAGAAGGAAAGGACTCCTGGCAAGGGCTGTGAGCTGATACAATACTCATGAGAGTGCCACATAATCTCAAACTAATCTTTTTGCAGGGCAAGGAAATACTGCTTTTACTTTTGGGTGTAAATGGGGATAAGAAAGTGGAAGTGCCTTTTTTCTTTTACATGAAATTTTTGTAAACTGTATGGATTTTGCTTATGAGCCTGGCACGTCAGAAATGTGTATGGTGCATTTTGAGAAGGACAGGCAGCAATGCTATTGTCAGAGACAGACATTCCAGCAAAGCCACCATGTAGTGAGCTTGTATGGCCACCTTTCCTTGTGAAGCAGGGTGACAATTTTTGCTTCTACAAAGATCAAGGGATTGTTTTCAACCTTTTGGAACTTCTCAACATGAAGACTGCACAAACATTTGTGCGGCACAGTAGACAATTCTCTTGGGCGAAACATTGTCTAGCATCTTGCTTGAAGAGCAGTGGCACCTAAAGGGAAAAAAAAAGTTTCTATGATCTTTATTTTTACACTTTTTTTGAGAAGAAATTGCATTTCTGTTACTTTATGTCTTAGGGACTGCCTGAGGTCCCTTTTGGAAGCCAAAAGACTTTATTGTGGTCATAAATTCCTTGCTGGGAAGTAGAGAAAAAACATGTTTTAATGGGTGCAAGTCTCTCAAGATACCACAAGAAGAAACGAAGGAAATATCTATTATTTTCAACAGACGAGAGACTTCCACAGCCAGTTCCTCCCCCAGTTTTTTACTTTATACTTTATAAAATGAAAACGCTGTGATCATTTTATAGAGCTCTCTTTGCAAACAGACATAGATGTAGGGTCTGACAGTGGATTTAAGAGTCTTCATTCTCTTCCATTTCTGAAGCAGGCTGCTTGTTCTCTGGGAGGCATGGTGAGAGTGCCGATGGTCACTTGTGCTAACAGGACAAAGTCAAGTCTTTAAGGAGATCTGCAGTGTGCTGTCAAAACGGCGTCATCTATTAGAATACAAACTGTACATTCCCTGGGGTGGGAACTAGGTTGTGAATTGATAACACCTAACTAATAAATAAAGATTATTAACTCTCAGAAATAGATTCAGCTGCCTAAGCAGAGGTCTGTAGTGCTATTTTGGGATACATCGGTTGGCATCCACCTGCAACTCTGGAAAGGTGTGCGTCTTCCTTAGACCCTGGGCCTTGTCAGCCATCCCTGTGGCCAAGGATTCTGAAATGGCACACACTTGAATATGGGTTTTGTTTGCCTTAACTAGAGTAATTTGAAACAAGATGCTGATTATTTTGCCAGGATGAGGATTTACAGAGGTCTTAGGCTCAAGAGACGTTTGTGGTGGGTGTGTGTGTTTCAGTGTGAGAGGGGTGTGCTCCATGAAGGTATAGTTGAGCCTTTGTACAACAGTGTGCTTTAGGCTGGACAGTCTTTTCAGACGCTCAGGACTTGTCTTTCTCCTTTATGAAGGCTTTAATGGTACTAAGTCACTGTTGTAATAAGAAGCTTACCTGAAACAGCCAAGACTGATAACTAACATTTTCAGTATGGCCAAAAAGGTAGTAAAGTAGCTCCAAAAAACCCCTCTGAAGAGTAGAGAATGATCTTGCCAGAAAAAATGTTTTTAATCTCTGCAAGAAGAGGTTTTGGTTTTGCCATCTTGAGTGCTCTGATATATCCCAGCCCCTCCTGTGCAAAAGGGCTCACATGGGAACTGGACATCTTTCTCTGTTCTGTTAACGAGCACCGACTGAGCTGGGTGGGTGACCCCAGCCTTTCTAGCTCATTAAAAAGAGCCAAAACGCTGCCTAATGAGAACTGAGCATCAGCAGCTCTGAGAGGAGCAAAACATCTATGTATGGAAGGATATAAAGAACAGTTTCTGCTGGTACAATGTTAAAGAGAGGTAGTCGGCGTTTTTGTAGTGCAGATGACGCAATGTATGTGCAACAGGGCATGAATTTCTTGAGCAAGGTGCCCTGTGCTAAAATACCTGTCTATTGATGCAACTAAAACATTTGGCCTTGAGAGGGAGAGGGGAATGAGTGCAATGGAAGAACATGTGATAGTGTAAAGGGGAGCAGGGAGTAAAATACCTGGAGGAAGACTAGAAAATGCAAAACAAGAAAATGCATCACAAATTATCTTATGCTTTCAAAGGAGAAAATGAGAAGGAAGAAGTCTGGGGTGGGGGGGAAGAAAGAAAGAAAAAATTATATCCAGTATTCAGGTTAATGGAACTGTGTTTATTTTGTACTGTGTTTGTTTATCTCTTTGGATGGAGAAGAATATTAATAGTACATAGCTGTGGTTTGTATTAGAGTATACAGAGCTAATCAATACTTGGGTGAACCTTACAAACTGCCGTTGTGTTTGATTCACTGTATTATAATGGAGAGACTCAAAAGCCTTTTCAGTCTTCCACTGAAATTGTGGGACTGTTCAGATCACGGGACAGAATGGCCACATCAAATTTATCAAGGGAAAAATGAAAAAAAACTAATAAAATAGAATGCAAACCACACTCTTCATCCCGCCTGAAGCCACCAGCATCTGTGTGCCACCACAGTGAAAGCTGGGGTCAGCACCAGGACAGACAAATTGGTGGGAAAGGCAGACATATTCTCCCGCCATGTGTTGCAGTAATTGAAGATGTTTCTCTTTAGGTAAGAGCAGCAGAAAGCAAAGGGTCTTGTTTCAAGTAGGCTTTGTAGTAAAGCATTTCATGCGGTGGTTTAGCCCTCTTCAGGCAATGGTTAATGAAAACCACTTCCCCTGTAAGTAGCTAGGGAGGTATAGCAGATTTTTACCGTTTTGCTTGGTAGAGTTAAGGTGACCCTGGTATAGAAATCCAGTGGACTTAATTGATTTGTTACTGCTGTTTAAATAATACTCCCCACTGCAGTCCTCAGCTGCCAGGGAAAGCTAATGGGAGGTGGGGCAGATTAGGGAAAGGAAGATGAAGTAGAGCAATTTAAGAGAACATATTTATAACTAACTTAGGAACAGAAACCTAGAAACAGCAAAATGCATGGCTGCCTCAACTCACTCACAGTTGTTTTCCTGGAAGCTGGGATCTGTAGATGTTCCACAGGTGAGTATTGTAGTCTCTCCACCTTGGTCCCAAGCAGTAGATAGGATGTGTTAGGGTAATCCTGGTACTGGAAAGATTACCTACAGTGGCCCCACAGAAAACATAGAGTGACTATTGTTTTTAATTCATGGTTGGAAACCATGAATTGAATACCGAAAAATGGGTAAATACTGGCTTTTTGGTGGTTAAAATGTCTTTTCACGCTCTTTTGCACTAAAGGTTTGGTTTGCCTTAGATATGGTTTGTAGGCTCCTGAAGTCCAGTCTTCTCCACTGTTGCACAGTGCTTTTGGGAGTGCTTATACATTAATATTTCACAACTGTATGCTTTAAAATTTGGCTTATTTTATAATTCTTCTCTTATTTTCACTCCATTTCCAGATTAAATGAGTTAGGTTTTACTTCTCCTGTCTCTGAGGTAGATTAGGGAAGTTTCTGTGTAGTTAGCTATAAATTATTAATATGATGTGGTTTTGGACTCCTTGTTTCTTCCTTTGTATTTCTCTGAGTACATGGTGTATGCATGTAGATACCTGACAGCAGTTTGAAAGCTAATTCATGTGGCGGTGCTGCAGAGCCTACCCTTTGCCTGGGTGCTTCCTCCAGAGAGATGTTGCAGGAAGGAGTTTTGTTGTGGCCACGCCGCCTCCCCTGCTTTGAGCAGCCTCTCCTCTTCATAACCAGCGGCAGGGACATCCAGGTGCTCAGTCAGTTTCACCACATAAGGTTTTTCCAGGAACCAAGGCTGCCGTGCAGACTCTTAGCTGCTGTTTTCATCATTTCCTTGTGCCAAAGCCATATTGGCGGTTAAACAGCAGCACCAAGGCAGCAGCACTGTTGAGCCAGTCCCCGCAGGTGTGCTCTTCCCTGGCCGCAAGAGCAAGCCCACGGGCTGGGTCACAGCACGCGTGGGTGTAGTGTATGCACACGCTTGGGTACATACCAATCTGATTGCGTTAAAGATGTCCCTGCTTACTGCAGGGGGATTGGACTAGATGACCTTTAAACGTCCCTTCCAACCCGACACATTCTGTGTGTATACACACACACTCGCGTGTGCCACACATAGCTGTGCACACATGCAGGTTTCTGCCCAGGCAGTCCTGAGCAACAGGTGTTTGCTCCATGCCAGACCTCAGGTCTCTTTTTGTGGTACCTCGACCCCATAGCCAGCCATTTCTGTCAGCTTTTTTGACTTCTTTTTTAAGAGTTCCTCTTTTATCTCCATCATTTTGTTCAGAAGCACTCATGATGTTGTTCCTTAGGCCGCTTTAAAAAGTGAAATAATTTAGTTTTTTAGATGTAGGCACTCAAAATTAGCAAAACTATAGACAGGGCTGTGCTTGCAAAGAAGGGAGAGCTTACCTTTGTAACAAATTCAAATAAAAACTCTCAAACACTTTACGTCTTTAAACCCTGTTTCTTTTGTTTTTTCTTTCCCCTCCCTCAGGAATTCATTTTATCGGAAGATTACAACAAGATGACACTAGTGAAAAATTACCAGGGTAAGAGCCATGATTCATGTTAATTGGTTTGTGCTGTCATTAATTTTTGTTAATGTTCTCTTAAGGAGTTGTGGTGCCACCCTGGCTCCATTCACTAAAGCCATGTGGGACTTGCTGAGATCAGTGATTTATTTATATTTTTTTTAAACTAATGTAAATACTGGTTTTAGCAACAGATCAATCATGTGTTTGTTCTGAGATTACAAGGCTTCTGAAGAGCTGTTTCATGTTCTGCTTTTCCTTTTAAATGTTCCTTTGGAATATCATTCTAGACAGAAAACTGTCCAGACCATGCTTGAGAAGAAGAGTGTTTAATTTTTAATCTTTAGTAATCCAGTGTATCTAATTAAGAATTCAGGAAACTAACACATCTTTTAGGGATGAGGCATTTAGGACTGTAGCTTTGGGGGTTAGTCTGGTTATATTTCAATAATTGTCAGCTTCAGTAATCTCAAGATTATCAGTGAATACCTGTCATAGCAAAAGGTCAAGAAATGCTAATCCATACCTTTTCTAAATATATTTTGATATTCACTAATGTGATGTTTTAAGAAACTTAGCTATTTATCCTGTCAAACCTCAAAAGGACAATGCACTTGGGACAGGTATTCTTGTAAAAGTAACAAACACATGCAATAATTTATTCTTGCATCTCTTTTACTGTTAGACTAAGAGGTGGTATGATATTATATTTATTATATCATATTATATGCTAAGCATTATGTTTCTGTATAGAAGCCTCTGACATGTTGGCTTGAGATTACTCACATGCATTTTAAAATATGTGTTTACTCATGTATTTTGAGTTTTATACCCTGAAAGGTTGAGAGGATAATTTAAATCTCTAAATGGAGGCCGTGGGGACCACTTTGTAACATTTAGATTTTAAGGTATGAAGAGAATCTTGATTTTTGCAGAGCATGGCTAACATGCATTGAGTTTCAAGTGTTTTACTTCAGCTCTTTCATGAATTCCTGGTGTGTTGTAAAATTAAGCTAGAATGCCTGCATTTTTTCTTGTCTTGTGAAAACTGAAGAAAAACATCCACTGATGATAAAATATATACGTGAATCTTAAATAAGATTGCTGCAGTCTGACAGTACAAATCTTTAGTATCCAAATTTGTGATTGCTCCACAGTCACCAAAGTTTGACGCGCCTAAGTTTCACATTTAAGGTTTGTTGCACTGAAGAGTCTTACCGACTGTTCTGTCACCCCCTTTGTTATTAGATCATCCATTTGGATTCAGTCTTCCAGGCTAATCACAGCCTAGGAAGGGTGAGATGAAGTCTTTTCTTCTGCATGTGCAGAACAACACATGCATGAGACACCACCTTTCTTGCCTAGCTCTTCAGGGAAAAGGCTGAAAATTTTGGCAGTGGGGAACGTATATCTTGCCACTATGGCAGAACAGCCAGTTGACTGTGTGTTGGTTTAACCCCAACCGGCAACTAGAATGATAACAGTAATAATAATGACATGGGTCACGCTCACCGCCCAGTGAATTGGCACCATCTGGAGCAGGGCTCGTAGACTCCCACCCCCTGGCCAGCCCCCATTTATATACTGAGCATGACGTCTATGGTATGGAATATTTCATTGGCCATTCCATCATGAAAAAAGTCCTTGAAAAGTGTAAACATCACTTACCAACAACTAAAAACAATAGGTATTATTGACATTCCTAGAATCACTAGAAAGAAAATTACTAGAAAGCAATCACTAGAAAGAAAACTAACTCTTTCCCAGCTGAGACCAGGACACTGTGGCAGCCCACCTAAGTCCTGGGGAGTACCCTTACATAAAATTTAAAAAAAAACCAAAAAAACAAAAAAACAAAAAAACAAAAAAACAAAACAAAAAAACCCAAAAACCAAAAAACCAACCCAAAACCCAAAAGGAAAATGAAGGCTGTTCTCATGCCCGTCTCCTGCAGTGTGCCAGATATGCTGCTGCTGCAGAGCATTGGAGGAGGCCTTCGTATAGGAAGGTGCCACAGAGAATCTCCATGGGTTGTCCTGTGGGAGAACCCCAAGAGTTCAGATGGCATCCCCCAAACGGTGGACAACAGAGGATTCTAATGAGGATCCATTAGCATCAGCAGAGAGGCGATACAACTGACCACATTCCCAGCTGGAGTCATCTCCTTCCTAGGCTGCTTGTCTCAGCATGGGAAGGCTTTTGATCAGTTCCGGTTATTTTGTGCTAGGACTGTCAGATTGTGTGTTAGAAGATCTTATCTGAAAGCTGTGGACTTATTTTAGGTCAAGGGAAGCAATACTTGTGCCCAGAATAGGCATCACTTCAGTTCTAGCCCAAGCCATACTGATTGCTGACAGCAGACGGTGTCCACCTTCAGGCACTTAAGCCAGTGCATGTGACACTCACATGAGAGCCCCCTTTTCCTCCCTCACTCCCAGAGTTTGATGTTTGGTCTTTTCCCTTTTTAAGCTGATGAAAACTCTCTTCCACTAATTTAAAAAATAGTGGCAGTGTGCAAGTCACCGATTTTTGGGAGTGGAAAGAAAGTGTGGTGATCCCAGGCTGCTGGGATCCCCCAAATTCATGTGTGTAGGCGTGCCTGTATAGTAATCCCTTCTGTGAAGCATTAGAACTGGTGTTCTGCTTTCTGCACATTGCTGGACACGTCGGCAAAAGTTTGGTTTTGGAAAAATACACCCTCAAGTACTGTTGGAGATGCTTTTTTTCTTTGCTTTTTTCTCCCCTCACTTCTGGATTAGGAAAGCCGGACTGCTGTTAGGGCTGCAAATGGAGATGGTGACCTGAGATGGGGAAAGACAGGTCCCAGTTCATTGCTACAGGAGGGACAAGACTCCGTGAAGGGTCATTCAGATTCATTAGTAAACTTTCCCTGCAACAGCAGTCGACAGCTGCCATAACAACCAGACAGGACACAGGGATGGAGGAGAGCTTCTGCATGAAAACACGTTCTGCCCACCTTACCAGCAGTGCTGGCAACCCATTATAAGCTACACAAACACTTCTGGGCCACTCCTCTGTCCAGACCAGCAATGACATGACACTGAGTAGGCTACAGCAACTCGGGGACAATCTCAGCTTGCCTCAGCTGCACTGGAAGGTGTTACTCAAAGTCCCAAGGGCCAATTGCAGCACGCAGGTTTTTGATGGTGCAAGGAAGGAAAACAAAGCAGAGGTTCCCTGCTGTTTGCAGCACACAGACGACCTGAGGCTGCTGCTGCTCCACAGCACAGTGCCTCCCACCACCCCCATCCATAGAGTCATGCTTCCTCATTCTCCACTCTGCACCCTGTGTGTTGGTAGGGGACTGCAGCACCCCTTCCACCACTTCCCTGGAGCCATACTGGAGGTCTGGTGTGCTGGGGAAGCACTGCAAAAGTGAGACGCTCTGGGAGCTGCTGTCAGTCACAGGCTCCTGCGGCTCCATTGGACCGTGCACCAGGAGGTACTTCTCTGCTCCTCACAGTTGCCTCCGTCCAGGACACTGGATCTGGGCTTACTGGCGATGTCACCAGGACCAGAGTCCAACAACATTGCTGGGACACAGCAAGGTGGGAAGGGACTCGTGTTCACCATGTTCTCTGTGAGAATATGCAAGGAAGGGCCACCTAGTCCTTTGGGTAGGCATGTCATGATCCAACAGAGATGAACCTTCCTCACTTGGTCCAGGGTGACTCCCTTCCACAATCCCATGCCTGTAGTACACCTTCCTCACGTGGCTGTGCCAAGGCATAGGGGTTGGCATAAGCACCTCTGCAAAGCCTTCAGGCAAGGAAAAGTGTAATTAAAAAGGATCATAGTTTTATTGAGTTTTATTGAGTACGGTGGCCTTCCAGTGGTTCATTTGTTAAAAGCCTTACTTTAAAAAGTGTTGGGTGTTTGATTTTGTCTTAAATTGTCAAGTAAGGCCTTCATGTTCTTTAAAGATATCTTAGGGGGAGTAAATAATTTTATTATTTATTTTATTAATTTCTTATTTACCGAGGAGTTTTAGCTTAGCCATGCTGGATGGTTTTGCCAGCATGTAAATGTTCAGCAATGCTATTAAAAGTAGCACCTTGCCCAGCGACTGGCTGGCTATTGATCGTGTTCTGCAAAAAGGTGTTTTAAGTAGCTGAAGCTGCTGTAGTGATTGAAGAACACTAACAGCATCTTGAAAGGCCATGAATATGCCCATCAAATGGTCTGCTAGTGACAGAGAATGACAGCACGTGCATAGGCTGCGCTTTGGTCTTGGCAGGGGTCTGCAGCCAGGTCCAACGCATATAGCGACTGAACGTTGGCAGCGGAGGTGGCATGCCATGCTCTGCGGAGGTTTTGCTGCAACACTGTGTCTGGACTTGTGAAATCTTCCTTTTCTCAGAAGGGGATCGAAATGCAGAAATTGGGGATGTAACACGCACTTCTTCTGCCGAGCAGGATTTGTAGGCGTGCTTCTGCCCCATGCTTTCTGCAGCCTGCCCATTTCAGGGGTATTCCCCTGCCTCCTCGCTTTCAGGCCAGCTCACACCATGCCATTATTTCTGCTTTCCCCTATGCCCAGTGTCTTCTCTTGTGCTTTTCTTGCATATTTTAAGCTTTTCTTTCTTACTACTAGCCTCTGCTTCTCTTTTGGTGTTTGCTGCTCCTTTTCACTGTTGTAACTCATCCCTGGAGGTATTTAAAAGATGGGTAGACATAGTGCTTAGTGATATGGTTTAGTGATGGGTTTTGTCGGTGTTAGGTTAGTGGTTGGACTAGATGGTCTGAAAGGTCCCTTCCAACCCAGGCACTTCTATGATTCTGTGATTCTCCCTTTCACCCAGCACAACCACTTTGCCCTGCACTGTACATGGCCATGTGCTGGCTGTGCTTCTTAGACCTTTGCCTTTACACACAGCACAGACCCTCCTTTCCCCTGCGCTCTGGCTGCTGACATCTCAGTGTGCATCTCCTGGCTGCAGCTGCTTCACTCTAGGCGTAGGCGTAGCCCTTCCATCCTTTCTCCAACCCACTCTTAGCGCAGTGCTCAGTGCTGCTTTCTCATAGCAGGAGTGCAGCCCCCCTGCTCCCTCCCAGCCTCCTGCTGCAGATGGACCTGCTCCCTTCTCCTGGCTGCTGCTTCTCTACCTGCTGTACAGCATATAATCTTCCCCCACCCATGGGCTCTCTTCTCACGCTGGCTTACAGAGATCTGCTCTTGCCTGGTGCATGCTGTGTCTTTTTCTGTACCACGACCACATTTACTCTCCATCTCCCCTTCTCCATCCTGCTGCTGTTGCAGCGAGGAGCTTTGAAAGTGTTTGCTCCACTTTTTTCTGCACACAAATGGTGGTCAAACCTTCCATGAATGAAGGACCAGCTTTTTGCAACACTGAACCTGTGTTAATCATAGGGCCCAGACCTCTTCCTTGCTCTACTATCAACTTCCAACCTCCCAACAATTTGCTTCTTTAAGCCTTACATGGGTAAAATTCCCTCTAAATGACAAGTGACTTTCTACATGCATTTGCCCTCCCTTTCCTCACTTAATTAGGTGACCTCCGCTGTGCTCTTTCACTTAGTTCAGATGTTTTTGCCATCAGCGTGTGTGTAGTGGTACTGGCTAATACATGCAGCACTTGCGAGTGGGCAACAGAATCCTGAATTGAAAGCTCTTTTTGGGGAGGGAGGATAAGCAAAAGCTATCACACACCCCCTTCCACCTCTTGGCATGTACATGTTTCTTTTATGTCCGCTCCTTACTTGCCAGAGAGAGCTGCTTCACCATCCACAGGCAGTACTTCTAACAAAAGGTACAAGCCCTGACTTTTAGAAGTTTTAGGAGGAGATCTAGGAGAGTTGGGTGGTACCAGCTATCCCCACGGCCAGTTCAAACCATGGGAAGCTGACACTAACAGTAGCTGTTGCCACATGCTGAGACAACATCCCTGGACAGGCCTTGTACAACCTGATCTCAACTAGCTTTGCAGGTCCTGTGGAAGTGCATGGGTCTGTCTACAGCACTGCTGGTGCACACCAGCCCCTGGGACATGTGTACAAGCCCATCAGGTGCTTGTAGCAGGATGCATCCCATCCCATCGTGGCTTTTTCTGCAGTGCACTGCTCCACCAGCTAGTGCAGATGCTCCCAGGGAGACCAACAGATAGGTAAAGACAAGAATTAGTCACCCACGGGGTCACTGAATTTCCTCCCAGAGAAGAAATCTGGAGGGTGGAGAGAAGAGAGGATCTGTTTAAAAGAGCTCAAGTGACTCCTGGGTGGTCCCTGTCCCTCTATTCTGATTACAAACACGGAGTTTAAAAGTGTATGGAAAGGAGAGCCAAAATCTGAGTGCTTCTATGGGCATGGGTGAAAGCATCTGGGCACAGTTCAAGTCTGATGCTGTAAACTAGTCCGACTGCCAATCAGAGTTGTGGCAACTTGCACCAATGCATCTATTGTCTTTTCTCCTTGGGGAATCTGGGTCTAAAAAGCAGTGTGGATCAGGGGCAGATGTTAGCTTGTGCAAGCCTCCTGTTCTTTGCTACAGCTAGTTCCCCCTCGTACGGTTCGAACACAGCTCTCATCTATGCGTATGTGTATTTGTATAGGGCAGGCAGCAATCTTCCCATACTGTTCTGAGGAACTTCTCTGCATTTCAAACAGAGGTTTCGGGCTGGTTTTTAAGCTTTCAAAGATATTTAATCTTTCCAGCATGTCAGCTTTTACACAAACAAATACAAGCAGCCTGCTTTGTGCAACACATGTTGCTGGGTCTCAGAACAGTAAGAAACCAGTAGGGCTGTAGATTGAGGAGTATGGCATTCACCACTAAGTTACAGCTGGGAGTAATTTTTGCATGTCTTTCCAGCCACTTGTTTTATTAAATAGCCGTCTCAATCAGCACTTCACAAACAAGCCCACTGGTCATTCATACAAAAAAATGTCTGTACAAGCCTGGGTTCTCTTGCTTTAATGAAAAGCTTTTGATGACTTTATTTAAGTAGCAGTAGAAATTTATTCCTTCAGCTGTTTTATTCATCTTGCCCAGCTGTGATCTTTTTTGGGGGGGTTATTTTATTTCGTCCTAATTTCCTTTTTATCTAGTTTACATGCAATGATAAAACTTCCCTTTGGTGCAGGGTCGTGCCTGCGCTGTAACTCACCGTTCTGCTGGGGTACCACAATCTGCAGCCCAGGTCCACCAGACCTCACAGCGGGAGGAGCAGCAGCATCTGCACCGCTGTCATAAAACCAGTTCAAAAGAGGTTTAAGTAGAGGCCAAAGTGCCTTCCACAATGGCAGCTTTGTTGGCGATGATACAATGATGGAAGGAAGACTTGTGCTACTGTACAAGATAAATGGCTGCAATAGGCATGGAAGGAATTAAGTCTTGCTTCTGCTTGTTCTCATGCAAACGCTGAACATGCAGAGCCAGGGACCTTAAAAGCTTGCATGGTAGCTCGTGTCAACGGGTTTATTAAACACCAGCTTCTGTAGGGAAGGGTGAACGGGTGAGTAGGGAGTGGAGGAATTGGGTGCAGTTGGTATCTGCAGTGGTGTTCTGCCCCCATGTTCTTCTCCACAATGCAGTTATACATCTGTCTGCTTAATTTTCAGCTCATCAAAGCAGGGTCATGATGATTCTGTTTGTCCTGGAGATGGAGTGGGTGTTAAGCACCGGACAAGACAAGAACTTCACGTGGCACTGTTCAGAGAGCGGCCAGAGGCTGGGAGGGTACCGCACCAGCGCAGGCGCCTGTGGCCTGCAGTATCCTTTGCTGAGCTCCCGGCTTTATTTCTGCTCTTTGGCACTTAAACAGCCTCTTTGGTTTATTTTTCTAATTGTCCTACAAATTTTGTGGCCTGTATAGGTTCAGCGCTTTGTGAGAGAAACCGTTACTTAAAACCAATTTTAAAAACTGTCTGTTCTTCTTGCTCTATCTCCTTAATGCATGGTGGCATATTTAGGTCTAAGCATTTTTGAGCAAAATAATGGGCGATCTGCAACCTATTGTGGTCTGCTTTTGTAATAAATATGGACAGGACCTTCATTTAAACATGCAGTGCCTGCTTTCTTCTAAGAATTAACACTAGCAAAGTAGGTCGGTGATCAGGTCAGCTGCCTGTGTGTATGCATGGTAAAAATTAAATTACATTAGTATAAAATAATGAGTACTTGTCCTTCACTCTGGAATAGCCCAGTATGTATTGGGAATTTGGGTTAACTAAGGAGTAAATGGCTCCAGAAATGGCACTCAAGTGGCTTATTCACCTAGAGCTCCCCCGGCTGCCTGACAATAAAAGAAATATTAATTCATCTTTATTGCAAATGAAAAGGGAAGTGGAAAATTATGAGCTCTTAGGCTGAAACCAAGGGTTAGCATAAACAGACTTTTTAGTGCCCCATGGTGTATGTGGTACCGATGATGTGTGTTTTGCTAGTTCATGGGAAGTGCGACTGACTAAATTACTTTCTGGACACGGGCTTGCTTTATATCATCTGGTCATTGAGCCAATCTAAATGGCATAAAAATTTAACTTAATTTTTAATTGAATGATAAATACCTTTGAAAGTGTGATGCAGGAATTTGTCCTGTATTTCCTAAATCTCTCTAGAGAACAGACCCTGTGATTCAAAATTTTGGAGGACGCTTTAATTTGGGTCATCAGATCATGATGGCCTAGTCACCTTCTATGGTGGAGTGACTACCTCAGTGGACAAGGGAAGAGCTATGGATGTTGTCTGTTTGGACTTCTGTAAGGCCTTTGACAGGTCCCCCACAACATCCTTCTCTCTAAATTGGAAACATATGGATTTGATGGGTGGACTGTTTGGTGCATAAGCAATTGGTTGTATGGTCACATCCAGAGGGTAGTGGTCAACAGCTGAATGTCCACATTGAGATTGGTGACAAGTGGTGTTTTTCAGGGGTCCATATTGGGACCAGTACTGTTCAATATATTCATCAGTGACATAGACAGTGGGATCAAGTGCACCCTCAGCAAGTTTGCGGACAACACCAAGCTGAGTGATGCGGTTGACACACCTGAGGCATGGAATGCCATCCAGAGAGACATGGACAAGCTCAAGAAGAGGGCCTGCGTGAACCTCATGAGGTTCAACAAGGCCAAGTGTAAGGTCCTGCACCTGGATCAGGGCAACCCTTGTTACCAATACAGGCTGGGGGATGAAGGGATTGAGAGCAGCCCTGCTGCTCTCAAGAAGGACTTGGAGGTGTTGGTGGATGAAAAGCTGGACATGAGCCGACAATGTATGCTCGCAGCCCAGAAAGCCAACTGTATCCTGGGCTGCATCAAAAGCAGGGTGGCCAGCAGGTCAAGGGAGGCGATCCTGCCCCTCTGCTCCGCTCTGGTGAGACCCCATCTGGAGTAGCACATCCATCTCTGGAGCCCACAGCACAAGAAAGACAGGGACCTTTTGGAGCAGGTCCAGAGGAGGGCCACAAAAATGATCAGAGGGCTGGAACCCTGCAAAAACCATGAATATAGGGTTTTTTCCCCAATGTCCTGTGTCCATAAAATCAGTGCTAAGCAGTTGCTCCTTAAATATCCAGTGTGGACTCTGAATGTGGAATTAAATTGGATGAAGAGGTCAGAACCTGTCCAGATAGATGGTTCCAGTAGGTGGTTGAATGGGTCCAGATTTTATTCAGTTTAGAATATGATGTGTGATGCACCTGATGTAGCTGACGCTTCCCAAATACAACATAAAATACTCTTTCAATGTGCTTGCATACTTAACCATAATGAAGGAGCAAAAAACTAGTAATAGTTATTTTATACAATTTTTGGAAGGGAAAGAGAGTGAACACAATCCAACTCTAGCACCTAAGTTAGAGAGCCTGGGGAGATGACTCCTCTGTTCATGGCAAAAGGCTACTTCAAAGGTGTTTCATAATAAAAATACAAATTGCATTCTCATTTTTTCCCACTCTTTGGTTTACTCAGGGAGACTGCACTATTAATACGAACAGGTATGAGCTTGATGCCTAAAAGCACACTCTGAATACCTCCTTGAGACTGAAGTGCTATTCACAAGGTTGCAGTATACTCGCATTAAAAGAATTAACAAGTCACAAAAGGAATGCAAAGCTTGTGTAAGCAATGTATTTTTCTCAGCATTTATCCATCAGATTTGATGTGGAAACCCGGCACGTGTTTGTTGGTGATCATTCTGGGCAAGTGACCATACTCAAACTAGAGCAAGAGTCCTGCAGCCTGGTTACAACATTTAAGGGACACACAGGTAAGGCCTCAGGAGGAGACCCAATTTGGTTCTTCATCTGTGCTCAGCATCATGGTGGTTTGACTCTCCTGTGAAACACTAGGTTGGCTTGTGTCAATGCATAGCATGGAAGGGAGACAGACCTTAAACTGTCTCCGCAGCTCAGGGAAGTTTATTCTTTATTGGTAAAACCGAGAGTGATCAGACTTCTGATCAGAAAGCTTCTGTGGCAGAAAACGCCACAATGAGTAGCTGCTAATTAAAGCAGAGTGAGAGTAGAACAAGTTGTGGTAACTCTGGTCGGGAAAAGGATGTTCCTCAAGGAAAGACCCATACTAGTAGATGCTTTTGCCCAAGTGGAATAGGCACATTTTGGAGGCATTAACTGCTGTTTCACTGCTGGGACTTGTGCCCCATCACACTTTAAAAGCAGCAACTCTAGGATGTGATCCTGTCATCTAACAGAAGAAACAGAGGTCGTTCCTCAGCATTTTCTCTCCATAGCCCTCCTCTCTGATTGAATGCTAATGGCTCAATCACAAGGTAGCACAAGGTAGTTCAGTCCTCGTGCTAGGATACTGTGAAGATGCTCATAGTATTCCACACTTGGTTCTCTTTTTAAATAAAATCTATCTCCTGGAATGATGGAGATGAAAAGCTGTGTAATCACACTGTGACCATCCTTCTGCCATGCTTTACTGCTTAGTGGATTCATCCATGTGAGTGGGAGTGGAGCCCTCTGCCCACAGAAAAGCAGGACGGGGCTTCAATGGGTTTTCTAGGCTGTTAGTTTTCAGCTGACAAGCACAGTGACTGCATGGCCTTTGCTAGAGAGACCTGCATTTTAATCACTCTCTCTGTATTTTTTTGTTGTATCTTTATATATATATATATATATATATATATATTTATATATATATTTAGCTACATTCCTGTCTTCCACTTCCTGTAATGAAATGACGGTTGTGTGCACCTTCTATTTCAGGTGGTGTCACCGCTCTCTGTTGGGACCCTATACAGCGAGTTTTATTCTCGGGAAGTTCTGATCATTCCATTATAATGTGGGACATTGGAGGAAGAAAAGGAACAGCCATTGAGCTGCAAGGACATAAGTACGTTCAAAGCCCTTCCTCCTGCTTTTATGGGAGCAAAGCTAAAGGCAGAAGCCACATCTGGAAACACACAGCCCAAAGGTTACAGTCTTCACATGCCTCAGGCTTATATGTGTGACTCACTGTGGTCCATATACAACTGGAATAAGTTGCTTATAGTGAGCTTTTCAGTTTTGGGCCCACAGCCTGGTTTGAGAGTCTGCAAAGGGTGGTGAAGGAAAGCACGATATTTACAGTCCTGAATGTGTTATGCCAGAGCCTGCACCTTTGCTGTAAAGAGGAGGGTCCTCAAAGGAGAACGGCTGCAAGGAAATTCTTGCTTTTTGGGTGTCAAGGTCTTTCCTTCCCCTAGAGGGAGCATCAGGCTTGGACAATTAATCCCTTTTTTCTTCATGCTAACTTTTTCCATGACACTACCTGCAGCCTGAATTCTAAGTAATGTGCTTTACGTATAGGGGCCTTCACCATCTCCTCAATGCAAAGAGGCTTCATCTTTGCACCTACAAATCTCGCATTTGCATGGCATAGTAGATGTCTTTGAAGAAGAGTAAGCTTGTGCTGGGTGTTGAGTAGAGATCAGAATGGCTCTAGTTGCAATGACCTCCTGTTAACACTGGCAATGCAGGAAGTTTGTTTCAGTGTATTGGGAGTGCATATACGTGGGATTTGCATGCCAGGCTCAGGTCTGGAGTGGCAAAATCTCATGGTGGTTTTGGTCTAACAGTTTCTTACATATTCATACATTTCTTCTGAGTGATGCTGCACTCTGCTGAGCAATTTGGATGCCGCTGGGATTTCAGAGCACTGCGGAGCTTTTGTTGAAATTCCCACATCACCCTCATACCCTACCAGTGGTGCTTGCTAATGGACTGCTGCTAGATTTATTGCCGTGGAAATTAGTTCTCCTGATACGAAGTTAGCCTCCAGATCTTAATCACAGAATAGTTTGGTTGGAAGGGACCTTTAAAGGTCGTCTAGTCCAACCCCGCTATAATGAGCAGAGACATCTTCAACTAGATCTGTAGCATGGCTGTTGGCTGGCACTGTACAGCATAGAGACCTGGTCCTAAGGACAACAGGGACTAAGAAACGTTTCACCTGATGGTGCCACTGGCGTCGGCAGGCGGGCACTGTGAAGGGAGGCTGTATTGTACCAAACCGTCCCAGAAATGCATGCCCCTTTGGAGAAGCAGCCATATGCACAAGTAAGTGCATTAGCATGAAAGTCCTTGGGGTAGATGAGAACAGTGGTGGTAGCAAAAAAACCCAAATGTTATGGGATAGTTCCAGTCATTGTGTGCTCGGTTACTGGTACTTCTTGATCTTGTTTTTTCCATAACACTGTTATATGGGCTTTGTTTCCCAGGTTGTAAATAGCTTGAGATGAGGCCTGGTTTTCTTTCTTTTATGAAGGAATGAGCACAGCTTTGGGGGTTTAAATTGCATTATTTCTCTCATGTTGCTTTTTCCTTAAAAGAAGAAGCAAAAGCACCTAAGTCTTCCACCTTACCTTGGGAAGGTTTAGGAACAATTTAGTGATTCCTATATTATTTTTGAAACTCTCTGTGCTTGTAAGTGCTGAAAGAAAATCTTCAGTGGTTCCTCAGTGCTTCATTCCTAGTCGTTGCAGAGATTTACAAAAACAAAGTTGTTACTGACTTTCTGACAAGAAGGTACCTTACCGGCGCTGTGTTTATGGATCCAGATGTGCCTTCGGAGAGGTCTGGAGCTGCAGCTCTGTTCGAGCTTCCCTGTGCAGCTGGGACCTCCCATCTCAGGAGCAGCAAAAGCGGTTATCAGAACAGATCTTTGCATTTGTGGATGCTGCCCAGATGAGCAACACTCTGGTTCTGGTCCCAGATGGACAGCAAAGACTGATTTGTGTGTGATGGATGCCATGTACACTGAGAGGGGGAGGGAAACATATGGGCAAGCAAGTAGTTTATACTGCTTAATTGTATATTCTGTGCTTACTTGTGTGCTAGCCATAGATGGTTGATTAGTTACTGTCTCGTTTCTTTTTCAGCGATAAAGTTCAGTCTCTCTCCTACGCTCACCATACTCGGCAGCTCATCTCCTGTGGTGCAGATGGGGGAATCGTCGTCTGGAACATGGATGTTGAGAGGCAGGAGGTAGATACTCAATTCTTGTCAATTTGGTCTGAAACGGTTTGGGGAAGAAGGGGCCTTTCTAAAATGTGCAACTTTCAACCTGAACAAGATCATTCCAGACTTTAAAAATGTTTTTGGACATGCTCCAGTTGTTATACAGCAATTATGCTGTGCCTTTGATAATATGGTACCAGGGAAATTGTCTGGCAGAAAATGCTTATTAAGTAGGCTGCTAAATGGCTCTTACCATTTACATCACTGCTCCAAAAGACGTCCTCTAAGGAGAGTACTGTGAGATGTTCTGCCTTGTTTTTCATGACAACATGAGAAATATTATCAGTTCAGAGGTAAATGGAAGGATTGATAATTGTTAGGCAGTTTTAAGGAAACCAAACAAGAAAGCTCTTTGTCATCTCTGGAAACCTGCAGCCCCATTTTTTCTCCTATTCTTGCTAAAAAGACATTTAACTAGGGCTTCAATCTCACCCGCTACTCGGTCTTGCTTCCCTCTGGTGTAACCACGTAGAAGCGGAGTAAATGATGACTTTGCCAATCCAGACAGTAAGATTTCACCCACGCGCTCCTAATTGCTTTTGTGCTGCGCGACCAAGGAATGTAAGCGGGTGCAAAAACGCACCCCGGGTCTTTGGCGCTGCGGGAGCAGCCTCCACTCGGCAGTTTCGGAGACCTGACTCAGAGAGGGGGAGCGAGTGCCGTGCTGAGTGAGTCAGGCGTCAGCCCTGTTCAGCAGCGTGGCAAGTCCTGGTGAATGCGAGTCATGGCAAACCTCTGCCCTGCTCCTGCAGGGGGTAGGAAGGCACCTCGAGTCCCCACAGTGGGTAGGTCTGAACAAAGTTTTTGGCAGCATGGGCTTTCGCCAGCTTTGCTGGTTCTCAAGGGTTTTGGCCTCCCCTGGTTGTGCGTGTCTCCCTGGAGCAAGGAGGAAAGCTAAGTGGAAAATTGGATCAAAAAAAAAACCTACTGAAACAGGCCTAGGCAGGAACTGAGCTCCCTTTTTTTAATGTGAATTAGCATTCCAGTTGGCTCTCTTTAATTGCTAATCTAATGGCCAATTATGTCATCAGCTCCAAAAGTGAAACGAAAGCGGAGTGGCTTCCTCCTTCCCAACAGATGTTTCCTTTTTGCTGCAACTCAGACATCCAGAAATGAAAATCTTTATTTATTTGCTGCCTTCGAAAGGCTACAGTAAGGGTTAAGACTGGCTTGTCGCAAAACAGGCGGCAATGCTTTAAGAGGGCTGGTTTGAAAAGTGGAGGAGAAATGTAATTAGCTAAATGAGGGCTTAGCAGCAGGTGCTAACGAGCACACTGCTCTCTCTGACTATGGCTATGTGGGCTTGTTCCTGTTATCAGTAGTGCAATGGGGTGTTCATGGTGCTAAACCACCTCTAAAACATGAACCTTTGAGGTGTTAATCTCAAACCTTGGCTCGGGGTTCTAGAGCAATTTCTTTTGGATTTTGGCTATGGGATTTTTGCCCTTACTCAAGGGTTTTCTCTATGTGATGCGTGCTTAGTACTCACTTTGGTGCTGTCAGATTTTCCCACATCTCTGAGATTGCACTGGAGTGAATTAAGCCATTTTAACCCTTGATTCCTCATTTTCATCTCTAGTTTTAAAAAGCTGGAAGAGGAGGGCATCTGAAAGGTGCTAGAAGCTGTGTTTCTATTTGACTGCAAAGCGGTTACTTGTCACAAGCAAAATGTCTTCATGTATAGTGTTCAGATGCTTAAGAGATGAAAACTTTTATACATGCAGATGTAAATCCGTAGGCATTAAACGAAAAGACAGTTGTGGGTAGAAAAGACAGGGATTTGTCCCAGTTATTCTTCAAACTGGCAGAAGAAGCTGAAGCAGGCGGTTGCTTTATTGCTGGGGGTCAAAGCTATCCTGGGAGGCAAGGGTCTCCATCAGCCTTACCTTATCTTTGCCTTGCTTTTGTATTATTTTTGATTCTTAATCTCAGCTGTGTTTCTTGCCATTTTAAAAAAGTATGTGAGAAGACGGTGGCTCTGTTAAACCAACTGCAGTTTGCTAGTAGCACTTTCTTATAAAGTATTAAATGTTATTTATTGCTTATTTAATCTCATGGGGTTGGTAGGGCTGGTGGGAGCACGTTGCAGGGGTGCTGAGGCAGGGCTGGCCCCATCTGGCTGGGGCTGCCCCGCTGGGGGGACAGGACAGACCTGCTTGCCAGTTTTGGGCTGAGCTCTTGTCCTGGTGGCGCTGAGAAAAGAGCAGAAGTCATCTGCTGGGAAGGAGTGTCGCTCTTGCTAGGCCAAGTTAGGTCAGACAGACTGACAGGCAGCTGGAGAGGGGTCAAGAACCAAGACTCTTCCCAAGTCCCACATCCCAGGGAGGGTTTCCTAAACGTTGTGGGGAGATGCACTGCATGTCCCCCAGCAGCTCAATGCAGGACAAGTGTCATTGGACCCAAATGTAGGGGAGGAGATTGATTGCCCCCTCCGCATGCCCTCCTGCCACTTCAGGTGTTCCCTGAGCTTCTTCAGGGTCTGACAAGACTTGCTTCCGTACACCAGGGCATCTGGTCCAAGCTACTCTGCACAGCAAAACCTAGCTGCAGGAGAGAGAAGTGCCTTTAATATTTTCTTTCTTTTCTTTAAATCTTCTTACCTGCCTCATCCACAGAGTGGGTGCAAAGCTATGCGCCTTGTTAGGAAATGGAAGACCTTCCTCCCATCGTCTTAGTGTAAAAGCAGGGAAAAGAGCTGGTTTGGGTTTTAGGCTTGTTCAAGTGAATCTCATCTTGCTCACCCCTATGCGTGATTTGTAGCACAGGCACATCTGAGAGCGGGAATGCCTCTTACAGTATTAAAAGAAAGAAAGAATAATTAGAAAACCAGAGCATTTCAGATACCTCTCCCTTTCTTCCAGATGAGTAGCTTGGCTATTGGAAATACTAATTGCTCACAGTTTCCACCAGAGGCAATAGCAGATGGTAAATGCTGTCCAGACAGGACAGGACAGAATATTTTTATATGCTTAATTCCAAACTTGGAGAGGTGGGGGAGGCTTGTTTGTTCCTGGGTTATTTTTGTGGTCTTATAATCGAAATCTGCTTCATGATTTGGGTGAGAAGTGTTCCTCCCATGTTCTTCAAAGCTCAGAGATGAGCCAAAAAAGGCATACCACAGAACAGGTCAAAATGGCATCTTGTGATAATGGGGATTTTTAATTAAGTTTAGTTGATCACATTACCGCACCCCAATACATCTTTCTTGTCCTGTCTCTGAGCTCCATTGGAAGCTTTTCTATTTGTTGCTCACTCCCACTTTGTGTCTGTGTGTGTGTGTGTTGCAGACCCCCGAGTGGCTGGATAGTGATTCCTGTCAAAAATGTGACCAACCTTTCTTCTGGAACTTCAAGCAAATGTGGGACAGTAAGAAAATAGGCCTCAGGCAGGTTTGTATGGGTCCTTTGGTGTGTAAACATGATGCGATTAAGCTTTTCCCTCATAATAGCTTGTGGTAACCTTTTTTCGCCTAAAGCCTTGCAAACTTGCACTTTGTTCTTCCACTGAGTGCTCGATAGTGGGACAGTGGGCTCCCCTCTGGAGAGACTTGATTTTGTGGTCAGAGCACACTTCAGTTTTCTTCTATTTTTTTTTTCTTCTTTCTTTTTTTTTTTCCTTTTTCCCTTTTCTTCTTTTTTTCCCTTTTCTTCTTTTTTTCCCTTTTCTTCTTTTTTTCCCTTTTCTTCTTTTTTTCCCTTTTCTTCTTTTTTTCCCTTTTCTTCTTTTTTTCCCTTTTCTTCTTTTTTTCCCTTTTCTTCTTTTTTTCCCTTTTCTTCTTTTTTTCCCTTTTCTTCTTTTTTTCCCTTTTCTTCTTTTTTTCCCTTTTCTTCTTTTTTTCCCTTTTCTTCTTTTTTTCCCTTTTCTTCTTTTTTTCCCTTTTCTTCTTTTTTTCCCTTTTCTTTTTCTTCTTTTTTTTTCCCCAGCCAGTCCCAATAGCAAATGCATGTAATAGGCCTTGGGCTGAGTAAATTGGTTTTGGGCCTTCCACGGCTTTAGCCATGTGGGATTTTGCTTATTGTTAGTTCAATGTGTTGTAGAAAGAAATTTGCAGCTGATTTTTGGAGATTGTGCTGGAGCCAAAGTTGTTTTCAATGGGCTTGAGTAAACATCTGTAACTGCTCAGGCTGTGCTGGAAAATGCTTATAGGTCTGCTTGGAACACTGCTGTGTTTTCCTGCCCAGCAGGAGAGGCCTGCGGATCGCAGACTCTTGGAAGAGGGCCATAAAAATGCTGAGAGGGATGTTCTCATGGAGCTTGGAGAAATCAGGTGTTTGAGGCAGAGCTGATCTGCACCTTCTCCATATGTAATGCTCATCACCACAGAGTCTGGCTCTCCTGCGGCCGGTGAGGCAGTCCTCTGGTCCCACACAGCCAGTGCATGAGAAACCATGAGGCAGGTAGCACCAAAATGCAGAAACACTAGTGCTTTCCAAGATGAGTAGATGGCACATCTTTATACTTAGAGGCTGGGATGGGACTCCAGAATGACACTTTGCTAATATAGCCCTGTCCTGCCTTGTCCTGGAGATGATTCAATGTGTCACATGCTGCTTGACTGGTGCTGTCATCCCCTACTGCCCCCAAAGTGAGACTCCCAGGGACAGGGTTAATTACAGCTCCCAGCCTTGTGGCCAATGCCTGGCTGGCCAGGACACATCTCTTAGGTGCATAGGGACCTCCTTGTCCTGTCCTGCCATCTCTAGCTGTGCTAACGAAAAGATGACAGCTGGATTTCCTTCTTCCACCTTCTGTCCTGCTGAAATCCCCCTGTAACGCTGGTTGCACTCAGTGAAGAAGCCCTGACCCACAGCTACATCCACAGATGCCAAGTGCTGGAGGCAGCGATGATTTACTGGGTGGTGTACGGTGTCACCCTGGAGTTTGGGAGAAAGGTAGATACCACCTAGCCTGGGTAGTGCTTTATCAGCCACTTCCCAGTGTCCATGCTAGTGATTAGCTGCTGCTTGCCTCAGGTAGTGGAGGAAGGGGGGAAAAAGTAAGATTTTTTTTGTTTGTTTTCCCCCCATTTATTCTGAAGACCTTGCCTGTTTTCCTGCATCTTCCCTGGAAGAGTCACTTTCCTGTTGGCTGCAGCCTTGGCTGGGTCTTGCTGGAGTGAGATGGTAGAGCCAGTGACACCCAAGCAGTGATCGGGGTCTGTGGCTGAAGATGTCTTTCCGTGTGTTGTCTCCTACAGCATCACTGCCGGAAGTGTGGGAAAGCTGTGTGCGGCAAATGCAGCTCCAAGCGCTCCTCCATCCCGCTGATGGGGTTCGAGTTCGAAGTCAGAGTCTGCGACAGCTGTCATGAGTCCATAACGGATGAAGAGTAAGTGTGGACACTGTGCCAGCTTGCACTGGAGTGGGACAAAACTCCTGCATCTGGGAGGGCCCGGGAGGATGCGAGGCTCCAGGAGGGAGCAGCCCAGCGGGGTCATCCCTGGGATCTTTCAGCAAGGCACCCTTTGCTGGCACTCTGCAATGCCAGCAAACCGCGAGGAATGGAGAACCCTCCACCCCTGCTCCTTTCATGCCAGAGAGGTCTCAAAGTGGAGTTTACACAGAGATTGCTGAATTAATGACTTACAGCAGCATTCAAATAGTTCTTTCCTCGATAGAGAACATTTTTGGGGAAAATCCTGCAGTCACAGTCTTTGCTGATTTTCGGATTTCTTTCTTCAGGCGGGCGCCCACGGCTACTTTCCACGACAGTAAGCACAACATCGTTCACGTACACTTTGATGCCACCAGGGGATGGCTGTTGACCTCGGGGACAGACAAGGTTATTAAGGTAGGAGCAAGGAGGTTGCTGTGTCTCCTGTGTGTCATTTCCCCTTCCTCTCCCATGTCATTGTAGGTATGTCCTACCTGCTTTCTTCCACCCAGAGACCTCTCGCTGATGGACTTGTGCCCAATAAAGACCAAGGAGGTCTTGGTCTATGAAGTTATTGCCTGAAGGGACTGGGACAAGTGCTCACTGTAGCTTTTCCTCTGGGTGGACAAACTGTATTTCAACATGGCAAATCACAGTTTGTGTGGGTGGGTAAAGAAATAGCTAAAATAATGAGTAAGTTTATAACAAAGCTTGAATAATTAAAAAAAACCCACCTCACAATGTGTTATGACTATGCTAATCATTCAAGTTAGCGATATAGCGTGCGTTATTTGGTTTCTCTTAAGGCCAGCTATGAATCTGGCTCATAAGGGTAAAGCACAGTGACATAGAGAATGTCATTTGGTCAACCTCCACCAGTCTGACATAAGTGCTGGAAAATGAAATCTAACTTCTGCAGACTTGCTGCATCCACCTCTTAACTATGTGGCCTCTCTTAAGCAAAAAACAAGGTGCAAATTATTTAGAGATGACATTACGTACTATAGTTTATTATCTTTTACCATTACTCACTATGTTATTATATTTTATTGTATTAACAGCTGTGGGATATGACACCGGTAGTTTCTTGATGGTACATCAGTGGAACTTGAAAGGTGATATTTACAGACGAACCAGATTTCCTAACCCTAATCATACTGCAGAAGATAAATAACGCTGGGCGCATACAGCAGATGAGAAAGGAACTAATGCGTTTACAACGATTTTACGTCCTCTGCTTGATCAAGGCTGAACATTTGCACGAAGACTCTTTCCACTTATTCTCAAAATATACAAGAAGGTATTTTTTTAACTAATGGTTTGTACGATCTGACTTCGGTTGTCTTGCGTTTGTTTGGAAAATCTGTGTGGTGCAATTTTTAGTTTTTATATTTCACTGTGTCAGGATACTTGCTGCTTTGTACAGAGGGTTCTCGGGTTGTGTCCTACCATGTGAGTTTTCAGTATCAACATACTGTATGAGGCAATCGGCTCTCCCCGCAGCGAGTACCTATTGATTTGGGATGTTTCTGCTGACCACGCTCTCTTCAGCGGAGGAACTCCAGGCGCAGCGTTGCGTGTTCTCCAGCTGGACCACTGAGGAGCTGATGGACTATTGCAATTCCTAAAAGGGCTCTACCATCTTCTTGTCCTAGCGGACATCATCTGGAGAGCATTTTATTGGTTTGTAGTAGCTAAAATCCAGATTTCTGCCTCATTCCTTGCTGCACAAGTTGCAAAACCAGGGGGGCAGGTTGCTTAGCAACTAATTTCTACAAAAACTGAAATAGTTTTCCGGCTCAGAGCATTACAAGGAGCACACAGACCCGCTTGAGTTTGATGAGGCTGACAGGCTGATTCAAATTAAATTATTGGCAACAGGAACTTTTGGGAGTATTTGCTGGGGGAGGGGGAGGGGGAAGGCGGGGGGGGGAGGGATGGGGGGCGGCAGGCGCAGATCTAAAACTGGTCTAGGTCTGAAAAGTCTGGTTTACCTCTACCTCGCGCAGCAACATTTCAGCATTTATACCTGTCTGTGTTGTTGAAGATGAATTTGATTTTCCCATTTTCCATATGGTTAGTCATATTTATTTTTTCAAATGCTGATGTTTTTTATTGATTTCCTCTCTAGACCAGAAACAGATACTGCTGAATGACGCCCATTGTCCTGTTGTCATATTTTACAGTTTCTTTTAAAAATAAAAAGTATTTTAAAACCTGGATTGACCAAAATTACCTGTTTAGAAGGATGTCATCAAGATGAATAAACAAAAAAGCCCTTTTTTCCAAAGGGATCTTCTCTGAAGAGTCAACTGTCTGTTCCTTTAATCCGTTTCACTTTTTAACACGCTATTGCTGATGTGCTTTGAAGGAACTGGTGTAGAAAATAGAACTGCAGACCAGACCTAGGGCTTTCCTGTATCTCCTATTTAAGGAGGCCTCGTGGTCTGTAGCTGCTGTGACACAGCACATCAAGTGGTGCTCAGTCTTGCCCCATTTTGGACTTTACTTTTCCCCTTTAAAGTGGGGAGGCCATGATGTTTACCACTACAGAGCACATCATTGCTACCTAGAGAAGCTTTGTGGTTTTGCTTGAGTGATAACACCTAAAGAAAATAAAGCTTCTCCTTTGTTTGCCCAGCAGTAATTCACTTTTGAGGAAACAAAAAGGTTAACACAATCCATGGCATTAATTCTAGACCAGTGAGCTTCCACGGGAAAGGGTGAGGGGACTTTCAGGTGCGTGCCGCAGCACTGCTACGTATTTTCGGGGAAAATTCTCTTTTCAAACATCCTGTAAACTGTGCTTAAGCATTTTGCAGTCACGTTCTCTGAAATGATGCCACCATGGCTTTCCTGGTCATACAGCCTGCTGTTGGTTCCCCTCTAGGCAGCATATTTTAAAGCATATTTTCAAACATAATTCACACAGCATTAAAAGGTTCTTTTTCCAGCTTGAATGCTAATTGCTTTCGAAGTCCTCCCACTTTCTCTCCTGGAAACTAGATGCTTGTTTCCTCTTGGAAGGCTTTTCATTCCACCTTGTGCATGTTTTCTGATGACTGAAGTGTTCTTGGCTGACGAAGCTATGCAAGATGAGCAAGTCGCCTGCCAATATTTCATTCCAGCTGGAGAAGATGTACAAAACTTTGCTGGACTATGCTGTTCCACGTTACCTTGGGCTCAGGGCCTTTTGGCCGAAGATCTGACTTGTTTTGCTGAGTATGTCTCATGGTGGCAGAAACATGGGAGCACCGAAGTGAACTTAAGTCACTGTTCCTGAGGAGACGTAGCGGTTGCAACAAGCCTGGGACTCCAGTGTGAATTGTGCTTACAGTGATGGAGCGGTGGAGTCAGCAAGCTGAGGATCTGCCCCATGATCAACGCCTGGTCCTTCTGCGCATGTAACGTTCAAACAAAGGTGAGGAATTGACTCCAAAGGAGACTAAATTTGGGACCGAGGTGTGTTTGGACTGCTCTGCAGTAAAGTCTTGCCCAACCCCCCTTCTCTTCCAAGCAGTTGTGGGTTCAGTGTTGTTTATAGGTGGATGTTGGGTATATGTATCCATTTTGCAAAATTTCCTTGCTGTTCTTTATGACTAAACTACCTGCAGGGTTATCTGAATTTAACCTGAACATTCCCTTAGCTTGCAGTCTCAGGGCAGAGTGGTCTTGGCTTAGGAAGTGGTGTAAGCTGAAAGCGAAGCTGGCAGAGAAGGGGAAGTGTGTCCCTTTGCTATGACCTTAGGAGCTGTAATGTAGAGATACGAAGGGAAAATAGGCGTCTCTAATTCAAACAATAATTCCTTTGCCTCCCAAATGAAACAAGAAGCGTTTGAGATTGGGCAAGTTAAAATGCCTGCCTTCCTCTTCTGCTGCGTTTGGGTAACAGCCCCAATTTCTTCTGCCTTCTAGATCCACACAAAAAGGGATCCCTGTTGCCTGCTCCTTTTATTTCCATTTTAGTTGCCGAATAACAAATCTGAGCTCTTTTTATGAATTGCATTACTGGGGAGGGGGGGCAGGGTGGGTTTTTTTGGTACAGCTGTAAAGTACGCAGCACCCCACACACGCTCAAACGAAACAAAGCCCCTTTTTCCCCAGGCCTGCTGAAGTGCAGCAGCAGGCTTCCAGTGATACCTCCTGCTGCGCCAAGGGGCGTGCAAACAGCGCTGGCCTTCCTCTGCTCTCCGCTTTAGACAAATTGATTTTCATTTCTCACTTAGCTGGTGGTTCCTTGGAGGAAGAAGCGGTGTTCTTCAAAGCATCTACCCGCCGTTCTTGGTTTTAAAATGAACAGCATCTGTAGCGCTTGGGCAGGTGGCGGGGCAGGCACTGGTCGGATACTGTCGTGGTTTGGGCTGGACTGGCCACCAAAATGAAGGACAGATGGTCTTTTTTACTTCTCTCCCCTTCAGAGTAGGGAAAGCATTTCCCTTCAGAGGAGAGGAAATGAGAGAGACTTATGAGTTGAAAAGAAATGAAATGAAACTACTTTAATGAAATATTAATAATGAAATAATAAAAATAAAAGATGCTAATATTAATAATAAAATAATGAAATATATACAATATATACAAAACCAGTATCAAGCTCCCAGGATGACGATGACAGTCTAAGTCCCAAACTGGATTCAGTGACAGATGGGAACCGGATTCCAGAACCGGATTCAGGAATCCACGGATCAAAGGCAGGCAGGCAGAGTCCTCCTTGGACACCGGCCATTGAAGAAAGAGGCTGAGCCCTTCGGTCCCTCAGCTTTTATACTGAGCATGGGGCAGATGGGATGGAATTCCCCATCGGTCAGTTTTGGGTCACCTGTCCTGTCTGCTCCTCCCCACAGGTGCAACCCCTCTACCTTTTTTCGCTTCCAACCCTCCGACTTTGTGCATGCCAAAGTGAGCTGGCCTTGGCTGTTCGAACGCTAAGTGCAAGCAGGACCCTCTCTGCGTGCCATTCCTTGGGATTCACTAGAAACATCAGACCTTATCTGCTAGAAGTGGGCGCTGTCTGAAAAACGCGCTGTTCATTTCAGAGAGTTAGAAGAGGCTTAACTGAAAAGTAAAATTACTGAAAAGAAAATCGGTTCTGTTTTATCTCAAACCAGGGCACATACGCAGTGGCTGAGCAGCTGACTTGAGCCACTTGTGTTCCAGGTGGCTGAAGGAAAATGACCCTGAGCCCCAAACTTCAGTCTTTTTAAGCTGAAAATCCTTAAGTAAAGGGAAAAGTATGTGGGCAACTGCTTGCAAGGATAACACTGATGGCCCTTCTGTCCATGGGAGAGTAACACACTCAAAGGTGGCTGAAACGGGCTGGTACATAGGGCTATAAGTCAGCCAGCGTAACGGAGAATAATCCTGAAGGGTGACATTAGTGTGCTCCGCTGTTAGCACTCCTGTCTACAGCTGCTTTTTATGGTGAAGCCCAAGTGACTTCCCCACCTCATCTTCTTGAACTTGAGGCCACCCCCTGAATGTCAGCACATTTGACTTTTAGCACGTCAAAAGTGATAGCTGCGCTTTGCCCGAGAGGGCAGCATGAGTATCTGCGGTACTGGGAATAGCAGGGATGCGATCCCTCTGCCGGGGGTTGGTTGCTGATAAGAAGGTGGATGGCTGGACACACAAAAAGGATTGTGCGTGATCCAAAAAAGGTGTAGGGGGGAAAAGTTTGCTTTATGCTGCTGAGGAAATCACTGTTAGAGAAGAATATGCAACTTTTTCCCAACTGTGTCCGGTTCTGGGCTCCCCAGTGCAAGAGAGAGATGAAGCTACTGCGTAAAGTCCAGCAAAGGTCCACTAAGATGATGAAGGGACTGGAGCATCTCTCCTATGAGGAAAGGCTGAAAGAGCTGGGACTGTTCCGCCTATAGAAGAGAAGGCTCAGAGGGGATCTCATCAATGTGTATAAATACCTGAGGCAAGCATGCAAAGAAGACAGAGCCAGGCTCTTTCCAGTGGTGTTCAGAGGCAATGGGCACAAACTGAAACACAGGAGGTTCCCTCTGAACATCACGAAACACTTTTTCACTGTGAGGGTGACTGAGCACTGGCAGGGGTTGCCCAGAGAGTTTGTGGAGTCTCCACCCTTGGACATATTCAAAAGCCACCTGGACGTGCTCCTGTGCAACTGGCTGTAGGTGTCCATGCTTGAGCAGGAAGGTTGGACCAGATGACCTTTGGAGGTCCCTTCCCACCTCATAGAATCACAGAATGGTTCAGGTTAGAAGGGACTTTAAGGATCATCTAGTTCCAACCCCCCTGCCCTGGGCAGGGACATCTCCCACTAGATCAGGTTGCTCAAAGCCCCATCCAGCCTGGCCTTGAACACTTCCAGGGATGGGGCAGATTCTGTAACCATTCTGTAATTCGAAGTCCACCTAAGGTCTGCGTCTACTGTATGCGTTAGAAAATAAAAAAAAAAAAGATGTATCTTTAAGTCTAAAATACTAGGGCAACTAACAAATACTATGTATGTCTGTCCTCACTGTTCCCAATAGGATTTGGGTAAGAAGAATCAAAATTCTATTTTGTAGCACATAGGAAATAGGTCGACGATGCGTGGTTTTACAGGGCCATGTTCTTTCCAGGAGACCACATTGAGCACACGGGCTGTTTTTAATTAGGATTTAGAAGACTCTGTTCCTATATGTGACAATAGCATGCAGCAGTAACAACAAACTTAATCCATTTTTCAGGCTGGATTAATGTGCTAAGTCCCTTCAGCGTTGACCTCTTGTGTAATACTGAGAAAGAAACAAATCTTTCTCTTCAAAATTGCACGCGAAATTTGGCAGGAAATCTTTGCTTCTCAGAAGAAAAAAAAAAAAAAAGTGGTCCCTAGTTTGACAATAACATGAAGTTCTGGAGTTTAAGTTTGAGATTAACTCTGTGTGGTCACATGTGACCTTTCGTTGCGTTTTCCCAGGTTGGGGGATTTTCCCTTGGGACCGGTCTTTGGCAATCTCTGAAATTTTGTTTGCTGCAGGACAACTTTGTGCTGCTAAGAACAGAAAGAGGTTGAGTTCAAAGGCATTGAAATTGGTGCCATGTGGGGGCACCGAACTCAAAACTAAATGAAAATAGGAGAGCACAGTCTACTCGCAAAGTCTTTGCAAAGAAGAGATCCCAAGAGAGAATTTTATCAGCGTACCAAAAAAGCCAGCAGTGTAGAAATGAATATTTATCAGAACTGTACAAAGCCGGACCATCCCCTCTCCCGGCATTGTAAGCTGACCCGCAGCCCTGGGCAGGAATCAGAAGCCACGAGAGTGTAGAGTTGTTCCAGTGATGGGGTGGTAGATCAAGTCTATGAAGATCTGAGTTTCTTGTTCTTTGGTTTAATCGCCCAATAGTATTTATCAACCTCCAGTAGCGCTGTGAGACATGTATTAAATGCGTAAGCACTTTGGCATTAAAATGATGGAGAAGAGACACATCGCTATGGAGATGGTGCAGGAGGTGTCAGGCCTTATGAAGATACAGGTTTTGCCTCTCTCCACTGACTCGTTCCCTATACATTAAATATTCTGAATTTATTAAAGGTTTTATCACCTTTGCACTTTCCAGGCTTCTTTACACAATTTTTTCATCCCTGTTCACGGAATTCAGCACCTTTGCAGATACTAATCAAATACAAACATTTTATAACGGGTCAGGGCTTCCCTCAGAGGTGAAAGACCCATCATTAACACCTCTGCTTTGTCCTGTCCCAAGAAAAGTCGGTGGGGTTTCCACCACCAAGCAATCAAGCAAGTTTCAGGAAAAAAACGAGTTAAAAAAACTTGATTCATCTTTGTCGTTGCCACTAGTTTCAGGTGAGGTTTAGTTTTCCAAAGGCTGAGCATTGCTTCTGCCTCTCTGCTCGGTCAGTTACCTTCACCCTACTGACCAGTGTCCTGTGGGCTTTGCTGTCGTTCAGAACAGAGGGATTTTACATTAAAAAAAAAATCTTACTGGCTTTTGTTCAGGTCAGTGTTCTCCAGGAATACTGCTCAGCAGTTTGACCATCTTTTCTGCTAATTATAGCGTAACACTTTATAGTTCTATTCCATTATGTAAATAAGTGTCTCCAACATAACTGAATGAAGTGTGCTAGTTTAACCCCAACTAAATTAATTTCTGTTCTAGCAACATTTTGATCTGTGAAATACCGCTGCCACCGCCGGCACAGCAAAGGTTTGAGCTGTTTCTGACGATGAGGTTTCTCTCAAACCTGGCCAGCTGAAGAGCTTCGTCCAGCCCGGCACCGTGTCTCTCTGAAAGGCTGTGCATTAGCTTTTGTCTTGAGGGAGAACAAGTTGCCTTCACAAGAACACATCATTTTTCCTAACGTTTATCTGATGGCTCCCTCTAGAGAGAGAGGAACATAAATACTGACCTACTTCACCAAAAAAAAAAAAAAAAAAGTTCTTGGATTTGGTCACTTTTAGTCCCAGAAGTGGATTTGTTACATTTGCTCCCCGTTAAGGCTCCTTGCCTTTTCAGTACCTTCTTTCTCTGGGTGTCTAGATCAGTGCTGTTAGGATGACTGCAAGAATAGAGAGTTTTCAAGTCATCTTATTTGCATTTCAAAATCATCGTCTCCCCTAATCAGTCACTGGGTCTGCCCAAATGCACCCAGAACTACCTCTCCCAACAAAACAAGAGCTGTAAGCCTGATGATGGGCGAACAGGGAACTACTCCGAGCTGAGCCAGGAGAGACCTGAAGCTTCCCTGCTGCCATTCTAAGCTGCAACAGCTCGTTTAAAAAAACAGTGGGTGAATGTTGACCAGCGCTAATTTTAGATAAGTAGGACCTGGTGTCATGAGACACTTTATTTTTGCATGGAGTCTTGAGAGAGCAACACACCCAGGGAACAGAAGGGCACAGGCAAAAGGAACTTACGGGTTAAACAAGTTTATAGCTGCCCTTCGCCACTGGAGTCCATGGCCACCAGGCTGTTCTCTGAAAGAGTAACTCCATGTTCAGTCTCCACTCACTGACTTAGTGAAAACTACTACTGCTGTGGCTTTAAAAAAATGCTCCGTTATTCCAAAAACACAATCCGTGACTGAACTGAAAATTGAACTGTCTGGCCCAGGGCTGTGTCCCACCAAATAAATTGTTTACACTCAGTTTTTCAGCACTGACTTCAGTCTGTTTACATTGAAGTCTACAGGAAAACTCCCCTCTTTCTCTGAGCCCAGGCAGGGCACGTCCAACATCCCACCTGAGTCATGTTTAACGGGAAGGGGTGTCCCTCTTGCCTCTCGTCCCAGTGAGGGTGGAGAGACAGGACAGCACCGAAGCTGGCGGGTGTGCTGGTGCGAATGCAAATTGCTGGTATTTGCCTTTTGCTCCAAAATAGTGCTGTATACATGGGAAGGTCCTGCTATTCAAAGGCAAACAACAAACAATCGTTTATACCTTTAATCGACCACAGGTTGTTTTGGCTTTTTTTTTTAACAAAGAATGAACACGTCCCAGAAATGAAACTTAGGAGAAGAGGAAATGCAGTTTACAAAATCGTCCGATATCTGTTACATTGACCTCCTAAAATTTCACCCATGACAGAGAAATGTTTCAGCGCCACCCGCATCGCTGCAGCGAGTCCTGCTGTGCTGTCGATGGGCCGTGACTTCCCGTTAGGGCACAGGGGAATGACTCCACACGTGGTCTGTGGTCCCACCCATGGGATGTGCCGCGACATCCCTTTTTGTGCAAAATCCCCGAGAGCAAAAACCTTCCAACTAGGTGACTTCACGAATATGAAAACCAGCTGAGGACAGAGTCGCCTAAGCCTGAGAGCCGACACAAAAGCGTGGGGCTGAGCGTGGAAAGGGAAGGGCAGTAAGAAGAGCTGCTGTACTTGGCATTCGGCTCCTATAAACCGGGTGCGTAGCGAAGTCCTCGGCGGGCCCTGCTCAGCAAGAATTTGCGCCACCTTGTATTTCTGGTCATTTGTCACTGGGCACGTTTTTTTTTAATCTTGCCCCTAAAATTTTAGAGGTGGCACTAAATGTATTTGCTTACATGCAGGTACAAGTCGTTCTGAATTGCATTAACACAAAGCATCCACGTGGTGCGTTTGCTCTTGTGGAAAAGGGCTGAAATAAAGCATCACTGGGACCATAATACCAAAGTGTGGTAGACACCAGGTTTTGTTTCTCATCGCTGTCCTGTGTTTTAATTCTTTTTAAATCCCAAGTGCTCTTAAACCATAGCATCTGGCTCTTTTACACTGTGACCAAACTTTGACTAAAGCAGTTTTCATAGTTTTCGCTTAATTTTTAAGCTGTGACTAAAAAAAAAAATAATAATATAGGTGATTCAAATACATCAGTACAGAACATGGACTAAAATACATGTTTTATATGTATTGTGCACTTTTGGGGTTTTTTATGAACTATTTAAATACTAGTCATTAAACTTTTCTTCAGTATTTCAGAGCTGAGAAGCAACTTGACTTAAATATTCAAGGATGCAAATGTCTTTCTTAGCTTTGCAGTTACTGGATAGAGAAACGTAGTTACTATATACGCTTTAAGCCATGCTCAGTAACTGTATTTAAAGAGTTTGAACCCTGTAAAATGTTAATAGCAGACTTCCAAGAAATAAATGTCTGTACAAACCTCACTGTTGTTTTCTTTCAGCGTAGTGCAAGGAGGCGTTAAGTTACTAAAATGAAGGAATAGCTTGAATGCTGAAACAGCCCCTTCAGGAAAAGCTGTGACAGCCCGATGTGTCTCTACTTATCATGGAAAACCTTATTTCAGGGCATCTCTGACAGTGAAGCCTTTATTTCCAAGGAGACTGACAATAGGCTAAAAAGAGAAGGTTTTTTTCTAAATTGATACTTAATAAGATGTCTTTGAATAACGAGTAAATGCCATCAGCCAGGAGGGTATCTTTTGGGAAACTAAATTATATAAAGCGGACATAACGAGTTCTCCTCTGCCCACTAGCACGGCCTTCAGCTACCAGTCACCGCAGAGAGCCCAAGAACGCCTGTGTTATATTTGTGTTCAGGTCTTTTGTCCTACCACACGGGTCTGCAGCCACGTGTGAAACAGCAGTGCAACCTGGTTGGGTTCTGTATGCAGTTTGCTAGCAAACACACTCAGTTCAGGCAAAAATGCATTGCCACTATTGTTATTAACAGCCTTGGCTTTGCAGTAAATCTGAAATATGAATCCCACCTGAACGTCTTAGTCTGAGCTGGTTGTCGTCACCATCAGTAGGAAGATGTAGGAATGTAGGGGTTGTTTCTTAAACTAGATCCAGTAAATCACTGTGAAAAAGCCTGTTTTCTCTCTACTAATTTACACTGAGAATCCCAATGAATAATTCAAATGTCCACAAGTTGGGTAACACGAATCCCATGTGTCTGGAAATACACAGTTCCAGGCGAAATACAACCCTCTTATCAGGAGCTGGACTTCTCCTCTAAAACCTGTACCCCCCAGTGTTCCCTTCCCCCTCTTAATCCATTCATAATAAAGCAATTCCCTTTGATCCCTCACAGAAATGGCAAGCACACAGGGCTTAGCATGTTCTTTCTTTTCATGCCCGGAGTCATCCAGCCATTTCTCTGCTGAATGCAGCCCTGTCTGGGTGTGGTACATGTTGAAACCTCCTACTTCATGGTGTCTTGACATAAACGGGATAATATTCAGCCCTGGCTCCATAAAGTAATGTGGAAGGCATTTGGCTGCGTTCCTAAATTCTTGCAGTTTAAACATGAGGAAGCAGATCACTTCTGCATACCAGCACTGGTTTACAGAAACCAAAGGCCGTGAGGAATCCTTCCCTTTAAACGAGGCAGGCAATGCAAGAGAGAGTTTCTGCATTCCTGGTTACAGGTTTGAGCCCAGACACCCTCCCGCAGTGAAGGAAGCCACCGACCTGTCAGATATGGTGGCTAAATGTTGTTTAAAAGGTTTACTACTTCTTTCCTGAGGTCTTTCATGAGGGCTACTGAAGGTACATGCTTCTGCGTTTCTCTGTATGCTGAGTGCCTTAAAAGCTTCTGGGTAACTTCACAGAGCCTTGGGTTTTATTTTAATGCCTCCCAATTTTTTTTCCAATTCGAAGAATGAAACCTTGCTGTGTCTTGAGACAGCAAGTGCATATTCACAATGGAAGAGACACTCAGCAGCAGAAAAAAGTCACGGGCACCACTCTGCTCCATGATGAGAACACCTGAACACAATTTATTTTTAACAGGCCTATGGCATCCTACTTCCCCTCAACAGCAGGCACACTACGTTACTGTTCGTGTAATTAGAAGCTTTGGCTACACTTTGTCAGTAGTGACATTAAGTGCCTGGAGAAGTAGATTTAAACTTCTGGGAGAATTCTTCCAGCACCTCCATTAGCTTTTCCTCATCCTCTGGTGGACTGTGGGTGCTTGCCAGGGGTAAGTGCGTAGGAACTGGCTGCCTGTCTGGAAGAGAAAAAATAAAAAAAAACACCTTATGGGTACATTTAACTACCTCTTCTAGCACAAAGAAGATTTTTTCTGCTGGGCTCTATACTGCCCAAACATACCTCATGGTCCTGAAGCCAGGAAACTTACCTTCTAGGTATCTGTAAACAATGTTAGTTAAGCATATCTTCCAAAACTGAACTAATTTCATTTGTATTCTGGAACTAGAGCGATTGTCCTTTAGCATGATATGACTTAAGAGCGAGGAGCGAGAATACCTCACTTGTAGCTAGGGACCGTATAGATAAAGGAAGGCCTTACTGGAGGGTTTACACCCGCTCCCTGTAACTAGCACAACTCCTGTAGACAAAGACCAGTAACTTGAGATTACTGCTGCAGGCACAGGTTGCTTTTTCAGCATGAGACAGGGTTTTTCCTTGCCTCCTAGACAACGTTTCTAGTGCTACACAAATTCCCCAGCTGGGACTTTGTAGTTTGGATTATATCTTAAAATGCTTATTTTCATCCTTAAAAAGAAATAGTTAAATTCTAATTGCTAAAGAACTTGCACTAATTGCTCATTGCCATTAGTAAGATGTATCCAACATAAAAATGTCTGACCAAATGTGCTCAATTTGATGCTTTGATTTGTTTTCCAAATCTCGCCCTCCTCGCCCACTCTGTGTAAATATAGCTGTATCACCATCCATTCTAAGGGATTTTTCTCTCCAAAAATACGGTATCCAGAGCCTGGGAACCTTATGACAGTGCTCTCAGATGTCTATGAAGCAACTGTCAGAGCGCTGGTGCAGCACTGTTAGTCTATTTTAATAAGTCCAACTTCAGTGGTAGCCAGCTGAGACTAAAAGAGCAAGCTGTTGCAACACTGGGCAGCAGATTTCTCTGAAAACCTATTAGGCTGCCATCGGGCTTCCCAGGGGAGCAGAGATGTTTGCTCTCTTAAGAGCAGATGTTGTAACTGGCTGCACACACACCACACAACCTCTGCTTATGGAAAACTATGGAAAGAGAAACATGCTTAGGAACGTTCCCTTCTCTGAATACGAACTGCTTCCTACCTAACTGTAGTGCTTCTAGTAGCCTGTGCTAAAGTTTCGGAACTATGTGTGATAGCCAAGTTCAGCATCACGGAGAAGACGCTTCTTTCTAGTCTTTGGAAAGACAGACTCTGTCAAACAATTTTATTTATTTTGGCAGATGTAGAGAATTCTGGTTGTACAAGTCATGTTCTCACTTCCCTTTTGTTTTTTACTCGGAAAAAAAAAAATGCTGGCTCTAATTTGCACTCAAAGGGAAGAGAATAAGAGAACAGAGGAAATGGAGGGAAGGTGTGACTGATTCAGGAAATGGCCGTCTAGGACCAGAAGAGCAGGGGCTGTGGTAAAGTGCTCCTGCACACAAAGCCCTTTACTGGAAGAGCCTGAAGAGGGCCCATACTCCAAAGGGCAGCAGGATAGAGAAATAACTGACTTCCTCACTATTTTATAAGCATGGTACATGGAAACAGGACTTCTCATGCAGCCTTATGAGCAGTCATGCCAAGACCAAAGCTCTCAAAAGTCACCATCTACAGCTAAAGAGCCAAGGCACGTTCCCTGTTTACTAAAACTGGGGGCAGATACAAGGCAAAGGCAAAAGCCTGGTGCAATTATGATCTACAGCAGGAACAATTAAGCAGAGCATTAGGACAAGACGAAGGCGATAGGAGTACGAAAAAGGCAAAACCTGGTTCTACAAAGAAGACTGACCAGCTGGGATGTAGGGTTTCGCCATGCACCACATGATGACATGAAAAAGGTCTGGTTAAATATCTGTCAACTAACCCTGTGTAACTGTCTGGGAGGGGACAGAAGGAACAAAGTCAATCCAACTCCAGAAAAGTCGGAACGTCCTGCATGCTCTGCCTAGAAATTCAGTGAATCAGGATTTGAGTGCCACATCCAACAAAAGTACAACAAAAGTACTGGACTTCTGCAAGCAATTACCCTGTGCTTTGCCCTTCTCCTACTGGACCTGCATCAGCACTAAGACATCTATGCCTCCACCTGCTCCTACTAAGACACCTGTCATTTGCCTGGGAGAAAAGAAAGGTTCTGCCCTATTTTTCTATTCCCTATGCTCACAGTGCCAAAAAATGCTACTGTGCTCAAGTCTCTGCCCACCGTTAGAGAAAGGGGGAACTGGCAGTTTTAACTAGCATGGAACAGCAGGAAGAAGAGCCTGTCAAAGCAAAGCCAGCCCCCAGCGCTCTGTGAGAAGGATGCTAGTTTCCCAACATCATAGAAGATGCTGTTTGACTTCTGTGATTCACCTTCACTGGGCACAGTCCTGTATACAGCCATTTTATTTATATAGAACCATTCTGTGATTCTGTGATTTTGACTAAAAAAAAGAACCCAACCCTCCCTGAAGCATCTATCAGCTCCTTTAGAGGACAAAAGCAGGAACATAACAACTTAATGCAGTTGTTTTCTGGTTGCACAATGCTCACTTGAACCTTTAGTCTTAGAACCATGTTGAGAAATGCTTTATCCTTTAAACAAAGGTTGCCCGTGGAGCCTTCATCCCCTTCCAGGCCAGATGGGGATCCTACAGTTCAGGCAGCTTAGGGATCTCCAGTGCTATGCAATGTAAGACGCTGCCGCCTTACCTTGGAAGAACAAGCCGCTCGGTAGCTTTGTTGCTTCAGATGATATTGCCAACCATACAACAGTATCAGCTCCCTGGGCCTCCGTGCGCAGACTGTTCTTCATCTTCTGATAGAAATCTGGCATTGCCGATCTCACAGCTAGAAAGAATAACAACGGAATCGTGGCTGGCCATGCAAGGCTCTTTTGATTTAAAAAAAAAAAAAAAAAAAGAGCCACTTAAAATTGTCATTGTGAGTGTAGAAAGAAGAGAAGGCATCTCAGTTTATGAAAGAGAACGAGTATTTCCCCATAGCTAGGAGTACGATGACTTGCGGTGAAATAGTGCTAAACTGCCAGATGATCCACCAGTTGTTTGTTTGGGTCAAATTACAGGGACAAAACTAGTAGGAACTGAGAACAGGATCAGCAAGAGGTTCCTGAGCCAATTCCATTCTAAACTGCAAAGAACTAAGACACGAGGGAAACAGAAATACGAAACCCCAGGTATTCTAAGAGGATTTTTAGCTTTTATTTTCTCACCAGTTTTAGGAAAACAGTTGCAGCATTGTATTTAAAAATTGCATGATGAACAGTACCTATAACAACATAATTCATGTTTAAACTCTGGTTTCTTTTTATTTTGTCCAGCAGGTGATGATTGAAGGCACATCCCCTGCAGCTGTTTATTTTGGGGGGTTCGAGAGTCCTTGAACTTTAAGGTGGAATAACTTTATGGTTCATTCAGTTTGTATCCCACAAAGGGTATGCAAAAGTAAATGTATTTAAAGAAAAAGAAATACTAGGATATTTAGTTGGAAAGGGCAGCTTTCAAGCATGAAGTGGATGGGGTAAATGCTTCTGTCATCAGAAGCAAATTTGGGAAACTGCAT
This sequence comes from Fratercula arctica, assembly GCA_947846985.1. Classification (NCBI taxonomy): domain Eukaryota; kingdom Metazoa; phylum Chordata; class Aves; order Charadriiformes; family Alcidae; genus Fratercula; species Fratercula arctica. The sequence goes on along the minus strand of CANTUZ010000001.1, from coordinate 29,523,012 downwards.
CCCTAGAAAAGACCTAGAGATCGGATTGCTAGTCTGCATCCCGAGCTTGGGTGTTTGGAGCTGGTAACGTATTGCGGAACACAACATGCATACTGGGTAACTGATGCGGGCCCGCCTGCTGAGACACACTCGCTGAAGAACAGCTGCAGCTCAGACAAAGAGCTGTCTGGCCAAACACGCTGCTTCTCGATGGCAATAAATGTTTAGAGGAAGAGCAGAGGAACAGGGCTTGCACAATGGTGCGTGCTCCATTTTCCTATATGCCCTTGCAAACTCCCAACAGCTGCACGTTGGTACTTACAGAGGCAAAAGCTCTTATCTGTGTGTTTAACAGTCCCACTACAAATGTAACTTAAAGGTGAGCTTAATGCACTGCGGTTCTGCTGTGCATTTGTGTGGGGGGCTGGATTCATTCATTGCCCATTATTATTCTCGGCTGTACACAGATGGCAGACACTGTGCAGAACAGAGCTACCAAGGGGGTAACAAAACTACTTCAAGCACCAGTTTGGAGGCGAGAAATCGCTGCACCTGTTGGAGAAATCTACCAGAAAGTCTCATTTCTCTTTGCTTTTAGACTAGACCTGAAAAGAAAAAAAAAAAAAAAATAGAGTGTCAAGCAGATGTTACCTGGAGTGTCTGCCCAGCCGGGGTGCATAACAGAGAAATGGATGTTTCTGTGAGCTTTTGCCCATTGTTCCGTCAAAACAACTTGCTGTCTCTATGATAGAGCAAAAAGAGCCAGACTAGCATCAGGTCTAGGAGGACTACCATCTCCTAGTCTAGGACTAGCAGGTCCACCAAGTTACTTCTGAGGGAGATAAACTACATCAAATATGCTATAAATATCAGGGCATTTATGTATATACTCTTGCTCATCCTGATTGGATTTATTGGATAATTTTGTCAGAGACCACCATCGTCATTGCAATCCATATCCTGGCCACAAGCTTACTTTTAAAGTGGTTACGCTGCTTTTACTGACCACGTCTACTTGCTGCAGACTGTAGGTGAGAACCAAGCAGGCAGAAACGGTTTGTCAGTTAAAGACAGTTTTCCCCCTTGAGACTTAAATCAAATTAAATGAAAGTCTAGCCGCGCTCTCCATGCAAGATGGTATGCGCTCGTAAGTGCATGCCATCATACTCCCAAAGACTGTTGCTCGTGCGTATGGGTTGGATGCAAGGGGAAAGCAACAGTGAAACAACAGGCTTTTTGCAAAGCAGATGGTATAAGCCACCTAGCAAACAAGTGCTGGGCTTTGTTTTCAAAACCATGGACTGTACCTTGTTTTGTGCATACACCATAGTTCCATCAAATGTCCCATTTCCCGACTGCAAGTCAGATACGTTTAATTTTTGAACTAGCATGCCCCCAGAAGAGACAGTTATCTGTAATCAAATGAATGGAAAGCAAAGGAATGAAAAACAAAACCAGGAACACCCCACAATCACACTCATGCATGTAATGTGGTCTTCAGGCCATATTTTGAAGTCTCTAGTGAGCAGGATTCCTCTGCGTACTCTTTGCACTATGCTTGTGCTCATGCATGGAGCATACCTGGAGATGAGGTGGAGGAAATAGAATGTTTTTTAGAAAGTGATTTTCATTCAAAGTGGTGCTGACTCCTTCAGGGAACTTTGTGCTTCTTCCTTTTGAAAAGTAATCGGGAGAAAGAAAATAGGAGAATAGCACTATTTGTAGTTTATATATTTAGCATTTATAGAAGCTAATTAGAAAACAAGAGACTGTACAAAACTTAGGAAATTTCATTAAAAAAAATAAAAGGGTACCTGCTATCCTATTTTACACTGAAAGGTTCATTTAAGCCTGTACTACTATTATAGGTATTTTGCACTATGCTGCAGCAGATTACTTGCCCCAGGGAAAGTTAAAGGGGAAGTTTCCACAGGAAGTGTTTTACTCTGATTTTCAATGAAGAGTAGAGAGTAGCAGGCAGGAGCTTTGCCTTCGAGCAGGAGGTGGCTGTTAGCAAAATCCAAGAGGATTCTAGAGATGCTTACAGCATTGTAACTAACCCCGCATTGCTAGCACAGTAAAAGAAATGCTGTCGCAAGCCGGAAGGTAAGAATAGTAAAACACCACCTTTCAACAGCATCACAGACTCACCACTCTGGCATCAGCTTCTTTTTCCAGGAGGGGCAGCAAGGCAGTTGTCAGAATGTATGTACCTAAAAGACACACAGGCACCAACATGAACTTTTCTTTTTTAAAAAAGCTTTCTTCTCTCCCCACGCTCTGTAACAACCCAAAACCCAAAGTCTCTTTATTTCTGAAAGCTGATCCGAATTTAATGCTGATTTTTTTACTGCTTTACCTGCCATATGCCAACTCAACTTGTAGTGGTCCACATTGCTACATACTTATCAAAAGGCATGTCAGTTATTTTATAGACCTTTATGTTTATTGTACCTATACAGCAAACTGTTCACTACATCCAGCCATGACTCCAAAGGCAAAATGGCTCAGGTATGGATTTCCTTGGGGGTGAAGTGATGCCAGTGAAGAAACAGGGAATGCATTTCCCCTCCACGTGTGTCACATATACACATATCTGTGCTGGGTCACAAATTGGAGAAGGAAACTGTGCTTCACACTTGTGTTTCTTAGGCCCTTGCATGTGCACTTAAGACTCGTCCGTTTTTACCTTCTCACTGTGAAATCACTCAGACTACCCTGATACTTTTGATTCGTGTTGCACACAAAAACCGACTCTTAAATCCTCAGCGTCATGATTACAAAAGATAAGGAACACTTGGGGGAAAAAATACTAATGTTGCGTGCCCAAGGTTGAGCTAAGATTACGTGGGGAAACCGAACTGTGTCCTTCCCCACTGTAATCGTGTTCATTTAGCACAGATCTGTACACACCACACAAATACATTCCATTACAGCTGTTACCATGACCAGCAAAGTTTGTTATCCAAAACACTGTTCAACGGCTAGTGTATTTGATTCAGACACACCTAGTGATGTTTCACCCACTCAAGTGCGACACAGGGATTTTTGTTTGGTTTTATCACTTCAGAGATATTTTTTAATTTTTTCCCCTTTAAACTGTATTTTAAAAGAAGTGTTTAATTCAAAATGAATCTAGCCCCCATTTAGTCTAGCTTTTTTTGTTGAGTATAATACTTCCCTCTCATCTCTTCACAAATGGCTCTAGTTCAACAGTTCTATGTCAGCGATAAACGTATTTTTTTCCATGAGCTACCAAGGCCATGTTTTTCACTAGACATGAAGACTTCAGCATGTGTCTTTATAACCTCTCTTCCACAGAGGCAATGAGATCACCTAGTTAAAATACAGCATGTTTATAAATATGCTACCAAACTCAAACATGTTACATGCTTGGTGAACAAACTGTTCATTTCCCCCGCCAGTCACAGCAGTCTTCGTTTTCTCTATATAATCAGAGGGACATCCATATGCACACAATATATTTCAAACCCTGCCAAACCAAACAAAGCGAATGCACAGCAGATGAGTGAATGCAGCCCGTCTTCAGCAGAAAATGCAAGCAAAGGCAGTTGCCAGTGAATAACGAGAGCCTGTATGTCTCCCCTGATAGTGGCGGGGAGGCTAAACGATGACATCATTAGGACAAGAACTACTGTTGATTGTCATGGGAGACTGCCACGATGCAAAAAAAGAATAAAAAAAAAAAAAAATCACTTCAGTACAAGCCGAGAGCCTGGACTAAATGTTGATTTGCTATGGATTCTTCAAATGCAAAGTAACATTGTGTCTCGGTTAAATACACTGCATTTCCTAAAGGCAGAGCTGCAATGCACCAGCTATATATGAGGATGCTTCATTTTACCATTCTGCAGATTAATTTACACTTTTAAGGGGCTTCATGTTGGTTTGTTAATTCTAAAGGGATACAAAGATGAATGCATTAACATTGCCTCATTAACAACTGGGGTTTGTTTTGTTTTCCAGATGGATGAGAGAAATGTTCTATGCCAAAAGTCCTGCTTATTGCAACTACAGCTTGTCAGAAGTTTATGTGCTTATTTAAAACCACAAACTAACTGCACAGCCAGCGTCTCCTCTCCTCCTCAAGTTTATTAAGAATTCAGTAAATCCCACAGAGCCAGAGCATTCAGTCTTTTTGCCCCACAAACCACTTGCTCATCTGCTTTGAGACAGAGTGCAAAAAGGCCAGTTTTGATCCCAGCTTCCTATGGTAAGCACTAGTATCTCAGAACACACCCAGACATGACACATCGGGCAGTAAGACTGAAGCATTTCATTTCTCCCATTACTAAATATTTCACCAACTATTGTCTCCATTTTAAGCGTTCGAACACAAACTCCTTATTATCCCTGCTTATTTGCATGGGCTGGTCTGTCAGGCAAAAATAGCCTGGACAAGAAATTTAGTACAATAATAGAAAAATAGATATACCTTATTAATAAGGTGTATTGTTGGTTGGCATACATCATCGACTGAAACCTCCACATTTTTAGTCACATAAAAGCTGGCACGTAGTTTCATGGCTACGTTCAAACAAATAGGACTGAACAATGTGAAGTACAGCCAGCGTAGAGGCCTGGCACAGCCTCGCACCTCATGACATGTATTTGGCCAAGCACAGCTGTATTGTAGCATGCAGTAACACAGAACTGAATTTCTAAGTAAAAGGGGAAGCCACAAATGAATGCATTGCCTGCCACAGTCCTTATGAAAACATGAATTGCATTAACAGTATAAAAACAAAAAAGGAAAATTTTCTTATTTTTAGTAAAAAAAAAAATTTCCAAGGGAAACCAAGACTGATTTGGTAGAAGAAACTACATTCCCATCTCCTCCCACTTAAGGAAATCAAGGCAACATCCAAATTACATATCCTTTTGCTACTAAGTGATTATTAATATAGATGTACTGGACATCTGCCTTTCCAAAATGAAGACTTCAGCATTCTAGTACGTTTCCTTGACACAAAAATCATTTTTGTCTGTTAAAGGAGAAACCTCCTCCCACAGAACTTAGTTAAAAATGGTAAAGCATATCAAATATGATTAATGCTTAATTATCACTGTGTTCAAACCCTACAGATTTTCTGAGGGTGTTTTCTTTCTTTTTTTTTTTAATTGTTTAAAAAGACCAAGAGAGAACACAAAGGTGCATGGAGGGAAAGATGATGATAAACAGTGACGTGCCTTGCAATGAAAGCATTAAGCACTGGGTGTCTTGGTGAACCTGCCTCTCCTCTGAGACAGCCTTTGGGATCCTGCAGAAACAAAGGAAGACCTTTTTTCCCCAGAAAACAAGAACTGCCACTACTCCTGGAGCATTCGGGAGAAAACGTGTCCTTGTCTCAAGCAGATACTCTGTAAATGGAGATGCTCAGCCTTGAGGCCGCCACGTTTCCCAGTGCCTGTTCCCCAGCAGTCCTCTCAGAGGAGGAACTGAGAGGCTTCCGGGACACACAGCAACTCAGAGCAGGATGTTTCTGTCTGAACAGTTCTCCTGGACTATGGCCCATTTCTTGCCCAGGTCTGAGTGCCTGTGGAAAAGAGCAGCCTATTTTGAACTACTCTCACGGCAGAAACTGGAGCCGCAGCCTCTCCCTCACACGCTGCAGGCAGGGAGCTATGTGTACACCTACAAGGCAGTGCTCGACGTATGGCTGTACTACCTGCATCTATGACTGTGTGACAGAGGCCAGACTCTTACACATCATCTTTTTCCTGCCATTGGAAGGTATATTGTCTACATGGCCTGAAAGCTTGACTCCCACTGGTTTAACAGTGGGGGGGAAAAAATAAAATCTGCAGTGAAATGGTATACAACACTTCCCTTTGAAAAGGAATATTTCCTGTGCCAATATTCTTGCTGAAATATTCGTCTGTCCAGCAAGATGAATTCAGGAGCTTGCTCAGAAGCAGCAGGAATGCAGAAGGCAGTGAATAACCATTCGGTCTGTCACCCCCACATACAGGATTTCATCTTGCCCTCGCTGAACTCTGCTGATGTGAGCAGTTGACCAGAGAAACCTACTGGACAAGCTACAGCCCTATTTGTGTAATGAGGTTTGACACAGTACTTGCTGGACGTGTTTTCTCCAGTTAAAGAAGCTCCTGGAATTGATACACCATTTCTTTTAAAGATAAACACCCTCTCAACATTTATTAGTCTTTGGAAAAATTCCTCTAAATTTTATGTCTTGAAGCTGAGCTCATAGAATCACATAGAATACAGTGTAATACATAAAACCTTCCTATAAGGATACAGCAACTCCACCATTACACACCATTCAACCAACTCTATCATATAGTAGATCAGACAATGTGGGTTGTCAGTCTGTGCATTACACATGGTAATTCCAGTAAAAGCAACAAGCATGGCACTTAATGAGAACACACTTTGTTCATACACACTCCCTCCCAAGTGTTGATCACATTAATGTTTAAGTTTCATGTTTACTTGCTCAAAAAAAAAAAAAAATGCATTCCCTTGTGGCTCCACTTGCTCTGAGATCTTCTCAACGTAGTTGTGTTCTAATTAACAACTCCCATTTTTAACCCCATACAGTGAACCCCTCCATCAACCTGTATGAGCAGTAATTCAGAGATTTCACAATCAGTGTGAAACTTTAATGATGCAAGTGTAGAAAATGAGAAGTTGTTATGGAGTTAAACATTCAATCCGAACACCAAGTTGTTTTAAAAAACCTCAGAAAAACTACAAAAATCAGCCTGTCTGCTTCATAAAACTAAATAAAATTAGGCTACCTTTCGCATGACCTTAAGTAGAAGCTGAGGGGACTTTATTAGGGGACAGTATTGTTAGGTCTTGCAGGAAGGTAGCTCTGCACGTTCTTGCAACAATTAGTTCACCGTGGATCTCAGCATCTCTACCACAGCATAACCAAAGTGACAGCTATCCCCACGCAAGGGACAGGAGCCTACAGCGTATTATACACTGGTCTTTCCCACAGAAGGCTACAAATCTTTCTGTACAAGAACATGAAACTAAACAAACCACAGAATAGCCCTAACAGAAAATATAAACTAACACTGTGAAGGCAGATTTCCAAAATGCTGGTGGTGTAACTCAGCCTTAGCCTTCTAAAACCTGAAAGACTCCTTAGGATTCATATACTTCAGATCTGGAAATCAACAGGGTATCATGTATAATAATAGTACATGAACACATACTCCTATCTGCTTTACAGATTTAAAGTGACCCCAGCACCTGTACTTTAAAATCAATTGATAAAGAAAATCATGGTTTCAGCAGAAGTAATATTGTAAAGCCACTACCTGTTTATAACATCAAATTAATTGATGATGCAATTATTGCAGACCCAAGTGTCTTGGTGGATTCTAGAATAGTTTTCACTTGATGTTCTATCTGGCAATTAGTGGTAAATTGTTGGTGAGGTTTTTAATCTGCTAACATTCAGATAAGGGCAGGCAGCCAGCACCACACTCAGTGAAGTTTTCCATCTGCCTGAGCGTTGCAGTATTATTAGGAACAGTGTTATTTCAACTGTGAAAAAAAGCGGGAACAAAAAATAAAGTTTTATTGTACAGATTTCAATGGCTCATTCATCTGGCAAAAATCAGTTAAATTGGCTTGCTTTTCTTACGTCCAAGTCTTAAAAAAAAAAAAAAAAAAAAGAAAAAGAACAAACTAAGATTTTTCCTTGACCTGGTTATCTTTTCAAGCCTTCAATTTATGCAGTTCCAAGTAAGAGACATCCCTGAGTCTGTTTCCTGAGTACATTATCAGGATTGAACATTTTAGTGCACTGTCTCTGAGGGCCAATTCCACACCACTAGCAATAACCGAGAGTGTATGGGAAGAGCTAACGAACATGAAAGACAAAACAAAGGTTTACGTTTCCCTTGAATTATAAAGCTCAGCTCAATAAGGGTTCGTATGTGTCCTGGGAACCCAGGCTTCAGTATAGCTAGTGGATGTGTGACTATATTCAACCTTATCCTTTCACGCAGCACTTCTCATCCGTAAGTCTCAAAGTTCTTTAGAAAGAAAATTGGTATCATAGTCTCCTTTCCACAGGCAAGGTGTCTTGCCAAAGACAAGCCACTGACCTTATGGTAGACTGACAACTGCTACCCAAGTTGCCTGACCCAGTAGTTCAGAACACAGTCCACCAGGCAATGCTGGCTCGTGTGAAACACCAGTTAGACATGGTTTGTGTGTAGGAAAGAGACCAACAAATATTCATACAGGTTACGCAATTTGCCATAGATGGGCCGTACTGGTACTGTGGTAGAAAAGCATCTTGTTTCCTCTGGCCCTACCTCTTCTTGCACGTGGAGGAAATGTATATGGCTGTATCATTAAAACATGAGCACATTAAAAAAAAGATGCATACTGGGAGCATCATTTATTTATCTCCGAGTGTGTTTTAGCATCCCCTTGGCTGGTAAGTAGCAATAAAAATGTAACATATATGCCATTTTTCCATGTCAAGCAAGAAGATGTGCTGAGTAAAAGTAAAGCGAGGCAGGCTATAAAACAGAGGAACAAGGATTGTTTCATCTAAATGTCTCGTGCTTCAATAAGAACGCGCTTCTGTTGCCTCCACTTGCCTACCAATGCTGACAGGTTTTTTTTTCCACAATGACTGAATACTGTCAGCTTGAACAGTCTTTGTCGACAGTCTTACTAAAACAAGTAAAATAAAATTAAATTGAAAAAAAACCAAACAACAGCAACCAAAAAACCCCAAAAATGAAGTGTTGACTCAGAAATCTGCAAGTCTCATCAGAAATGATTGCTTGTCACTGCCCAGCTCCTGGATACAACCCTGAGTACAAGGCCAACCCACAGGAGGAAACATAGGGGCAACAACACACAAACTAAACGATACACAAACAAAATCTGCCCATCGGGAGCGGCAGCTCCCCAGGAAATCAGCCCACGTTACCCCAAGCCAGTCACTCAGCTTCATACTGAAGGTGTGATTCAATCAGCAATGTGCCATTTCAGACTTGTGCCTGGCTAGTGTGCCCACATTACGGTCTAAGTGCTCCATAGTCATAGAATCATAGAATCATAGAACCATAGGGTTGGAAGGGACCTCTGGAGATCATCTAGTCCAACCCCCCTGCCAGAGCAGGGTCACCTAGAGCAGGTTACACAGGAACACGTCCAGGCGGGTTTTGAATGTCTCCAGAGATGGAGACTCCACCACCTCTCTGGGCAGCCTGTTCCAGTGCTCTGCCACCCTCAGGGTAAAGAAGTTCCTCCTCATGTTTAGGTGGAACTTCTTGTGCTCCAGTTTGTGCCCATTGCCTCTTGTCCTGTCCCCGGGCACTACTGAAAAGAGCCTGGTCCCATCCTCCTGACACCCACCCTTTAAGTATTTATAAGTGTTGATAAGATCCCCCCTCAGCCGTCTTTTTTCCAGACTGAAGAGACCCAAATCCCTCAGCCTTTCCTCATAAGAGAGGTGTTCCAGTCCCCTAATCATCTTGGTAGCCCTCTGCTGCACCCTTTCCAGCAGTTCCCTGTCCTTCTGGAACCGGGGAGCCCAGAACTGGACACAGTACTCCAGGTGTGGCCTCACCAAGGCAGAGTAGAGGGGGAGGATGACCTCCCTTGACCTGCTGGCCACACTCTTCTTGATGCACCCCAGGATGCCATTGGCCTTCTTGGCCACAAGGGCACATTGCTGGCTCATAGTCATCCTGTTGTCCACCAGGACTCCCAGATCTCTTTCCACAGAGCTGCTCTCCAGCAGGTCAGCCCCCAACCTGTACTGGTGCATGGGGTTGTTCCTCCCCAGGTCATTCTGCTCTCTGCACCTTTACTGAGCTCCAGCAATCAGAGCAACAATTTTTGGGGATCTAGCAGGGGAAAAAAGGTAAGATATTTCATGTGAGAGGAACAACAGAACCACAACAAGCCACATGGCATTTGTGCCTGAGCCCCACTTTAAGGATCCTAGGCACCAGTGCAGTTAGAGCTGCCACTGCCTGCTCAAAGCAGTTTACAGTTTGAACTTGACTATTTGACAAACCATACGTATGATGATATGATGTATCAACCCGCATTTTGCATTTCCATGACCTTCACCCACCTGTATATTCTGACAATACCAGACAGGACTCTGCACATCCAGTTTCAGTAAACCATTCTCAACTAGCCAGTCAGTGGTTATTTCACATTAAGGGAAGTTTACTTTCTGTTCTAACCAGTATTATTTTTGTGCATATTCATCTTATCTACTTTATGCATTCATTTTTGTCCCATGTATGTCCAAGAAAAGATCGGGATATGAAGAATGTTTCACCAGTCAGATTATCAATTAGAACTGAACTCTAACATCCATTATGCTTGAAAACACACTAACAAGTCAGTCAAGAGGAAAATATTCTTAGTTTGGATTTAAAAGCTCCACAGCATTTTAGACACCTAAATGAGCAATTCTACAGCTTATGTAAATGTTAATCAGATATCAGCTACAGAATTCAAAGACTCTGTCTTGCATTTAAAGCATGTTATAGTTCAGAGTCTTGCATTTTTAGATAGTTACAACTTACACAATCCTTTTCTAGACCAGAGCTAAGACCCAGGGTAGAAACAAACAGTGAAAGAAATATGCAAGGAACACTCTGCATGTGAAGATCTGAAAAAAATATTAATACTATTCCATCTTATTCCTGCAGAAATCAGGCAGTCATGAGCCCACGTTACCCGTCAGGCTTTAGCTTTTCTGTCGAAAGAGGCAGAGAGGGTAATTTAGTTTGTTCTCTCAGACCACATTCTAGTTTATAGGCCACCTATACACCAGCCATATCTAATTTAGCCAAGTTTTTCTCTGGGAACCTATAACCACAGATAGTTACAGATACAGAAATAACTTCTCCAGAGTAAAGCACGCCCAAAGGTACCTAGTGCTGAGGGAAATGACTTAACACAGCATCTACTCTGATATGTATTTTTCCATACAGCTTTCTCCTACCATGACTCCAGCAGATATGATTTATTACCCCATCTCTGAAGAAAAAAAAACCCTGCACTGTTGATAGCATTGGTCCTTCATGGGTGTCTGACCTGCAAGCACAGCTTTCTCTTGCAGACAGCCTCTTCCAGCTCAACCAAGTCCCACTCTGCTCTAAAAGCTTCAAAATGTAATCCTTATTGTTGCCTAGAGAGAACCAGTCTAAGCAAACAACCCAGTCCTTGTCTGAACTCTGCAGAAGCTGGACAACAGAGGATGAGTTATCTGCTTTACCTTATCTGCTCAAATGTGCAATCACCTCCTTGACCTTCTTGTACAGTCATGCAGCAAGTGACACACTAATGAATAAAGGAGATCTATACGTAATATTCATAAAAGATAATACAGGCATTTTCCTAGTTCACTACAATTGTAATTCAGCTTCCTCTGTGCAGCTGTGTATCTCTAGTGAGGCTGATTTACAGCTGGGAAAGGAGAACTTCTGCTTCTACTTGTGTGATAAAATCCAAATTCAAGAGATGCACTAGTACAGTTCCTCAGCAATTAATTTCCTCAATGTTTAGAATTAAACCGAAACACGCTTCCATGTTCAGACTCTCGAATTTGTTTCACTCTGCTCCTCTCTGGAAGAATTGCACCTTTGCGCATTGCTGGATTTTTGTTTGAAAGATCACAGGACAGTTAAACTAATTTAAGGTGAATAAATTTCTCAAGGTAGAAGGTCCTTGTACTTCTGCAGCCAGGGGAAATTTGATGGCAAAATAAAATTCATTTTGAATTTTGGCCATGAGAAACAGAAGAATGTCAGCAGAAGATTAACTTGAAGAAAATGAATCCGTGCCCTTATACTTGAGTTAACTGTCACTTTAACGTAGTCAGACTTGCAGAAAAAACAAGCTGCATGCACCATATCAGCTAAGCACAAGACATTTATGCCCAAAATGGTAGTTTTCAAAAGTAAATAGGAATTAAGGAAGCAATGCGGGAAAAAGGCTAAGAATAAAACCCAACAATGGTTTCCAGGCTACATTAGCTCTATAAATGCCCAATCTTTATAGCCTAAGCTTCCCCCCCTTCCTTGTCCCAGATACTGATGAACAAGAGGAAAACAGTCAAAGAAACAGGAAACAAAGACAGTCTCTTGAGAAAGTCTCCTACCCTGCATGGAGGCAGAGGGAACAGAGTGTCAGGACTGTTGGTTGATGGAAGCACACCTCTCTGCAACAGGTACAGCTTTCAGCCCTACAGATATCCGTGGCAGCAGACAGCTCTTCTCTCTGCTGACTGGCTGTTTGCTCACATCTTTTCCATGGCTTTTATGGGGGTAACCTTCCACCTTGCTCACTGTCTTCCCTGCTCATGCACATCTCCCCTTTCCCCCTTCATTTGCTTCCCTTAATTTGTCCCTCATATAACTCCGCCACACAGTTCATGGGATACGTCCCTTATATGTGGAGTACCTAAGACCTACCCAGTACTGCTCAACCGCTTGACTAGATGTTGCGACTGTTTGAGAGCGTCCAGAGCACTATAAGGCACAGTCTTCCTACGCAGTGTCTCCGTCGCATCAAATGGGGCTGTTCAGGCCTACTAAGAAATTCCTTTACGGTAAGGATGGTGAGCCACTGGCACAGGTTGCCCCGGGAAGTTGTCAATGCCCCATCCCTGGAAGTGTTCGAGACCAGGCTGGATGGGGCTTTGAGCAGCCTGGTCTAGTGGGAGGTGTCCCTGCCCATGGCAGGGGGGTTGGAACTAGATGATCTTTAAAGTCCCTTACAACCTGAACCATTCTGTGATTCTGTGAAACATTTTAATGTCTTTTTAAATATATGAACATACTCCAACCTCTATCCAAGCCACCGGCACACTTATTACAAAGAGTATCATTAGCAGCACTGTTTGGAACAAAGCTTCCTAGCAAAGTTCAGAATCAGTTTAATTAAATCTTATCTGCAATTGTCCACTGCTACTATGATAAAGGCACTGATAGGAGAACAACTGAAAAACGGAGAAATTAAAAACTGACACTCCAAACAAGCTGTAATATTGCCTCTTTTCCTTTCCCACTCCTTCCCTGGGACAGCAATGGTAGAACCCCTCTTTGAGCGGGAATACACACCTCACACACCCAGCTGTAAATACATACTTCTGTAACCAAAATAAGTGCCATATTTCAGAACTAAGCCTTCAATACTCACCCAGAGTGTTTGTTGCAAAGTTTTTTTCAAGTCCATCTCCAGTTAATTCTCTGTTATTCACCATACATCCTGCATTGTTGATCTGTAAGACAACTCCTGTAAACAAAAATAATCTACACAAATTTCTACAAACAAAACCATACACACAAGCAGTCCAGGCTAGTTTGCTGTTTTCTGACACTGTAACACAAAGCTACAAACTGTTTCAATAAACCATGCCATTCAAAGTCACACTACTCTGTCACTGACCACAAAACTTTTTCACAAAAGAAAGGATCTTCAGAGAAATGGATCACTACAAATGTATTACCCTAAGAGCCAACAGTCCTCTTAAGTGCCTTACTCCATGTTTTTAAACTCTTTCCTTACAGAAAATACTATGCAAGTGGTAAAGCAGATATTTGAACATAAATATGCAGTGTAGTTTGTTAGTCTCATCTGAGAGACCACACTGACCCCACACAATCCGCGCTATGTGGTGATGTATTCTCCATTAGGGGAAGTTCACTATGGGAAGCTGTGCAACATGCGGTAGAACGGCCTGCAGGAACTCCCATCCTCAGTAAATTAAACACATTAGCTCCAAACTTGGCAGATTAGCCAGGTCAGCAGGTTGCCGCAGCCTAGTTAGCCCTGAGAAGAGTAGAGCTAACCAGCAGAGGTGCTTCATACTGACTTTGTGCCGAGGTTGTAGGGACCCCAGCTTTTCTCTCCGTCTGATAATCCTGCACAGATAACCCACCTGACTCACACATTGCCAAAACAATGCTGCCCCACACAGCATGGATGCACTGTAAGGTAAAACCTCAGGAACAGTCTGAAGCTTGCAAGTTGTTGAAGCTAGCATATTCTCTGACACACTTCTCTTTGCTTTACCTTTCAGAGGAAGCTCAAGCTTTTATTTCCCACCTCAAAAAGAGACTTGCCCCTACATACCTTCCTGTTCATTCGCTGCCACTCCTCAAAAACAAATTTCCCATTTCTATCAGAATTTCCTCATCTAGTAAGCACGAAAACAACTGCTCCAGGTGCCTCAGTTTTAGTTCAGCCCCCAGAGCAAATTTTCACAGCTCAATAAAGGGGAAGGAGTACTGAACTCCTTACCAGTCATGCTGCTCAACTGCTTGCTCTCTCCCTGGCTCTGTTTTAGACTGCTCTAACTAGATTTTCTATAAAAGTTTAATCTTTAAGAGAGACGATCTCGACGCAAATGTAATCTTCTCTTGGGAGGAGGCATCAGTCCTTGCCATATTCTGTTTAGCAGAATGTGCATAGCCTGATATGCAACCTAAAGACCACAATGTTTGCGTGGTGAGAACCTCAAAAGATGCAGCTAAAAAATTACTGCATTTCTCTGTTATTTTTTAACGTCATATCTCTGTATGTGAACTGGGAATAGACAAGGGCAAATGGACCGTGGAGACTACTGCAGCAACATCTAGAGAAAATTAAGTACAGAACTGCAGGTCAAATTGTAAAATCCAGACTATCCATTGAACAAGTTCAAAGACAGACACGTGATTTAGCCACGCAAACTTACCAACACGTTTAACTTATGTTCATTTTTGAATTTTTCAGCAAACCTCCAGATTTCCCTGGGATTAGATATATCCACAATATGCAAGAAGATATTCTAAAGGAAAAAAAAAGTATATTACAATCAGCATGGAGAGTGAAGAGACCCTGTTCACTGCTAAGGCCTGTCTAGGTAAAAAGGTATTTGAGCAGTATCAAAAAATATTATCTCCAGAACACAAATAAAACACAGTTAACATGCACAACTGGGAACTCTAATTCTAGTCTTTAAAACATGTTTAGTCATTTGAATCAGTTGCTTCTGAGCCATAGTGTTTTAATGCCGAATTTATTAAAAGAGAGTGCTACTTAGATAAATATAGGTGACAGACAGTCAGGCACAGCAGAGAACTAGAAAAATATTGCAAAGCTTGCAAACCTTCTGTTTAAACAATTCATACAGCAGTTTCCTCTTTAGTTGAAAGCAACTTTCCAAAGCAATGCTCAAGGTCACAGCATTAGAGAATAATTTAGGTTGGAAGGGACCTCTGGAGGCTGCTTGGTCCCACCACTGTCTCAAGGCAGGTAACCGAGATTAGGTTGTCCAGGGAAGTTTTATTTCCTAAGATGGCGATTCACCAGCCTCTCTGAGTACCCTGCTCCAGTGTTTGACCACCCTCATGGTGAAAAAAAAGTAATCCTACTATATAGTCAGAAATTTTCCCTGCTGCATAGTCTATGTCTGCTGCCTCTTGTCCTTTCACTGCAGACCTCCAAGAGGAGCACGGCACTGCCTTCCCTTCACCCTCCCGTCACATGGCTGCAGACTACAGTAAGACCCATCTCAGCCTTCTCTTCTTAGTACTGAGCAAAGTCAGCCCTCTCAGCCTCTCCTTGCACATCACATGTCCCATCTCCCTAATCACATTGGCAGCCCTCCACTGGACTCACTCCAGGACATCAATGACCTCCTTATCCTGCAGAGCCCAAAACTGGGCACAGGATTCCTGCTGCGGTCTAACAAAGGCTTAATAGAGAGGAAGATGCACCTCCCTCAGGCCGCTGGCTATACTTGTGTTCATACAGCCTGAGATGTGGTTGCCCTTCCTTGCCCCAGGGCACACTGCACACTTAGGGACAACTTGTCACTCCAGGTCCTTTTTCTGCAAAGCTGCTTTCCAGCCAGCTAGTCCCAGCCTGTACTGCTCCATGGGGTCACTCCATCCCAGCAGGATTGTGCATCTAACTTCATAAGGTTCATGTCAGCCCACTTCCTCACCTGTTAAATCCCTCTGAATAGCAGCCCTGCTCTCCAGTCCCCCCACTTGAGATCATCTGCAGTCTGACAAAGATCGCACTTCACTCCATCATCAAAGTTGTTCAAAGAGATGTTGAACAGTTCTTGCCCCTGTGTTGACTCATGGGGAATGCCACTATAAAATGGTTAACAGATAGCTTTGTACTGTTGGTTGCCACCTTCTGAGCCAAATTGTCCTTGATGCTCTCCAGAAATCTCCTAGATTGTTTATGCCCTGCCGTGTTGCCAGCAGGTATCAGGGTGGTTCAAGTGCTCCATGAGCACCAGGACCTGCGATCACGGGGCTTCCCTAGCCCTCTAAAAAAGGCTCCATCTACTTCCTCTACAACATTAGGCAATCTGTAGCAGACACCCACCATGATGTCATCCACATTGATCTGACCTCTGTGCCTTACCCATAAGCTCTCAACTGGCTCATTACCTGTTTCAGAGCAAAGCTCCATGCATTCAAGCTACTCCTTTGCATAGAGCACAACTCCTCCTCCTTGTCTTCCCAGCTTGCACTTCTAAAAGGGCCTGTATACATCCATTCCAGCAGTCTATAGTCATGCCAACCCTACCTCTCTAATTCCAGTGATATCACAGCTCAGCAACTATGCATGGATTCCTGTTTGTTGCCTATGCTATGTGTATTCATGTACAAGCATCTGAGATGGGTTCCCAGTCATATTGTTTTCACATGAAAACTGTGAGAGCCTCCTCCATTTTGCTGTCCCCTAGACACATACTCACTGTCCCGTGACTCCAGTACTCTTCTGGGTTTGGTCACTATCCCCCAGTGAAACCAGTTTAAAGCCCTCCTCACTAGCTTAGCAAATCTGTTGGCAAAGATACTCTTGGTCCACTTTGTCATTCCTGCTCAGCAATGCTCATTTCTCAGAGAAGGTCAAAGAGGTCATAAAGGCCAAAGACAAAGTGACAAAGGCCAAAGTGACACCAGCTGCACATTCAGGTGTTGACCTGCAGGGTGCATATGCTCCTACCCAAGCCCTTCCCTTCCACTGGAAGGATTTAGGAGAGCACTATTTGGGCCTCCATGCCCTTCACCCTCTATAAGCTCTCTTGATGAACTCAAGGTCACCCCTCACAATGTCACGGGTGCCCATGTGGTTGGGCAACAACAGGCATTAGTCTGACATCCACATGAGCCTCAGCAGACTCTTCACAATATCCTAGATCTGAGTCCTCAGGAAGTGACAAATCTCTCAAGACATCAAGCCAAGACTGCGGATGGGTGCCTCCATCCCCCACAGGAGGGAGCCTCCAGCCATTATCACCCATCGCTTCCTCCCAGTGCCAACAATGGTTCAGGCTCATCTGGCTACAACACCTCCCCTGACAGAGCTTGTTCTCCCTCATCTGTTACCATGGCACTATACCTATCCTACAAATGCACATCTGCAGACAGAGAATGAGCCTGCCTTCTGTTGCCAGCAGCCACAAGCTTCCATTCCTCCCCATCTTAGAAGTCTCTATCCACCGCTCACTCAAGCTTCCTTCTAGCTCTCCCTCCATCCACGCAATGTGGGATTTGTGCTCTTCTACTCTCTGCAGAGACCCTGTCAATCTCCTGTTTCTGTTCTGTTCCCTACAGTTATGCAGCCAGCTCATCTCCTGCAGTCACTTCACCTGGCAGCCCACCACCTTGACCACAGCAGAACCCAACAGATGAGGCCACCATCAAGCTCTGCCCCAGGCTCAGGGAAAAATACCAGTCACTCCCTGCAGCCCAACATCTGCCACATCATTTCTCTGAAGCTCTGTCTGGGTCAGCCTCCCATGTGCTAGGCACAGTCACTCCAACCAGGGCAGGAGAATACACTTTCAGGAGAACATCACTGCACTCACTCCAGCTGCCTCAGAGTGTCGAGTGCCTTCTGCACACCCTTCCATGCTAACTGCTGCATTAACTGCTAAGTCCTTGTTAGCCACCCCATGTCACAACAGTCTTGCAACGTTTTGAAACACTACGGCCAGGGATGTGGGTGCAAGAAAATAAAGAAAGGAAAAGATTGACGTAGAGCAAAGTTATAATTTTCTAAACCACTAAAGCTAGAAATATGTCCTCTCTCCAAAACATCCAAAACCTTTTACTGTTTGTTACAAGCAAGTCTCTTGCTTTGTGCAAATTTGTGTTCTACCAAGTACAAGCACAGTGGCATTTATCAGCATACAAAAGGCATGTGAACTCCTACTCTTCTCCTAGATAGCACTTAGTCTCAAAAACGTACCAGATAGTCTTATGACGTATCCCAGGAAAAGGCAGTTCTAAAATAATTATGCAGAGGATGTGTTCTCATGCAAAACAACAAATAATCATTAAAAGACCTCCTCTCTTTCAAAGCTGTTTCTTTAAATACTCATTATACAAGCAAATGAGGTAAGTGAAGAAGCTGAGAAAATTATAAGGCATCATTCCCTGCCTATAATTCTGCTTCCCTGCAGATAAAAAACACATTACTTTTTCTCTCTAGCCACTGGATTTCAGCTCCTTAGTTCAGTTAGGTCAGAATTTTCTCATCATAATGTTCATTTCTGACCAAAAACTTGACACTGCTCTACTATGTCTAACTGGATACCTCTACTTTCAAAGCTACTACCATTATATACTGAAACAGAAGAGCTGAAGTTTTTTGGGCAGATGTTCAATATTACAAGTGATTTCAGAGACTGATGAAGATCTAAATCAACACTTATCTGCTGAAGACTGTCACATTGGCTCAGAAAAAGGACCCAGAGGCCTGTTCCCTATAAAAGTCCTCAATGGTGGCAAGGTCATTTTCAAAGTGAGACCTAATCTCTCTGACTAGATCTACTTTAACAGATTAGGAGAACTTCCCAGCTCCCAGGCCTAGGTGCAGGTGCCTGCCAAATAATAGCTCCATTTCAACACTGAACTCCAGCTTGTGTTGCTGCGGAAGACAGGAAAAATCTATGGCATATAAGACAACGGGATCTCTGTCCGTATGATCAGGAAAAGAAAGTTAAGTCTGGATACAGCTTGTCACATTGCAGATAAAGCATTTTATTATCTCCCTGGATTGCTTCTGAATACGTACTTATAAAGAAGGATGTTCTTGTGGACTCCTTATTAAAATGACTCTTCCCAGTGCAGTCACATGTCCCACAGGGCCTCTTGTACAGCTCATCTAACACTTCACTGAATGCTGCTTTCTATACAAGTGCCCTGTCCCCAGGGTCACAAACAAGTTCTGCAGTGCCCTCATACTCTTTCATTACTAGAGAAATCACAGGTTTGCAGCCTACCAAGAAGTGGGAATGCAGCAATTGTGCTGCTGTTAGAGGAAGAACGTTATTTGCCTCGAGTTTTGTTTCACCAAATGACAGAAAACAGAACACGAAGGAACCTTCAGAGGTCATCGAACTCACCCCTCTTCCCAAGCTGTCTAACTGCAGTTAGAAAAGGAGGTAAGACAGATAATCACCAGTCTTACTATAGCCATGGGATTACACAGTTATAGACAGCTGGAAAGTATTTATTTCTACATAAGGACTGATCTAATTCACTGCCATTAAAGAACCAAGCGTAATGCTCGTTGTGTCACACTAGGGAGCTGAAACCAAAGAGCAGAAATTTAGTGAATATGGTATCTCTAACCATAAAAAGTCTTCAGAATTTTTGATCCACATTAAAAACTATTACTGGAATCAAAATACTGTGCTCAGGAGCCAAGTCACTATTTAAAATGAAGATAGCTCTCCATCCAAGCATTGTGGGCTAACCCCAGTATGCAGTTAAGCTCCACATAGCCACCTGCTCACTTCTCTCCCAGTAGGATGGGGGAGAGAATCAGAAGGGTAAAACAGAAAAAACTTGGGGGTTGAGTACAGTTTAATAAGTGAAGCAGAGCTATGTATGCAAACAAAGCAAAATAAAGAATTCATTCACTACTTCCCATTGTCAGGCAGGTGTTTAGCAATCCCCAGGAAAGCAGGTCTTCGTCAGATGCAACAGTCAAAGCCAAACACCATAACTGTGAATGTCCCCATGTGCCCCCCTCCTCCTTCTTCCCCCGGCTTTTATGGCTGAGCACAACATCATACGGTATGGGATATCTCTTTGGTCAGCTGTCCCAGTGTGTCCCCTCCCAACTTCTTGTGCAATCCCCAGCCTGCTCACTGGTGGGGCAGGGTGAGAAGCAGAAAAGACTGTGCGAGCACTGTTCAGCAATAAATAAAACATGGGTTGTCAACACTGTCTTGGTCACAAATCCAATACATAGCACCATAGGAGCTGCTATGAAGAAAATTAACTCTATCCCAACCAAAACCACTACACCAAGATAGAAAGACAATGACTGAACTTCTCCATAAGCACACCCTCCTGACTAATTAGCAAAAGCAACAGTGACAGCTACAGAGCTATACTGTAGAGTGATATATGTGGAAGCAAAAAGAATCTGTAACAAAAGGGAGGAGGTAAGGAAGAGATAATACAAGAAAAGAAGATGAAAAAGTCTGTAGAGCGTGGAACTAGGACCACACAGGACTTCACAGAGCAGCCAACCTTAGCAAATCAAAAGCATGTTATTCAGACACATAAAACCTTCAACTCCAATGCTGTAAACTCATAAACATTATTGCAAGAGTGTTGCAATGCATTAATTGTTAAAAGTCGCAGCCACATAGTTAGGAATAGTAAGTAGGACAAAACAAAACACATCTACAACAAACATTAAATAAAATAGCATGCTGCTCGTGATGCTATAATCACAGAAACCATCACCTAGTGAAATTAAATCACTTCAAATCATATGGATGATAAACTACTAGATGCTTCCATGTGCATATGGAAATACTATTAAAAACACAACAGCAAAATGACAAAACAGAATATATCAAGGCCTCTGAAGTCTTTCATAGTAACAATCTTCCTAAGAGTAAAAAAAAAGACTGAAAAAAACTCACCTGATTGCCTGTTTCTGTCACTATTTCTCCTTTGGCAACCTCAGCCCGTTCCTTATTTCGGCAAACCAGATGAACTGTGCCACCTGGTGGATTTTGATGAGAAATACATTTG
Source organism: Fratercula arctica (assembly GCA_947846985.1). Classification (NCBI taxonomy): domain Eukaryota; kingdom Metazoa; phylum Chordata; class Aves; order Charadriiformes; family Alcidae; genus Fratercula; species Fratercula arctica. Next base: position 29,501,967 of record CANTUZ010000001.1, on the reverse strand, counting down.
GTTATTAACTACCAACTGCGTTTGGGGGAGGCATCAGTGAAAAAGGAGGGGCAGGATGGGATGTACAATTTGCAGTTCTTGTTTGTGGTCAGTTTTTGATACAATCCAAATGAAACAAAAAAACTATTGTAATTGCATTCCAGTTTGTGGGACATCTATAGCCTGCTAGGAACAGTGGCAACACTGGTCAGATGGTCACTGAAACATCACAAGAGCTTCCCAGCAGGCAGAATGTTCCTGAGCTGCGCGCAACCAACAGTCCCATTTCTCTGTGCCAAGAGCTAAGCGGTGGCTTTTCATTAATCCTGCTGAAGCTTAGGTCTGTGGAGCTCTCATGGCTCCTGTTACACTTGCTGGTGAGCTGAGAGCTGGTTAGGGCCATGGCACCCCATAGCATTCCCAGGTCCACCAGCTTTGGGCCATTCCTAGAGTCAAACTCCCTCCAAAAGGCACCAACCCAGCAGCACCATCAGGCAGACCAGACATACCAAGAAGCCCAATAGGGTCTGTCAAAGGACTATGGTACAGGTCCTTCAAACAAAAGATTTAGGACTTAAAGAGCAGATGTAGTAAGAAAGCTAGAAGATTTCTGCTTGGCTCAGGTCCCTATGAATGCACGCAGGAGGGAGAACGCACCATGCTGTAATAGGGTCCTCACGCAAGGCTGGAGAATGCCGCTGCATTCCAGGTACTGTCTGCCCAAACCATTTACTGTCAAGTTTGCACATCCTGTTTAGTGTTGATAAAATACCAGAGCTACATTGGTAATTGAAGCTAAGGCATCTGTATCGTAAATACTTCTTTTGACACATGCCTTAGAAAGATCAATAAAGGCCTCGAACAACACAAGTGAGTGGAATTGCTCTGTGAAAAGGAAATAAAAATGCCAGATACCAGCATTCTTCTCAGCAGTGAGAGCTATGACAAGGACCACAGCTACAAATTGCAGCTTGGGATGTTTAGGTCAGGCACCAAGAAAAAATTTTTCACTAGTTTTCTTCTAAATAGATCAGGCTGTCCCAAGAGGCTGCATAATTTCCATCCTTTCAAGATCCAGCAAGATAAAGCAATCTAGTGTTGGCAACAGTCTTGCTTCAAGTGGCATGCTGGACGAGATGACCTCTAGAGGTCCCTTCCAACCAACTTTTCTATGAAAAAGAATAAACAGGGCAAGGCTCCTCTCAAAGGCCTGGATACTTTCCTCATAGCTTAGCCATGTTAAAGAGAGACTTCGAAAACAGGGCTGAAGTACAAGGTAGGCATAATCCATTTTTATGCTCTGTATTTGTATCATTATGTATTTGTGATCATTACAAGTACTGTGTTAATCTCAATCATACTCTTTACTTTTACCTAAGGTTAAAGGTGGTTTAGGGGTTGCTAGCAGTCCACCACTAGAAGGCTCAAGCAATGTAATCCCAAAGGCGTGATAATAGAAGCAATGGCGCCGGGTCACTCTTCTAGTGCCCAGAACCCAAACGCAAGACACCAAGTCTAACCGAGGGATAGGGCAGTAACGCACTGCACAGCTTAGGGTGCAGTCTGATAATGAAGTTTTCTGTCTGAGAGAGATGTTTTTCCACTAACCACCATTACAGCAAGTATACTTGGCATGCAGCTGATGCAGGCAACAAGCTTCAAGGTTGTGCTGAAAATTTCTAACAGGGTGCCATTCCTCTACTGCACTGCCAGAGCTGGTTGGGTTACTTTTACCAAGTGCACAACCACAGTGGGAAACTCCTTAATTTGGGATAATCATACAAATTACACTAACCAATGTTTTATAATAAAAGGTTCATCTTCAGTTTGTGTTATACATATACCACGCATGGAAGGGACTGTGCACAGACAGGCACTGAATATATACAGATCAGAATGAAAGACAGTCTTTGCCCCAGAGAAAGCAGATTTCATGAGTGAGAGAAAAGACAATCAGAAGGGGCAGCGTCCAGTGCTCATCTCTGGACATTCTCACAGTGACTGCAGGGATCACTGCAAAAGAAGGCTTTAATTGCAGATCTTAAGACAGTTAAGAATGTGCATTTGCAGTTGTTTAAGGAACTCTTCCCAAAGCACAAGGGACAGCACAAGTAATGTGTGCAGGTACAAATTAAACACGTGGAAGAAGTAGCTGGTCTTCAAGCTGATCAGGAACATTCTGATGGTCACCAACACATTGGTGACCCTGCTCTGGCATGGGGGGGTTGGACTAGATGATCTCCAGAGGTCCCTTCCAACCCTTGGTTGGAATCCAATGGTAATGGTAATTTACCAATCCATGGTAAAGATTGAAATTATTTGAACTTAAACAACACATGGGAATTGTAAGAGTGTTTTGGAGATGAATGCATCAAACTGGAAGTGCAATACACAAGACATGCAGGAAAGCCTGAATCTGTAATACCCATCAGACACTGATTCAGAGGAAAGCTGAACTCAGGCTAAAGAAATTGTCATCTAGACTGTCATTATTTACAGAGATCTGAAGTGCTTGAAGGTAGACCTAACATAACCTGGTTATTCTTTTGCTCCGAATTCCTTATTTTCTTGTCATGATGTACTTGAAGAGTTTCAACTAGAAGCCAGAGCTCCAACAGCTGACACTGAGTTTCAGAGCAACAGGCACAAGGATAGGATCAGGAAGGCACTATTAAGTCATTTTAACTTCATATGCACAGCAACACCCACATGAGGTACCAGACAAGCAGTGTGAGCTCAACATTGTTCTTTGGGCTCCAAATACTAGACAGGGTGACCAAATCCTATGCAGATCCAGCCAGCTTGACAGCTTGCAAAACCTGGCAGACATATGCATTTGTGAGCTAAAGAGTCACCAGACGAGGCAATACTTACATAAAGCTATTATACCTAATGGCAGTAGTGGGAACCTGAAATCAATCACATACTGGCACTGATGGGGATCTTTAACCCAAAGGCTCTTTGACGCTAATAATTTTGAATTGATTTAATTTAACTGAGTCACCACTTTCCCTCATAAGATAGTTATGAAACCTAAGCAGGCAAAGAAAGAGCAAAGAGCTGCAAGCTCCTCCCTTCTATCCTACATGCCAAAACTCTTATCACTCTTGCACAACAGGAATTATTTTGCCCACTCTGGAAGGGATTAGGTTTATCCTTCAACAGTACCTAATTCCAGTTCATACCATTTCCTCACTTACAGAGAGAGACAGAAAAAATGGTTGCGTGCAATCAGTTAAAGGGCACAGGTTATTATTGTTAAGACCAAGCACAACTTTTGCTCCTTTTACATTCTCCTGTCTCAGCTTAGCAAAGTCAATTGTTTTCTTTCATCATATGATACAGTTGCAAGTTCTTCAAAACAGTTCAAATTCAGACAGGCTACTACTTGTACCAAATCAGCCTCAAGCAGACCTTGATCCGTCACTAACATCCTCAGATACCACTGTAATAAAGACAGTTTTGGTAAACGTGCACTTCGGAAACACTTTGCAAATATTCTCCATTAACTGGGCAGCAGGTCAAGGGAGGTGATTCTCCCCCTCTACTCCACTCTCGTGAGACCCCACCTGGTGTACTGCATCCAATTCTGAAGCCCCTACTACAAGAAAGATATGGATGTGCTGGAACGCATCCAGAGAAGGACCACGAGGATGATCAGAGGGCTGGAGCACCTCTCCTATGAGCTGCGACAGAGAGTTAGGGTTGTTCAGTCTGGAGAAAACAAGGCTCCAAGGAGACCTTATAGTGGCCTACCAGTATCTTAAAGGGGCCTACAAGAAAGCTGGTGAGGGACTTTTCAGGATGTTGGGTAAAACTAGAGATGGGACGATTCAGACTGGACGTTAGGAAGAAGTTCTTCACCATGAGGGTGGTGAGACACTGGAACAGGTTGCCCAGAGAGGTGGTGGATGCCCCATCCCTGGAATTTTTTAAGGCCAGGCTGGATGGGGCTCTGAGCAACCTGATCTAGTGGGAGGTGTCCCTGCCCATGGCAGGGGGGTTGGAACTAGATGATCTTTAAGGTCCCTTCCAACCCTAACAATTCTATCATTCTATGAATTTTGTTTCACTGTTCCAGTTTTCACAGCACAGATGATGCTTAAACCTCTAACCTACACTAACAGCTCTGTAAATTAACATGCCTGACCCCTTGTCCCCAGGAGCTGTGCCTTTGTATTTGTGCTGGAAGGCCAAACTGGCTTCTTTCCATCTTCTCTGCATGGACCCCTCAGATCTCCTCATCTTGTCCCATCTCACCTCTCCTTGCTATCTCTGTGGCTGTGGCCTTGCCAATGCCACTGTTGGCGCCGGTGACCAGAAAGGATCTTCCAGTCACGTTCACGTCGATGTCAGCTGGATTGAAGTGCTTGGAAGCAGACTCGTAGCCGCTCCTGAATAAATGAGAGACACCTATGAGAAAACTAGAAGAACGTACTTCCAAAAAACCCAGTTAAAAAGCACTCTCCCCTCATGGCCCAACACACCCCCTCTCCCCATTACTCTCCATACTCGTGGGACAGGCCACCTACAGCACCAGTGGCACTGCAAGGAGCGATGTAGCAACAACTTCAGGCGTTTGCCTGCCACAAGCCACACAGCCCAAACTTCCTCACTTGGGAGGTGGCCTGGCTGCAGCCCCGGGGCGAGGCGGGCCCAGGCAGCGCCGCCGGGCACCTCTCAGATAAAGCCTTAAAATTTGTCCGCGCTGTCGGCGGTAGGGAGGCTACCATTAAAAATATCTTAAAAATACAACACCTCGAAATGGTTAAACGCCCCGCGGGCGCAGAGAAACGCCCCCGGCCTGGCCGCAGCGCGGCGCCCGCCCCGCCCGCTGCCGCCCCGGGGCGCACTGCCCGGGGTCGGCGGTAGCCGTACCTCGTGTACTCCCGCAGCCCCTTCACGAACCACACGGTGTTGCGGTACCAGGACATGGCGGTGCAGCTGCTCCTGCTGCTGCTGCCGCCACTGCCGCCACCACAGCCGGGCTGGCCCCGCCTCTGCCCTTACATAAGGCGCCCGGCCCGGCCCTGCCTGCCTGCCCTTAGGGTACGGGCCGAGGGGTGGCCCGTGCCGGCCCTGCCCGCTGCCGCCGCCATTACCGGGCGCCCGCACGACGAGGAGAGGGATGTGAGGGAGGGTAATGTGTGTCTAGGGGGGGCGCGTTTTGCGCTCTCCCCTCCCCCACAGTGGTTTGTGCGTTGTTTTTTCTTTATCCTTTCCATTTTCCGCAGGGGAAGGGGGCTGCTTTTAGCCACCCAGGTGGGATGTCTCCAGCCCGCCGGGTGTTGTAGTGGTTGGTGTGGTAAGCCCCCTGCACGCTGTGGGCCACAACAGCGGGTGCCAAGTTGCCTTGTGAGGGTTGTGGTGGAGGAAGGAAGGAATGCGAGTTTTATGGAGTACCTGCTCAGGATAAATGCTGTTCTCAACTGAGCTGGGGCTGGAAATGGGATGTTCAGTTTTGGGAATGAATTTTGATGCTACAGGCCTGGGCCTGCATCCTTTGCTCTGGAAAGCTGTCAAAGGGACGCTTTCGCAGAAACATAACTGTGTTGAGCCACACCAAGTAGCATTTTATGTAACAAATAAACCTGTGAAATTCCTGTCCCCTACTAATGGGGCAAAGTATACCATTAGGAAAGGGTAGACAAGTGGCAGCAGGGGAAATAAAATTTAAAATGTGTTTTCAGTTCCTCTGGTATGTGTATTGGAACTATGAATTCCAAGCGAATCACTTGCGAGTTGCATATCTGGACAGCCCATGTTTGCCATAACGAAGTTGTCATTATAGGTGTAAATATGTTTTAAAGTACATTAAAGAACTATATGTTTACAAAGTTTGGTGTGCAAGCTAGATAAATTAATGTATTTTATGTGGTATGCAGTGCCACATGCAGAGAAGCTAGTTTGGGAACCCCATCTAAGATTTCAAGAGCTTAAGTTACCTGGTTTCAATAGCAGAGATAGGGGAGGAATGGAAATATTCTGTCTTTTTTGACCCTGTATGGTAGCCTAATAATTCTTTTTCTAAATCTCTTTACTCTGGCAAAGGCCTTGTACTCAAGTCTTCCACTTCCTCAGCATGTTGTGTAAGTATTAGGCTCTCACACAAAAGGTACTTCCCACCATGAAGTTAAAACTTTTGAACTCAGCACTGTCCGCTTGTACTAGGTATTTTGTGTGAAATAAGAGTTTATAGAGGGCAAAAAGACACACTTTCACAGCAATATTTTCTTCCCTACAGAGACCATCCAGCTAAATGTCATACCTTTGCACCAAATCTGAAAATGCGTGTTCTTACTAAAACAGATGAAAGTATCTATTTAAAACCAGCAGCCTGAGTCAGTTGTAACTGGTTTTGTTCTTGGACATGGCTAGGAGTTTTTGACTGAAGTGTTCCTAAACAATTCATCCTGATTCCGATGCTCAAAATGGAGACTTCTGGCCCAGAAAGGAACAGCTTGGCAATAGTCCGAGTGGCAGAATGTTATTTCCTACAATGAAAAATGAATGGCAGCCTGAACTACAGATACATACTATGATGTCTGTAAGTATATAATTGTGAGCTATATGGAAATAGTTTTGTGATCATCACCTACAACATGCAATTAGCAACCAAAACTGTACAGCCTAGACTGCTATAATGATGCTAGATAATCACACTGGCTGTGAACAGAGCAGATGTTAGGCTTGTGCGAGTCCTGCATACAGTCTGAGATAATGTCCCCTCTTCCTACTTTCAGTCCCTTGCCCTGCTAGCCCTTGAGCTTCTCCCTTGCCCTCACAGCCTGTACAAGCCTGCCTGGTTACTTTCCTCGAACCCTGGCTCAGGGAAAATGCACAGCAGGGGAAAACCAGAGAATTAAGTGGTTGTGCCTGCTGTTATGAATATCCAGGCAGAAAACTGCAGCGCTGCCCCACATTTTTATGCTAGTTAGAGAATGTCTCACCTTGGACTTTGTAACTCTCAGCACACTTCAGTGTGCTGTTAGGAGAACGGTAATGTTCCACGGTTGCTTATGTCACAGAATTGGCTGCATTCTTTACAGGAAATATGGTTTCAGTTTGAAAAACATTAGCAAACCCCAAACAAAATGAAAACCCTGTGGAAGTTCCTGTGAGTAAATGCAATAAGGCAGGTTGTGCTTTATTCCCTTGTCATTTCTCTGTTTACCCTGTTTATTTCTTAAGCACTGAGACTATGGCTTAGTACAAGCAAAACTGGATGATGGCTCTGATGTGTGTTGTTTAGTTTCAGTATATGTTCTCATAAATTGGGGGGTACATCCCTGAAGTCTGCTGACCTCTGAAAGTAAATAAGGTGTATGGAGATACATAGAATTCCTTGCAGGCTAAACCATTCGGACTGTAATCAGCAAGATGCTGGATGGTGCAGCCCTGAGGTACTAACCAATGTGAGTATGCATGGCAGAAGCTGTCCGCAAGCTAAATGCAAAAATATATTATGGCAGCCAGACAACGGGAGCAGCTTATAATATTTTGGGAATTAAGCAGTAATGAACAATTACAGCATATTACTGTTCTTAGCATTAGAGAAGATAAGATTGTTAGGAAGATATTTGAATGTAGGCTTAGGAACCAGTGTCACTCTGATACACACACAAAATTCTCTGAGAATATGATATAAATACTGTAGCACCACTACTGTGGTGTTAGCCTTACCCTTCTAACAAATGCCATTTTCAGGAGATTTTGTAAACACTGAGAAATTATGCCATTGCCAAAGTGCAGCAATCCCTGAGCACACTCAGCTGGGAGATTTCTGCTTAGAAACACTTCCTTTTTCCATAGTGAGGCCCTAAACTTGCACCCAGAAAGGAATCATCACAGCACGGTGTTGACACATCCATGCATAAATATTTCAGCCATAAAATCTCTCTCTGTCTGTCTGAACAGCTTTACATCAGAAGCGAGCTGTTGCACACTGTCCTAACACCTAGATGTTTCTGCTACCTCATTTCACCCCCTGTGACGTTTTGCTTTTGTGTTGTTGTTCCAGAGGCAGGAGACTGTAGAGATTGTACGAGCGCTCTCTGCTAACCCAGCCATCACAGTGATAAGGCAGTATGGGTTGTGTGCAGGAGAAAGGTAAGACATAGTTTTGCCAAGAACTGGCTGGTACTCATAAAGGGTCTGCCTCACAGTACTCTCACAGGCAAAATTTTTGCCCACATCAAGAGTTTTGTCTGCATGTTGCCTTTTGTACTGAATTCTAGGTTGATACACCTTGTTAGCGGAATTAGAATCCATTCTGGAGCTTTGGAAATTTGAAAAGTTACAGCTTTTGGTTTCTTTCATGATTGCTACTAGCTTAACACTAAAATCTGATAGGACATTGCTCTGAATGTGAGGAATTTTTTAGACAAGGAATTCTTCTCATGGATTAGTAGCCAGCATCTCAGATAGTTATCACAGCAAGCAACTGATATATATGTGTAGCCTGGCTCCTCCACTGGAAGGGGGGGGGGGATCAAGAGAGCCACAAGTCGGTTGAGCTCCTAACATTTCCCTCATTTGAGCACAGAACAAAATAGCTTCTCCCTGTCAGTGTTTAGTCCTGATATAACATACCCAAGTTAACTGTTCCCCTTGAGGACTACAACCCTTAGGGTGTATCTACACTATCAAATAACTCATAGCATATTCCCAGGTCCTCATCCTCTTATTGCCCAAACTAGGCAAACCTTTACTGATGCCCAGGCTCTCTTTAGGTGTTAAACAGCTACTTCTATCCAAAACAAGCTCAAATATTGTCAGGGGCATAGTTTGCTCAAGGGATAATTCGTTACCAAGCACTATGGATGAGACTGCACCAGAATTAACGCTGCACATCTTGGCTTGGCACTGGCAATCCTGCATTCGAGTAGATGCATTTACGAGTGTAGAAATAGCCCCTGACTCTGTTAGGTAGGACTTCCATGAATGCAGATAATCCTCAAAGTGAATAAAAATTCTGGAGTGTTGTGACTGTGAGCCTCCAGATATTAGGATTTTTCATACAGTAATGAATTGGGAATCTCAGTATTTTATTAAAACACAAGAGCTGGTGAAAAGTGCCTCTCTGGCCCCCAGCTGGACTAAAATGAAAAACACACTTTAGACTTGATCCATCTTTGTACCTGTCAAAGAGCAAGGAGTTTTAAGCAAAGTTTTAATTGCCTCCCAACACAAAAGAAAAGTTGAAAATACTGATTGCTGTTATGGGCTGTGTGTTTCAGCATGTTTCATATTTTCTTCCCAGGGGACAGATCTAAAAGGTAGATAGAGTACTCAAGAGCTGAAAAGCAATTATATATTATACAAGATGTTTAAGAGCAGCTTCAAGGCCATCTTGCCAATGTCTTTTATTATCCTTTTTTTTTCTGAGAGAGAGGCTAAAATCTCTGTCTTAAGGACAACTGTCTCCTTTGCTTGCTTCCTGCCAGAGATCTGGTAGGCTGTTGTGCATTTCTGTTCTTTCCTTGCAGTTACCAATTTTCTAATTAAATCTGTATGCCTACCCCCATTAAATTAATCAGAACGTCGCTGCTGATTGCAATGGGAACAGGAGCAGGATTTAAGGGCCAGATTTGCAGAAAAGCTCGGCATCTATAATTGGGGCCAGGTTTTCAAAGGAAGTGGCAACCATGTGCGAGCCACTCCCAACCCTGCATTTGCCATGCTGGCCTCAGGTCTGGGTGCAGAACACTTAAAAACTCCAGCTTTAGAAATTAGCGCTGCCCCAGTGAGTGTAATAGCAATTAAGAGCTGTCAGCAGCCTGGGGAGAGGCAGTCAGCACTCTGCCTTTTGCCTGGCTGAAGGAAAAGGTTTGGCAAGTGGTCGAAGAGGAACATCCAGGCCCTGAGGTCTCAGGCACGTCTGAAGTGCTTATGTTATTAGCAGGGGGAGAGAAGCAAAAGCTGCTCATCCTGAACGCAGGGAGGGGTCAAAGTCCTGGCATGTGTGGTGTTTTTATGAACCGTAGGGTATTTTCTTTGTTGTGTGCTCTTATACCCAAGTCATCGCTAAGTTTGCCAACTGCTGTCATCAGCAGTGTTGTTTCCAATGAACAGTCAAGCTTTCCCCAGACCAAGTAGCCTTTTGTTCTCGAGAAACAAATGTGTCAGTATGTCATCAGCTCAGTTCAATCACTCCTTTTTACTCAGGGGCCAGCAAAAGGAATTTCTTACTTTGCCTTACCAGAAGTATAGGTTTGCTCCGTCACTTGCTGAGGGCTCTGGTCTGTGAGAGCCTGTGGGGCTTCCCAGGGACAAGCATGTCGTGGCAGGGAGCGGGACTGCTGAGTGTCCTCCCAAAGGGAAAAGAAGTGACTGGGAACAGCAGGTCAACCTGCTGCTAACCTAATTAATCTCCTGTGTATTAAATAGTTTATGCATGCTTTAGTATATAACTTTTTTAAACATAATAGGAGCTTTATAGTTGATTTTAATTTTAGAAAGTAAATTTTTAAGTCAATAACAGATCAGTTTTATGATTCCCATGACTGAAAAATTATCTTTACGCCCTTACAGTAGGCAACATACTTGAATGCATGATTGTTGCTAGGCTGTGACAGTAATGTAGTTATCTTTACTAATATTTTCTTCAGCTACGTTTCTGTTCTTACTGCTTTTCTACTGGATCTTACTGTTCTTACTAACAGTTGTTGGGCAGGGATGCTCATGAGCTTATTGACCATTCTTTTATCTTACTTTTCTTATTCTTTTGCAAATTGTATAGCTTATTAGCATTTATTATTCTAGCACAGTTGTTACCAATTTGCAGATACTATGTAGTAGTATGTATCCACCAAGAGATAACTACAAGCAGGGCAACAGACACACCTCAACCTATGTGTTTGCTGTACGTTGGGTTCAAATGCCGAAGGAATGGACTGAACTTTTGTGTCTGCGAGCAGTCCACATGCTGTGCTAACAGAACCCACAGAGATATGTAAAACTTATCCGTGTAAAGCTATGGAGCCAAACCCTCCCCTGAAAATAACCATCCGACCTGCATACTAAAAGTCTTCTTTCGCCTGTTGTTGGACACATTTTTTTAAAAGTTCATTAAAAATAATGAAGCAACTCTTTTGCTGAAAAATAAATAGAATTTATGAACTAGTAATGTGAAATCCATGCAGAAGTAGAATAGCAGGACAGAGAGCAAAAATAAGCAATGATAATAAAAAGGTGTTGTCTATAGCAACTTGTGAATAAGTGTGTATAGTGGATTTTTTTTCTCCACTGTTTGCACCCTGTGTACTCATTTCATATTGATACTGAAAGGCTAGATGTTTTCTTCCAAAGGACTGAGAATATGCAGGTGCCTAACTCGCATGGACATCAAGAGGACCTCGTTCAAAAAAGCTTTCATGTATATTGGTCTACGGGCCCACAGTTTGCATCTCAGAGCATCTCTCACATTTCAGATGTTATGCTGCAGCACAGAGAAAGGTATCACAGAGTCCCCCTTTGCTTGAGCATTAGCAATCATATGTAAGAGTCAGTTTGGCTTAGATTCAAATCTGTGGGCGAAATCAGTCTCTCATATAACTATTCATCTCAGTGAAATTGCAGCAGGGTTGATTATAATTAACATGACTGGTAAATGTAAAGTACCTTAATTTTTAAACTCTGATCGCACAGGCTCATGCAATTACACTGGTCAATATCTTCCTCCCTGCATTTTTATTGAAATGAGACATTTGGTATAAATTCACTGTTACAAACATGTAGATGTGATTTCTCAGAACTTCATACAATTTTCTCAGAAACATTGTTCTTGTTAGCAGTTTTCTTGTACTTTGTTTTCTTGTACTATGCAATATTAGATGACATTTGTCATTCTTTTGTATTTCCCCTCAAATAGTATACTTTCTAAAAATGTTTTCTTTTTCCTCTTATGACTAGCATCTGTGGGACTTTCATGTACTGCAGTAGTGAAGAGGAACCTCAAGAAACGTAAGCCAAGAAGCAACAATTTCAAATTGCAGTCCTGATGTAACAATCCTTTCTCTGTTGTACAGAGAACATACATGGGTCTTCATAATGGTGCAAAGTCCCTATCAACTAGAATCTGGGGAAGATGAATAACCAGAGATAAAATTAAAGATAATTTACAAAAACTGATCTAGATTAGAATGTTGTACAATGCATGGAAGTTATCACTGGTTTAATCTTTGTAGGCCTTTGCCTGTAAAGTGAAAGCATTTAGGCTCATTTACACCAACTGTTCACATTTTAGGATCTGAGATGTTCAAAACAGCTCTTGGCATAACCTAGAATAGCTTCTGCATCTTTATTTTTTTCTGCACAGGCACCTTCTAGTTTTAAAGTCTGATTTCTTGGGACCTCATAAAGCTCCAAGCGAGTCCTGTGTGAGTGAGGGTCTACTTCTCCAACAGCACAACGTTCCTGTTTCTACTCCTGAGGAGATGAGGTCTGTGATATGTCTGATGCTAATCTTTCCTCTCTTCTTTGGGTCAGGAGGCAGGAGCTATCTGTGTTCAACATTTGGAATAAAGGAACAAAGCATTTGCCTGTCTGGATGCAGCTTTTGAAATAGCTGTGGGAAGCTGCTCCCTAGAGCTTTGGAATACTGTGCCCATTGCTGAAGAAGGTGGAGTAGTGGCAGGAGAAATATACTGTGGGCAATAAACTGTAATAAGTGTGATTTATTTCATGGATGCTACCATTGCATTTATGATATGTAGATGTCTAGAGTCTGTGTGTGCATGCAGAAGCGTCTTTCTGTCTTTATATTACTAGATTTCTGTAGTACCCCCAACTAGCAGTGAGCAGGCTATCTAATCCATTGAAATCATGTACATTTTTTCCTTTAAAAGCTAGAAATAGACCTTTGTTTCCCAAGAAGGGGAGATGATTTAACTGGAACAGTTACATCTGGTTTCCTGCATTGTAATCAACAAATTCCTGAGTTCATAAAAATTAGCTTAAGGGTGTATTTTTTTCCATTTCCAGAAGACATTTATATTATTGTGAAAAAAAATTTAACATTTTCTATTTGTAATTTTAGTCTAGTGGTAAAATATTAAACAGGGCCTGAATTAAGATCATTATGGACCAAATGCACCCTTAGTTATCTATACAATAGCCCCTGAGATAAATGTTTGTGGTTGAAGACAGGTGGTTCCCACAGATGTTACGCTGTGTTCAGCTTCAGTCCCAGGAAGGATGGTTGAGCAGAGCCACTTCAGTTGTGGCATATTGTTGAGGTTCTTTTACAGATGTCACCCTTCCACAGGCATAGTATAACTCTTTTAGGTTTCTCTAAAACATAGGTTCCAGCTGTGTGGGTTTTAACAGAAAAAATACCTGAAACACGCATCCTCTTCGTGTGCCTGGGGCCACCCTTATTCTTATCGAGAGGGGAGCCCCTCCGTTTTGACCATATTAGCAGAAGTGCATAAAGCAAAAGCAGAAAGAGCACTTTTACACTGCATTCATCAACACATGAAAAAACAATCTGCCAGGACTGGTTATGGGCTTGTTCCACTACATGTCACAAAACAATTGTCTCTGTGCATGCTGGTGCTTTTAAAGCTGACGCTGCTGTTGGCTTAAAAGCTGTTCGCATTACATCTGTCCATTAAGTATAGATTTCAGTATGTACAGCACCAAGGTGAACAAATCAAATGTACACTCACACCACAACCAGAGAACTGCTGTAGTGAACACATCCTCCTGAAATTCTCACATCCCTGCCTTATTATCATTTTGTATTTAAAATACCAACATAACATCATCAGTTTTTCGATGAACTTGATCACAATGGTTTGATAACCATCTTTGTGTTGGTGTGGTACTGACAAATTGCTGCTGTACAAAAAGTGGAGGAATCTCCCCAGATTGGGGAATGCTGGGCCCTGGTTAAAGCACTGATCTGATACTCAGTAGCTCAGTTCCTTGTTCTGCTGAGGACTTGCAAAGTGGCTGTGGCTCAGTTTGGATGTATTGGACATGTGTGGGTATATTCAGACCGTTTTAGCACCAAAGTTAGTTACAGATGCTTTCTAACCCAAGTTCAGAAGAGACCTGGGGGTCATATTCAGGCTGCCTTTTATACATGCTTGTATTGCTATCATAGCTACTTACTGGCTGGTCTAACAGTGGACTGAATAGCTCTCTAGTGAGCATCTAAGTTAGTCAAAGTCCATGCGCCATGCAAAGTGGTCCGAATACAGCCCTTTATCTCATTGTCTCAGCTCCCTCATCTGTAATACAGGGACAGTAACATGTCTCAGCAAGGCTACAGTGATGTTCAGATCCCAGTGAAGAGGACAACACGGCTTCTTTTGTAGGCAAAGATGTGCTATGCTGAAATAACATAAGGGGCCCTGGTTTTAGAGGAGTTTGCCATCTGCAAGAGCTTACTCCAAATAGAATATCCAAGAATTAAAAAAGGGATGTAGAAGTTAGCAAGAGTGCACCCTGGCATCTGTAGCAGCAGTTTTACATTGACTATGCTGTATTCCAGCTTAGCTATTTCCAGATGGCACTGTATTTTACAATTTCCTCTTGCAGTTGACTGCTATCATACATATATATAGTACAACAAAGATGTACACAAGAGTGAATTATTGCCTGTCCTTCGTTGTACACTCTTTCCCAAACATCTGGGGCTTCATTTATGTGGCATTTAGTCTTCCTCAGAGGAGTATCTTTGCCTGGAAAAACAATATATGCAGCAGCTACAAAAGATAAGGAGAAAGAGAACAGTGTGGCTAATAACGAGAACACCAACAGCAAAAATGTACAGGGTTTTGTCACAGTAATCCTGAGGCTGATGGAAAGGTGGGATGAAATTTGGCAGGTACACAGAAAAAACCCAGTAGTTCCCAAGAATGAACCAGAGAAAGAGGAAAAGGCTGAGGGTTAGATGGATGTAGTACTTGTGAGCATTCTGCCTCCAGGGATATTCATCGTCATCATCATCATCAATCACAACAGACTTGGAAAGCAGCTGCCTCATCCTGGTTGAGTCGTACAGCAGGAGAGTCACCTGGAGGCATTGGGGGAGAAAAGGGAATAAATAAATTGTCTGCGGAAAGTTTGAACACCTTCTGGCCACTGCCAGCCTTTGGGCCAAATTAAAGTTGGGTGTGGGAAAATCATGTAAAAGAAAGCTGAGGAGCCACAAATGAGGCAGATCCTGCTGGAAAATAATGCATTTTTTCCCCTGCAGTTTATTCACCAGGGAGATTTAGGCCAGACATTGGAAAAAACTTGCCAATGGTAAGGATGGAAAGGCCTGAGAACAGATTGTGTAGGGAGATGGCAGCAGCTCCCACGCTGGAGACTTTTAAGAACAGATTAGAGTAACTGCTAAATGACTTAAGTAGAGTAGTTCCTGCCATGTAGTGGGTGGATTTGTCTCTCCTAAGTCTATTTTCCATGGCTATATAGGTGAATCAGCTTAAATAAAATCATGAAGGATCTAGACTTTGACCTAAACCCCAAATAAATTGCTTCAGATACTTGGAATGATTCTGTCAAGTTTTTTTTTCAGTTAAGCATCATTTTCTCAGATTGCTCCATTCCTGCCTTCAATCAGAACCGGCAGAGAAAAAGATGGAATACCGTGATACCGTGAGGTTAGGAAGGTCTGGTCTGCAGGGAAATGCAGTAGGACTCATCAGCAATGCTTAGATGTCTAGCTTAGTCTTAGCAATGCAATGTAGGTAGGTTGACTGCAGTGTAGAGAAGCTTTCAAATTTCTGTCCCCTAAATGACTTTCTTAATTTTGGTAGATTTATAGGAGAGGTATATACAGGGCCCAACAAAGATTTGGGCCAAACGCTGTGAAACTTGTGTTATCTTGCTACACCTGAAACACTTGGCCCAGTCCTCAAGGCACTAGCTGTTGTAATTGCAACTCCTCTTTTTGTGTACTCAGGTTCCCGTGCAAGCCTCCCTCTAGCGAGCTGTGTCTTTGGGAAAGGGACTCTACGAAACCAACTGAGCAGGAACCTGCCTTGGCCAACCAGGAATGAAATTCAGAGGGAAAAGTAAAAGATGTGGATTTATAAGTGGCTATGGGGAGGGACATTGTGTCCAAGCCATGTTCTCTTTCCCAGAGTTATAGTCTGTGCTCATTTTTCTGCTTGAAATGAGAGAAAAGAGCACCCCTTGTTTTACGCTCTCCCTTCTCCATTAGTCAGTCATTAATGGTGAGAACACTGCCTAAGGAAAACACGTTTGAGTATATGTTCTGCCTCCTTCAGATTTTAGTCCATGTGCCCCATTTCCTGGAGGCAGGGCTTAGCAAGAGGATCCAGCACATCCTGGGAAGAGGATTCTCTTTCTTGTCCCTATAAAACTGTTCAATTACACATAAATGATTAAATTTTTGTTCACAAAATGAGCTGGTTTTCTAGCCCAGATGTTGGTACCAGTTTGTGAGAAACAGAGATCCAAGTCCCAGCACCAAGATAGGCAAAAAATTGGTGTTTCACTGGATGTCTCACATCCAGCTGACCACTCAAACTGGTAGGCTTATTCAAACCAGCAGAGCATCTTCTCAGGTGAACATTTATTTTAGACAGGCTCATGACACACAGGAGGGATAAACCTACTTGGCCAGTGGATCTGGGTTTTCCGCATGGGGGCCTGTGGCTTGACCTGAAGCTCTGTGCAGCTCTTTAGCTTTGAGGTGAGCTCAGCACATAGACAACTGCCTGTACTCAAGCCTCACCAAGCTCAGCGATGGGAATGGGGTTAAATGGCAGAGGAGCATTTGTTTTGAGGAAGTCAGAGAAACCTCCCAGGTGGATTTATGGGTCTCAACTGCATCTAACCAGTTCATGGAAAGTGCATTTCATTCTTAAGGGTATTGCCTTGCCAAGCTGTGACTGAAGCAAATTCTAGCAGTTGCTCACGTTGTTAATAACCTCTGAATATGCATTTATGGAGAAGCTTGACATGAATTCAGCAGGCCTCTCTGGATGCTGTAGAATGGTTCAGTTGCCTTGGTGAACATCTGTAAGTTACCACTGCCTTTTAAAAGACTGGAGGTGGTAAAGAAAGAGATGATGAGCCTACAGATCTGTACAGATCTGGGCCAGAATGACTTGCCATTAAATGATGTCCATCACAGGACAGCGTTCATTCGGACTTCATCGTATATCCATTGTCTGACCTTTTAACTCTCAGAGGTCAAGCAAAGGTACTGCTCAGTGAAGTCGGCGCAGTCTGATGAACGTAAGAGAGGGCAGAGTTGAGACAGGTGGAATTCGGCTGCAGATCAAGCACTATGAGATGATACATGAGTTAGGCAAATCAAATTCTGACCAAATGTATTGCCAGACTGCAAAGTAGGCAGTCCTGCTGTCAATTGAAGCCAAATTATTTGACATCAGCAGGAATATCAACTGACCCACTTACCATCTTATTTAGGGTGAGAAAAACTGATTTTAAACCAGAAATAGCTAAGAAACAGTCAACGTTTTTGATGAAGGCCTCAATTAATTAGCATGAAAATTTCCTTTCAGTTCTGTTCTATTCTTTTCTAAACTACAATTAAATGAACCTTTGATTATACAGATAAGTCCACTGGTGTGATGGAATGACTAAGCATTTGCCAGTAGAACTCATAGCATAACAAATTCCTTATAATGAGATTAAGCACTTTCTTTTTTTTCTCCATTTACTTATTTACTGACCAAAGGTCCTTGGGGGGATGATGCATATCCCAGTGATGTACTGCGGTTTGGTTACCACTGTGAAGGAGTGTAAGGGATGCAGAGACCTGCAGAGGAATATTCTTTCCCCTTTCTTTCGATTCTGGCAAAGAAAAGGGGCTAGAAACATTATCAAAGGGGAGCGTAGCTGGCTCCTGTCTGCAGCATCTGCTGGCTGCAATATGCAGTGCTGTCAAGTTGGAGACTAGCAGGTTCCCTGTCAAGGGACAGGCTGCCTGTACTGAAACATTAGGCCACAACCTGTCAGATCTGCTCTGCCGGTGCTGGGCTCCTGGAAAGCAGCTGGGTTGCTGTTGCCCTATTAGCTGTGGTAGAACAGCCCAGCTACCAGTACAGATGTTCCCTCCAGAAGCAGCACTTGCTGTTCTTAGCCCTTTGTGCCCCAGTGGTGCAGTTCCAAAGCTTTCCCTTCAGCTCTTCTCCTTTTCCTTCCTTTGGCAGGAACATCATCGGGATGGCAAAAAATAGTTTTGCTTAATCCTGCTGAGAAGCCTTAAAGTAGCTCTGCAGTTTGTTGTGACAAGCCTCTTCATGCCCTCTAGAAGCCAGTTAACACTGTCTGCAAGGGGACTGTCAGAACAGGATGATCCTTTACCGTAGAGTCAACGCAGAGTTATGGCTTTATAGCAACCAGCGTGTAACACGGATATGGGGGTGTTTCTGCTCATCAAGCAGCCAGGCTGTGGCTTAGTGAAGATATAAGTGAGCACAGTCCACTGGAAGACGGGTATCTGTGGTTAGAAGATGCTGTGCTAGATTAATAAGCCCTGCTGTGATGCAAGGGTATATTTACTCTGGAAGGAAGCCCTGCTGCTGCATAGTCATTGCTTCTGGCCAGGTCAGAGTGGGAATAAATTGAAATTGTGAAGGACTATGTACAAACACCTGTAGTTTTATAGCATTCCCAAAGCTAGGGGAGTAACTTCACTTTTTGTCCAGCCTGTGTGCCTGAAAATGAAGGAGAAAGGTCTGGCAGGCTTGGAAGACTGTGGAAATAAACCCCCATTTACCACAGGCATCCATGTTATGTAGTCATTTCCCTCAGTAGGGATGGTAGCACAGATGCTGTGATGTAGGAGAAAGTCACACCACAATGTGTGGGACAATGCTGGAGGCTGAACTCATTAGTATCTCACTCAACTGATGGGTGCTTTAGGTGCTGGAACAAGCACAGTTCAATCCCGATAGCTCTCTTCAGTACTGCATGCACATAGCTGTCTGGAGCCATCATTATGTCTTAACTAGCAAGTCAAAGTCTAGGCATACAAAAATATTCCACACACAGAAGGCACATTACCTTTAAGCTGCCAATCACGCCACCCACCAACAGATATAATGGAATTAGTGGCTGAACTGGGCAATCTTCCAAAAACTTCATTCCTGAACAGCAAAAATTAATGTTTGTTATCTCAAGTGATCAAATAGTGCAACAAGCTGTACAGTGAAAAGTAAAGATACTGTAAGTGAAGTGTAACGCTTAGACCCAAGACTTGTATCCAGTGTCTGTTGACATGGGGGCTGAATTAAAAGGGGTTTGCATCTGCCACTACAGGAGTGAGGGCCATGAACAAGCAAAAGGCAGGAGAAGGAAGAGAGAGAGCAAAGGTAACAACAGCATTACTGTTGATCTGGCATTACTGATTACTGTACCACGTACACAGGTCATTAGCTTCAGCCACTGCATCTTTGTTAAATGAACGATTGAGCTGGACAGGAAATTTTCATCAGCAGTAGAAAATTCATTGAAAATCAAAACCGTTTGTGGAAAGAAGGCATTCTAATAAGCTTCTCCCAGGCCTTTCCTGCTCCTTAGCTCTCATGAGTGTGGCATGTTCCCGAGTTAGATGCCTCGAAGCTTGGGACCCAGCGCCCATGGGTGCACCTGGAACCATTTTAGCTTCCCAGGCAGCTGGAACCACAGAAGCTCAAGTTTCCAGGCTGTTTGGGTTGCTGGAGGCTAAAAGCATTGGTTGTTATGGAGCCAAGGATCCTGGCAACCCTCAAATCTACTGCTAGAAAGAGAAAGCTGGGTAAGATTTAGGAAAGGGAGTGTATGACAGTATAAGGATGTTGCTGGCAGTAGACACTGAAGCTTGTGATACAGGTCTGTGGCAGAGAGACTCATCTGTCCAAATATAGATGTCTGCAATGCAGGCATCCATATCTGAGCTAGTTTCCTAGACTCTCTTTATAGTCAATAGTGAGAAACAGACACTTGTAAAATTCAATTCATCTCATCCTAAGACAGGCATTTAAAATAGGTCAGATGAGTTGGGCCCTGAAAGTGCATCTTTCTCTCCATGGCTATCCAAGGAATCTGGACAGCCAGCTGTAGATATCTAAAGTTAGCTGAGATGAATCCCCTGCCCAAGTCTCTTACCCAGTGGCATCTTTAGTCGGTTTTAAACTGTTCATTACACTATAGTTTTATTGTTATTGATCCCATGTTTCAGGGCTTCTACTGATCAGTTGCAGAGGACAGAAAGGCTTTTCTCTTTTCTTCTTGTTGTATAAGTCATTTTCAAGGAGAAATTTTGGCTTTTCTCTGAATAATTTGGGTTACCTAGATGCAGGATACTGAAAGCAATGTGGTGGTCTTAGTGCTAAACATCTCTCAGGTGGAATGTCTTGCTTCCATGTTCACAACTACACTGAAGGAGGAATCAGGAAAGAAGAACTAGTGGTTTGAGGCTGGGGTTTTTTTTGCCTTCTTCTGTAGCTCTGATCCTCCGCATCTTATCAATTTGCCCACCAAATCCACTGCTATTGCTGGTCCAGAAAATTGCTGATGTCCTGAACCTCTCCTGTGCTCTTTGCGTAGCATAATACAGGTGTTCTGGTGTAGATCTTACATTAGCCATAGGATACGAGGCAGCGTCTTGTGATCTGCTGTGTGTAAGGACTATGGAGTCCAGAGGACTCTTCTACACTTAGAATTTATTACCAGCCTTCTCTTAATTGAAAAGGGCTGGACTTAGACTGATTTGGACTCTCTCCCTTTTTGTCCCCTATTGCAAGGCTGTAATTTTTTTGTGCATTGTCCCACTATGTAACACTGAGACCTGCTCAGACTCCCAACTTTACAGGGGTGGGCAGCAGGGAAATCGTCACAAATTATATCATTTTCAGAAACCAGCTGCCAGGGTTTTCAGAGTCCTTGGCCCTGTAATAGCCTGCCACAACAGCAGCTGGCCAGGGATCTCAGGGAATGTATTTCAGTTTAGGAACCTAGGCAATTGCTATTTCCAGTGTGTTACTGAGATTTTGATTTGAGGCCAAAAAAAAAAATAATCAAGAAAACACGCCATTATTTTTTTTCATGGAGCTATGATTCTGTTTCCCAGACAAATCTATTTTGGAGTCCTTTCATATATCTAATATGACAGCAGTCCGTCTTGGGAAGGATTTGAATGACAGGCAGTTGTACTCTGTAGGTTTTGGGAGAATACTGAAGGCAAATATGACAGCAAGAGAGAAGGTCAAAGGGGGTGATATAGTAGTAACTTAAAACATGCAGCACTAAGGGTGAATAGGAAATATGGACCGACGTTTGACAGATGGGCGCTGGTATTTGTTACAGTGAAATCTAGGCACACGCATCACGTGCCAATCAGTTCACACATAGCATGTGCCTGATTTGTTTGGGAACACAAAAACTAGTAGGAGAGCATCAGTGCTAGCTCTTCCTTCCTATAAGCACCAGATATGTTCTCCTTTGACTGTTAATGATGGGCTATATGGACCATGAAAAATCAAAGCTCTGCACCTAGTGCAATGCTCCCTGCAAGCCAGAGCGATCCGTGGTTTAGAGTGAAGAGCAATTGAACCTCACCACGACACAGACCAGCGCATGAGTCCAAATGAATAAACCAGCAACCTTTGCAAGATCAGACACAGCAAGGATGTCCAACAGCTTCCACCGTGTCCAAAGGAAAAAAAGAGATGGGAGGCTTGGGAAGGCAGAGGTACTTGCACATTTTACCTCCTGGCTACCACAGAACAACACTGTAGTGGGATTCAGGACACAAAGTCCAGTCAAGTGGAAAGAGGACTCGTGAGTGATCAGGATATGAGCTTCTCTAAGGATACTGTTTTAGGCAGTGTTGTGGCATGGCCCACAACAGTTCACTACTAACCAAGTGTCCTTGTGACTCATGATTATCCATGAGATGAGGGGCCAATACAGCACTGGCCTCATTTTAGCTGCTTTGCTCTTCTCAGGTAGCTGAAAATGGCTAAAATGGATCCCGTAGTAAAGGAGGGCTCCCGTATAGCAAGTCTAATCTGGTGTCTGGTGCCCACTCCCCACCTTCTCTTCTAGTAGGAGGCAGAGGACACAACATGCCAGGCCATTTTCAGTTGTTCCTAGTGGATGACTGCAGCTGCCATCACTTAGCGCAGACCTCAGTGGGGCCTCGGACTGTGGGCTTTACACTAGGATCTGGATGCTGCAGAGGATTTATCTCAAAGTAATTGCTTCTGGGCGTCATTTTATCAGAAAGCATATCAGCAAATCAGTGGAAACTCAGAGAAATGAGTGAGTGGCTGAAGAACTGAAATGCAAGGAGAGATTATGTTAACAACAGTTGCTAAAGAACAAAACTGGCTCCCACGTAACGGGACAGAGTACAAGAACAGGCTTCAGACAGCTATCGGGAGCACTTGAGAGTTGAGGAATTATTTGGTGTAGATATGAGCATGAGCAGTAGTACTGGGTTAAATCTAAACAGGGGGAAATTTTAGACTGCCTATTGAGAGAACGATGTCATCAGCTTTCAAATGTGATTTAGCTACCCCTGGGGAACACTGTGTATAAAGGCAGTCTGGACAACGTACAAGAATGTGTTATTGGGAGCAATCCTTCACTGTCCCGGAAACTAAAAGAAATTCTCAGAAAAAGTTTATAAGGTCCTTCCATAGCTCGCTCTATTTTTTGAGTGTTAAGTGAAAAAAAGGGGATCATCTCTGCAAGTAAAACTTAGAAAGCTGCTAAACAATCTGTGGCTTAAATGATGTCACAAGTCTGAAGCTTGGAGAATTTACTGAGTCCTTTTCATGTGTCTTGACTTATACTGTGATTTACAGTACTCCCAAATTTTAGAAGTGTATAATATTAGTGTGTAATTATTACCAGAGCTACCAGTTATTAATCTCTGAGTTTTAACAAATATTATTATAATTTATTTGTTAACATTTGAAAATATCTCACAGTTTTCCTCTGCAGAAAGCAAGAGCCAAAATGACTGGAGGCACATCAGCAAGTTATTCTCTGAGATCATGGTAACAGAATGTTATCAGAAAATCAGAGGCTTTTTCTTGCATGATAAATCTCTGTATTTTCCTTGACATTTCATTTTCCTAAAAATGCCTTTGTAGATATGTAGCTGCAGGAAACCAATATCCTCTGACAACATTATATTACGGTGACATTATTTCTTGATTTCACTAAGTTGTGAAAAAAAAAGGGCTCTATATCTGATGCAGGAGATACCCAGAGCTCCAGGCTAATATCTTACCATACACTTTCCAATTCTCACTGATCTTAAAGATATTATGAAATATTCCTAGGAAATTATATTGATAAGTGGTCAGATTCCAGTCCTGGATTCATTTCCAGGAGGCTGGCTGTCAATATGCATGCAAGCCGTACCACACTTTGAATTATACTTTTCCACCCCTATTCCACAGCTCAGGCATATTCAGCCTGGGGAAAAGCTAAAATCCTCTTAAGGGATAAATAGCAATTTTAAGTCATGGATAAGCATAAGAGCCTAAGTGTTGAGATGTAACAGTTCAGTCCATTTCCCTACTTTCTAATTGCTCCTTAATCCCTCATTAGAACTCCCTGATTCCTAATTAGGACGTCCTAATCAGAATCCTACCACAGTCATCACTGGTACTCAGAAGGCCTCAGATAAAGGAAGCAGCACCAACCTTTAGCTGAACAATTTTTTTTATGGGTTTGGCCAACTATACATGCCAACGGGCTAAGTGTCCTGACTTCCTTAAAAGTCATTTCACCTCAATGCAGACACCTAAAAGAGGGTATGGGACTTTCACTGTCAGAAACACCCCTTTCTCTTAACTGCCTGCAAAGGCAATACATGGCACTTAGCTTAGTTACAGATGCGTACAGTCCATATCTAGGTGGGATGCATCTTGCCCACAGCATCTGCACATAGAGTTCATTTATATAATGATAGAATGGTTCCGGTTGGAAGGGAACTTAAAGTTCATCTAGTTCCAACCCCCTGCCATGGGCAGGGACACCTCGCACTAGACCAGGTTGCTCAAAGCCCCATCCAGCCTGGCCTTGAACCATCTTTCGTTTGCACCGTCTTCCACGAATAATGAGGCAGAAGGTGAGCAACTTCTCAAGGACACCCATCTGGAATGATTGTAAGGGCTTTTGAGGACGGAACTTAAAATTCAAAGTGATCTGGATACACTGGAAAAAGACATACAAAATCTGCAAGATGACAGCCGATAAAGCTGAATAGCTGATAAACTGCATATAGGAGAGAAAACTTCAATGTAAATAAAAAATGAGAAATGTCTGATAGGGAGCAGCACTGCCAAAAATCATCTGGGTTTACAATGTACCATAAACTAAATTGGAGCCAATGAGCTGATGCAGAGAGAGCATTTTTCTTTTTGAGGTGTGTTTACAGGAATCCTGCACATTAAACAGAGGAGCTAATTATTCTGCACTGCTCATTGCGCAGGTCTCAGCTGGAGTCCTGTGTTCCATCTTTTTGGTTTTTGGGTGGGGGGGAGAATAGTTACATTGGCCAGAGGCCAAAGGAGGGAGGCAAAAATGTAAAAAAAAAAAAAGCTACAGAAACAGCGACCTGTGAGGTCAGGATGACAGAAGTAGGTTTTTGAGATCTCTGGAAAAAAAGAGAAGATGGAGTGGGGTTATAATAGCAGCCTTCAAACAGTTCAAAGTTTCTCTTGGGTAGGACAGTGACCAATCTGTCTTTGTGACCACGGTGGGTAGGACAGGCTGTAATCTGTTTAATTTGCCATAGGGAAGATTTAGGTTGGATATGGGGAAAAATATTTTGTCTGTGAGAGCAATAAAATGCTGAAATAGGCTCCTTGGGAAGCCGTGGAATTTCCTTGAGCAAGGGCAAGTCAGACATCTGTCAGGGATGCCATGAGCATGCGAGCCTGTCTGAAAGCGGAGGTGGGCTGGTGTCTCTACCGATGTTTCTCAAGTGGGGGTTGAAACCCATGTGGAGGATGTGAAAGGCCCAAAGGGAGCAATGAAGTGTTATAAAATGCTCAGTTTTTTAAAAAAAAATAATTTAAAAAAAGTCTATGTTAATGGTAAGGAAAAGGTGATTGTTAAGGAATGAAGAGCCTTATGTGGTTTAAAAAATGTATAAAATTCTGCAGGTCAAAGGATTTTCCTTTCCTTTCTTAAATATTTGATCTTGAAATGCTACTCACAAATCCAGCCTTTGGGGGGTTATACAGAGATAGATCAGCCAAAAACCAGGTTTCACTTTCAAAAAGGTGGAGAAATAGCAGCCTAGATCATCTCTTCTTCCCTTCTAGCCCTACACTTCTAAGATTTTTGCAGTGCAGTTAATGCAGAGGGATCCTGATTAATGAAATCTTCTCGTGTGTCAGCTTCTGAGCTTCCTCCCACAGACAGAGCCCTGTATTAAGGTAAGACGCACTGGAGGGGTATTTAAGACAAATAGGGTCAGAATTCCTCCCTGCCATGCAGTGTGGGCTGGGATTCTGTTTGAAGCTAAAGTATCAACATACAAGTTTAACAGTTGGAAACTTTTAAGTTTTCAAACTGCTTACTCCCACCAGATGTGTTAACCTGCCACACAGTGCTGGGAATTTCCTTTTTTTAAATTACTTTAGCAGTCAACTCACCTGTAAAAGTCATGGAGAGTGGTAAGGCAAGGAAAGCAAGGAGCCCAAATATAAAGCATGCTGTGAATGAGAAAGGAAAGACAGCGTTACTGGTGCTGGTTGAAGTTTAGAGACCAGAGATTCCATCCAATGCTTTACAGATGCTGTTTATCCATAAAGTTGTGTAGCAAGAAATGCAGCGCACTCAGTGGGGTGGGAATATCTCGTTTATGGTGCAGCATTTGAGATGATGAGACCAGCAAGTGGTTTATCACTTTCCCAGAGCTCAGGCTTTCATTTTTTAACTCGTATGTTGTTAATCCTTGTATCAGGAGAAGAGCAATGAGAGACACAAACTGCTTTTGTTGCTGTCTTATTGCAAGGGCAAGGACTCACCCACTGCTGCCTTAGCTGCATCAGCTTCAGAGGCACTGCCAGGTGACTGTGCAGTAACAAGTAACTTCGCATCAGCTTATCCATGGCAACTGATGAGCCGTATCTGTTTGCTAAGCAAATAGCAGCTTTAATGCCATTGCACTTAGTTTTCACTGATAGCTAAATAAACTGTCTTTGTGCAGATGTGAATAGTTTCTGTCTGGTCTAACCCAGTTTAGCTGATGAACACAAAGGCAGCAGCCCCGTGGCAAGGAGTGGGACTTGTCATTGGGATAGATCAGCTTAAGCTGCATGGAAGGACGCTCTTAGGGGTGCACATAGACTGTTCCCGCAGATGAGTGGATCTGAGGTGCTTAGTTACTCTCCAGAGAGCTGCTGCTGTATCTGAGCCCTGATATTTTCCCAGCACAGCCTGATGCTGCAGAGGATGAATGCTTACCTTTGCAGAAAGTGAGAAACAATAGCGTCGAGAACAGTGTGAGCAGCCCGTCTTATACGAGCCATCACCTCTGTGCCTAATCGTGAACACTTGGCAATATTAAAGTGAGACGCTGCCCTGCAAAATGAGAGTAAAACGTAATGAGGACATTCTGTGGCAAGCGTCCCTGCAGGCCGCTTCTGCAAATGGCTCAGTCTGCAAGTGGATGCCTAAGGAGGCAAAAGGGCAGTAAGCGGAGGTGGGCATAGATTGCAGAGGGACTGAGAAGGGCATGGGTAAGGAAAGGAGCAGGATGTCTCTGTGGAGGCTTATGAAAAAAATCTTGGAGCAAGCCTTTGGGGTTGGTTTGGGACCAGCCCATCCCCAGGCAAACTGTGTCACGCGGTTCCCTGTGCCAGAGGACTGCAACCTTTGCAATGCGAACGGCATCCTTCTCACCACGCAGGAGCGGGGACACTGCCAGCACCCTGCATACAGTGCTGCTCTGGGAAACTCTGCAGCACTGCCAAAACATCGCCACCTCAGGGCATCTCAGAGAAAAAGGGAAACATCATTGCCTCCATTTTACAGGAGGAGAAACTGAGACAGAGGACACAGGAGTGGCATCAAAATTCAGGGCAGATCCACCAGGCTTTCTAACTCACAGACAGTTTTCATGGGAACACACCATCCCCCACATGCTGCTCATGTTTTCTCCACAGGGAACGGGGATCTTACACTTCAGCGCTGGAGAGACATCTTTCTCAGAAGTAGCGTGTTTGTTATCTCTATGAATTGGTAGAGACTGAAGATATTCTGAGCTGAAGAAAGCACTTCTGTTCCTTTGTGTGACCCTCTCCTCCTCTCCCCGCCGGCTGGTCTCTCTCTCTCACACACACACATTTTTGCTCAGGCGCTCCTATCTCTTGAATGCTGCACAGTACAGAAATTCTTCCTCTGCTTGAATAGTGTCCTACACTTGACTAAGCTCTTTCAAACGCTGACAGCCTCTCATTAGAACAACTCCGCCTAGAGCCTCCCTTTTCACCACATGTCACATTTCATGCTAGGTCCTCTTGCCGTTACATGATCTAGACTATTATTTTCACATTCGGAAGCGTTGGTATTGTAGCTGGGTTGGGCTTGCAACACACTTAGGAACATCACCTGCAAATAGTGCCACAGCCTGGGCAACTCATTTATCTGGCATCCCAATGAGTGCAGTTCAGGTCTGCAGGAGCCGCGTCAACTGCCTGATGTTGCCAAAAGTCCTGTTATCGCGGTGCAGCTCTTGGAGCAGCATCACCCCTCTGCCCGGGGTTGCATAGCCGCCTCCTGCTTCTGCCCTTGCTGCATGGGCAAGGCGTCAGGAGCCTGGTAGGAGGAGGCATCATGTCATTTCTTAATCATGCAGCGCATGGTCTGTCTGACCCCCAGGGAGGGACGCTGCGGTGAGCTCTGTAAAAGGCTCAGCGGGGGGCCATGTATGCATGGGGCTGCACATCTGGCACACAGGTGTCCATGTTTGCTTGTGTCTAACCTCTACCCGATAGCTTGATTTTGGAGGGGAGAAATGGGAGGTAGGGACCACTCGGAGCTCAAGAGACAAAGATAATGGTTCATTAATTCCCCTCCCAAAGCAGTCGCTGGGAATGTATTTGCTCAT
This sequence comes from Fratercula arctica, assembly GCA_947846985.1. Lineage (NCBI taxonomy): Eukaryota > Metazoa > Chordata > Aves > Charadriiformes > Alcidae > Fratercula > Fratercula arctica. The sequence goes on along the minus strand of CANTUZ010000001.1, from coordinate 29,473,910 downwards.
TATCTCCCCATTCAGCTACAGCCTCTTAGGTCTCGAATTGGAGGGGCAGATGCATAGTCTGGGAAGGCTTCCAGATCCATGTTTAACAAAGTGAGACTCTCAACAATTGACTACACAACTGGCAGGGCTCCGCAGCCACTCTTGGTGCCGCTAGCAACACAAGACTGTTTTCCCCGAAACGTGTGGGGTTTTCACAGAAATGCTGCTGAGTTCAGGACACGCACGCTCTCTGCCTGCATTTGTCTGGGTTGTGCTGCCCCGTTCTGGTCCGAAGACAAATTGCTTAAGAAAATGGTATGTGCCGCAGGGCCACACAGCTCTGCAGAGAGGACGCTGCTATCTGTGCTGTTCCACATGTGGGGCTTGTGATATTTTTAAATCGGTGATATTGCCTCACAGGCTGGTCAGAGAAACCCCTGGACCCATTCCTAGGAAAAGTAGCAAAAAAGGACTGGTGGTGTCCAAAAACAGAACAGGGTGAGGGAAGTGTTTCCAGGCATGGCTCAGAAGGACATCTGCTCCGCAAAGCTGGTGTCAGGCCATCAGGCAGGATGCTCCCAAGCTCTGCACTGCCAGGGCAGCGCGTGGTGGGGCGCTGGTAAAGTCCTGCTTTGGGAGGCAGTAGTGAAGGAGTCCTAATGTGCCAGGAAATGGGTGAAGAGCTCATGTCTGGGATCACAAAAGAGGAAGAGGAGAGCAAGTAGCTGTATATCTTGCACGTTCCTTGAAATCTGTGGGCACCAAAATCAGATCAGTGGGTGCAGGTTTTATGTCTCCTGCCCAGCAGGACAGTCAGCTAATATAAATCTGCTATTTCACTGAGTTACTCCTGCCAGGGTCTCCCCACAGAAATAAATGAATTTGAAATCACTGTTAACATTATGGCTGTACGTCATGGTCTCTCTTCTATTGGACCTCTGAGCCGTGACATCTTCCGTAGCCATGTCCCTGCACTGCAACTGTGCTCCCCTCCCTCTGCTACTCCCTTCTTCTCCATCCCCAGTTATGTGCCTGGCCTCAGGGCACGCAGCAGGTGACTTGTCCTTTGGCATGTGGGACAGATCTGGAGGCAGGATTGGACGTGACACCAATTCACCTCCAGGCTCCTCAGACTTCATTTTGCTGCCATGATTTTTCCAAGCACTTGGAAATTTCAAATCAGCTCATGCTGTCCCTGTTCACTTTGAAGACAGGGGAAAGTTTCTTTCTTTTCAGGTAAGAAGAGTCCTCATGGGATTTTCAGAAGTGATTTACGAGTATAAATCTCAACCTACCCACTCTTCTTCGGTAGTATGATAATACAGCTGTAGCACAACCTACTCAGTAGAGTGTGTGACAAGCTCTCTGATAATAAATACAGTAATAAATGAAGTGTTGTGTACATTGCCATCACTCCCAAATGCTGTTTGTTCTATAGCCTGTCAGGTTCCTGATAAAAAAGGATTTTTATTTTGTTTTAAAGTGAGATAGTACCAGCTTCCAAACAAATTCTGCAGTTACCCCAGGATTTATCTTCATGAGCAAGCTGAGGAGCAAAACTCCAGGTGGAATCTCGCAGTACTCCCTTGTGGTGCCCAGTGGGAACTCTGCTCCGAAGGGGGCTGACTCTCAGCAGTCTGGATGTGAGCAAATTCGGGTCAGTTGGCCCCAGCCCTGGGACTGATCATGCCCTGAGGCAGATGCAGATGGTAGTACAAGCAGGTGCTTAGCAAGGAGTGTCATGGTGTGCTGTACAGCAGCATGGACACCAGCAGTGTAATAGGCTGGGGTGCAGATGGGTAGCGGATATTTTCATCCGCGTTTTATTCCTTCACAGTATCTGCAGGCATCCTCTGAAGTATTGATAGGGACTTGGAGAAAAGAAAGGACGCAGGGTGTGCGGGTGCTACGGTGGCAAAGCAAATCTCAATGGATCTCTCTGGGGAACCAGCTCCAGCAAGATCAGACGTTTTACAGACCAGGGATGAGTCTGCCCGTGGGTTTGGTAATCGTGGATACTGCGTGTTCTCCTGGGCTTTCGAGTGACAGGAAAATGTCACTATATCAGATGGGGTACGCAGAAAAGACTTGAATGAGCTAACTTTGAAGGAAAAGAATTAAATCTGTTCAGCTTGGCTAGCCAACGGCCAAATGAGAGAAAATAACAGCAAGGTCTGAGTACTCAAAAAAGGACCTGAGAGTGGTCCAAAGAGCTATGAAGGTAGAGACCCGAGATGAACTTGAGCAGAAACAAAGATCGCTCTGTCAATGAGGTTAAGTGCCATAGCAAGGAGATTTATTGATGGAATAGTATCTTGGGAGAAATGTCAGGAATCCCACCCTTAGGGTGATTTAATCCCTTGACCAATCTAGATACTCATCAGCTGGAAGATGCAGTGTAAGGAACAGCCATTCCCATGGAGGTCTCCAGTCCCTGTGCAAAGCCACCGTAGGAGGCAGGGGAAGTGTGATAAAACTGACTTGCAGACCAGATCCAAGCTCAGGGCCACCAGGTGTTTGCTGCAGGCCATCACTGTTTGCTTAGGCAAGGTTGTGTTACTGTGAAATAGTACTTTGGTGCCCAGATAAGTTATGCCAGCATCACACCACCTAAAATTTAAGTTCCAGGTTCCAGCACTGACACCAGCAATGCAGCAATGCTGCTCATCAGAAATGGTGTAGAGTGAGGAGGTGCCAGTAATCTGGGAATATTCAAGATGGGGAGGACATAGATGCAGATGCAGATGTAAATGTAGATGTAGATGTAGGTGCTTTGGGGGTTAGGCAATATTGCAGAGCCACTTGTCTGAATTTCGTGCCATGTCTCTAGCTACTGAACTACACTTATGCCATGGTCTAGGTTCTGGATTTGGCCCCTTGTGATTAATTCCCAGATGTACTTTTAGAACAAGATTTAGGCATTACATAAATATTACATAAAGATCCACCAGTTTGCTTGGCAATAGACCAAGGGTAGTGGATTAGCTTTCTTTTTTTTTTTTTTTTTTGATCATTTAGTTAAAGACTGCCCTAATGTTCTGAACTTAAATTTCTGTACCAAGAATGAAAAGAATTTAAATTATGCTGCACAGGTGGGTTGCCTCTTCAGAGTCATTTAAATATCAGGAGACCATAGGTACAAATGTGGGGCTGTGCTGAAATGCTCTTGGAAAAACATACACAGGATGATGAGAAAAAGTGAAGTTAAGTGTCACTGCACTTCAGGAGGGTTTGCATTTTAATGAACAGAAAATCAATTTTGGATGCACTAGCTGATCCATTGCTAAAGCTGAGCTGATTTTGAACGTAAATGTAATGAAAACCTAAAGATAATGAGTTTCCTGGAATGGTGTTTCTGAGTTGCCTTACTCATGGGTAACTTTGTGGGTATGCAAGAGGGTGCTCCTGGTGTAAGAAAGCATAGATGAGATCAGAACTAATCCCTTTCTTTCAAAAAAATTTCAGAAAGATCATTTATTTTCTCTGTCATAATTAAAGTCCCAGTGGCGATTTAATACCAACGGGGAACACTGACATTTTGCTTGTAACAGGTAGGAACAAAAATCATAGAAACTACCACTTTTGCCTTTTTTTAATTGTGATATTCACCAAGGGGCCAAACCCCACCTGCACGTCCTTTCTGTAGGGTGCGAGAAGCCCACGTCAGCCCTGTCCCACTCCCAGGGGCTCGGCTGGTCATGCTCCTCACCCCTCAGTGTTCATCACTCTCCGGCCTTCGTTTCCCCTGGGGCAATGATGAGCATCAAAAAGCGTGCCAGAAAACGTCCTCTCCTGCCCTGTCTGTGCCGGGTTCCTGCGGGTGGGCCTGGTTTGAACCCAGGCCAGGGCTATGTGTCGCCCCGGCTTGGTTTTCTCTGAAGGGTTGTAAGGCAGCAAGGAGTTAAGGGGCTTAATCATTAATAAAAGCTCGTTGTGAACTTTGAGAGCCTTTCAAGTGAAGCCAAAACCTGGAATATAAAAGACCCCAAGGTAACAGCCCTAGACTGGCAAATGCAGCAATTAGTGTGGGTGAAGTATCAATTATGGTGAGTGGTCAAGGGGTTTTCTTCTTCTCATATTTGAGTGGAATTAGAAATTGCTCCTGCCTAGAAGTGAAAGCAAAAGGCACTTGCAACTTGGAGTGAGGAGATGCAGTCAGCGGGAGTCAGCTGCTTTCAAACCCTTGGATTTTAAGCTGCTGCCAAGGATACTGCTTCCCTGGTCTTACAAAAAGCCACCCCTGAAGCATGTTTCTCCTGTGCCTCTCTGCTCAGCTTGCAGGGCCCCCAGCCCAGGTCAGCTTTCTGCTGGGTTGCTCCTTGGGGAGCAAGAACCAGGCTGGTCACCCGGCCCAGGAGCTGTCGACTCCTTACACCCCTCCGTGTCCTCCACCCTGGGTGGGACAGACCAGCTGCTTTAAAGCCTGAGCAAGCCCAGGCTGTGACATGAAGCCCTCCATTCAGATAACTCACGCTTCCTACCCACAACACGTGGCCACGTAGGAGAGCTACCCGTGCCTGCAGTGGCCATCATGCCAGGGGCTGGGCAAGTGGAGGGAAGAAGACCCTGCTCCAGATGTCTCTGAGTGAAAGGAGGGGGGCTGTCCTGACCATACCCTGTCACCGACCTCATGTCCCTGTGTCAGCACACAAGCTGGCAGCAGTTTTGCTTTGCAGGAATTGCTGCTGGGGGAGTTTGTTCCCAGGCTGGCTGTGCTGCTCTTTCCCAGGTGGTTTCCCCTGCAGATACTTCTGCGGAACTACATGTAAGGTACCACTTGAAACAAGTGACAGACACGTTATATTGCTTAGGTGGTCTGCTGCAGCCCATATTTAGGTATTTGGTGGTGTTTGTATTTGTTTGAGATTTTACACTGGTCTGCTACAATCCAAATACTGCAACAAGCAGGTGCTGTCGGGATAGAGTTACTATTGTGCGCTCCATCCAAAATTGCCTAGGAAAAGAAATATCTCAGAAAGGAGGGAAGAAAAGGAAACTTCAGTGGAAGGTTCAGGTGGGACTTGGTATTGTCTTAATTCCTTTATATACCCGCTCTAGTGGCAGGGCTGCTTAAATACAGAAGGCGATTACTACCAGAACTGCCTTACCATTGCTGGCAATTTTCGATATGCACCGGTGGCAGGCTTTCTCCAGGCCGGCAGTCATTGTGAAGAGCCTTTTGGGGTGTCTGTGGAGATACAGAAGTGAACATGGTTATGAAACGTGTCTTTAACTTACTAAATATCTTGACTCAGGGTCACTTGCACGCTTCGTCAGGCTTTCACTAGCCTCAAAAAACTCAGATTATCCACAAATCCAGGCAGCAGCCATCAGAGTGGGCATACTCAGAGCCAGGTATGCCCTCCAGCAGCTTTGGGCTTGCCTGCTGGTGATGCTGGAGCTTTGGGGCCACAGCAAGGCTGAGGGAGAAGTACTAACGCCATCTTCCTGAAAACTGTAAAAGGTTCTGTTTTGGCTTTGATTGGGGTTAGGGCAGGAGAAAGTTCATTTAACTCTTATGAGAAAACGCAGTGAAACGGGTAAGGTTCACTACACAAACTTTTGCAAAAATTATTTAGTGAGCGAAAATGAATTAAAGAGAAGGGGAGGATGAAACTAGTTTTAAGATCAAGGAGGATTCTGAAGAGGAATATAGGATAAAAACTGCAAACCACAGGGAGCCCAGGACAAGATGCCTTTGATAAAAAAGTAGCTGGATGAGAAAGTAGCTCTTTGTACAGAAGAATTTTTACGAGGTGGGGTGAGGGATGAGCAAGCAGCTAGGCATCCAAGGCCTGGGCGTCAGACAGCACCAGACAGTTGAGTAGCATCCAGCGTCAATGGGAGTGTGGAAAGCTCACACACACACACACACACACACACACACACACACACTCTCCAAGCCTCGGCCCCTGGCCAGGGTCACCACAGGACTACCACTAACACCAACGGTGTGTGGAGGAGGCCGGGATGGGGGAAGCTGCATTTCCGCACACACCTCAAATTAGCCTCCTTAAGTTTCTTAATGATTAAAGAGCAGTATTTCAAGCTGAGCCTCATTCTATTCTAAGCTGACACGAAACCCACCCTGGTGAGATTTCTCACCATGCAATGCTGAGACCAACCTGACCACAGGGCTCCAAACGTGTGTTGAAGATAGACAGACTTGTACCACCCAACCGATACGTGGCCATACCCACCTCCATAGCTTGTCCAAGCCCTACCAGACATGGCTGAGCAGAGCTGGATGCCTCCTGGGAGCCTGCGTTCTCCTGCAAACCCAGAGACCCATAAGCTACAGCAGCACAGGGCCTTCTGCTGCCATGGGGAAAGGGACAGGGTTTGCTCCTTGCACGTTGGTGTTGCAGTTTCTATTTCCTGGCAGTGACGGCACTGATAGAGGCAGGTCTGGCTCTACCTGTTGGTGAGCAGCCAAGCAAGTAGCAGGGACTGAGGCTTTCATGGACATCCCACCGGGTCAGTAACCCATGCTGAGACACTTGCGTGTAGCACCCACCCACCAACATACATATCCAGGTTTCTAGTGTGCATCATCACATCAGGCATCTCATGGGTTTTAGCTCTCCTTCTCCAGCCCTCATCTTCATACTGTGTCACAAGCCTCATTTGATGGGTGTTGCTGCTGTAATAAACCTTGCAAATCCCAGTGGACATCCCCACCGGTACTGAACAATGGACTGGAATGGAGATTACATACGAGTGCCTGACCTCTGGGGAGTGCATACTTCCCATTCCGGCCACCAAACCTTCTTCAGGAGAACAAATACTGTGCCTTTGGGCTGCAACTATTGACAAATGTTTTAAGGAAGGAAATGAGCACTGTTGCATGCTCAGGGAAAACAGGAAAGAGGAAGGGAAACTGGTAGTTTCCACAACCAAACAGCACATTAGTTTTAAACTTAAAAGCTTTTTGGTGCAGATTTGTTCCTAGAAAGTGCAGAAACAGGCATTCACTTTGAGTACGCCGTTGGCTGATGACAAATATATTCTAGATTACGCAGAGATCAGTAATATTAGCCTTTATATAAATATTCATGACTAGAATTACTTTTATAGCAGTAATTCCTGCAGAAACCATGTTAACAAAACCAATGACATATTAAAAATTGGTTGAATACCAAATTATCTTGAGCAGAATTGCATGTAGCTGGGAATGTTGTATTTCCATAAGCAGGGGGTAAAACATATGTTTTGTCTAAATTTACTGCTATTTTACACTAAAGGAAAAAAGACAAACTGAAGGAGGACTCAGTATCTGGGAATGTGTCACCATCTAGTGATGGAGCCCAGAAATGACTGTGAATCAGAGCTCTGTGTGTGGCGTTTTAACAGGTGAGAAAAAGAAAGCAAATTCATGACAACTGCACACAAAACGTGTTCACACAAGGACGCAACACACATAACCACCAGGCGACGGGTTCAGTCCTTCTGCAGACATTGGCCTTGACTCCTACAGGACTGAGAAATCCCTCAGAGAAGTCATTATGTTTGCTGGATAAATAGGTGTTGCCCCTTTCCCCCAGCCCTTCGGTGATTCTGCAGAAGCTGCTGTGGGTGTTAAAGATGAATATTTCCCTGTGTGCCGATGCACAAGGGCAGCAGCCAGGCTGCTGGGGAACGGTTTTGTTCCCCAGCTGAAACGGGGAAACGATCGCTGAAACTCGCAGGAACCTGCAAGTGGTGCAGCATGAAGGCTGGTGGCATGTGAAGGCAGAGCGGATGTCCTGCCGCACAGTGCCCGCTCCCAGTTTGCCGGTGAGCTGGGAAAATCATGTGCAAAACGGAAAACTCAGCCACAATTAGGAAAAAAAAAAAAAGTTAAAGACCAAAGCCAACTTCTAGACCTCCTGCCATTAGTCCTTCCCCGGGGACACTTCCCCTGGGCGAAGGGACCTGCTCTTGTGTTACAAGGGCCAGCCAGGGGGGACAAGTTTCCGAGCCCCTCGCAGGAGGCTGGGGCCTCTCCACACAGCCGCTTTTCAGGGTGGCAGGTGGCAACGCAGCCACAGCATCCCTGTGCCTCCCCCAGCCTGTCCAGCACTTCCCCGTTCAGTGGCCTCTCCGCCGGTGGCTGGTGGCCAGGTTTGCCCCAGAGTGCTGGCTGCTGCCCGCCTGGCGCTCACGCTGTGTCCCACATTGCTGCCTTCTGTTGTAACTCAGTTCCTAGTCCCTGACAAGCAGCGGTGATAAGTCTCCATAGCGCAGACCCTCTATCCCACTTTCTTTGTTATTTCAGCCACTTTTAGCTTTGAACTATTCTTCTGGTCATTATTCTCACCCTAAATGTTTAGGTAACATGAGTCAAAAGAAGAGGAGCAGTGACCGACTGCTGCATCCCTGACCCATGGCAAAGCCGAAAGGCATCTTCACCCTGGCCCCACCATACCTCAGCCCAAACAAGAGCCACCTCCACGCTTGTCCTACAATGTTCAGTCTTCTCAAACTGAGCTCTGCCCTCTCCCAGCTTCAGGTGCCCCACTCTGCGCTGGTGAACGGAGCAGGCAGAGTCGCTGGGGCTTCCTAAGACCCTGGTTCCCACTCAAAGGCTGCTGACTGCCAGGGGTCCTGCTGGGACACGGTAGGTGCACATGGGCTAACAAGTCCCTCCGGACCAGCCTAAAGACTGCTAGAGGGCATGATTTCTTTTTATTTTTCTAAAATATTCAGAACAAAGTTCTCTTCCAGACCTGATTTCTTCCTAACAAGCCACAAAGCCCCACCACACTGGCTTTTATCTCGGCACATCGTCCACTTCCCAGCAAATCCCTCTTACCTGAGAGTGCTGTGGGTGCCGAATCCGTTTACCAGCGTGCGTGGGAGACCGGGCAGGGGAACCGCAAAATCCAGCCTCCAGTGAAAGCCAGCTGGGATGGTCCCCTTCGGTGGCACCCCAGAGCCGCGCTTGGCTCGCCGGGACCCTGCCCGTGGGTGGTGAGGCAGGGGAGGGGGGCTCAGTTGCTTTTATTCCTTCTGGCCACCCGCTCGCACACCTCCCGGCAGCGGCACCGTGGGAGCTGTGGGATGCGGGAGCGCTTGCCGGTAGAGCCCATCCTCATTAGTTTCCCCACTCCCACGGCTGGCTGGAGCCACAGCCCACCCTGCGCCGTTTTTGAGGGTGTCAGCAGGGGGAAGCAAAGGACCCCACACATCTGTGACTGTTCCGGAGGGGGGAGGGGGGGGGAATAAAAAAAAAAAGACATTTCCCTCGCAAAGTCTTTTATTAGAAAAAAATATTAATTCATTTATTCAGAAATCAGTAGTGAATGGTAAGTACTTGGTTCGTTCTTTGTGCGATTTCACCCCTTTCCTATCAATGCAGTGGACAGAGCTCTTTGCAAACTGCCACATATATATAACCTTAACCATTGGCTAGTATATATGTCTTCTGTCGCCCTGGCAAAGGTCTGTTTGTTAGGTGGTTACTTCCTAGGTCACCTTCCCATCAGCAGGTGCCAATTTGGTATATCTCAAGGTCTAATTATAGGTGTGGCATCATTTTCTGGAAAGCCCTTGTTTTCTGTAAGAGAAAGTGGGTTTGAGGGAGAGCACTTCTGCGGGAGGAGTGACAGCATTAATAGCAATTGTTATTTCAAATCCTTTCTGAAAGGTCCCGGAAAGAAAGAAAAGGTTACCTGCTGCGTTAGTCACCGGCAGGGAGCGGACAAAGTGCCTGCTCCGCCTCAGGAGGAACAATTCTGCCTTCAGCTGTCAGGTTTGCACAGTTCATCGCCAGTATCATTCCCAGTGCTAAAGGTCTTGCATTAAGAAAAGGGCACCCACACTGGGGTCAGCCAAGGGAAGGAAAAGGATGGTGTTTGATGGCAACTTTGATTGCTGCTGGGTCAGCAAAATATACGTGCATGTGCACAAACACAAGCGGGTGCTGATTTTTGTGCTCTCCATGCTTTTCCCTGCTGCATGGCCATGTGTGCTGGGAAAAGCGCTGAGCACACACTTATCCGACCACCTGTTTTCCATGTTCTAGCAGACTGACAGAGGTGTCATACCGAGCTATTCCCAGCTGCCTCATCCCCTGGATGCTCCTCTTCTGAGCGCAGGTAACACCGGGCAGCAGGGAAGCTTGTACGATGCAAGCTCAGTCTAAACTAAGGTTTTAACATGTTGGAGCGGGTCCAGCGGAGGGCCATGAAGATGATCAGAGGGCTGGAGCACCTCTGCTGTGAGGACAGGCTGGGAGAGTTGGGGTTGTTCAGCCTGGAGAGGAAAAGGCCCTGGGGAGACCTTATTGCAGCTTTCCAGTATCTGAAAGGGGGCCTACAAGAAAGCTGGAGAGGGACTTTTTTACCAGGGCATATAGATATAGGACAAGGGGTAACGGCTTCAAACTGAAAGAGAGGAGATTTAGATTGGATATCAGGAAGAAATTCTTTACAGTGAGGGTGGTGAGGCACTGGAACAGGTTGCCCAGAGAAGCTGTGGATGCCCCATCCCTGGAAGTGTTCAAGGCCAGGCTGGATGGGGCTTTGAGCAGCCTGGTCTAGTGGGAGGTGTCCCTGCCCACGTCAGGGGGGTTGGAATGAGATGATCTTTAAAGGCCCTTCCAACCCAAACCATTCTGTGATTCTATGATTCTATAAAATGTAATGCAATTGAAGCCTTTGCTCTTCTGGTTTGGCTCTTTAGGTCACATCTTTCACACACAATGTGAAGCCTCAGAGGGGGCTGTGTGGCTCAAGGAAACCCGCTGCAGGGCATGGCACTGTGGGAAGACCACCACATATTATTAGATCTTTTTGATAAAGTGGTGAGAAGTATCAGTGCTGAGAGTGATGGATCAAAAAAGAAGTCCAGCCTCCCACACCGATGACTTGGCACTTACATGTGGTAGCAGCAATTCCTAGGGAAGGAGTTAGACACAGAACATGGCGTGGCAGCAAACGCAGGATGGGGTAAAATCTCAGCTAGAGCTGATTTATTTTTAGCTATTTTAGGTATTTTAGCTATAAAGCAAAACAGTTTCAGAGAGAAAAAGAGGAATTTTGCTAATGTGTCTTCAGGTCCAAGGCTGGAAGCCTGGAAAGTTTTGGTTGAGGAAGTTCAGCAGTGAAGCAAAGGGTGAGACTAAGGCTTTTATTCATTGTGCTTAAGCTGGGGTTTATTTGAGCACTTAAACAGAGAAGCCAGCTCCTCCGTACAGTCAACAAAGACACTTCTCTCCAACGAAGACACCAGCTCTCCACTGGTGCTGGAAGAGACATAGAAGGAAGAGACTGAGACACGCCAGCCAAGTGGCCAAACTAGACAGCTTGTCTTTATGTGTTCCTAGTTCTTCTTTGCTACAATCTAATAAAGCTCCTTCTTCCAGTGGAGAAAGCTGCTTTTCTGGCAGTTGTTCCCAGGCCAGTACCTGGCACGGGGCATCTACAAGGATTTCAGTTATTTCCAATGTCACTGCCTTCTTTGGGGTGCTTTTTCTTGCCCTCTGCAAAGCTTTGAAGCAAGTTTTGGGTTGCCTGTGACTGCTGAGGTCATGCCACAGTGGTCACACATTCCAGCCTACGGCTTTCCAGCTTGTGTGCTGATCTCCTTGTGCTGCTGGAGTCACTGGGCTGAGCTGAGCCAAGGGACTCAGTGACACTGCCACCAAAAGCACAAGCCAGAGAGGAGGGACTTTTACATCCCCCCATAACAGGCACTTGGGATTCCTTCACCAGGTGCCGTTTTGCGAAGAAGTTACACCTCAACATGGATTTTCCTGGCTACCTAATGATTAGCGTGGAGAGGGAAAGGGCCCTGGAAAGATGCTGTCTTTTCTTTTCAGTTTGTGTTTATTTTCAGTTTATTTTCACCCTCTATATAAGGTGAGTACTTTTGCTACAGGGCTTTCTCCTAACTTGATGACTCAGAAGCCAAAATCAACATAAAAATAGTCCCCCATCTCCTACGTTATTTGATTCTTTTCAAATTGGAAGAGTCTGGCTGTTTTCTTAAATGCTGCGTGTAATCAGGAATGTTACATTTTCTTGTATAAATTATCCTTGTATACTGAAATATAAACAGCCCATGGGAAAGAAATTCAGTGTACATTTCATTTCTTCCATTGTTCAAGGCAAAAAAAAAGTGTATTTATCTGATGAGAAATATTCTGCTTACGCAGAGGAAACCAATCATCAATACCAACTTACCAGCATTTTCATGACTGCCTGTAGGGACCCCAGAAATTATAGCATTTAGTCATCACAGATCATGGCAAAAAAATAACACGGCCCAAGAGTCCCTGTGGCAAGTGCAGCCGGTGTTGACAGTGATACTTTGGGGTACCATTAAACTGCTTGATTCTGGTGATTCTAAAGGAAATTTTTAGGCAGCCTTAGGAAGATATTGGAACTATAAGTGCTGTCTGTGCAGCAAGTTACCATGTGCCCAGTCCAAAGTCCCCTGGGCTGTGGGGGCCAGGAGGTGACCATCTCCATCTCCTGGGATGGTCTGGAAGCTGCAGAGCTCAGCGTGGGGCGGACGCTGTGAAACGCTTCAGCCTGCCGACATGCACAAGATCCGACCAGGCGCTTTCTTCTCATCCACATCACCGAGGAGATGTTTTTGTGTGGCTGTCACAATAAATTACAGAGCCGCGTGAAGGCTGTCACTGTCTATGTTTCAGTTCCTCGGCTTCTTCCTACAAGACTGCCTTGGGGAAGGGAGGTTTACGTGCCCGTCTCCGTGGCAGTTTACTTGGCCAATGCCCAAGAGGCAAGGCAGAAAAAATGAGAAAATATCAGACTGTCTGCTTCACGCTTCTCCTTACTTAGGACGATTTATCATAATGTAATCTAGGTCTGAGAAACAAAGAGACAAAGGACAAAATGTGCCGGACCACCTATGGGGAGAGTCTCTTTCTTGAAGTCCAGTAAGGGATAACTGCTCGTGCTGCAGCTTTCCCTCAGCTGGGTTACTTAGAGCATCTCTTTTTTCTACTTTGAATATGCAACATGCAAGCAGAGCAGGATGAGATTTGCCTTGTTTCTGTTGTAAAGGAGATTAAAAGACACAAAGGTACCAGCTGTGGCTGAGGACGTCTGCGAGCCTCCAGCCCTGGATGCTGGGGGATAATCTGGGAAAGTAACAGGAGATGTTCCCTGCGTCCATAGTCACTGTCCAAGACAGGTGTCCTCACCTCATTTCCTTGTGTCTCTGACTCTTCAATTACGCTATCAAATTTGATCAAATTCAGCGAGTTATTTAGAGGGAACAACCAGAGAAAAGGACCCAAGGCTACAAATGCACACAGCGTGTTTCCATAGGCAGCCAGGCTAAAACCAAACGCTGGTGTTTGAAAAGTTACTAACGAAATGACTTCCTTAGGAAACTTTGATGTTCTCCTATAGGGAAAAAAGCTCTTTCTTTCATTTTTATTGAAAGGCATTCGTCAGAGATTGTCTCCCACCGGTAATTCAGGAGGTGAACCTGTGCATTGCTCTGTGTAAAGAAATTTTTCCTTGAAATAATAAATACCTTGATTTAAAGACCCCGGTCCTCTGTTCCCCTGCTTACCCAACAATGTAACAATTGCCCAAATTAATGTGAGCAAAATTTACCCATAAGCCCAGAATGTTAACCGTGAAATTCCAGTGCTATTGAAACTTGCAATAAGAGAAAGAGGAATTACTAAAAGTATAAAAGCCAAGGCCCCCGTTGAGGTCCATGTATTCTTTGTTTATGCCACTGCAGAGTGTGGTAGACAAATGTGTAGAGTTTGCAAAATCCTTTGGGAATCCCTGAAAAATGAAGTGGGGAAGAAAAGATTAGCTCCTCACACAAGGGCATAATAAAACTACTCAACATTTCTGTCTTAATTGTGCTTCGTGCTAGAGTATAAGGGAAAGTTATCACGGATGAATAAAATGCTAAACTCTCCTGGCAGCAAAATGGCTCCCTTAATGTCATAGCAGGAATAAACCTCTCACTTCTACAGTACAGTTGACAAAAAAAGGCTAATAACTCGTGAAGGTTTTACATACAATGAAAAATAAGGTCAAAGCCTGTAAAGTTACTATGCATGAAATACAATAATCTAAATCAGCAGTGTAATTTGCACTTCTGCAGATCAGAGCGAATATTCCCATTGCATGCAGCCATAATAAAACGTACTCTTCCACTGACAACAGAAGAAAACATTGTACATTTTCATTTGTTGTATTTCATTTTCTCACTCATAAAGTATGCCTTTTGCCACCTGTCAGTGCATTTATCCTCCTCAGTTGGAGGATAGCAAACCATACTTGACATGATATCTGTTCAACGGAAGTGAAAATGCTAATCCTCCACAAGCAAGGACCAAAATCTCTATTTGTAGCCTTAACTCTTGAGAAACAGAACCATATGTTTAGGGTAGAGTAATTATGGTGAACGATAACGAGAAAAGTTGCTGAGGGGGTGTCAAAGCAGGAATACCGCAGAACAGTCAAGTGACTGCAAACGAGCGAGGATGGAGTTCAGTGCAGTACTGAGGTGTGTGGAGTTAGGAGTCTCTGGTGGAGCTGTCTACCTATGAACTTCCATTAGGGGCTGGGGAGAGTCATGGCTTGATTTAGTTCCATAAACGCAGGCATTTAGTCCCACCTGGGGATCCTCTAAGTGTCCTGCCTGGCCTGCAGCCACCAGACCAGAAGGGTGTGGGTCTCCTGTAGGTCCTGTCTCATATCTGCCAGCCCTGGATAGATGTCCAAGGGCACCTCAGCCAGCTCTAGAAGCCTGTATTTACCTGAACAGCTCTTGCATTCGTTAGGTCTGTACTTTGATGTGGATACCTACATTGTGTGTAGACACCCATATCTCTGACAGCCTCATTTGGGTGTCTGCAATCTGGATCCCAATGCTAACCCTCTAGTCTGACCAGGCAGGAAAGGCAAGAGTTGGTTAATTTTGTGTTTCTTCTCTGGGGCCATGTCAGGGAGGGGGTGCTGGAGCCTCCCCTGCAACAAGAAATAACCTTTGCCTCGATGCATCTGTGTATTTAGGTGATGCATTCAAATCTCTGCTTTGGGAGATGAAATCTTGCCTTATGCAGCCCCTCCGAGTCCCATAAACTGGGACTCACCCCACCGGTTCCTGATCCCCATCACCCACCCACAGGGCTTGGTTCCAGGCTGCAGCCAAGAGGTCCAAGGTGGGAGCCTGAGCTCATGGGATGCTTGTGAGAAAGGTGCTTCAGTGGCAGCCAGCCCCACGGTCTCTCCCAGCCACATGTTTCCATGCACAGAGCATCGTCTCATGGCTGGAGAAGGAGGCATCTAGAGCAGCATAAGCCATTTGTAAAGAAAACACCTTCTTCGACCGCAACATTTCCTGCCAAGCCAGTTTCTTTTTGAGCAAGAGCCCAAGGGGATTCCCTGGGGACCTTGAGTTCTTCTTCCACAGAGAGGAGGTGATAGCATCTCTCCAGGTAGCTGATGTAGTATTGGCACAACATAACAAACCCAGTATTTTGGGGTCCCTCTGGGTCTGTTCAAGAACCCTCTGTATCCTGGGCATCAAGTGCCGAAAGATACAATAGTAGACCCAGTTGCAGTGGATGAAAGCTGGGTTAGGAGCCAACTCAGCTTGGAGCTATAGTAAATTTGGCCTCTGGCTGATACCTGAGCAAGCAGATTCACTCATGCAAATCATACATTTTTCGTGAAATGCTAGGCCTGTTGTTGCTTCTCCTGCTGAAAATGTCAGGGGTGTGCTGGCATTTAGGCCCAGTTTTAAATTTTACTGTCCCAAGGGGTTTGTGAGTGAGATGTGACATTATTTGTTTGGGCTGCGTGAGTACCTCAGGCCTCACCAGATGGCACTGTGCTCAAAGGTTGACTCTGGATGGCACAGGAGAGGACAAGGTGTCCAAGCAGGAGGTGTAGAGGTGTTCATAGCAAGTTCCCAGTGCCTGGATGATGAGCTACAGCTCCTGGTGCACAACCTTAGCATGCCCCAAATAAGACTCTACTCAAAAAATGGGGGAAGGTGTTCAAACCAACTCATGTTCCCTTGCACACGGGCTGGGCTCCAAGTGCCTCCAGCACAGCCCTTGGGGGAAGCACCAGGTCCTGTGCACTGAGCACACCAGATGGCAACTCCATTCACAAGATGTCTTGTGTTTTCATACTATTGTCATTGGGGCAGCACTTCCAGGAGTCGTCTTCAGCTGAAATGAGCAGTAAGACTCACACAGGTTGGCATGTGAGGACCAGTAGCTTCATGCTGTCAGAGCAGGGCTTGCCACAGAGCTTTGTTCACGGCCATGCCCCGTGGGGTTAATGGGTATGGAAAGGCCTGGACAGAGGTTTCTGCAATGGGGACAGTTCTTGCTTCTCTCTTGTAGGTGCCATTGGGAGATCACCTGTCCTGCACCGCAGTGACCAGCTCTCCGGCACGTGGCCAGCTGGCTACAACTGTGCTGTAGCTGCCTGGCCATGAAGCTGTATCTGGCGCAGCCATGGTTGTAGCCTAAGAGAATTAGGAAATGAGGGGAAGACTGAGGAGTCTGGGGTGGAACTGAGCAAATACAATGCTGAGGGGCCACAGTGATGCTGAAACACCAAACCACTTACCCATCCCTGCCCTGCCCCAGCCCCATGCATGGTTCCCCTCTGCAACACGTTTGCTCACAGGCTTCATTCACGTTCCCTCGTGGCACAAGCTGAAACCCTATTTCAAGAGTGGGAATCCTCAGGAAGAAGAAACCCATCATTTTAAAATTGAGCAGGATCCTTCATTTGTATGGACAAATAAAGAGTTGGAAGAAGGAAAGGGAGAAGGAGCAGAAGAGATGGGGACATGAAGCAGAGGTGCTGGATATGTTGCTGTTTACACTGTGCTGTTCTGCTCTGTATCTGCTTTTGGTTTGGTTTTTTGTTTTGGTTTCAGATTAAGTAGAAGACTGAAATAACTAAGGCACTCGTATGTCTTGGTCTCTTCTTATTCACAGGTGGAAAAGAGAAGAGCAGCGAAGAAGAAGATATTTGACTGCAAGAAGCACAGTCAAAGCTACTTTTAAGGGATATCAGATCTGATATAGGCTTCGAGGTAAGGTCCCCAACAGGAACCCAGCACAGAAATATGATTTCAATGTGCTTTTGCTCTGAGGTAGAATAGAACCAGATTATTCAGTTATTTCTCCTAGCCCTGAAAAAGAGTGTGCGTATGAAGCCTGAAGTGCTGATTTGCAGTAAACTCCATGCCATTTCTTTGAACTACAATTGGGGTAACAGGATCTTCAGATCTATAAGACCAGAACTTAGCACACAGTGAGAATTACCTAAGAATAATTTAGGACTAGAGTTTCCATCACCTGTAGCCAGATTAGCTAAGAAAGCATGTCACAGGATGTACTTAATATCTCTGGGGGATAGGAAAGGTGCACCGAAGGCAGCGTGTGACACGTTTGTTGGCAGTACTTAGCTCTCTGTATTAGGGAGATGTGAGCAGTATTTGAAATAGAGGGTCTCTGTGCTTTTTTGAGTCTGTTCAGCTCAAACCCTGCCTGTAACAGGTACCTGCCTGACTTTGACCCAAAACTTAGAAAAATTATGCGTTTTTTTTTTTTTTTAAACTTACCATTCTGCGTGTTCACCTTTGAGGTGTTAGAGTGGAGCAACCGCTTTCAAAGATGTTCACACTGGCAGTCCCTTCTGGTGGGTCACTGTCTGCAGCCTGAGGTCATCTTTAGTGTTCACTTCCCTCAGTTCAGTGATTACCTCAGGTTACTTACAGCCTAAGGTTTAATATTTTACTTCCAGAAAAGTTCACCCATGCTTTACCTGACCTTTTGGTCATTGATTTCGATTGATTGCTCATGTTATTCTTCCATGTGAGCAAGCCATGCCATGAAGAGCCCAAGATAGAGGTCACAGCAGTCCTGTGCTGAGGAGGACCAGACAGCTCTCCCCACTTAGCATCTCTTCTTCCACATGTATTTAGCACTTGCTGGTGGAAGAGAGCATGATGCTAACCTTTGAAAACACTCATCACTTTTGCAGACTATATTTGAAACAAATCAAGGGCTCTACGCTGGTGGGGAAGAATGCAAAGAGCCTTTTCCCTTTGCTTCACTACACAGCGGTTCAGGCTCCCAGTTTTCCATCGTCAATGTGTCAAATCCAGTATTCGAGAACATCAGATCCACATGAATTGTAATACAGAATCGCTTAGGTTGGAAGGGACCTTTCAGATCATCTATTCCAAAATGTACTGAGCTTTTCCTTAATGCACGTAAGGCTTTGCTGGTTGGTCTTCCATGGGAACATATTGATCCTTTAGTAGCTGTGAAGGCATTTCTTATGTGATCTTTGTTTCTGTGCTGTGAAACGGAGGTGATGATGTACCTTTTTGCCTTTATTGAATGTCTGTTTAAGTCTGTTTTGGCTAAATTCTCCTGGGTGATCACTGTCCTGGTTTGTGCAAGCAACATGCAGTCTGAGAGCTGGTGGGACCCCTGTGGGCTACTGTCATGAATAATAATAATAATAAAAACGCATGGTGAGTGTTTTGATAAACACTGCTGACTTGAGTTCATTCAATATTAGGAAAATAGCAATATTGATATTTGCTAAAAATTGTAACAGATTTTGCAAAAAATTCTAGCAACAGCAGAGAAGAAATTAAAAAAAAAAAGCCATTAGAAAAGACAGAGGTGTGTAGAATCTGGTTTTTTAGATGAATCTACAGGGTTCAGATAGCTTAGCCTACTAAGGCAAAAGCTAAGGGCGTATACTTAATGTCTGTAAATATACCAGGGATAAAGGATTGCTTATATAAAATAAAAATAAAAAAGGATTTAGAAGAAATGAGTGTAAATGGGCCATGAAATAGAAGCTGATTTCTAGCCATCAGAGCAGCAAGAGTCAGAAACCGCTTCTCACTGCCTATAGGAAATGTCTTTTTCTAGGCCGAGACGACCAGCAGATGCACAAGATGTTCATCTGGTCTGAAACTTCAGACCATCTACAGTTGCTCTGAGTTTAAACTCTTAAAATTAACCAACTGAAGGTCTTATTTTGGGGATTTTGTTTGTTGGGGTGTTTTTTTTTTTATTTTTGCTGGCACGGATGTGTTTGGGATAGGTTTGTTAAGATGATTTCTCATTATTTCTGCAGATGCATGGCCACACAGTGTGCGCAGGGCTGTGTGCAGTGGTCAGAAGACTGCCATGGAAAGGCCTCTCTGCATCATATTACTGCTTCTGTGAGGTGATGATGTGATGGAGCATCTGTGAGAGGAGGACCCTGAACCTGAGAACCCCATGCGGCTTTTCTTTTGCTAAAGCTGAGTCTTACAAAATGGGGTTGTAACCACAACTTGGCTTGATTCACCACTGGAAGGTGCCCGAAGTTCCTTCCACAAAACATATGGCATATATGGCATATACAGCGCTTTGCTTAAAGTCAATTAAGGTATTTTGTGATTCTGTAACTCCTTCTATCTCATTTTCTCTCTAAAAATACCTACTTCCCAAGTCCAAAGATACCTGAGCACTTGCGACAACAGATGGTCCATCCTGTGCAGCGTAACATTTCCAGAAATACAGATACTCCCTTGAAGGATTTAGCTCCCCATGGGCAGAAATTCAAGGAGGTGAGGAAATCTGGCCAGACAGCTACAAACATGGGGCAGAAAGTGATTGCTGCTATTTTAGTGATGGCTGAAGGACCACTGAGGCAGAGCAGTCACCCCCTCACTATGAAGACCTTGCCCATTGGTACATGGTGGAAATGGCAGCGTAACCAAAGAGCAAAGCCTTTCCTTACTGCACAGAGCCCTCTCTAGGACAGCAGAAAATGAGTGAAGACACACACACGTGTGCATACATTAATTTAACTGTTGCCATCTAATGGGTGGCATCTAATGGTCTAGGTAGGGCATGGACTCAAGTCCCACCTCTACTGGACCCCTTGGCTGGAAATCAGGTCCATATTGCAGACAACAAAATGTTGCTGTTGAGATGTCCCAGCTCACATTAAGGCCAATGGAGAGCTGCCCAGTATATCCAGTGGGGTCTGTGGTGGGATTCAAGTCACCGTGAGGCAGCACATGCCCTTGGCCAGCTGAATTGCTCTCCGGACACTACTGGCACATAGATATCAGTACTTGGATACATACACAGAGTCTGGGACCTGAATCACACCCTGCATCTCATGACTTTGAATGTGTGTCATGCTAACGAACAGTAATGTGTCCTTTGTGGGCTGCTGTTAGTGAAGCATGTGTGATCCTCGGACCAGAGGCTTCCTCTCCCGACACATCACCTGCCCACCAGCAACACTGGGGCCATAATCTGAACTGGGACCTGGATGTGCTTCTGTGGGATGACCCAGGAGAGCAGGGAGGAGCCAGGACTGCGTGGTGCTTTGGGCAAAGTTGCTGGGTAGCTCTTTGTCTCCTGGAACCTCTTTGTTTTCCAGGTGTTGCTGCTATGTCATCCCCATACGGGGCAAAGCATCCTGGAAATCCTCATCCATACACAGAATCCAGCCAAATGTCCAAGTCCATGCTCATGCTTTCCTCCCGAAAAAGGATGGTGAGAGCCTCCTTGTCCTTGAAAGGAAAAGCATGGATGTTTCTACTGATGTGCCAGAGAGCAAAGTTCTATCCTTACAGTCCTTCCCAGGAAGGTTGTTACTGGTAGCAGTGATGTTGAAAGCACTTTTGAGTGAAAACCATGTCCCCATTTTACCAGGAAATTTGTGCTGAAATGGTGAAGGATGACGAGTTGAAACCTGAAAGACTGAAAGACCCTCTTTGTCCTCTTTGAAAAGAGAATTTATTTTGTAAGGAGGAAAGAGGTTATTGAAGAAAATCAGAAGCGGAAGAAATAATATATCCTGCTGCTGCAAATCCATGGATTAATGGCAAGAGCTGGAATATCAAAAATTTATACCCAAAGGTTTCACCAAATAACCACCGTGCAGTGTTTATTGTGCTGTTTGCTGTACTTGCGTTACCAAAACCTCTTCTCTAGAAAAAACAATGTTTTCCTTAAAGTTCAGAAAGTATTTGACTAAATAGTATTCTTTCCATCGTCAGTGTTTTCCAGCTATAGTGTCACATGGGGAGCTATAGTGGGAACATACGGCGCATGAAAACATTGTGGAAAGAAGAAACAGCCCCTGGAGGAAGGGACAAAGCAAATTGAGAGAAGAAGGGAAAACCTTTTCACAAACCAAGGCAACCCATTTGCGAAGAGGCAAATATCTCGTCTGGGAAGAAGAATAGCGAGAGGCTTGCCAGGGCAGCAAGACTTTCTAAATGAACAGGATTGTATCTGACCTATTCCCATATAAAAAAAAAAAAAAAAAAAAAAAAATCTGAACTTCAAAGAAGGAACATCAGAGCAAGAAAAAAGTATTTTTGTAGAAGGTGCTTCTAGGTGAAGTACTGTGACCTTTGAAGGTCTGAAAAAGCCTTGAAAGAGAAAAAGCTGGAACAGATTTCCAAGCGTTATCTCCTAGCAATCATGATGCTTTTTTAATCTTGGTTTCTCCTGCAGTCCTCTTGAAGCATCTCATTCTTTCTGCCTGTCCTCAGTTGCTAGCTGGATAGTTGTTTTTATCATCAAACAAGCTGGATTACTGAGATGAATTTGGCTCGAGGTCTCATGAACAGAGAGATCACTGGGACTCAGTGAAGCACTCTACAACCAAACAGAAACCAAACAGCCTTCTCTAAATTTTAATACAATTTCAACAGAAAAATAGAGACAACTTCTTCTGTCACTAAAGCGCCTCTTTCACATCCTACAGTATCGGGGGCTGAGTTGCACTAAATGCATTTACATTGCATATAATGAAAACATTCCACACTTTCAGAGAAGTTGTTCAACCGACGAAGGACTGGGAACATAAATCCAGGTTAAAATACCCTCTGTAAAGACAGGCCTGATTTTCAAAGCCACTCATCCACCACTTCTTCCCAGTGACTTTAGTAGGAGCCACCCCCCTAAAAGTCAGGCTATGCTTTTGAAGCAAGCTTCCAGGTAGATTTAGGATCACAGATTTACTTTTGAAAACCATCTGGACTTGGCTGTATCTGCGCTCAGCTTCAGCTCCATCATTTGGTTTTGTTCAAATAACACAAGATACAGTAGCACTTACATCAGGTGCCAAATTCAGATACACAACCATAATGACATAATTTAAGCATGTGTCTAACATTTAGTGTAAGTGTTGTTCTTGTCTTCCAGCCAGTTTCCCTAAACCAGGAGGGGAGCCAGCGAGGGTAATATAACCCACGGATGGGTGTTCTTCAGAAACAACACACATGAAAATGAAGCAAAGCACTGGTCGTGGCTCGGACTGTGCCAGGAGCCCAGTGACTCCTTCCAGCTCCGCCCAGCACCACTTGACTTCGAATCAATGGTTTGAAACTTCGTGAAATTACATCACTGTAGGTGACCAATGGGTCACAGTCACCAGTGGGCGTCAGAGACCCAGCTGCCATAAGGACTGCGCTTCTGTAAGTATTGCATGTCCCTGTTACAGAGTTTTAAAAATGCTAAGTTTTCCAGTAGCATGACCATAATTGCTAGATATCTTTGGGGCTTTATTTTTTTTTTGATGGTATGAGACGGTAAGAATAAGAAGAATAACAAGAGTCATGCCAAGTAAAGAGATAATTTTATCGATTTCATTTTACATCTATCCATCAGATCTTACTCTAGTAAGAGAAAAGATCTAAATTAGAGTCAGACTCGTTAGCCATTACTTCTGCACTCTTAGAGATGTCTGCAGAAACCAAATGACTATTATTTTGATGACAATTGAAAGAGTGTTTGCAGACTTGTGGAACAAAATGATATAATTTAGTAATTTTCTGTGAGACAATAATGATGTTCTAATTGAAAAATGTACTCTGATATAATTATCCTACATCTTTATAAGCCTACCTCAGGAGTGCAGTAAAAGAACAAATGGTAATATTTTTACCATGCCATATGAGGAAAAAGCTCTCAAAGTTTTATTTGTATCACTTGATGCACATTCAAGAGATGGAAGCCTCATAATAGCAAAATGGTTTCCTGATATAGTCTAGTAACCCCTTGGGGCAGGATCCAAACGAAGCTTTAGCCACATAAATCAGAGACAGACTTAAAGGTGGGACTCACGTATACACATGGGTGCCCCGTGCCATGGAATGTATTGGGATATCTCCCTTAGCTTCCAGCTGCAGGTCCCAAAGGACACAGGCCTCCTATGTGTTACCTTCTGCCAGTATAATCTGCAGATAGGTTATATATTCCTGAGTGTCTAAAATGGCACTGGATGCCTGTGTTTAGGCACCTAGGTTGCTTCCTCCGTGTTAGAGTGAAATTGTTTTCTTAAGGAGTTATCCATCTAAACCCTGGAAGGGCAGAAGAGAGTAGGAACCATAGAATCATAGAATCATTCAGTTTGGAAAAGACCTTTAAGATCATCGAATCCAACTGTAAACCTAACACTGCCAAGTCCCGCTAAACCATGTCCCTAAAATATAATATATGAAGAAGCTACTTCTTGTTTCTCTCTGCCCTGGGTTGCTGATCCTCCATCTGTCATGCTTTCAAGAGCAAGTCTGCTCTGCTTTTGCAAAGAAACCCATCTGAATTTGCTGTGCAGGGCACTCTGCACCCAGGACAGGCTCAGGCCCTGGATCCACAGGGCAGGACAGGAGGAGATCACCTGTGGGGTGATCCCTGGGGATTAGCACTAGGAGATCTCATTTCTGCACATAAATCTCTGGGATTATCCTTCTGTCAAATAGTCATCTCTGTGCATGCATGTTAGCTCTGGCTCTTCGACTCTTGCTGCAGCACCGACACTGACTTGTGTGAGCACCTATGTCCTCCACATGGCCCTCTGGCTGGTTTGGGGAAGATATGCTAGTGTATAATCCAAAAGTTGCCTCATCCTCATGTTGCAGAGTAAAACCAGGCAGAGTGAAAGCCCATATGGCTTCCTACCACCTGCAGCGGTGCAAGTGCCAGGTTGAGCATGGGCTGTGTCAGAGCCCATGCAGTGCGGTGGGACGCTGGACATGTGCACAACTTACCTAGGCTACAGAGGGCCTCGCCTCAGAAATATGTTCCAGGCTAATGAGCATGGCAAAATTAGCCAAGTAGAAGCAACATCACCTTCATTTTAAAGAAGAGACAGCGTATTTGAGGTTGTTAATAGGCTGGCAGCTGCTGCTGGGGCTTACAGGGATGGCTAGAACTGAACTGCTATTGCCTTAATTGCTGCCAGACACAATCCTGGGGAGCAGAAATGCAGCATGTCCTATTTAATGACATTTCTGCTGTGAATGAAGAGAAACTGCCAACTCGGGACCCCATTGAAAGTACAGGGAGAGTGGAGCCATGTCAGGAGCTCCTTTGGTGGAGGAGAAATGGCTTCTGCTTCAGCAGCTCCTCTGCAACTCAAGTAATAACAGGCTCCTGGCAATTAGGTTTTGGCACGTTTACTCACCTAATTTTTCTAGCCTTCTAGGCACATGGTGTGGTACCACTAACCCCTAAGATGAGACAGCCCAGTTGGTTGTGCCCACCACTTGTTGTTTGGATCCTTCTCACACCAAGCAGGGAAAAAATGGTGGGCCCGGGAACTCTGTGAGAGTGAAGCTGAAGATGCCTGCCTTCCTCTTTTATCACGTCCGACCACCCAGGGAAGCCCCAGCTATAGGAGGAGGGTTCAGGAACCAGGAAGTAGCATGAGGAGAAAACAGCAGAACCAAAATTCTCATTTATTCACCCAAAATCCCCCAGCAGGTCCCCCCTAGCTTGCTTCCCACAAGAGCTCATCCCAGCTGCTGTGAAGGAGCCGTCTATCCTCTTGCCTGTTCAGTGATTATGGAGGTGGGGAGAGGCAGGAGCTGGGCAGTTGTCACTGGAAGACTCCTCAGCCATACCCAAAATGCTGGGAAAGAGGATAGCCAGTGCCCAGCTCATCTTTTGGAGAGGTGAGAAGCCTGGGATGAGGAGGGTCTATGTCTCCAGCACAGCAAAGGTGTGATGGTGGTGTCACACGCTGGTGGGCTCAGGGGCTCAAGGGGCAGCATGTTTGCCAGGATGCATGGGAGGTCTTGCAGCTTGGGCTGTCTGTCCATCCTGTCACCGTGCCCTGGAGCCATCACGCAGGCACAGGGTGCTCCCCATCTTCTCGATCCTCATGCAAAAGAGGTGCATGGTGCATATTGCCATTAGCTGCATTGCATCTGCTGCCCCTGGGGCCTTTCCGGATGGTACAGCGAGGGATAGGCAGGCTCATAATATATTAATAAGCAAGAGCTTTTTATTTATAAAGTGACCTGCTCCCTGCTGTGGAGCTGGAGGCACGGTGCAATAAGTCACAATAAATCTAATGAAACAGTATAAATAAGTAACCAGCTTTAATCCTTGCTGTAGAATTATTAGGCAGATTAGTGAACGGAAAATTAGATTTTTGTTTTCTCTTCCTCACTCAAGTTTCTCGTGATTCTGGAAGCTGTACATTTTGGGGGGAAGTCTGTGAAGGGACAGGAGACATAGCCAAGGGTCAAAGAAACCTGAGTGCCTTAAGCACCAGAGGGAAAACGGCAGAGGTGTCTGTCCTTCAGAGAGGGGTCTGCTGATCGGGGCCGGCGTGGGCAGCACAGTGCCAAAGGCTGGTCCTGGCACAGCCTCTCACCCCTCTCCAAACCAGCAGCACCTCGAGTCACAGTGGGAAATGACTTTGAGAAATCCCAGCCTCTGCCCTGCACGGCACAGGTTGGCTTTCAGGTGCCACCACAGCTCGTGCTGGCTGAGTCCTGGGCAGGGATTTCTTTGTCGCCAGTGGTAAACACCCTCACTTGTGGTATGACATCGTTCCAAGCCAGCTATGACATAGTTTGGGTGATGTCATCACTGACACCCACTGCTCCCCTCTCTGTTGGGCCACAGTGTGAGAGGTGGGGGGCCAGGCTGGGTCTCTGCCCCCTCCATCAGTGGTGAGCACATGAACTGGAGCTGCCATTGCCAGCTGGTGTCCTGCTCTCCCTACTGCACCTCCCGCCAGCAGAAGCTCATCAAAAACTGCAGGCCGAGAAAGCCTTTTGGGAGGAGATTCAGAGTTTTCAGGAGACAATGAAGAGCTTTCAGGAGAGGATCAAGGGCTTTCGGGAAAAAAATCAGAAATGTCAAGATGGCCATCCAAGCCTTCTGGGAGGAGGAGAAGTCAGTCTGGGAGGAGGAAGTTGCCTTTCATGAGGAAGCAGAAGCCTTCTGGAAGGTGTATCGTGACTTCTGAAAGGACAATAATGCTTTCTGGAAGAAGGATAAGGATTTCTGGAAAGAAGATCAGCTCCTTTGGGAGAAAGACAGGGTCCTTCTAGATGAGGACAGAGTCCTATGTGCAGAAGAAGCAGCTCTGTGGGCAGATGAAACAGCTCTCCTGGAAGAGGAGAGAGCTCTCTGGGAAGATGAGGAGGCCCTCCAGGAAGACCAAAAAAACCCTCAAGGAGTATGAAATGTTGATCTGGGAGGAGGCCTTTGGTCCTGAGAGAGAGGATATCTCCAGGGATGCCACTGTCCACAGAGAAAAAGCATAAATTGTTCTGCTAGGCTCAGAAACATGTGGAAAGCCATATATACCGATGTGGATACCTTATTTAAGCAGTGCTGCACTTCAGCCAGTTCTCTGAAATAGCATTTCTAGTCCTAGGAGTAAATCAAAGTAGGGGTTTTTAATGTGATTTGCTTTAAATCCATTGTGCTTATGTTTTCAGGGCATTATTTATTATTTTGAGGTCCTGTAACCTAAGGAATGGGGTAAACCTCTGGTTTCCTGGCCTGTCACCAGGTGGAGGAGTGTGGGTGGGTAAAGTCACAAGAAGCTGAGGGCTTAGTGGCTGAGATCATCTTCTGGAGCTCACAATATCTCACCTGACTCAGTGCAGTTTATATCAACTGAGTAAGTGCCAAAATAAGGCACTGACAAATGATAACCTTCGGCTCCCACATATTTAAGTGTCACAGTTAACACTCCTGAGTCTTAATGAGACAACTCGGTTTGGGCTTTGACTTCCCATTTAACTTCCCGCTGCTCTTGGGAGTGTGATGGGAACATTTACCCCTGTCGGGTGAGCCCCCCGCATCCGCTGTTGGGCTGAGAGCAGCTTTGCCGTCAGCCTTGCTGACACAGGCAGAGGATGGGGAGAGAATGGGGAAGAGATCACAGAAGTCAGCAGCATGTGGGAAAAGATGTAAGCTGGAGGGAAAGTTGGCAGCGAGTCCCTCAGCAAGGGGGAAATAAATTTAGCAGTGTGAGTATGTGTGTGTGTCAGAGCCGGAGAAGGCGCACGCAGGGTTTGGGATTATTACTCACCTGCTGAGCTCCTGTTGCCAGCGCAGGTACAGGAACCTCAAACAGAAACTCCTCGATAACTGCAGTGCAACACGTGGTCAATATTTAGCAATATTTTATGTGATGTGAGTATAGAGCCGGTGTCTTCTGCTGAGCTGTGGCACAGGAATTGCAGTTTTTCTTGCCTCTGGAGGAACTGAACTCAGATGCTTCACGTTTTTGAAGCCTGAGCTGTAATGGCTGGTCTAGAGGCAAATCTACATTTGACCCTCTGTACATCCATAAGCGTGGGGGACAAGAGCAACAGTGAAAAGTACTCATCTGAGTCAAACCAGGCATCAAATTTCTCTCTGGTATGGTAGCACTAGTAACTCTTTCCCCTTCAATATGGGATTTTACACTGAAAAGGCTCGAAGACACAATGTGAGAAGCCTTTACAATTGCTGTTGAAGAATCTGATGACTTCTGTAACTGTCAGGCATACTTAGGCTGTCACTCAAGCCTGTCACTCAAGTTCAGTCCTTTGTGATCTGCTGCAGGATAAGGCTGCCTGTCCTGTTTAATTGTGCTCAAGACAAATTATGCACTATGTCTTTCCTGAAAAAGCCATGAATATTTATTGCTTAATGAATAACCAGCCCATAAAAAAAGCCAGCTGATTCAGCCAGGGTAGGAATGCTTTGCAACCTCTGTTATTATTATTCTATTATTACTGCGTAAGCCAGAGATGAAAATGACCTATTAGGGCATTCAGTGCAACTTACTGCAAATTCAGGACTCTTACGCATCAGAGCTTTATCATTAGATGCTATATAGAGAAAGAACCTTTCAGAAAATAACAGCATGCAAAAAGGTCACGTAATATATTTCTATGTCAAAAAGCCAAGAATTTATCTCAGTTATTCAAATCCACACGTCAAATTAACAATCCATTTAAACTAAAATTAGGTGTGCTTTCTCTTGCAAAGAAATTGAAGCCCATGAAATGCTCTTAGGAGAGCTCCTAGTCGCTTCTTCTTTCACAGGAGAGCAGAACAATGTTTCTCTGGTGAGAGTCCTGTCAGTATAATAAAACAGTTGTAAAATTTAAGGCATTACACGATGCAGCACAGAGGAGCCACCATTTTAGCCAGGGAAAAGCATGTACCAATATGGTTTTAGACTGCTGGTAGCTCCCCTGAAAATACTCCATCCACCTGGTAGCTTGAGAGTGGCCCTTCCTTGGGTGGCACTGCTGAAGAGAGACCACATGCAAAAGGCTTACCAGGGCTGGATATTTGAAGTGGGAAGTTCCAGGGCACCTGCTCTGCATCCAGCAGCTCTGGACCAAGGATGATTTTCAGTTGCGAAGCCGGTCTCTGCTAATTCTCTGGAGTGGTGAAATAACACGGGGAACAAATAAAATAGCTACTATAAGGAAAAGCTCGGTTACGTTTATCACCTCTACAATATGCACACGGAGGGTTTCAAGCCATGAAATTCAGAGTGAAAATAATATGTGAATACACCTCTCTTGGAAGAGCATATCTGCTGATATGGCATAGGTTGGCTGTTAGGACCAGGAAAGAATTGAGTGTGTCTGAAGAACTGGATGTGTTTGAAGCATGGACACACCTAAAGTAGGGTGGAAGGACCTACAGAAGCTGCCAAGCTCACCCGTGCCTCAAGAGCAGCCATACCTGTAATGCAAACACTTCCCTAAGCTGTTTTGCCTGTTTAATTCCTGGCACTAGTGTTGCACAACCATCGCTTTCTCTCTAGGGCTTTACTTATATTAATTTTTTCGTGGTGTCTGAGGTGAATCTTCCTAATTGCAGTTATGACTTCTTACCTGTAGTCCTATCCACCGTGGACATGGGGAACAGCCCTTCCATTTACCTTGTATTTATCTCTCTGAAACCTGGTATTGTCTTCTCTACCCAAGTCTCCCTAGACTAACCCACCCCATCTCCTTCTGGCCTCCTTCACTGACCAAGTGCTTTAGGTGTCTGAAGGGCTTTTGTCCTCCCTTCTGTCCCTCCCTCTGAAAAACTGAAAAATCAAGATAATTTGCAGCATCCAGATATAATCCCTGAAGATGGTGACAGTCCAGGTCACAGAGCTTGTTTTGCAGAAGAGATTCAGCCAAGAGTGACACAGCCGAGCCCTTTGGACACCAAATATCAGTGCTGAGCTTCACTGGTGCCGGTGGGTCCTTCTGCAGAGTGATGCCACTGCAACGAGCCCTGTCCTGCACCTTGGGGTGTCTCAGCCCCCTGTGAACAGAGAGCAAACCTGGGACTTACTCAGTGGCACAGAGTCAGGCAGAACAGGTAACTTTAGACCGTAATCAAACTTCTGTGGTTGCTGTTCAAACAGAGGCGCATTAAAGATGAAAGCAGAACAATTAGTGTAATTTCAGAGTAAGCACAGGGATAAAACCCAAAAGCAGGGAAACATGGTGAACCCAAACAAGAATCATATGTTGGCAGTGCAATTAATTAAAAGTCAATGAGCTGTGTTCGCTCAGGGAGGTTTTGAAGGCTGGGCAAGTCCTGCATAGAGCGATCTGACAATAGGACACAGAAATTTTAGGGACTGGCTGGGCTGACTGGAGCTCACCCACTTTCTAGTGCCGGCAATGCACTTCTTGCTCTCCTTCCCTGGACAAAAATATGGAAATACTATGGAAAATATCACAGAAAATGCATGTCGGGGCAGAAGGGTCCCACTTTATCCACACTGAAGGGCAGCCCTGGCCTAAATCATGAGACAATAAGGATGCTGATCAACCGGAAACTCATATTTCTAGGTGATACTCAAGTTTTTTCTTTCAAACTTTCTGCTCAAGTGATTCACAGCAGTCTATTTTCTGCTCAAGACCGCCACAAAGGTGGAAGTTACAGACAGCAGCTTCGTACCTCTAAAAACGCAGAATATCCCAAAGCCCAAAATGTCTTACAGAAGGGATGACGATAACTTCTTTCGGTAAGTTCTTAGTGCCAAATCAGCATACGTATTTGAATGGGAGAAAGAAATAGCTCCTGAGCTCACCTGCACATTTTTAAAATGCAGCATTGTCATCAGAAAGCGTCGCTGACGCAGCTGCAGAGCTAACTCGTGGGAGAGGCAGAACACGGAAAATGCTAGAGAGTCATTTAAGTTAACTGACATGTCATAAACTGGAATGGTAAGAGTGACAGAAGAAAATTAAATTTATTCAGTATATATATGTGTATATATGTGTGTGTGCATATATATAGCTATAATTTCCAACTATGCGTGTCAGTCATTGCATAGGAGGAATGTAAAAAAGCTGGGACTCAGGCCTGTGATTCATGTGAAACTGGAGGTATGGAGAGCATCCAGCCACAGATATAAATCCTGCTGCTATTCTGCCAGGAAGTCTGGCTGAATTGTTGAAAAGTCAGTGCAGAGGGTACCACGGAAATTGAAGGAGGAGACAGAATGCTGTGGCTGGAAATATCAGATGGGAAAAAGAACCCCACGCTTTCATCCTTTGGAATTTAACATCTAATGTGAATTAAAGAAGAGAGGAACCACGGAGAAACTGTATTTTAAAAACAATTACATAATGCTGAAAATCTCTCTGTTTCTCCTTTTGTCTCTCTGTTTCTCCCCTCTTCTCTTCTTTTTAAAAATCTTTTATTTAGTGGTTGAACTAGGAGAATGGCCTGCAGAGAGGGAGGGAATTCCAGATTCCTGATATTTGGGAATTTTGGGGAAGGTTTTGCTCCAGATCCAGCAATTCACTCAGTCTATAAAGTCCCTCAGAGTACTTGAAATGTTCCAAAATCCCATATAAATCCCTATTTAGAATTAAATCTGGGATTCTGCTATTGCTGGATCTCAGGTGCTGTGAGAAACCGGGAAGGGCAGTGCTTGCAGGTAGTGAATTTGAGCACAAACATACATGCTTAGATGAGGTCGGCTTTTATCAAATTAGAAGACAATTCAGATTTGTACCTGGGATTTTCGGAAACCATGCTGTCAGCCCTGGAGTTGTAAAGATAAACACAGCTCGTATCTTGGATCTTCAGGTTGGCAGTATGTTATAAATGACACAGAACCACTGAGCAAGCAACCAGCTTCCTTTGGCTGCAAATTGTCCTCTTCTTATTTGTGATTTTTGTGTGTGCGCTGGCGTGTGTGTGTGTGTGTGTACACATAGACACATACCAAGAGAGAAAAAGGAGTCAGGAACCAGTCAGTGTGTGCAGCACAGGCAAAACACACTGCCCCTGCCCTATCCATCTCCCTGCACTGCCTCGGCTATTAGAAGTGTTGCTTCAATTACTAACAGCAGGAGCCATGCGGCTACTGACTTACCAAATCTCAGCGTTAACGCTGTGCAAGTAGGTGACCTCAGCGCGGGGCCGTGACAACATACCTTTCATGCCACTGCCTTCATTAGCATACCTGTGCCTCACCATCCTGCTCAAGAACAGGATGTAAGAATTAATTAAGGATCGTATTTCTTTGGTCCGAATGGAAACACAACTCTTCACCCTACATGTTTTTAATATGTGAGTTATAGTGTCATCATTTCGTTATCCCGCTGCACAGCTTTCTGAGCGTTTTGGCATGGGAGCTTCTCAAGCAGAATTACTGTTATTATTATTATTATTATTATTCATGCGAATGCCACATTTCTAGAGCTCTGCTTAGCTAGCCGGAGAAACTGAAATAGAAAATGAGTTGAAAAGCTGTTATTTGGCTGCTCACCCTGCCAGTAAATTTCCAATTCATGTACGCGTTTTCTTCAAGATTGCCCCGCGCATTTGTGGCTTGACTGCCGTACTGCGGGCGGGAGGAAAGAGGTGTGAACCAAAGTACAGTCTCGCTGGGAGCACAGCGGGTGCCTCCTTTGTGAACACACTCCCTCTCTGCTGACTCAAAAAAAAAAAAAAGCAGCTTTCCCTGCAGAATCCACAGCAATTTCAAGCTGCAGCCCAAACACACCAAGTCCCGCTGAAGAGAAAGCTATACATCCCCCAATTGTTTCATACCTGTCATATATACACTTAATTTTTCAAGTGACCTGTATTGGCGTTACATCACACCAAGCTACACAGCAGTTTCTTCCTCTCAGTGGCACTCAGATTTGCAGCTATGCAATTAGCAGCGATGTTTAATTTAGAAAGCCAGCCCAAGCAGCAGGCTGATGGAAAGTCATTAATACTGTGTGACCCGACCTTTCATGCTGATCAGCTGAGGAGCGGCACTTCCCTGGGAGCAGAGGCAATCAAGGGCTGATAGAGGGGGAACTGATTAACAGGGCGGGTATCACTTGAAGCATCCATCCTTCATAGAATCATAGAATCATTTAGGTTGGAAAAGACCCTTGGGATCATCGAGTCCAACCATCATCCCCACTACATCCCCACTCTACAAAGTTCTCCCTTACACCATATCCCCCAACACCACATCTAAACGACTCGGATGGGGAGAGGGAATCTGTGTAAACTGATCTTCTTTCTAATGAAGGCATAAATAACAACGCCTGCAGGGATCCTGCCGCAGGGAACCATCAGCCCTGCACCAGCCTGCTGAAAAGCAGCAGCAGCAGCAGCAGCATACTTTGCACTTATATGGTACTTATACGGTAAACTTATATGGTATATGATACTTCCCGTTCAGAGGTCTCAGAGTGTGCCTGCCACGCTGTTAGTGCATTGACCCTGGAGCACTCTTGACAGCTGTGCAGAGGACACTATTGCCATTTTAAACAAGAGGACACAAAGAGGAGCTGAGAAACTAAGGCTGAAAAAGTATTTTGTGGCAATCCAGGAAACATAATTCCTTCCTTCCAGATCTCCACCCCACCTGTGACACCAGCCTGCCAGCAGCACTTAAAATACCCAAAGATGCTATCTTTCAAAAAGCCTGGTGACAACTGGGCATCCTAATCCATACCATCATCTCTTACAGCTCCTGGCGTATGTATCTCTGTGATAGATAAAAATCAGGTGCTTTTTACTTTTGACCTGCCCTGTTAGCAGACACGTATCAATTGGGAGCTTATGGTGTATCAGAGGTGAATATGGTTCCACCTCCTTAGTCCCGTGTTTAGGCCATTAATTACAGCATATCCTTATTTTTCATTTAAACAGGCCAGTTTCTAGCCATGGATTCAAGATACAGCTTTTTCACAGGAATGAATCAGTTTTTCAATACCTGGAGTTTTCTCTTGCCAATCCAAGGATGACGGCTGACTGCAGCCCACATCAGAGTCACAGTCCATGGCTTTCCCTGAGGAGTCTTCCAGAGAGCCCTGCTTTCCAGGGCATGGCTCTCTTGATCCTGAGTGAGGAAGGACCCTCTCTTCCTGCAGCCCCAGCTCTGGAGAGGACCTAGGGGTTTTGTGTACATCCTTGGCTGGGTGGGTTTGGGACTGGCGGGCAGAAGCTCCTGGTGCTTTGTCTCAGGTCTCCACACCTAACTGACCCCACAGGACATACAGGGAATGTACTACACATCTTTTGGGTTCTTTTCCAGGTGATCTGAACTGTCATTTCAAGACCTCAGCCCTTGCATTGAAACTGCCCCAACTGGCTGGAAATGTCCTACATTTGCCCATCCTGAGTACAGTCACTCAGGATCACAAGTCTCTACGCAACCACTAGCTTACAGTCCTGTAATTAATGAAGCTTTGTCACCCCTTTGTGAAGCCCAGGGTTGAGTGCAATACATGTCACCATACATGGGAAGTCAGCACCTCTGGCAGGCACAGGTCCATGGCCCACTGGGGACGGTGGAGGACCCCATCCACAGGCAGCACCATGCTGCCACCATGCAGGTCCCTTGTGGGCAGACACAAGCTGAGCCAGCCTTATGCAGGAGTCAGGGCATGGCCATGGCTCCATATAAACAGATGGGATAGATCGATCCCAGATTTTAATGACAGAAATGAGTCTTTATGGTCAGCTGTTATTTTTAGCATCTGACTCAAAAATCTCACAGAACAGCATTTATAGTCTACTCCAAACAGAAGCTACCTTGTAGAAGGGCAAACAGATTTGTCTGCGGGACTGCAGGTGAGGGAGTACCTACAACAACCTCTGCATGCATATTCCCACAGGCTGCTCTCATTGCATCTCCTCTCTCACACACATTTGTGATTCAGCTCCCATCAGAAGCATTTTCTACCTGACATCCTTCAGTGATTTTATCCTACAGCTCTTCTGTGTGGTCAGGACACATACTATGGTACGTATACATGTTACTATGTCAGTGTAACAGGTTGGAAATGCAGGCACAGGGTCTGTGCTACCAGCATGCATGGCCTGGGTGCATCCTAATGCCATACTGGAAGCCCAGGACACACCAGTCTCCTTGCCTACTGTCCCGGTTTACATGTGAAGGAAACAGGCAGATGTGAGAGATACAGATGGGTCTGGATGTCAGGGGTAGGACTGCAAGCACACCATAAACCTGAGGTCTGGACTAAGGTCCAGAGCTTTAAAGGTTGATATACAGGCACCAAATGTGATTAATGTCACTGTGCAAGAAAGTCCTGCACACCTCCAAGGGTCTGGGGGGGGTGGGGCGGGATGGCCTGTCTGACAGCAGAAAGATGGGTCTCAGAGGACTGATCCTATTTTTCAGGGGGCATTTCACAGTGCACAGACCACAACCGCCTTCTCTGCTCTTTGGCTGTAGCTACAGTGGAAGCCCCAGGAGCAGAAGAACAAGACCGTGCTGTACAAAACCCCTAAATGCAATACAGTGATTTCCAGCCTCCCTTTTGACGAAACGCTAAGATAACCCCGATTTCATATGCTTACGTACCATTTAACCATACACTTAACACCTCTGCAGCTTGTTCACACATCATGTGCTCACAGTCTTACTGCCAGCAACGGGGCCAACGTCTCTTGTAACAACTGTAATGAGAGGAATGCTATTTTTAACCCGATTACTGTTGATAGCACACTGCAGACGTTATGGGAAACCTGTGGGCTAGATTTCCTAAAGAAAGCGAAGTCATCAGAGAGCTGTGCTCCCGGCAATGGGAGATGCCACCGTCACCACTCCAAGACCCACCTTGGCAGTGGGAGCTGCCACCCTCCCGTACCCCCTGCTACAGCTTATCTCCTGTCTCTGCCCCATCTCCTCTCCTTGCTGGAGCAGCCCAACCCAGCTCAACCCCAGCCCTTCCTCCTCCACACAGGATTTCTTGATGGATGGCAGCCTGCCTGAAGGAAAGCAGCAGGTTATCATATAAGCTATAGCTACATGCTTTGGGAAATAGAGAAAAAAACCCAAAGTTTTTTTGGGTGAAGGCAGAAGTGCTGGCTGGAAAGAGAGGACATGGCCAGAAAACTCCAAATGGGTTGCAGCTACGGCCAGCACGACCCTCCGCTTATTTCCCACTGAACAGCAAACAACAGTGACAAATATATGTAATGTTTCATCGCTAAAATGAATTGTATTATAGGTAAAGAGATACCAGACTCTTCAACTGAATGATGGCATGTGAAATTATCGGTTCGCAGTCTCAAGCACAGAGACAATAACTGGTGCAGCACACATTGTCAATGCTGCATATTTTTAGACTCTTGTAGGCGTTTGCAGTCGTTTTGAAGTGCCTTGATGATTTTTCACATGTTTTTCCAACAGGAATGAAGAGCCCTTCCTGAGCTGGAATATAGTGAATGGTGTGCAAAAAAAAAATGACCAAGTGACTGTGTTTTGCCCTCAGGTCAGGGCAGATTTTTGGGGGACAAGAGCAATTCTGAGGCTGTGCAGCCATTCCTTCTGCTTTCTATCTGGAAGACTTTGCGATGTTGTCCAGAAACATTTTTCATGTCTCTGCCCATTTTACCATGCTCTCAAGCAGGGACGTGCCCCTCAGGGGTTGCAGGAAGATTTCGCTCACAGATGTTTAGGCAGGGACTGGTTTTCTCCCTTGAAGGCATGCTGTCCTTGGGACAATGCCAATTAAACCCTGATGCTTTAATTTCATTCTTAAAGAAAACCTGTGAAAAGAATGTAGCTGAGTGGATATCAGGCTCACAGTTCCTATGAGATCAGCCCCGAGTGGTTAAGGCAATAATGTGGGTTTTCTGCAGGACTCTGGCAGGGCTGAGCTGAGCCCTGCAGGGAGCTGGGGCTGCGGGGCTGCAAGAGAGCTGGAGGGCAGCGCTCGGCTCCTTGCGACTCACCCATTGCAAGGATGCTCGCACCCAACAGCTTTCTTGGGGCTGGGGACAGGTTTATAAGATGATACTCTGGCTATGGTTCATCTCTGGTCAAATCAGGGTTTGTCAGGAGAACAAGGCAGTGAGAGCAAGCGATGACTCCATTATACATGAGGCATTTGCCACCATGGAGAAGCTTCTCAGCAGCTTCCACCAAAAATCCTCATTTCCAAATGAAAATGGTTACACGTTGATGGTTTTTAATACCTATAAATGTGTGTGCATGTATGTGCATTCATGTGTGCAAATGTGTATATGCGAACAGGTGTCTCTGGGTGTATAATCACATCCGCAATCAGACTCAGACCTAACTGAGGCCACATAAGCTTTAAAAAGTGCCTTTTGCTCAAAGATTTACTCTCAGAGCTCTAAAAGCCAGATGAAATTTCTACCACCTCCTCCTGCAGTGCTTGGATGCTTTTCACGGCCTGAATTTGGGCTGCTTTGACATGGGGATTCATGAGATAAAGAGGGGGAAAACCCATTTTAAGAGTCAATCAATGCTTAAAATAATCGTGCATGCCCAGGTGTGTATGAAAATCGCAGGACCCAACCTTGCTCTCCAAATTGTCCACATTTGCTTTTGGCTAGTGCATAGTGAACGCTGGACTTTAGGAAAGTGGTGTTGCGAGACAGTCCAGGAAGATTTCAGGTCTTTAAAATGGTCTGTACAGAGCAGCTGGCACCACCCAAGATAGAAACATGGATGTTTCAAGCAGGGTTACAAACTCTGCGTTTTCACTGCATTATAACTTGATGGGTCCAAAAGTCATGGTGGGATCATTCAACTTGAACCTACACCCCACAGCCTGTCGGTCCATCTCATCCTTGGCTGTCCCGGGAGAGCGGGCTGCCAGCAGTGTGGTTCTGCTCACTTCTGTCAAGGAGGTTTTACTGATATGAGGGAAATGCAGCCTGTGATGTTCAGAAAGGGCTTGGACTGCTCTCTTGAAAATAATACGTTGTCCCTGCTGGATCTGTTCCAGGATACATTGCTGTTTTTCCATTTGAGAGTCATAAAAATCATT
The DNA here is from genome assembly GCA_947846985.1 of Fratercula arctica. NCBI lineage: Eukaryota > Metazoa > Chordata > Aves > Charadriiformes > Alcidae > Fratercula > Fratercula arctica. Next base: position 29,436,389 of record CANTUZ010000001.1, on the reverse strand, counting down.
CGCATGCATTTATAATTAGTTTGTTGTGATTTAGCAACAGGGAACATAAAAGGTAGAGTCACGTAATTACAGTCCAGGAACAATGGGTCTCTGAGCTTAATGTCAAGGTGTTCTGCACACAAGGTGCTGGCAGTATTTTTGGATGTCTATCCCTTTTTTTGGAACAGATCCCTGGAAGAAGAGGGTGAGGACAGTGGGCAGTGAACACCGGGGGTAACCAGGACAGGGAGAGGGGTCAGGGTAGAAGGAGGGGCTGGGAAGGGGTGGGAAAGTCCCAGTCAGGGCAAGTGGGGGGGTCACAAGTGGGCAGAGCAGGAGCGCTCAGACCAGCCAGCTCCACACATGCAGCTCCTTCCCCGCACTGCGCTGCTGGGGAAGGATATCGGTCCTTCCTTGCTCTCCCCTGCCCTGGGGGTCTGGATGGACTTCTCTGGCCTGGAGCACGAGCAGGGGGCTGTAATACATAGAGCAGTTCAAACATCAACACGCTGATCAAAGGGGACCAAAGAAGCAAAACAAATGCTGGGAATTAACCTGAAAGAAACAGAGTAGAGCAGAAAATGTAGGCATGCCACCATAGAAGTCAATGGTGTGTCACATTTTGGACAGTGTGTGCAGGTATAGTATCTCCATCTCCACAAGCAGAAACGATGCAGTGATGGGAACCTGGGAAACGCGAAATATGGGACAGGTCCTGCACAGCTCAGCCTGGAAAAGAGGAGAGTGGAGTCAGAAATTAAAAATGTCTGTGAAATCCTGAGGGGCAAAGACGAAACTGCTAGCCTCCACTACTACAAAATTCAAGAAGCATCAATAGAAGCTAGCATGAACAGTATTCCCTCTTTTAACTGCTCAGCATTTCCTGTTATCCAGAAATTTAGTTTTAATCACTAGCCCTTTCCAAGTCTTCAGAGGTTTGAAGTATGTGACCCTAAACATAACATACCAGAGGCGACCTAAATTCCCCTTTAACCAAGTTCTGCTGCAGGGTTTTGCACCATGTGCCATCCAACCAGCCATTTCTAAGGGACCAGAAGTCTTTTAGCACCTGGAAATCCATCGGAGAGGTCCTGCGTTATTTTTGCGCCACTGTACTGTGAAAGTCCTCCTATGCCAAAGAATAGTCTCTGTAACCACAAGAGACATCAAACACCACAACCAGCTCCCTTGTATGTCCGCAAAAAGAAAAGCTAGCGCAAAGCAGGTGAAGAAAGAGAGCCTCCGTGCAACATCACGCCGCTGCTGTGCAGTACCATATCCCTGCTCCCACGGGCTCTGTCTAACCTTGCCACATCGCTTCCAGGGTTGGCCCGGGGCACGGCCATGCAAGAAACACAAGAAACTCTCAGGGGCTTCCTGAGCAGCCTCCCAATTTCTCACCGCTCCACTGCTAGACAAGCTTTTATTAGAGCCTGGTAGGAGTTTAGGTAAACCCATTTATTATTTTTATCACTGCCTCAGCAAAAGCATTCCCGCTGTCAGCAATATCGGGAAAGTTTTATGGGCTCATATGGAAGAGGCAGACCCTGCCATCAGTAAATTCTCATTGTCTGGATTATTACATGTCCTCTTTGGTGTCAGTGTTTCTTGTGTTAGATGCCATCTGTAACTCTGTCACTCTCACTCATCAACTAATGTTCATAATGAAAATCTACCTGCCGAGTTTACCTCACAAGCAACTCCGCTGTGTTTGTCATCATGGCATCTGAACGTCCAGCACCGCAATTGCAATGAAAAAGTGAGACATCATCCATGGTATGATTTTTCTTTCATTCCCCAGAGCCAGCCAGAAGAAAACAGAAATGAAAGACAAAATAACCCTCTTGCTGCTTTTAAACATCAGCCACAATGTCCGATGAGCTGGAGAAACAGACCTCTCATTAAATTGCCATATCTAAAGGATTATGTTGGACTATTTACATTTTACTACATTACATCAGCAGTAATCTTCTTTTTTTAACCCTCAGTTTGACAAAAGAGCTGGATTCTGACTGGTTTTATTACTTAAACTCTTCAGGACATGGGATGCGTGCCCAACAATCGTACCTACCTGTCTTTCTATGTTAAGAAAAAGCTGCAAAGGTGAGATCCATTCCTTGCCCCAAAACATTGCAAGAAGCCAGGCTGGAAGCTGGTTACGTGCCCTAACTAATACTGGTAACTGCTGCGGTTGTTAAAGAGCTCATAGATGTTTTGCCCAAAGTAGGGGGAGATGGCAAGTACTTACAAGTACTTATTGTGTGGGAAGGCCCAGATGGCAAAATACTACATCAGCAATAAAGCCGTACCAGTAGTCCACTTGCAACAGAGCTGTCCCATAACACAGTTAAAAATAGAGTGGAACTGAGATCTTACTATGTTTTGTGGTTTTCTCAAACACCTGAGAATAGTAACTATAGGCACAGATAAAGAAATATTCTAGCAGGGTTTAGATACAGCTTTACAACAGCACTACTTTTCTCATTATTATTTTCATTCTGAAAATGGATTTTTAAAGGATTTCAGGAATTTGTAGTGTTTTCAACGCATGCACTGTCTGCCTGGGGAGGATGCCCTGAAGGCCTCCAGCAGGCCTTCCTCCAGGCATCCTCCAGGTCTGGCCATGCCATCTGGAAATGATGCCATCCCAGAGTTGTGCCAGTGGGAAAGACCAGGGGAGCAGATCATTCAATAATGGAATAGCGGTGTAACCACTTTCTAAAGTGAAGCGTGTCATTGCCCGTAAAAGAATTTCTTCAATATGCTGGCAAGTGTTAAAGAAAACCTGCAGTGCTCATCATGGCAGTGTCACCTCATGCTCCTCTGCATTGTGGTGAGGAAACTCCAAGCCCCTCTGCAGCTGCAGCTGGGCTCAGAAACATCGATGCAACCAGGTGATGTGGCAGAGCCATTTAAAGGCAAACCAGCAGATTTGGGCAACTCTCAAATGAAATAATGCCTGGGATTTCAAATGAAGACTAAGGGGCTGCACGCTTCTCCTGGTGGGAGAAGCATGGCTAAGCTCCAGGATCACCAAGCCTTTAGGAAGTGTGTGTCTCTGCTAGAAGAGGGAGGTCTCTGAGTGTGCTGGAAAGAGCAGAGATGACCAAGTCTGTATCACTGAACTGGCACTGCAAAGGGTTAACGCGGATGATGGGGCAGAGTGCACCCTCAGCAAGTTTGCTGATGACACCAAACTGGCAGGAGTGGCTGATACACCAGAGGGCCATGCTGCCATCCAGAGGGACCAAAACAAGCTGAAGAAATGAACTGACAGGAGCTTCATTAAGTTCAACAAGAAGAAGTGCAAAGTCCTGCACCTGGGGAGGAACAACTCCAGTCACCAGTACATGCTGGGGGACAAGCTGGAAAGCAGCTTGACAGAAAAAGGACCTGGGGGGCCTGGTGGACACTGAGTTGACCATGAGCCAACAACATGTCCTTACAGCAAAGGCAGCAGATGGTATCATGGGCTGCATTAGGAGTGTTGCCAGCAGGTTGAAGGAGGTCATCCTTCCCCTCTGCTCAGCACTGGTGAGGCCACTCCTGGAGTGCTGTGTCCAGTCCTGGGCTCCCCAGTACAAGAGAGACAGGGACATGAAGACAATGAAGGGACTGGACCATGTCTCCTATAAGGAAAGGCTGGGAGAGCTGGGACTATTCAACCTGGAGAAGAGAAGGCTCAGAGGTATCTCATCAATGTATACAAATACCTGAAAGGAGGATGCAAAGAGGATGGAACCAGGCTCTCTCCAGTGATGCCCAGCGACAAGATCAGAGACAATGGCCAGAAACTGAAACACAGGAGGTTCCCTCTGAACATCAAGAAACACTTTTCAGCTGTGGAGGTGACCAAGTAGTGGCACAGGTTGCCCAGACAGGTTGTGGAATGTCCATCCTTGGAGGTATTCAAACACTGTCTGGACATGGTCCGGGGCAACTGGCTCTAGGTAGCCCATGGGCGGTTAGACCACGTGACCCCCAGAGATCCCTCCCAAACTCAACCATTCTGTGCTTCTGTGAATCTAATTGCTCCCACCAGCGTGTGCACATTACTCTTTTGCATTAAAACTTTCTTAGCAACGAAGTGACATGGAGAAAAGCTGGTAAATGTTGGTTGACATTCATGACCTCTTTCCAGTTCTCAGCTTCTGCACGCAGAGACAAGCAGCACTTTCCTTATGGTGACAGGAGTGGCTCTGGGTAATGTGTGTTCCCAACACTGTACCATGTGATCCTCGGCACAGGACCAGCAATGGTGGGAACAGCACATCTGACGTGGACAGAGAGACAGGATGTCCACATGGGCTTTTGAGGCTGAAATACATTCCCCAGCTTTCTGAGGCCATGGGAAATGCTGGTTCCTGGCTCTTCCTGTAGCCAAACCAATCTTTTTGAGTAGGAAAGTCATCTTCCAGCTCCCTGGTAATTGCTTTCATGGTAAATACAGTTGGGGCTGAATAATACTAATACGGATAGCTTTTCCGCAATTAATTATTTTCAAAACGAACTGGGATTCAGCCAAACGCTAATGAAGTCAGAGGGAAACAGGAGCTGGGCCATGCATGAAGCAATGAAAAACCTTTACCAGCAGTTTAAGAACTGTATTGTTTTCTTCACAAAACCAGATGGATACATCTTTCTGCAGCCCTTTGCAGTCACTTTTCACGCTTAAGCTCTCCATTCCTTCTGCAAATGGTATCACTTAAATCCTACACTAGTATTTTAAAGGAGAAAATACTATAAGGTGAAAGACTGCCATATAGTGTGAAAACCTGAGCCAGAACTTGAAAATATTAATGATGAGAGCTGCAAAGATCAGAAAAGGGAAATGTGTAATCACCCCAGTAAAAAGCATGCTTACAATCCTCACTAAGTTACTGAGAAACAACTAGTTGCCTTCACGCCCCTTGATGGTGGTCTGCTATTAGCCAGAATAATATAATTAAAATACTCAAACCAGGCAGTTTGAAAGTCCTGCCCATTCCCCTGTTCCACCTCCCCAGCCATCTCTCTGTCTGCAGTTTTGGGGTCTGAAATATGTTAAAAGATGCCTTGCAAATATGCACTAGGTTTGATACAGTATGCATGTCTGTGATTTACCACACACGCTCTGTGAAGTTGACCTGCAGATGGACCATGGCCATTTGCCAAGGACACAGAGGTGTCTGGCAGCCGGCTGAGAATTACTTTGGATATCCAGAGGTTCTTGGCAAATGCTCAAAATCTTCCAATGCCATCCCAAGTTTCTAGGCAGAAAAAGAAACCATCTCATGTGGAAAAGACCCAGGCATATGTCAGCCCCAATTACATGTCTGGGGATAATATGCACAAGTCCTGCTCTTCTGAACAAGGTATGCTTCACTTCAACCTTAGCAGGGTCAAGAAAGGGGAAATGGAGCTGAAGCCAGCCTACGTCATCATGGACCCAGGCCAACAGGGTCAGCATTGCTCCAGTCTGTGCATCACATGGGACTGAAAAAATAAAGATGACGCTAGGATTGGCTAAAACTGCACATCACCCACTGGTGATGGTGGAAGACACCTTCAGAGGCAGCAAGGAGGCCTTTTCTCTCAGTTAGTAAAACAGGAGAAGTGGCATAAGACCCTGGTGAATTAGGCTTGGTTTCTCCAGACTCTGGCCTTGAGCTGCTGTGCTTGTGCAGCCACTGTTGCATTTCCACACACAAATCCCAAAGCGTTACGCACAGGACACCAGCTCAACCTGTAGGGGAAGATGAGAAATAGAAAAGTAAAATATTGTCACAAGTGGCAAATTTAACTGACCTGTATGCATCCTCTTGCCAGGCCAATGTCTTAAGCTCAGAGTGGCCTTAGTAAGTAAACGGAAAGATAATTTTCTTTCTGAGGCAACATGAGACCCTCAGCAGAGAAGAAGCCATGGTCATCAAAGCACCGAACTCTGCAAACGGGAACCTTGGGATCAATAGAAAACCATGAAGAAAATAAAAAGAAGGACTAATGTTGTCTCGAAATAACAGAGGATAAAATGAGATAGCAGCTGATGCAGGTGATGCAGCCTTGGGGAAAACGTGCCAGCACTTTCTAGTTATTGCTTTGGTACTGCCCTGTATGCAAGCGATGGTGTCAAGAACTCGAACAGCTTGGAGTATCACAGCTTGCTCTGTGCCCCAGCACCTGTCTGAACAACGAACCAGAATAAAGAGAATATATCATTTGCCGTGGTTTGCCATTTCTGTCTCTGTTTTTTTGGTTCTTGGGTATTAAAGGTGCTTCTTTGCTGAAGCCAGTGTATGCATTGCAAAAAAGCTGTGGCCATTCACAGCACCAGATGTGCGTGTGTAGAGCACAGTAAATTAAACAGGGAGAGTGTTAATACTGGTGTAAGTGCAAGTCATTCTCATTACACCTACTGCCATTTCTAAACACGTGTTTCAATTAATAAAGAAATAAGTGGAAGAAGAGCATTCAGAGGAAGCGCTGTCATTAGTGCAGATGGGTAAACGTGATACACAGATAATACACGCCCCTTGGCAGCACTTGTAATCTGCTCATTTCGTTACTCTTTGGGTCTCTTATTACAGGGTTTTCCAACATGTCTCTTTTCTGATTTACTCATTCAAGACATTGAAAATAATGGAAGAGCTGGTGAGGATGGAGAGGGGGAAGAAGTTGGGGAAATAATCATACATGTCTGAATCAGAGACTAACAACTTGCCTGCTGGTGAGTTATGTTTTTGTTCATTTGTTTTACGAGGCTAAGTGAATTCTTTTAAATTGAATTTTTTTTTTTTTTTTTTTTTTTTTTTTTTTACAAACAAGCCAAGCAATCAGGAGAATAAGGCAAGATCGTGGTGAAGAGACAAGGCTGAAATGCAAAACATCCTGGTCCCTGCTGGACTCAGACATGGCTCAGGACACTTCACCTGTTCCTCAGCTCAGCCTTGCGTGTGATGCAATCAACATAGAATCATAGAATGGTTCAGGTTGGAAGAGACCTTAAAGATCACCTAGTTCCAACCCCCCTGCCATGTTCCTCATGGATGTGGCTTGTTGTTTTAATGCTCCACAGCACCTTTTTCTCAGGGCTTACATTTAATAAATGTGCAGGGAATTAAATAACAGTAATGATAGTTCTACCAAATCAGTGGTGTGCTTTTCCATAGAATTTAACACTTTTTCAAATGAAGAAAATAGTGAGGCTGCTTTGGCTTCAGCCTTGTTTCCACCTCCCTCCCCAGCCCTCCCCCTCAGCAGTGCCGCAGAGGCCCTGCGATGTCTGGGCCAAGATGCCGGGATGAAGCTCTCTGAGCAAAGCAAATCTTGTTACTTTAAAGACTGCTCAAGAGCAAGCCTATTTTTCTGCTGCATTGCCTCTGTCCAACCTGTTTACTATTTAAGCAAGAGGATCTTATCTTGCAACCTAATGTGTTCAGAAGGGAACACTCTCTGTCAAATTTGCCTTTTCTCCCTTCTCTTTAGGCACGTGGAGTTGTTGCTGTAGCCACTAATAACTAGTTAATGGCTTCTGCAGGGAAAGGGACTTTATCTGCTGCCTCCTCCACTGCAAAGGTGCTTTGTGAAACCTGCCATGGACTCGCAGGTTTTGGGGTGTTCCCGGCTCCAACTGTAGGCTGTGGTGGGTGCTCCTCAGACCCCAGCACTCCTCTCAACAGCTAAGGCTTTCCCCCCTCTGGGATCCCCCAGCAAAGTGGCCCAGTGGCCTGAAAATCCGGGTGCTGCCTCCCTACAAAAGCAACCCTCACATCCCAGTTTCTCTCTCTGCTCATCACAGGTCATGGCGAGGAGCTCCTACCTCCTTTGATAGCTGTACGCCTTGCAAATATTTCTCCTCCTTGCAGTTTCCCTTTCCCACCTTACCCAATAGCACCATATAAGCCCATATTTTATGGTCCATAGACGGTACAAGCCATACTTTCCTGGCTGCACAGCTGTTTTCTGTCACAGCAGTGACAAGCAAAAATCAGGCACCCAGTTTTCAGAATAGATGGGAGTCACCTGCTCTTCCCAACCCTGACAGCAAGGCCAGGAGGGGGCTATAGCAAACCTTCATGGGAGAGAGAAATAAGTTATGGCAGAGGTGCTCTGGCCATGGTGTCCTTCAACGAGTGCTGTCGGTCAGCGGGGCAGGCACGGTGGGAGCTTACACCCAGCACCCACCACAGGCTTTCTCAGCCCACCCATCCCAGCGGTGGGTACCTGCACCAGCAGAAGCAGGTGAGTACAGGCATCTTCCACCAAAACTTCCCTTTCAGCAGCTTCTTGCGAGCTACAGGTATAAACTCTCACTGCAACATGGCCTTGGCAAGGGTAGCGTTGGCCAAGTCACCTTCACAGCCAAAATCTGCCTCCCTCATGGGTGTGAAGCAAGCAGCATGCTACCCAAAAGCTTTGCCTACTTCCCCTTCATCCCTAAGACGATGACACGCTTAATGAGTTCCATAGTCTGTAAAGAGAATGATCAAACAACAGCCTCTGAGTAAGTTACTTGTGGCACGAAATATATTGGCAGGTATATGTGGTTTTTTTAATCCTCCTGCCATAGCGAGAGGATAAAATTCCCAATACAAATGGCACCTCTGCAGCAAGTATCTGATATAATTACAGTAATTATATTGTCTCCACACTCTTTTATAAATCAGTGACAGTATATATTTAATGAGCTCTTTCCTATTCATCAGGTTGCTCTCAGCTGCTCAGATTTGCAACTGCATTGCAGAGGTATCTTAAAATAACATTAACCCTTAGAAGTGATGCTCCTTTCTGCTGGGACTCAGGGGGGTCTTTCAGAGCAGGGCCTGACTCTGCACACCCTTCCCCACACTGTCAGAAAGCACAGGCAGGCTTCGGAGCAAGGCCCCACACAGGTCTGATTTGCCCCATTGAATAAAATTTGGCCAGTTCTGCCAGCATGAGCTGGATGCAGTGGATGTGAGCACTGCTGGGATGTCATCTGCTTCTAACCTGCGTGCAGGTTACAAGTGGCTCAGCCCACAGTGGTTTATGTCATAGTCTGATGCTGTGTCCTGTAGGAAAGCCAAGGTTTTTCTTGTCTTTTCACAGCAACCACATATTTTTGCAGCCCCTGGGCTACCAAGCATCCAGGAAATAGTCCAGGGGCTTTGCCCATGCAGAGGCATCTCTGGAGGCACAGCAGGACAGATGTGTGGCAGTGCTGATGCTCTCTGTGCACAGAGCATGCAGCTGGCCCCAGCTCTCGGCACATCCCGTGCATCCCAGTCAATGGGGAGGTAACACGGGTCGCTCCATGGATGTGCCACATCTGTACTATCTAAAATCCAGCATTCTGCAGAGAAGCCTGTTACATTTTCACTCCAGGGACAAAGTTCACCAGGTCTCTCACTGGCAGCACATGATGAAGCAATCCCCCCGCCTGGCAGGGAAGCTGGCACACACCCGTCTGCAAAAGCACCTGCACCCGACCTTCACTGCCATCCCAGAAGTCCTCTGCCCTCCCTGGCCAACACCCTCGGCTGTGTCCCCTGACTCAGCCCCATAAAGCAGCCCACTGACACACAGGGAATTTAAGATCCAGCCCCAAAAATTGCAAATGAGTGCACACAAGAGGACTCAGAGGGCTGGAGCACCTATGCTATGAGGACAGGCTGAGAGAGTTGGGGTTGTTCAGCCTGGAGAAGAGAAGGCTCCGGGGAGACCTTATAGTGGCCTTCCAGTACCTGAAGGGGGCCTACAGGAGAGGTGGGGAGGGACTTTTCATCAGAGAGTGTAGTGATAGGATGAGGGGTAACTGTTTTAAACTGAAAGAGTGTAGATTTAGATATTAGGAAGAAATTCCTTACTTTGAGGGTGGTGAGAAACTGGCAGAGGTTGCCCAAAGAAGTTGTGGATGCCCCATCCCTGGAGGTGTTCAAGGCCAGGCTGGATGGGGCTTTGAGCAGCCTGGTCTAGTGGGAGGTGTCCCTGCCCATGGCAGGGGGTGGGAACTAGATGATCTTTAAAGTCCCTTCCAACCCAAACCATTCTATGATTCTATGATACAGCTCCTGGGGACCAACATGGCTGCACAGCAGGGCTGTACCAGAAGATGACAGCTCCCACCATGACCCGCAGGCCAACATGGCTGCCCAGAAGTGCTGTGCTGGAAGGCAGCAGCTCCCGGCATGCCGAGGACTGCTGCCCTTAGAGTTGTACCCTTCTGGGTGCCATCCTCCCCCCAAAGTCCCCACAGAGCCAGAGCACAGCCCTGCCACACTGGCCCAGGGCTCCTCGTACCACACAGCCATCCCCCAGGGCCAGGTCGAGGTGCTGCAGAGGGGTGTGGGCGACAATGGAGGCCTCAGGCTCCTGAGTGCACTAGAGTGATCCTATGACAGCTACAGGGCAAATGGAGGAGTCCTGTGGTCAGACCGTGCCCTCCGCTGGCCCCAGGCCTAGGTTGGGTTCCTGAGGCTCAGAGGGAGGGTGCAAGGAGGCTCAAAAGGGGTGCTGCGGAGACCAGGGGGCAAACTGAGGCCTCGAGAGCAGATCTAACGGCCCGCTGGAGTGCTGAGAGGTTCTGAGGGGGCAACCAGGTCAGGCTGAGGCAACCCCGGGACCACGGAGGGGTTCAGAGGGGACCAGTGGGTATGAGGAGGGCTCTATCCTGAGAGGTCTGCAAGGGAAAATGATCAAGTCCTTAGGGGATCCAATGGCAAAAAGAGGGCCATCTTCGATTTCCAAGACAGCTAGTCCTTACCTACTTCTTTCCTGTCCTGCCCCCAGTTCCGCCCATTTGCCCTCTACCAGGCCACCCAGACACCCACACACAGGCAGCCCGGGCAGAGCAGAGCTCTGAAGGTGCCTGAGCATGGTCACGCTGGGCAGCGGCTCCATGGCACCTCTCAGGCTGTCAGAGAGGGGGCTCCAGGGTCCCTTGGGCTCTTCTGGGGTTCCTTGGACTGCCTCCATGGAACAGACATGCTGAGGCAACAGCCCTGGGGACTGATTCCCCCTCTACTCTGCTCTGGTGAGACCCCACCTGGAGTACTGCGTCCAGCTCTGGAGTGCTCAGCACGAGCAGGCCACGGACCTGTTGGAGAGGAGGGCGACGAAGATGATCAGAGGGCTGGAGCACCTCTGCTGTGAGGACAGGCTGAGAGAGTTGGGGTTGTTCAGCCTGGAGAGGAAAAGGCTCTGGTGAGACCTTATAGCAGCTTTCCAGTATCTGAAGGGGGCCTACAAGAAAGCTGGAGAGGGACTTTTTTACCAGGGCATATAGATATAGGACAAGGGGTAATGGCTTCAAACTGGAAGAGGGTAGATTTAGGTTAGATATCAGGAAGAAATTTTTCACTCTGAGGGTGGTGAGACACTGGCATAAGTTGCCTAGAGAAGTTGTGGATGCCCCATCCCTGGAGATGTTCAGGCTGAACGTGGCTTTGAGCAGCCTGGTCTAGTGGGAGGTGTCCCTGCCCGTTGCAGGGGGGTTGGAACGAGATGATCTTTAAAGTCCCTTCCGACCCAAACCATTCTGTGATTCTATGATTCTATGAATGTGAACAGATACTGTCATTCTCTTTGTTCTGACTGAAAGAATTTATTTTTTAAAATGTGCAAACGACGATTTGTGTTCTTTGGGGCGGGGAAAGTAGCAACAAAGCCCTTTAGTTTTCACCTGTTTATGGTGCCTTTTGACGAGGGGAATGCCTTGTCCTTGTGTTTCAGCCCCCTGCCTTCCCGCGCACTGCCCTGCAGTGACGCCCGACGGGAGCACACGCTAAGACACGGCAGTGCCAAATACCCATGTCCGTACGCTCCTCCTTTCAGTCGTGCCCCTGCTTCACAGCGCGCAGGGCTCACTCTGCTGGCAATGATAACTACTATTGCTAATGAATTCCCTGCAGTGTTTGCTAATTGCTTTCTGAAGGAGGAGAAGATGTCGATATGTGAAGAATAAATTGTGCTGATTTCTGTAAGGCTGCGAGTGATCTCGTAATTTGCATGTCGCTGTTTATTACGAGGTTCAGATACTTGGTCACCTCTTGAGGACCAGTTGTTTGAAGAGGCTTTTTCTGTACACACGAAGGATTTTTACCTGATACAGAAGGTAAAGCCGTTAGACTGAGGCAGATCTATGGCTGTTAGCATTGACAGTTTTAACACAGAAAGTCATGTTTTGAATTGTGTGTTGGAATCCTATTCTTAGAAACCTAGTGTTTGCTTCTCAATGCTAAAAAGACATCAGTACAAAACATGATTTGCCCTAATGTGTAATTACAACAGAATATTTAATATTTCTGGTACAAAATACCAGAGATACTAAAATAATAATGACACGCTATGCTGACCACCTGTGTGAAACATACAGTTCTGCCTTTCCAGTGCTTCTTTACAGAAGCATTTATGTCTTTTCTGTCAGATCTCACCCATACATTGCATTGTGATAACTGGAGACAATGGGAGAAAGGAAAACTGTGCTAGATAGATCTGTTGTAGATTTGGGCCTTAAGTGTTTTATTGCAGTATTTCCATTATAGATCGCTTCTGTTTTTCTCACAATAGATTCAGACGAAGACTGTGTCCCAGTGTGTTGAATATTGCTATATGTGGGGAAAAAAAAATCAGATTTATCTACAGCTGAGCTCAAGCAATAGAAAAAAAACCTCGAGAGACAAGGATGAGGTGGAAGAGGCTGAAGACAAGGTAGATAAACTGCAGGGGGGTTGTGCAAGATGCTGCTCCTCAATGAAAACATCTTCCCGTGCTCTGGGAAAGGGGCAGGAGGTGCTCCCCAGGGAGAGGTTCTGGTTTTATTCTGCTGCTGCTTTGAGAAATTTGGTCTGTAGAATAACTCTGAAACAACAAAGCAACATTTCATAGTTAGCACCATTACTAAAACGTGCTGTTACTCATTGCAGACAGGATTTGTTCTTAAGCACTGGCATCCGTGCTGATTTAAATAAGATAATTCCCAACTACTTACTACTGTTTGCATTAAACTTGCTGATGATGATTTTCAGGGATGTTCTGTAACATCCTAGTGCTCCGTAAATGGAACTGCTGGTGACCTGGCTCTGCAACAGGTGTTGCTAAAACGTTCCTTGCCAGGAAACAGCAATTTGGTTCACAGAAATTTTTCTATTTTTTTTGGTGGTAGAAACCAGGTAACGATGTAACTTCGGTGCTTAGTAATTCTACACTTCAAACCTGTTGTATAGACTTCCGTGGAGGAAAGTGCTATTCCACTTACGATAGTAGAAATAATACGTTTTTTATTTCAAGGTCTGTCTTTGCACCCCATCCTCCAGTTGAATTAAAGTGGTTTTTCAGCTGTTTAGTGTTGCAAGGAGTTCACCCAGGCAGGCTTGGGCTAATGGATTTTTGTGCTGGACGTGACGCATTCTAATTACCTGGGCCATTTGGAGATGTTTCAAGCTAGTTTTTTACTTTAGTTATCCACCTTGCTGAAGAGAAGGAGAAATTAATAAAGGCTCTCTGATTTGCAGGCTGTTTGCAGCCCAAAGAAGAGGCACCGTCTTGTGCTGAAGAAAAGCAGGAAGCTAAAGCAGGAGAGTTGTGACAAGATGCCCCACAGCACGGGCAGCCCCTCCTGCGACGCGAGCAAGTCTCTGTGCTGGGATGGAGATGCAGGCGATCCAGGTGTATTTCCGTGCAGAGAGCGTGGAAGGTTGGCTATTCATCTTTCTTCTAGAAACTTGCTGCTTTGGGCTCAAACAGATTGAAACGTTGAAAGCTGCCCGGGGGGTAGAGGGGGAGCAGAGCTAAGGGCGGCTTGAGGATTCCCCCTGCCCCGTGGGCTTCTGGCTGCGTTGTTTGGGTTGAAAGTCAAACATTTGTTTTCTGAGTTCATCTGTGTTCTGAGAATGTCTGTTGTGTTTTCTGAGGACATCTGTGTTTGCCAAGTCCCGAGGTTCACACTGCACCCCCTGCTTTCTAAACTCCTTCTCAGAGAGGAGTCCAGGTGCAGCTGGATACAGCCTTAGCCTCCAACTGGAAAGAAAAGTCCAAACCCCAGGTTCTGCCACAGAGTTGGTTTATTTCAGCTCGAGCTGGATATCTTGGAAGAGGGAGTCCTCTCAGTTGTTTTCCTGTGCCTTTTAAGGCCTCACAGTCTATTCCACAAGGTGTTCAGGTGCCTGTCCATGTGACACGCATGGACTTTTTGTCCAATTGATTTGTTCAATAGCTGCTTTTTTTCTGCACTGGTTGGAGTGACATCTTTCAAATTTTTTCTGTTTTCGCAGTTTCATCATCCTCCTGTCTAATCCGCACTTGGGTCTCATCTGTCTTCTGTTGACTTCAGATGGAATGGTTTCTCTCTGTCTTTGAAGTTCCTTTCCTTGAATTATAGGCTTGGTCCAGTTTATCTCATTGTGCAAGAATCCCAGTGTTTCTCCTTTTTAACTAAGAAAAGGTTCAACTAAAGCTCCATTATGGTTTGCAGCCCGAGGCTTCCACGCTCCAGTTGCTCGTGCCAAGCAAAATCCCTCGTGCCAAGCAAAGCCACTCAAGTTTCAATTCAATCTAATTTTAAGTGATCGCACAATTAATTCTAATATTGTAATCCCCAACAATCTGTCTTGTTTAACCACCAATGTCCCACCCAGCCAGGGGTACCATCAGAATGAAGCAATGAAACTGTGTCGTACCACGCATCAAAACGTAACAGAAATTCACGAAAAGTAGGAATAATGAAGCTTGGTTTAAGGGTGTTTATGGAATTTAAAAAAAAAAAAAAAAAAAAAAAGAATTAAAAATCCCTGTTTGTTTTCTAACTTCCAGGGTGTTTGGGAAGGTAAAAAGTAGGAACACTCATATGAAAGGCCACCACCTGCAGGACGATCAAAGGGCCCCTGGAGTGTTTTTAAAGGGAAGCAAAGATGGAAGAAGCCCAGATGCCAGCCTCCTCCAGTGGTAACTGGGAAACTGTGATGTCAGACCAACAATGAGGTCAGTTTTCTCCATTTAGAAAAATGCATCAGCCAAAAAAAGCAAAGGGCATCATCCGGGCACCAAAGGCAACATCCGGGCAGCAGCTGAGCTCTGAGGAGGATTTGATGACATGAGGTTGCCTCCACTCTACAATGTCATCCACCGGAGCACGGCAGCAGTCCCGCTGATGTTGAAAAACCACCTCAGCTCTTCCTGCTCTGGAAAATGGTTCAGTGAAGCTGCGGGAAACCTTTGCTAAAGGGTTTCTGGAAGAAAAGCTGCAACTTTGGGTGTGTAGAGTGTTTTAAAAACTTCTTTAGGTTTTTCTCAGCCTTTAGCAGCAATAGTTGGTGTAGAGTTTGGCAGAAGGATATGTGAAGGCATCAAATGAGCCTTACTTGTATCAACATGGCAAAGCTGAGTGCTAAATGAATTGGCATTGCATTGCAATTATGGGAAAAGATGTAAAACAGCTATTGTACAACTACTAGAAGCTTTGACTTCCGCTTTTGTCTAAAGAAGTCTTTTGCCTCCATTTACAACAAAAGTTGGATGCCCTTGGCCCTTACTTTTTGCTCTCTATTTTGGGGTTTAGTGTTGTTAGAAAGAGACAAAATCGGGAAATCACCGAGAAATTATCATATTTATTAGCGTTTTGCCCTAAAGTGATAGTCATGCACAGCATTTCAGATCTCAACTACAGCACTCTTCTGATACAAGTAAGGTTTGGTTTTGTGCATTTTATACTTGGCTTATTAAATTGGGTTCATGAATAGCAGATGTGAAAGTTCTTGGACTGCTCTTGCTGTTTGTGCAATAAAAAATTAAACAATTCAAACTCATTCCACTTGGTTGGTGGTGCAAACATGGCACACTGCCTACGTCAGTTTTGAAATGAGAACCTGGGCTCGTGCTTCCTTTGGTCGAAGGGCAGGGAGGTGTAAAGTCAGATCCTTATGATTCCTAAAACTCTCTGAAAAGTGAAAGCTTGAGCCCGCAAATCCATTGAGTCCAAGGCCTGCTCCAGGCTGTGGCTTGCCGTTGCCTCAAAGCTCCTTCTCTCCTTCCAGTCCAAATGCAGAGGTATTTTGCTATTGCAACACCCAAGGTAGTGGATGTTTGTTGTGCGGTGAGAGCCAGAGCTGGAGCTATGTGCGATGCGGTGTGGTTCCCCAACTGGTTTTACCACCGGAGAGTGCCAAGGCACCGGAGGGACAGACCTGGCAGCAGAATCGGGGTGGTTAAAGGCGTTGGATGGCCACGAGGTGTCTCAGTTATCCAACAAAGTCAGTGTTAGCATTTCCTAATATTTAAAGCACCAGTTGTGTACTATTGCACTTATCGGTGTTTATTTGCATAAATAACACTGCATTTGGTAGTGAAAATGGAGGGTTTGATTAGTTCAAGGAATGAAATCTAAAGAAGGGGTCTTGTCTCCACCAGCATGATACCAGATGGAGTAAAAGTCTTATTTTTTTGTTGACAGGCCACCAAATTTTCATGGCTTTGTTTAATTTTTGCCAGGGTGAATATTCATGTTATATATATTCACGATTATTCATGTTTATCATGAATATTCATGATTATCACAATTATTGCATTCCTCCAGTATTTGAATGATGTAGCAAAAACACCTTAGTTGGCAGCCTGTGCTGGAATGGCTTCTTTGAGCAACTGGTCACCAGTGTGCAATTTTCATTGCCTTAGCAGCTTAGTGTTATGGCTCCCTTAAATCCCCCAGTTATATTCAAATAACACCACAGTAATGGACTTGGTGGTAATTACGACAGTAACGGACTTGGTAAAGGTTCCAGGGTCCATCTGAGTAATTTACTGGAAATATGTAACCCATTAATCACCTTGAGTTGCATGAAAATAAAAGGCGTCGTGGGAAGTGTCAACAGTATGATGCAGGAGAGATACAAAGCCTAGGAAAATACCTGGAATTTTACTAATCAATTCAAAGGATTTCAAGATGATTTCAGAATTTAGTCACAAGAACATCCTCTGTAGCTGCAGTGAATACTTCAGGTCAGTGCCTGAAACAAGAGGGGATGGGGACAAACAGTATTTCCTAGCCTGTGCCGCACTGCCCTAGTGTATCTCCAGCACTTCCCTCGGCACTCAAACTCTCCTCCAGCAGTTCCCCGTAGTCCTGGTACCTCCCCGGACACCAGAATTCACCCACAACCTAAGATCTAACAGCAGCACTGGAAGTGGTGTCTGATGAACCCCCAGATGCGGTGCAGGGCTGGGAGCGTGGCCAGCCTGGCTTGTCTGCCATCAGGCAGGAGATTTCCCTTCCCCACACACCATCGTTCTCTGGTATTCTTGTTGAAGCAAGGTGGCCACTTGCCCTGTGTCTCTCTGTCCACAGCTGGAGGCCACAACTCCTTTTTAAAACAACTAGCTAGTTAAACATAAAGTAATAAACTCCACGGCCTCCCAACATGGCTACTGCAAGTGACCAAACTGGTGCCCGGGGAAGGAGGCACAGGGGATAACACGGTTTAATGCAGCAAAGCTGCTTTTCACAGAATCACAGAATGGAAGGGGTTGGAAGGGACCTCTGGAGATCATCTAGTCCAACCCCCCTGCCAGAGCAGGGTCACCTAGAGCAGGTTGCACAGGAACGCGTCCAGGCGGGTTTTGAATGTCTCCAGAGATGGAGACTCCACCACCTCTCTGGGCAGCCTGTTCCAGTGCTCTGCCACCCTCAAAGTAAAGAAGTCCCTCCTCGTGTTGAGATGGAACCTCCTGTGTTCCAGTTTGTGCCCATTACCTCTTGTCCTGTCACTGGGCAGCTTCCCAGTGACACTTCCTCCCGGCACTGCTTTGTTTTTTTCAGGGCTTTGTTTTCCAGCAACTGGAACAACGCAGAGAAGAGAGTCTCTAAAATTCAGGGCACTTCACCTAAAATGATGTGGTTCATTATCAGGTACACCTGCACTGGGGCAGTACCCATCATGGCTGGCAATGTTCAAAGTTTGCTAACCGCAGTCAACCAGTTCAATGTCATGTGCATCATCCGACTGCACGGCAAGTTTTTAAAATCCCAGCTGTGCTTGGAAAACTGTGTCGGCATCTGGGGACTTGCAGATTATTGCTACTGTCCCAGCATGTGAGAAGTAGCCCACGTGTTCATCCTCCATCACTTCGAGGAGATGACCAGGGTTGACCAGCCTCAGGGTTTCTGGGGCTCTCCGTCAACCAGCTAGAGCACCTCCTGGAGAAGGACGAGCTCAACGTGAAACAAGAAGAGGACATGCTCGAGGCCATTCTGCAGTGGATTGCTTACGATGAGTGGAACAGGAGGCAGCACGTTGCTGGGGAAGGTGGGTGCTGCCACAGCGTGGGCCGTGGTGGCCCTGCAGAGCTGGTCACTGGGCAGCTGAGCCAGAGCCGCTTTGCTTTTCCTGTGAGACTGGAGGAAACTGCAGCCTCCTCACGCTGCTCACAAAGCAGTGAGCTTTCAGAGCGTTCGGCCATTGCTATGCTGGGGCAGGGGGCGAAGATCCTGCGCTGGGGTTGGGGTAGAGCTTTTAAGTGCCCGTTTCCTCCTGCTTAGAGCTTAAGTATAACTGTTCCTCACAGCCAGGGAGGACCAAAGTTCCCATTCCATTATCTCTACACGCACAAAGCTGGTGAGCGTTTGCCCAGACGAGCTGGATGATGCAACTAGAGGCAGGCGTTAGGGCAGCGTCGGCCTGCGTACAGGAAAGCACCGTGCCAGAATGGTGGCAGCCTCCCTGCCATGAAATCAAAGGATTTACCCTTGCACACCCCTTTGTGGACTAGCTAAAAACTACACGTTTAATTCTCTGGTTCTCCAATAAGCTTCAGAAAATGCTGTAGCCTGAAAGCAAAACCATCCAGCATTGGAGTCACCCACGAAGGATACCAAGGTGTAAAGCATCTGCATTAGTATTGTCGCGTTGAAAGGACTGTAGTTTCGATATTTGTCTGCCAGAGTCCCAGGACTTTCACTGATTTACTATCAGAGTCCCAACAAAGGACTTTCACTGAGTCAGATTCACAAATAATCGAAATTAGTCTAGCAAAAGTAATAACAGTTCCAATATTTGTCTGTCAGAGTCCCACCAAAGGACTTCCACTGAATCAGATTCACGAATAATTGAAATTAGTTATTTTATTAAGAGCGACAGAAGCAGATTTGAGATTGCCGTTGATAAATTCACTAACTACAATAGCGCTAATTACTTAAGGTTAATATTGCTAGCAAAAATAACGATAGTACAACAATCAAATGGGGTAACATTCACCAGAGGGTGAATGGCGCACTGCTCACCCAGAAGGGCGTCCCCGCCTGGGGTGGGGGAAGAGAACGCAGCCCGTCAACTGGTCCATCAGGTATCAAGTTTCTTCTCTCCCAATTTAACAGCAATTTTCTCCATCCTTTTATCCCCAAAATTACGAGGTTTCCCTCCCCTAGGTGATGTGTAGTATGATTTGGGTGGAGAGACGAGTGCTATAGTTATGTATGTTTAGCATGATCTCTAAAATCTTCATTAGCATATACAGGGGTGTCAACTTTAAAATGCATTTCACAGGTAATGAGGCAAAGGTCAATTATCTGGCATGGTAGCCTCTCGAGGAAACAAAGAACTACACAACGTCTCTGTTAATCTTGATTTTACTGTCTTTGCTGACGAAAAGCAGGGCCGTCCTGGCTCCCCAAGACTACCCCGTTATTTACGTATCCTGTGATAGCCCGACAAGCCTTCACTCCCCTGGGTTGCACAAGAGGTAACAAAGCCAGTCTTAATTGCTCTTTGAGCACAGAGACTTCACCTCCTTATCCAAATTCCACAAATATTCTAACCTCCTTTTGGCATTTTTCCAGTTCGACTGGCACGGATGCAAGCAGAATGCTTGGTGAGCAAGGTCAAAAAGCATGATTGTGCAAAGGACAACCAGGACTGCAACGTTCTCACCACAAATGCACTGATTTTGCCCACCTGCTCATTCGGTCTCTCCTGCCCTGTGCCATCCCGTTTGCTGTCAGAGGCTGGAGCAGGGGGAGCCCAGCCAGTGCCATTGAGACATACAATTCCTGTGCAGACCATGCCAGCGTCGCCGTTCCCAACAACTCTGCGCCATGGGAAGGTACGACAGATTGCTGTGCCTTGACACAGCAGAATGGTACGACCCAGAGATGAACCAGTGGACACCGATTGCCCCCATGCACGAGTGGAGAAGTGATGCTAGTGCAGCCACACAGTGTGAAAAGGTAAAAGGGCCGTGAGATTCCGGAAAGCAGTGAAGGTTGGGGTATGGTGAGCAGGACAAGGAACCAAACATTAGTGCGCAGCATTACACAGCGAGTAAGTGCCTGTCCTTTCCTATGGCACGGATGGAGGTAGGGACTTTCATGGAGCTCAGCCAGTGAGAAACACAGCTACCGCTCCCAGGTCATCATCTAGAGAGAAAAGAGGAGCTGTGGGAGCAGGAAAGATAACCAATGCTCCCTTTAACATGAGGGCTCTCCAACCAAGAACCCACTTGCTGCCGGACGGTGCTTTTCCTGGCCACAAGTGACATACCGTGCCTGTCTGCTTCGGGCAGTTCAGGAAATAAAGAGTCTAAATCCTGCTGGCCTGAACAACTCGCTGCACTTTTATTACTTCAAACCCAGGATAACCATTCCCATTAAAAAAACCCCAAACTGAACCTAAACCAAACAAACAACCCCCCCAAATCCAGCCACCACCATTCATTTTCTCCTTGACATGTTCTCCCACCAAGGGTATCGCTGCCCTGCTCACACTGGTTTTTTATGCTGTAAACAGGTCTATATATGTGGTAGGTTCAGTGGATATGGACACTTGAGGACAGCTGAAGTGTATGATGCCACAAAGAATTAATGGACCTTCATAGCCCCCCCCCCCCCCCCAAACCCCCCAACCCCTCCTGAAGGCCCTCCCAAATCCCCCCAATTCCCCCACTGCCCCCCCAACCCCACAGGGACCTCAAAACCCTCCAGGACCCCCCCAAATCCCACCCAGTCCCATTCAATCTGGTCTTGAACACCTCCAGGGATGGGGCATCCACAACTTCTCTGGGCAACCTGTTCCAGTGCCTCACCAGCCTCACAGTAAAGAATTTCTTCCTAATATCCAATCTAAATCTACCCTCTTTCAGTTTAAAACTGTTACCCCTTGTCCTATCACTACACTCCATGATAAAGAGTCCCCTCTCATCTCTCCTGTAGGCCCCCTTTAGGTACTGGAAGGCTGCTATAAGGTCTCCCCGGAGCCTTCTCTTCTCCAGACTGAACAGCCCCAACTCTCTCAGCCTGTCTTCACAGCAAAGGTGCTCCAGCCCTCTGAGTCCTCTTGTGTGCACTCGTTTTCAGTTTTTAGAGCTAGATCTTAAATTCCCTGTGTGTCAGTGGGCTGCTTTATGGGGCTGAGTCAGGGGACACAGCCGAGGGTGCTGGCCAGGGAGGGCAGAGGACTTCTGGGATGGCAGTGAAGGTCGGGTGCAGGTGCTTTTGCAGACGGGTGTGTGCCAGCTTCCCTGCCAGGCGGGGGGATTGCTTCATCATGTGCTGCCAGTGAGAGACCTGGTGAACTTTGTCCCTGGAGTGAAAATGTACCAGGCTTCTCTGCAGAATGCTGGATTTTAGATAGTACAGATGTGGCACATCCATGGAGCGACCCGTGTTACCTCCCCATTGACTGGGATGCACGGGATGTGCCAAGAGCCATGGCAGGAAAAAGCTGCAGAGCTGCAGGATAGCCAAGGAGAACAAGGTTTGCTGTGTAGCCCCTCCATGCCTGGCCACCTGTGGCTCAGGGACAGGATGCCATCTCCAGCCCTTGCCCTAACACATCACCCTTGTGCAAGGGCAGAAGAAAGGTGGAGAGCTCAGGGTACACCGGCGCTCAGCCAAGTGTTCCCAAATAACAGAAATATCAAAAAAAACAAAAGCAGAAGTTGAGAGATAAATGCCAATTTTAAAGCGATTTGCTTTAAGTAAAACTGACACAAACCATCCCCTTCCAAATTAAGGTGATCCCATTGAACCTGTGTATCCCCAACAGCATCTCTGGCATTGCCTGGGAAATGCTCCTCTTCAGCTGGGGGCTGAAAGCGAGCAGGGTTACAGTGGTTTAAAACATAGTAATTTGAGACAGCAATGTGCCCTGGTGGCCAAGAAGGCCAATGGTCTCCTGGGGTGCATTAAAAAGAGGACGGCCAGCAGGTCGAGGGAGGTCATCCTCCCCCTCTACTCTGCCCTGATGAGGCCGCATGTGGGAGTACTGTGTCCAGTTCTGGGCTCCCCAGTTCAAGAAAGACAAGGAACTACTGGACAGAGTCCAGCAGAGGCCTATGAAGATGACCAAGGGACGGCAGCACCTCTCTCATGAGGAAAGGCTGAGAGACCTGGGTCCCTGTAGCCTGGAGAAGAGAAGACTGAGAGGGGATCTCATCAATGCTTATAAACATCTAAAGGGCAGATGTCAAGAGGACAGGCCCAGACTCTTCTCAGTGGAGCCCAGCAACAGGACAAGAGGCAATGGGCACAAACTGGAACACAGGAAATTCCATCTCAACATGAGGAGGGACTTCTTTACCCTGAGGGTGGCAGAGCACTGGCGCAGGCTGCCCAGAGAGGTGGTGGGGTCTCCGTCTCTGGAGATATTCAAAACTCACCTGGACGCGTTCCTGTGTGACCTGCTCTAGGTGACCCTGCTCTGGCAGGGGGGTTGGACTAGATGATCTCCGAAGGTCCCTTACAATCCTTCCATTCTGTGATTCTGTGATAATACAGAGCTACAGAGCCTTGTGACAGCAGCACGGCTGCTTTTCGCAGCAGTGATGTCTCATCTGCCAACCACACAGATGCGTCCCGCACTGTGTCCATCTTAAAATAAGGTTACAGTGGAATAAAACCAATTTGGTGAATTTCTTTCAAACGTAGTCTGAGCAGGCTGTCCCCAGGTGTCGCAAGTTTAAAGGGTGGGGAAAATGGCCAGTCTGGATGAATAAGGAAATTCTGATGGGACTTAGGAATAAAAGGAGGGTTTACCACCTTTGGAAGAAGGGACAGGCAACTCAGGAGGAGTACAGAGATCTTGTTAGGTTATACATAGAGAAAATTAGGAAGGCAAAAGCCCAGATGGAGCTCAACTTGGCCACTAAGGACAACAAAAAAAGTTTTTATAAATACATCAACAAAAAGAGAGTCACGGAGAATCTCCATCCCTTACTGGATGCGGGGGGGAAAGTTGCAACCAAGGACGAGGAGAAGGCTGAGATACTTAATGCCTTCTTTGCCCCGTCTTCAATAGTCAGACCAGCTATCCCCAGGGTATTCAGCCTCCTGAGCTGGAAGATAAGGCTGGAGAGCAGAACAACCCACCCATAATCCAGGAGGAAGTAGTCAATGATCTGCTTCTGCACCTAGACACACATAAGTCTATGGGCCCGGATGGGATTCACCCGAGTACTCAGGGAGCTGGTGGGAGAGCTCACCAAGCCTCTCTCCATCATTTATCAACAATCCTGGTCAACAGGGGAGGTACCAGATGACTGGAGGGTGGCTAATGTGACGCCCATCTACAAGAAGGGTTGGAAGGAGGATCCAGGGAACTACAGGCCTGTCAGCCTGACCTCGGTACCAGGAAAGATCATGGAGAGGATCATCTTGAGCAAGCTCTCACAGCAAGTGCAGGGCAGCCAAGGGATCAGGGCCAGCCAGCATGGGTTTAGGAAAGGGACGTCCTGCTTAACCAACCTGATCTCCTTCTATGACCATGTGACCTGCCTTCTGGATGTGGGGAAGGCTGTGGACGTTGTCTATCTGGAATTTGGGAAGGCCTTTGACACTGTCCCCCACAGCATTCTCCTGGAGAAGCTGCCGAAGCATGCTGGGTTACTCTTCGCTGGGTTAAAAACTGGCTGGATGGCCGTGCCCAGAGAGTTGTGATTAATGGGATGAAATCTTCTTGGCAGCCGGTCACCAGTGGTGTCCCTCAGGGCTCAGTTTTGGGACCAGTTTCATTCAATATCTATCGATGATCTGGATGAGGGGATTGAGTGCACCCTCAGTAAGTTTGCAGATGACACCAAACTGGGTGGGAGTGTTGATCTGCTTGAGGGTTGGAAGGCTCTACAGAGGGACCTGGACAGGCTGGATCGATGGGCCAAGGCCAATTGTATGAGGTTGAATAAGGCCAAGTGCCAGGTCCTGCATTTTGGTCACAACAACCCCAAGCAACGCTACAGGCTTGGGGAAGAGTGGCTAGAGAGCTGCCCAGCAGAAAAGGACCTGGGGGTGCTGGTGGACAACCAGCTTAACGTGAGCCAGCAGTGGGCCCAGGTGGCCAAGAAGGCCAACAGCATTCTGGCTTGTATCAGGAATAGCGTGGCCAGCAGGAGTAGGGAAGTGATGGTGCCTCTGTATTCGGCACTGGTGAGGCCTCACCTCGAGTGCTGTGTTCAGTTCTGGGCCCCTCTTTACAAGAGGGACACTGAAGTGCTGGAGCGTGTCCAGAGGAGAGCTACCAAGCTGGTGAGGGGTCTGGAGACCAAGTCCATGTGAGGAGAGGCTGAGGGAACTGGGCATGTTTAGTTTGGAGAAGAGGAGGCTGAGGGGAGACCTCATTGCCCTCTACAACTACCTGAAAGGAGGCTGTAGAGAGGTGGGTGTTGGCCTCTTCTCCCAGGTGAATAATGACAGGATCAGAGGAAATGGTCTGAAGCTGCGGCAGGGGAGGTTTATATTAGATATTAGGAAGAATTACTTTACTGAAAGAGTGGTCAGGCACTGGAACAGGCTGCCCAGGGAGGTGGTTGAGTCACCATCCCTAGAGGTATTTAAGAAACCTCTAGATTTGGCACTTCAGGGCATGCTCCAGTGACAGAGATTGTAAGGTTGGGGTTTTTTGTGTGTGTGTATGGTTGGACTCGATGATCTCAAAGGTCCTTTCCAACCATGAAGATTCTATGATTCCATGATTCTATGATTTATTTTAAATAAAGTAATTTGAATTTTGGGTAGCTCCTTAAGTGTATGGAGGCCTCAAATATTCAGATTTATGACTAAATTTTTTTTATATCTATCATGTGACACATGAAGCTGTAGTTCAGGGAAGCGCTGAGCACGTGCCTTATCTTCATTGACTCCAAAAGGATTTACACTTGGGCTTCGGTGCTCCCCTGAACAGAAACACATTCCTGGAGCCTTATGCTGGGTCTGCACGGTGACTTCCCCTAAAGGAAGAGTCTGTATAAAAGAAAAACCAACCAAACAAGCAGTCTTGCACCCTCAGCTGCCTGGGGAGTTCACACTCACATCTCAAGGTGCAGGTTTGTTCTGAGGGCGCAGGCACCACGCTTCGCCTTCCTGCGGCGCTGCTTTTCTTCTTCAGTCTCAGCTCCTCGAAGGAAAGAGCACGCTAACGCTAATTTCAGCAGACAGCACATGCGGAGCTCAGGATTTACTTAAGAGTCAAATTACACAAACAAAGTAGCAATTCAGGGCTCAAGGCAAACAAATGCTAGCCTAAAACCTGCCCCTGGGCTATATGATGCCAAGTCAGCCCGAAATTTTAGCCACGCTGTATTATTTGACTCAAAGCACCCACTTAAGGTGCCCCTTTTGCATTTTTTCCCCTCACTGCTATGCAGCATTGAATGCACTGGACTTTTCAGACGCTTTACAGATTAAGGGTATTCTGTGGCTTGGGCTGGACCCGCGGTGACATCTCGTGGTCCCCCCACGAGGCGAGGTGCTGGCTGCCAGGTGGCACAGCCCCCCGACCCCAACCGACCCCAACCTCACACCGGTGCCCCCACACCACAGCACTGACCAGCACACATGTCCTAGGGGACTCACCTCCACCTGGGGCGGCTGCATGCCCGAGCCGGGAAACAAACACACAGCTCCTCCTGCGACATCCCTCCCTGCAGCACCAGGGGAGACTTCAGAAATCATCCTTTTACGCAGGAAGATAAACAAATCATGAAAACCAGATCATTGCACAGGGAGCCTGTGGGTGGGCCGTGCTCGCCTGCAAAGCCTGGGTGCTTTTAACTCGAGTCAAGGAGGGGAATGAATCTTCCTCCTCCCGGTTTGTGCCTGTCGGAGACTCACGTGTGAGCAGGATGCTTTGCCCTTCACCGCTTCTTTTGTTGTGACTCTCAAATGATTTCCCACTGAAAACCAACACGCTTGCTGTTGGCATCTTAGGAGAAGAAATTAAATCCGACATTTCGGTCTTATCCGGTTTCCCATCCCTGTACTCCATTGTATAATTTCACCACTCACTCATTTTTTTCCTTAATACACAAGCGCTTTTAGAGAAAATACAATCCTTGGAAGAATATTTAGTCAGAGAAAGGCTGTAATCAGCTTGGATAGAAACCAGACAGTTAATTTGCTTGAAAAAGAGAGAAGGGAGGAGAAAATGAAATGGAATAATTTCTGCCCTGTGAATTTAGGGCACCAAAAATTTTATGGCAAAACTATAGCATGAAAGGGAAAATAGTTGAAAAACCTCATGGGAAACACTACTCCTGAGCTATTACACTAAAAATGACATGAAAGCCAAAGTAAAAGATCTGATTCATTAGATATCTTCTGTGTTCACAAAAGAAAAAAAAACAAAGTTACAGCAAAAGACTCACAAACTTTTCCCAGAGCAAAATAACTTGATGCCCCACGTAAATCATCAGCTATATCAACACTTAGGGCTGGACCAGCAGTAACTGAGTCATGCTGGGAGAACGTGCAGAATGTAGACACCTAAAACCAAAACTGGGATTTGAGAAGCTCCTCCACACTGCCTAATCCATCAGAGAGGAGGTGTGATGTGCTGGCAAGCAGCTGGAGCACCGCGCTTAGGGATTACCCAAGAGCCCGTCCTCTCAGGCACCTTCCTCCAGCCCTTTTACTGGACCTGGCTCACAGCACAGAGGACTACCAGTCACAGGCCAGCACCTCGCTCTGCCGGGGGCTCTGCAGGCAGATGGTCCCACTGAAGACAAGGAAAGCTGATAATTATGTTATGTGGAAATGCAGATGCTGTCCTCCACCTCATATGCCCCTCCAGTGAGTCAGCTCAGGTTTAACAAGAGCACATGACCACAAATGTCAAGACTAGCACTTACATTTCTTTTTCTTGACTATGTGTAGCTGTTCTAACTTCCTTATAGGCATTTATGCACGTTTCACAGCACTTTACAGTCTAAGACATTATGCAAATACAATTAGGAAACCTTAAGATATTATCCAGTTCATTTCAAGTTATTAAGTAATGTCAAAGCTGATCTTTCTTCCAGTCCTTTGGCACCTCTTGAGAGCAGGATAGTGTGATCAGTCCTCTACTCCAATAATTTTCCAGTTCCGAGAAAGGCCGGCTGGAGAGGTGGTCAGGAGATTGTCCAGGGCAGTCACCTGCCCCAAGGCAGGATTCACCTCTGGTTAATGCATTGTCATCAGATACGTGCCTGATTGCCATGCGTATCTGAAGAGGCCCCTTGGCGAGCTCTTCCAGTGCTCCATAATCTTTCCTGTTACACGGTTCCTCCCTAATGACTAACCTAATTCTTCTTTGATTCAATAGGCCTATTATTTCTTGTTCTAGCCACCACAAACATAAAAGACACTGAAAAGATGAAAGGAATAAATTGTTCTCTTTGAGTTTGGAAGGCTTGTATTTCCTTTGAGTATTCTGTAAGCAAACCTACTCAAATTCCTTCGATCTTCTTAGATTTCTCATCCTCCTGTATTTATGTTCACACGTTTTCTAGATTTCTGTTAAATCTCATTGCTCTTCTCTGTTTTTTCCTAACAAGTATGACATATAAAACCAGACAGGATACTTCAGCTGATGCCTCTCTAGAGCTGAACAGAAAGAGGCATTTTACATCATATGGATGATACAATCTTTATACATCTCAGTATTTCTGTTCATTCTGCAGCATCACTATATTGCTATAATGGGTCACAAAATGAATGCCAGACAAATGAATGCCAGCCAACTATCTGACCTTTTTCTGCCAAGCTGACTTTTAATTCCTCTCTTTCCTGTTTGCAATGATTGTCAATGATGTCCAGTTTCTCAAGATGATTTTGAATCCTAATTCCACCTTTCAACATGCTTGCAACCTCATCTGCCTCAGTATACAATACAAAACTGTCTCTTTTTTTCCCTGCTATATATCCTGCCTGAAATACATCACAAAGTAGTGAAGCACAAAATCTGTCTTGTGCGTATGTATCCAGCAATCCAACAATCACTGCTTATGCTCTTTTTTTTTTTGCTGTACCCCTCCAAAAAAGAAAAACAAAGACACAAAGTTGTTTGTTTGATGGTTTGTTTTTTAAAAAAACACAGTATTTTTACTGTAAGCACTGGTAAGAAAACATAAAACAGTGAAACAACAGACCATCTTCCCCACAGGGACATGTATAGAAACCTGCAGCATGCTTGAAAAATGTGTGTGCTGTGAACGTAATCTCTACACATGTAAAGAGATTTTTACAGTTTTAAAACTGATTTGTATTTACATTTAAGACAGCGCTGTCAATGTTTCTAAGAAGAACTCAATTATAACACTAAGAGGAAGAGAGAATAGGAAGACCTGCTCCGTGCTTTAAGCACAGTTCTTTTCCTCTCTGACTTGCTTTTCATTTTTACACTAGGAGGAGCAGGATTTGAACCCATGTTGGAAACATTTCTGTATTTAAGTCAGTAAAACTAAGTGGTTATTTCACATTGCTTAGCATAGTAATTCCTGTTCATTCACTCTTTAGCTTGCACTATAAAACTGCAATCTGCTTGCTTCAGAGTCCCACCGTGGAGCAACACAGCACCCTGGGACTGAATTTAGTGCATCAAAGCCATTGATTCCTACTGTTTGGACTAAAAAGTGTTAAGGAATGAATTTAACATTCACAGCGATAAAGTTACTGCAAGCTTTGGTAAAGACTTTACAGTGAAAAAAGGGTTGTTCAGCACCTTGATTTCTCATGAAACTAGAGCAAAGAGGGAAATAAAAACCAATTCAAAACATGAATACAAATTTACATTACAAATTCAAGCTATTACAAATCTTAGTTCAACTCCCTGTGTCATCAGAAAAGGTTATTTATGTGACAGCAAACAGAAGCCCCGCATTTTAAGGACGTTTTTCCACATTTACCATTTAAACCTTTGGCTCCATTTTAGGCAACCAGCAAGCTGGGGTTAACTTACACAATGAACTCGCTCCATTCAGCCATGCTGGAGTCACAGCAGTGCTAGTTCTGCTCTCAGTCACACCATGGTAAATACCACCTTCACTCACACTGGCATAAATTCAGAGACAGACAACTGCCCAATTGTCAAGGAGCTTCACAGGGTCCTGTAAGGTATCCACAGGAAAATTATATGCTAACTTGGACCAGGAATTGCTCTGCCTTTGTGGACTTCAATAGGAACAGAAAAGTTCCTGGTGACTTAAAGGGGTTTGTCCCAAACAGGAATATCTGTAAACATAATAATAACTCATAGAGGGTTTCTTGTGCAAAGAAAGAGCTCTTATGGAGCAAAAGAGAAAATCTAGGAGAGCAGTGGGAATGACAGAACAAATTTAGCACTGGAAATGTGCATCAAAAGGATGCAATACCTGAAAGCAAGTAAAAATCTTTGAAACAGACCTTTCAGAGAATTACAGTCAGTGAAACACCAAAGCATTTTTGGTCCAAGGAGACACACATGAATTCTAAATACAAAGTGCTCTCACAGTGATGTGACTAGTTAGGATTCTGTGTAAAAATACAACTTCTGACCACAGAGCTCCTTATGCCATGGCTATTTTCACTTGGACACTGAAATTAGGATTTGGCAGCCCTGAAAATACTTTTGCTTCATGTGCTCTTGAAAGAATTAAGTTAGAAAGACAGAAAAGTATGAAATTTGGTGCCTAGCAAACAGTCTAGAAGAGAGACACTCTTTTAGACTCTGAAAATTATAACTTTACATTAGTTCACTAATTGCTGTGTGCAAAGGAGCCAGTTCATTATAGAGCCACAGATTCTTTCCATGACTAGAAATAACTGGTGACCTGAAAAAAATGCACAATCCACACAACCCAACATCGAGCTGAGTTGCAATTGTTTTGTGAGATGAAGGAATGAGTGAGCTGAAGGAATGACTTCACTTACAACCTTGAAGCTCTTGATGACATAAGTCGGTCCCTCCCATCACTGGTGAGGAGGAACATTTCCTCCTGTACTGAGAATACAGTGCTTCAGATGTACTGTTCTTCATCTTCTTCATTCATGAGCAATGACCACTTGTCCCCTTCCTCCTCAACAAAACCATTATGTCTCGGCAGCTTGTCTGAAGTCAAGGAAGAGAGAGATACTTGGCTGATCTGATCCCAAGGAGCCGGTCTGGATGAATCCCTCCTCCTATCATCCATTCCAATATGAACACTGATTTGGGAAGGAGTAAGTGGCTTCATGCGGCCTTGAGCTTGTGCTTCATAACTTTCTGTGCCTGGCTTCTTATAACTAAGGAGAGAAAGAGAAAATATGTTTAGTACCAAGCGGTCAATGTATAGAAGGATCTTCAGCATTAGAACAAATCAGAAACTTGTGACACCCTAATTATTACCTGAACTCCAGACACAACATTAATGGCTAAGAGTACTGGTCCCGCAGCATTAACACATTTCAATAGTAAAAGAGAGGGACTCTCAAAGTGAGATTCTCTCAGAAAGATTATGAGTTTGCTGAACTATGAAAGTGTTCATAGTAGAGAATTTCAGGGGAATGGATTTGATGACCCAAAAATCACTTTCTGATTCAATATATTAAAGGTCAAAAAAAGCCCAGCGATGGCAAGTGTGCATGGTCTTCACATATATGTAGTATCGTGTTCTTTGGAATCTGAAATTCCATTCAGCTGACGTGAAGCTTCAAGAAAGAGTATACTGTAGTACGGCTTCCATTAGTCTTCCATATGTTTTGGGGAGTTCTCAATATCTGACCACAATGGTGTCTGATACTTAATGTAATCGGCACAAGATCAAAAGAATTGGAAAATAAAGGAATCCCTTTGTAGAAATTTCTCATCCTTTGGATAACTCCACATGGAAAGTTTTTAGGATGAAAATCCTGAAGTGGTAGGGCTGACATGAGCACATACCTAGTTTTTATTCTAGGTTGCGGTCTCATTGAGCATTTGCAGGGTCAAAACCATGATGCAGAAACAGATTTCCTACATAAGTTTATACTATACTGTAGTATACCATACGCTACACAAGACCCCAGCTACAGTAGAAATATTTGAAGGCTTGGACTAATTTCAGACCCTGTAGAAAGTCGTATTTTTGAAAGACGTTTGCTCACAATGCTGGTAAAAACAGGTCCACTGTAACTGCACCCAAAAATGGCACCCAAAAAATGTAGCTTAAAAGATCAATAGAATCTGAAAAATCTTGTTATAGTTCAGAAATTGGTTTGCTTCCAAAAAATTGAGCAAGACACTTTATTTGTAGCAAGGTGCAAAAGAATAAATACACTGCTTCTCTGTTTCTCTCTGGCTAAATTAAATAGACAAAAATTAAAACCAGGTACAAATCTTTAAAAAAACATCTACTGCTACATTAAAGAGAACTGTCTTTTGAATGATTTGTTCACTTGATATTCACAGCAAAACCACAGCTGATCATTACCTCACTTGGTATTGAACTAGATCTCCAACACAGGTGCCCACATGGCATCCAGTCACACTTTTATCTGCTAGTTAAAGAATGCTCAGGACAGTCTTAGTCCAGGTGTGTTCATAATAGTGACATCTCTCTTTTGGAGCAAAGGATTAGACAGAACAACCCAAAGCTGTTGACAGAACAACCCAAAGTGAGGGTGCACTCCATGGACAGTGGTATAGAGTGCACCCTCAGCAAGTTTGCTGACGACACCAAGCTGTGTGGGGAGGCTGACACACTGGAGGGAAGAGATGCCATCCAGAGGGACCTCGACAGGCTGGAGAGGTGGGCCATGCCAACCTCATGAAGTTCAACAAGACCATGTGCAGGGTCCTCCATCTGGGTCAGGGCAATCCCAAGCACTGATATAGGCTGGGCAGTGACTGGCTTGAGAGCAGCCCTGAAGCAAAGGACTTGGGGGTGCTGGTGGACGAGAGGCTCAACATGAGCCGTCAGTGCGCACTAGCGGCCCAGAAAGCCAATCGTATCCTGGGCTGCATCAGGAGAAGCGTGGCCAGCAGGTCGAGGGAGGTGGTTCTCCCCCTCTACTCCACTCTCATGAGACCCCACCTGGAGTACTGCGTCCAATTCTGGAGCCCCTACTACAAGAACCCCAGGCTTGAAGGACTGTCTGGTACTTTTAGGTATATGAAGCCCAAAGTAACATCTCACTTGAGTCCCAGCAGCAGTGCTGCCTACAGTTCCCCAGTTGATTAGTATAAGACAACTTGCCATTTGAGCTGCAGGGAAGACAGCACGACAGACACAGAAGAAGCTGCCATTGCAGCTGATCCCATCCAAGGCTGAAGCACGAGGCCAACAGGCATGAACACACCTAGCAAAAAAACATATGGACATCAGCCAGAGGCGCCTCTCCCAATACAGACATTTCTGTCCCTGCATGTCATAGAACAGATCAGCAGTTCTACAACACGACTTGCTGAGACCTCCATGAACACTACTAGATTGATATATATTTACTCATTTATTTTTATATATGTCCCTTCCATTGCAAGGGATGACCTTTGCACCAATTCAGTTACAACACTGCGGCCACAAGGTAAGACTATTTGTCTTCCAGCTACTCTGCACATATGAAACAAAGCAGAAGCAACAAAAAGACAAGGCAATAGTCCAGGCAAAGGAGGGAGAAGTTACTCAGGAAGAAAAAGAGGAATGTTTGAAGTAAGTTTCAAGGAGGAATTTGGAGCATAAGAAGATATCCGACAGAAGCAGAGAGATGCAAGTAGTAGGAGAGAAAATGTATGATTCAGGGTGAATAGAAGAGGGAACACCCTGAAGTGGGATGGTATCTCTGATTAGAGCTAGGTTTGAATATACAGAAACTAATCCGCAAGTACTGCTGTGTGAAGTAAGAGCATGGTTTTAATTTCATCATATAAGAATTTATTCTTACAAGTTTAAAACTTGGGAAAAAAAGATTTTTTTCTACACCATTAAAAAAAAAGAATGTATTTATTGTGTCCTTCTTCTGCCAGGTTTTAAATACTCTAGGAGCCTCACTTTGGTTCCTTGAGCAGGAAATCCTGCAAGAAACACCACAGAGCTCAACTGTGCTGCTGTCTTCGACAAGCTGGGCACTGACAGTCACATACCTGCTGCTATGGGTATTCCGAGCAGATTATAAATTAAGGCAAGAATCAGATTTATTCGTATTCTTCGAACTGTTCTCTTTGATAAGTGAATACTGGCAACTACATCCAGCAAGTCATTCTGCAAGACAGAAGAGCATTGAAAGTTTTCCACATGCAGTCTTCAGAATACCAGAACAAAAAGAGGAGTGTCAGAGACAAAAGAGGACAGGTCAGAACTGTAGTGCTCACTCGGATAAGAACAACATCTGCTGCTTCAATGGCAACGTCGGTACCCGTTCCAATTGCAATTCCAACGTCAGCCCTGGCTAGTGCAGGGGAATCATTGACTCCATCACCAACCATCGCAACCTTCCTCCTCCCATTTTGGAGTTCCTGGACTTTGGCAACCTTGTGAGAAGGAAGAACCTCAGCAAAGACTTTTTTGATCCCAACCTATGTACAAAGAAAGAAACATACCTGGTTAGTGATATGCTTTATGCTAAAAGGAAGAGCCATTTGCTGTTCTGGGTGAGGAGAACCAAAGGAAGATCAATCAAACTGATTCTGGTGGAGGCAACACTTGCAAGCTGCACAGAAAGCTGAAGAGCAACATGCCTTTGGCATAAGAAAGGGACTGACTACAGCCCCTTCCACCTTTACTGCAGAGATGCTGGCAAACCATGCTCTGCCCTTAGTGTCATGCCCCACAGGGCTTCTGAAGCTCTGCTGTCCTGGAAATAAAGGTTTGATGGTTAAAAGAGCCAGTTTTCATCTAATCATGCTGCATGATGCACTAATAAAGGTTTCAGTGAAATGCAACACAGGACAACCATGTCCGATCAGGCAGTTACACTAGGGAAAACACAGAAACACAAGTGTGTTCAAGTCTCAGGGAAGCTATGAAAATAAAACAAATGGCTGAGTAAACACTCGTACCCATCCACATCTCAACTAATATGGAGTTGCTCCCAATGGCTTTAGTAATGTAGTTGAAAAACAGGTGGGCGTACTAAAGAGGGCTGGGATAATGTCCCTGGTTTGGCTGCATCACCAGGCAGAGATCAGCTTTTCACTACACAAGGCAGAAGCTCTCTTTTAAACTTTCAAGAAGTAACATTTCTTAAAGTTTTTAGAACTGGCTTACCATTTTTCCATTGGAAAGGAACTAAGTGCCAAAAATTCAATGAAAATGTGGCACAGACTAACCTTGTTTGAAAACTTCACTTGAGTGCCTGGAACCGTAAATCAAAGGTTGTTTCTGAAAAACTCCTCTTAACAAAGAAACGTGGCGTGGGAAAGTGCTTTACCACAACTGAACACAAAAGTGAAAGCGTGAATCAAAATAGGGGAAGGATTAAAGCGTCACACTGAGAAATAAAACAGACCACACAACATACAAGAACATACATACCACAGTGCTGGCTGAGTTAGCTGGGTGGTGAGATACCTTAGGAAAGGAAGGTGGCACATGGTAGATTAGAAGTAGACTGATGCAAAGGGAAAGAGGGAAATGAAGATGGAGACAGTGGAAATGTCACAAGGTTGAGTGAGAATTTGGTTTCTCTCTGGAGCAACATTTATAGTTTGAGATTAAGGAAATCTCATATAAACCCAACCTCTTTTAGACTGCTAAGTTTCTTAACAATAATTCTTATTGTTATTACTATATTTCCCTTAAAGATAATTACAAGTCCCCGTTTCTCCTATTTGGAACAGGACTTGACCTTAAAGGAATTTTTCTTCGTCACTAACCAAGCACAATTGCCGTTCAGTGAAGGGAAGCAGGAGGCTTCAGTTCAGCAACAGACTAATTACTGCAAGAAACTCTGTACCTCTGGAGAAGCTCTGACCGAAGAAGTCTTCAGTGGGATCTTAATGCAGCCACTGGCCTTTACTATGCCATTGTACCTGGCCTGATTTTCAGTCCAATTCAAGAATAGCCTTCATTTATCATATCCAGGGAACCTCAGTTCCTGCTCCAAATTCACTGGGGTAAGCAGAGTTTAGAACCTCATCATGTTTTCAGGGTTTTTTTTGAAACGCAAAGAAGCAGATACCTGAGTAGCAATGGCTTTCGCAGTTTTTCTGTTGTCCCCTGTTATCAGCACCACATCTATTCCCATGTTTTTCAGCGTGTGCACAGCAAGGGCTGCCTCCTGCTTGACAGTGTCTGCTACTGCGATCATTCCACACAAAACGCCTGCACAAGGAAACATTGTCTGTTAGAGAGAACTGTGAGAGGCAAAGTGGCAGCAAGAGAACAGGACTTCCCCTCCATCACACCATGGCGGCTTGTGAAATAACACGTTCTGGGCATAAGCCTGAACAATTGTCTAGAGTTTTCTAAGCTATGGTCTCTTTCTTACACACACACACTTTTCTCATTTATCCGTTTCAGATCAAACAACAAAAACCTTTGACATTTAGAGACCAGGAGGAAGTGCAGAAGAGGAGGGTAGCTTTTAAATATGCCCAACTTCTAGGTTTGATGGTATGGACAAATACAATAGTAGGACAGAGAAAGTTTTGGTATTTAAGCCCAGGTCAGATACTGAAGCCACTCCACCAGAAGGAAGCATGTACAGTATCTGGTTTTATGTCCCCTAATCTTTCTGGGTTGGATCTCTATTATAATTAATTACTTTCATATAGAAATGTTGCATCTGCCTTCCAAACCATTGACTCAATAGTGCATCCACGTTTCCTTCATGTGACTTACAAAAATATCACATTGGTTTATCATTGCATGTTACCTTCCAAAAGTAAGGACTTAAGTGGGTTTTGCGCCCCTGTATCTCTATTTGCTGTCCCTAGCAGTGATAGGAACGCCAGCTGTACATCAGAGCCCTTATTTCCATGTTAAGGGCACTTGATTTTCCTGGACTGCTGATGGAGCACAGGCTGAGACATGCAAATCCCTCCCAAAATTGCTATGGAGGAGCACCAAGAATATTTATTCAGTAATTGAATCAGAGACCCCATTTCAAGATCACAGATATACTGGCAATCTATCACTGCTATAGCAGTTTCTCATATTAAGGTATTATCTGGGATCTCTTTCTGTGTAGCACAGAACAGAACCCTTCTGGCAAAACTCATTTAGTCTAATCTATTACACTTGAATGACCTAATGAATCATGTGTATTCATGAAATGTTTTGAAACCAGTGGTGCAATAGGTTGGCCTGTGATCCTTAAGTGATGTAAAGTCAGGATGGGACATGGCACTGCACTGGCACTGCTCTTCCAAACAACAGTCCCAGACAACAAGATGTTCAGAAATTAATATTTAAATTTAAAACTACCCAACGAAATCTTATAAACACTGTTCTGAGGTGAAAGCTTCTTTTAAGAAGACCTTGATACTTTGCAGTTCTACATTAAAAGATTAGTAGTTTCTTGACACTAAGCCACAGATCAATTGCTCCAGAGTTTGTTTTTATCCATTCCATGGTAGGATCAACTGATATGTATTAAGTCACTCCAAAGAACGGCAATTACCATCTATAGCCACTAGTATGGCAGTTTGTCCTTTCGTTTCATGGTCTGTCATTGCATCATTTACGTCATTTGCAATATGCAAGCCATTGCGTCGCATCCACTCACGATTTCCAATCAACACCGAGTATGTATGAGAAGCTGATGGACCTTTGTGCACAAACGAAAAGAAACATGATCAACTGAAAAATAGCAAACACAAGCCAGAGATGTTTGGGGATGACAATGTCAGGCTGCATTAGCTATAGGAAGAAATTCTGAAGAGGTTTTCCTAACTTTTTGTGTTTGTGTGTGTTTCAGACTGGCAACGGTCACACCCAAGACACAAATAGAATTAGTTTTGTTGAAGTGCTGTTGTCATGGCCAAACACAAATGCATAGGCATTACCTGAAGACTAGCTCATAAAACTTATCCTTGAAGACTCAATCTGTGCCTGTTTATATACAGAACTGCGTCATGAACTTAATGGAAGTATTTGCCTCTATTTGCCTTTGCCAGTTGGCATTGTTTTTCTGGATAAGTGCAGTATGCACATTTCATAAATGCCATGCTCCTTTGTTCTCACAACTAATGACTTCTTTCAAATCTAAAGGCTACTTCTGGTAAGAAAAAAGTAGTTTTGTTCTAACAAACAATGAAACAGTTTGTAGAGCACCTCATTATGAATTCAATCTAACTTTACAAGAGCTGTATGAAGCAGGTTAGAAAATATTACATTAACACCATTCATAAATGGCACAGCTCTGATGATTAAAGTCCCTATTTTATTTAATTCTTCTAATAGCCTTCTCAAAAAGGTCAGGAGAGCCACAGTCTTCTAAAGAGAACTGATGAGCTTCTTAAGGAAGGCTTTAAATACTTTTTCTTTCTTTCCTACGCTACAGAAGAGCAAATTGGCTTCCACAGAGCCTGAAACAAAACCAAACGTATTGACCTAATCAAAAACATCAGGCACTGAAACTTGTGTTGCAGATATAACACACTTTATTGTGCATCTGCTGAATAGATTATTTTTTTTAAAGTAAATGCCTTGAGAGATCTGTGAACAGAAAACAAAAGTTCCAAGTTAATATGGAACTAAATGGTAGAATATAGAATGCATCAGTAAGATAACATATGTTAAAGGTAACTGCTCTAAATGGGAATATAATGCTAATTCGCAAACTTTGCTCACTGCTGGACCATTCTTCTCTCCAAAAAGGACATTGCTGGATATGCCTTATTGCTTATGTATTGTATCAACTTTTCGAGTACACATCATTGTAGCATCTAAATTCTTATTTAGGTTTCTGAATTGCAGAGAGATTGAGAGTAGGGGAAATAGAAAGCTTCAATTTTTGTTAAGGTGCATTTTTGTCCCTCATGTTCTTTGTCTCCTTCTGCCGTAAGTCCCTCTTTCTGTTGATTCTAGTCTGATGGGATTGCTTTACAGTGGTCAGCACAGTTGATTCATTACCCCTCTCATTGCGATGGGTGGTCAATTCGGGGGCAGACATACCATGTGACTCGGAGAGTGGGATCAGCTCATTATCTCCCAGAGCAGCATTGCTGTCCCTGCTCCTGTTAGCATCCAGCTTATTGAGATCCTCCTCGGCTGTGCCTAGGATGGCCTCAACACCTCCAACTTTGCAGCTGATGCCACAGCCCGGGACTGCCTGGAAGTCGGTGCAGTATCCCAGGCTCTGAGTGCCAAGCTCCTGCGGACGTAACCAGAGTTCATCATCAGTCTGTGATGTTAGATAACAGATGTTAGATAACTCCTGCGGAATACAGGCCTCATTCTTCCTCTTGACAGTGACTGACTGGAAGAAAATCAGCATGGACTATCAGTAGCGCAGGACTAAAAATGACATGCTGTGGTTTAGACCAGAAAGGGGCAGCCATACAGATCACATCCAGGGCTCAGCCCTGGGAGCAGCAAATCATAAAGGACAGCTTTTCCTGGTAGTCCAAGGACAAAGCAGTTACATCAGTGGTTCATGACTTCAGCCAAGGCTAGGAACTAAAGAGAAATACTATAACAATAAGGCATACAGCTTCTGAAAAGATGCAACTTCTAATTAACCTCACAGACAACTGGCTGTGGGGGATCAGGCCTTTTATATATATATGTAAAAGTACAGTGAAAAACTGTATTTAATTCATGGAGTGATCTGGCTGGATGACAAGGAAACTGGGTCTTTCTGTTGGGTTAGAGAGAGAAGCCATGAGCACCTTCAAGATGAGAAAAGCGATTACCAGTGTTATGAGTTACAAAAAGAATGGAGAAAATATGCATTTATAAACAAGTTGTTCTGCGTTGTCTCTGGAAGTTGGAATTACATGTACCTTCCAGTGACCTTAAAACAAAGGGGTGATAAGACAGGTGGTAAGAATATTAGCAAACAGTATGGCACTGCAATTCATATAAGCCCTGATCCAGTAATAACTGGTGCATAGGTTGACTACAGAAGTGTTGGGGAACTAAAACAAATTTGAAAACAGAAAATGTAAAATATGACAGAAGCAACTGAATCATTACCCGTACTCTCTTTTTCCTCCTAAATTTATATATCAGCTTCCAAATTTTACCACTGAAAGATCTATCACTAAGAAGTTTGATATATTCTTGCCAATGAATTTTTCCATAAATCAATTAATGACTTGTCGTAGCAGAAAGAACTTATTTATTTAAACCAGGCTTCCTATTTTGGTTACTATTTGTGCTTTCATTCTTCCTGAAACATTTGAAGAACACATGCAATATATAAATGACCTTTGAGGATTTGCAAAATTTGCAGACTTGAGTAATCTATTAATTCATTTGTGAAATTCACAAATATCACAGTTTAATATTCAGGTTTTAAAGCTTTTTGCCCAGTCTATAAGCAAGTGATTAATAGAATTGACTACAGTCAGGTAACATATGAAATGTCACCACACACATTTGCTTCACAATGCTATTTAAACATGAGTATTCCTCCTGCACATATTCCACAATCCTTATTTTCCCACTAGTTCAGGAAAAACTTTGTAAAGATCTTGCTTGAGAACTCCACAGCATTACCAGAAAAGCAAAGCTTAGAATATGCCTCCTGGTATTGTCTAGACTAAGATGCACAATCATAAAATCTGCCAGCTTTCCAGCCTGTCACTTTTCAGGCAGGCCTGTCCCTCTGGGACTTGCTCATTTTATACAACGTTGCTGCATTTGCACAGATCCCTTCAGGCCTTAGATGAAATAGGAAGGCTAAGTACCTCTCTGCAATATTTAGTGACTGCCACTCCTAAAGGATGCTCGCTGCTGGCTTCTGCAGTGCCAACCACTGCCAGTACCTTCTTCAGAGAGAGCACAGCCGTGTCTCCAAGCAAAAGCACCCTCATGACTTTAGGAACTCCACAGGTGATCGTACCAGTTTTATCAAACATCACAGTCTTGATCTGCAAGAAATAAAACAGAGTTACTGCCTAAGCCCTGTGAGCATAGGGATGCTCGTATGCTTTAGGCACATAAATACAGGCAAGACCTTAATAATGAGTTGACTATATCCACACCAAGACAGAATAAATCTCTAAAATTAGGGATTTCTGTATGTACCTTGAACTATCTGTACAGGAGGTCTCCCTAAGCTTTCTTATTCATTCCCCATACAGTGATTTCACCGAAG
Organism: Fratercula arctica; assembly: GCA_947846985.1. Lineage (NCBI taxonomy): Eukaryota > Metazoa > Chordata > Aves > Charadriiformes > Alcidae > Fratercula > Fratercula arctica. Next base: position 29,396,023 of record CANTUZ010000001.1, on the reverse strand, counting down.
CTTCATCATCCTGTATCTATATCCAGGATCTCAGACAACAGAGTCATTGCAGGACTTGTACTGTCCTTTGTGCGTGCATGTATGTATTCACATGCAGGATTCAGGTAATGGCACCTGAATCACTTTTGCCACGAGGTATATGATTCAGGAGGGCTTCTACAAATCCTGTTCTAAACAATTAACAATAGCACTGAGGAAAGAGGACTCAGGAAGTTATCTGGGGATAAGAGCAGGTGGGAAGAGTGCAAGAAGCTGCAACAAGTTTCAGAAACAAGAACCTAACCAAACCCAACCTCGTGCTGTTTGCTAAATTCAACAATCACTTGTTACCCAGCCCAACGGGTCTTGAGGAATCAGGAATGAACCAAAAAACACAGCCCCACATACACTGAAAACCGAAGCTGAAGTCAATTCTAATCCTGAAAATAAACTTGGCACAGAGAAACATATGAACCAAAAAACCTCAACAAAGTAGGCACTATTTCCATTCCCAGCTATTCCAACCTGCCAACCTTGCAGAATCCAACAGGTCGCCTAATTTTCCAAGCCCTGACCCTAGCCTCGCTTAGATTCAAAAGGTAAAAAGTCCTGACACTACTTAGGAGTTTTTTGGGGTTTTTTTGCGGAGCCTTGGAAAAACTTCTGGTCTATGCTTTGTAATATCCAGTAAGACCAAGAATTATCAGTCTGATTAACTTATTCTTACCATTCTTTTCACTTAAAATGTTCTGCCTGTGTCTATCTAGTCTACCACAGCATGGTTTAAACTCATATTCTTTTCACTAGCTGTGGACATACCAAACCTCCTTGTCCTTCAATCTCCTCCTCCTCTTTTCGTCATTTTTCTGTCTTTGAAGGGCTCATCCTGCTTCCCTTCCATCTTTTTTCTATACACTAAAAGAACTTCACATCTTTCTGTTTTTCTCTTACATCCTACATTGCAAACTACTGATCATGAACAATATGCATTTCACAACAGCCCTCTGAGGAATGAAGGAAAACACTGGATTATTAGGCTCTTTCGCAGAAGAGGTAAAGAGAGTGCAAAAGTCAGAAACATCTGAGGTTGTGCAGAAGATTAGCAGCCTCACTGGCGTAAGACTGCAGGAACTGTTGGCTTTCAACACTTTTCTGTGACTACTTTGAAGAAAGAAGGTCAGATCTGTTTTTACCTTAATGAGCAACAAACCCAAAGAAACAACATTCTGCAGTCTTTTTCTGGACCAGCAGAATTTCCTGGGAAATTATATTTCATGTAGCAACAGCAGGGTAAGCTACAAAAGTACAGAAAGAACTATTAACCTTGTGTGCCATTTCCAGGGGTTTTCCACCTTTGATGAGAATACCATTCTGCGCAGCAACTCCTGTGCCCACCATCACGGCTGTGGGGGTAGCCAAGCCTAAAGAACAGGGGCATGCAATGCTCAGCACGGTGATTGAGGTTTGAAACGCAAACCTCAGTATTAGTTCAGTTTTTGAAACGTGTTTGTTCTGATTCTGCAAGAAGAGGAAAGAGAGGGGAAAAAAAAAGAAGAAAGAAAGAGATGTATGATTGCTGATAGAAGATAACATAGCTGTACAATCAATCATATCCATTTCAAAAAATACATTTACCTGAAACCTCCAGTACAGGAAAGCAATCTATTATTGTTACTGTTATGGCAGAGAAAGGTCAATGTTATGAATTGTTTATAGCAGTATTTTCTGGTTTTTATGCTCAAGCACACGTATGCTTGGCTCTGCTCTCAGGCTCCTAGATGACAATATAACTTGCTGGCATTTCCTTTATAGCTTAGCAACGGAGAACCCTATTTCCAGGTACACAGATCCCCACAGTTGCTGAGCATAGCACGTACACCTCCTAAAGATAACAGAAGCTCATCTTCTTTCTAAAGCCAAACCCACTATTTGCCATCAGGAACAAGGATGTTCAAAAAAATTACAGGCAACACAGGAATGGCTCAGCTCCTTGCAATGGAGCTATAGATCATATTTATCCAGAAAGACTGCCAATAATTACAATTTTTAGGAACCCCATGCAGAACATTTTAATTAGTGTAATTGTCTGTTCTGTGTAGAAAACACTACATTGTACAAAAGTATTTGCCAAGTTGCAACACCAAACCCTACACACAGAAGGTATGTTAATTACACTGGAAGATATCCTAATACCAAAATTCAGCTCTTAATGAAATTACTTACAGGAAAATATTTTTGAATAATATCAAAATTTATAAAACCAATTGTAATCCATGCTATCAATGTCACTGTTGAAATGATGATGATAAATGGAACAAAATATCCACTAAACTTATCTGCCAATTGCTGGATGGGTGCCTATAAAAAAGAAAAAAAATGTACTTGTATGTTTGTGATCAAAACACATTAAGTATGTAGAGTTCATGAAAATATCTAATATTCCTCATCTGATTCTTTTTTGAAGTCTGGAAAACACACAGTTTGTTGAACAAGTAAATATATAAAAATATAGAATCTTTTTCTTATATAATCAAAATCTGTGAATAAGTTTTTCTTTTCTATTATTTTTACCTTTGACATTTGAGCTTCTTCCACCAATTTCACGATTTGTGCCAGAGTGGTATCATTACCAACATGAGTTGCATTAACAAGAACTGAGCCATGTGCATTTAAAGAACCAGCAATCACTGTGCTCCCAGGCTTTTTAGTGACTGGCATAGCTTCCCCTAGAAAGAAAAGGTAAGAATAAATGAGGCAATACCCCTAATAACAGTGAACATAGTTCATTAGCACACAGATCATTGTATGTTGCAAAAGCAGCATGCTAAGCAATAATAACAAGAAATCACATATTGTGTATCTCTGTCTAGTAAAGACATGTATAAATGCTGTTATCCTTCTAAAAAACTTTTTCTAGGTTTAGTTTCAAAGCAAATGCTGTTTCCTTGGTCCTAACCCTCCAGTATGCCATCCTTCGAAAGGGCCAGGAGCAAACTGATTGTAAAAGAAACTGCTAAGAATTTCTCCGATTAATAATTTGCAGTGCCCATGCATACACACCCCAACACCTCAGCAATATCTCCCCATCACCCTTAGGAAGTTATTTCTGAGAAGGTACCATCTCTACAAATACATTCAGGGGAAACTCCCACCAGAATAATGACAACAGTGTTTAGACTCTACCCATTCCATCCTTTAGTAAAAGTGACCAAACCGAGTGGAAATTCTTCAACTTTTCAGGGTGTACGCAGACATGGGATTTGGATTCAAGCTCACAAAGGCCAGGCACAGTGTCTATTAAGGTGGGAGGTTATTCAGACAGCAGCTTTTGGGTTGGGTCTGCTCTCTTTTCTTGTAAGGAAGTGTTCTAGAAGATTTAACATCTCTGTGTAAGCGTAAGGGAAGTTACCAGTAATGAGGGACTCATCTGCCATAGAACTGCCTTCAATGACCTTTCCATCCACTGGGAACTTTCCACCAGGAACAACCTTTACAATATCACCCCTTTGAACCAGTTCAACAGCTACCTGCTCCTCCCTGCAAAAAACCACAAGTAGAACAGACAGATTATTTCGCTGTCAGCTTCAAAAGAATAGTAATGCTTTCACATTAACTACATTGAGCCTAGTCTGTGCACCCAGGCAGGCTGAAGGGGTTTTGGTTCACAAATATATACCTGACGATAGAGTGGTCAGGTCCAAGAGTCACCACAGTGGCTTCTGTAGCTTGAAGAGATATAAGTTTAGCAAGAGCTTCTGAGGTCTTACTCTAAGAAACAGAGATAAATGTTTAAGACATATTAAGATATATAAATGCTGGTGCCTACTTAACACAATGAACTCTGAATGACCTTGTGTAATATAGGCTACATCAGAAACACCTCACTCAAAATTCCTCTGACTAGTTTTATTCTCCTCCCATTATAAGTACACAATAATTAGTGTGAAGATGAGTTACCTTTGCTACGTGTTCCAGCCATCTCCCTAGGGCAATGAACACGAACAGCATCGGAGGAGTGTCGAAGAAAGTGACAGGGCTTTTCTCTGCCTTTTCAATTATCGCTACCGTCAGGATCACACACGAATACACGTAAGCAATCGTCGTGGCCAGTACAATAAGCACATCCATATTGGCCGTCTTGTGCTTCAGTGATTTGTAAGCTTGTACATAAAAATACCATCCACCAAGAAACTGTTGGTGCAAGCATGGACAGACTCGTATTAAGATGACAGCAGGGAAAGCAGAGAGTACATAATACTGCCTATAGCAGAATTATAAATACGTAGTAGATAAGGGAAGGCATTGCTGTCCCATGTGAATTTAATATTGATATAACTTCAGTGGAGTGGTCTGCTAGGAGTCTGACTCCACTGTCATCCTCTCCTTGCTCTTCCTTGTTCTCAAAACAACTCTGACAGCTAAATATCATCCTTTTCCTCAGCAATGCAGAATAAACAAGCCACAGAAGTTGAAGGCATTTACCTATAGCTATCCAATTAGGTGGCACCTCATCTGGCATTTCTTCATTTTAACACTACCTTCCCCACTTGGAAAACCATCTAATGCAACTTTGACAGGAGTAAGTGCTGCGAGCAATTACAGAATGGGTAACTTGCAGAAAAGTGCCACTTCATTCTGCATAGGTGTTACAGACAAACGGGCAGTGCTAACCCACTAAACCTTTTCCGTTTCCTGTCTTTACCGCATCAGATTGCATAAATGGGAAATTAATAGAAAACAAACCCCTAGGAAGTACTGTGGACATACCTGAACAAAAGTGCACAGGACAAAGAAGAGAAGATTTAAAATAGATAATCCAGGAATGAGATTCTTTTCCAGCACCATAGACCCATGGTGCTCACCATCGGGTATTAGCATATAGATCATTAGTATTAACACAGGGATACCAAACAGTAGGCTGCACAAGAAAGATTTCCTCCACCTGAAAAGTAGAAGCTGTAAATCCCTGGTTGTCATACACCCCACAGTGCCCAGGCCAAACAGTGTGCTTGCAGTGCAGAGCTTGGGATGTTAGTACCATACTAACACACAGCTTTGGGATATTTGGGACAGTTTCATTGTCTCCTACGTGTTTAACTATATAGATTTCTACAGACTTTGATCTATCAGTTAAAAACTGAAACTAATGAAAGTAAGTAAAAGTACTTGAACCAAATGGCAAATTGTAAAATTAAATATGCTTTACACAAGGATAAGCTAAATTAACTGGGGGGTGGTGGGGTGGTGGAGGGAGGTGAGTTACAAGAGATACACGTTCATTAGTGAGAAATACTTACTGCTGTATTTCCTTTTTATGATCCAGGTTATGTGCATTTGGAACTCTTCTAGCCACGGAAGCATGAAAGCCAATTTCCTTTTTATTGAAAGGGGAGGAAAAAGGAGTTAGTTTTGATTAAACTAACTGTATTACTTATAATATATTTAAATGACACTACTTATTAGAAGAAATGTCAGAAAAGGACACTGTTCCATATTTAATAAATGCCAATTTCTTATATATTTTTAGATCCTGCCAACATGAGAGGATATTTCAGACAGTACTCAAAATGTGGACTGCAAAGGATTTCTGCTACCTACACATGGACACAGTGCATAGAGGCAGTAAGTGTCCCAGCTTTCTTAGGCCCAAGAAGCTCCCACTGACAGCTGGAGTTCTGCTGCCCTCTTCCTCAAGGGAAATTTATGCCCTTTCATCTCCACTGAAGAAATGTGAGAGACAGGAAGTACCAAAAAGGAAGGTAAAAATGTACAAGTCACTGAGCTAGTCAACCTTGCAAGCATCTCCTTAACACTACAGTTGAGTAGATATACCCGAAGTTGAAAATCAAAGTGGTTAGAATCAGTTTAAATCTGTAAAACAACAAACTGCAGGGCAAAGGATCCCAGAAACAAATATATTCAAAAAGCCAGTTTTGACTGACGCTTCAGTGAGTTACTGCAGTAGAACCACCTCCCCCACAAAAAACACAAAAAACCCGAAGCACACTTGTAAGCACAGTACATTTAAACTTCGTATCTGCATCACAAGCTGCTCCTGTGGCAAGATGCACTTTACAGAACTACTCAACCAGCACAAAGAGTCTCCTAGATAACATGTTAATCAGGGCTGCTGCATCAGTTCTGCTGTTTAGGAGCTTTTTTCTGAGTAAATACTCCAGAACACAAAAGGCAAACAGTCTCCGCTGTCCTCCTGACTACTCACTGTGTGTGCCTCATACAGTAAGTTCTCTTCCTTTCTGGTGGGGCACAGAAAGAAAAAGTTTTGTCCACACTTGGGCTATGATAATGGCAGATATTATGATCTGTGTGGTTAGTGGTAAGCCAGGATTTTTTTCCTTTAGTGGCTGTATTACAAGCTCTTCCGGTTCAAAAAGTTCTTCTCTGAACTGATGTGGGAATAAATGCCCGTGTATACAGAGATATGTAACACTTGTGATACGAGCTGTTGCAAAAGTTCTTTTACAGCCTCTTTCACTGGCAAGAGAAAGTAGTATTTTCTTCTGAAGTATCAACACTTGACTGAAATGATTGGAAATCAAAGATACGTGATCCTACACACAGAACTGCAAAGAATGAATAAATGACATTTTTACCAGATATAGATAAAAAAGGCTTCTTTTTGTAGTTTTTAGGGTGTGCTTTTAGAGTAACAACCTAGGAGATTATGCACTACTGAGGAGCACAGCAGCTTCACCTCAACAGTATAAAAACATACGGCAATTACCATGTCATCTGCAAAAGTCAGTGAAACCTCTCAATTATCAGCTGCTTTATTTCCTTTTTAACTTCACCTTATAATTGCTCATACATAAAAAATTTTGAAAGCCTACCTCGATTATTTTTATAATATCTCGAGGTCCAGTAATTTCAGGATCAAACTGGATGTGAGCTTTGCAAGTAGCAAGTGCAACTGAGGCATAGAATATGCCATTTGTTCTCATGAGTTTGGATTCAATACTGTGAACACAGGAAGCACAAGTCATCCCTGTAATCTAAAGAAAAGACAAATTTAGGTCCAGTTAGCAGTTCCCCACATTCACCTAATATTTGTGGATTAATTTGAGACAAGGCCTCCCCATGTCACAAAGGTACTGATGACTGTTCAGGCTTTGCTGGTACTGACCCAAGGCCTCAGCATGAAGATTTTATAGAGCTGTCTTAAAGAAACAAAGCTGAGAACATAACTATCTGCTTTTATTATAAAATTCTGCAAACAGCAGTTATAGTCACAGCTATATATTTGTAGAGCAGCACTCATACATTGTATTAACTGTAGTAGTATAGCTAATACAGTTCTATCAGCAGCCATAGTAACATTGCCAAAGTCAAACTCCACATGTGTAACTTCATCTTGCTTACTTAAATCTTCCTGTGGCTTCAATAAGGCATGTTCCCGCTTTCTGATCTATTAGCACAACTGCAGACTGTTGTTATCTCTCTTGTAGTAGGTACATCAGAGAATAAAAATAGACTTTTGAAGAATCTGTCCTTCATATAAACAATTTTACCCAAAGTTCTTAGACCTCTATACAAAGCCCCAGGCATTATCAACACGTATTTGGTGATACTTTCTCAGTTGCTCAGTCTGTATTGTTGACCGAAGTGCCGTTACAGAAAAGTTCTGTTTCATTTCTTCTTGCTAAGGAAAGTCTATTCTGTACACACAGCTAACACTTTTTATTTCGGTGCCTTTGGAAAGATTCTTCTAAGACAAATTGATTTTGTCTTTTCAGCAATTAAGCAAAAAGAGTATCACCAGCCAGAACTGGCCAGAGATAGCCACAACTCCTTAAACAAAAGCAAGAAAATGATTCTTCCAGACCTGACTTTTCCAAAACCAACATATAATTTCAAATACACATGACTTACAAGAAGCTCCACATTTCCTTCTGTTTCTGCATGATCTTCTATGACGGTAGCTTCAAAACCCAAATTCTGGATCAGCTGTGCTATTTCAAGAGGCTGTATGAGTTCTGGTTTGTATTTTATCTCTGCTTTACCTGCCATCAGTGCTACCAACACTGAAACAATTCCTGCAGTGGCAATAATAAAAGATATTAGATAACGTAGCTCCTTCGATGGGAAGATAAATAAAATATTACAAGTGACTGTCAATGAGGGCTGTAACAACTTAGAGATGTTACAAACCCAATGATTTCTCTCTGCCTCCTTCTAGTGTTGTTCCCTAGTCACAACAGCAAAGTTTTTACTGATTTTCAGCAACACTGTGGTTCCCTTTAGCAACGAGAGTAACTGCATGAGTTACACAGAGAAGAAGGTGAGCTTTGCTATGATCTAATGAGACAAAAAGGATTTTCAGAAGCAATCTTTGCACTCGTTGCTGAAAGATCTACCCTGGACTCTCTGAGTTTGGAAAGCCCTAAACAAACTCCACAACACAATGTTAGGCCTTTTTCTTTTCTTGTTTTTCCCCAAAAGGGAAAAGCTTTCTCTTTTTTGTGCTAATGATTTCTTGGATTTTTAAATCAAGGCAGTGAGACCACCACTGGGAGACTGGGGGCACAGGAATTAATAAGTAAAATCCCCCAAAGGCATGCCTAATCAGACATTGCTGAGGCTCGTAAGTTCATCTTCTATATGGCCAGAGGAAAGGCAGCTCCAATCTGCAGACTTCTAACCTAATAAGCTTTGCTGTGCCTCAGCTAATATAATTACCCAGGCACTGGAGCCATGCATTTGTTCATACCTGCTTGTGCAAATGTGCCCTGAAGGGTAAGCTTCACATCACAAATGTGTCAGAGCTCTCAACAGCTCTGGAAGAGACGGATTGCTCTGTAAAGCAATAAGGCCCTGAAAGCTAAATGAGAACCATTTTTCTGTTCTTATCTTGAGCCTTATTTGACATTTTCATCACATTACAACAACTTACTGTTACAATGCAAGTATGTCCATTGGGTTTGTCCACCAGTGCAGTAGGATAGTTAAACAGTGATGTAGTTACATTAGCACTAAGAAAGAGCACTGTCTATTTAACCTCCAGAAGCGGTACCACAGCCTCCTCCATTAACCGCATACAATACCTTTTCCATCCCATAGTCCCTTATAGACTCATTATAGGAATCTTAAATTTATTACCGTCTTCTTTCTGCAAATTTCTTTCAATGGTAGACACACACGATGCACAGGTCATGCCTGTGATTTGTAAAAAACACTTTTCAGCTGTCGCTTCGCTGGGCTGGTTTGGCCCATCAAGGTGAGGACTGTCTGGAAGAGCACCCGAGGCACAGCCCTGGGGAGGAGGCTCCGGAGCTCGAGGCTGCACAGCAGCATTGCTGGCATCAGGCTGGTATCTACGTCCTCCAGCAGTGGTATCTTGAATAAATGCACAAAAAACTGAATAAACACTATTTACAGTGTGATCAGATAACATAAAACTACAAGCAGGTCACATTTATCAATCATGCAAAGTCTCTTAGTTGTTTGAAAGGTGACATGGTAATCTTTGTCTCTTAGTGGAAATAATATAGATTTTTACTATGCGTATAACAATACACTTACCAGCACCACTTGCATGACTCTTGCAATTTAACTCTATAGAACTGGTTTTCCACTTTCAAATGGCAAATGATTCCCTCCAGTTTCAATGCCTAGACCTGACAGCTACCTCCACTCAATAAAGATACATTGGTATCGACAGGATCCTTATCCAGCACAGAGAACATGGTCCAGTCATATCCATTCTGTCCTTCTCATCTATGCAGGACTCATAGCACTTCATCTCAAACAAAGAAAAGGACAAGTTTTTCAACAGGTTTCTCTTTATGGCACAATATTTACACTGTAAGTACTGCAAAACGGATAGTGGAAGGATTTGCAGCACCCAGAAGACCTCGACACACACAGGCCTGTTGCAATCATTTTTGTTCTTTGCCAGATACTGAACAGACACCCAACAGCTCCAGCTGCATTCACAAGCTGACTCCCTTGGGCAGTGGTTGTGTAAAGGATCAAGAGATGCTTCTGAACATGTTAAACACAGGGACTCCCCTCCTTTTCCACAGATGGATCAGAAGGTCTCCCACCAACAAATTATAAACCAAATAAATCATTATTAAACACCACATACAGTCTCTTCCTCGTCTGCAGCAGTTCCATAGATTCAGAGGGATTGGACCCATGAGAAAAGCTAATACGATGTTGTCTATTGTGATCAAACTAATTCATTCCAGATACGTTATATCAGTATCTCAAAGCAAATCTGTTGAGTTGAAGCAGATAAATATTGCCACATTTGAAATTCGCTAGAGAGGAGACTGCACCATGGCAACTTCTTAAACACTGAGCACGTGTACCAAATGCACAAACTGTGCTGCGGCTGACCTGCTCCCACCAAAGAGTACATGCCTCTTGCTACTTACCTCGCTTAAAGTAAGGCTTAGTAAAGTAGGGCTAGTAAAAATACTCAAGAAATAAAGGTCAAAGGATTAGGACACCAAAAGGATATTTTCACCAGATAAAAAGTGGTTTTAAATGAAAGCGGTTTCATTACGTTTGTGGGTTTTAGTATTTTGGAACATAAATGAAAACACTTGGTTTGATAGATCTACTTACAGCAGCCTGTAGACATAGGAGGAAACCTACTTCAGTGGTAAGGGGATCAGCTATTTGAAGGACCTTGTACCAACTTCCAAACCTTTTGGCTTCATAATGTAACTGCACACTTTCACCCACTAGTGCAGTTATTAAGGGCTGAAATAAGGTGCTTCACAGCTGAAATCTCTCTCCCTTGCTACGTGAGGTCAGATCAGGCTAGTCCCTTAGAAAAGACAATGTCAATGTGATGTTTTAAAAGTTTCTCTCCAGAATAGAGTCTCAATGCAGGTGACACATGGCCCAGCTTGGCACACTACCCACAGAAGAAAAAACACTGTTACCTGTCAGCACAGAAGCATCAAACCCCATGTCTTCTATGGCAGCTTTTAACTCTTCTCCATCAGTAACAGCTGGATCATAATGTATCGTCCCAGTTTTGCCAGCTAGAGAAACTGCTATACGTCGCACTCCTTTTCTCTGTGATATGGTCCCTTCTATGGACTGTACACAAGAATTGCAGGTCATGCCATCAATCCTAACAACAGCCGTGCATGTCATGTCTTGCAGCGGCTCTCTGAAGAGATCACATAGCAAAGCAGGTGATGGAGATGCTCCTTTATTTGCTTCTGATCCATCAAGGAGGCAAACTTTAAAGTTTCCTGGTGGAAGGGATTCAATAGCTTGCTGCAAAGCTGACAGGGTAATTAAATTTGGGCTATACTGTACCACAGCACGTTTATGCTCCAAAGACACTTTAATACTTTGTATGCCAGGAAGATCTGATATATTTCCTTCAATGTTTCTGACACAGGACTTGCAGTGCATGCCTTCTATCTGTACAGCCACTGTAGCTGTGCTACTCATCTTAACAACGAGTGAATTCACCCCATCACTCTTGAGACTTGCTGGTGTCTCCTTGGGGTTTGCATGCTGCAAGCGCTCGAGATCAAGGACACCCAGCTTCAAAGGGGCTGATTTACTTTTAATGGTGCATTCGTACCCCAGGTTACTGATATGGCTCTTGAGGTCGTCAGGCTGAATGATGTAAGGATAGTAAGCAATAATTGCTTCCTGGTTACCAAGTGACACCTTGATTCTTGCCACACCATGCAGTTTCCTAATCTTTCCTTCAATGTGGGTGACACAGGACTGGCATGTCATGCCTTCTACCCGAAGCTTAACTACTGCTTCTCTCGAGCATGACAAATTTACAGTCGCTGTTGTCAACCTCTCTTCTGCTATGTTGGTGTCAAAGCCCATATCCTGAATTTCCTGGCAAATCTGTTCAGGACTTATTTCCGCCTGCAGATACTTTATTACAGCGTTGCTCTGTTCAAGGGAGACTTTAATATTCACAATGCCCTTCACCTTGGAAATTTGGCCTTGTATTGACTGCACACACGATTGGCAAGTCATTCCCACAATGTTGACTGTCACAGTGTGTTCTTGGGAAGATGCAGAGGGCACGGTTTCAAAGCTCTCCTCATAGCCCATGTTGTCAAAAGCAAAACTGTGTTTCATTGTAGGCTCCAGCTCACAGTCAGGAGGAGAATCAGTGTTGGACAAAGCCTAAGAAGCAAGAGGAAAAATGAAAATAAAATGCATGTATTGTATCTTTAGCCCTGTAAAAGCAACAATATTCTGAATGTGCTCTCAAGCATATACTAGAAGTGCTGTCAAGTCAGTCTATACCCCCAAAATGCTTCACAACATTCATGTACACTTTGACTATATTACCAGTGAGCTATGTCCACGATGATGAATCAGGTCTCTGACACTTCTCGAGCAGCAATTTAAAAAATATTCACTAGGGATACAACAGTAAAATTGTCTCGATATTCCCACCCCAGTCCAATTATTTAAAACTTGAGCTCTCTGCAGCCGCGGGGCACTTTCACTGTGCAGCTCAAGCCCTGCTCTTCAGAGCACACTGTCACTGGCACAAAGGGTCACAGCAGAATGTGCTTAAGGCCTCTCCACAAATGTCAGAAGCTGGCTCAGTTTGGCCAACCTGCTACTGCTCAGCAGGAGTTTGAACCAAACCAAACCAAACCAAAATGCCCGCAGACAACATAATCAAGAATTTCCCAGAAGCCTGAAACAAGCTGGCACAGGGAGGACAGATATATCAGAAGAGCTATACACATGCACACAAAGGCCTGGGATGTCTGCATATATACCGATCTGTATCTGACAAAGATTTTAAAAGACACAAAACTATATGCAGATACTTCCACTATGGTTTAGCTTCATCTACCTCCTTGTCAGGCACCTAAGAAAGACCATATATTGAGCTACAAGAACTCACCGGTTTGATCCAACACTGATTTTCAGGATGTAATGGCCAGTACTGAAGTAGACTGGCCAGAAGTGGACTATCTCTCAGTCATATCACAGGCTCCGCAGTACTAGGACTCTATTGTTTAATGTGCTCAATTCAATTAAAAATGAAATATTTAAAAAAAAAAAGTGATAAAGGCAATGCTTCTCGCAGAACAGGTAATTGGAGCAGAGTCTGTCGCCAAAGGAAATTGCTGGTGCCAAGTGATGAGGAAGATTGAGAAGGGGAGGGACGAGTGCCAGATTGTCAGATTTCATGGAAAGAACATCAAAATTCATATCCATGATTTAAGGCAGCTTTAACTACTAAAGATCTAGATGCAAGCTACTACAGCACTTCTATTCTCTTGCCTGCAAAGCCATGGGCTCTCCAGCATTCAGTAAAGCACCTGATACTGGGCATTATTGCAGGGAGGGGCTGGAGAAGGGGCCACTGAATCAGGCTCAGTAGCACAAATCTTGTTCCTACCACCCACAAGAAAACTCCCCCTTGGTACCACAGCGTGGATGAGAAGTGTTTAGGCTGCTTATTAACACTAGACTGCATCCAGTTCATTTGATGGAGTACTCAAAATTCATTAACTTGATTTTGTTTCACGCTTAGACAGCTTGGGAATAATGAGGTCTGCAGTCACGACTGAAACAGCAAAAATTTAACAGGAGAAATTTGCTTTCAGCCTTCTCCGTTCTGTATTTATTAGAACAGGAGGAGGAATGAGCAATTTCAACTCTTCAGCATTATGGTGCAGCCCCTCACTATCCCAACCATGAGCTCTCCCCCCATGTCCCCTCCCTCTCTGTTTGGCCTCAAGGCTACGCTCCAAGGCTGCTGGGGAAGAAGAGTCATGGGAATACTTTAGCCCCGACAACCCCTTTTACTTCCCCCTCTCACAGGCCTGGCAGCACTCAGGGCACTTACCCTTCTCCTTGCAATTCCCTTCCCAGAAGCTACTGAAATCCCCAACATACACGGAAATGCGCAGCCAGCCCCTCCTTTCAAAACAAAACATAAACAGTTAATCGGACTTCCCTGCAAAGGTGGCTCCCTGTTTAAGCGCACACAAAGACGACCACATGCTTATTTCCTCCTATTTGTGCCTTCCCACAGCTTAAAATAATAATGTGGCCTTGTATATGGAAAAGAGCCCATCTGAAAATGAAAACAGTCTCTCATCCACTGCACTTCAAATGCTGCTTAAACTCACACTTGCATTTATTTTAATGTCTACTTCAAGAAATGTTATTTGAATATTGTCCCTCTTTCCTATCTCCTGTCCCCAGCCCCGCCAAGGACACTTTGCTTGCAGTGGCCAGCTCTTATTTTCACAAACACCCAGTAAAGTGAATATCCACGTGTGAGTTATAGGAGCTCACCCTGTACGTTTACTTTGGCTCGTATGACAAAGGCATTTGCCTTCTGCATCCTTTGGTGAAACAGAGCATGAGAGGTGGGCGAGACGAATATCCTTTGCTCTCCTGCTCCCCTTCACCATGTTTCTGGAAGCCACTTACAGATGAAAACCAGGAACTATCACAGGCCTTATGTCCTCCTCTGTGTTCCCTCCACCCCCACGCTCACCAATCATCTCAGTTTTCCTAGGTACCCAGTGATATAAAAGCAATTAAAATTAAATGTATAAGAAGATTAAAGGGTATTTCTCATCCTCCGGTCGTTTGAAAAACATAAAAGCAAGGACTGATTGTACTATTTCAATGCATTGTAAGCCACAGAAACATCAAAACTTGAACTATGCTTTATATTTTGGATAAAAAGCTATCCCAACATTCAGAAGAATTGGCAAAAATATTTTGTTTGTTACTTGACAAAACCAGATGTTTATGCTCTGTAGAGAAAAAACCTTGCAAACAAATTTTTAAATGAGAAGGAAAAAATTTGAGAGGGGACATGGATATATATTAAAAAAAGGCTTATTTACCTTTAAAAAAACCCACAAAAAAACCTAAAAACACCCCTCCCCCGAAATGCCAAATCATTGAAGAACCTCCCCCCAAAAAACAGAAATGTGCATGAGCTGAAATACAGTATTTACAAAGCCTTTAGTATTGTTTAACAGCTTAAAAAAAAAAACAGGGGCACAAATACATCTATGTGTGTACTTGTGAGAAGGGGTGTTTCTACACCAGATCAGAAGAAAACAGCAGGTTCACATAAGGACACAAAGACAAGGCATGCAGAAATGGGCCCGTAGTTTTCCTCAGGCACATGCTAGGTCTCAAAAGACGGTTTCCTGGTAGCAGCTAACAGCCACACATAAAATGGCATCTATGAGGCTGTATAGGAATTGAGAGAGACCATCTGCAAGAGAACCAGAGAAGCAAACACCTCCAAAAATTACAATAAAGGTGCCTGGGATTCTCCTCCTTGCTTCTGCCTAGAGAGAAATCCTACCGAAATAATGAAAATGCATCTCACTCCACACCTATACGGGAATGTGAAAGAATCTGCCGCAGTTACCAACTGTTCCGTCTCTCACACCAAAGGAGGCCTGCTTACTTTTAAGACACCAAGTCTCACGCATATTTTTACAGTTACTATGTAAAAAATATGTAAATAAGGAAAACATGAAATTATGACAATTCTTTCCCTCCCCTGTTCTGCACATAAAAATTTCAAATCAAAATGCACAGCAGAGCGAGGCTCTGGTCTGAAAGTGAAGAATCCCTACAGAAAGCAGTGTTAAGATGCTCATTTAAACAATATAGGGGAAAAAAAAAAGGGACTCCTTGACAGAGAAGTAGCAGAGAAGAGAGCTTTAAAAGAAGCACCAGAGATGAATGGAAAACAATCCCACCTGACAGCTCTAAACCGGACCCAAGATGAGCCGCAACTGAAACTGCTGATGTGCAAGAGTGTGGCATCTGAAGTCCAGCTCCCAATATGAGGATTTCAGAGCAAACCCCCTGGCATGAATAGGAACCCTTGCTACCTCAGACAGGAGTTGGAGCACTCATGCCTGCCCTGGGGCAAAGCAAGGCTTGGGGGCAGCAGGAAGAGGAAGAAGCTCCTGCTCCCCATCCTGACTGCCTCCGGCCAGCAGGAAGGAAATAATCAAACAGGAATATGCCCTGAGGCTGGATTAACTTTTTGGGAAAGCATGGAGGTGGAGCAGGGCAGGGAGACACTGCTGGATTGGGAGCACCAAGTCTCGAGCCCTGGCTTGACATGCAGCTCTTGGCTTTATGGACCAGAGAGCTCAGCAGCTGGTCCAGGGGGAAAGGTGGTTGTTGTCCGTGGCCTGTGTGACTGGTGGGGTAAAACCACTCCATCAAGGGCTGCCCTCAGAGGCCTGGCATCAGGCTGCCCCACTGCCCTCTAAAATGGGCTATTTCTTTTGGGTGCTCCCATTCAGAAGTGCAAAGACCAAAGGTTTAACACAGGAGTGAGGCGATACAGAATAAATGTAAGAAAATCATCTGAACTGGGGAAAAAACAACCCAAAGAACAAGAAACAGCACTGGGTGAGACCCTCCCGTACATGCACGTGGTGACCAGCATTCTGACAACAGATGCAACTCCATGGCTCTAAATTCACCAAGGTTTATGCCCTCCTCAGCTTTATGCCCCAGCTGCTAGCTGCCCCTGGCCATGTCCTCATGCTCCCTTCACCCCTGTGCTCCATGGTCACCTCGTGGGGTAGCTTGTCACCAGGAAAGCCATCCCTCCCCCCGCCCCCCCCCCCCTTCCCCTTCTCAAGAGGTGCAGCCATCTCTGAAACACCAGTGTAAAGCTCTCAGCCGCTGCAGCACCAGGCTGAATGTGTGCCAGGTTCACCCCACAGCTTCCCAACCATCACCTACATTAAGATCCTGCATGGCTGTTGCTCCTCTCTGGTGCTCCGACAAGGCTCTCCCCACAGGGCTGGCACTGCCCTCCCACCCTCCTTCTCCTGGCCTGCAGGGATGCCAATTTTCACATCCTGAAATTCAAGGGCAAGACTCCTCACCATGATGCCAAGCAGTCAGCTGTCGAGGAGACAGGACCCAGCCCATTCAGCGCCTTCCCCTCTGCCTCTCCCAGTCTGCTCATCAACGCATGCCAGACCTCTCTGAACCTCTCACCAGGTGTCTCTGAAGGTTTCGGGCTGCTCTTCTCCCCATACCTCCGCAGGCTGAAACCAGCTATCGCCCTCTCACCTTGGAGCACACAACTGCTGAAGAATTATCTTATCTGTGTTGCTGTTTTACCTTTCCTGCTTCGTTCTTTCACAACCCGCTGACTCATGGCTTTGGATTCAGGCAGGCAGTAATGCACAACTGAAAAGCCACATACTATTAATTAAATACTTCAGATGCTTTCCCAGTTTGTTATAGGCAGCCAGTGAACAACAAAATGTGGACAGAGCAGCCTCAGGAACATCAAAGGTCCGAAGACTTCAGTTTTGTGCCTGTAACAGCAGCACTTCTGAGTAGGCAGAAATTCAATCCTCATCCTTAACAAAATTCAGTGCAACTTGTCCATCCATCTTGTTAGCGTGTATTGTTTAAATGTATTACAACTTAAATGGTTGTCCTTCCTTCCTTTTCACCCCCCAGCTTAGTGAAAATTAGTAAATGTCAGTAGCTACTATTTTCAGTAACTACTTGTAACACAACTTGTTATTTTTCAAGCAGTTCCTGAGTCTTAAACGAGGGAAAACCCACCCTCTCCACCTGGATATCAAGATTCAATGGAAGTATTACTTTAAAGCAGCCTTTATGGTGCTTCTGTTTTCCAAACACTAAGTTAGTTGCCCTAATGCTTCTACCAAGGGACTGCCATTCCCCATCCGGGAACAGGTTTCTCCAACAGGACAGACAATGGGGAAAGATTCAGGCAGTTGCAGCCAGTCCTACTGAAATGATACCTACATACGCTGTAGTTAACAAACCTTAGAGACCTTAACAGGTACTTTTAAATTACAGGGAGCTATGTAAACCATGCTTAGTCTAGTGGGAAAGGGGAAAGTCTTGTTTTAAGTTGATTGTTTCTAATTTAGAATTAAAGCAAAATACTTTGTCATGTTCTTCAAGGCTCCGGTACAAGCAACGTGTATATTCCTTTGGTAGAATAGAGTCATTTATGTCATGATTATTTTCTAGCAAACGTTTACAATATGAGAAGTAACTTGAGGCAGAAAAAGCCTTCAGGTATATTTGGTCTATCCTGGCTGTTATTTCATTCCAGTCTGACACTAATTATTTACGCACACGCAGTTTCAAAGGACACAAAATTTGTTCTCAGAGTTTCTTTTCCTTAAATATTCACAGTATTCACTGATCCAAACTACATTACTGTAATTTACATACCTTTTAAATAACAAAAACTCTTTCTAAAATAATAAACCTCATCATGTTTTTATCAGCATTGATCTTTCTAAGCCTCTTCTTCACAACAGTTAATCTCCAAAAATACCATAGTTATATACAACACTAAATAAAAACAAAATAATAATGTTGACACAGACGTACTATCAAGAATTTTTGCTGGCATCCACTTAGTAGTTATAAATAAACTACTTACCTACAATTAGGACCTTTTAATGTTTCTGCAATTTCTGTTATTCCAGAGAACAACCTGATAAGAGCTGCTGTCAAACTGCTCAAGCAATTGCAAGTTTAAAAGGAGAAATACTAGTATGTTTTCTTACTAAGAATCACCACACTATATTATTAGAGGTGGAGCTGAAAAAATGCTCATTAGTTACTACAGCATAACTCATCATTAACATCTGCTTTCAAAGATTGCTCTCAGAGGAGCTCCAGAGGACTTTGCATTTGCGTACTGCTTGAGACAATTTAGATAAAGAAGGTTTAACTTCCTTTAATACACAACCCACATCCAACATGCTTTGTTTTAAATTTTCCAGTTCAGAAACACCTCTTCCCTCCCAACACACACACACTGACCTGTCTTTCAACTGTATTGACTTCTGGCATTCCCATGGAGTAACTCTGCGAAAGTTTCTCTTCTTTCTGCAAGTTACTGCTGGCTTTTACCGGAGATCCCATCTTGGTCTCTTCACCAATAATCAGTAGTTCAGGCACATCATGAGCTGCCTGCTGCTTACGAATAGACACCAGGGTTATGTTTTTGTTGTTTAAAGTAGCTAAGAAGGACAGTTCCCTTTTCATTTTATTGTCCAGTTTTCTCTCCATTATCTTTCTCGGCTTGAAATATTCCAACGCCAAAGGAAAGCTTTAAGAGAGTAGTTATTCGGTGTCTTATCGGCCACACTTCTTTCAGCTACCACGGCTTGCAGAGTTCTGCCCATCTAATCAACGTGCTCATTAGGCATTCACCACAAAATCCCAGATGTAACCTGTGATCCCTGTGTACCCTGTGCTTGCTGCACTCGCTACCTGCTTTTCCTGCCAATTTAAACGCTTCCCACCAATTGGCATCCCTTGCACTTTCGGAGCGGGGTTCAGCACAGCTAATGTTTGCGCACGGCATTGCAGCAGGCTCAGCCAAGGCTGCCTTTCACAAGCTGTATTCAAACATGACCTGTGCGCTGCAAGCCAGTGCATAATTAACTCCGCCAGCCAGGCATTAGCTCCTTGTGGCCATCTGAATAATCACAGCTCTTACAAAGGGCAATCCTATTCCGTTTCCTTCTTCTATGAAATTAGCAGGGATTTCTTGGATAAAATATGGTCCCTTCTAACACTGAAAACGTTTATATGATTATATCATTAGATATCATTAGATAAGGTTCCAAGACCAAAGGTCTTTCACTCATTTAGGGCACGAGAACATTCATTCTTTGTTTCAAGAGGGGCGGGGGAAGGAGCGAGTACAATAGTTATAGTTTCTAAAATGCGCATCTTTACCATCACCAACCTTTACTTAAAAAACAAACAAACAAAAAAATCAAACCAGCAATTAGTGCCAGAAAGTAAAGAAAAAAGAATAAGATAACCCCTTTGGCAAACTCAGTTCCCCTTAAATCCTCTGGGCAACTACAGGGACATCTAATTTAGACAGCCATACACATGATAGGTACCATCACCAGAAATGCCTTGAGCCAAGCCTGGATATTTCTTTGGAATTGCCTGCAGCAAATTCACAGCACTGTGCTACCTTGGTGAGCGGAATCTCTAGTTCCCTAAGCCTGCAGTAGTGCAGTCCACTTCTGAAGACACCTCTGAACAGGGACATCTAAAGAATGGCCATGCAAGGCATTTATATAATATAGTTGATGTGTCATCAGTTCACACCCTCCCTGGCTATGTAGTGACCTCACTGCAAAAGCAAGCCCTAAAATAATTGTCTTACATTTAAACAGAATCTCTTGGACTTGCTGAAAAAAGTCACCAAATGTACTCCTATGCAGAGGTTAGCACATAGGGTTAAAATCTCAGCATATCTCTGTCACGTTACAAAAACTCAAGGGAACAGATGACACTCCACCTGCCTGGTAGGACAAATTCAGATTCTTTTTACTTCCAAAAGCAGAGGTACGTCCCTCACACTCTTGCCACAAAGACAGTGGTTCAGAAAGCCACCATGCAGGACACTAGCATCCTGGCTTGTCTTCCTGTCATAACTTCCCCACAAAGATGAATCCTCCACTCTGCTCACACCATCCAGTTCTTGACTCCAGAGTTAACAGACATCTTTGGAAAAAGAAGGTCTTCTGCCAGTGAAGCAAAACTCAAAATACTGTTGCAGCACTATTTTGTATCGTTGTCTTAATATACAAGATCAGTGATAATATTCAACTTTTTAAAAGGGTTATTTTGAAAACATTTTGAGAAATGGCCATTCTAAAGAGTATTACTACAAAGAGTAAGGCATCTGTGTTTGTTCTGTATTTAACAGTGAAACTGATTAAAAGCACACCTGAATTCAGATGAAACACTTTTCTGGAAAAGAAAACAGTGTTAAAGGCAAAGTATTTTCAGGAATTACTGATTTTATCTGATTTTGAAACAAGCAACTGAAGATCACACAATTTGACTTATGTGAAAACGTATGTTTCAGTCTTTAAATACTAACACCACAACCACATACTAAAGATACATACATATTTAAAATCTGGGTTTTGTCTTCCCAAAACAAAACAATTCTCTAATTGCAAATCAAAGCTATTCAGAAATTCAGCTCTGCATCCTGACTCCAAATAATGGAAATTTCAAATTCTAGAGTGTTTTAGGGAACAGAAATTCCAGTTTCTGTCCAGCTCTAAAGTATATACTTGGTCCACTCATCTCAGACGGTATCTTTGCTACTAAAAATATCCCAAACCCTACACAGCATGTTTCTACAAGTAACTAATATTCATTAAATTATCGTATGATGAAACATACTGTAAAAAGAAGTTGGGTTTTTTTCTTCTTCATTTCAGGTTCATCAGCAAAGCTCAACTTAGGCTGACAGAATAAAGAGATCTTCAGGAAGCATCTTCTCTCCGATTCCCTTCACTCATCCTTTTTTTTTATTTTTCCCAACAACTGAGCAACTCTAAGGTAAAAATCTGTTTGTTTGTTTCTAAAAGCAGTAGAGACAAGTTCTTACTTAGTGCCCCATAGTCCTTTGCCTTAGGCAGAGTCATGAATACTGATTTGGAGGTAGACAAGAAACAGACGAGGCTGTGCTTTGAACACGTTCAGTTTACAAGGTATTTACCCACATTAAAAAGAATTATTTGGCTGGAAAAAAAGTTTTCTATAGTTCTTCAGATGAAAGGGACATAAGATATTTTTCAGCCAGTCTAGCTGATTTAAAATAACTCAAGCAGAGCTATATGGCAATGGCAAATGAAACCTGTGCTGCCGACTGAGTTACGAGCCCCAGCTCTTGGAGAAGAGCTACCATTCACAAACCAGAAACCACTGAGCATCTTGCAAAACCAAACATTTTCCTTTTACCTTAATATACCAGACTGAAAGCTCAGAGGTCCTGCCCCATCCCAACCACTCTACAAGTTTCTTATTGCTTAGGAAGGGATCCGATGTCAGCACCTCAAGGGTGGCAATATCTGCCAGCGAAGGGAGGCAGCTCCTTGGAACCACTACGATTGCCTGCTGCTGAACTCTGACAGACTCCTGCTTTTTAAGCATTTCAGTGAAGGCTGAAATAAGAAAGGCAATGTTGCCCATCTCATCTGATAACACTATCATGCCCCGGTTCAAGGCTAGATTTTGCACAGTTTGGGAGTTTCACCAGCAAGAGTCACTGAGGTTTGGTAGTGTGAGGTTTAGATGACAAATAGAAAATATGCCTGCTGCCTTCACAGCTCTCTGCTAACGTCAGGCAGAGATGTTTGCATTTTCATGTCAGAAAATGCAGAACATCCCAAGAAAATTAAATCCTTTTGACTTAAAACCTCAAGAGCTGATAAAACATGAGTTTTCCCCTTTACATTACCTGCTACTATTGGAGAATACGATAAACACACAAGAACTGTGTGTCTTCAGGTAAATTATATTTACTGGGTGCATTCATCCCTGGCTTTATAGGATGATCTGACCTGTGTCTAATCCCCCTGGCTTCTTGCCCAAAGAAAGCATCTTAAAGTAGTCTTAACAATGCCTTGAAAGATGAGAAGCTTGGGTTCAGGGAAAAAAATAGGAGCCTGGAGGTAAGGGGCTCATATTGCCTTAATCTGACAGACGGACAAGAGGAACTGGTTCAGATACATGCACATCACATCAGGGCAAAGAGGGATGTATTAGTACTAATACATCACTCTAGAAATCCAGTCTGACTTTGAATTTTAACTGTTTTCCTCCTCTTCTCCTCAGACATCATTTTAAACCACTGAAATACAGTCCATCCTGAGGCATACAAATAACGATACGAAGCTAAAACCCAAGCAATTTCACATTTGACGGTATTGAGTTCTAATTTGTCTTCAGGATGCAGTCAGCCAAATTGTTTTAATTTTTTCCCCATCATAACAGAGTTAGATTGACTTTGGTTTTTACACATATAATGCAACTGCAGGAAATGAAGCTTTAAGGGAAAAAAAGAGGGGGAAAAAGCAAAGTATTGCAAAGCTCCTAGTAACTTCACAAACAACAATGCTGGTAACTCACAGTTATCAACAACTTGTTAATAACATTGCTTGGGGGGGAACCTGTGAAACATCCAGCCCTTGTGTGAAACAACTGTTTCTCCTCTCACAGTGTCCTCTTTAAGCTGAAAGTGATGTTTTTAGTAAACGTATGCACTTTTTCTTCAAGCGAACCCCCGCGCTTGCTCAGCAGCCATTTCTCAGTTCTACTAAGCAACACAGGCCTCACATTTCCCCTGTGCAGTCAAATCAGTTGCAGATGAAAGTTCAGTGAAAGCTTGGTCAGATTCATGGTACATAACTATGCCCTTGACTTCTCCAAACAAACTGACATACTTATTAAAAAAGATTAAAAAAGGTCATACCTTTTTAGCATTGAACAGGCAATAAAACTTCCTCCTTACCTACATTTGCTGCTAGTTTTGAGCCATGAAATCAGAAAGATAAATCTTTGGCTACAGTCCTAAGAAACCTGGCAGCCACCAGATACACAGGCATTTCTACAGCACAAATAGTATACATATTTCTTTCAACAGATGAAGAATCGTGATCATATTTCTTACACAATAAGAAAAAAGGGAACTGAACATAACTCTGAAATACAAGGAATCAAATTCCTACCTGCCATGAATAAAATTGCTTAAGAGTTGATGGCCTCATTTCAGATCAAATTGGCTCAGACTTTGGCTTCAGTTTTTCAGGAAGCAGACTCAATCTTCTTTAAATATTTAAAAAAGGGTTCTTTGCTCTAAACCAGCAAAACTCAGTGGAGTATCTCTTTTGTAACAGAGCCCCAAAATGCACACTAATTTTTTTCATTCCATGGCTTCTAATGTGATTGCAAATTGTGTGGACTTGGTACTTTGTCTGCTTTTAGCGGTGTTGATTTCATTATGATAATTTCTGTTATCTGTCTATTTATACTGCAGGAATTTGTTTACAAGTGCCTGGAAACTACCAGGCTGATCATATTACCAGAGGAAAAGGCACACCTTTTGGGTCAGGGTTTAAGTGCAAAGAACAATTGCAATCTGCATAAATTAATTCAAGTTCAGACTTCCAGTAACGTCCATTCGCCTAGCAGGTGAAGAAGGCTGGCAGAACTCATCGGGCAGTGCCACGATAAAACCAGTATTTTCTCTTCTGTGTTTCCAACTTAATTTTCGGATGTTGACCATGCTTTGCTCTTGCTCAGAGCTGGTTTTGGCTTTTAAAGTTTCAGCAAAAGCTTTTCTGAATTCCATACAGAGAAAAACGACCTACGTTTTATCCATCCTAACTGCAATTTTTCAAATATAAATTGAGAATGAGTAATATTACAAAAGTAACTATTTTTAAAGGTTAATTTGGTAAGACAGAAAAACCTATTACTTGTGAACTATATTAGTTATTGCTAAAGATCATAGCTTTTGTCACCTACAATTGCTACCCACATTCAGAAATAAGATTCAAGTTCTTAATTCTAGTTTTGTTTTGTAAATTCCTCAGTATTTTTGTGGGTTTTAAAAAATATCTTTCACACTTGTTTTGAATAAATAAAGTGGTATGTCTCTGAATTGTGATTTAAGTAAATGGCAAGACTGATTTTTTTTTTTTTCCAAAGCAAGCTGTTGTTTACCCTGTAGAAGGCAAACTAATAGCAGACCCTAAGATGCCTTGCCAAATCTGCAATTATTTTTCCCCTATATAGATCAGGAATGTAAGCCTGTGTATTAAGTGACATTCATATATAATATATATCCTCTAAACTGTCCCTGACTCTAGAGTCCACACCATTTAAATTTACTATTATTTCCTTGCCAGCACTTGTTTCAAATCATTCTTGTCGTGTTTGACCGCCAGAGAGAGACTTCACTTTTATGAGACACCTTACACTATGTAAATAACATAAAGCACATTGTATTTGTAAAGCATGCAAAAAAAAGAAAAATTACCAGAAAAAAAAAGAATGTAACTCTGATTTAAGCCAGTATTTCTGGTTCTATGGCCAGTGTTTAATCCCAACTCAAACGCCTCTGAATAAAAGGTTATTTCATCCCATTTCATATATATACACCACAATCACCCTAATTTCAAGAAAAAAAACGGCAAAACAGCATCTTGTGTTTGCATTACAGATACCATGTCTAAAATACAAACATACTGCCTTTGTTAAGACAAGCTAGATATGTAAATGCAAGCCCAAATTCAGTTTCTCTTAACAGTTGTTTCTGGCTATCTTATCCTGCCAGAAACCACCTCTGTGCAGAAAGAGAGGAGTTTCTAGCAATTCCCAAATCCCTAAGAAAGCTTCATAGCAGCACTCCTCACCACAGGATCTGGGCTTCTCCAACATACAGTCCTGAGCAAAGTCCTACCTGCTTTCTTGGTGTTCCAGGCAAAACTCTTCCTGGGAAGCAGGGTTTCTGCTTTCTACATCATCCGTTTGGTTCTTTTACTCCTTTTTTTCCTTCTCTTCCTGTGAACTGGTTGCAGTTACTGGGGAGAAAAAGGCATGAGAGTGTTAGGGCCCTCTCTGTGATCTCACCTTTTCATAGAGGGTAGACTCAGGTGACCATATGGCCAGAGGAGCTCAGCCACAGCCCAGCCAGGCCAGCACAACAGCCCTTGTCACCTCTCCTCCACTATGTGCCCTTTTGGGCTCTGCCACATGCTGCCAAGACAAGGCTACTGCCCTCCCATGAGCGAACAAATCAGGGCTCTGCTCACACATCACTGACCTCAGCATCACTGTACTCACAGTGGAACTGAAGGGACAGAAGGGTCCAGGCGTTCAGCAGCAGCGGCCTCCCTAACTAAAGTGCTGCCCTTAGGTGGCTTTTTCTTCCCAATTTGGAGATGGATGAAGATCTGTCAGCTCTCCGGCTGACTCTCTGCCACAGCAGGCAAGAACTGAAGAGGGAAACCTTGATGAGGACACTACAGGGGCTTCGGTAGAGGTTTTGCTGTTCCAAGTTGTCAGAAGTCCAAACTGTAATGTATGTGAGCTGCTGTTTAGCTAACTTATTTTTCTACAAAAACACTGTTAATTATTTGCTCTTCAAGGCTAGGAACTATTACAGCACTGCCCTGTCCAGGTCTAATATCTCACATGAACTTACAGTCAACTCTCAGACAAGAGCCACAGGCAGGGAGGTCCCAGTTTCTATCAGTGGATAAAATATATTTCCAAGTGACCATCAAAATACGTGATTGCCTGGATAGAACCATACTGATTCACTGCAGAGGCTTATAGAAACTGAGGGGAGAAATAAAAAATAAAGATGAAAACATATTTATTGCTATTTTTTTCTGCTGGAATACCTGATAATAATTGCCTATTACATCAAGTGACACCAGCAGCCTACAAGTAGTGGGGAAGAATTCAGGTGGAAATGTCAGAACTAAAGCAGCAGTCAGGGATGAAAGTATCAACACAGGAAACTTTGCTACTAATTTTATGCAATTTCTTCCATAAAAACAGATGCTTCAAAAAACATCTAAGGGAAATGCCAATACAGAGTAATACTCTTTCTGTTTACAAGTATTTCTATCTGAAACATTTAACACCTGGACTGAAGTACGCAGTTAAAATCCTGCTTTCAAATGCAGACAGGTTTTCTCAGGTTGTTCTCTGTGGCATGCCTACTGGCTGATCATGACTCAAACCCACTATAAAAATAGTGTTTATTGCATTAACATGCAGAGGAAACTGGAGACATTTGACTCCTAAAGAAAGAGTTCCTGGGAGCCTGCAGTTGTGAGAAAAGGGAAATACAAAAAAGCTTTCCGACAGTGAAGTGGAGGGTTTTTTCAGCTCTCGGCAATCCTGCCATTTCTAGAGTTCACCTCAGTCTGCTATCCAGACAAAGAATGTTTCTTCCAAGGACACGTTTAGTCAAAACCGATGCATTCTGCAGCTCGGTATAAAAGAAGGTAACCATCCTGAGAGTTGCTGAGCAACCTTCTAAGATTTATTAACTGTCCTCAATTCCTGGGAACCAGAGACGCTAATCCATGGAAATTCAGGCTCAGTTCATTTATCATTCCCTCCTGGTACCTCTGCTTGTTGAAAGAAAAGGTAGTGCAGCAGGGAACTACTTTTAAGCAGCCCTAGTTCATTCCCCAGAAGAGAATCTTTGACTGAATCAACCCCATGGGAAAATCACCGACCTTTCAAGCTTTCTGCATCCCCAGAATAGAAATAAGTCAGAGGAGGTGACGAGGCACAGTGCCTGCATCTCTCATGTCTGGACTAGCCAAACAGTCTCCTCCAATAATTGTAACTCCCTTCTGTCCTGCTCCGCAGCCAGTTTCTGGCTCCTGTCTTATTCTTGTTTAGTGCCAGGGAGCCAGACGTGAGCACAGAATACAAACCCTGCCTTGTCCTGGCTTCATGTGAAACAATTTGGATTTTCATCCAAATTGCACTCTCCCTTGCTTCCTGAAACAGGCACAGAGAAGCACACACAAACACACGTGCACAAATGCACCTTGAATAAGTTAGTGCAGGGTGTTTCTTTTTTAAATGTGAACCCTTTAAAGTTTGATGATAGAGGTGCCTAACTCAGTAAAAATTTCACACTGTGAAGTTTTGCAGCTTCCTGAGCAGTTTCATAGTTGATTTAAACAGATGTTAAGGTACGACTGTGAAAGAGGTGGTCCTTCATGATTCCCTTCATGTCCTGATTACGTGCAGATGGCCACAGATATATTAGTATCTGCATAAGGGAGAAAGAAAAGCAAGAAGGATTTGGGTCTGCTATTACAGACACTCAAAAATAGTCCCTGGCTCCTCAAGAATCCCAAACTTCCAGCTGAAAAAGTGAGTCTATGTGTTATTTTGTAAGCTCAGTGATATTATCTGTAGGGCTACATCATTTGCCATCCATTTCTGCCTGTGCTTGAATATGTTTCATTCACCCACCCTAAAAAATGGCAGACATTTTGATTTTTCCTGCTGATGATTGTTTAGGAGAACTGACAGAAGAGTCCATGGAAGGTTAAAACACTGGCACAATCTACAGGATTGAACTCCAACAGTGGAACTGATTTGTTTTCCTACATGGTCCTTGACCAACTTGGACAATTTGGGTGAAAATAATCTTCTGTTAATCAAAAGCTATGGGTTCAACCTGCTTAAATTGCCTGGTGATACAAATAAACGTGGTTTATAGGAGCTCTTGCAAAAATTCTGTGTTAGACCCAAGCTGCTTAATTCTTCATTGCTTCTGCCAAAAAAGGAGCAACTTTTACTTACAGATACATAGTGCGAGAACCCATGCCCTACAACATCTAGCTCAAAAGTAAAGATGACAGTTAAAAATTTTTTTACTAGAATTGCTTATATTTAGGAACTTTAATATTACAACAGATCAGTAAAAACAACCCCATAGTGTTTTGCCCTAGATATATCAGAGCCATGATTTATTTCCAAGACCTGTGTTTTGCTTCGCAAATATTTAGCACTCAACTGGTGCAACTTTATTTCTGTCTCCTGTTACTATGCAATGAAGAACAAATGTACTGTAACATTTAACAACCTATCACAAGACACATGCAAAAAGTAAAAACTTACTGTGTATATGAATGATCTAAGATTCCTTCTGCTAAAAACAGTCCCAGGCATTTTGGAAGCTAAGACAGCAGCCCTGAATGAGAGACTCTGTGCTACACAGTGCATGTTTCTGAAAGAAAGAAAGTATAAAAGATCACATGACTGTCATATGAATATCCTTACACAATATTAATCCAGTTTCTTTGGGTTATTACTTGCCAGTGGTTTTATCTTACCAAGTTACTTGTATGTGGAGTATTCAGCAAGAATGAGAGTTACAAAAATACACTTTAAAACTGTCTCAAAGGTCTTGCAGGCTTGCAGAGAACACATTGTGAGTGGATTCTCCTATTTGTTCTGAATACCAGTCCCTTCAGAAGGCCTGTTTGCATGGATTTTCCTTCAGAGTAAGGACCTTAATAAGGAAAGCAATTAAAACAGGACAAAAATGCTTACAGAGGCAGCAAAAGATTAAAAACTTGGCACATCTCGAGGAAGGTGAAAACAAAGCTGACTTCATGACAAGGCTAGTTTAATTTCGTTGGCGTCTCAGCCACATGGAATTTCTACAGACAAGGTTTTTAATAGTGTTCTCACTGCTGGAGTGGGAACACCACAGAAAGCTCAGCGCTGCTCTTGCTGAAGTTATTGCCAATACCCTAAATACATGCATACAATATCATCTGCTACATATGCATTAAGGTGGGGAAGTTGTTAAGTGGTGACAACTCAATTAGTCTGCGTTGGCCATTCACACATTAAAGGTGTGCCTTGCAGTCTGTAAGGCTGTCAGCAACACAGTTTTCATATTGCTTATGTCAGAAGTTGAGTAGCCTGTGATTAAAGAAAAGTTAACAAAAGAACTTTGAAAGTATTGGTATGTTTTTTTTAATTACCACTAGATGGACTACAGAAAAAACAAAACAGCTAAGATTATTAAGACATCGGAGCACCGTTCCTATGAGGACAGGCTGAGAAAGCTGAGACTGTTCGGCCTAGAGAAAGCTCAGGGAGCATCTCATTAATGTATACAAATACCTGAAGGGCAAAGAGGACAGAGCCAAGATCTTTCCAGTGGTGCCCAGTGACAGGACCAGAGGCAATGGGGACAAACTGAAATACAAGAGGTTCTGTCTGAACATCAGGAAACACTTTTTCACTGTGGGGGTGACTGAGCACTGGCACAGGTTGCCCAAAGAAGTTGTGCAGTCTCCGTCTTTGGAGATACTCAAAAGCTGAATTAACATGGTCCTGGGCAACTGGTTGTAGGCGGCCCATCTTGGGCAAAGGGGCTGGACAAGATGACTTCTAGAGGTCCCAGCCAATTCACAACCATTCTGTGATTCTGCAAACTATAAATTATTAGAACGGAGAAAACTATTTGATACTCCCACCATCACGCAGATTTCTACCTATAAGAAGCAAGTGAACACTACTTCCAAAATAAAAATAGCCTTCCATGAAAAGAAGACCATCTGAGGTGACTACAAAACACATAGTAAGAATTGCAGAAGAAACAGGTGCCATCAAACAAATCATCTTATGACTGCAAAGTCAGGTCTAAAGAATTTGTGCCAGGACCGGCAGAGGTTTCAAAATTATCATTTGAACTTGTGTGACAGTTTGTGTCTGTAGCGACTTGTGCAGTTTTTGAGGAAAAAAAAAGACACATCTAGACCAGGCAGAGAGTACAAGCAGATGCTTTTCTTCAAATCCTTTTCTATCTAGTCTGGTTGTCTTGTGAAGAACTCTTATTTTCCCCCATTTAGCATTGCTAAGGATCTGGAAAAGTTATCCAGATCTAGAATATCTATTTGTTTATGCAGATGCTTTATTACAATGTGCCTGAGCTACAACTTATAGGTCATATGCAGCCTGCAAGGGCATCATCTTTCCTGGCTTACTCCGCTCAAGAAAGGAGTGCACATGGTAAGGAAAGGGCTTAAAAAAAGCCAAAAAAAAAAAAAGGAATATAAATCAGAGAGGGCTCCTACCAAAACAGTTCCTCTGGTCTACCCGTTATTTGCTGTGGGAGAGAAAGCAAGACAAGAATAGTATCTATGAATTGCTCTCTCAATAACAACTCCCCTGATTTGCTGTCATCAGGAAAGTTATGTGACTGTATATGCTGTGTAACACTGACATTGGACAGTCAATCTGGATTCATGCAAAAATTACAATATTTTTGGGAAGTGCCAGACCTATGTCTCACACTGGATATGCTGTGCACGCAGAGTACATCTGGCTGTACACCAAGTTGAATCAAGTCTGAGGCTCACCCTGCTGGGAAGTTTATGCACTGCAAATACAGTATGCTGCCACAAGGCAGCTGTTTCCATTGTGACTGTGCAAATCAGTTGTTGTTTTTTCCAGCTGCCAAATGCACAGACATAAGCATTCGTTAATAGGAGATTTGGGGAACTTCCAAGAAATTGATTAGGTGGTTTTGGGAAAAGCATGATATTTTGCTGGCCCCAAGCTAAAACATACTTCTGACACTTAGGACTGAAATCCTGAAGAAAGTGTAGGACTTGTGCTGGAAGCTTCATGGGTTAAATCCTGATTTCAGTACAACTAACCTTGCAGTGAGCTGGAAAGAACAAGTTGTAATCTTTTAGCCATGTGAAGCCAAAGGCTTTTCCGAATACTTTTGCTATATGATTTACTGAACAGAACGCTGAATATAAATCCAAAACACTGCATCTGCCATTTATGGTCCAGGCAACTCAAAAGCCAAGTATGTAGGTGTCTCCCTCATTAATTATTCTTCTTGCTTCCTGGAACTCTTCAGCATTACCTAAATCTCATTTTAATTAAGCCCTGACTAACCTGTGATCCTTCAGCTTCATAAAGACACTCAATCTAAGACTCATACCTTCCAAGGGAGTGGCCATAAGCTCCTTTTCAAATCAGTGGGGAGACAGAAATTTCATCATCTAAAATAGACTGGATTTCTTGTTCCCTAGAACTGTGCCTCTTCTCCGAACCCAGGCAATTATCTTCAAATGTTGACATTACAAGAGAGGTGTCTTGAGCTGAGAAATGTGAATCCACCAAAGACCTCTTCTGCAAGCATTTCACATGCTTCTCAGGCAACTGGTCTGTTAGGGAAGAGGAAAAAGAATAAGGGAGAGAAACTAATGCCTGTGGCACTCTACATATGAGAGCTGTTAGTTCAGAAATCAAATGTTAGGTCACGTTTGCTGGACCTCCCAACAGAACTGTTCCAATTTACCTGCTCACATTAAGGCAGAGATGACCTGATAAAACCTAGTCAGTGGTACTTAAGACAGTGAAGATATTTAAATAAAACCACCAGTAAAATAACCAATAAAACTCCAACTTTGAGGGCCTGACACATTTCCATGCCCACACGGTCACTCTCCATAAATGGAAAACTCAATCCAGGCAGGTCAGAATCAAATAACCATTACTCAAGCTGAACTCTTCTCACTCCCACTACAGAAGGGACATTGTTTCTCTGCTTCGGGCTATATCAATGGCCAAAACTAATGATCCAGCATTTTCCAGCCAGAACTCTTCTGACAAAGAAGACACAGAATGACCTTCACAAGCATCCCTAACAGCTTCTAGACCTCAAAAAGCACAGGCAGCTATGACAGGAAAGAGATCACACAGACCTCAAAGAGGCTGAAAGATCACAGGTTCTGGAGAGGTCCTGTTCAAAGAAACAGGGCTTGAAATGCCCTCAAATTTTGGACACCCTGAACTCCACAAGAGACTGAAGACTGAGTTATCTGGATCAAATTTGCCACATAAAGTTGTTGGGGTTTTTTTAATGGAGAATATGGTGGGGAAGAAAAGCACCTAGTGATGTGACAGAAGATCAGAAATGTTGTGGCCTGTTCTGCCTAAGCACCTCCTCACCTACAGTCTGGTATTTTTACTCAACACTTCCCAGCATCCAGGACAGCAGGATTAGTTTCTTACATTGTTCCAAGGGAAGCCATTTTAGAAATACAAAGTCTTGCTGTTTACTGAACGCATCATTAGTAGCACTTTAAAATAAACAGCACTGTTCAGTCTCATCTCAACACTAATTGTCTGGTCTGTGCGTATATACTCCTGAATCAAGACAAAATAGGAGAGAAAGTATATTAACCAGAGACAGCTGGACATTCTCCAGTGGAAACTGCCCTGTGAGCATATTCACAGGGATTCTTTTAGAGCTGGCACCAGGCACAGGGTATTCTGGACATGCAGTCCTTGGCCTCACAGAGTTAACTTGCACACGTTCACAGAGAGCAGACCAGGTACCTCTCTATAAAGAGGGATTCACTTACAAGCAGGAGATTTATGCAGGGCTGGAAGACGGGACATCGAATACCATCCTCTTCTGGCCAAAGAGAGGGACAAGTATTTACAGGGACAAAATCTGCGTGTGGTGGATGCGGGAGACGGAGGAGGAGGAGGAGGAGGAGGAGGAGGAAAGAAGGAACGGCCACAGCAATGGCGCGCCGCTCCCGCCCCTCAGGGGGCGCTGCCAGCGCGCGCAACCGCCCGCCCCCCTCAGGCGCGGCCACGCCCCCCTCGCCGCTCCCGCCCACCCGGCAGCGCCGCGCCACTTTGCCCTTCCCGCCGTCTATCTCCCGCAGACAACCAATGAGAGGGAGGCAATGCCCGGCTGGCCCCGCCCACGCTCAGCCCCAAGCCATCCCTTTCCGGCGGAAGAGCCTGGCGGCGCTGTCCAAGATGGTGGCGGGAGGGTTGTGTCTGTGTGGGCTCATCAGGTACCCGGGGAGGGCGAGGGCCGTGTGGCGGAGGGGGGTCCTGGCAGTGGAGAGGGAGGGGAGAAGGAGCCCCTGCGCCTCCATGGCCCCCTGCCAAGCCGCGCCCGCGCTCCCCCATCTCGCCCCGGGCCTGCCCGGGCGTCACGCAGCAGCCCCTGAGGAGAGGAGGCCGCCGGGCAGGGCGAGGTGGGGGGGTCTCTGCCGGGCTCCTTCTCGTTCTGCCGCCGGCCTCGGATGTGTCAATGTGCTTTTTCCGCTTCTTCACCCCGGAAATGAAAGTGTTTTCTTATTTTACGTGTCAGTCGTGACGCGTGGCTCGTTGTGAGCAGCCCCTTTAGCGTCGAGTAAATGATTATCACAACGTGTAGCGTAGCATCAGAAACCAGGCTCTGGCGCCTGTGCAGATATGTAGGCCGAGAAGAGGCTTCTGTGAGAAACCTCCCGTTGCTGGGTTAGGAGAGCCATGCAGGGAGGTGGGGGTGAGTAAAAGGAATGCCCCTGTCTCAGAGCGCTTCAGAGACATGAAGAAACGGTTCTCTAAATGGAGAAACTGCTCAAAGGTTTTCTGGACAATTGACAGCTTTTCAAATCTCCGGGGAATGGAGAACAGGTTCTGGGTCACTTGCACTGCGGCCTGGCCTGAGTAACAGTACACCAAAGCAGTTCACACTAAGGCAGGCCAAACAGAAGCTTGGACTGAAGAAAACTTACAAATCTCTTTAGAAATCACCTCGCTAGTCATGTTTTGCCAGATTGCAAAGGGCATGAAACTGTTATAGTGTATATAGCACATGGAGATAGATCTAGATATATGGCATGAATAAACAATAATAAATGATTGAGAGGTAACAGTAGAAAAAAAAAAACTTCAGCTAAACAGTGTAGAATAGTATTTCTTTTTCCGTAATTGTTGAAATGGTACACATTGATGATTTCTGAGAAGAGCTCAAGAAACTGAACTCCCTGTAGCTCTACCTAAAAGCCCTTCTCTCTCAATTTCATACATAGTAGTTCTTTAAAGCAATTTTATGTTTTAAAATTTCCGGCTTGTTTCAGATTGCTGTGCTCATTGTTAATCCCTGCATTATTTCTAAGTGGAATTTTGTGTGTCTGCTTGGTGGTACTACTGTGGGGAATACGACTCTGGCTACAACAAAGGAAAAAACAGTTGACCTCAGCAGGAAGAGATGGGAAGCGGCCATTGCTGGTTGCCTTTTTTCACCCATATTGCAATGCAGGTGGTGGAGGGGAGAGAGTCTTGTGGTGTGCCATAAGAACGCTCCAGAAAAAGTAAGCATATGTTTATCAAATACCATATTTCATTCTTAGGTACTGATGATATTATTTATGTACATTTTTGCATTTTACATATTTAAATAGGTGTCATTAATCTACCGGGCCTACATTTTTTTTACATCTGAGTTTCACATGGTTGCACCATTCCACTTCATCCCTTTACCCAGATTTAACTTTCCTGCTGTGGCATCTTTCACTTCTTCTTTCTGTCCTTGGGAGAACCCCTCCTCTCTCATCAGTTTTCCACTGCTGGTATGGAACTTTGTTACGGGCATAACTCGTCAGAAGATAACTGATAATCTTGATACTTTCCTCTTGGTGCAAGAGGCAAAACAAGTTAATGTCTAAAATGGATTTAACATTGGCACATCCACTGGCTTGCAGAGTCTTCTGCATTTTCCTCATGCTATGCGCTAGACAGACATCTCCTAATGCAGGGCAAGGCATTCTTAAGTCTTTAGAATAACACTGAGCTCCTTTTATGCTTCACTCAAAAAAAAAAATTCCCCAAGTCTTCAGCCATGTGTTTTTCTGGAAGTATAAGGAAAAGTGTAATTTAGTCAAAATCATTTAAGAGCTAGGCCAGGCATTTGTTCTCACATGCTTTTTGAGTAATTTTGAATGGATAATATGTTTCATGTTACAAAATTTGAAGAGAAGAATGTATGAAATTCTTTTTGTTTACTCTTGCAGGTACAGAAATGTAACGTGTGTTGTTTACACTGGTGATAGAGATGCCACTGGAGAAGAAATAGTGGAAGGCGCTTTCAGAAGATTCAATATTAAATTAACTCATCCTGTGAAGTTTGTATTTCTAGAAAAACGCTACCTTGTGGAAGCTTCTCTTTACCCTCACTTCACTTTGCTGGGACAAAGTTTAGGATCAGTGTTTCTTGGCTGGGAAGCTCTTCTAAAGTGTGTTCCCGATATTTATATTGACTCTATGGGTTATGCCTTCACGCTTCCCCTCTTTAAATATTTAGGAGGTTGTCGCATTGGATGCTACGTCCATTATCCCACTATCAGCACTGATATGCTTTCTGTTGTTAGGAATCAGGACACCAGGTTTAACAATGCAGCCTTCATCACAAACAATCCTCTTTTCAGCAAATTTAAACTTGTCTACTACTACTTCTTTGCTTTCATGTATGGACTGGTTGGTTCCTGCAGTGACGTGATTATGGTTAATTCTTCTTGGACACTAAATCACATCCTTTCCCTCTGGAGAGCCGGGGCTTGTACTAGCATTGTATATCCACCATGCGATGTTCAGACCTTCCTGGATATTCCACTGGAAGAGGAAAAGAGCACTGCTGAACATTCCATTGTTTCTGTCAGCCAGTTCAGGCCTGAAAAAGATCATCCTTTGCAAATCAGAGCCTTTGCTAAATTGCTGAAAGAGAAGAGACTGGGGCAGCAGCCATCATTGAAGCTTATCTTAATTGGCGGCTGTCGTAACCAGCAAGATGAAGAGCGTGTAAATAACCTTAAACATCTTTGTGAAGAGCTGGAAGTTAGTAACAACGTAATGTTCAGAATAAACATTCCGTTTGAGGAGCTAAAGAGACACCTGGCTGAGGCTACCATTGGCCTGCACACGATGTGGAATGAGCACTTCGGGATCGGTCAGTATCTTTCCTCATAGTTCAGCCATTTGTCCCAGCTGGGGACACAGTTGGGGAGGGCTTCAGTTTGTGATTAAGACTCCTCAGTGTATGTGTCTAAGCATAGAGGTGTGTATGCCAAGCAGGTGTCCAGCTCCTGTTCTCAGAGGTGATCTAGCTGAGGTAGAGCCTACAGAAGCAATTCGGATGACTAACCACTAGGTGCTACCGTAGTGCAAACTGAAGCACTGGAGACTGTTAATTACGGGCATCCCTAGTCACTTAAAGAGCTAGCTAGTCCCATCTGTGCTGCCCAAGATGTCCTGCCTGACCTCCAGCTATCACTCTGTAAGCTTATGGGTCACCCTGAGTTCCTGTGTTAGGTTTGCCAGCCTTAACACAGGTGCCTTCCGTACCCAAAGGAGCATCGAAAGGCAGCAGGTACTTCTCTTTAAGCACCTTAGATGGTGCCCTGTTGGCTCCACTGACTGCAGGGGGAGCTTAGACACAGTTCCTGCATAGACATCCGTGCGTAGAGATTTGGATTGTGTTTCACTTGCCTCAGCTGCCATTTGAAATGTTTAGTATATGCCATGGGGCTCTAGCTGCTGTTTCAGAGGTGAGTCTCCCACAGATCCTGTCTCTTTATTTGTAAGCCCCATGTAGATGCCACCAGGTACCCTTGGTCACTTCATTACACTAGGCACCTGTGCTAAGGCAATTAAATCAAGTCCTTAAATCAGTTGCCATAGCACGGAGCAGAATGATGAAGAGGAGCTGGGGCCTGGTTTGCAATGTGCTGTCATACAGAACGAAGGTATTGGCCTCGGTTTATTGGCATTAGCTGAGTCCTGACCTTGAAAGGGAATGTGAGATTGGTCATCTACCATAAATCTACACCAGGGTAAGTTAGCAGCCAAACGGATGGATGCTGTGCTTGGCTAGAATATGACTAAATTGCAATTAATGTCATCAGACTTTATTAGAATACAGGTCAAGTAAGTATCAGGAGTATTAGTTTATAGTCTATAGGAACTTGGTACAAAAAAAATTTACTCTGAAGTGTCTCCCAGAAGCAACTGCCACAAAATGGAAATAATGGTTTCTCATATTTTTCCCCCTGCCAAAACTGTTTAAGTAAATTTAAAAAAAAAAAACAAAAAACAAAACAAAAAAAAACCACAAAAAACCAACATACAATCACACTGGGATTTTGAATTTCAGCATGATTTCACCTTCATCTCCAGTGTTACCTGTAAAAAACATGTTCCAAAACAGTGGAGCATTATTTATAGTTGGCAATTTTTGAGCTAGGGAACTTCTTAAAAGTCAAATCAGAACTGAGAAGAATCAGCAATTAAAAGTGATTTCTGATGTCTGTTCTGGAACCATGGAGGAGAATTGAAGCTGATGTATACATTATATGCTATTCCAATCCCACTGCTTTTGGCTGTGGAAATCTCACTATCATATTCTCATTTCATGAAAACTTCTTCCATCAAAAACACAGATGTAGCAATAACAACTTTTACATGTTTGTCTTGCTGAGTTGTCGAAAGCTATAAAGATTTGTTCATCTGCAAAGTACCGAGCTTCTGAATATCATCTGATTGAAATGTGCATAGTTAGCTTTTCTGTCAGTATCTTTCTAAATGTTAAAATTCTTCAGTGTGAATGAGAAAATGAATAGTTATGTTCAGCTCTAATTTTTAATTATTATTTGCAGCTGCCACCATACCATAAAACCAGTGTTGCAGTGTTCTGTCACAGAGAAGAACTATGCAGTGCTCTGTCACAGTGCTACCTTCCATGTTTATCTTTACATTTGTTTCACTATCTAGCTTTTTTTTTCGCCGAATATACTGGCAATACAATCTGTCTCAGGTAAATCAAATATGTTACAAGAACCACAACTTAACCAATTATATCTGATTTCTGATTTCAGTTTTATGTATCTAGGAGAAACTGAAGGACTGAAAAACTTAAATTTGTTTTTCTTATGAGACCATTTACTCTGTATTTTTCAAACTCATCTAGAACGCCAGTCTCTAGTAACTTAGAATTCTGGGTGAATATTACTGCAGTTTTAACTTTCCAATGCCTTATCAAATGCCAAAGTCCCTGATGTGCATATTCATGTTTTGTATCTTTTACAGGAGTAGTTGAATGTATGGCAGCTGGCACAGTTATCCTGGCTCATAATTCTGGAGGCCCCAAATTAGATATTGTGGTACCATATGAAGGAGGTATTACAGGCTTCCTAGCAGAAAACGAGGACAGTTATGCTGAGACGATGGCTTATATCCTCTCTTTGTCTCCTGAAAAAAGGTTAGAGATCAGAGAAAACGCTCGTCGCTCTGTGCACAGGTTTTCTGACCAGCATTTTGAAGAGACATTCCTCTTATCTGTGGAGCCATTATTTAAATAAATGTATATGAATAAAATTAACTTTTTCTATTTGACTATGTGTCACCTGTAAATATATCTAATCTATGATCCCTTGGTCCCATTAGATAAAAGAGATTTTTTTTTTCTTTCTGTCAAGAGTACCTGCTTTATGTAAGAGATTTTTTTACTGTGAAAGAAATGTTCCTAAAAATTTTCTGTGTTGACTACATGACACTACGGTACACTGCAAAACCCTCTGGATTCACAGAACCATCATCTTTCCCTGGTAAAAGAACTGCATCTAGAAGTTCTTTTATTTATTGAATACTTTCAGTCTCCACCCATTTCATGACTCTTCACCCACAGTCACACTTTTTAAAGTCAACATTTTTGTTTGATAGCTTTTGTATCCAGAGGAATTTTTTTCCAGCATCTGTAACACATTTTCAATTTGCTGTCCCCCATTCTGTGGCAAAATTCTATTATGAGGGATTTTAATTGTGGTTCTTGAGATTTCATTACCTACAGTGATTCCTTTAGGTTAATCATATTGTGTTTTTGCTAGCTTGCTTTTTAATAAGTGTAATAATTGCACTTGTCTATGATCCTTGTATTAGCTATTTCCTTGTGCCCTTTCACAGTATGACAACTTAATGGTATTTTTCCAATTCTATTCTACTGAAAATTTTTCTGTTCCTAGGGAATAGAAGGGTCTAGATTAGAGGGCATAATTAAATGCTATACAAACATGAACATTAAAGCCCTAAACTACTGCTTATTATAAAACAGAACATTGTGAACAAAATGTTCAAAAATTGGACATCTGTTTTTGTATGAAAAATGGAAAAACATATAGTCCTTTTTTGAGCCATCAAAGCAGTATTTTGTATTTTAGCAAACTAAAAGAAGTACAAAAAGCTACTGAAATCAGACTCTAGAACATGATTTTCCCTCTATTTAAGCTTCACCTGGATTATGTGAAATTTTGTATGTGAAAAAAGATGGTTGGAAGAACCAACTGTTCCATATTTTATTAGGAATTGGGGAACACACAGCTCTCATGGTGCTAATAAACCCTTTCACATTACTATATAAAACTGCTGAGCAGTTGGTGATACTACGTAGGGTCAGGACTGTATAAATGAAACTATGGATTATAAAGCAGTATTGGCAGTACATACAGATTAGGAAAAGCTGGAAGAGCTTCTTAGAACAAGGAGCTGATTGAGCTAGGGAAATACAATACACTAAGAGACTTTCTTACGTGATACAAAAATGGTTAATGAGAATACATAATTGAAAATTTGCTGAAGCAAGCGTTGTCACAGAAGTCCCAGGTAGTTCAGAATGGAGAAAGTGCATTTCAGTCTGGATGAGGATTTTGCAACATGTCTGAAAACTAGCCTGATTTTTTTCCTTTTAAACAAGGAAACAGCCTTCTATTAATTTTAATTGAACATTTAGCACTGTTGATTTACTTGGCATTTAATGTCAGCTATCCTTAAATTTTGTTACTGATGTCGCTGAAACTTCAAGCAAATTAAAGTTTTGAAAGAGTAACTGTGCTGGTGTTCTAGGTAGCTCTTGCCTCCTGCTTGTCTTTTTCATTATGTGTGTCAACACTAAATGACCCATGGTTATTTCCTAAATCATCACCAGATTTTCCAAGTAGTTTGTGAGATAAACTCATCTTTTCTTCATCTGTTTGACCTTTATTTATTGAAAGGGTGGGAGACTCCAGGGTTCTCTCTGCTGGAGAAGTTACCGCTTTTTCCAGAGATTCCTTCAGCTCATGTCTGAGTTCGTCTTCAGAATCTTCAAAATTTCTGTAAAGTAAAACAAGATAATTATATTAATTAAATATAGATTTTTTACAAGCCTTTCTCCTGTCAAGGTCTTTTGAGATTTGTTTTAAACACTTTATAAAGAACGCACAAGCAACAAACATAATGCAAACTGTTTCTTCTTTCTCCGTGAGATTGTTCACCTGTATTTAGAAGGTAAGAGAACAGGAGCTGCAAAGCCATGTTAATACTTCTGCATGACATTTTTAATGACAGCACTGGCATGTGACATATTAAATTACAGAATTAAAAGTTGAATTAGCAAACTCTGTAAAACAAGTTTTCTTCATTTATGAATTTAAAAGAACAGAAGAAAAGCTTTAGGCAATGTAACCTGCCATTTCATGAGAATTGTTCAGTCGTATGGATGTTTCTTCTGATGTGCTTGACTTACGTGTCTTCATCATCGGATCTTGGCTCAAGTCTGTCATCATCAACAGCAACAGCAGTGTATGTTTCTGAATCATCTTCCTTGTTTTCTTTTGGAGGCAACATAGTTAATCTCCCTTCTGGAAAGGAAGAGATACATTCCTTTATTTGTATATTAGCTAACTATGGAAGTGTATGTGAAGTAATAGCAAATAAGTAAATGCTTGAATGTTTTTCGTGTTCAAATTACAACAATGTAAACACCACGTTTCTGTTTTCTTAATCACAGATTTTAGTCACTGGTTTCTAACTTCTGCTTAGTGGAACCTAGTGTGTTTGTAGACCATAACCAAAGGGCTATAAAAGTTAAGTAACAAAGACAATCTGGTGTTACTAAGTTTAATTTCCCAATACAGGGGGCTGCATTTTCAGTGGAAAACTTGGAGGAGTACTGTTTGGGAAAGACTGACCATTACTATTTGGATGTAGCTATGGTTACCTAAAAATGCTCGCTTTTAAAGACTGAAGAGCAACCCTAACCTGAAGGTGGGAGAACAATGCTAAGAGTTATTTGCATGTGATCCAAAAGAAATCTGTCCGTTTGGGTAACACTGTGCTCCACAATGTCACTTGAGAAGCAGGGCAGAACTGGGTATTGAGAGAGTGCTGTATTTTAATGAATGTAACAGATAAAAGCAACAGCAATTAGAATACCTGTGTTACTTATTCTTCCTTTTAGTTCTATGAACTGCTGACATTAGGGAAAAGCGATTTGAATTTTACTTTGGTTTTTGGGTTTTTTTTATGTGTAAGCAATAAAGCTAGTCTTTGGAGAGGAATTTAGCTGGTACATTTAGCTGATTTAGCCTTCAGGATGGGGCAGTTTTAAAAGAGCTTGTTACACTATGAGAAAACATGTATGTGAGGTATAATTAGCAGGAGAGTGCTGACTGCACAGCTGCAAATGAAAGATAGGTCTCACGATCCATTAAAATTGTTGAAACTTGGCATGTACAATTTAGCTGGCTTAAAAGTTCTGCCATCCAATTACACAATCAGTAAATGGGCAATTGTGAAAAAAAACCTCACAATGTCTGGTTACATTTACAGCATCTTTCTGTGGAAAATACTCTGGCTTTTTAGCTAACAACTTTGATACAAAGCACATGTCATTTACAAAGCAGTGTCTTACTTTAGGAAAGTGCGCTGCTGTATGAGTCTGAATCAATTTCAGCTGTATCAGCATGGACCATGTTGTAACTGTAGTTTAAGCTATCATGTACTACCATTTACAGCTGTTCTACAGAAATATATGAATGGCTATAAATGCTTTTTACAGGGTTCTTCAATCCCAGCAGTTGCAGGGGTTAGATCCAGGTTTGTGGTACCTGCCAACTTGCTGGCAGTAGTAGGTTACCTCTGTCTACCCAAACAAATGAAAGAATTACATATGAAAATAATAGCCAGTTAAGTAGGGCTTGCCCTTTTCCCAGCTAATGAAAACATCACCATCCTGAAAGAGGCCTACCACTGCCACAGGACAGAGCAGTGCCTGCGGGGACAGGCCGTCCGTGTTTTTCTAGTTTGCCAACTGCTTCAAAAGGTTGGTTGTCACCACAGACCCTCTGACAATGGCAGAAGAAATAATACACTAAAGAAAAACTTGCAGAAGTTTTTCTTCAACAAACCTACCTATTTCTTCTTCAAGACAGATTAAGCAATCACTAGACAGCTCTGCTTTTGCTAAAATGTTCAGGAGTGTCCCTGGTGGTGTTTGTTTCCACCGCTTCCTGTTTTCCAGGATGTCTTCAGGCAGAATAGCATGGTCAGCTGAAGAACAGCAAGGTTCTCAGCTCACTAAAGCATGACTGTATCTTGCCACTGTCTTTTGTCAGAGTCAGACTTTCTAGTCTTGACATTGATTTCTTCCTTTTGGGTAATGCTGGAACCGTTTTT
This sequence comes from Fratercula arctica, assembly GCA_947846985.1. NCBI lineage: Eukaryota > Metazoa > Chordata > Aves > Charadriiformes > Alcidae > Fratercula > Fratercula arctica. Next base: position 29,353,366 of record CANTUZ010000001.1, on the reverse strand, counting down.
CCCCCCCCTTGTGGAATACTCCTGAATTTTTTAAAAGTATTTGACTTGATTGATACTGTAGAGGAAAAATAGTTTGCACTATTTGTCACTAAAAATTTCTAACACCAGTTTTAATACTCGAGTAACTGCTTATTAAGCCTGGAATAGACAGATGCAGGTTCACTGAGCAGTCCTTATTCTCAAACTTGTTGGCTTCCTGGGGCTGCAAAAGCTTCAAAGAAGTTCCTGGATTTTTGCACTCTATGCTCTTTCATCTAAAGCAGAATGAACAAGAAGTGTCATATTAATAATATTCTGCTTTGTCTTCACTGTCCATGCAAACTCTTCAGGTTATTTCTGTGTATCTGGGGTGTTGGGAATGCTGGAATGCTGGAAGAGCTCCTTGAGTGCAGCAACCAGTCACTGGAGATAGCTGGCTGCCTGGGAATATACGCACTGGTACTGTACGAACCGCAGCAATTGGCCTCTTCTGAAAAGGAGCATCTCCACAGCCACACCTGTGTGAGGTTGCACTTGTGACTGTGTAGCAATACTTGTGTGAGGAGTGGGGAACCAGAACTCCGCCACACTCTGGGATGGTGTTGGCAACCGACTGCCCTAGTTCTTGTGCGTCATCCACTCGAGGCCTGAGAAAGTGGTGTTGGTAAGTTGTGTAGACTGGTATTTTTAGCTGTCGTTACCCAGGCTACAGAGTGATTCATACAATGCAGCCCTCTTAATAAGTGTGAGCAGCACAACATGATTGCAATATTATACAGAGGAGAAAATGACGACTGAATTCTACCGTTTAACACCTACAATAACCTCACTTATTATGAAGTCCTGCAATTAAAAGCCTGACAGATCATGTGAACGTTCTGGTATGGAATTGTTTTGGCAAAGGTCTGTAAGTCGTCTGGCTGAATTTTAGGCCCTATTTTCACTGAAGGACAAAACTGTCTTACCAAGTTCATTTTCAGCCATGGTGGGACATACAGATGTGACATCAGCATCAGCTAAAAAATTCAGTAGTGTCTGAGGGGCTCCACCTTGCCAATGTTTTCTGTTTTCTTTCTTCTCACCTATGTCATTGGACTCTAAGGAGAAGAAAAACAGGAAGAAAAAGGGGTTGGACTAGATGATCTCCAGAGGTCCCTTCCAATCCCTATCATTCTGTGATTCTGTGAAAAAAAGGAGGCAAAGTTATTTCATTTTTTTAAGTAGATTTCAGTGGGATTATAATATTATGTGATATAAAGAGAGAGCTCATCAGATAAACTTGCTATAGCCTGGACTAACTGAATTTACCTAATTCCTATGTAATTTTCAGGATTAATACTCAGCATTGCATTTCCCCAAGAAATACCTGCTTGGTATCCAGAAAGTTCTTCCAAAACTCTGTCCATATGATCTTCATAAACTTCCACCAATTTCTCCTTAAGATTCTCACCATCCACAACAGTTAAAGTCTCACTGAGTTTATCTAGTACCTGAAAAAACAATAGGTTACTCTGGAAAGAGAAAACAATGGGACAATAACTAATCACTTCTCATTTTACTGTGTTTGCCAGCCATTCTCATGTATGCACAGGAAAATTGTGTAACAAAAAGTGAAGCAACAGAACTCAAAAGTCACGTTGTGATTTGTGTACCAGAGGGCTGCAGGGGGCTCTGCAGAGATGTGAAGCAACAGAAGGACAAAATAGTGCTTTGTAAATTAAGAATATATACACTAGAAAGAAATTATATTTTTGATGTTGCTGTTACAAATATTTAAAAAATTCTAATATACTAATAAAAATCTTAATAGGTAGCTATTACGTGTCGATCAGCCACAAATGTCATTTTAATAAATGAAACCACATAATGTTGTCTGTAGTTTCACTTGAACTTTTTCTAAATAACAGATGGTTCATCACAGTATTATTGTTGCCTTGTGATACAATACTAGTGAAAAGAAACACAAATGTACTAAAACAATTTACAAATCAAATTTGTCATTTGCAGACTAACTCAATTTTGAGGTGAGTTCTTCTCCTCAAGCCCAATTTACAGAATTTAAATATCTGCACTCCTTCATCTTCTACCATGTGAAAGATTGACCCAGATATCATCCAATTTTCTTCTAAGTAATTATCCTCTTGAAGAAGGTCAGATATATGCAATACACCAACAAATCCTCAATAGGAAGATTCATTATAACAAAGGTAGAGGATGATGGTAATGGAAACAAACCTTAGATCATGGAGCTACTGTCATGGTTTCAGATTACTAATGAAAATGCTTTGACTGTAACTACAACATACCTCTGCTTCTTGAATGCTGTCTTCCTCAGGAACACATACATCTAAATTAATTTCAAACTTTACTCCTCCCTAAAGGAAATTCACACACTTCATTAATTTATTTTATTAAATAAAAACATTTAATTAAATGTACACTGTTTGTATGGAACTAAAAACTTGAAAATTACTCTCCTATTGAAAATAACTTTTATTGAACAATATTTTTCTTCTATTGAACAAGATCAAAGTTGAAGATATTGGAAAAAAGCAGACCTCTAAATATAGTTTATGGATATTTTCAAATGATTGCATCCACTTTGATTTTAAGTAAAAGTGTCTTTGATAGTCATTTAATTCAAATCCTTGCAATACACAGAATTGGTTCTTACAGCTGTTTCTCAGTGTTAAAATTTGAACACTGTACTGCTTCTGTGCAATATTTCACAAAAGACCTTTAGTCGCCTTCACAATGGTCTTATGGTCAGAAACCTTTCTGATACCTTATGTGCATTTCCATTCAATTCCCATCCCTTTCTACAATGTAAAAGGCACTACAGAAAATAATGTTTTATGACAAAATGTTAAAAAATTAGCAGCCTGACTTGACTTCACTTAAACTTTGAGTAAACTTGAGTTCGCATATAGTACTAATGCAGTTTGATACAAAGATGAGTAGGTAGGGATTGATTACTATCTGGGAGTATCTAAAGGAAGTCCCCCTCAAATGATCAATAAAGCTCATTTATTTTCTTAGTAATTCTGTCTTCTCATATAAACTTTTAACAAACAGTAGACCAGCATTCTTAATTTACTCTCATATAACTTGATTTCCAGAGCCACTGTGACAACACAATAATTTGAAATATACAAGAAAATGGAAATAAATACAGCAATAAGGATGGATACCTTTGTGTTATGTTTCTTTTCTAAGATTTTTTGGTCTGGACTATCCTGGAGTCTGACTTGTTTAAAGTTTTCTGCCATGTCCTGGAAGGAGAAAAAAACACCAACTTTAAAATACACTGTTTGGAACCAGAATATGTGTATAACCTGTAAAAAAAGACTTGTTAAGGTAGTAAATGTAGTCAATTATTTCCTTGTAAATATATCTGTAAGAATATTCCATTTGCCGCTTTATTTAGAGTCTAATACTGAAAGACATAATAATTCTGGCTTATCTGGCAAAAAGAAAAACAGAAAACCTTTCATGAAGTGCAAACCTCTGATTTTTCAAAACCCTATGTTTGGAAGATATAGTACTGTGTCAAGAAATACATCCTTTTTTTTTATGATCATATGCAAGACAAATCAGGCTGACTTCATTCTGGAAAACTTTGGAAGTGATGAAAATCAAAATTATAATGGAAACCTATGCCCATAGAATGTATAGCCATGTTTCATAGTATCTTGTTTTCTGGTAACACCTAAAAATATTTAATTACTCCTTCTCATATTCCTATGTCCAATGTTAGAACCTGTCAGATAAAAGCAAAGTAAATAATTGTATGCAGCTCCTTCAGTGATCTGCTGCAATTAGAACACATCCTCAACCTCAGGTGAAACCGTAACAATTCACAGATTTTACTTTTTTAAAATATCTATGCAGTTTCTCCAGTTGATGGAGTACCAATGAGCTAAGGTGACATCAAGCAGGTGCAAAATCTAGTGTTTCTTTTTCGTTATCATGCATTTCACATTGAATCACTGGGAATGTAATTTCTGTCCTATTGTCGCTCTGGCTGCCTACAACCTACTTTATCCCATCAAGCGATGGGTGAAGTCTTTTAAGTCAAAGCCAGATCCAGGATCCATGAAAATCACTGAAGAAAATCCTACTAATATTGGCAAGTTTGGCCCAAGTTCCAGCTGCAATAGGGTAGCAATGTCTGTCACCAGTTCATGTGGAAGTCTGTCCCTCACTACTGAACAGCGCGGGAAGTCCTACAGCACATGAGGCAAATCCTGACTGAAGAAATTCCCTTCAGAATAAACTGGGAATTTCCACACTGAGATTAATTTTCATAAATTGAGGCTTTCATTCATTTAACTTGAAGAAAAGTGGACCTGTTGCTGCAGAACTCCATGTGGTCTGGAAACCTCATCCGGTGTTCACAATACCAATATTGCAAAGTAAAAGTGGAACAATTCTGAAACTCCTTTCCAGCAGCTGTTTTGGTAGTTTTTAATGAGAAAAAGTGGAGGAGTACTGTAGCTGGAATGCTTTGGCTCTGGCTCTTCCTCCCACTTCTCTCAAATTCTTGTTTAAGTAAGGACTCCACATAAAACTGGGTTCTAACTTCCCACACAGTGCTACTCTGGGCTGTCATGAATTGCTCGATCTTCTGCACAGAATTTTCATAAAGATTTGCACTGAGTGGCTTCTTCTTTACTTCACTCAGAAAGCAAGGAAAATAAACATACCACAAAAAGAAATTAAGTACATCCTTATAATTACAGATGAAAAAGAATTACTAAAACAAGTCAGGGCTCAGCCAAAGAAACTTTCCAGGCTATTCACGAAGGGAATCTGGGGAGACTTTCACATACGGTGCAAGCATCAGGTAAAATTTAAGCTTTACCATTTTTCAGATTTGTCACGGAGAGAGAAATAATACCATGCAGGACTTGCATAAAAAAGTTCTGTTTAGACTAGGAAAAGGTACTAATACCTGAAGTGATTCTCCTCCTGTTCCAGCTGTATCTTTGGTTTCAGACTGGTCCTCAGCTTTGCCTTGTCTCACAAGATAGGTTTTATCTTGTATTTTTTCATTCTCCTACGGAACATTTTTATAAAATTTTCATTTCAATTTCTAACTAAGTGTACTAGCTTAAAAAAGAAAAAGGAAATATGACTGTGTGTATGTTCAAGCTTTGTTACCTGGAGCACTCCTGCTCTGAATCTGAATTCTTTTATATTGCTCTGGTATTCTTCCCGAATTTTCTGCAATTGTTTCAGGTACTCCTATTAAAGAACAGTATGGTAGAATACATATGTATTAGAAATACATACAGAAATAACTCTAGCTAAATGAAATAGTCTATGGATATCAAACCATATCTATATATATATATGAGAAAAAGGGATCAGTGTCCTTTACTGCCAATTTAATGATTGCTTGATGCTTTCTATTAGAGGACATTTTGGAGTTATAACTCTAACTCTTACAGACGTTAAATTTTTTGATGTTTTCCTGACTGTTTCACTTTTCTGTAGAATTGTATCTGAAACAGCTAATTCCAGGAATAACCTAATGATTGTCTGAGTAATGATGCTAAGGTTGCAGTCCAAAAATAGAGAACTGGAAATCAATTCTTATGTAAAGAATACTACTGTCAAGAAGTGTAAAAAGACAGCTTTAAGCACTGTCTTAAGGAAGATATTTCATTTACCTGTTCTTTCATTTCATTCTTTCTAGACACGTCCTGCTGATGGTTTTTGAGATGTTCTTCCTTTATTTTCTGCTGCTGTATTTGGTCATGATATGGGTCAGCAGAGGATGGTCGCAGTCCCTATGGATGTACAAATAAATTCCAGAGCAAAGGAATTTTCATTTAGAATCCTTTCATTCAGTGCTCACTAAATTCACTCTCCTTGTTCCACTGAAGAGTGCAGTAAGGCAAGTATATATTTTTGGAGGAAAAAGTTACAGTAGAATTTTACATTGCTACAGTTTTGTATTAGAAAATAGAACCTCAAGATGAGCATTATGGAGCAGATCAACAAATTCATCAGAGTAGAACTTTTTACCTGTTGGTGTTACAGTTCACTGTTAGAAAGACACCAATTCATCTTTCGGATTTTCATTCAGTTTCTTTTACAGATTTTATTTTATGATTAAGTATTTACTTACCAGCTGTTTTTCCACTTTAGTCTTGTACTGTTGGGCTTCAAAACGCCTTTGAAGATATTCTGAAGGCCTGAGAGAAGAAAGTGATGTTCATATATTACATTCTATTTCACAGAATCTGCTATCTTCTGCACAAATAATTCTCAATAGGTTCTATCACATATGACAAACAGAGCTCTCTTTGTACTACATGAATATATAATATGGATAAAATATATATAAATATGGAACAACAGTAAAATAACAAAAAGAAAACATATCCACTTCCGGCATTCCCCTTCCTATTACTTCAGTTACATTAGCCTTCTGAAGAGTGCAGCAAAGTCCTTCTCTACCTTTTATTTGAAAAATGGTATGTGAAAGTGTTAATGAAAATAAAGTTCTTTTTCCTGATCCTCAAAATGAGTGAAAATTGTCAGAACAGAGGTTGTATATTCAACAAATTTTCTATTTCCTTTCTCCTCTGTGCCTAATTCTATCAGCCTAACTTTGTATTTATGTAGTTTTGTGGTTTCTAACATTTACCTCTTTTATTTGGTACAAAATAACCAGCAGTCACTTGTAAGCTCCCTCATTTCTATTTATTTCACTTTCTACCTTCAGAATCCACTTGTGCCCAAGGAAGCCAAACTGAATTGACTTTGTCCTTAAATAAGGCACTAGAAATGCAGCTCAGACAAGATGTTCTAAAGATGATGATCCTTAACTGAAACATTCTAACCACTGCCATCATTGAATGAAAACTGATGATTCAGTCAACCTTAAAGGAAGGATCCGAAAGAAGGCAGTATTAAAAATTCCTTACCTTCCTTTCTCAAGGTTTTCAAAGCTCATCCACACCTAAAATGGCTAATCATGGAATGGACACGTGATCTCTAAAGTAATAAAAAAGTTGTACCTCTACTTTGTAAGAGAAAGACTTTGAAGTAAACAAACTGCTGGCGAAAGGGTCTTTATATCTGAAACCAAAATATAAGCTCTGCAGGGGAAAAAAAAACATTTTCATGGCCTGCCTCCCTCTCTGTTCCCTCAAGTGCAGAACTGCTTTTGGTCTTTATATTGTTCTGATCCTGGTGGGAAGGAAAAACAGTGTTTATCCTTGATATAATCAGAAAGTCTACACAAAGCCTGTGTTTTACTTCTCACACAACAAAATGCTGATATTTGGGAGACATTTTGACAATGAAATGTCAAACATCAGGACAGTACATTCAGAAGGAACTTCTGGATAGACAGGAGCAGATTTATGTTGTTGTGCAATAAACTTATGTAAAAAAATCATCAAAGACCAAACAGAGAAGGAGTTATACTGAATAAGCCATGTCCAGTGTTACTTAATCAGGAAGGCTGATAACTTGAAACACGCTAACAGTTCATCACTAATAAACAGAGTGAGAAAAGTTTACCAGTCAGATGGTGGGGGTGGAGGTGCAACTTGTCCTTTTAGTTTATAGTATTCCTCAACTCTTTGGCTGATATGAGAAAGGTCATAATGTGCATTAGCTTTCCTCCTGAAGTTGTCAAGCTTATCATAGTAATGACCATAATGGCCATGTACTCTAATACTTTCTGGCCTTTCTGCCATCTTAAATCTGGAGGTTTGTAGCTGAAAATATAATAAAGGATGTTAATTTATCTGTTCTCATTTGTAACAGTACAAGTCTGAATTACCTTCCTGTCCTTCTCCCCAGTCTGAGTTGCATGGTAATATAAGCTGTCTACAGATAGTTACTGTAAATTTTCCAGATCCTTTCAGATATAACCCAGAAAGTTCCTAACTTCTTAGGGTTTATGTAATCTTACCATTGTTTTTTCCTTTTCCCCTGTTCCATCAACTCCTGTCATTAAGCAGCAGCCCATATTGTTGTGCAAGTCAATCAGCATGGGGCTTTGTGCTCTGTAGTGTCATTGCCCTAGAGTCACTTCACTGTTCTGAAGCCTAAAGCACTGAATTAATTCCAGGAGAGGCTCATTTTGACATGTGAGAGCAAGGGGAACCTGGGATTTACTTTTGGGCAGTATACACGTTGACTGCTGCTTTCAGGGGAGCATTGTGCTACTTCATTTCATCATCTCTTTGATTACACACCTGTGGGAGCTTGCCTTTCAGTTCTCAGTGTGATGAAACACTCTTGTATTTCTACTTTGTGACAAGACTGTCTTTTCCATTTCTCATAAGAACAATGGAGAGAAGGTGATCATCTAGCTGCCACTGCATGATGTAAGTGTGGTAAGACATTCACAAACTTTTCCATGGTGGGAGACTATATGGTGTATAAGAAAAATGCTGAATTTTGCCTATTTTCTTACACAAATTAAAAAGCATCTAAGTATCCCTTTCATAGATGGTAAATACATTAACTATTCCTCCCTGGTTTACTTCTTAGAAACACTGAAAATAGGCTCATCTATGTACAGTATAGTACAGATTACAGTAGAATACATATTTGTATCTATATAAGAAGAAAATTTTCCACTGCCAATAGGAAAATTCCCAAGGAAGACATAACCTCAGAAAGTGTTTATCTTGTCCCTCATTGAAATAAGTTTTACAATATGGTATCCAGAAGTATGGCAATCACAAACAATAGGGAGAACAAATCAGGCCATCTAAATAAACGTAACAGGATTGAGAACTGTGGCCAGTGAAACAGGTGCCCTGGTGACACAGGCCATGGAAAAGGCTGAGGTACTGAATGCCTTCTTTGCCTCAATTTTTACTAGCAAGATCAGCCTTCAAGAATCTCAGGCCCCTGCAATCAGGGGGGAAGTCTGGAGCAAGGAAGACATACCCTTGGTGGAAAAGGATCAGGTTAGAGAATACATAAGCAGACTGGACTGACGGGATGCATTCACGACTACTCAGGCAGCTGGCAGATGCCATTCCAAAGCCACTCTCTATTACCTTTGATTGATCATAGCAGTGATTGAGCGAAGGACTGGAGGAAAGCAAATGTCACTTGTATCTTCAAAAAGGGCAGGAAGGAGGACGAGGGAACTACAGGCTGGTCAGCCCCACCTTAATGCCTAGCAAGGTGATGGAACAACTAATCCTGGAAGCTGTTTCCAGGAACATGAGGGACAAGAAAATCATCAGGAGTAGTCAGCATGGATTCACCAAGGGGAAGTCATGCTTGACCAACCCAATAACCTTCTACAATGAAATGACTCATAGAAATTCAATTCTGAACTCCCCAGCACGAGAGAGACATGAACATACTGGAGGTAGTCCAACGAAGTGCCACAAAAGTGATTAAGGGGCTAAAGCATATCTCATACAAGGAAAGGCTGAAAAGCTGGGACTGTTTAGCCTAGGTGGCTAAGGTGGGATCTTATAAATGTATATAGATACCTGAAGGGAGGATGCAAAGAGGGCAGAGCCAGGATCTTTCCAGTGGTGCCCAGTGACAGGACCAGAGGCAATGGGAACAAACTGAAACACAGGAGGTTCCTTCTGAATATCAGGAAACACTTTTCCACTGTGGGGGTGACCGAGCACTGGCACAGGTTGCCCAAAGAGGGTATGGAGTCTCCATCTTTGGAGATACTCAAAAGCTGTCTGGACATGGTCCTGGGCAACAGGCTCTAGATGACCCTGCTTGAGCAGGGGCGTGGACAAGGTGATGTCCAGAGGCCCCTTACAACCTCAACTATTCTGTGAATCCTGGAGCAACACATTCAAAGTATGACACTACACAAGTAGCTCTGAAACCCTGCAAACTGTTTGCTTCATTTGGATGCTGAAAGAATGTATGAACTTTCCCAGCATTAATATTAGATCATGTCTTGTGGATGAAAAAATTGGACAAAATTCTGCCTTTGATTACAGCAGTGCACAGGGAAAGGAAACTTAACTTTCCAAACTTGATCCATCTCTGGATTTGCATTGGATATGCACAAATCTAACTATGAGGAAAATTAAGTCCTATATTCTGCAAGGGGCCAGTATTATTCATAGGTAGTGTAGGTGATTGCTTGATGGATGCAGTTCTGGGAACTCCACATTCCCTATCATCAGGTAATCTACCATAACTGCAATGTGCAATTCCTGCTGGGAGCTCCCAGGTCCTAAATGTGCTTTGCTCTGTGTTCACCAGCACCCAAGGCAGTACTACATGCTCTTGAAGATAAACATAAAGGTATTAAGTGATGTCAAGAGGCTGGACACAGCATACGGCTGATATCCAGCCTGAGGAAAGAAGGAGGTAGAAGATGAGCGAGGGACACAAGTGATTGTGAAGAACTGGGGCTTTCTGCTGTAGGGTTTGATCGCAGTTTGTTGCAGTAGTATCTGAGGCAAAGGCAGTGGGAGCCAGTGGTTTTGCCCATGAACGGGCTCTCAGAGGGTCTGAGGCAAGAGGATCAGTGTATTTGCTTCTATAGCAAAAATGTAAACACAGAGTTTATTTGCCTTTGTGTAAATGTAAATGCAAAGCATGCCTGACTCCTTTTGTTACAAAGGACCATACCAAAGCAGCCTAAATTCAGTATTTCTTTCTTAGGCTTTCTAAAACACCTCTTCGGAGGCTTCAGGAGTGCTTAACTGTCTCTACTGACTTAGTGTAGGCATTAAGTCAAATTTAATAATGTAATACGTCTTAATGAGGCCTTTTAAAGGGTCTAAGCACAGGAATTTGCCTTCTGAAGATGATTAAATATTATGAGAATGTGGATTCACAGTACCTGAAAAATAGGCTGTTGCCTTCCCGAAGGAGGTTTCCATTCTTTTCTTTGAAGTAATTCCTGTTTCTTGACAGGCACCATCATTGCAGATTCTGGAGAAACTTCGTCCTGGACTGTCCTTTTCTGAAGTTTATATGCTTTTTAACAATAAAACATTAAAAGGTTATGTTCTGTGCTCTCTACGTGATTAATGATCATGTAGTTGCAAACCACAGTAGGGTGCATACACCTAACACTGACAGATTGGGCTAACAAACACTCTTTATGTCCTTTCATCATCACCATACTTCAAACTTCCTAGGCATTCTGCCTTTCATTCTTAGAATAACATGCTTTTGAAAACATTATGAATTGTCACACTCATGTAAAGTGGATCTTATTGATTAGTTTTGCAAAGCACACCAAATAAAAGGGAGACCTCTATAAAGTAGAATGCCGATTTCACACTAGTACAAAGAACAGAAAACAAGAGGTCTGATTCTTGGGCTCAGATTTCAACGGAGCCTAGGTGTCTACCTGCTTAGGCATTCCCTTTCTAAATCTAGCCCTCAGTATTCTACAAATCAGTAGACAATGTTGTAGTACTTGTGAAATTTGGAAAGGAGGGCTGAAAAGTGAAAAACTTACCTTATCAGTTCCCCATGTAGGAGAATAAAAATACACACCATTCCAGTTCTGTCTGACAGTATTTTGCAAATACCCTAGTTGCAATAACGAAAAGTAGTGTCCTTGCTAGAATTAAGTAGTTTCTAAGTGAGTTTTAAATCTTTCCTGAGTAATGACTGTGAGAGTATCATGTCTGGGAGATAAAATATAAGAAAATTATGAGTATATGACCATTGACATTTTTTAAAATGCCTAGGTGATTTAGATGTTCAGGTGCCTACCTAGGGCTACCAAGATGATTAGGGGACTGGAGCACCTCTCTTACGAAGAAAGGCTGAGGGATTTGGGTCTTTTTAGTCTGGAAAGACGATGACTGAGGGGCGATCTTATCAACGCTTATAAATACTTAAAGGGTAGGTGTCAGGAGGATGGGGCCAGGCTCTTTTCAGTGATGCCCAGCGACAGGACAAGGGGTAATGGGCACAAACTTGAACATAGGAGGTTCCACGTAAACATGAGGAGGAACTTCTTTACTCTGAGGGTGGCAGAGCACTGGCGCAGGCTGCCCAGAGAGGTGGTGGAGTCTTCGTCTCTGGAGACATTCAAAACCTGCCTGCACACATTCCTGTGCAATCTGCTCCAGGTGACCCTGCTCTGGCAGGGGCGTTGGACTAGATGATCTCCAGAGGTCCCTTCCAACCCCTTCCATTCTGTGATTCTGTGCCTTTCTCCAAATTTCATTAGTCCTGAAGGCAGACAAATCTCATTGAAAGTCATTTCCAAAATAACATGGGTTCCTACATGTTGTGGTTGAATCCCAGCCAGCAACTAGCCATTCACTCACTCCCCCCTCCCCGCCCCCTCCCTCAGAGTAGGATAGGGAGAAGAGGGAGAAAAAGGGTAAATAACTCATGAGTTGAGATAAAGACAGTTTAATAGACGAGTAACGTGAGAGAAAATAATAATAATGGTAAAAGAATATACAAAATCAGTGATGAAATACAATTCCTCACCACCTGATGATGGATTGCCCCGTCTGTCCTGAGCAGTGATCATGGATTCCTGCCCCCCGGCCAACCCCCATTTATATACTGAGCACAACGTCTATGATATGGAATATTCCTTTGGCCAGCTTGTCCTGTCTATGCTCCCTCTCAGCTTCTATGGGAAGCTGAAAAAGTCCTTGACTAAAGTAAACTTCACTTAGCAACAACTAAAACAATATGTGTGATCAACATCATTCTCATACTAAATCCAAAACACAGCAGCTACTAGGAAGAGAATTAACTCTCCCAGTTGAAACCAGGACACTACGCTACTGAAGAACCTTTTTTTGGGGAAAAAAAAGTCCACATTGTAGTTAAGTAACTACATAGGTTTATTTTCACAAATCTGTTTAAACTAATTTAATACTTCCAAAGATAAATTTAAGGAATAATTATGATATACTGAAGAATAGAATTAGGAAAAGGATATGCTGCCAGAAACATCCAGATGTTCAGCAGTTCATAGAGAGATACCATTTAGTCTCATTCATATTTTCAAACAATGTGCATTTATAATCTGATCTATCAATGAGTACTAAATCCAAATAGAATTCGCCGTCTCTCACAATTTAATCTAATTTATAATATTTTGTAAAATACATTTTTATTTTGTAAAATACCACGGAGCATGTTTTGCAAGATTTTTGCACATAGCCTGGCAAAATTAAGTAAGGATGTTTTTCATGTGGCAGACCTAAACTGCATCTAGACCAAAGCATCTCAGTTTTTTAAATCCTATTCTTAAAAGAATTAATGTTTCAGCACTTTCCTATGTCAGCTTTTCTAGGTGAATGTTGCTAATAAGGTGGTCTTAAAGTTTTTTTTTTCTGGACAGGACAGCAATGCGTTGTCTGGGGTGAATGTTTCTGCTGTTGCAGTTCTCCTTTTTAACTTTGTGCAAAACTCTTGTATCCAAATGTGCAATACAGACTGCTAAAGAAAGTTATAGTCATCAGGTATATCACAAGTTACAAGTGATAGTGTAGAACTAATGTTAAATAATATTATTATCATTACCTTTTATCAGCTTGGCTCCAGACTGTGATGCTGAAGGCCTTTTTCTATGTATCACAGTGTGACTGAGATCTTCCTGTGTTACCGATAAGAAAAAAAGCTATCTCATAGAACTGTCTACACTGCTTTGATACATATTTTTCTCTCAGCAAGCAGCAGTACAGGCACTTACCTCAGGGGGCAAATACCTGAGAACAAGCTTCTGCAAGAAGGGCTTCCTTAGAATAGAATTGATAGATGGTCGATCTCTTGGAGATATTTTAAACAACTGGGAAATTAATATCCTCAAATCATATGAATAGTTGGGAGACACCGGGTGAAAATGTCCTCTGCAGATCTTCAGAACCAACTGGTGCAAACTATTGCCTTCAAACTTAACAAATGAAAACAGTAAAAAGAGGACAGTAAGTACCATCAACTGGAATGACAGACTAGTCATCCCAACTTGAAAAAAGGTACTTGCTGACAGAAGCCCTGTGCTATGCAATCTCTTCATAAATCCTTTGTTCCTAACCATAGTTTGATGTGGAAAATTAATATAACCACTCTCTGATTGTATTTTCTGGCTACGTTCTCCTTGTTTCAGTTGCACAACTTAGGAGACCCTTTTGTACCTGGATGAGTTTTATTCATACTCTGCTGTCACACAGTAACACAGAAGCAATTTTTCCAGAATGAAACATGATTTATTTTGCCAAAAGCTGTTCAACACAGACCTGCATACACACTGTCTTCACAGTGTTCACCTTCAAAACCTCACTCCACACAACTTGGCCTCTGCATTCTGTGTTCTCTCAAGAACCAAGGTATAATCCTGATTTTTAACAACTGATGACACTCAGATATATCAGCCTCTCAGTTCAGCAGATTTCTTAACAGGTCAGCATCACTATAGTTTTTAGGGCCTTACACACACAAAAATAATTTTGAAAGCAAGTTCTTTCTAAAATTACCATTTTATTTACGTAGCTATTTTAAAGGTGGTGTAAGCAAAATTTGCCTTAGCTTCACATGCATTTCCTGTCTACGACAGCATCTAGTCCCTGCCTTCAAATTAAAAAAATGGGCAATACAGAATAAAACACCTAATATTCATAAGTAATATGAATGTTTTCTCACTTTGTGAAATCTGAAATTTTCCTCAGCTGTATCCCCTTGCTCTCAGCTCAGCACAATTGCTCTCTCTATCAGTGCTGCTCTGCTTTCTCCCACATCCAAGCTCAGCAAAAGGTCAACTTCTGCTGGGCCCAGGAGTCTGACCCTTTTCCTGGATTAGTTGTTGGGATTAGTCTCTGCTGGGTTCCCTTCTCCATGTAACACTCACAGGCTGAGGATTACCTAAAGCTCAGATCAGGCTGCGGACAACCCAGCTTCCTGAAGATGCCATCATCTTAGTTATTTTCTGACATGAAGGTGCTTACAAACAAAACAAAACCTTTAGGAAAATGCTTCTAAGGATGCAAACTGCTTTCTGAGGAAATATGGGGTTCAAACTCTTTACTAAGTATAGATTGGTATTTTCAAATAGAAATGAATAAAATTATATGTCCAAAGCCTAACCTTGAAGTTTGTCTTTAATTCTTTTCATCTGCCTTTTGAAAAAGTTTAGAACTTGCTAAAGAGTAAGTATATATTCAATGTGTGTATACACACACAGACACATATATATATATAAGTTGTAGAAATAGAACATAATAATACATTGTATTTAAGTATGCACAAAACAGACACAGTACAAAAAATTAAACACTAGCAGTCATTCTTTAATATCAATAAATAAGCTGAAAATAATTCCAGTAGCTGGCTATGAATACTATTATTACTACAGTTTTTCCAGGCTGTCCACTATCTTTTTTAATAATATGATAATGATCTGATTCTACAGTACTTACAGGATGCTTTAGTGCACATAGCTCATAAAGCACACAGCCAAGAGACCAAATATCTCTGTGAATAAAAAGTAATTAAAGTTTCAGGGAAAAGACTATAATATTTTCATACATGTAATCAGTACCTCTTCTCAGCTCTCAAATTTATTAACATTATTGCATCACGGATTAATATTGGTGCAACTTTTAATTTTTCTCCCAATGTACTGAAAAGAATAACTAGAAATTTACTTTTAATTGTGGTAGCAAGGTTTCTATGGCACCTAAGGTTTCTATGATACCTAACTAGGTACTATCATTATCATTGGAAAAGGCACATGACAGAATGCCTGCTTAATATTCCAGGATGAAGGGCAAAGCTATCTGTGGCTGACTTGATAGTTAAGGAGACAATAAGGGAGTAAACTTGTGTGAATAGCACCTTAGAGCTGAGATGCTAGTCCAGGCTCCAGAACATTTGGTGCTGATCACATCCCCCACACAGAGAAGGGGGTCTAGACCACTCAGCTCCTGACTTTTCTGTGCTTCTCATCTGGTATATTGCATTAAGCCTGAGTGAGCCTTTACAATTCTCTATTTGTCTTTCCTACAGGTGGCTATTGCAAAGTTCCAGAACTGCCAACCTAGCAGCTTTCATTTCAGTGTAATTTTATAAATCACAAATGAGTGTATCAAGAATTCATGAACTGAAAATATCCATACTTGCATTGGTTATTGCATGTTGGAAACACAGAGAGAAATTTAGTATTTGATGGAGAATTAAATAAAGCAAAAGAAAAAAATGTATTTTACATTTCACACCACTACTACAAGAAGTATTAAGAGACAATGCGACTAAACTTTAAGTTTAAAGTACAAGTAATTTTATAAAAACAAAATATATAATTATGTTAAGCCTGTAGCTCAGTCACAACAAATTCATGATTGCTACACTCTAGACACTGTGAGTCAAAATACAACTGACCATGTTGTATAGTATAACATAGTTGTTGTATATGATCAATGCAACTAATTATTGTACACAATAATACAAAACTTCACAAAGGGTGACACATGAGAAATTCCCGGTGCCCTGAAGAAATACTGATTTAAACCATGATTATACTAAAATAAGTTCTCTCATGACAGCATGCCCTCACACACAAGCATATGAATGAAAGACAGAGACTTACGTTTTATTGTTATATGGTCGATTTTCGCAGATCTCAGGTGACAGATAATAGGGGGTCCCTACACAGGTATGGGCAAACTCCATAGTGCTAGTGAAACACAATGAATGACAAGGCTTACACACTGAAAAAGTTTACAAGCAATTGAACTAGAGGCTTCCCTGTCCCAGGTGAAAAGCCCATGGGGGACATGTTATTTCTGCTCTCCAAATAGTTGAATAATGGAACACCCCAGGAAAAACTAAAGTATTTCCCAATTCTGTGTAAAAATGACCAACTATTTTAATAGTGGAGAGCGTTTGCACTTCAACAGAAAGCACAAGAATTCTCTTTTCCCCACTTTTCACCAGCACTGTGATCAACATTTTCAAGGAATGTTTATCACTAACACAGAATTCTGAAAGCTGTCAAAAACACTGCAGAATATTAGAATTCTCCAACATACTCAATGAAGTAAGAATACGGGAGGTGGAAGTCAGTCACACAAGACAGAAACAGTGGAAGGAGGAAGTGCTGTCCAGAAACTACAAGAGGAGTAAATGAATTCTAGTTCCACCTTTGGTGCTGACTTGCGAAGACGTAGCCAAATAGCACCAGTTGGATTCATTTCACTTGCTTTTAGCTATCTATTCTGTGGATGTCTTCAAGAGTCATTGGAAAGTCAGTGGAAAAAAACAGATACTCACAGAGTGTGATTCCTCTCAGCCTATACTAGATGTCAATAAAGTTGTAAGTTACACTTTTTATAGAGTATATGAAGTCTGAGTGCCCAGAGGTGCCACAGACATCTAACTGCAAGTAAAAGTATTGGACACTATCTTGCATTTTGGAGAATGCAGATGAAAATGCCCCAGGGGAGGAGGAAAAGAGAGCCTGAGAAACTTAATTCACTTGTTACAGGAGGAAAAGTACTGTCAAGCTCCAATTATTTGGTTGTATAAGCCTATTAAATGCTCTTTAAAATGTCTGTACTTGGACATTCAAATTCTGAGGTTTACTGCCTATCTGCTATGTACTATTCTGCTGTGTAGGAGCAATCCTTAAAGCAATTATCCCCAGAACACTTCTGAAGGTAGGCACCTTCTGCGTAAGTAGTTTACATGTGGAGAGTCGAGGCACTGACGGTAGGTCTATGCTCCACAAAGGAACACACCACAAAGGTGCAAGAGCTGGCAGAAACTGTAGCTAGAACAACGACACGGCATATCCCTGGAGATGAGAAGGCTTGGATCAAGATACTATCCAAACATGCTAAAACAATATACTCCAAGTCTCAGGAAGACTTCCTAGCTCTGATGCACCACTGAACTTGCAAGGTTATGTAGGCCTGAATCCAAAGCCAATCTGATGGGGCCTTGACAGAAATTACATGGGCTGTATGTCATGTGAAGAATGCATAAAGGTACCTAATACACATAACACAGTTAAGTACATCTGAAGAGAACGGCCAAATTATCTATGTTGGTTAAAGTTATCTGTTCTCTTTACTGATGCTGTGTAGACAGAAATGCAGTTAAACTGACTTAATTTAGGAACAGGTAAAGTTTTAACAAGTGGGCTGCAGCAGGCTGAGTACAAAGCAACTGAGAAGGACTGATACTGGAGGGACAATCTGCAAAATGATCAACAGAGGAAACTACCTTTCCACACAATACTTAATTAAATTGTGGACCTCCTTTGCCACAATATCCTGCCAAGGTGAAAGATAATCAAGCGGCTCAAAAAGAGATCAAATTCAAGCATTATCCTGTTGTTAGCATGCCCCTGACCTGTTTTGGCCACACTAAAAAGCCCTCTCCTACACAATACCTGGCCACTATGCAGGATAGGCCAACCTTGTCCCCAAAGTCAGTAAAGATAAGGCCACCCTCTTTGGGAGAACAGAGTTTAGCCATATGGATGCAAGCCATGCTGTGACATGCCATTTATTCTCAGGCCCAGAGAGTGGGTTCTGTCCCTTTTTTAAAATTAATATAGGCACAGTCTTGGAGGACATACAAAGAAACTCTGTACAAACTCTTTTGTTATGCTCTTTCCTAAGTTTTTAATGCTCTTCACTTTATTTTTTATGAGGCACCAGAAGTGATTGTCAACAGCTGCAAGAGCAGGAGCTGTGCACCCACAACCTCCCCAAAGAGAACAGGGAAAGACTGGGGCTTCCCCACTCTATGTCCTGTATGTAACAGAAGTCCAGTTACTAGGATAGATAATCTGTGGTTTCATGCAGGATGGCATGTTTTAGTGTAACAAAACAAATGCAGTGTCAGACCCTTTGTATCCCAGACCTCTTGAACCAGGATAATCCACAAACAATTTGCACATTCAGGTTGCATTCTGAACATTCCTAAACAGTCCCATTTGGTGTAGGTCACAGACTAATAAAAAAAGTGCTTACCTGTTCAACTGTCTTGCTATGCCAAAGTCCCCAAGCTTTGCTACCTTTCCATTATTGCTAAGAAAAATGTTCTGCAAATAAAAACAAAACTGGTATGCAAAAATGAAACATCACAGACCTTCTTAAGCATATTTTTTACAATACAAAATCACACCCTCTCCAGTACCAGTTTTACTACCTGTGCTTTTACATCTCTGTGTAAAATCTTCTTGTCGTGAATATGCTTCAAGCCCAAGGAGATCTGCACAAACCAACTCAGAATCTGTAATGAAAGTTAAAGGGAATAGATACCTACAAATTTGTGTAATTCTAATGTCCAATGGGGCATCTTACTGAAATATACAAAATAAAGATAACAACAAAATCTAAAATATGTAGAGCATATACAATGTAAAATAGTAAAAACCAGTATTTTTAAAATTAATGCCATAGACTTTTCCTTTCCCTTTTTAAGTGCTATCACAAAACTAAATGGAAACAGATACCACTTTCCTTATCCCCATCAAGTTTTCACTGACTGTGACAGGATGGGTACTGAAAAAAGGACTGAAGAATCACGCCAAAGAACAGTAAGAATACTAGACCTGTATTTAGAAATGAGTGAGTTCAAATAACAACTAAGACAGAATTGGGAAGTGTCTTCTTAATCCCCAGTGGTGGAAGTCATACCACCCAGTTATAATATTCGTAGTCTTACTGAATGTGGTCCAGGAAAAAAACAAACAAACAAACAAACAAACAAACAAAAAAAAAACCAAAAAACCAAACAAACAGAAAAAAAGGACGGAGGACTGAAATGTGGTGAAAGAAGGGAGCTATGAAGAAACCTGCATACTAAGTGAGAACAGAGGTTTATCCTTTATCCTTGATCCAGTACAACTCTTAAACATATATTTAACTTCAAACATACATGTGTTTTATTGAATATGGGCCTTTGGACTTAATTCAGAAACCAAAGTACAATGTGCTTGAACACTTCTCTATTTAGGAAAATTGATGGTCATGAAAGACTTTGATTCAAGTAATGATCTTCTATTTAGTAACGCTTCACATTAACCAGATGATTTCCTGAATAGGGCTGATGCCAGAAATGAGACTTTCTTAGGCACACAATTGAAAATATAAAGATGTTTTAACAACATTATGTTAAATGGGGCAATTTGCTTTCCTTTCTTGATTGGCAGATGTATCTTTAGTTTCTATAATCCATTCTTCTGTCTGTATTTCCTTTGCCTTTCTTTGGGTATATATTATTCTGTCTCATTGTCAAGGGGTTTCTGTGTGCTGGTTCTCTCTTTTGTGCTTTCATGATCTGTGGTTTTGTCCTCTCTTTATATTCTCTCATGTTTTCTCCACCTCTAGTATGACTCCCAATAGGATCTTAAAATTCATTACTACTGAAACAGTAGTTCATTTCCAACTGACTTCTACACTAAGGAGTTCCTATTTTACTACTAGAGCAAAAAGAAAAGTCACAATACTTCTGGGTTTTTTCCCCACTTTTATGCTTTAGAGTATATTTCCACTAACAGGTTGGATGCTGCCTGTCTAGTTTCTAGGTAAATTTTCATTGTACCTGCAAAAGTAGAAGACTAGTCATGATTAAATAACCTTAGAGTTCAGTACACTAAATCCAATACATAGGAGAAAACTTCCTTCAGAAAGCTATGAGTTAGTAAAAATATAAAGGAATAAGTAATGAATAGTGGGAAATTCTGTTTCTGTGAATTGCAACACCTACCATACTGACCCATTTACAAAATAAAATATATGTGAACACAGTTAAAAAGCAGTCAGATGTCTGGACTTGTTTTTCTGTGATGGTTTAACAATTTAAATGGCATCAAAGAGTCTTGACCAAAATGAAATGAATGAGAGATTTACCATTGACTTCAGTATAAAGTAGCATATGCCATGATGCAAATAACATAAATAAATGAATAATTCATATACAATATATTCCCCCATAATTCTAAAAGACCATTTAAAAGAAAGTCTTTATGGCTTAGTAAGTATATTACTCACACAAAGAAAAAGCGCATCCACAATGGAAGGAGCAATGGGAGGGAGGTGGGATAAAAATGTCATCAAAATACTGCCAATTTATTCATTTAAGGTCTTAAAGCAGTGTAAAAAGCAAACTCTAAACTCCCATTAAAATTACCAAAGTTTCTTTAAAACGTTCAATTATTTTAACAGACCAGAAAAGAAACAGTAGCTAGTACTGCATAATTCAAACCATGTGTTTTACATAACACGTCCTTTCCTCTAAAGATAATTTCACCTGGTCCTCATCAAACAGCACTCCATGCTGCATATTTATCCGCTTCATTAAATCTCCACCATCACAGTGTTCCATCACAATATACAGCTTGTTCTTTTCTGAAAGGGAAAGTATAATTTTTCCTTTATTTCTTTATTACTCATTAATACAGTGATAAATTATTTTTATTTTATATGGCCCATCTTTCAAAAGGGAGTGGTTAATCCACTACCCACTCCTCCATTTCAGAGAGTAACTGAGAAAAAATGGATATTTCCAGTGAAAACTGATGCAAAACCAAGATGTGAAAATATATGTAAATGAAGATTCACCAAAATATTAAATACATAAGAAAACCCCCAAGAGACCATGCTGATGTTCTTACAGGCAATGCTAAGTAGAATGCTTCATAGTTGGAATTGTTCTAACTATACGGTTAGGCTTAGGGAAAAGGTTAAAAGTAGACAGTGTCCAAACAGTAGACATAAGCAGCATGGGCTACTTAATACAGAAACTCACCCTATTCATACCTCTCTGGGGTCCAGAAGACCACCAGATTTACATGTCCCTTAAAATATTTACAGTCCTGATCACAGAAAACAATTTGGACACAAGCTGTAACTACAGCGTTCATTGCATAAGGCATTGCTTATGACAGATGTCAGCAGGAAAAACAAATATAGGGAATTAGTTTTTATGGAGAACAGACCTCCTCCTATCTCTTTCAGTCCTGAAGAATTCTGTATCGTTGAGTGATACCTCAAAATATGGCTCAAGACAAAAGGCCAACAGGACCTAATTCCTGCTATACTCAAAATCTCTCTGCTTCTATTGAAACTCCTAGAAAAGACTCATTAAACTCTGGACTCCTATTGAAGATCAAGACTAAAGTTCAACTTAAGAAATGCAGACACTCCAGGATCTAGCATTCATGCCACAATACCTTAGGTCCCACCCACATGCATGAGGAGGGCAAGTGATTACTGAATTTAATACCTCATGTTCATTTTTAGGAGTTGGGACCTGTCCCCACTGGTAAGTAAGGGGCTGGGGACAGGCTTAAGGTTGGTCAATATTAACAAGCTAGGTTTTGCTGCCTTCTACTCCTATAATCACAAATAAAACAAAAATGTTAAAAGTAAACCTCGCAAAGAATCATAGAAGGCTACAATATTTGCATGCTTCATCTTGGCCAGAAGAATGACTTCTTTCTGAGAAGCTTCTTTTTCTTTCACAGGCATCTACAAAGAATTAAGAAACTATATGCTAGCAATAATATATTTAACTCTTTTCAAAAATAGTTACATTGTTATCAAACGATTCCCGCAAAAACATAAAGACTGTGTACCAAAGTGATGCAGAAATATAAAATACAATGTATATATGATGTAAAATATACATTTGCAGTGTATTCCTGGAAATATACTGGAACGTTACCAAAGTCAAACCAAATTATGACGTTTTACAAACACGCAAATGTATACCTTTAAAATTTTTACACGAGTGCTATTGCTAAGCTAGCTGGTGAATAGAGTGAAAGTCTAAAGTTAAACTTCCTTTACGTATTTGAAGCATAAGGGTCTAGATGATTCTTAACATGGGTGATCTCAAAAGAATAAAGTAAAACGAAAAAAAGTCCTTCTGATTTACTGGTGTTATGAGTTCCTGCAACATTTCAGGCAAACTATTTGCCCTGTTACATTAGATGGAAAACTTCTATTTGGTTCATTGTGATCACACTTTCG
This sequence comes from Fratercula arctica, assembly GCA_947846985.1. Taxonomy (NCBI): domain Eukaryota; kingdom Metazoa; phylum Chordata; class Aves; order Charadriiformes; family Alcidae; genus Fratercula; species Fratercula arctica. Next base: position 29,330,444 of record CANTUZ010000001.1, on the reverse strand, counting down.
TCAATATTACCTCTGAAAAATTCATGTCTCTGAGTATCCATCCCTCAAAACATCTTCTTGTATTTATTAAAGTTTCTTACCCACATTCTGAAGAAATGATTTTGAAATGTAATCCTCAAAGATTCAAAAATCAGAAGGTGAATTAAACAGACTCTACCATGTAAAAAAAACTTATGACTTCAAAGTAGTAATTTTCTGTATCCAGCTCCTGACTTATGAACGAGTGGGATCCACAAAAATATTTTATTATCTTCCATTTTTCTGTTTTACATACATCAAAATCTAAGATTAGAAATGTATGGTTTTTATTGGTCATGAGCATAGAGAGAAACTATTTTTTATTTAGCTGTCATTACTAGCATATCAATTTTTCTGATTTTGAATCTGGAAGTTACGCAGCTCTTTCTAGAACTGATATATATTCATTCTATTATAATTCTCAAACATATTAGACATTCACTAGTGTGGCCTAGAATAGCAAAAGACCTGTCAAAAGCATGTAGGAATGCACTGAAATTGACCGTTGAACCCCCTGTATTGAAATCACAGGGAGCTTAATTGCCTGTGTTTCTGGAACCAAATATAGAAGTGGTATTCCTCTAATACCTGAGCTAGTCACCCTAACCTGCCTCTGCACTCAACAGAAAGAAAGAGAGTGCTTTCCTGGCCCAATTCAGCTCATTCTAAAACAGAATTCTAAAACACAAATGATCAACAGCATCCTAAAAATACCTATCTCTCTTGTTCACCTAGAAAGGGAGTCTACCCAAGCAGCTCAGATGCTCACAGCTACAAAATGGACATTTAAAATCAGATGAGATGAATCAAACTGCCATAAACATCACTGAGAACTGGAAACACTCCATTCTGAATAATTCACATCTGAAAATATGGATGTGGAAATTAAAAAGTTTAACGTATCACAAAATTGTGATTTGTTATTCCAGTGGCAGTAGTTTCATTGTAGTTGAATCATCTATTATAAAATTTGAACTAGGTAGTGCCTTGCATTGTAGGCAGAGAGAAGATTTGAAAAGAACAAAACTGCAGTAAAAGGTAAACACTCTTAATATCAAAATAATGTACTTTGCCTATGCTTCTAAAACCACTGAATTAGCAGAGTGCAGTCTTCAAAAAGTTTAACTCTATATAATCGAGATAGAACTACAAAGGAGATAAAACATAACCAAAGTTCATACCCTAGCTAAATGCAATTAGCACAATCAGGTAAATAACTAATTTTATCATCCAGGTTTTGTTGTTTTACCTTAGTTAAATTGATCTCTTTGATAACACACTGCTTATTATCCACTTTTCCTTTTGCCAAGAATATTGTGCCAAAAGATCCTTCTCCAATTTTTCTAATTATTTCATATTTATCCATGATGTCGTCGTCTTAAAGCAGTGTCTAAAACAAAAAAGTCCCCAAATTAGTATTGCATAGTCAGTGCTGTAACATTTGAGTTTGGACTACAAACCAAATACAACACTACCTTTTAAAACCATCATTTTTATCACATTTTATCACGTTTTTATTAATGCTGCTGATTCTTCTTCAAAATGTCATCTCCTGCAACTCTGCAAATTATTGCAGATCTGATTTTTCAATAAGCAGCAAGTTTTTAAGTGTCTCATAAAGAAAAGCTTGAAGCCTAGTCCTCATACACCCTAAAGTTAAAACATGAGAAGGCAGCAGAAAGCACTATGCCAGATTACGATAGGGTTTTGGAAAGTCTGACTCATTATTTCCTGAAGTTAACGGTACTACAGAATTGTTCCTGTTAATGGGAAAAATAAAATTATGATCTATTTCATGCTGATTTAAACTAATGCATTCTAATGTTGGCAGCAAAATGAGAAGCCACTGCATTTTGCAGATCACAGCGCAGCCGGGCATCAGCTTCCATCTGGCAACCTCTGGCAGAAATGTTAATGTCACTGGGTGCTTGCAACGTACCCATAAGCAAACTTACACACCTAAATATGAGCAAACTTATTATAAAACTGTTCTTACTAGTTGGCCTGAGTTTTAGCGAGGGGGATTTGCTGAGACACTAGACTTTCCCTGTCAGGAAGGCCAGAAAAGCTCTGCAACAGGCTACCTCGAGAGACTGGCAGCTTCCGAGACCATGACTGGCAGTGTTTGAGGGCTGCTTTGACAGCACAGACGGGCTGATCTTTGGGCATTTATAATTTAGGTATTGGGGTGAAAGCCAGCTCCTGTTGGTAGTCACTGGTGAGAAGCGGCCACTCGGGACAGATGGGCCTCTCACAGAGGCAGCCGCTGCCCTCGTCCTGCCTATACACCCAGACCTCTCACCGCTCAGGCCTCGCCTCTGTGGGCAGCTCGACTGAAGTGGGCTCTGGGCAGGGCAGCAGGGCCAGACCTCGGCCAGGGTGGCGGGGCTCGACCGCTGGGCCACCGCCTCCCTCTCAGCAGGACCTACACAAAGCCACGGGCGGCGGTCTACAACCTCCTGCCGCCGTGCCCGCTGGGGGACCGCCGCCCTTCCCGCCTGCCCTGTGGTGCCGTCGCCATAGCGACGGGGCGCGCCCGGCGGGCAGCCCTTGCCGCGGCCTCCCTCCCCTGAGGCGAGGCCAGGCCCGGCCCGGCCGGACCCGGCCCGGCCAGACCCGCTGCCGGGGGACGCGGTACCTGCATGCGCCCAGCCGCCTCCGGAGCCCCCGGAGCCAGGAGGAGGAGCCGTCCCCGGGCCCCGCGCCCCCCCGGCGGAGGTGTGGCAGGGCGGCGGCAACGCCCGCAGGCGGGCCCGGGGCAGTGGCCAGGCACGGCGAGGGCCCGCCGGGAGAAGAGGGAGCCTTATTTGCATCACATAAATCGCGCCTCCCGCCGGCGGCGAGGGTGTTTTGCTGTGGGTGGTCACAGGAGCAGGGTGGCCCAAAAGAAAGTCTCGACTGCCTGAAGTTGTTGAATCCTTCGTGGAGCCTCATGTACAACATGGGAGGTGCGGTGTGAAACGGCTCTGAACCAAACCTTCAGATGTCCTAAAGCGTTTCTTAATGTATTATTCTCTAATATTATTTATGATATGGACACATGCCGGAACAGCTTCTCCAGGAGAACTCTGCTGGGACCGTTTCTGCTCTCCCCCGCCGTGCTTCTCATGTGAAATGGCTGTCGAGTACCCAGCGGCCAGCACAGAGCCCAAACGTGACAGTGCCCGTAATGCTTCCTGCAGCAGAAGCGTGTCTCCTTACCAAAATGGGAACATTCCTGCTTATTTATGAACAAATTAGCTTCCTTCCACACATGCAATGGCATATATGAAAGCCTTTTCATTGAGGTAATGAAGGCAAAAGCTCAGCCTGAAGAGTTTCCAGAGGATTAATAACTGCATGAACTAAAGGCTCAAGTATTTAGCATAGCTAAATTTTTTCCATAATATGCCCTTCAGACAAGATCAGTTACTCCTACTATGTATGTATTGGGTTTGCATGGCACGGTTTTGGGGGGGGGGGGGGGGCAACAGGCATCATTTCTGTGAGAAGCTGCTGAAGCTTCCTGTATCTGACAGAGCCAATGCCAGTGGCTCCAAGGTGGACCCGCTGCTGGCCAAGGCTGAGCCCGTCAGTGACAGTGGTAGCACCTCTGGGATAACATATTTAAGAGGAAAAAGGAAACTGGGCAACAGCAATTGCTTCCAGAAAGGAGTGAGAATATGAGAGCAACAACTCTGGCGACATCAAGATCAGTGAAGAAGGAGGGGGAGGAGGTGCTCCAGACGCCGGAGCAGAGATTCCCCTGCAGCCTGTGGTAAAGACCATGGTGAGGCAGGCTGTTCTCTGCAGCCCACGGAGATCCATGGGGGCGCAGATACTCACCTGCAGCCCATGGAGGACCCCGGAGCAGGTGGATGCCCAAAGGAGGTCGTGACTCCATGGGAAGCCCATGCTGGCAGGCTCCTGGCAGGATCTGTGGCCCCCTGGAGAGAAGAGCCCACGCTGGAGCAGGTTTACTGGCAGGACTTGTGACCCTGTGGGGGATCCACACTGGAGCAGTCTGTTCCTGGAGGACTGCACCTCGTGGAAGGGACCCACACTGGAGCAGCTGGTGAAGAACTGCAGCCTACGGGAAGGACTCCTTGGAGAACTTTGTGCAGGACTGTCTCCTGTGGGAGGGACCCCAGGCTGAAGCAGAGGAAGAATGTGGGGAGACCTCCCCCTGAGGAGGAAGGAGCAGCAGAGATGACGTGTAATGAGCTGACCACAACCTCCATTCCACATCCCTCTGCGCCACTGTGGGGAAGGAGGTAGATAAGTCAGGAGTGAAGTTGAGCCCGGGAAGAAGGGAGGGGTGGGGGGAAGGTGTTTTAAGATTTAATTTTTATTTCTCATTATCCAACTCTGATTTGATTGGTAATAAATTAAACTAATTTCCCCAAGTCAAGTCTATTTTGCCCCTGATGGTAACTGGTGAGTGATCTCCTTGTCCTTATCTCGACCCACGAGCCTTTTGTTGTATTTCCTCTCCCCTGTCCAGCTGAGGAGGGAGTGACAGAGCCGCTTTTGGTGGGCACCTTGAGTCCCAAGAGGGTCAGCCCACCACAGTGTAGTATTTCAGTATGCAGTCAGGAAGAAATACTTCAAGGGGGAAATTTGAACAATGCTATTAGCACTCATGTTTTTGACTGAACATTCCTGCAAAGCTATTACCAACTCCAAATACATTGAACATCTAGACTTGTTATTTGCAAGCGTTCTAGCTAAAAAAATTTGTTATGCATTTTCCACCCTCAGTTTAGTGATACAGAAAACATGCCCACTCAGAATTTTTTGACTGAAATAATTTTATTAATAACTAAAATTATTAACAACGATTTGGATTATAAATACTGGCAAGTCTAACTTCAGTTACTGTATATAAATTCAAGTTTTCAGTCACTGTGTTTCAATACCATTTTCAGTTCTGACACCCAGTCTGGGTCATCTTCCTCGAAGTCCCTAAAAATAGATTTCAAAATGTTATTTTGCAAAGCAAAATACAACTTTATAAATCTTTATTTGCCTTTTTCCCCCTAAAATTACCCTAGAACTAGGAGAAATTACGTTAAAAATATCAACACGAGAGACTTTATTTCCTGCACAATTGTGATTAAGGAACCAATAGATGTTCTCCTCTTTTGAATTTACCCAAGTAAGTTTCATCAAAAGCAGAAACAAATGCATATACTAAGAGACTGAAAATGTGTTGATATTAACAGCTTGCAGCTGAACTGCAGTAATACGTGCCTAAGTAGTTCATCCCCAAGTGCCGCAAAAATAAAGAATGGCATAAACTGACATTCTGAGAATCCAAAAAATCCCCCCAAAACATATCCGCATCTGTAAAATACAGTATTTCTGTTCAGAATGTATTGATGCACACTCTGCTCTTTCAAAAACAGAAGTGGGTCACTCACTTAAATAGAACATGGAAGTTAGAAAGTATCAACAAATTTGTCTCAGTAAGTAGGTACCAAAGAGATTTTATTGCACTATGCATGAAAGAGTAGGAAGAATAATACACAAATACAGCAAACATACTATTAGGCAAGTAGGGTTGCCACTGGTTATCTGATTTCAAGGTCAGAGTACAAAGATTTTTCATGCAAGAAGGTTTTGGACTTTACTGGGGATCTAATTTCATCTATGCTTTCACTTTTGCAAAGTCATCAGCAAGTTATTGGCTATCTGCTAGTAACAAGCAACATGTTTAATCTCAACACCATCCATAACTATAAATATAGCAAAGAAAACCTGTAACATAGCAAACACTAAATTTTAAGATCATTACGTAAGAGAGGGATGGATTTAGATGCTGAGAAAAATACTGGGTTTTCTTCACGGGAATGTCTTTCTGTAAAAATCACTTAGCGGAACCAAAGACAACAAAAATACAAGGATGTCATTTGGACGTACGTGTCATCATCATCAGATCTAGGCTCAAGTCTCTCAGAATCTATGACAATAGCTTCATGTTCACCATCTACTTCATCCGATGCTTCTGTTTCATCAGAAAGTGGACCTCTTAATATATTTCCAGAAGCTTTGAAAGTATAAAAATGAAAATGTCACTGAAATCCTTTAATTTTAAAAATAAAATTATTAAGAATATAAATACGATATAGTCTTTCTAATGTGTCCCCATTTCTTACAGATTCCAGTACAAGCTGTTATCTCTTTGAAGTGGGGAGATAAACTTGTAATGCAACTGAAGTGCAGAACAAGTATTTACAATTTATGGCTGTGCACCTCTATAGACTACGGTCATCTTTTGCTGTGCCATCTTGCCATCCTGTCTGCAAAATAGGGCACTACTGACTTACTGAAGGTAGATTTACCTAACAGGGCTACAGCCTATTTATTGCACCTCCCTAATGCGTACACCAGGCCGCACAGCAGGACAGAGACTGCATGGGTCTGCAGTCACAGTCAGCATTTTTGTCACAATCTTACTCAGCTATTGAGCTGCCACTGAAAGTTCTTCATAAAGAGAGGTACAATCACTCAAGGATTCTCAGATGGGATTTTTGTAATCCCACATTTCATTCAACAAACTTAAAAAAAAAAAAACCAAAACAGCCTGTTGTGACGTGAACTCAAATGCAGAAGCTCTATACGTAGGGGCTATGTATGTAAAATTAAAAAAAGGCTTTATTAACAAACCTGGGGATTTACCTGGTTTATAAATTGTGTATGTTTTAAATGCTAAACTGACATCTGCGTTATTGAGAATGTTCATCAGGGTCTGAGGAGTTTCCTTGTTCCACTGCTTACGTGGCTTATTTTCACTGTAGTTTATAACGCAGCCACCTAGATATAAAATCATTAACAAAAACTGCATTATCAGTGTGGATTACAAAGATCACATTCAAGAGAAAAATACAGGAGGAAAAGAGTCTAGATGTTTCCATCTGCAGCTCTGCTGACCTCTCAACATGAAGTTGACACTGTCACTATTAAGAGGAAAGAAAATTACTGAAGGCCACAGTGGGGCCTGTGGCCATTTTTGTGCCTTTTAATAGCAGAACACTTAAATGCATGCATTCTTCTGTTCTCTTCCCTCACCCTGCATATAATTATCATATAACATTCCTACCACAGCTTGGGAATTTTCTGACTACTCAAATCTTGATTATTTATTTCAATAGCATCTGTTCGCATTTACTTAGAATACACATCCATCATCACATGAAATAATTATAATAATCACAATCAGTGTGGGGCATTTTAAAATTGAAACGTTATTAAGAAGAAACCCCGTGTTAAGTTTTCTAATTAAAAGCTGTTGACATAGAAGAAGAATCTCTGCCTCACATCTGAGGTACATCATTAATAGTTCTTGTCATTGGGATAATCTGTATATTGAATGATAACGGAAGTAGAGGTACGGATGTTATATGCCCCTAATAGTATGCTGTACTTGACAGGCAGGCAGCTGCATTCTTCATCAAATGAATTCCTCAGTGATACCCCACAAATGGCATATTAGGAGGAGGGCTGGTAGGATAATTTATTAGTAATGATTGTAGTTTCAAGGTTGCTAATGTTATCTGTGGCTTTCATCACTCTCTGCAATCCTCCTGTCACACAAGACCACAAATAAATTCTCTTCAGCACAGTGGACATTTTGAGTGCTTGTTAATAAAATATTTTAAAATTATTTTTACATCATTTAAAATATGACTGGTAAAGTTTTGGCTTTTAAAACCTGTAAAGAACCACTGATATTACTTGAATTAAAACCACATTTAATTAAATCTTACTTTTAGTGTCTTCAGATGTAAAACTGGAAGAAAGCAAGCATGCGCTTTCCAGGACATCCATTACAGTACTGGATATTCTCTTTTCCCATTGTCTCCTATGGGGATGCGACAAATCAGTAATTCCTGGGAGGACGTCAGAAGTTTCTACTGTAACTGCAACCAAAAGAATGATGACAACCAGCATCTAACTCAATTCTCTGTCCATGTGAACTAGTTCTAAGCGTACAGCACCTCACTAACAGTGACGTTTGATTCTGTGGGTACAAATCTGAACTTGGTAAGAGTTCCCCATACATTTACTCTGTACCAAATGTTTTCAATCAATCATTTTTTAACACTTTGGCCAAGATTTTTCTTTTATTAGTATTTTTTAAATCTCAGATGAGCAGTAAGAATCAATATAATTGCAGAAGTAAGAGACAGTGGCATGGTTTTCTATAGGTGCAGACTTGTATGCTCTACCAGTTTAAATGGCTGTCTCATTGACATTTAGATATCACTACATAGAAGGAAATACATCAGCCTTAACACTATAAAACTTACCCTCTTCATCAGATTTTCTTTGCTCCTTTGTGCTTTCACTCAAATCCTTAGTATTATTTCTCCTTTCTAAGGGGCTATGCTTGCTTTCATCTTTACTTTGCTTTAAAAGAGTAAATAAAGGCTGTATTAATCATTATCCTTGTTGTTGAGAAAAACAAAGCAGTAATATTAACATGGCATTAATTATTTTAGCTTTGCTATTAAATGGCTGGCCTAACATTCTGAAAACTAAACCACTGATACTATGAAACCAATTGCAATTGCACTGTATCTATTACTGCACTGCATTTCACCCTGTGTGTCCTTTTTTGACAATCTCAGTTTTTTAAGATAAGCACATATGCACTTTGTAAGTTTATTTTTTTTACATTTAAGAACAGTAGCAATGTAAAGATAAACGAGTCATATTCCCAGGGAAAACAAGATGCACACAAATATTAAGCTTCTCAGACTGACAGGTTTATTAAAAGAAAAAAAAAAAAAAAAAAAAGCCTTACTGGCTTATTGAACATGTTTTGAAAAATATACTCAATATGACTGAGCTAGGCTGTGCTACAATGTACCCATAGGGGACTTCTTGGCCACCTGTGACTTAATTCTCCTCACCTGAAATCTCACATGGGCTCTAAAACCTAGTGAGAATTATGTCCAGGCTAGACTGTTTCCACAGCAGCCTGTTCAAAATGTGTCCCTAGAGCAAAGAAAATGCATTAATTTTTGCAGTATCTCAAAAAGTAGAAAAACAGGAGAGTGGTTTTTTGGATTCTTTTTTTTTTTCTTGACAGGGGTATAAGGAACTAGTTTAGTTTGGAACTAAACTAAATGTGGGAAGCATCAAAGTTACAATGGTGGGAAATGCACAGGAAAAGTCTGCAATTTGAACACAGGTGACAGCTGACCCTCTATGGTTTAGCATACTAATTATTTTCCATATGAACTTTTCTATAATACAGAGCATTCTAAGTTACTAAAACATTAATACTATATTTATATTTGAATACTTACACTATTTTCTTTCTTATTATCTGAGCTTCCACCAGCCATGACACTACCTGATACATGAAGAAACAGGTTCAAGAGTTAATACCTTTAGCAAACATTTGTGGTAAAGCGGTATTCCAGAGGTATGACAGCAACACCACTGAACCAAGCAATGACAATTCTGTGAAAGCTTCTTCACACTTCTGCCAACGTTGCTCATTCTCAACAGGGAGTCCCTCTACTATTCAGTTCCAAATGTGTACAAATTTTGGTGTAGCTAAATTTATGCAGAAGAAGAAAATCCAACATTCTCTCTAAAAATTAAATAATGAAAATAACTTGCTTCACCATATTCTGGGAAAGAAGGCATTGTCACATTTAAAATATATGCAACAGCTAGAAGTTTTGCTCATTTTAAAACTGAAAGGTTTAATTCTAGCACAAGTCTTAAGACTCATGATGTATGTATTGTAGCTCTGCACCGTACTTCTCATGCTGGAATAGAATTTATGCCCTTCAAGCATTTTTCCATACAAGTTCAATAATATTACATATTAATAATATTTCCATCCAAGATCAATAATATAAATAAATAATATTTAAAATAATTAAAAGTAGATTTGAACATATACTAATGTTTTATAGCTGTATTAACAATCTTACAATTCCTAGTCATTTTGTCATTCCTTACATCAAGAAAAATGTTGCTGACTTACCCTTTGGTCTTGCTGCATTGCCTTCATGTTTCTTGGTTTCCTTTAATACCTGCTCAAACTCATTTGTCACCTGGAATACGTATAAAGAGATGCAAGTACTGTACCATTTTAACCTTTCTCAAATTATTGTATATGCTACTTGTTAAAACCAGACTTACTATACAAAAGCACTGTTATAGCTAACAGCTAACAATATCTAATTTCATCAGCATCATGTCAGTATTTCAACTTCTTTTTTTCAAAACAAACCCTTCTAAAAACTCAGTTTTCTGAGAAGTCTACAACTGTATTTATGGCCTTTAGAGTAGGGCCTACACCACACTACATTTTGTCTTGTTATACACTAACAAGCTACAAAAGAAACTGATTTAGTATCTAAAATGTAGATACTATTGTTTAAATCTAGAGGTGAAGAATATACCATACCTCAGAAGGCAAACAATTTTTGATAAGCTTGGTTAAGCAACTTCTTGCAAGAATAGTACTGGCCGATGGACGATTCTTGGGATTTCTTTTAAACATCTGTTTTATTAAGTAATGAAGTTCATAGGAATAGTGAGATGGTAGTGGATTGTAGGACCCTTTGCATATCTTAAGGATGAGATGCTTCCAGCTATTGGCTTGAAACTGCATTAAAAGTAAATTAACATTAGAGCATGGAGTTAAAGCACAAGGTAAAAAGAAGCTGATATAATTTAAGAGCATCTTTAATTATATAAAAATACATGGTATGTCTCTATGTGTAGGCTCGCTATTACCATACTGATTTGGTTCCCAGTTTGACAGTTTCAGGGCTCTAATTCAGAGGCACTGAATAATGACCCTAAGTGAACGCATCAGTAACTTTCCTTTACATTTTGCAAGGCTATTACATAGGCATTTATTTATATTAACAATGACAGAATGTAATTTGCTGAGAATGAAAATACCACAGTTTGCATAAAAAGTTTGACTAAAGCCAGATCATAATGGGACACTGCAAAAAATAACCTGTACAACTGGAAAACAGGTAGGAGTTACTCCTATAAATTTAAAATTCTTCAATGTCCTAGTTTTGTCTGGGATAGAGTTAATTTTCTTACTAGCAGCTGGTATAGTGCTATGTTTTGGATTTAGGATAAGAATAACGTTGATAACACACTAATATTTTAGTTGTTGCTAAGCAGTAAGCATTACGTGATGGAGCCCTGCTTTCCTGGAGATGGCTGAACACCTGCCTGACAATGGGAAACAGTGAATAAATTCTTTGCTTTGCTTTGCTTGTGTGTGGTTTTTGCTTTACTTACTTATTAAACTGTCTTTATCTCAACCCATGAGTTTTCTCATTTTTACTGATTCTCTCCCCCATCCCACCAGGGGGTAGTGAGTGAGCAGCTGTGTGGTGCTTAGTTGCTGGCTGGGGTTAAACCATGACATTCAAATTTTATTTTTGTAGGAATACAGCATTCAGAAAATTTGGATCATCTTAGTGTCCTTTACTTCATATAATTGAGATCAGAATCAAACTGCAAGACTGAAACTGTAAGCCAGGAAAGATGCAGACTTCAATTTAAAATAAAAAAAAAAATCATCAAAAGTAGCCTATCAAGGCACAAATACCCTCTTGCAAATATACATGAAATAGCTCAAGTTGTTACTTTCCTCAGCTGACAGTTAACCAGTCTTCAGTCACGAATTACTGCTTCCAAGTACAAGTCATCGAATGACTGCAATATCAGCAGGGACAGCTATAACCATGGACGGCAACAGCCTGAACAAAAATGGCTGAGAACAACTATCTCCATGCAGGAAGTTTTCTTATGGCACACCCCACTGGCTTGGCTGCAGAGTGCCAAGCATCCATGGCATGGCTTTTATATCACCTCTGACAGATTATGCAAGAACATATGTGACTATCACGTAAAACCAGATACATAATATTATTTCACTGCTGCTAAAAAGGTAAGAATACTCCACTCCTTGGTATCAGAGCTCCGAGCACTGCCTGAATAGCCATGACACTGCCAAAGCCTTGACACAGACCTACTTAGGCTAACACACACCTATGCACAGACTCCTTTAAAACTAAGACAAAATGACCTTAAATTAGGATATCATTTTCTTGCAAAACAAACGTATCCTGATAAGGACTCTTGCGTTAGCCATGTGTCTGTATATAGAAGCCAGAGGAAGTTAACATGAGAAGCATAGCATCAACACTGCAGGAGACAGTGTCCCAGAAAGACAGAACCATCCATCAAGGTCCCCGATGTCTCAACAGGAGGATAGTGCTTGGACACTGACTTATTTGATTTGAAGAATAAGAAAACAGGTATATCACTGATGTGAGATTCAAAACTGCTTATTGCTTACTACATTTTCCTGTACTTGCACACAATATATTCTTGTTAGCAAAGATTTAGAGCGTCCTCACCTACATCTTCTGTAATTGTCTTGATCCTGTAAAACACAATGCTCACTGCAACATCCCTGCAGATATCTGGAACCAGTCTGGCGGCTGCTGGACTACTTAATAAGCCCCAGATCACCTCACTGATATTGAGTAAAATTATCCAAGAAAGAAAAAAATAATTGTTTTCTAACAATTTCAAAAACTGTGTATTTTACAGAAGGGTCCACCAGGTCCCAAAAGGTGCTGAAAAACAGAAGGCATGTAGTGGAGGAGGAGTGAGAAGGGTAGAGCAATACCTCCCTCTTTTAGAAACAGCAGCAAACACATCAGTCAAATTATAATTGACTGTGAATCCATCAAACTACAACTAACAGCTAATTCAGTTTTAAGGGATTCCAATACTCTTCTGTTAGCAATAAAGCTATACTTACCGGATGTTTAAGAGTGCATAGCTCATACAGAATACATCCCAGAGACCATATATCACTGTAGGTATAGAGAAAGATGAGACATTTTAAGCCAAAAATTACAATTTAATATCCTGCCTAGAAAAAGTGAAACTCATTACGTGTACATAACTGAATTGAATAAACTGAAAATAAATATACGTAACCATAAAAGATAAAACAATTATGTGTTTAACCTCTCCAGGGGAAATGATCTTGCTTATTTTATCCTACCCTGATGTAAAAAAGGATGACTGTCATACAGTTGTAGTTGGCTTTTTACTTCTAGAATGTTTCTTAAGCAATTTGCTTCAACAATATTTATCCTTCTGCACTTGAAAGACTTCGTGTTCCATGGCCCCTAACATCAGATGGCAGACACACAATCCTAATTCTGAGAGTTGGAATTCTGGCCTTGCCAATAGGAATTCTCCTACTGAGAATAAAATACCATCTTCCCCCAAAAGCGAGTACTGCCACCTGCATAAGAAGCACTGATGCCTTTCTTGCAAGAGGAGCAGAAAAAAACTTAAGTGCTAGGTCTCTTCCCTGCTCTGGAAAATGAATCACTTGTTCCAGGTACAACTAGGGTCACAGAACAGATCTAGGGGAGGGGACATAAAATGACTTGGTATTCTGGAGTCTGGGATGAAGCTGTAAACGCCGTATCATCAAGATGCTCTCAGAAGTTCTTGCATAAGGACCAGAATAACCGGGCTCTATAAATCTAAGTCATTAGTTCTGTAGCCAGTATCCCTACATTGCCATCAGGACTGGCAAGAAGAGCTTTAAAAATATGACCTGCCAGAAAAATAAGACCAGCAAAAAGACACAAACACATACACACGTATGTCCATACATACATGTGTGTATGTTTGTATGTATGTAATTACTCTCCCAAATGCACAGAGGGGTCTGCACACCAGTTTTCAAACTTTTAAGACTAAAGATACTGTACTCTCAGTTACCTAAGTAAAGAGGAATTTAGGCCTTTTTATCTTAAAAAACCTGTAATTACCTCTTTCTAAATATTCATCAGCTCGATACCTTTTCCAAACCAAATATGGATAAACCACAAAGCCAGACTGAGACAGTAATAAAAGACATGTATCAGTCAGGCATTATTTGTGAAAACTGAAGACAAAAATACCTTTTGTTGTTGTATGGCATGCTTTCCCATATTTCTGGAGGTACGTAATAAGGAGTTCCTACATACGTGCAAGCATATGACTCTGGACTATTGAAATGACAAAGAAGAAACACCAGATGAAAAGTAATGATTTAAGAACTCTGTACTATTTATCAATGGTAAAGTAAAACTTTACACCACTGAGATCAGTGGAGATATCCACGTACTGTGCAAGAAGGCGTGCAGATCCAAAATCTCCCAATTTGACTTTTCCACTTTGAGTGAGGAAGACGTTCTGCATTTCAAGAGCATAGATTAACATACTTTAATCATTCTAGGAAACATTTATGTGATTTGTATATACAGAAAACACAGTGACAATCGCTTCTGATTTTTTATCTTTATATTTCCTTTTACTTGTGCCTCCTAATACCTCTACAAAAAAAAAAAAATTAAGAACTATGTTGTGCTTAAAGGGATAGAAAGGTTTTATGGGCCTAAAGCCCCAACATCAGTAGCAGAGGAAGAATCAGAGCTTAGAAATGCCTTAATCTTGATGCTGTACTCAAACCACTAAGGTCACACTTTCTTCTGAATTTCTCTTTCTACTAGAAAAGAGTAAGAAAGAAAAAAAAGAGAGGCAAGATATTTACAAACTGCATGCTCCATACACATTTTATACTTCTGTTATTGTTTAAAATTATATGCATTCTGTCACAAGCAATTGGTGCTATCAGCAGTATGGATATGAAGGGTATAGCTATATTACACCCACAATATCATGTCACCCCATACACTCAACAATTTCATATACTTAATATTCTCAAGCCTAAATGCAAAACACAGCACATAGCAGCAACAGGAAATTATGAAAGAGGGAGCTGAACTTCTGCATGCAGAAGAGAGTTTATTAATGGCAACAAAACTTGCTCTTTTCACCTTGGATTTGATATCCCTGTGCAGCACGCGTTTATCATGAATGTGCTTCACACCCAGGCACATCTGCACAAACCAGTGAAGGATCTGAAAAGGGTAACTACGAGTTATAACAGCTCAGTGCTATAGCATATAATGAATACTTTAATAATAGATAAAAATAAACATTAAGAAAGAAAATAACAGCATGTTCAGAATATCTGGGAATTACAAGTAACTAGCGTAATGGCCTCCAGTCAGCATGAAAGATAAAGATTTAAAATATAGTATATTTTAACATGGCAGAAGGAATGTTTACTACCGGTGCCTATAAAACTCTAATAATACATAACAATAATGAAGCTAAGGAGTCACTACATGGCACTTTATTCGATGGTCATTTTTATAAGTAGTCAATTACAATTTCATAGTAAAGTAACAAATGAAAAAGAAACAAAAAACCCACACTGAAATAACATACTGTTTCTAAAAGGAAATGTATTATTTTTAAAAGTACCAAATAAAGTTCTTAAAGATGCCTGGCCAATCTAAATATTAGATTAGGTGAGGATTCTGGTCTTTTCATTTTAACTAAGAAGATGCTCCTAACTGTGGCAGGAAGTAGTTTTCAATCAGTACAATGTCACTCTGGACCTTCTCCTAAGTAATTTTATAGTCTCCGTGATAAAAGGAGTTAATGCCTGCTGAACGGTTTCAACATTTAATTACTACATAAAATGCAAGCATTTGATCTCCTAGCTAGTTTAATTTATCTTACCAGAATGCTTTATTTACTTTTCATTTGCAGTACCTCTTACTGCGCTTTAAATTCTGGCTGAAGTTTGCGTTAAATTTTGCTTAAATGCATAAATTTATGTGTGCAAACCTGACTCTGTTTTTCACACTACCTGCACAATTCTCAGATACAGACAGCAATCTCTTTTTTATTCCTTTAAGTCCAATTCTCATCTTGTTCTGCTGGAAAGTAACAAAGAAATAATGCTTCTATTGTATTTATAAGTGTCTTTGTTTCATTTAAGGTACGTCAAGGTGTTTGTGTATCTATAATTTGCTTTATGTGATGCAAGGTGATTCAGTTTACATGAAAAAGGATTCCTAGGTCCTTGATTCAAAATGCTGTCTTTTCTTACCGTATCTTCAGGGAACAAATTTCCTCCTTGGTGTTTAATCTTTTGCATTAGATCTCCATCATCACAATATTCCATCACTATATAGAGATGTCCATCAGCTAAATTTTAGGTAATTTAAGAATAATT
This sequence comes from Fratercula arctica, assembly GCA_947846985.1. Taxonomy (NCBI): domain Eukaryota; kingdom Metazoa; phylum Chordata; class Aves; order Charadriiformes; family Alcidae; genus Fratercula; species Fratercula arctica. The sequence continues at coordinate 29,314,279 of CANTUZ010000001.1, read as the reverse complement.
AGTATTTTCATTAGCAGAAGTATATTATTTGTACTATAAAGCTCCAACTACATGCAATGTATTATATATTACAATAAACATGTGCTTTGTTTGTAACAGGAATTATAAACAACAATAAAAAAGTAATCTTGATCCCTCAGGAGTATGCAACTTTAAACCAATACAGGTATTTTAAGTTTTTATATTTACCTTCAAATGATTCTTTATAGGCAACGATATTTGGATGTTTCATCTTAGCCAAAAGAATTGCTTCCTTCCTAGAGTTCTCTATATCAGATGAAGACTGAAAATATAAGTATGCTTATATAAATGTCACACTAACAAATTTTCACATATACACACAATGCATCTCACTTTCCAAAAGGAAAATATTTTTAAGAATTGTTCCTCAGTTATTTTAAGAAGTCATTTAGAAACTTGAAAACCCAATCATTTTTTAATCTATGGTTTATTACTAGCTGAAGACTTCTTCAGTTTTTGTGGGGTTTTTTGTTTGTTATTTTTAATTTGAGAGGATATTTTCCTGCTTCAGTTACTGACTTCTCCTATTTTAAAAGTGCAGAATTATGTAACAAAGCAGCACACGCTGACTTTAGACCAGCTGAGAGTCTACATGGCATGAACTGGGTATAAAGCCAAGTGCCCAGGTATTAATTAAGCTTCAGCCTCCATAAAGCCAGTGCTTCCGATTTTGTGATTTGTTGCTTCACTAAGTGCAGAGAAGGTAACCCGAATAACCGATTACCAGCAATAATATGAGGCTAATTTCCTCACTGGGTGTTGCAGCTGAAATCTGCATCCTAGTGAAATCAATGGCAATACAGCCAAGGGGATCAGGAGAACAGGGGTTTCATTCTCATTGTCTTCCTAAGGGCTACACTTCCCAAAATGCACCACTTTCTGAAACTGATCAAATTTTGGTACTTTACTTATTATTAACAACATCAACTCAGACAAAGTTATGTATCAGCCATTACATGCAACTAATACACAAAACTCTCACCAAAAGTGTTCAGCATTGCAAAAATATACCCAGAACTATTTTTTTTTTTTTTTTTTTTTTTTAAAGTTGTGGGTGAGGTGATGTACATGCCACGCTTACCATGGGAAGTCTTATTTCCTTCATTGCGTACTTCTGGTCACTGATTCTATGCTGAACTAGGAGAGCTCTACCAAAGGATCCCTCTCCTAGTACTTTCAACACTTTGTATTCTTCCATTCTTTATAAGCCTAGCTCCAACTCTTCTCTTCAAACAGTCCCTTTCATAGGATGATCTTCTAAACTTTGTCATGACCTTGATTCATTTCTTGAAATTTGTTGTTAATATAATCTGCACAACAAAAAAAAACCAACTGCAGAATAACAAGAATGGGTGATAAATGTTGGTATCTACAACTATTCAACATTACCATAAATTCAGTTCCAACCACTGTTATCGTGATTTTTCTGAAAATGAGGCCTTCAGAAAGTTCAACTCAAAGTACCATACAGTGTATCTCTGCATTTTAAAATTCTGAATGCTAAAGCTCTTTGAAAACATGAATTATAGGCCTACAACTTGGCATCTTCTTTTTGTTACCTGCACTTCTGCAGGTAATGCTAAACAAAAACTCACCAGGCACAATAGTATAAACTTGAAGCTTCCAGTGACAATTCTCACCTGAAACAGCATAAGCAAGATCAAACTGGAAAAAGTTACCGGTGTTCATGCGCAAAGACCTCAAAGACTGGCACATTTAGGATAGGACAGGACAGGACAGGACAGGACAGGACAGCTGGAAGGGGCCTACAACCATCATCTAGGCCAACTGCTTGATCACTTCAAGGGTGACCAGAAGTTAAAGAATGTTGTTAAGGGAATTGTCTAAATGCCTTTTAAACATTGACAGCCTTTGGGCATCGACCAGCTCTCTAGGAAGCCTGTTCCAGTGTTTGACCACCCTCTCTGTAAAGAAACACTTCCTAATGTCCAGTCTAAACCTCCCCTGGTGTGGCTTTGAACCAGTCCCACGTGTCCTATCACTGGATTTACAGATTATGTGCTTTCTTCAAAACGCTGGTACTTTAGTTATTCACAACTTAAGCTCACTTTATGTATACACCAGTGCACACATGGTGTTTTAACGGGCCAACAAGCTGGTTTTAGAAGGCATCTCAAGCCTTAATTGTTCCTGAAAGGGCAAAATCCCAATTTACTCAGGCTGGAAAATAAACACGCTGATTAATTCACTTCAAAAAAACTCTAAAGGCCCCTAAGCGATGATTAAAGATGGCGTTTTTCAGGGGAGCGGGCATACTCGGTGTGCACTTTGCATTAACAGCGGTTCAACTTGGTAGCTATGCCTCCGTTTCTCTGAGCAAAGGAAGACGAAGCCCGCCCCAGGCCCCGCCGGGCCCTCAACGCCTGAGGCGTTACTCACCTCAGAGGGACCGCGCAAACCACCCCGAGGCCTGAAGAAAAAGCCCTCTCGGGCAAGGCCCGGCGTTTTCTCCACAGCCGGGCCGGGCACCATCAGCTTCCCCGAGTTGGGCTAGGGGCGGAGGGCCGGGGAGGAGGAGGACGGCGCTGCCTCAGAGACCGGGCGGGACCGGGGGCGCGTCCGCCCCGCCCGCTCCCCCGGTCCCGCCCGGTCTCTGTGGCAGCGCCGCCGGCAGCCATGGGCGGCCGCGGCCGCGGCCCCACCATCCGTGAAGCGTCTTCTGCTTTTATTCCTCAGAACACTGGTATTTATTAACAATAACACCTGTGTTGTACAGATCCCCTGTGAACAGTTTCACAATCTCAACCGGAGGGAGAGACTTAAGTCGTGCCAGGGCACTAGGGACTGATGTAAATGAAGCCTTAGGCCACATGAATTGTACTTTAACCTTGGCTTTTATCTATGGAAATGCAAGCAGCAGGTAAGGAAGTGTAAGTAAAATGTTGACTACAAGATGTTCTGTAACAAAAGAGAAGGAAATGGCTCAAGATAGACAAAAGCCAGCTAAAGCTGCTTGCAAAGCATAAAAGTCTTGGGCAGTTCTGTTGGCAGAATGATTTCCACCGTTTTGTTTTCCATGCTGGAAGAAGCATTTCCACTTCAGACTTCCAGGTTAAAGAAATAAAATGACTCCATGCAGCCCCAGCGACTGGCCATAACAGAGAAGAATCAGCACAACAATTGTTCTAGGCAGCATATGAACCACAAGACACAGCAGAGTTAAATCCTCCACACCAGAGAACCAGAAGTGCTTGCCTAAACCATGTCCTGACTGGAACACACTTGATCCTGGGTTACTCCTAGTAGCACTACAAGTGGATGCTTAGATATGCTCATCAGTGATCAGGAGGGTTCTCTGAAGAAAACGTAGCTTAGTTTCTTGTTAGATGCAAAGGCCGTGTCTTTTCTACAAAAAAGATGATTCTGGCTAGCCATAAGGACCAAGGTCTGTTTAACAGTGAGATCTGAATGCTCAGCTAACGTTCATGTAAACTCTACATACTGAAGATATGGAAACACTCAGCTTCCACTGAATGTGAAAAATTTCACTATGTTCTGCTGCAACAGTTCACTTCCAGGAATAGACTAAAATAATTTTCAGAATTCAGTCTCAGGCCTATAGCCATGTTCTACAATTAATTGCCAGCCTAAAGCCCATAAAGAACACACACAACTCAGTTAATTAGTTTAATAAGTCTACTGTATTACAGACTAAAGCAAACCAACATTACAACAGTCACATAGTAATTAGTGTATCAGATTTTACTCTAGTGGATATTTCTTAATCATGAATAATCCCAGCAACTAAAGGGATTAAACTCAGTTTTGTTGAAATACCTCCTAAAAAAGGATACAACAGTTTAAACTTAGTGTACATCTTACTAGCTGGTTTCAGTTTTCAAAACTAAATGTTGCTGCAGTAGACGTAGCCCTGTTAGAACACCTATGGTATTTTTGTTTCTTAAAACAAAAGTTAGATTGTGCAATTCTAAAGAATGTATAGGAATTGCAGCGTGAAAACAGTAGATATTCGCAATATACTACAATCAAGCTGTTATATGAAGTGTTAAACCTAGTCCTTAATTCAATATTTGATGAATCATATTTAAAATGAAGACACTGATGTTTATAAGTACTAAAACAGACCACATTTACCAGAATTTTAACAAGGCAGAAATTTATAAATTCAGAAGTTTAGTGACTCAGTCAGTCAAATTTCATCTTAAGCCATCCACACAAATTTTAGATAGCTCCTCTCTCAAAGCTGCTAAAAACAAACACCCCCCAACTTTCCTTAAGAAGGATGCAATCTTTAACCCCTGTGTAGCATTAATGCTGCTTTTTACTCTTCTACTTCAGCACTTGTTTCTTTGAGTGCATTGCTCTCTCTGTGGATAAATGCGGTGGCTTTTGATTCCAGTTCTCCCAGCTGTTCAAAAGGAGTGGCACACGGATCTTGATCTTTAACAGTATCCGACAGCTTGTACATCTTCTCCCGTATGCGTTGAGAATATCGCAACGGGGTTACAATTTTCAGGTGTTTAGCACTGGAGTCATTTGCCTCATGGTGCATCTTCACACTTAGGAAAATAAAAAAAAAATAAAAATCACTAAACATAGGCACAACTTCATACAAATTACCTCTGTAGCATCTAGCAGAAACAGCAAGTCACAATTCCTATTCAACTCTTTCCCATTCCCATATCCAAAGGAAATGGGCCCTTTCCCATTCATACAGTTAAAACCAGACACGCAACTCTCTTTGGGCAAAATACTTCAATCTGGAAAAGCTCCTGATAAGATTTTCCAAAGGAAGATTCCTCCCCATTCCATCGGGGGAAGCTTCTTCCTGCTACGAGGGATAGCAGACAGCTGCCAGGAGTCCAGCTTCATCAATTGCCAAAGCGGAGCACAACTTTCCAAAGTCTGCTAGCTTAGAAGAAACCTCACGGCAAGAAAGAATTTGAATGTTACCTGTTTTGTCCTGAGATTACTATCCAGATTTTTGCCTTGATACAATTAAGATAACCTTTACAGGACAGTTACATCTTGTTCACTTCTGTGTTGTATGACGTACACCCACATGTACATTTGAAAAGGGGAGAACTGGAGACACCTACTTTCTCTTTACCTAGCTCGGTGTAGAACTGCTACTGCCATGTGGGCTGAGGGAGGGTACCCTAAACCTGGAATTTATGACTCTTCCACAAAGAGGTTTGAGTACTCTCTAATGAGGCATTCAAAAAGCAAAACAATTTGAGTAAATAGAGGAATTTATTTTAAAAGACTTCCTTCTGAAGGAAGGTGTCTCAAGGACTAAGTTCTTGAGAGCTTTTAACTAGGTGTTCACAAATGCAATGCCTCCCTGTTTCAACAGGACACAAACATTATTATTGCCCCAAACACTGCAAACTTTCCATAGTTACCTGAAGTAATCTTACCTTTCCACATATGGTGTGGCAGATGGATTACATCTCAAATAAGATGTGTCATTCTCCTTCTCAGGAGAATTAACTGCTTGGGCTATGTCTTTTACCTCATCCTCATTTTGCTCTTCTGTTTCACATTTTCCTTTCTTTTTTGTATGCTCTTTAGTCTTGTGCTTTTTAGCCTTTATCGGCAAGATGTCTTCTCTTGGTTTCAAGTCTAAATCCATTTCTTCTTTGATCGCTTCACTGCTAGTCTCTGCCTTCTTGTCATCACTTTCTGCTTTTTGGTCATCATCAGAGCCAAGATCCTTGAAGGTCTCCTGAACCTGCTCTACAGATGAATTTCGTTCCTTGCTGACTTCCACTACCACACTTGAATGAGTTTCTGTCATAGTTTCCCCTAAAACTGAAATATCGAAGAAAGTACGGCTGTGATTAGTTACAACTAAAGAGAATTTAATGTTTTAGAGAGTTCTGAAATCTTAAAGCTTTACATGAGAATGAAAGTTAAGTATGTATTGAGTCTGAGCCACAGCAATTTAAGTTAACTAGTAATTTTAGTCCCCTTCAAGAACGCGTAACCTGAAAACTCAGGCGAAGTACATCCTGAGAAGTCATGCTCTTCCTTCCCAAGTACAGCAGCTCTGAACAAGTATTTCAGTCAATTTCTGTGATCAAATACTTGTCAGGTTATGTTATATTGAACAGGGATGTATATGGTTACTTTGCTTACAAAATTGAAATATTCACCACCTTTAATTGACACTCTGCCATAACCATGCATCTGCTAGTTAAGGAGTTTGTGTCAGAGGCAATGATTTTTAGCTAAAAAAAAATGTTTCTATTTACTCTTTGATTATTAGGCTAAAATAGCTGGACAACATTGCTTTGATAGAGCTTAAGTGGAAAGTTTGAATATGAAAGCATGTCCACTACTCATTTTAGCATGCCCACAATTGAAAAGGATTAGTTTAGTCAAGGTCGTTTTCAAAGACAATTGAGTACAAAATGATCACAGAGAAGTTTCCATGAAATAGAATTTAATATAGGCCCAAATTGTTTAAACAGTTAGTTTAAATGTCTGGCTTGACAGGCAACATAACTAGAATAGAGTACTCAGACTTACCATCCTCAGACTTAAGAAGGCTTTCAGTATTTTTCATAGTATCTATTAGTGTGTGTCGTAGTTCATCTTTAGGCTGAAAAAAGTTTTATTGTTTTAGAAAAACAATTCCCAAACTGATCACCATTTCAGCTTATTTGGTATAAATGTTACAAGGAAAGTGGTGCAGACCACATGATGTTCGTGTTACAAACTCTTTATTTAATGCTGTTCACACACAAGTCAGAACACAAATGAATCCTGTATCTGGTGCACTACAGCTGTATTTGATGCCCTGAAATATTGCTGGTATTAAAGCACAGGAATTAAGTCCATCAATAAATGTAAAATTAAATTCTGTTTTGGGTTTCTAGTCATACAAGAAGTCTCAGTCCTTATTTGTTCTAGGTAGAACATCATATGTTATTTTGATGATGCTAAACCTTTCTTCTTTAAAGTACAAACTAACTACAGTGGTTACAAAGCAAACCAAATCCAATTTTTTGTGTTCGAGTAGGTCACATGGATCTCCTACTATAAAAGGATTTATTAAGATCAGAAGTAGATGTATTTTATATACCATATTTCCATGCCTTTATATTTGTTAATCTCAAACTTCAAGACAAGTAGCTCACCATTGCTCCTGCCAAAATGGCCTCCTCATAGACTGCAATAAGCTTTTCAAGAGGGCCCATCTGTTCAAGACGCATACAGCAGATCCAATATTTTGCAAGCTTTTTAGCCCCAGGAGTGCTCTGTGTCAGATCCTCCAACATGGCACGTACTTCATTGCCTTGACATCCCTAGAGTCAACACAAGAGCAGAGATTTAAATGCAGTGAACATTGAGGTGCTGTATTTTAGCTGGTCTTGAACTAGAAAGCAAGTCTGTCTGTCTTTCTTTGGAGAGTAACCCTGAGAGTTGAAGATGGCAAGTATTTCCAATACTGAACTATCAACTTGAGCAGAAGAATTGTCTTTCACCTGTTCTCCCAAATGAGAATTATTTGTACAGTGTTGTAAACTAGAAAGGATAGTAGAATGCATATAGACATCTTCAGAACTACTTAAAAGAAACTTTTTCAGAAGTCCAGGTAAGTTTACGTAAATGCAAACTTGTTTTAGATTAATTACTTCATAGCTACTCTCATTGCATTATAGCTTTTCTACTTTGTAATGTTACATTATTGCCTAATCTTATTGGGTATTTCAGTAAGGTAGTGAAACTTAAGTGAGAACTAATTTCTTCAGGTGTCAGCAAAAAGCTATGATATTGCTTAATGTGGGGAGCAGTTAGTTCCCTGCATCTGATGCACAGGTCCAGCACACCCATAGGACTTGCATGTTGTAGGGACCTATATGATTAGAACTTGGTAGGCAAGGGACTGAGTACCTGTTCAGTTAACTGCAGACATTCCGCAAGAGTCTTGTTGACCTTTTCACTATATAATACATGCTCTAAAGAATCACCAGAAGAGAATAATTCTCCTTTGCTTTTAGACTGAGGTCCCAGAAGCACAGATATAGGAGGTCTCCTCATCACTTTTCCTCTAGATGCCCTCCATTCATCCAGGCGAGCTCTGCATTTAAGAATATCGTTATCTGAAGTGACAGATTGACTGACAATAACTAGGGTAAGTCACACAAAGCCATACTTTCCAGATAGTCCTCAAGTCCTTACCCTTTAAACGTAGAAGAAATACAGCTGTCATTTAGACCTGCATGGAAATTTCAGAACCATGCATATCACTATCTGCTTTAGGTATCTATCAGGTCAGAACTCCTTAATCTCTCCCTTTCTAGCAGCAACAAGAGACTTGGGCTACAGACTCTATTTTTTCAAGGGAGGGTACAAAATGCTTCCGATTTATTCGTCTGTGCCACCTCTCTTCCCTAGTCCCGCTTCAAACCAGAAAACTAGAAACTGTCTCTAAAGACACAAAGCATGGAGAGCAGCCCAGAGCAACCCTATCACAGCTTTTAAAAGCTGAAACTGATGTATAAGTGTAATTCAGTCTTCATATATATTTCATTTCAGCCCCATCCCCCTAGACCACCAGTTTTTGGTAAACATGACTTTCTACAAGGAGCTCTACTAAGGATACTAAATAACTTTTAAATTATGAATCTTCACCCCATTGTCTAAGCTGCATTCACCAAGTTGAAAAGTGTCATTGACAAATGCTCCCCTGCAGTCCATAAACATGCTCACTTCTATATACATCCTGCATCACTCTTTCTTAAAGCAGTGGCATGCACCTGCAATTCACTTACTGGATTATCTGTCATGCTTAAGGCTGTCACAACACTTAGCCTAAAAAGAAAGAGAGCTTGAGCAATATACATATTAAATTTATAACCGCACAGGACAAGCTGTAAACCTGAAGAGCTGCTGCAATTAGTCTGAATCCTGATTTTTCGGTATTAAGGCTACTGTTTATCTGCTATCCTTGGGCACTCAGTTCACTTATTTTTCAGTGCACCTACAGCAAGAAATAGATCAAAAAACATTATTGAAAAGAAGGTCTAAATACCTCCCGAGATCAAGCTACGACAGTGAGTAATTCAGTTACCTTCTCTCTACTGCTGACTCTTTTGGCAGAATAGATTTTCCATTGCCATAAGTTTTAGACTCCTGTCCCAACTTTGTACCGGGAACAGCAGAAATTGGTTTTGCTGGAGCTTTGGATCTTGCAACTTCACAAAAATCTGCACATTTCTTCCCTCCTAGTGCTCTGCGGTCAGAATTGTTAGAAGCAGCCTGCGGTGGCTGTGATACCCTTCTGCCCATCATTTTTTGGGCTGTTACTTTCTTTGGCACTACAGCAGATGTCGGTTGCCATTTCTTCAGACTGGACTGTGAGTTAATAGCAGCTTTATCAGATGGTTTGCTCTGGAATGGAAGGACACCTACTGGTTTTACAGGATTAGGGTTGTTTGTGCCTTTGATGGTCCTCAGAACTACATTACATCTGCTCGTGGACGAAGACCTTGCTGCCGGTTTGGTGGCAGAAGGAAGAAGCTTCTTGTCTAGCAAAGAACTCTTTTCTGCCTCATTTCTTGGTGCTTTTCGGAAGGAGTTTATCTTGGATTGGATAACTTTGCCACGATATGTACCAAGCACTGGTTTCTTTGGTAGGCAGACACTTGAATTTTCTTTTTCTGCAATCAGTTGCTTCTCTTTCATGCTTTTTATTTGCAAGAAGGACTTGCTAAGTGACATATGTTGAGATTTTACTTCAGTGACTTCATCCTTGCAAGCCTGATCTTCAGGATTATAGTTTGTGCCTGATATGGAATTTGTCAGTGTGATTGTGGAAGAGTTTAAAATAACATTTTTTTCTGAGGTTCCACTGGATCGGTCCCATGACAGTTTATTAGCATTCTCTTTATTTTCCTGAAATTAAAGTCACGTCCATGGAGATGTTAGAATTATATTGGTGCTGCATGTTACTTGTTTCCAAAGAGGCTTTCACTCATTTATAGGACTAAAGTGATTAACAGTAAATGCCACTTTAAAAGTTCCTACAGAAGTAGTGTATATATACTGGGTAGAATATTTGTCAACTATTATTGCAGAATTCACATAAAAAAATAAATCAGATAGGGATTATTTAAACTCTGCCTTGGAAGTAAGAAGGCCCAACCTGAGGGCTACGCTCTTCTTATAGAAACAACTCTCCTAAAGCAACTGCTGGCTTTTAACTGCCAAAAGTCACGCTCTAAGGAGAGCCATAAAGTAGAAATTTGCTTTAGGCAGTCAAAAGCAGTATCTCAGTTTGCATACCGCATCACTTAATGGCAGCACCATTCCTCCGCTTAGTGCGGATAGCCTACTAATGCAAGGTAGTGAGTAAAGCCTTTAATTAGGGCATTAGGATATGTTACCAGAAGAGGGAGAATTTTTCTTACTAATGAGTTGCAGGATGCTGTATTTAAGGCTAGACACGTGAGCTTTATATGGCCTTACTACTGCCTAAAACTCTCAACCATATGTTCTCAGGATAAAACTAGCCCAGAGGCCGTGAGAAGTGGGACCTAGTCTTGTCATCCAAAGATGTTCTACAGCAACTAATTCAGCATTATCCAGGCAGCAGCTTATGGAAGAGTGAAAGAACCAAAGGCAGGGGGAAAAAAAAAAAAAGTGTGAATGACACATGGAAGTCTGCAGAAGCTGATACTCTTCTCCTTTAGGGAAGATGCCCTTGAACTGTAAGAAAACTACACCATATCTCATTTCCTGGTCTGTCATTCAGGCTTAGAAGTTAGATTTGACCAAGCCAATATGTAGAGCTTGAGTACAAGGGCTGTTACTTCAGGAAGCTATGTAGTTTAACTCAACTTTAAAAATCACATGAGACCAAAATGTCTCCCTTCAGGAAATTTCTAAAAAAACCTTGGTTCTTACTTTTGGAATTTTTCCCCTCAACAGTCAGTTTGGAAGTTTTAAGGTTTTTGCTTTCCTCCTCAAATAACCTCAGGTCACTCAAATATTTCAGAACCCAAACTCAAAACCATCTAACATGAACACAGGTTTTCTGTCTAGTTTTTTTCCTCACCTTTCCCCGAGAACAGGTCTGGAGAAGAACCTGTATTTTGCAATTTCTAAGCAGCATGACCATGCACATCTTAATTCTGGAAAGCAATACAAAATAATATAGGGAAAACATTCCCTTGAGCTCTGATTAGGTATTGGCATCTATTTCTGATTGCATTAAATTTACCAGCATCACAACTGAAAAGCCACACACATTCAACAGTCAGTTTTGTTAGCTGTTTGGGTTTTTTTCCTCCCAAGTAACAGAGTACAATAGAAGAATTCTCTACTCTGTCAGAGGACTTTGCTCAGATTTTAATAACTTCCCCGAAGACTGAAAATATATTCAAAACGTTCTGAGAGTCTCAAAAAAAGCTGTTAAAATTCAATCATTATTTCAGCAATAATGGTATCCTCTTTAACCAGTCAGGTACAAACTGAGTATCAATATGATCCATTACGTAGAGCAACGTAGAGCAAGCATATAATAAGGAGTCACTGAATAAAGTTTTAACAAACTGCACCTCTGCACCTGCAAGCTTCTCATGGTCTAGAAGTCATATAATTTAATACAGTTTAAGTGAATGGAATGTTGTAGCCACAGAAATGGAGTGCCATCCATATTTGAATATCAGTCAAAAACTTACCATTTCTGGCTTTGGAGATGTTGAGAGCTGTATTTTGTCTTGCAGTTTACTGGTAGTTGCTCTCCTAGTTCTGCTGCTGTTTAAAAGAAAAAAAAAAACAAAAAAAATCTTAAATCATCCTTGCAACATAACAAAGAAATGTAGTTTTAGAGTAAGTTCACATGGTCCAGGTGGCAGTCTGCAGGCTGAACTCATGCTGAAGCATTTCTGTTCTGCTTATATTCTTCCTCCAGAAAAAATAAATGGCTAAGCAACCACTGATCAGAGCCCAGGCTGCAAAGCATTCCTTCTTGCACCATAAATTGCTGGCTAACAGAGTGAAAGAAAAGAGAACAAACTATTTACTGCAAGTTCCATTCTCATGTTTAAGGATGAGCACCAACCTGTCTGATGCATCTGCTACAGAAGGTCAAGTTTCTAAATGCTGCAGTTGAGGGGGAAGAGGGAGCAGCACAAGGAGCTGAAGCTCAGCTACTGCAATCGTCAGAGGCCAGGCCATTTGAGGCGAGTCTGAACAAGGATACATAGTTCCTACCACACTGACAGGTTCCAAAACTTGCAGCCAGGCACCAGAGCTGGCATCAGACTACCCAGTGAGTAAACCATCAAGACCAGTATTGTCTCCTAGCAACTATGAAAATATATTGACAGCTCAGAAGAAAAACAACTCAGTTTAAAGTTACGAATGAAAATTCTTCCTCAAATGCTTCATGATTCATTATATGAAATGTGTCACTATTGCCTGTGACTGAAAAATTAACATTTCAGTTAGCAACTGATATGTTTGCATCAGATGATCTTCTGGAAGCTAGCTGAGTTGAAAAATAAAGGTACGTTACCAAAAATAAAGATAATTAGTGATTTTAAAATGCTGGAGAAAGCAGTTTGCATCATGCTATCACCTCCGTGTCACCTATGATAGAGAATACACTCTAAGGGAACTGATCAGAAGTCATAGAATCATAGAACTATTCAGGTTGGAAAAATCATCAAGTCCAACCATACACCTAACGCTGTCAAGTCCACCACTAAAAATCATGTCCCTAAGTGCCAGGTCTACACATCTTTTAAATACCTCCAGGGATGATGATTCCACCACTTCCCTGGGCAGCCTGTTCCAATGCATGATAACCCCTTCAGTGAAGAAATTTTTCCTAATATCCAATCTAAACATCCTCTGGCACAACTTGAGGCTGTTTCCTCTCATCCTATCACTTGTTACAAGAGACTGACATCCAACTGGCTACAACCTCCTTTCAGGTAGTCAGTGTGGAACAGTGGTAGCTTCTCAAAAGGGAAATATCTGCAAAATAAAAGCATTAGTCATACCCACATACATGATGGCTCTAAACAATGAGTTAACTGAAGATTATGAAAAGAAGACTATGAATTTAATAACCAGAGAAGAAACTGAAAACAAGGAAAAGTAAAGTAGATCAAATGCTAAATTAAGATCATTGCTACAATGAAAGTAGTTAGGGCTGGTTTTCTAACACAGCATAGCTTTCCACAACATGAAAGCACTTGCTTTTTCCTACTACACAGAGCCAAGTCTTTTGACAGATTATATTTATCCTTGTCATTTATGTATATTTTATATTCAAAGGTCATTGTTCAGTTAGATTTGTACTACCAAGTAGTTCTGTGCTGTTCAACATGGGACAATGCCACCTTGAGTATACAAAATGGTAAGCAAGACTTCCCATTTAGATGGGAACAAATTTCAGACTGAAATCTACCATGTGCAAAAACATTAAAATAAGTGACAAAGCTACACCATGAACTAATGTTAGAGCTAGAGCCCTCTGTACTTCTTTACACCACTGTCTTCTCTAGAGAAACTTCTCCTGCTTATTGGAAGGTCTTATACTAAATTGTCCAAACTTCAGACAACAGCAGGAGGAAGATCTAAATACAAGTCAATAAAAAGAAGGGCTACTAATTGGCGATAGGTGCCCACATTCTGCTTACAGAACATTATGCCTACCTGCTGGTCATCATACAGGCTGGGTTTTATTATAGTATATTTGCTTTTAGCAGGAGTGAATTAGGATAGTGAATTAGTACCTATAAAAATACACTGAAGCTAGATCAAGTGGATTGCATGGCACATGCAACATAGCCTGAGTAGAAAAAGTTATTTACATTAGGAAGGTTATAGAGGCAAACAGCTAAGTGACATCCGAAATGAGAGCTCTGCCATGAAGCTATCCTGTCTTGCGTCAGTCTCTAGAGAAACAGATAATACACTTCATGAATTGAATCTGTTATACATTTGCTTCACAAAAACTTTTAGTATTTGCTAACAATAACAGGACTTTAGGAAATCCATGTGGTCACCAGTCTTGTTGCATGGTCTTACCTTTCTCTGCAACAATTGCTATTTACATCTTTCCCACTAACCATGTACATTTCTAAAGGAATGTAAGCCATAGCAGAAATACTACCTGATTGATGCGTCGTTTTCTTGAATGGGCACACCAGAAAAGGTCTTTTTTCTTGATAGGTATTCTTCAACTTTTTGTCGCCTTTTTTCTAGCGGGTTTAAAAAAAAACAGAGTTATTACATTTTCAGCTAAAATAGTAATGCCAGACAAACTTTCTCTCTTCAAAACAAGGAAGTACAATTAGAAAAACATCAACATATTATAAAACATATACACTGTGGATTAAGAAAGTCTCTAATATTCTTATGTCTTACACATTCTCTCATTTCTTGAGAAAGGCTATATTCAAGGGGCAGATTAATGTAATTTCACAGCTATACAAGATGGCTGTTTTGCTGCATTAAGCTAAAAGAAACACGACTTTGTAATATGAAGAAGTCAGGCTCTTTCTTTTACCTTCTGGATGCCTGTCCAGTATTTCACATACCTACTGTTGGTTCAGCAAGCACCAACTTTTCACTTGTGACACTAGTGAGGTGAGTGTGGCACACATGAAAAACGCCATGCACATGAACCCAACTGGCCATCTGTGAAATCATTTGCTTCCTTTCCATTGTCAGCTGGGCATCTGCGCTAATGTTGGACCAATGGGAGTGTTAATAACAGCACAAAATGATCCTGAAAAGGCCTTAAGTCAGCTGTCACTGCCTTAATACAGAAAGTAATCCAGAACAGGATACTATTTACCATGTTTTTGCCGGTTGACCACACACCAGAGACTTACATCCTTCACAGGATCACATGTTTTTCAGAGACCTTTCTTTATTCACATAGGGAGCTAGTGATCTTGGCTTGCTGGAAGGAGCTGGGTTAAGATGGTTCTGCTGCCTAAAGCAACATCAAGCTTGCTCACGCAGTCAGTCTAGACAGTTAAGACTCCAACTCTTACAACTGTTTCATGTGCAGGGGGATGCAAGAGCAAGGAATTAAGGCATTATCTTTGACTCAGAACAATTTCTTTATGGCATTCAGGAACTCACGGCACTGCACCATCCACCATCACAGACAGGCTTATTCAGCAGCGGAAGTCTTCAATGAACTCACATATAAAACCCGACTTCTGCCCCTCCTAGGCAGCCATGAGTCCCCTTTTGAATCTGTTTGCACCTGTTCTTTATCTTTCATATTGTGTCTTGCCCATTGTTCTTGATTTACATGTCAGAAATCTCTGCAAGGTCCAGCAACGCATTCCCTCAATGCTGAGATACTTCTGTATTACTGAAGTTCAGAGAGTACAAATTGTTAAAATATTATTGCCTTTGAGGACCTGAATGTTAATCCTGAAAAGAAGGAGGCACTTGATTGCATGGTAAAAAGCTGTCATCCCACAGAATGGGGTAATTACCCTCAGAACCTCCTCCTAGTGTAGAAGAGCTGAAAAAGGCAAGTTCTTTCTCATGCACTGACACACCAAAGCCTGGAACACAGAGCCAGCTGAGACTTACACTTGCAGCAATACTGCATTTCACTTAGGATATAGTGCTTTTTTAGCACAGATGTCCAAGTCCACACTAAATGAAGCCAGAGGGGCAGCGTACATCACCTGCTTCTGAAGAGGGGTACACCAGAGGTCTACCTGCCAAGGCTTGCTACACAGCACTGAGCATCCTACAGCCTTCTTCTGCTTCAGGAACTCGTGTGTCACCGATCCCAGACAGCAAAGCCCCATCAAAGCGATTCGGTTCGTTTAACTTGCAGAAGCCAAACCGGTCGAAAGTAACAAACAGAAGAGCGCAGGTCTAGATTGGAGCATTTGCTTGTTTCAATAGGACGCGCTTGAGTTAAGGCGCGCCTTTTACAGTGAGGAAAGGCTTTCACTCCAGAAGCCCTGCCTGGGGTGGGGGGAGCACCGGTCCTGCCGGGGGAGTGTGGGGGGTTTTGGGGAGAACCGGCCTCAGCCCTGCCTGGGGGCTGCGAAGCCTCATCGACCCGCTCGTACCCGTCAGAAGCTCTAAGGCCACGGTGGTGGGCGCTGCTGACAAGCTCCACCCGGCCTCCGACCCCACCTGAGGCGATGCTCTCGTGTCCCGCTTCCCGGGGAGAGCGCCCGGCGCCTCCATCGCCCGCCGCGGCCTCAGGCAAACGGACAGCCCCACCAGCGAGCGCCTCGGCTTCGCGCCGCCGGGAGCGGAGGGTAGTTCAGCCCCTCGGGGCTGTGTCTCCCGGTGCCCGCCTTACCTCGGTACGCCGGCTCGGACCTGCGGCTGGCCGGGAGCTGCGGAGGGGAACGCGCCGCCATAGCCGCCCGCGGTATAAAGGGGGTCGCGAGGGCCGTTTGAATCACCCGCCGCGGCACTTGAACTGGCCAATGGCGGGCGGGCGCGCGGTGCTGGCTCGTGGGCGGGGCGAGCGGCGGGGCCTGAGGCGGCGGCAAGATGGCGGCCGCTCCTCAGGCCGCCGATAGAGGGCGCGGGGCGACCGGGGATGGGGGTGGCTCGCCCAGCGGCTGCGGGCGGGGAGCAGTGGCCGCGGCCTGGTCTGCTCGCGGCAGGCAGGCAGGGAGGGAGGGGAAGGGGGCTGGGGCTGCACCATGGACCGGTTCGCCTGGACCAGCGGGTTGCTGGAGCTGGGGGAGACGCTGGTGGTCCAACAGCGCGGCGTGCGGCTCTGCGACGGGGAGGAGAAGGTGACGGGAGCGGCCCCGCGCGGGGCCTGGCGGCGCGGCGAAGGCCAGGGCAGGGGGGAAAGGGCACGGCCGTGGGCCCCAGCCAAGGGGGGCGGGAGGGGACGCGACTGTGGGTGTTATCGGGCGAGGGGGGCCGGGAGGAGCGGTGAGAGGGGCCCTGGGCTGCCGGCGGAGCGTCGGTCGGAGGTGCGGAGGTTCCGCTCCGGGGCCTGGCAGGGTTGGGCTCTGTGAGAAGTATCGTTAGGGAGAAGATCCAGGCTTTGTGGGACCGAGGAAGGCCTTAGATGGTGTGTGCCCCGTGGAGGGAGGGTTGTCATCCCCACAGGGCACCTGTAGCTGGGGTCACTGCCATGAAACTTGATGTCCAGCGCTTGGGCTGTCACTGTCTTCCTCTGTCAGGGGCTAACCTCTCCCCCGTGTTGCTCCCGCACAGCAAGCTGTCCGCTTTGGCTTGGATGCCATGTACAGTGTGTGACATACAATTCACAGTTGTCATCCTAGTAGCCATAAAATGCGCTTTAGCTCTGGCCATGAAGGGTGCTCTCTTGCCCTCTGCTCTCATCTGAGCCTGCTCAATTATTGTTTTGTGTCACACCTGGAGTAACTCTTGATTTCTCCTCATTTTTCCTCACCAGAATAGGTGCATACTATCATAAAAAGCTGTAAAAAAAGTGCCCCCAGTTTTACAAGTAGGAAGCAATTTGCTGACACAGATTTCTCCAAATACTAATGTCTGTCTGATAAAAAACTTTTCAACAATAAAATGGATAGAAACAATACTCCTATGTGATAGGCCAGAAGATTTCAGACTGTGCGTACCATCTTATTAGGTTGCTTTGCTTTTTTGCATAACTTATACTTTATCAGCAAATAGCCTTCCAAAGCCAATAGCCCTGTTTAAAATATGGTATTTAGGAATGTTTATATATCTTGCACAGCATATGGAGGGAGGATCCTTCAGGATTTCCTGGGGGTAGGTTTATACAGTTGAAAAAGGAAGTTTGTGTATATCCATCTAATCCTTTTATACTAATTTTCTCCATTGTAATTAATTTATTGTGTTTTCTGGAAAAGGAGAGTGTTATCAAAATAGTGGCTTGTTGAATCCAATTACTATGTTGTGGTAATGTGTAATGTTTCCAAGTATTTATGCAAACTTACTGGTTAAATTCGTTGTTGATCTGTTTTATTTTTCCTGTTTAGGTGAAATTCGATAGTGGAGTACTACTTCTTAGCACACACAGACTAATCTGGAGGGATCAGAAGAATCATGTAAGTCTCACTTTTGTCTCTTTTATGTCATTCAATTGTCAATTCCATAATAAACATCAGGTAGCTTGCAATGAAAAGACTGCACATGGAGAGGAGATTTTTCTTTCCTTTGTGTGTGTTTTGTTTTACAAGTATAGTCCATTTTTTGTCTCACAGTGGAAAGAAAATTATGTACAGGAATGTTCTTTCACCCAATTCTTCTTTAATAAAAGAATTGTGCAGAGATGAGGAGGGATGGGAATGAAATCATATAAATTTTCCTTTTCTACAGCACAAAATAAAGGAGAAAAGAGTCTGATATCATGCAATAAACAACATTGGTTTTGAGACTGAAACTGAATGTCAGGCAAGTCATGTGAACTCCTCTCCCGTGCATCTTGTCTAGCAAGACCTTTTCTTCCTCATTGTTTTCAAGTCCAAGTTGCCGTGTCTTCTCCTCCCACCATATAGTCCCAGACCATGATTTGATAATTTTGTATGGGTTTTACCTTCCCAACTACCTGTTCCTCTGGTGAACCATTCGTTAATTGAACGAGAACATTTCTCTGTACTGCTATGGAGAATTAACTCAGAGGTTAAGTGGCAGTGGCAGATCTACACTGTAATACTGCTGCTGAATGCTGTGTATGATCAAGCCACAGCCTGAGACTGCAGGCTAGAAATGGGTAAGAAAGACTACAAACACATACAAAGTTCTAAGCATAGACTATAACAACGTGCACCATTTTGCAGCTGCGATTGAAGGAGAAGTCCTCCTCAGAACCAGGTTGGAATATGCTTGATTTGGACACAATCTTTTAGAAATTTATCCCTGGAAGCCAAAGTTTAGACAGAGCATGTTCAGTTGACAGCTTTTCAAAGGCTTATTATATTCCACTGGACTAGTTTTACGCAAGCATAGCTGAAACATTTCTCACACCCAAAGGCCATTCCCTACCAAATACCACATTCCTGCTCCAAAGCAGGGAACTACTAAGAGCCTTCTAAAGGTAAGGTCACCAAGGATGTTCTATATTTGGCAAAGCAATATATTTTTTCTTTAGGGATAGTCTGCAGGAAAAGCAGAACTATTTTTAGTACAAATTTTTCAAAATGTTTTGAGAGCTGGTCCCCAGGGTGGGGTTACTGTTAAACAAGACAGGGGTTGATTGTGCAGACCATGAGCTATTCTGTATAAATTAACTTTTTTTGGCACAGTCGGTGTGAGGTAATTTATCTGTGCTAAACTGTCTGTGTAAATTGCTGCTTCTTTCTTCATTGACATCTCTTCTTGACAGGTGGGCATGTACTACAATGTGCGCTGCTTCTAATATTCTTTGACTTTTTACTTGCTTGGAGTAACATTGCGCATTATGGCTTCAGCAAGTCTAACAACTGTCCATAGCCCCATTCTCTCCTTCCCAACAAAAGGATGACATTTGTTTCTTCTCCCTGCTTCTCCCCCTGCTCCTAGGCCACAGGGTTCCTTGTACTCTTCTAAGATCATTGAATTTGTTAAATCATCAGAGAAGAAACTTGGACAATACGAAAGTAGTTTTCTTTTAACAAATTCATTTTACTCAGCAAAGGTTCTGATAAGCTCCAGGCTCAATTAAGAGAAGGGGCAGAAACGTGGCCAGGAGATAAGTAAAAATTACCCAGTTCTGGTCTAATACAGACCAGTTCTGCTTCAGTGGAGCCAGGTTTGGTTTTTCATGTTAAATCTATGGTACGCAAATAAGTTTGTTAATGTGGTAAATGAAGCTGATTATTTCTCAAGCTCTTGGGATGGAAGCATGGGGAACACAGTGCCCTTTTATTTTCATGGTGAGTTGTTGGCCAAGCTCAGCCTTAGAAACCTTAGCTATCTTACGTAGAATAGAGTTGTAGACAGTCCCCTTCTATAGTGTCAGAAAACTTTAGTAATAAATGATGCACTTGTTAGGTTAACATAGCAAACCTTTTTACAAAAACAGATAGTTGTGTTTTATAGCTGCTGTTGTTACATGCCATCTCAGTTGAACCGTATACAAAATACAGTTATTTCCAAAGGAAAAAATATGTAATTCTTTTAGAGTTTGTTACATAGCTAGATTTGTACAACAGTTCAAATCATAAAATGTGAACGTTTGTGAAATGGGGAAATATCCAAATAAACTTTGGTTGCATATACCCCCAGCATTTTTAATGCATCTCTCTTTTTGTGTCACTTCCTCTTGCTTCTCTCACCAGAAAGGGCTGATTCAAAGTCCTTGGGCTTACAGCAACTTCATAACTTTTTAGCTGTGAACTAAATGAATCAATCATTTTGACAATGTACATACTATATGTAATTGGGCTCTTTTGTAATTTTCAAAAACTTTTTTAACAGAAGCATTGTTTTGCCTGTATTTTAAGTGTTAAGAGCTATGGTGGTGTTTTACAAACAGTAACAGTTCTATACATCAACTGTAAAATCTGTGGCCACAGAAGGCTCTAAATAGCTTGTATTAAGAATTTTTAGAACAGGAAGTACAACCCATGTTTTTTTACCAATGAGAAATTCACTCATTAGTCAGAGTTCCTGCATGTATACTTCCCTAATCTCTGATTTAGTGAGTATTTAATCATTTCATGCAAAGAGGAACAATTTTGGTAGTAGGGATTGAGAGGGCCCCGTAGCAGTGTTCACTGTAGCCGAGTGTTAGGCACACCCTTGTGGCAGGTGGAAGAGGGAGGTTCAAAGAGGGACTGTAACCTGTGTTTCCTGTATTCTGGGTGACTGAATCACCAAGTGGACGTTCACCAAAGGACACTCACCAAAACAGGACCAGGCACCTAATCAGATGCTGTGAATTGCATTTTGAGCAATTTCTGTCTCAATGCGTATAGGAGGAGTTTAGCCTGGGTAGGTTAGTCTCCCACAGATGGATACAGTTTTGTTTCTTGCTCTGCTTTGCTTTGTCTAAAGCACAGTCCAGTAGATGTGTGTTGAGATGCATCAACTGCTGGATTAAGTCCATGGGTGTGGGATAGATGGAGAAGTTCCTATTTGGTGTTTCAGCACTCAAAGGATAGTCTAGTTTTTCAGATGTTCAACACTTAAAAGACTGGTGCTTTTGGATATTGTTTTAGCTCCCAAAGTAACATCAGTACAAAAAACTTAAGAACCTGTGAACATTGTGTACCTACAGGGTTAAGCCGCAGTAATGTGGAAATTTTAGTCTTTAAATTTTGAACTTAAATACTAAAGATTTGCTAAATTCCTGCGTCCTCCTATGAATCTAGCTTAAGATGTCAACACATTGACATTTAAATTTGTTTTTTTATTACCTAGAATGCAGTTTCAAGTTTGTATTAAGTTTTCTACTTATATTTCTCTTTAATATATTGTTTCTATTGTTACCATCATATTTGTACGGAGTGCCTCAGGCAGCACCAGTAGAAATCCGTACTGTTTGTGAAATGGGGAAAAAGAACACTTGGTTTTAGAGAATGAATAGTCAGGATATGGCTTTAATTTCAGTTGCGTTTGTGTTGCTTATTCCAGGAGTGCTGCATTGCTTTACCTCTGTCTCAGATTGTCTTTATTGAAGAGCAAGCAGCTGGGATAGGAAAAAGGTAAGGTAATAGTCATCGTCTTTTTCAGATAGATACTTTGCACATGCATGTTATGTGATGGGCCAAAGATTATATATTAATTCATGGTGGGTTCCATTTGCAATCCAAGTTTCCAGACTGACAGCTGCAAGGACCTGCTTTCCTCACTTGAGATCAAATGTGTGAGAAACATGACAAAGCACTGTTTGATATGATTTGTAAAATAACTGTCTTGTTATCACTAAACAAGTATGTGTTCTAGCTTGCCATTTTCATTTGCTTAGTCATAAATTTTGCTAGATCTAAATTTGCAAGCTAATTTTAGTCTTTTGTGCCACAGAACTGGTTGGGGATAGAAACTCTGCCAGATCCCATATTATATAACTTTTCATGACCATATGACTGATTTTGAGCATGGAAATGCTAGTGATGGCTAAAAGGAATTCAAGTGTTTCCACTCACTTGAATAACGAATTCAGAATGGTATGTGTGTAAAGAAGTTTCACAAGAAAAAGAGAAAAAAATATGAACTGGAGAAAGACATATGTAGTTGACAGCAGCTTGCAGCCTTCAGTCAGATGAGTCAGGAAATATGCTGAGGGTATCCAGAAAAAATCAGGTAATTCACCAATGCTGGAGAAGTGATGTAAGTAAAGACCCATTAAAAAAGTATCAGTAAAATGAAATGGGAACAGCGGACTTGTAGTCATGCTGTGATAGCAGTCTGTTATGTTCCTAAAATAATGCTATCATCTCAAGGTTTGTTTTGGTGATAGATGTCCTTTTCGACTGTTATTTCCGTGCATGTTACCTTTGAATGTTGGTTTTGGATAAATTCACATACAGTGTTCACAAGTGACATATACAAGTGGGATAGATTAAACATAATATTGAGACCTTTTGTTTTCCTATGACAAAGATAGTGTATTTTGGCAATAGGCAACTTTGGCAGCAAGTCAAAAGCCAAATCAAATGACTACTCAATAATTGTTTTTTATCTTAAATAAAAGATTTTTCAGAAATTACTGCTTGAAATGTTAAAATTTATGTTTATTTCTTAAGACTTGCTGGTGTGTACATTTTAAATTTGTGAGATGTAGCTGTTTTAGAGGTTATAGTAGTTTTTATGCAAGATCTGTAATATTGAGTCAAAATACTTAAATGTTGATGCACAAACGTAAAGCATTATTTGACATACTTTAACTCTTATGTGAGATAAAGTTTATAGAGGCTTTGATTAAATGGCTAACTTTGACCGAGAAATAATTTTTTTAGATATTACAGAAAGCTGCGTCTTTTTCTTTTAACTTTTTTTTAGTGCCAAAATAGTAGTTCATCTTCATCCTGCTTCTTCAAACAAAGAGCCTGGTCCATTCCAAAGCAGCAAATATTCCTACATCAAACTTTCTTTCAAAGAACATGGGCAGATTGAGGTAAGTTTTGTACCATGCAAGCCCAGCATATCAGATTTTTGGACACGCTTTTCTCCTCTTGCTGCGTTAGTGATAATTTTCCATGATCTTTCCATGTTTACTTTTGAGGTGGAGCTTTTTCAATACATCCTTTTTGAAGACAAACACTGTGAGCCTTCAGGGTTCCATACTTTGGTTAAATAATTCATTTATTGCAATGTCAAGAGGCTTTGTTCTTATTTTAGTAGATTTAATATAATCTTACACTTTCTTTTTTAATCTTTTAAATTGAACACAGGATTAAGTCTTTGAAATCTGTTAAATGTTTAACAGAGTAAAGCTTGTTTCTTTGTAGCTAACCCTCTACTGAACAGGAATCAAGCCTTCTTCCTAATCATCTCTCTAATTTTATTGCTGAACACTTTTTGTTGCTTCAGAGCTTTGTTTCAGTTTGTTTTATAAATCTTTATTGTTTTTACCTATACCAAATTTCAGAGGCCTTGAGCATTCTAAAAAACCGTAATATATTTTTAAAAGAAGGCTTAAAAACAAAGAAATTGCACTCTGTAAAGAAGTTTCACAGTCTAAGATCCTCACTTGAAGAGACTGAGAACTCCTAACTTTGAACAATGAAAAAAGCCACACCTGTTCACTGCAGCAAAGCAGATTTTCAACTTGAATTAGTTATAAATGTCTTATAAACGCATTTGCTTGATGCGACTCACTTTCATTTCTTTGTGAGCAGTTTTCAGCTCAGGACAAGTGATGATTTATCCCTGATTATAACTGTATAGGTGTTTTGCCTAGTTGTAACCTTTATTATTTTAATGTTCATGTTTGTGTCTGAAAATCAAACTTACTGTGCTTACTGGTTACCTAGCCTATCAATTACACTCCAGATCTTTTTTATGACTTCAGAATGCTTTCCTGTGAACTCTGAACAACCATAAGAATGGAATAGATTTTCTTTCTGGATTTTGGTCAGTGCGGTATACTGATTAACTAATGCCACCTTTTAGTATCAGTAATAAACAAATACATGTAACTGATTTGTGTGGTTGAATTGCTCTGTGATACTGTTGAATTAACAGACCAATAGTAATTGGATTGTTCAGCTTTCCTTCCTTTTAAAAGCATGCCTTTGAGCAAACCTTGAAATTTTTAACTTTAGTATGTTTTGGAACATTTTGAATATCTGGCACTCTTTACTGTTTGCAGTTCTATAGACGATTATCAGAAGAAATGACACAAAGGAGATGGGAGACCATGCCTACTGGTCGGACCATTCAAATTAACAAGGATCCACAGGTATGTGTAGAGCTTCTGAGCAGAATCTGTACGTAATCTCGTTTCCACTTCTTGCTGCCCCCATATCCTGCATCTGGCATGCCTCTCTCACCAACACGGTGGGCATGTGTGGGAATTCGGCTTTACTTTGCCTGTTTCTTCACTGGCATAAATTAGTTTCTCCTTTGCAGTTTTCACCTGATATAGAGCACTGTAGCCGCTCTTCCTTGAGTGTGTTTAGACTTGAACAGTTGATGAGTGTTTTTTAAATACAGTCAGACAGTCCCCCCCCCTACACACACATACACGCTTACGCAAATGTTATGTATATATTTGCATATGATTTTATTGAACATGAGAGATCTAATGAAGCTGAAAGATTTTTTGGTCTTAATTGTAACTTCTGTTCTATTTTTGGTGGCTGGAAGTCAAATATGTACTTTTATATAACTCTTTGGAACATGTAATTTTTATATAACTTTGGAACCTATATATGTTTGATTTAAATGTTTATTCTAAATGGACAGTTGTTATGGAGAATCTCTTTGTCATATGTTAGATTGCCTTCTTTAGCTGTCTGCATACTTCTAGGTTATAAACTCTCATAAACATGTAGGTGTTGTTTCCTTATATGAATATGTTGAATCATAGAATCAGAGAATGGTTTGGGTTGGAAGGGACCTTAAAGATCATCTAGTTCCAACCCCCCTGCCATGGGCAGGGACACCATTCCACTAGACCAGGCTGCTCAAAGCCCCATCCAGCCTGGCCTTGAACATCTCCAGGGACGGGGCATCCACAACATCCCTGGGCAACCTGTTCCAGTGTCTCACCACTCTCAGAGTAAAGAATTTTTTCCTAAAATCTAGTCTGAATCTGCCCTCTTTCAGTTTAAAACTGTTACTCCATGTCCTATCACTACATTCCCTGATAAAGAGCGTACATCTTTCCTGTTAGGTACTGAAAGGCTGCTATAAGGTCTCCTCAGAGCCTTTTCTCCAGGCTGAACAATCCCATCTCTCTCAGTCTGTCCTCACAGGAGAGGTGCTCCAGCTCTCTGATCATCTCCACGGCCCTCTGCTGGGCCCGTTCCAACAGGTCCATGTCCTTCTAATGTTGGGGGCCCCAGAGCTGGACACAGTACTCCAGGTGGAGTCTCACGAGAGCATAGTAGAGGGACAGAATCACCTCCTTTGCCCTGCTGGCCACACTCCTTATGATGCAGCCCAGGATGTGGTTGGCTTTCTGGCCTGCGGTGCACGTTGCCGGCTCATGTTTTGATTCTCATCAACCAACACCCCCAAGTCCTTCTCCTCAGGGCTGCTCTCAAGCCATTCTCCTCCCAGCCTGTATTTGTCCCCGGGATTGCCCCGACCCACATGCAGGACCTTGCACGTGGCCTTGTTGAACTTCATGAGTTTCGCACGGGCCCATCTCTCAAGCCTGTCCAGCCCTCTGGTTGGCATCCCTTCTCTCCAGCGTGTCGACTGCTACACACAGCTTGGTGTTGTCAAATATATGTCGAATATATGTCAAATATATGAATACATTAAACATATAGTACTTTATGAATGAAATAGGATGATTTAAAGATTGTTCAACATCAAATCACATGTCCTCCATTATAAATGTGGTAACTATAAACATAGTTGCATTTGGACTAATGGGGAAGCCTTTACCCTGCATCGAGAATCACTTAATGCAAATGCCTTACTTCCTGTTCTTATACGTAAGTCATAGCAAATCATTAACACCAGTGCTAAGCTTTGCAGTCAGAGATCTGAGGGCTGTCACCACTGCCACTTAGGTACCAGCCTTTCTAAAATATATTTGGCATCAAATGAGAGGTTCACCATCACCTTGAGGTGATTGTGTGTAGATACACTCACGCATTTCCTCAGCTCTAGTATAGATGTTCATAGACTGGATCAGGCTATTAAGCATCTTCGTATTAATAGCTTCAACACAATAATCTTATTATCTGTCTAGTACAGCAAATTCATACATGCTTTACACTTAATGTTTATTTTCTTATAAAAAGTACTTTCAAGAAATATATGAAATATTTTATGCATGATACCAGCTCTTTGGGGGAACATTTCCTGTCTTCTAAATGTAAGGTTTTTCGCAGTGAGGCGGCTGAGAAAACTTAGCATTTCCTATTTTGATTCCTTTCATTATTTTCTTTTTCAGGCAGGAAGAATAAGGGCTGTAGGAATTGTGGGGATTGAAAGGAAATTAGAGGAAAAAAGAAAAGAGACTGACAAAAACATTTCCGAGGTAAATACTACTGAAGTTTCAAGGTCAACCACCTGTCTGAGCCATTTACATTCATTCACACTTTCTTTCAGGGGCAGCTGGGAGTATTTATTGTTTTTATTGAGAAGTCTGAATTGATTAAGAGTGCATAATTTACAGTTATTTGCTTTGTTTAACTGGCTTTTTAATATATATAATGGTACTTCATTCAAACTGTTCCTTTCAAGAAAGTTGTTCTTTGAAACTAACAGTCTGTATTTATAAAATTAATTTTTGTACAATTAGAAATCTGAGTTCAGTGACTTTTCATCAGTGGAAGCAGAACACAAAGGCAGAAACTATTAAAAGTTTGGGGTTTTTTTCCTTCTGTTTTTTTTTTTTTTTACAGCTAATTTTGGTTTCAATTGAAAATTTAATATATATTAAGAAGAATGCACTGATCCAAGTGTCTGCATATAACTGTTGAAATTAGGTTTTCACCTTATAAATATTCTATTTTTAAATGCTAGATGTAGGCTTCCAATTACATTAAAATGTTCTGCAGTCCAGGCCTCGGCAAGATGTTTTGGGAGACCATCCTCTTCCCTAGAAACAGTACAGTAGTTGGATTGCAGGTATCAATACTGATGGACAACAGAGGCAATGAATTTCTTCATATATACCTGGGAGCAATATCCTTAAAAATAGTCTGATTCTGTCTTGATAGTAAAGACTAATACAGACGTACTGATAAACTAAATGCAACAGACTCATTCTTGTGGCAAAGCTTTATGGGATTCAGTGTGCCACAATAAAAAAGGCATTCACTGCTCTGATACATAAGAAAATTATAGCACCTTTGCAGGCCACATGCTGTTTCAGATACTGGTAGCATTAAACTTTTTCCTTTCTGCTTATGAGGAATGTAATGAATGAAATTCTATGTGTAGTTCAAAAGGTATTGTGCTTACATGCATGTGTATATAGTTCAAAAGGTATTGTCTGGTTATTTTTTCCTTTAGTAGCTTTGTCAGAGAGTAAAAGAAATCCATTTGTACGTGTTGTATGAACGGAGGAAAACCATGACTTGTAAAATCCTGCCTTCCTCCAGCTTTAAATGTTATAAATGACTTAATTTAAAAAATGGTGCCCTGGCTTCCAGGAAAAGGCATCTGCTGTTCACTGCTGATAAGAATCCAGTTCTTTAGCCTTTTGTTTATCTGAGGAAGTTCCTGTTAGGTGTGTGCACATTCCCCTTTGTTTCCAGGCCTGCCCTCGGTGAGTCAGGCAGAGGAGGAGTTAGACACAGCATGCTGTTTATTTAGCTAAATCAAGGGTTCTTTTGATGAATGATGTTTTCATGCAGGTTATAGAGGTTCGAAATAAGCTGGGAAAAACCTTGTTAGAAAACTTTGTGTTGATGTCATATACGAGTACAGTAGAAGGACTTTGATTTACACTAGAGATTGGGAAATCTATTGAAAATCATTGCATTTGGGAGATTAGGAAGTAAGAAGAAATGCTCCAAAGAGAAGCTTTTGTTCTGATAGTGGTAGATTGTTGTTATACGATGGTATATTTTCTTTTTTCCCCTTAGATCTAGCTACATCCCACTTAATTTTGGATACCTAATTTAGGTTCCAAGTGTTAAGAGGCTAGACTTCTCCAGTCAGTGGAGAAGCACTGGCACCATTAGGAGAGGTTCAGATGAAAAGCCTGGAGGTACCTCTTTCTCTTCTTTGCATGTTGAATCTCAGACCAATAAGTTTCTAAGTGAGGTGCCCAAATGTAGATGGGAGCGATCGGGACTTCCTGCGCAAATTTACTAAAATGTGTCTTTCCATTGGAATAATAGTCAGAATAAACTAAGAATCACGAGGAAGCAATGGCTAGAAGCCGTAGGCAAGATGTATCTCTGGTCTTTTGACACTCTAACTGAAAAACCTTCTTTACTTGTGGCTGGAGAGGTTGGGTGCTGCTGTCAGGCAAGCTTTAGCTGAAAAGGTTCAGGAATTTTTCTCACACCAGTTGTTCAAAAAAGATTGTTTTGAAAAGGTTGACTGCCTGGGATTGCTGTCATGTGTTTGAGGGAAGCGGGTGAGAAGGCTGACTGTGTTGCTGAGGATGGGAGAAATTAGAGTTGCTTTTTAATGTAATTACATTAATATAGTTGCTAACTCTTTTTTTTTTTTTACATGTTTTTTTTTCAAATGCTAGTTGGTTGCCATCACTAAAACTTCTGAATTTCAGCATGCCTTCAGCTTTTATTAAAGTATGTTTACTTAGGCCTAAAAATACCCTTTGTGGGTTTTTGTAGAATTCATGTTCTTAAGACCATAGCAGTTTACTAAGCTTAATAGACTTGATATAATTGTGGTCCTATGACTGATGTCCAGTTTATTACATATTTCTTATGGAAACAAAATAAAACGTTTCTTAGACTAGAAAAAAAATGTTTTGTACAAATAATTTTTTCCCTTGCTCTAGCAGGTGTTTTGGTTTTTAGGTCCAACAACTAGAGTTTTCAGAGGATGCTTTTTATATTTTTGTCTTGATTTATTTAAATCTGATCATTTGTCTCGTGGACCTTATTTAATTCATTTTTTTTAAACCGTTTTATATTTATTATGGTAGCATCACTATCATGTGATAGTTAAATGAAGATACGTTGCCACACATTTTCTTCACTTAAGTATACCTGTGAAAGCATATACCCTCTTCCAGTCATTTGAAATGACTGTTTCTTACTAACTTAGTAACATCTATTAATTAAAGTAAAATTATCTTGTCAGGAGGAGTACTTCTGTAGCTTTACGGCTGGTTTGCTGCTGGCCAGAAACAAATAGATCTCCTTGAGTGAGGTTAAGTGAGGGCTGAGTGAGGGTTAACTGTTGGAAGAAAACCTACCATCACCACCAAGAAACCTTTCCCCAGCTTTTAGGAGAGCATAATAAACTTGGACAGTTTAATCTTTTCTGGGTCTCAGTATCTCATTCTTTCTTCCTGTCATATGGACTTTATAAATCATATTGAACTAGTGTTCACATACTAGAAAAGTGTGTGATTCTTTTCTTCATTCTTTGTATAATTTTGATTTAAGACCCGATATAAAACAGACATACCAATCAATTACATAAAATATCCCACACTGTAACATACTAATCTAAAGGGATAGCAGCTCTTAAGAATCGTTTTGGCAGGTAGACAAAGGCAACTCACTGTATCCATGAAGCTGAATGCTGTAATTATACTGATCTGCAGTGTCTGCTTTTCATTTCAGGCTTTTGAGGATCTCAGTAAACTAATGGAGAAGGTATGGCATGTGTCACTTATTCAAGTAGACTTATGCTTGTTTTCTCAGTTTTAAGCATACTTTTTTCTGTTGAGCTGAAAGTTGACTTATCTCTGTGTCTTTCTTGATAGGCTAAGGAAATGGTGGAGCTATCCAAGTCAATAGCTAATAAGATTAAAGAAAAACAAGGTGACATCACTGAGGATGAGGTAAATGAATTTTGTTTTTAACGTCAACCGAAATGTTCCTGTGCAAAGCCAAAAGCTATCAGCCTAATACATGTAACGTTAATAAAGAACACTTCATAGTTGGGCTTTTTTGTGTTTTAATTCTACATAAAGTAAAAGTGACTTACTTGTTTGGTGTTAGCTTTTCTTTTCACCCTTTCTTAAAAGCAAAAATTTTATTGCCTTGGTGTAAATTTTTGTATTTTTGACCTTTTGCTGGTCAAAAATAAATTGTAATAAGTCTCACCTTCTCTCTGCTAGTAATTGACTTTATTGATAGTGAATGGATTTATCACCAAAACTGTCTTATAGTAATAAAATCAAAGACTTTTAAAAACCAGAATCATTCACTAGCTGATGTAGTAATTTATTTATTTGTTTAGACTATTAGGTTCAAGTCCTATCTACTGAGTATGGGTATAGCTAATCCAGTTACTAGGGAAACGTATGGATCCGGTACACATTACCACATGCAACTGGCGAAGCAACTAGCTGGAATACTGCAGACACCATTAGAGGTAAAGTACCTAATTTTGCACCAGCAATTTCCATGTGTTGCTGAATTTTGATGTAAATGTCTTTTGACTGTAGTACTGTGCCTCTTTTTAAAGTCTCAGATTTAGCAGCACAGCCGCCTCATATTTAGTGTTTATGGAAGGAATATATATCCTCTTTCTGAATAAGAAATTTTAAATATAAGTAAAAATTTTTCTTTGGAGTGATGGCATGTCAACTTCTAATTTGCAAACTATCAGTCATGTTTAGAAAATCATACTAGCAGTCTTTCTGCTATTAGGACAGCCTTATATTCATCCCTTACTTCTTTAAAGAAAGAATGAAACAACATTGACTTTTAAAATATAAGTAGTCAGTCTTTAAACTGCTTAAAAATTACATATTTTGCAAATATAGCACAGAGTCATTACATAGGTAGTAATATCTCATATTTTAATGTATCTGAAGCTATTACAGAATTCCGGATTCTCACCAAAAAGTTAGATTTCATGTTGCTACTTAGAAGGCTGTGCGTCTACTAAAAAGCATACTTACTACAGTGTTTTTGTGAAAGCTATGTGCTATCTACTATGATCAGAATGGAAAACTGAGCATGTCTGAAGAGTAAAAACAGTAAATTGATTGATATATTTAATATATTGCAATTCCTTGCTCCTGTGATTTATTCTTTGCTTTAAAATCAAAGTAACTCACAGTTTTTGGGTATAGTATCAGTGTTTTGCATTTCAAAATTATTAGAGAAACACATAACAACTTACCTCTCATGCTAGAAATACGTGGTATTGCCTGGGTAGTTTTTTTCATTAAGGTCCATCATTTAGTTCTTCTGTTTTACCTGTTTAATCGGTCAAATGCAAGTTGAGATACTGTGTTTACTAGATTAATGCTATTTCTCTTACCAGTCTTGTATTTAACACAGGAGCGAGGAGGGATCATGTCACTTACAGAAGTGTACTGTCTGGTAAATCGCGCACGAGGATTGGAGGTGAGAAATTGGTTTTATTAAATATTTTTATAAAATGTACTTCAATAATATAAGGTAATTAAAAAAGGTAAAAATGTTCTCTACCAATTCCTCATTCTACCTGTCTAACAGCATGAAGTGATCAGCCTGTTATTAAAATTAGGGGGTTTTACCTTTTTCCTTTCACTTTCTTCCATGTAATGTTTATGTATCCTCTATAAGTTGTCATAACGTATGCTGCTTTTTATAATACCATATAAAAGCGTAATTCCATCCTTATCTGGAAAGAAAACTGGACAGAAAATACTAAAGAATGGTGGATGTTTTTTGTTTGTGTTTGTTTTTTGGGTTTTTTTTTTGACAAAATACATCAATTCTTCCAGTAAACAGGGCAAGAAGGATTACTGTAGAACACATAGTAAGGGAACAAAAAGGAGCATAGAAGCCAAGAAAATAGACTGGACAATAGAAAGGAAGAAAACAAAAAATATTGCATAGCCTGGTGTATTTTATAGCTGTAGTTATTAAAACTGTTTGTTTTGGTGTTATGTTATATCCTTGAAATACAAGGTGTGAATAAATATGTTTTACTATTTTAATAGTTGCTGTCACCAGAAGATTTAGTAAATGCTTGTAAGATGCTGGAGTCACTGAAATTGCCACTAAGGTAAAAGCTTTACAGATGTATTTATAAACCATGACACTTGTAAGTCAGACCATGGGGCTTGGATGACCTAATATTTTACCTGCAGTGGATTTCTTTGGTTTTTTTAAACAAAGTCATTCTTTGCTTAAATTATGCTGCTGTATGCACCAACATCAGCTCTACATTAAAATACGAATTTTTAACTATGGTTCACTTTTCCAGGAAGACAATATTCTTTTCGCTTCCGATACAGTTTTTTCAGACTGGGAAAAGTGTTTATCTGAGACCAGACATATTGCCATGCTTTTTTCATTCTCTTCAGATTTTGAAGCTGCTTTTAATGTTAAGTGCATTTTACAGAGCTTTTTTCATTTTTTTTCCTTTTGTAATGTGATTAGAGGTGTGGATGCATTAGAACTGTGGCCATAGGTGATGTGCACAGAGTTTTTAGTTATTTTGACTCTCTCTTTTTATTTTAGGCTTCGGATATTTGACAGTGGTGTGATGGTGATTGAACTCCAGTCTCATAATGAAGAGGAAATGGTAGCTTCTGCTTTAGAGACAGTAAGTGTACTTCATTTCCTTCAGTGTTCTGACCATGCTGGGGAAATTTAAACACATCAGGTATAAAAACTTGAGATACAGGATTTCCTTCTGAGGTTTTGAAATACAAAATATTCCACTTCCAGATCTTCTAGCAGTAATACTTAAATAGCACTTTTCATCTTCAAAGTGCTGTGCAGGCCATGGTCTTAGTCATTGCTTTCTCCTTAAGGAATAAATCACTTTTCCATCTCTTTTCAAACTTCATTAACCTTCAGCCTTCCTCCAAATCTTGTGCACTGTAGGATGAAATTCATGGCATGTATTAAGCACTTAACAGAAGTGGACTTCAGACACTGTACACAATGTGCTTGAAGGCAGTGAAAGTAGCTCTTAAATGTTGATATAGGCAGTTGTTTGGTTTGGGTTTATTTCATGAAATAGCACATTTTATGCATAACATTTTGTGCTGAGTTTGCCGCTGTGAAGAGCACTCAGTTGGAGAGTAGTGTGTATAGAATTAGGAAGAAAAAATAGTATCAGTTTCTCAGTGTGGTAAACCTTTGTGATCTTGCTACCTCTAGACTGTTTAAAAAGTCCTGCTATCCCATTATTTGATGCGTTTACCTGTGTCTTTTTCAGTGGGATGTAATTTTTTGGTTTTCATAGAGTAAAGGCTGATGTAGTGTACACAAAGT
The DNA here is from genome assembly GCA_947846985.1 of Fratercula arctica. Classification (NCBI taxonomy): domain Eukaryota; kingdom Metazoa; phylum Chordata; class Aves; order Charadriiformes; family Alcidae; genus Fratercula; species Fratercula arctica. The sequence goes on along the minus strand of CANTUZ010000001.1, from coordinate 29,280,857 downwards.
TAAACATCAGAGTCAAAGAGGACTTTGACTTGAGCAGTCAAGACGAAGTAGAACTACCACAGACAACTTTGCACTTGATATATGAGGTAGACTGTTCAGTGCATTTTGCGTGATTGTTTCCATACGTTTTCTCTCATCAAAAAGATTTTTAGATAAGAGAAATGTACATAGCTGTCTAAAAGATCCCATCCTAAATTATCAAAACTAAAATACTTAAATCTTTCAATATATATTAATCCTTTCAGTTTATTTTCTTATATATACAGAATAATATCTAGTCCATTTTGAGGGTTTTTTTTCTGATTATTTTGGGTTTCTGATTGATTTGTTGCCTTCAGTAAGAATGCTTATCTCTTTGAAAGGAAAGGAAAAACATTTTCTTGATAACAAATGAGGTCAACTGCAAAAAGCAACAGATCCTTGATTTATTACTGAAGTGCCTTTTTTCTTTTATTTTCATAATATGAGACTTTGACTCCATAGAAAAAATAAAAGGTAGAGGCTTTGAACGAAGAAGGCAAGCCCATAAGGGAAATGGAAGATGAGATCAGACTTGTGGCCAAAAGCACCCTGTACTTAATGTATAATGTCGAGTAACATGAAACTTCTGAGAAAAAGTGAAAGAAGTCACAGAGTTTCAGACAGGAGAGAGATGTGGTTTTGAACAGCTGGTGAAGACAGGAAATGATAGGGAAGCCAAAGGAACCCAAAGCCACCCTTGATGAGAGTAGTGGTTTAGGAAGGAAAGATAATTAATCATCCATATGCATATGAGATTGCATAGCTGACTTCCACTACTCAGATTTGATCACTTAGCTTCATAAAATCTAAAGTTAGGACTAACTTAATCTGAGTTTCTGTAAAAAGGATACTGCTGAGAATGCTGCAGAATAGGCCCCTCCCCAACCAGTTATGTGGGAATCGGGAAATGGCAACTACATCTGGATTTAAAAGTTTGCTTGAATCTGAATCAATGGAGAAATGGAAGAATTATTAATTTGTAGGGTAATAAAATGTTTTTATGGGAAATTCAATGCAGTAATAAGCCCTAACTTCACTTGTAGTATTTTGAGCATCCGCATGTCCAACCTATGTGAGAGGGTTTCATTTTAGCCTGTATTTACCAGTGTGGTTGAGACAGTGAGAGCGAAGTTTTGAGTCTCAAGACTGAACTTACCTTCTGTCTATTTTGAATGTGATGGTAGCTTTTTACTGATGCCACTAGTAAGCCATAATCTAGGGTGGGGTATCAAGATTTTTGGATTTACTGTGAGCAGTGGGGATATTTTAAATCAACTCAAATTCTCCACTTTCATCTGAAGTAACTTAAATTTGTAAATCAATGACCTGTCTTGAACTGCTGCCTTTTATTTCCTTGCTCAGACTTCACTGTTTGCAGAATCACTTAGTACAGTTGGACTGTGTGAACACTAATTGTGACCGTAGACTGCAGTCTGTGAGCTATTTTAATTTTTCCACTTATTTTGTTCCAAGGCATTGTTTAAAAAAAATCTGAAGGATTTTTTTTTACAGATTTAACTCTTTTCTGCATCCCTCTTTTATACTTAGCAATTTTCCCAGGACAGAGAAAAGGCATTTTTAAGGGGAAATACTCATAATTATGTGTACTTTTTAAAGAGACAAACTACTTGTCTTCACAAGGGATTTGCTATCAATTTATGACATCACAAAGCTAGACCAGGTACAGTAGCTGAGAGAACTTTGTTGTTCTTTTAATGCCATAGTTTGTTTCTTTGTGTGTGGCTGTGTTTTGTTTTGTTGTGTTTTTTTTTTTTTTTTTTACAGGTATCTGAAAAGGGTTCTCTCACAGCTGATGAGTTTGCTAAGCTGGTAGGGATGTCTGTTCTCTTAGCCAAAGAAAGGTGAGTAGTTTAATAATACCTGTGTTTAATAATACCTTCGTTATCATGTTGTCCTCAAGTAATAACAGCACATCTTTTGCTTTCTCCAGGCTGCTTCTTGCTGAAAAGATGGGCCATCTTTGCAGAGATGATTCAGTGGAAGGCTTGAGATTCTACCCAAATTTATTTATGACACAAAGCTAATGTAGTTTGTGTACAATTTTTTACGTTAACAGCTAAACATGAAAGCAGAGGGCAGAACCCTTCCAACAACTGACTTTAGAATTTTTATTTTGTTAGTCAACTGCAACAGCAATGGACATCACAATGCTTTACAGTTCTCAGGTATTTCAAGTGCTGAATCCTCTTATGTGAAACTGAAAGGAAACGGGAATCACCGAGTCAGAAGCATGTTAATTGTCTCAAGAGGGCTAGCTCACATTTCAAGTTTTATTTTATGTGCTCTGTAGTTTCTCATGTCAAGAGAAGTCAGACGAAGATTCTATACAAGTGAAAGTGGAGAGAATATCCCTGTAGCCTGCCATGAGGGTCAGCACCCAGAAGACAGGTTACTGCATACTCCAATTTCAGTTTGTTTATGTCTAGAGCAACAAAGCAGACAGATGTATCCGCAGCGATAAGAAAAGTGACTTTGGTGTGTCCTGAGCTATGAGGAGCAAACTAGTGCAGAATAACCCCTTCTCCCTGAAGTGATGAACAGTTTTCTAAGAGAGGATCTTGGGCTCCCAGAAAGAACCTGCTGCAGGAGACATTAACATATATCTATGTGAATCTAGAAAACGTGGTGTTTATTTTGTCATGTCTTATGCTAATATCTCAGATAGAAGCATTGTTAGCACAGACTTCCTCCCTTCTCTTTCCTTGCCATCTTCCTTCCTGTCTCATTATGTTGCACTTTGGGTGCCCTTTCTCTGTCCTCTCTCTATGTAGCAACGTGGAGTAGCCTGCTGTCACTCTACCAGACTCTGTGCTTCAAAGTGTTTGGTTTCCATCTTGTACTTCTAATGAAAGATCATTTGTTCGTTTCATCAGCCTGTTACCTGTTTTGGAGAGACGGTTCATTCGCTTATATCTCATGTGCAAAAATTAATGTGCTTTCAATATTGAAGGAAGGAAGAAGACCATCTCCCTGTGTTTTAATAGTCATGAGGTATCATATTGTTTGGTATTGCAGTGTTCACACTGAATGCAATTTGATAGTCTCAGCTTTCGTAACTCCAGTGGAGTTGTTACATTACTTGAAGATCTGTTGTTGTGGTAATAATGGTAAGTGGATGTTTATGATCCACATCACTTAAATTTCTGGCATTTTGAAAAGACCAGTTTTAATAAACAACGATATTAATTCAAGGTATGGGCAAGGACAACATACATGTAACTGCATTGTGGTTGTAATGGCCAAATTGACATTAGTAAAAAAAGGAGAAAAAGGCTTTTAAGAGCCTGAAAATATCTTCAGGACTATTTTGGTGTTACCATAGCTTCCACAAGAGAGCCTGCCAATAACGAGTTCAATGAAGACATCCCTACAGTGATGATGCTTTTGGTTCTAGGATGCTCATTTAGATCCAGGAAATTGTGTCCTCTTACCCTTGTCACAATCAAACTTTTATGGAGTGCTTTCTTCAGGACAGTTTTCCTCTGTTTCATGAAGGTGCTAAAACTAACGCATTTGACACAGCTGAAGGTTCCACATTGTTCTTACTATGTTAACTATCTAGCATCATCTCTTCAGGAGCCTTATGCCTTGCTGCTTTTCTTCATCCTCCCCACAACCCACAGAAGAGATCTAAGCGAGATACACTAAGCATCACACATCTAAGGAGGGACTGAAAAGAGAGACATTCAGAAGCAAAAAGCTGGTTTACGACAACTGTTTCTTTTGTCCAATACCCAAGCCTGTCAAGGGAGAGACCAATGGTTTATGGGCTTGAACCTCTCCCCACAAGGGGGCATATCTTCTGCAAAAAGAACAAAATCACAAAGGAAATGTCAAGCATAAACTCCCGGCCTCAGTTGCTCCAATCCTGAGCATTTCATTATCTTAATTAAGCAATAACAATACAGTCTATTTAGAATGATGGTACCTTCTCGAGCTTTTCTTTCCCAAGATTTTTCCTTGTCTTTTTTTTTTTTCTACAGAGAAGAAATCTATAGGGTAAATTGTAGAGCTGGTTTAGAATTTAAGCATACACATGAGAAAATGACTACTAGAAAGTGTTAAAAATTAAAAGATTTTCTTAAATAGACTGTTCTGTTGGTTTTTTCCTTCCTAAATGTTTTGGGCAGCTTTAAAATCTTTACACACCAAAATCTTTTGGTTCTGTGGGGCAGGTTTTTAAAGCGCACCCTATTTTTGCTGTCTTGTTTTGTACCTAAAAGGATACATGATTGTTTTGATCAAAAATTAAAAGGCAGAATTAAATGTAACTAGAGTGCCCTAGTTCTGTTGCTGAGTAGCCCGTGACCCATCCCAGCCAGAATCGCAAAACTACAGATGCCTACACAAACACCAGTTTCGTGAGAGAGCCCATCTGAGACCGAGCCACGGATATATCCTGTGCGTCCTGTGCTAGTGTTGGAAAGGTGCTTGACACGTTTGGAAAAGTGCTTGACACATTTGAATGTGTTTACCCAGCTGAAAGATAACAGAAATCGTGTATCTGATACCATACTGAGAGCCAGCTGTCAGGAGAACAAACGAAGCGACATGTTTATGGGCATGCGGTATCGTGGTAGTACATCACAGTGTCCTAAACTGTCATTGCCCACTCCTGTTCCCATTGGTACTACCAGCAAAAAATCTACTGACTGTATTGAAGCAGGATTGTTGGAGAGAGGAAAATGTAGGAGTTGCCATTTTCACAGATCATTCTAGTTTAATACAGAAGGTGTCTATATGAACCTTTCATGTTTTGATAATTCCTAGAATATTTGCATCATGATATAAGAACATTATCTCATTTTGCCAGGGCTGCCCAATTACACAGTCGAGGTTTGTAACACGGGTGTGTTAAAAAAGTGCTTGTTTTTTTATGGAGCAGTCTTAAATGGTGATTATGTTTTTCATTTGAAAAGACGGGCCTTTTTATACCTCTGACAAGAAAAAAATGCTGCTAAGGAATCTGTACATCTTGTGCGTTTCTCCTTTGCCTTTGTTTTCAGGAAAACTATATTCAGCGTACGGAAACACGGATCTAATCTGAACCATATTTCTGAAGTGGAAGCATTTTTTCTCTCTGAAAGGTAGATGTGTATCTTTAATAATCACTACTGGTTGCATATTGATTAGCTAAATGCTTTGAAGTTCAGTTCTTCTAACAGGACGTTTGTCCAAAGAGCCCAACCATGCTTCTTGTAAAATTAATGGAAGTATTTTAACCGATTTCGTGAGGATGGTAGTGGGAGACAGCGGGAGCCTGTTACCGACAATAGAAGTTCCCCCTTCCTCAAGCCTGGGTGGCTCATTTGCAACTGGACAGTTCTTTCAAAGTACACATGGAAACAGCAGGAATAGCTAATTCAAAATTATTTGTGGATTTGATATGAAATCATTGGTTTATTTGGGAGGAACCCCCTCTCCAGTGTTTGTTTTCTTTTTTCTGAGCTAGATTCACAAATCTGACAATTACGTTGCTTCTCCTGTTTTAGCAATTCCCCTTTCAAAGACACTAGTTCTAGGTTGTCATCCGCTGGGAAGACATCAACTATCATTTTGTTCTCCCAAGAATGAGCTGCAAGTACTCAAGCTAAGAGGATATTCTGGGCATGTCTGTTGGCAACATTTGTCTTTATTTTAAGGAAATACTTAAATACTTTTCGGAGCAGAGGCTCAAGTGTCATACCTTCCAGGTAGTTGTCCTGGCCAGCAGGCTTGAGAAGTCATTCTTCCTTGTGTATTGAAGTATTATTCAAATATTAAAAAAAACATCAAAACACAAAAACTTCAGGAGGGAGTGAGGAAACCTGAGTCTCAGAAAACGCCACAGCCTGCTAGTTAGACCTGACAGAAAGCACCCTGCTTCATATCCCCGCTCCAGACCAAAGACCAGGTAGGATCTTGGGTCTCCCACTTTCCCACTGGACTGTGAATGCCGGGACTTCAAATTCCCGCTGATGAAAAGAGCGCGTTAAACTGCTCTGCTGTGCTCACAGCAACGATGGACAGCAAGTTCAAGGTAAAAGGGGCTGGTACTGCTGGAATAGTCACAGCACTTTTGGGAATCTATTCACAAAAGCATAAGGCTCAGACTATTTAGACATTTTGCATTGTTTTGTTCAAAGTATTTTACGTACTTGGAGGATTTCACTTGGATGATGATGAATTATTGTCAAAGTGATCTCAGGAAGTAAAGGAAGGGACTGATACAATCTAAATGCTGTTTTGCTGTATTTTTGAAGTCAGCAGTCAAACAAATCAGCGCTTCTGTGTCCCTTGCTTCATACATGCAGAACACGCCCAAAAACTCAAAAAGAACTTTTTATTTTCTTTTAACCAAAAAGTTTTCAGGGGGATACATGCTGTGTGAAGTCCTTTCTTTTTGCAAAGAACAATAAAGGCAGCACAGTTGCATAGAATAAATTTGTGTCTGTTGCTGGTACGGCATTTGTTCTGTTGCTATTGAATGATTCACTTCATGTAGGTAGAATTCCTTTCAAATGTTGCCTAAATATAACAGTATTTGACACGGTATATGAGAAACGTCTGTTCTTTCAGCCAGACTCAGCAGTTGCGTGTGTGTGGCACAATTCCCCTGAGTTTCACTTTGTATTGGATGGAGAATTTGAGGTGTGTCCTTAAATTGCAAAGATCTTCTGGTTTGATCCACCCATTAAGCGAGAATGGCAAAACTCCCACCACCTTCAAACCCAACCTTTGTTGTAATTATCAAACATTGACTAGTTAATGGGCGTATTGGGAATGGCTGAGCTCTGACGGCAAGAAGGAAGACCTTAAAAGACATTCTGGAATAAGATCACAAAATGTTTTGGTCTCTTTAGTAGAAATACCGAAGTAGGCACAACTGTTGCAAAGTGACTATTTCTGATCTTTCTGCTTTCCTATTGTTTTTTCCACAGTGTTTTGGGAAAGGCTGAGATAAGGATAATTTTTTTTTTCCGCTGGGACTCTATTTATAGGTTACACGGCCAGAAGAGACTACTACAATCATTTCGCTTGACCTCTCGAGTAACAGAAGCTGTAGGACTTCCCGTAGTTAATTTGTGTTTGAAGTAGAACTCCTCTTTAAGGAACAACAAGAGATTCTGGGAAATCCCACTGTAGCTCTTGGAAAATTATTCCAATGACTATTACCTGTTGTAAAAATGTTTTCAGTGTACGTAATCAGAGTTTGTTTGGTTTTAGCTTCCAGCCACTGGACCTTATATTTAATAAGTCCTTTATTAAGAGTGAGTTCCCTTCGTGCCAGTTGTCCTGGAATGTCACTGTTTCTTAAAGAGATAAATCATTTGGAGTCTTTCTGTCCACTATGTTGTCCTATTTTCTGCTCTCCCAAGGTTTTCCATAGTTACCTAATAACCACTTTAAATAGTGAACACCAGCACTGGACCAAGAAAAGCTATTGCAAAAGTACTAATTGCAGAGGTAACTTTTTTCCACAATTTTTGTACTCCCAGCCATCACATGTAGACTGTGTGCCCACACAATCAAATGTGCTTAAACCTATGTTTGCGTTTAATTCACTCCCCATCCACATGCCAAGATGTGAATGTGACTCAGATGTCAGACTTCTGCTGGACTCTCATTCCCATGGGCATCTTAAAAAAGATGGAAAGTGGATTTTGAGGGTGGTAAAACCGCACCAGGCTAAGTGCACTGCAGCCTGGTTTCCCAGTGGGTGTCCCAAGCCAGACTGTTCCTAACAAAAGTATAAAAACTATGGACTGAACCACAGTGGGGTTATTAACCAACAGCAAGGATGGAAAGGCTCAGGGCTTCGTATGATTAAGCCTGCCCTGCAGCTTCCCCGTCAGCTTACAGACGCTTTCCTGCAGACTTGCTTCCTCAGGGGTTGTCCTTTGCACTGTGGTTGTGTGATTACTTCTCATAGTGACAGATGAATTTCACTTCATAATCTCACCATTTTTATATCAATGGTAACTACTCTCTCCCTGATTTTCCTACAAGTTTTGTGTTTCCTCATAGCACTTTGATCGAGGTCTTATTTCTTGCGCTTGGTTATACTACTTTCAGGTGGGATAGTGGCAAAAGACTTGTAAAAGTAAAAAGTGACATCTTTTGCTCCTCGAAACCTGTGGGCAGCAGCACAAACTAACTGACAGTGGGAGCTCAGGATGAGCTAACAACCCAGTACGATCCCCAGATCTTTGTGATGAGTACCCAGGAGGGAACTGCACATCCTATAAAGCATGTCCTGCAGCCTTTGTTCCTAGATATGTAATTTTACGGGAGATACATTAAAATATCAGAAGCTCAGCTTACTCAGAGATCTGGATTGCTCAGCGGTAGTGACCTGCCTTCAGTACTTACATTCACCCAGTTTGTCTGTTACCTGAAAACTTGCACAGTGACAGTGTTACATCCTCTTTTAGGTCTCTAATCAAAGTTTTAAATTGCTAAAGCCATGCTTAAATCTTTAGGTAAATACATCCTGCATGAAGATGATACATTAAAATGACATTTTGAGACCAATTAGTCAACATTTAATCCTTTTAATGCACGCGGTGCTAATTTTGCAGCAATGTCCTTGGTGGAAATGTCAGGGCTTACCAAGGCAAATGTTCTATGGAGATGTAAAGTATTATTAAATTATGCCTTTACTCACCAAACTCATAACTTTATCTGAAATACATTTTCCACCAACCTTTGTCCAAGTGGCACTGGCGATGGTACTGTCCCTTTTTATTACCAGCTTTTCCATCCTTGTGTCTGGAATCCGGGTAAGGCTGATGGGTCTGTAGCAGCCTGGGCTGCTCTCGCTTTACAAACCACCAATACCCCACACATGAGTATTCATCCAGTGGTCTGAAACCTCCACAGCATCTCCAGGCTGATGGGAAAAAAGAATGTTACAGATTATTGAATGCAAGTTTATCCAGAGCTGCTGATTTTAAGTTGTTTAACTGGACCTGCTCTTATTTTACATTTTCAGGCTTGCATTGGACGAGAAAGTATTTTGTTGCCATCCTGGAATATGGCTCAATCATCTGTTTCCCCCCACAAAACAGAACAGAAATATTTATTGAACATTTGTGCTTCTTTGCATTCCAATTGACAAGTCAAATTTTTCACATAGCGGTAGATCAGTAGGATAGCTACCATTCCTTTGTTTCAAACATATATTAAGATCAGAAAAGCCTTCATCACTCAACATCACTGGCTGCAGATCTCACCTTAAGAGCTTTACCAGTTTTATGCTTCTAATTTCTACCAATTCCTGACAATTTTGCCTTTTTTCTACTTATTAATTTAAATACCTTCTGTAGTTAAATTACTAGTATTCTTGTAAGTTTTCTTTTTTTTTTTTTTGATAGCTTGAGAAATTTTAACAAGGCAGAGGTACCATTTTCAAAAGGACACGTTTCAGTTTCTTACTGTTTCCAGCTTTCTGAAGTTTCCCCCTAAACCAACAAATATTTACATCACTGTTTTGGCCCTTACCTTGTTCATCCATAACAGATGACTAGCTTGTACCCCTGCCAGCTCTACTTTGGGGCTTTCACAAGTAATTCTTCTTTGCCAGTGCGGATGAGGGCAAATAGAGACTTCTCTTGCTTGCACGCTTTTCTTCCTGAGTCAGGATATTATTACTGCTCCCATTAGGAAGCTTGAGGTCATTTTAATATCAGCAAGAGGAGACTTCTAGCATATTTTGCGTAGATACAAATCAAACACAATGTTGTATCTTTGCCTATACAGAGCAGAGAGGGAATTCGGTAGCCAGCCATTCTGCTTTCACACCTGGTGGTCTGTAGCCGATATGTGCTACTACACGATCTTGGTTTTACGCCAACAGAAAAAAAGGACATTTTCTTCCCAACCCAACTGTGCTGGCAGGGGAGAGAGCCACAAACCAACACACCACCTTATGCCCACTGAAAACCACCAGCACAGCCAATCTGCTGGTGGTGCCCTTCGTATAAATACCCTTGATTTGGTTTGGGTAAAATCAGGGACATCAGTTTCAGCTCGTGGCTGTAGTCAACGTGGCTGCTCTGGCCTGGCGAAGCAGGCGGCAGCTGCCCGCAGCCTCCGACACTGCCAGTCACTACACATGCAAGCGTATTCTGCACAGCTGCCAGCAGCTGGAAAATGGGTGATCCCATTTTTACAGGCCAGCATGCTTTTCCCTGCCTGTCATGGCTGCCTTTAACATTTCAGCCGTGGGGGTCACCTCAGCACAGCGGTGGGGTCTGGGCTCAGGTGGGATCCGTCTGCACGCTCCTCGCTCGTTTATCACACCGGTGGCTGGCGCTACAGATCAGCAATTAAAGGCCGCTCTCTCTTTGTATCCTTTGGTGTCTAAATTCATTTTGTTCTCAGCATTATGGTTGTGGGCTAAATGAGTATTCATCTGCTCCCTCTTTCTCCTGTCCCTTCTGTTATTAGTTTCTCACTCTCCAGGGAGACCGACTTTAATGGCAAGGAAGCCGGCATTTCATCCGCCCCTAGCCAGATGCCTCAGAGACCAGCTCCGCTGAAGTATTTTAATGAAAAATATGTTCCTGATGAAATTTGGACGGCACGTTAACAAAGACAGATCTTAGTCTTTAGCATCACAGCAGGTGTGTTGTGTGCAAACATAATCCAGTGTGCTTCAAAGGGTTTAATAATGTAGTCTCTGTATTTATCCTGTGCTCATCCTCTTGTTATTTGGGGTCTTTACAATTTCTATCATATAATCATAGGGGCCAACTTGTGTTTTTTAATCACTTATTTTGGACTGTGTCCCCCTTTGGATATGTTGATACAACGGCGAGATGGGTCTAAAAGAGCATAGGGACCTGAGCTGCAGTTGTGGTTTTGTTTCTGGCTTTACAATTTAAGCATAATCTCAGTGAATTGGTTCGCTCTGTCAGAAAAATGAAGACAAAGCCTTTTTCATCAAGTGAGGGAAACAAAAAGACCAAAGATCACTCATAACTCATAAAATACTCTAAGGCCATTGGATCAAAGGCACTATAATAAGTGCAAAATACTGAGATATGAGTAAAACATCTTTCCACATGTTCCAGGCTCCTTCCTGCTGTGTGGAATTCTTTACTTTCTCCTCTGTATTAGAATGGAGGAATGACATTTTTTTTCTTAGTGATTAAATTTTTAAGAAGTTGTGGTCGTAGAGGAAAAAAAGTCTGGCAAAGTGCTCACCGATACAAGATTTTTCAGATGTTAAATGTAGGCAGCAAGTGAGACTGGAGTGTCAGTCCCGGGACTTCAGGACTTCAGCACATGTTTTGAAGCAGGGAGCCATTTACTGCACACCTCGTCTCCTCTGAACTTTCCCCATCATCTGTGATCTCCTTAGAGTATTATTTTCTTTATTACCACACATGATTTATCACCTGTTTTATTCAAACCAAACCCAGAGCAACGACACCTCCACTTGTGTCAGCTGGTACCTTTTGTGATCGATGTGAAAGGAGCTCCTGGCACGACTGTGTTCCTGTGCACCTCAGCACGCCCATGGCAGCACTGCCTGGAGCCAAATCCTTGCTGTCAGTGACACAGACGGGGACAGGAATGGGAAACTCCTTGGCATTCAAAGGAAGGGCTGAGTTATGTCACTGTGAGACATGGAACAGATCGTGTAGCCGCAAGTGTCTGATGGCAAAATGCAGTGACTTCACTTATTAGACTGGATACACACACGTGTACCCCCTCTCCTCCGAAACATCAGACAAAATCTTACAGACACCAAAAAGACGCCCGAGTTTAAAAAAAACAATGTACACACCTCTATTAAAACAAAACAGGAGAATTTTATGAATTTGGATTGTTCAAATTCAAACATTTAAAAACAGCCTGGAAAAATCTGTATGATACGTAAATACTTCACTCTTTGATGTCCAGAATACAGTCGGAGTTCCTCGGCAAGCATTTAACTTGCTTTCCTGAAGGTGTTTGACGGTACTCCAGATGGCAGTGTGCCTGCGAAGCATTAACCACCGCAGACCCCAGTGAGCGTATGGAAAAGGGTTTGAGCACAGGCTGATCACAGGCAAGTGGAAGCGGGAAGGCAGCGGCCACGGAGGGGATAGGGCGGGCAGCAGCCCTCATCAGCTTGGGCTCAGCATTTGCGTGGGACCGGGACACTCGTGTTGTGTGGAAGTTGTATTTTCTTTGTCACAGAGATGATGAAAGTTAACCAGGAGCAATATTTTGGTTTGCTTTTAATTTTGGGCACCAAAAGTTGACAATTACTTCCTCTTGGGCCTTACGCTGTGCCCACGCTTACTGAAGATGAATTAGGGAAATGGGGAAGATCCTTTACACGTAACATCAGTCGATTTAAATGCCCCTTGAAATCCTTTCGTAGCTTCGTGGGTATGTGGGTATCCATCGGTCTGTATTTAAATCACATGACAGGGAAATAAATTTAACTGTGGTTTGAGATAAATGGATAACTCTGTTGCATAAAAACAGATGGAAACTTTTCTTTTCAAGGAGTCTCTCTGCAAGAGAATAATTTTTATCCTGTCACAATAGTCCTTGAATATTATCCATGAACACTGGGCATGACAAATACCCATGCATACGTGAACTTTGGCTGCAGATAGGCACGTTAAGGAGCCAAGACTGTTCTTTCCCACTGAAGAGATCCTTTGATGCCCTGTCTTCACTGCTGCAAGTTGGCTCTGGAAAGCAGCCCCTGGTCTGCCCGCTGCTCTCTTCATGAGATAATGACCAACTCCGATGGCCGGCTCCGACATGCAAGCTTGTGCATGGATGGATGCCTTTACAAATGCCCGGCAGGAGGGGACTGACTCTGTGGCGAGGACTCGCCACCGACCACGAAGGAGGCTTGCGTGGAGGTGCAAGAGGTGGGGACCACCACGCATCTGTGGAGAAATGGTGGCTTGGGCTGGTGTGAGGGCCTGGCCTGCCTCCCAGGCGCTGCCTCGGCCGTAGCTCTCCACCTCCTTTATGACCGAAGGGAAGACCATGACCGCTTACCCCGGGGCCACGTAAACCATGAAGCGAACTGCTGGAGGCCTGAGTCCGGCAGAGCCCTCACCGGGGCAGAGCCCTCACCGGCCCAGCCCAGGACGCGTACGGCGAAGAGGATCCCGACACCTCCCTCTCTCCCTCCCTCGGCGGGTTGCCGCGGCCGCGTCCCTGCAGGAGGCCCCTCTGCCACCGGGGCCGCCACACCCCGGCGGCGGGCGGGAAGGCGTGTGAGGGCGGCGCGGCCCCGGCGGGGCTGGGCAGGGCAGGGCTGGGCCTCGCCGCGCCTCGCCGCCAGGGGCGCGGGCTCCCCTCGCCGCCGCCCCGCGCCCCGCTGACAGCCGCCCTGACAGCCGCGCCGCCATTTAACCCTCCCCCCGCCGCCCGCCGGGCCGGACCGGGCGCTGCCGCCGCCGCCGCGGCCGGAGGTGAGTGAGCGCCTGCCCGCCGGCCGCTGAGGGAAGGATCACGCCGGTGTCGCGGGCAGCAGCGGCACGGAGGTGAGCGGGGTGGCGGGCGGAGAAGGGAACGGCGTCTCCCGCCCGGCCGGATCTTCCCCTTGACGGCACGGCGGGCGAGGGGGATCGCGGGCCTCGCTGAGGCGCCGTCGGCGGGGCGCGGGTGGGCTACCCCGCGGCGCCGGTCCACTCGCCGCGGGCGAGGAGGGAATTGAGCCGCGGGGCAGCCCCGGGCTACCTCAATCTGGGTGGCGACCAGCGGCACGGAGCCCCGCCGGCACCGGCTGGGGACGCCTCGTCGGCCGCCTGCGACGGGTGCTGAGGGGACCCTGCGGTGTTTGCCCTAACGCTGGGTTATTCAGGCTTTTTTTTAAAAAACAAACAAACAAACAAAAAAAACCCCAACAAACAAAAAACCAAAAAACGTCCGTGTGAGTTCGGCTTCTGGTTTTACATCTGCCCGCTGCCTGGGTTTTCCCTGTGATTTTCCCTCTCCCTGTGAGGCAGCGACCGTCCCGCCGGGTGCCTCAGCGCTGCCCAAGTGCCGGTAGCACCGACACGTACAACAATTTTGGTGGGTTTTGTGAGTCTGTGATACGTAGGATTAATTTTAGCTTTTTTTTTTTTTTCAGTATGTTTGGTGATTTCAGCTTTGTATCCGTCGCTAGATGAAACTGTGCGAGTCTATGACAAAAATTCAGTGTAAAGCCTAGGAGGCAGCTTCCCAGTTCTCTTTTTAGTACTCATACTTCATGATATTTCAGACCTGCTTCTCAAATGTATTTCTGATTATTTCAGATGTGCAATATATATTCCCCCTACTGTGATCTTTAAGGTAAACTTCACCAAAAGGGGAATTCCAGAAACAGCAAACAATATGTATATACTTTTAAGAAATCTAGAGGGGAAAGGAAAGAATGGATGACTGCATTCCATCCCTTATGCCATAAGGGGTGATCTAATGTATTTAATTCTTTGCATTCATTATTTATTATTGCTTGGACACTTTCCCAAATCTCCTTATGCTTAATAAACTTATTTTCACTGTACATTTTCCAAAGTAAATGTCATCCATATATTCAGTCTACTGTAGCCCTTAGGTTTCACAGGATGGATGTTGCTGGCCAGCTAGCTCTTGAATTGCTGAGTTGATATCAAAAGGAGCTGAGAAATCCCAGGATTTTGTGAGATCAGACACCAAATGTTGATGAAAATAGGCTTTACCAGCTAATTATTGGGTTTTTTTTTTCTTGCACACAGAGAATCTGGTGCTGTCAGCTTCAGCCTGGTGAATTTAGATGCATAATTTTAATAAAGTCATTATCAGATAACAATGTAAAATTGTCTGATGTGTAAATAAGAATGAAAGATGCCTTTGAGGATGTCAGCTCTAGCCCCCTGCTGTGGTAGACATTGCATATATACTTTCCTTGCTAAATTCATCTTCCAAGAAGTGGCATATTTTTGGCCCTGACCACTCTGACTGGTCAACAGTGATTAGATTTTGATAAAATGTGATGCACACCTCAGCTGCTCCCTCTTTAATGTCAAAGGGAGAGGATTATATGCGAAGTTCTGAAATTCCCAGCAGGTGGTAACACTTCAATAGCTGCCTAATCCCACATTGCAATAAGCGAATGCTGGTTGAAAATAATTAATCTCTTTCCTGCCATACAGATAAAATGTCTTAAATTTGCGGAAATGTTGCAGATACACATTTCTTTTTGCTGTTAGTGCTGCTTGGCATCCCTCAAGTGAAATGTAGGGAGGATTTAGGGACTTTTCAGGCTTTTCCATCTCTAGCCTATTTTACTGCCATCCTCTTATGCATAACCGGAATTGTGCAAATTTCGAGTTGCAAATATGACTGAAAAATGTTTACTAATGGACAGCTATTAAGGAAACTGTTTTTCATCTGGAATTGTTTTTTTTTTCCTCTACATTCTGGCAGCATTTTGCTTGTTTTATTTTAAATTCCAATAGGTAACTTCATTTTTCTGACAGACCGGTTCCCTGGGTCCATCAGAGTAGCTGGGGTCCATCAGTGCCGCTGCTCCAGGGGGAGGCAGGCTGCCTCCGAGAGGATCAGTCCACAGCCTCACCCCCCCCACTTACTCCTTCCTCAAGCCCTTTTCCCGCCTCGCTCTCACGTGTGCCCTGAGTCTTGGGGAGTCCTGTGCTGTGGCTGGGTCCACCTTCACGTGGAGCTGCAGGGCCTGGGGGACAAGGAGGGACAGGGCTGCACTTGGGGGAGAGATGCAAGAGGACAAGCCACTTCCCAATTCCTGAAGGAGGATGGAGTTAGGGCAGGGGAGGGCTCAGCTCTTGCCAGGGATTTGCAAAAAGGAAAGGAGGAGGAGGATTGAGGATACCCGTGGCAAAATATGGGATCCATCAGTGGCACTTCCCTTCACGGGAAAAAGGCTCCAGAGCACAGAGGTTTCGAGTGCTATGAGCTTGTGTTCTCATTAAACTCTGTGCTTGGTCATGGAGTAGCCGATTAATTCCTGATGGCCCTTTCTTAACTGCAGGGCTCATTTGCCTCTCATCTGCCTTATGAAGGGGGAGTAGCTGCTGCGTGCTATGCTGTTGCAGCTGATGAAGCTGGTAACCGGTTAGCTGTGCTAAATCAGCAGGTGACAGGGCTTGGAAGAGGTGGCCGGCTTGTGAAGTGTCATGTCTGCTCTGTGGCCTTGGATACTGCTGCAAAAAGTACTGGGAGTCATAAATCCAGTTGGCGTGTGGTTTGTTGTTGGTTTGGGTTTGGTCTTTTACTTTGTTTGTAAAACCAAAAGGATCACAAAATCACTTTATGATTTTAATGACGTAGCGAAATAGGGACATTATTTGAATAGATTAATATATATGACTCTAATAGTCAGTAGATAGAGCCTATTCTGTTAGTTCTTTACTTGCAAAAAATACTGTAAATAAAATGGTAAATTTCATGTTTGTTTCTTACACAGTTCCTGACACTGGTGCCTGTAAGCCTTGTGGCTTATGGTGGATTTATTCTTGTAATACCCATACCAGATAGTGAGGTGCTATTTCCAGGGGAGAGCAGTGCCACAGGAAAGCTAAGTGATGTGACCAAGATTGCACAGGAAATCTGTTGCAGAGCAGGGACTTGAAGTTCTCCTGTGTCATTTGTGTTACACACAAGCCTCTTGGTCTTCATTTCCAAGGCCCTTTATGGCTTATCCCCTCCTCATCTGTCATTTCCAATTCCCTTTGGAGAGGAAGTCTTCCACTTCCAATCAGCCCATTACACAGTCTCTTGGAAGAAGAAAGCATCTTTTTATGTTGCTGTGCTTCTGCAGCGTCTCACACAATAGTCCCTCAGTTTGTGCTTGTCCTCGAGAGCAATACATTAAAAAAGCCAATTATTCCAGGTCCGATAGTCTTCTCTGATCGTTTTTCGTCTCATTAAGTTAATGAACTTGAGGTAGAAGATCTGAGTAGAGTAGAAACCGTTTAAGATGTACTGTTTGCCTTGAAAAGCAAAATTTTATGCTAGTATGAAAAATGGAAGACTAATGGAGCGGGGGGCAGGAGGCAAAGTACTAGAGAAGTTTGAAGAAGACCTAAAAATGAGAAGAAATCTAGAAAGAAGTTGGCTTAGGGAAGACTGAGGGGAGAGGTCTGAACCGAGCTAAGTTCAGAAGTCTGAACCTGAATTTAGGCATGTCCAAAACTGAGGCAAGGGGAAGGGAGGGAAAACTGAAGAAGGGAAGAGGAACAAACCTGTGGAGAAAGAGAGGAGGAGTGGGGCAATACCACACCAGAAACGGGCCAGCAATTCTTGCATTCAAAGCTGCTCTTAGAATTGAGCTAGCAAAGGTGCAAAAAGAGGCTTCCCGGAGACACTTCGATGGGAGCTTTATTCAAAGGCTATATTGCAGCCGGTGGCCTGAAGTGGCTGCGGGTGAGGTGGGAGTGACCACAGAGGGTGAAGTAGCCCTGGGCTAGGCTTCCAGAGGTACCTGACCTCACTAATTGGAAGTTAGTTTTGGTACCGTTTCAAATATTCCATTTCTAGCCTGGGTGTTGCCTGTGCTGCCTTTTTTCCCAAGTGAGCCAAGATAGCACAGAGGGAAGGGTGAGAAGGAAGGAGCTTTTGGTCTGAGGAATGATCAGTGTTACTAAAACACTCAAGGGCCCCGGCACAGGCCTCCGTTCCTGGGATTGGTTAGAAGGAGTCCCTGTCCTGGAAAGTCTGTCCTACCAATACAGAGCAGGAGAGGTGGGGTGGGGAAGAGAGGAGCCAAGTAAGGCTGCAGTTTGCTGACCTCGTCTGCCTGGCAGTGGCAGGAACAGGACCAGGAGTCAGGTCTCCTGTGCCTCCTGCCAGTGCCCTGTCTCGTGAACCACACTGGGTTGGGCTGACACGCACAAATTAAGATGCAAGGTGACTATCTTGACTTGAGAGTGTTGTCCCATGCAGGCTTTCTTCTTTCTTCCCGGGGATTTATTCTCTCTTCCATAGCTTCATTTCCTCTCTGCAATGTGTCGCTCATTAGGCTGAGATTCAGATTATTTTAATTTCACCTATCAGAGTGTGACTCTCTGAAAGAAATATTTGTAAAAGCCATTTGAAACATACGCAGCTAGGAAAGCTAGAAGTGGAAAGGACCTGTTAAATCATCCAGCACAATCACGGTTGTGTCCCACAAAGCATTTTTTTCCCCTCTTTATTTCAGAGCAGTTTACAGCAACACTGCGTAAATTCTGCTGTTTCCCTTGAGCAGTTACACTAGAGGCCAAGGCATCTATTGCAATTATTTTTTTTAAATGAAACCTGCTTTTTCTTCCTTGGGCCACTGTGATTCTTTGTTTTGATAAACTGATTAATGGTCCTTAATGATACGTGAAAAGAATTGACATCCCCGATGTGATGTTGTGCCTGCTGTGGTAGCCGTGGGCCGCCCGGGGAAGGCGGGCTGGCTCCCCACCGCCCTCTGCGAGCAGCCTGCCCCTGTCTTGAGGCATAAGGTTTGTCTTCCTGTAATTTACGGTGTATCAAGTGAAATGGCGGGTGGTGGCGGCGATATCACTGTCCCTATCTAATTCTTTCTGGAGCCTTGTCAAGTTCGTGGGCCGGATGATGATTATTCCCTTCAGATATGTACAGCTATTATTGTAATGGGCTTTTACTGAGCAAAGCCATGCTGTTAGTCTTTTCTTAGAAATTATCGTCTCCGGCCACTTGGCATGGAGAACAGTTTAAAAAGCTTTCAAATAACATGTCTACTGTCTCTTAGTTCAAAAAGTCTAGCAATGTAATTGTTGAAATATCTCATTTGTGATTCCTAAAGACGTACCTGATCTATGCCATACCTGGTTCCTATGTTTTACCTTTATACTCTGCAGCTTTGTTCGCTTCTAACTTACGTCTGCTCCAGTACCAGATTTCTCTCATAAAATTAGGTTGTAAACTTTATGGAACAAGAACTTTCTTGCATGTTTGCATGATGCTGAGCGCAGTAAGACTGACTTGCTGATGCTCCTATGCAGTACAAAAGAGCAATTCTTATATTTTGAGAATGGTTCCCTTGAGCTAGATCTTCTCCGTTTAGATTCTCCCCTACTTCTGTTTCTGAAGCAAACTGTTGTTTTTGCTGCTGTCATTGTGCTTCCAACCTGTTTTATGTGATTATTATGAGACTCATAAACACTAGTTTAAAGCACATGGACATAAAATTGTGAAGCTTGCCAAAAGGAGCTCTATTTTTTCTTGGCTTTATCAAGGCTGCAGAGAAAGGAAACTTAAAAAACGGTGGAGGAAAAAGTGGAAGTTAGCACCTTTTCCATCTGATCAGTCTGAATGACATAAAAGGCAGTTATAGATCTTTTATAAATCTAGTAAGATAACTAAATATATTACTGGACCTGAATCACAGGTCAGTTTAAGGACCAAAATGGTAGTTTTCTACTGAGTCTTTTTCATGCTTGGAAGCGGTTGACAGTAGGTGATATGAATTGTGCAGCAGCAATAACTCTTCAATATCAATATGTGCTGAGGTCAGAGTTACATTTTGTATAAAATACTTGTTATTTCACTATCATGACTCTTGATCTTCATATAAGGCATGTACAGCAGCAGTTACTGCAGCGCAAAGGTAAATTGTTGTGATCTGTCTCTGTTCTGGTTCAGGAGGTGACATTTCAGGAAGGAAAATCTATTGTTCAGTGAATTGTAGTTGTGCTTATTCAGATCCATTGATACAATATTAGAAATTGTTAAGTAAATGGGAGAAAAATGTTGTTTAATAGTGTATTTTTTTTTGCTTATTAGTGGGATGTCTTCCTTCTTGTATTTTATGAAGCGAAGTCAACACAGCTGTAATTTTTTAGCTTTCAGGTGTTTTCGGAAAAAAGTGCCTGCACTTCGGAGCTGAAGAAGGACATGAGGAGTAAAAGGACCTGGGATCTCACTGGTCAGAATGAAACAGATGTTGAAAGATTTTTCAAATCTGTTGTTAGTAGTGCTCTGTGACTACGGTGAGTATTGGAGTTATCAAGGGAAAACTGTGAGATGTGTATTCACACGGTGGTTTTGGATGGTGCCATTTCCAGGTGATCTGTTGAAATCAGATGCCACAGAAGCCACCACTGATATGCAGAGAATACAGTCTAGATCTTATGCAATATTTAGGTGGAAAACACAGCTTGCATAAACTGCCCCTGTAGATCAGAGTGTCAGGAACCTTACCTGCTGTAAATTTGCTCAGAGAAATAAACAAGTTAAATGAACAGATTTCTGTGGGCATCATTGATGGATTGGCTGCATTAGAAGCAGTAACTGGAACTCTGCTCTTTTGTAAGACTCATATTTCATAATATTTAATGAACATCATGAAACATAAGACCTATTTTAGGTATCCGTACCAGAATGGGTGGTACTGCTCATACAACTGCCTGTTTCTCTCCATTAACTATAAAAGGAACCTATGGTGGTTGGCTGAGATGTAAGTGTCTACAGTATAGGCAACCTCCTATGACTGAGTGAGCCCCCATCCAATGGACCTAAGCTGCAACTTGGAGAGCTTTTGAGAACAACAGAGGTGTTCTTTCCTTGACCGTATAATAAACCAAACGATGGTATTCATACTCATTCAATTTCAGTCATGTAAAATTAGGCAACTAGTCAGAGGCAATCAGTCTCCTTTGAGTAGTCCACGAATAAATCAGCACATATTGAAAGCAGCTTCAACACATCTGCAATCTGAGAAGCACCTCCTTCTCACCGCAAGCTGCCAAAGAGAGAGGTTAGACATCTAAGTTCAACAACTGTAAGATGTCTGCAAGCTGAGGGACATCCTATGCATGGCATCTTATCTTTTCCAAGAATGTACTAAGTAGGAAGTATATTTGCAAAGGGAATTAATTCCTTATTGCACAGTGAATTAGAAATTTTGAAAATGGGACTCTTAATTCCTAAATAATACATATATTTTCAAAGTTACATTCATAGTTTAAAAATAGTGTTCTGACAGCTGCAGTACATTGTCAAACCATGCTAAAGGATTAACTCGTGCACTGCTGAAATGTCTATAGCATGGAAAAAATGCAAAAAGGGTTGTTTAGTCCCTGCTTGTGGAATAGGCTGTGGTAGCAGCTAGTTAACACACCAAATGGCTGAAGATGTCTTACAAAGGAGAGAAATGTCTGCAGTTTGCTCTTCTTGTATGAGTGAGAAAAGACTGATTATAGGTAATGACTGAATACTAAGTATGTTCAGCTACTCAAACCTCAGTGCTTGCTCCATCTCTGGTCTAGAACAAGGGATCACTAGAAGGTGTAAGAAACCTAGAATTGCCATCTTTTAGATGAACTTAATTCCAATAGAAGTGGAGACACTTGTCTGTGGCTTTTAGTACCATTTCTTCTTTTAATAAGGCAAAGTTAATTAGCCAAGTTAAGAACACTGCACTGAGTGGGAAACACGGTGAAAGTAAGTATTAAATTCGCTTAACCCAAGAAGTGAGGTGAATGGTTGCAATATCCACTGGTTCTTGGTGAGCCAGTCCTGTAGGCGTTCACAACTAGTTGACTCAGAGGTAAAAGCTATTATTCCTGAACTTTATAGAGCATAGCACAGTAAGTAATTACAAAGTGCAGTTAAAGAGCTAAACCTCTGCTGCAAACTTTAGGTGCATCATATTTTGCCTCATTTCCAATTAAAGGGTAGTCCATAATTCAGAAAAAGACTTCCAAACAGTTCTGTGGATACACATTGTTGAGTATCACATGTGTACATAGTTTTTAGATAGCTATTTCACTCACACTTTTCTGTTTCAGACCAAGACTTTTTTAAAAGATCCAGTATGCTCTGGAAAATTACTGTAATGCTAAAAAAAGCCCTAACATACAACAAAACAGTATTCTCATTTCTTATCAGTTTTTCTGATGTGTTTATTCTTCTTAGCTGTGTGCTACTGGTGGCTGACAAGCCAACAGCACAACCCAAGTTGGTTTAAACACAATTAAAGATAAATAAATATCAGAGTAGCACCCTCAAATAATTCTTCTTGCTCTTCGGTAAAAAACAAGGATTTTCCTTTTGATCTTTCTAAGCGTGAGTTCTTGCAAAGACTCCTCTGGCAGGTTGTTGATGCCACAGACAGGCTCCATTCAATGGGAGACCATTGTAATAACTACCAAAAATATACAAATGCATTGAAAACTGCCCCGACTGGCTGTCCAAACAACTGGGACCAAGTTTTGGCATGTGATACAGCCACGCGCATGCAGTAGGCTGGAGGGCAGCTGAAGGGGCATGTGGTGGAAGCTGGCTACTTCTGACGGGTGCCTTTTTGGAACATCGTGTAAAACTGCTATGTGGGCTGTCCAAGGGTACAAAGTTCCTGTGTTGTTAACCAAAGACGGGGGAAAGGATGCTGTGAACTGAGGTGCACCAGCCAGAGCTCTGTAATGCTGTAACGGCATCCTCCAGTAATGCTCATTTTCCTCACTTCTCAAATGATCTCCATTAGGGTTGATGGAAGCTACGTGGAAGTCCCCTGGCCTCTCTCCAGTCCTCCCACACACATACACAGTGGTGTTAATTCTTCTCATCTGAGCCTTTCCAAATAAAAAACAGTGCAAGAGAGTCAAGACAGTTGTAAAAGAGAGTAAGGACAGTAGAGCAGTGGGTAAAAACATCAGTGCTTTTCATTACTATCACTTGAATGTTTTTCTTGTAAGTTTAAAGTGTGAAGTTGGGTTTTTGCCATGGTCTGATTTCTTTTTCCTTTATAACGTTTCAGCTACATTGAATCTAGGCCAATTCCTTTGTAGAGAAATGCATCATTTTGCCCATGTTCAAAGAAACCAAAACCAGCAACTGGCAACCATTTCACTGGGAAACTCTAACACAGCTGTGGGAACTTCATGTTTGTCAGAGTGCTCACGGTGGCCTGGGACGTGCTTTCTGCTGTCCTTATGAAGATTTGCCCAGACTTGGTCCAGATAGAAGTCCTTGTAAATAGTTAGTGATGAAGTTCTCTGAAGGGTCAAGCGTGCCCCAACTCTTGCTGGCTCCTCTTGCCAGCCCCACGTAATACTGTGCATGCTCCAGCCCAGAGCAGCAGAGTTCCCACACATTTGTAATATCAGGTACTAGAGTTGCTTGTCCTGTGCTCTCTGCTGTCGTGCCAGCAGTGAACAAGAAAGGTGGGAACTTGCTGGAGTTAATTGCAGACCCAAAGAACAGGAAAAGGTAGAAGAACTGTAAGGCTAAGAGATGAGGGCAGGAGTTTGGAGAGCTGTGGTAATGGTAATGCAGTTAGGAGAGTACCCAAGAGATACTGACAATAAGCGACAGTAGGAAAAGGACTGGAAAATACGGAGAGGCACAGATGACTGAACCAAAACATGAAGAGCAAGGAGAATGTGTTGCTGGGAAGTTCATAGCCATTTTTCACAGGCATTCAGGGTCCGTTTCCTATTCTGAGTGGAGATCAGGTTTGCTGGGGTGCCGTGTGCTCACCACAGCTGGAATCAGTGGAATCCTGCTTTGGATGTCTTTGGATGATATTTAAAATCAGGTCCTGGGTTTCTTAGGGCACCTACAATTAGTTGATACTTGACAGTTTTCACCTTTGTGTCTGTGCCTTGGTTCCTAACACGCTAGACAAGAATAGTCACATCCTCTCATCTTTTGGGAATATTGTAAGGATAAACTCATTAATATTTCTAATGCACTAATATACTATGATAAGAGCACAATAGAAGAGTCCATGCGGGAAATGAATAATTCTGTGTTATCAGGATGGATTTTGGATGGTGTACAGTCAATAATACATGGGACCACCCATGGAAGAATGAGAACAAAAGAGCCCTCTGGTAACGAGCACCATCCATCTGCCAATGAAGCAGCGTATTGTGGAAAAAGTGGTACTGAGTCATGCAAATTAAAGACTGAGTTATAGCACATATATGTAAGAGTTTATGCATGATTTATATGTGTAAGGCTGTGTGTGCCACCTTCATTGGGACTTTATGGATGTGGTGGGAGCTGGTTATTTTAAGCATGTGTTTTAGCTGTTGGAGAGTAATAGGCACTTCTAATGCACACTGCACCTCACCCTGATATAAATGTCTATAGCTGGTCAGATGAATTTCTTCCTGAAAATGTTCCCTGCTGACAAGAAAGTGAATCCAAGGTGACTAACTCAAATTGAAGCTTAGAGTGGTAGGCGTCCAATATTATGGGAGATGAGTCCTGCTACTCCTGACTGCTGAGTGCTTGCCTTGGCAGTTGCAGTGTTTTTCCAGCAAAACTTTCTTTGAGGTAATCTTAAGACATGTGTAACAGATTTAACAAGTCAAAGTATTGTCAGTTGATACTACTTATGAAAGGATTGCTTTAACTGAAGTTTTACATTTCCGTAGCACCTTCCATCCAGGACTCAGAAGCCTTTTCCCAGACAATTAATTAAATAAAGATGTCTCACAGCACATTCTGTATCTGAAATAGATGTATGCAGTTCCCATTTTTCAGATAACCTTTCTATGTCTGAAATCCTTAAGTTTCAAGCAGAAAATTTAGCAGAGCTGAGAACCGAAATGTGATCTTCCCAATCCATTGCTTTAGATATCATCTATCCCCACTAGTTACAGCACGTCTCAGGATAATTTGGCAACTTGCACAAACATGGTCATGCAAGTAGTGCATTTAAAAAGACTGTGCCATTTATGATGAAATGATGTCATTTAGACATGTTGCACCACATCTGAGACAAGAAAAGTGCTGCAGTCACCATCACTGTTATTTTCAGCTCTTTCACTCAAGTGTCTCTGTGATGCAAATGAGCAAAATGAAAGATTCATAAGACAGAGCAAGAGAGAGGCTTCAAAAAGCATCATGCAGACTTCCTATTTTATTTAACTTAAGGGACATTTTTCATGTTTCTGTATTAAGAAACTACAGTCCTTTTTTGCTAAATTATAGCTGAAGTAAGTGGAACAACAGCCAGTGACTGTGAAGTGGATTTTAGGAATCTGTAAGTGAAAGAAGTTGAGAAGATTGAGAATCTGTCCTCATAAATAAGGTTTTCTGTGAATATTTTTGGGATGGGCTTTTTTGTTTTGTTCTGGGTTTGTTTTTTTTTTTTTAAAACCTTGTTTTTAACCTTCCTGAACATGTTACTGCAGTGGACTTTGAGCTGCTCCAAACCACATCCCTGCACAAAGGAGAGGTGGTGAGCTTTAATTGCTACAGCTAGAACCTCTTTTTTTGTTCTTTTGTGGTTTTTTTTTTTTTTGTGACCTGATTCACTTGAAAATGTTTGAGAACCACTTCTTAAATATCCACTTTATACTTTCGTTTTCTTCCGTAAGGTGGGTTAGATAAACATATCAGTTTATGTATCAGTATATATATCAGTCATCTCTTTGGTTCTTAATACTGTTGTGAAACCATTTTCCTTTCAGTTCTTGGCGAAGTGGAGTATCTCCTGTTGAAGCGCCCAGGTCATGTAGCATTCAGCAATGATACAGTGTCTGTGGAATACCAGTACTATAGTGGTGGTAATGTGTCAGCAGAGCATCTGTCCATCCTGTTACTGGATGCCAGCACCGACGAGATAATTGCAAGAAAACAGCTTCCAGCGAATCAGTCCCAGGGGATGGTAGAGTTTGAGTGTTTCCATTTCAAGAGTGCTGGGGACTTCGTGTTCAGAATGGTCTCTCCTAGTGATAACGGCAGCACTGCCCAGTGGAGCAGAAGAAGCATGTCTAGCCTCCATGTGGAATGGCCTGTATTTCACATTGATTTGAACCAGAGTTCAGAGGTGATTGGGAACTCCCTTCAAGTTGGACTTTTTACAAATGAGCAGTTGTGTGCCATGAACAAGACAGTGGTTTCGCTGGATGTGATATTCACCAGCACCCTTTATGAATTCAGAAGAGTAAGCTCTGATGAGACTCTGGGCATTAGAACTAGCAAAGGAATCCCACTCTCTAGGTCCCAATGGGTAGAGTTTGATTGCCCACCTGTTGGTCAAGAAACATACATCACTGTGTTACTGAAATCGTTAGAAACACATGCCATCATTGCTTCCGTGGGACCCATAGATCTCCTCCACAAATTTGGGTACAGACTGGTTGTGGCATCAGAAGCAACATGCAAAACTTTGGTTCAGGTCTTCGTAGTCTCTCCACCGTGCACTTCTATCAGCGGAAAAATTGTCGTCTATAAAGAGGCTCTCAAACTTCCTAGTCAAAGAATAACTTGGCTGTATGAAAGCACCCTTCACCCAGGAGACAACAGGACAGAATTTAACTGCACTTTGTTTGAAGTGGGGAAGAACAAATACTGCTTTGACTTCTTTAATTTCTCAAACCGAAGCCATTTCCCAACAAGAGTTAAGGAGTGTACGATGATCCAAAGAAATATGGGTTTGTATTGATGTTTGTCCTCTTTTAGCTAAAATCAGCACTCTTACCTGCCAACATGGGTAATGATAAATAGGTTTGACTGTGGTGTCCCCTGTTGAATAACTACTTTTTGTGTCTCCTACACCAGACAAAATAGTTGCAATGTCATATGCAGATGGAAGTAAGATGGAGTAGACTGTTATGTAGAGGCATACACAAGGCCATTTGGTAGCAAGTGGCACTGTGGTAGCTTACAACTGCAATAAGTTAACACTAAGTACCAACCAAAACTGTGTGGGGCATTCTGAATAATATATCTATCTAGTCTGGGTAAAACTGAAATTTGGCCCTCTCAGTGAGGTAAGAAGCTACTGCATTAGATCTGGCCCATTGGAGACACTAAAGGTAGGATTAGTCTTACCTACCTTTAAGTGTCTAAAAGCCAAGGGTCCAGTATTAAGTAGCTGTCTATCTTTTTAGTCAAGAGAGATGGGCATCTCACAAGGGTGATTCATGGCTATAGAAGAAGCAAGGGCTGAATTCTCACCTGGGTGTCTTTTTCTCTAGCCCATTTGCTGTAGGAGTTTAGAATCCCACTTTTTAGATACACAAATTTTGGTGAAATGAATCAGGATTTGGCCATAATGAAAGACACTGCTGGGTCACTTGGACAGCTTTGCAGGTTTTTCAAGCAGCCTTTAAAGACACGTCTCTGCTGCTGCTTAAAACAAAACAGGGTCTATTTTCTGACCTATAAGGCCACCTGGCAGATCATGGGTCACATTTGTATAGCTAAACTTTTCCTCTCAGAAAAGATTAGAATCATATAGACTGACAGCTAGGGACAGTCTGTGGTCCATATAGTCATTTGAGCCATGACCAGATGTGGTTTGGGAGGGTGCTGGTTGGCAGAAGCCAAAGCCACGTCCAGCAGTATGAATGATCATGGTTAAGGAGTGATTGCAATTAAGTATGATCACAAGACAGAGCTTGAGCCCATTCCTCAGCCCTGTTTAAGGAATATCTATACATTCTATTTATATCTATATGTCTTAAGCAAACAGAAGTGGCAGTCCATGGTTTGGCAGAGTCAACAAATCACAGTAGCACGGCAGAGGAAGCAGATGAGCCAAAAGCCCTCCTCATCCCTCATTTTTGGAAGGCAACCAGAGTGAGGGATGGGCTGTATGTGCACAAGGGGATTGGGGTTGGGTTGTGTTAGGTTGTGTTGCCTACACCTGGAAGAGAAAAGTAAATGTTCACATTTGGAGCAGGCTTGTGTCCATCCGTAATGAATTAGTCTTTCCCATGTAAACACTTCAAATAGTTTGGGTTGGAAGGTTTGAGATGTACACTGTTTTCTACACCTCCTCACTCCGGTTTCCCTGAAAAGGAAGTGCAGGAACGCGAGCCAAAAAAGGGTCACTGTGCTTCATGGGCAGGTCTCTGAGTGGAGTCATCAGGAGACCAGGAGTGTAGGACATGCTCCATAGCACACAGTCTAGAGGCAGCCTGTCTTAATTAGGTTCCTAGTGTCATGTGGTCTTACTTTGTACTATTTCATAAATTCTAAAACTGTTAGCTCTTTAATTACCACTCTGTACTAAAAGTGACCTCTATTTTTACCGTATGCCAAACTCAGTACATAGTTCGTCTCTTCATCTTAACTTCCCATCTGCGTTCTCTGTTGGCACTCTCTCTCTTCCTTTGGCATAAGAAAGTCTATTTAAAATGAAAGCATATTATTTTCTTAATGGAGATAATTCTCAAGGAAAAAGGAAGAGAGAATTCTAATTCTTTCTCTGTACTTGAGTGGTGTGTTACACTGATACTATCTACATAATTACCCTGACAGATGAATACCTAGGATATGACATAGATATGTTTCTGTGCCCAATATTTGACTGTTTTAATTGATGAGATGCACGTTAAGCAATGACTCCCTGCAATCTGCTTTGTTTTCTTGGGTTCCCCGATAGCACCATCCTTACAACCGCAGCCGAAAGAATCAGGCTATGCCTGCAAAGAACACAGTTAAGTCAATAGCTGCCAAGTTAGAAGTGTCAAATCTATAAAGCCAATGAAAGCGAAACCACACTGCTTAGCCGTAAATAAAATGTCAATCTGAAATTAATTAGACTGCAGCACATCTGATTTTGTGCCTGTATCTGCGAGACTTCAAAGCCCGCAGGCAGCGTTTGAAAGGAGTGGGGTGTTCTGGGAGGGGTGCATCAGCCTGAAGCCAAGACAGGCAGAGCAAACCTGCACTGCCTGCGGTGGCCATCTGCCTCCCAGCTGCTTTGGAAAGTCTTCTCCTGGGCTCAGGAGTGTCTCTCACCCTACTGCAGGCCACTGTGCATAGACCTGGATCCCTGCTAGCTCTTCATCTAAAACATACAGCTGCTGCACAACAGGCGCCTCTCCACAAGTCACTTATTTTCTGCTTTGGACTTCCTGAACTCACTCAGTTTAAGGCAAGGAGAGGCGATAAATCCTCTAGTCTGGGCTCCTGTGCTGCATGGGCCATCACTTTTCATCTAATTACCCTGGTGTTGAGTCCCACAACTAGTCTTTGCATTCGACTGCCGCTTATCTTCCAGAGAGTCATCCAGTCTTTCGTTGAAGGCACCACAAAACAGAGAGCCTTCTGCTAATTTCTCTCAATACTCTAATTTTATATTTTTTTAAAAAAAGGCATCTCTGTGTTTCATAACTAAACCTCATCTAGCTTAATCCTCTAGTGACTGGCTCTCACTCTGCTGCTCTCTGCTAGAGGAGACAGCTGTTTCCTATCCACTGTCTTCCCCCTGCGAAGGCATTTGCACATCCAGATCATCTCAATCCTTCCAGATAGTCTGAGTGTTCTTTTTAATAAACCGAAAAGATTAAGTCTGTATTTGGAAGGTATTTTCTTCAGGATTTGGTTAATTTTCTGGCTTTTTGGCTCCATTTCCATTTTTTTAAATAGTCCTTTTATTTGATGACAGGGTTACCAGCTTTGGGTGCTGTGTTCTGACGTCCTGCTCACCAGTGCCCCTTGAGCAGCTACTTACTGGTCCTCTGCTTTAATCTCCACTGATTGCATTAGCTAATTTTGCTATAACTTTTGCCCTGTAAACTCCTCTTGAAGTGTTTTTGTGTATGACCTTTCAATATGTAGTCTACCATCCTGCAGGTACAATTTGTATTCCTTCTTCCTACATTTTACATTTTCGTGATTTACAATATCTAATTTGCTTGAGTTATCCTAACTTAGCAAGTAACTTACATTGCTCATACAACTGCACTATCTACTTCTGTCATCACAGGAGTGACATATTTTCTCAGTAATGGTTTTATATTTATTTTCCTGTCAACTACGCAAGCATTGTACAGCACTGAACCTTATACTAATCCCTTTGGAATCTCTCCAAATGCATTCCCACTCGGTGATGGTTTTCTGTTGACAATTGCATATCAAATCTGTCACTCAGCCAGTTCTTACTTCATTTAGCATATGCTCCATTATTATGAAGCAGAGATATCGTCTTGTAAAAGATCAAAGCTCCTAAATCATTAAAATTATCTTCATCCAAACCACAGAGGACGAGATAAAAGATTATTTTGCCGCACCCATTTTCTGTAGATTGGGCATCAGTTATATTCCTGACCCTTCATCAGTCTTGCTCTTTACTCCTCATCCCAGCCAGGGTTAGTCCAGCCCGTGGAACAGGAATCAAGCTTGTGTCTGGAGTAGGAAGGAGAAGGCTCCCGGTGGCCCTGATTGAGCCAGGACAGCAGCTCTTCCAGCCCAGGTCATCAGCTTCAGAATAAGTGTCGCAGAAAAATCTTGTGCTATCTAAGACTGTGAATATATCTATTAAAGGTGGGGAATGCTTTCATTACATGTGAGCCAGAACTTGTGCAGCTTTATGTAGAGTCCAACAGGAGAACCCGTGAAAAAGTAACAGCGAGATGTGAGTCACTTCACTCATCTCAGTAGGGTGCTCACTGTTTCACACAGGTGACTTAGAGAAAGTCACGCAGCTCATTTTTTCCCTGTGTTTGACCAGATTATTTGAAAGTCTGAGGTAGGAAACTGTGTTAGATCATCTTACCCAGCAATAAATGCACTGCAGGCTCATTCTTTTCAACACTTTATCCTGTGCCTTGCTCATCTGGGATTTAAGTGTCCCCAGCAGTGAGACTTCTGCACTCCTTAGCAGGATGTTCCATTTCCTAGCATGTATCCCACTTGAAACATTCGGGATGAGACTGATAAAATGAATCAATAATGCTACAGCATAGAAATGGGCATATTTTCTTCATATTTCCAGTGTTAATTAACTTTCTTTTACAGTTCTTAGTCACTCCGGAGACGGGTTTCAGCTTTGGTGTAACTCCCAGTGAAGTCTCTTGCACTTGCTGACACCAGAGATGAATTTTGTTCATCTGACTTTTGCTAACTGTCAAAAAAAGCTATTGGAAGGTCATCAGGGCATAAGAAATGCAGCCATTGCCAGCAAAGGGAAAGAGGAAGGTAGGGGAAGACCTTCTGAAGGGAAACGTGGTCAGTAAGGGAGGAGAGGAGTAAGTAGAGTATCTAGGGGTCAGGCAGGGATATATAACTTCCATCAAATCCTTGGTCCCTGAATAAGACTCTGTGGATCAGACCTGCTTATCTGTAGGAAAATCTGGGAACCAGTTAGCTCTATTGCCTGAAACTGTACCTGGCTTGCGTTTATTTAGAAACAGGCAGATGCAGGGGATCTGGGTGTGCCAGGGCTGGTTTGTGCCCCATCCCTTTCTCCTGTGTCAGTGAATGCTTCATCTCCACATCCACAGGATTTTAGGAATAAATTGGGTATTACAGGCTCACTGGGATAGCTCTTCACTTCTGAAAAAAAATTTTTAGGCAGTGCCTCTGCAATTCTTAAAGATGCCTGTTTATGGGGGAAAAGACTGTAATTTGCCCAGGCAGAGTCTAGGTTTTCTTGCTTTAAAGGGATCCTCATCCTTTCGTTGTCCAAATTAGTAACCTTTTGGAGCATGCCACCATTTCAGTGCACCCAGGCTTCATTTCCATGGAAACAGAGAAACACGGAATGGGTGAGAAAGGTCTTTTCCCAGGTCTTATCCAAACACCAATACAATGTGTGTACACCCAGTCTCAGGATGTAAAAACTCATCTCAGCTTCCACAAATCCTGCAATCCCCCAGGCTAGCGTAGGCGCTTACATGAGCCTGTAAATGATTTTGTCCCATATAACTGGTCTTGTTGAAGTGCTTAGGATTATCTAATGCATCAAGGTGGAAGGATGATGCTGAGCATCCCTTGCTGACTGCGCTTTTGGATAGCACTGCACGCTCAAAGTCTTACGAACACAGAAATTTGAGGGGAGATATTTATGCAGAGCAACAATTAACACAGTTAATTGCATTTGTCTTTCATGTTGGCAGATCTGCCAACTATCAGCTATTTCAGACTAACTCATCAGTTCGATGTCTTGACGTTGATAATTGATTCCTCAATTGTATGTGAAAAAATTCACACTTACTAGAGATAGTTTGCAGTGCATACCTTCTGGTTTTTCCCCTGGTGCTTTGGATCTGTTTGTCTTAAATGGAGGTTAATCATTTCATTTCCTTGGGGGAGAGTAAACTATGCTTCATTTTCTTTTACATTCTGGTAATTGCAGGAGGTTGCAGAGCAAGTTGCAGGAGTTTAAATCTCCCGTCTTTCAGGGAGCTGGAGCATTTCCTGCTCTCCTGCTGTTTAAGGCACATATTCTTAGCCCCAGAGCCATGCATGTCACGTGGTTTTGCTAAGGAACTCTGTGCCCTCAGATGAAGGTGAAGTCAGTGAAAAGTGCCCTGGAGCAATGGGCACATCATAGATTTGATATCAAAGTTAGAAAATTATTTATCCCAAATGTTCCTGTACGTTGAAGCCCGCAGGCATTGATGTGGAGGCTGCTGAGCACTTCCCACTGTCACCAGTGTTAGCACTGGAGGCAACCAAAACCTTTCTGTGTCTGGCTCTATATCTGACTGTAATTAACAGAAGTTTAAATGAGCGGAGAATGTGGAGAGAGAAATGAGCTAACTCATGCACTGGAAATTATGGGAGGGACTCACCAAGCTGCTCACATAAAGTAGTCTACAAGGAGGTGGGTGCTTCTCCAGCTAGCCTACCTCCCTCTGCCTGTGATGAGGGACACTGCTGGAGCCTTTAATGATACTCATATGAAGAAACGTATTGTGAGATCCCCAAATACTGTGATACCATGAAGTCTTTTGGAAGAGGGATCAGTGGGCCCTTGACTGACTATTGATTATGGCCACTTTTCTTGCTGCCCTTGCTGATAGCTCTGCTCACTAGCTGATGTGATTTTGCAGCTGTCCAGGCTCTGTACCTTTGAGGGACTCCTTACCCCAACAAACTTGCCCAGTTCCCCCGTCCTTGGCATCCTCTGACTCCCTTTCCTCCCAACACCACTCACTATCCAGTCTTGCTCCGTTTCACACCTTACTAGGAACCGGTGCAGCTGCAAACCGGAGAAGGAATGCAAAAGCTCAGCCTGCCTCTAGGCTCCTCTCCCCTTCGGTAGCAGCCCTCCAGCTCCAGAGACAGAGGGGTGAAAGCAGAGAGGTGCACAAAGAGCACAAAGTGAAAGACAGCCTGGGATTATGGATGTTGCAATATTGTGGTAGAGTCAGTGGCAAATAGCTGGGGAGGTCACTTGATGTTGTGTGGGCTTAAAACTGCAGCACCACCAGGGTTTCTCGCCATGTCCATCTCTATCCTGCATCAGGTGAGGCAGATGTGCTCAAACATGTATGCACACAGATGTGCATGAGAACTTGCCCACACACGCTTCACAGCCTTGGTTGCCAGCACGAGTGTAAGCTCAAAACCTCTGGGCCCCATCCTGCGATGCAGGTGAGTACCTGCACGCAGCAGAGCGGCCCCGCTGGTTCCATTACGCTGCTCGCATTAACATCATTCATGCTGGCGTGCTCACAAAAATTTGTAGAACAGGGCCCAAAGCAGTTAAAATTTCATGTTTGTTAAAACACAGCTGTGTTTATTTTTGTTTGAGACTTTTAAAAATAATAATGCACTATGAACAATACAGCAACCAATATAACGCGAAATCGTAAAGCCATTTCCAGTCATGCAACGCTGTCTAGTCCTTTAACATCATAAATTGTCCACTGATCAGGAGCTCGGTGGCACGCTAGCAACAAAACAATGGTGTAAGAAAATTAAAGATCATGACCTGTGTTGGCAGTAGCAACACCATAAATTATTTAAAAGAGCAAACTTTAGCAAATGTAATCTACATTTTGTGATTTAGCTGATTTTCCACTCTATCTCTGAGCAGTGAAAGGGAGTAAGTGGTCTATTTTTTCTCTCTCTGGCACATTTCAAAGTCAGGTCACTGACTCAGCTGACCCATAGGAGGGTCCCCAGGGTATCTGTCCTTAGTGGTTGCACCTGGACTCGTGCATTGGTTTGGAATTTAAAGTTGTGGTCCTGCTTCAGTGTCACAGCTTTCAGATATGGGGAAGAACGGTCCCATTCTCTCTCTGGGTTCTTGCCTCTGTAAAGTTTGAGCGTTGAACACCAGATGAGGATGTTGCCTAAGCAAAAGAGGGATTTCGTTACATATTAAAACATGATAATATTTGAGGCAGCATTAGAAACTGAGCCTGCTTCCACTTAAAATAAATAAGTGAACCTGCAAAATTTCATCTTGAGTTAATTGCCTAACCATAAGCAATAAAACAAAAGGGACCTGTAAGCTGTCAAATGAATGATTCAATAACATGTTTATGTGCTGAGAAGATAATAAAAAGAAGAACCAATATTGCTGTTTCATTGCGCCTTGTAGGCTTATCCTCCTTTCACAATCATATAAATCAGGAGTAACTACACTTAAGTCAATGAAGTTATCCTGCTGTAAAAGCACTATTTGTGAGGCAGGAATTGGATTAATATATAAATTACAAACCCATTCCAAAGATTTGTGGATTAATTTCCATTTACTGTTGTTCCAGGCAGGTCCTGCCAGCCTCAGTTAACTGATTGCTGTGTCACTGGCTGGCACTGGAGTGAGAAAAGGAAGAAAAAGTGGGAGCGTTGCCCCAGACTTTGATGGCACACGGAGCAGGTTCCTGGGTGCTGGTTGCTCTTTTGGTGTTGCCATTTGTGTTGTTTGGGTTTTTATTTTTTTTTTTTTTAAATAAAAGAAGACAAATGGCTGTGTCTTTGAAGGTAAGGAGGGAGACGGGTTCCTCATTGCTGTGAGCTTGTGTATTTGCAGAAACATGGAGCCCGTGGCAGCCCTGGAGCCCCTGCAGTGTCACCTGCGGGGACGGCGTCCGGGAGCGCTTCCGAGAGTGCCTCACCTCCTCACCGGCAAAACCAGGCTGCGCTGGATCACCGAGGGAGACTTCCTTGTGTTCGCTGGAGGAGTGTTTGTGTATGTAGCTCTGCTGTCCTCTTCCCTGGGGTCGCGTGTCTGCCCTGGCAAAAGCAAAGGGCCTGTTATTAGAAGGGCTTTGTAAAATGGAAGCATCCAATTTCTCCTTCAGTCATATTGATTTGGGGGGGTGTCACATTCCTGTGGTTGATGGAGTAGGGCGGTAGCCTACGTGCATTTGTGGGACAGTTGGAGATAGGGCTCCAAGGCTTAAGAAGTTTTCTGCATGCTGTGAGTGCCATGGAAGGGCTGGGGAAGGGATCTTGGGGCGAGCAGAACATGTTCAGTACGGAAGGCCAAGAACTCCAGGCAGTGGAAACCTATTAAGAAGTGAAAACCAATTAAAAGAAGACTGGTTCCAGCTGGGACCCACGGTGCGGAGATCCCACTCTGGGATGTTTTTGAGGTGGCAGTGCCAGGTCTCCCCCTGCTCCAGCCTGCCACCGCTGTTGGCTGGTGACAGGGAAGGCTGGCTGGTGCTGGTGGGTGGCAAGTGGGTGCAGATACAGGAGACTTGAACCTCCTGTAAGGCGAGAGGAGGTTACAGCAGCCGCATGGCCCCCCGTGAGGCTGGATGAGGCTGTGCCAGCACTATCATCGGGTGCTTGCAGCCAGTGTGAGGGGCAGGAGAAGGGGTCTGTTTTAAGGAGGTGATGGTGCTCAGTCCATGCAAAACTTTTGCTTCTTGCAAAAAACTTTTGCTTCTTTTCCTGCTGAAAAGAAGGGAGCTGATGCTTGGCCCTGGAGGTCCCTGGGGAAACTGGCTGATCTACAAGCTCCAATGCTTTCATGTCCCACAGGTGCCACAGGGGGCAGGGATGGGGAGGGGAAAGTGCTCAGGGACTGTGCAGGCTCCTGGGCTCTCAGGCTGTAATTTAACAGGTAATTTAAGCTATTCCAAAATGAACAATGCCTTACCCCTTGCTTTGGCTGCTTCCATGCACTTCCTTGTGCTGGCAAAAGTGGAGCATGGAGAACTGGAATGGAGCCAGCTAAAAAATGGACAGTTTGGGGACGTGGAGGAGTTGTTTATCACACAGCCACTGCAATGCTTGGGCCACTGAAAAGGGAAGGGCAGCAGAGGAGGAGAAGGTGTAGCTGGAGCAGGAAGAGGGGAGGACACCTTTTTTGATGGAGGTGTTAGCTTGAACCAGCTTCAAGGTGTTTGTTGAATGAGTGCCTCAGAAGTGTATGGGCAGGTCTGAAATGTATTGTAGAGCACTGTAAGAAACGAGTTGGTATTGAACAAAAGGTTGGGTGAAGGGAAAATATTAAAAATTACATTCCATCAAGCCAGGTATTGCATTTTGTCAGTGTTCGTGCAGCACTTAGGATGTTTTAACAGTTTGTTGTTACGGTGTCTGGTGTTTGATGTTTTTAATGACTGGAAAATGCTGGCCCTGTGGGTTTGCTGATTTCATAAAGCTGTGGCTGTAAGCAGAGAGGAACAAGTCAGATGTTTAGGGGCCCAGCTTGAGGCTAATGCCCAGCTCTAGGGCTAGTTGTCTTCTGTCTGCCAAACTCTGTCAGACTGCTGTGGGCAGTGCTGCCACCAGCGAAACGCAGTGGGGTAGCTGGCGTTTTTCTAAAGCTGATGCTGAGCTGTGCTATTCCGTGCCTCCTGTTACCTGCTGGAGGGGTATTTCCCTAAGCACAGTGTTTGGCTTGGCTCCTCGCCTGCTCAGAGAGGAGTCCCAGTGCACAGAGCTCCTCAGCGGAGGGTCTGTGTGTGTGAAGTATGTGCTGGACACCTGATTTGGGTGTGCAGAGAAGTGACAGGCCCCTCTGGTGCTTCTCAGAGGTGTCACTCTTTCCATGCAGGTGCCATATAATGCCTGTATAAGGCATATGATGGTTTCCAGAGAGGTCAGCTATTCTGCACATACGCAGTGCACGTGCCCATGGCAGTCTGGTTGGAGTTACTGTCTGACAGCGCTCAGCAGGTCTGGACAATCCTCAAATTCCAGTGGGGTCTCTGAGTTAATAAAGAAGGTTTATATATAGAAGACCCAGATGCACGGGAGGCCTCCATCTGCACCCATTGCCATGGAATCGTGTAGAGGAACTACCTCGCTTCTCTCCTGCTCTAATCCTTCTGCTCCCACATCCCACATTCTGATTACAGAATCACTTACGTGGTTTCATCTCATTGGATCTTAGGCTGCTCGAGAAGTGACTGGACACTGTGATCTTACAGTGTTCATTTGCTGTATGATCTCAGGCTGGGACTGTCATTCCTCTCTACCCCCCGGCTGCCCAAACCTTTCTGAAGCAAGAAAGCTTTTTTTCAGCATAACAATGTTTGCAGTCGTTAGTCCAGCAGATGGAGCAAATGGCTGAATAAACGAAACCAGCACATAGTCTAGGGGCAGAGGTAGATAAGGTGGAGAGAAGCAAACCTAATTTGACTAAGTCTTTTTTCAAACCTCGCTGTTTGCCAGCTGTTAGCTGTCTACTCCAAGTGATAACAGCACAGTGTGCATTACAGATAGAAAATGGAGTCTTTAGAAAATAACTGTGAGACTGAGAGAAGGATGAGCAATGAAGGAATTGCTCTGCTGTGGTGGTACTGAACAGGGCAAATGCTCATCCTGCCTTCTCCCCTGGGGTCAGTGTGCTCACTCTCTGCTCGGGCCCTCAGAACAGCAGTGCTCCATGCTGCAGGCATCGTGGCATTGGGCTGAATGCAAGCTTTAAGGATCCTCCAAAAAAGATTCATCAGGCAGTGGTCTTGTTCTTTATGCTGATTCAAGCTCTCAGAGTGACATGAAGATCAAGGTTAATCCCATGGCAGCATTTTTCAAAGGTCTTGGGGCTGTCAGGTCCCAAGCTGCCAAAGAAATGGGTCTCCTGTCCACCCAGCGCCCTGCAAGTCTGTTACCGTAGCAGCCTGAGACCTTCTGGCCTGTGTTCATCAGTGTGTTTGTGCATCCTGCACACCTAATAGTTGTGCTATCAGCTAATTGTTGAATGAGTGTTCTTCTGGATCACGGGAAGTACATGGTGTCTGCTTCTTGCTCTTCTGCAAGCACGTTTTCTATGGCTGGGTTGTCACCGTGGTGCAGGCAGGAGCACTTGTCAAGTTTTACAGCAGACTGTCCATCACCCTGATGGAAGGCTCTGGGTTCTGGGTTAAAACTAGAGACTGGGAGAAGGTTGTTAAGTGTTAAGCTCGAGCTCACAGCTTCGCAGCCAGCTCTTGTCAACCACAAGTGAGCAGCCTTGTCCTCCAACAGCATTTTCATGGCCTCGTGAAGCTGATATTTGGCCACAAGAAGTTGGGAAATGAGTGCTACCTAATACTAAAATTAGCTGTCTGAGCAATTCATCCATCAACCAGTCTGTTATCTGCTCAGGGCTTCCACCAAAATGCTGCAGAACTCATCCAAAAAAAAGAATAATTAATCTCTCATTGATTCAGCTGTCTGTAGTGTGGTGCAGTGTGCAGGCAAGAGGTTTAAATAGGGCTGTGGAAAGCTCTGGGGCATTCACATTGCAGGTTTGCAGGGTATTTTTCCCCATTCGAAGGCCCATCTCCAGTCCACGACAGAAGAATGTCAATACCAGAACACCAGGGGCACCAGAGCAATGGCCGCCTTCTCGGTTAGGAGCCTGCTGTGGAGGGGAAGGTTTTTTCCTTTGGGGCTGTGACGCTGGGTGGTGGTGGAGGAAGCACCCTCAGGGACTGCTTAGAAAAGTTTCACTGCCCCTGCT
This sequence comes from Fratercula arctica, assembly GCA_947846985.1. Taxonomy (NCBI): domain Eukaryota; kingdom Metazoa; phylum Chordata; class Aves; order Charadriiformes; family Alcidae; genus Fratercula; species Fratercula arctica. The sequence continues at coordinate 29,242,306 of CANTUZ010000001.1, read as the reverse complement.
AGTGCTGCCTCTCTGCTCTTCAAACTCACTGCAATTCTCACACCCACTTAAGCTATCCTAAAAATAATTTTAAAGTGATACCTGAAGTAGTGGCCTGTGTTGGGTTATTTTTACCCCTTTTATGGCACTTTTCACCAGCAAATCTTAATGTACTTCATAAAGGAGGGAAAATATTCTTATCTGGTTTTACATGTATTTAGGGGTGCCTTATGGAAATGGCAGAACAGGCAAAAATAATAATTACATTTAAAAGGTCCATGGGAGCCTTGGTTTAGAGTAAGCAGATCTGTTCCTGCCAGTTTGAAGACATCAGTAATAAGTCATCTAAAATAAGCAAATTTTAACTTCCTGTACTGTATTGACTGGTTATTTTTTCCTTGTAGTTAAGTATCCATCCTAAAATACCAAAACAGCGATGACGGTACAACTCTGACAGACCTGTGTGCTCTTTTTGTTACAGCTATCAAGCCTCCCACCCCACCTTCTGTCCAGCCAGGAGAGGACGAGAAAGCAAATAATATAGTCACCATCACAGGTATCTCCTTATGCTTGTTCATCATCTTTGCCACCGTTCTTATCACCCTCTGGAGGAAGCTCTGCAGAGCTCAGAAGTGCAGCACTGCTGTCCGCCGAAACTCCGTCCATTCCCCAGGCTTCCGCAAAAATTCTGACGAAGAGAACATTTGCCAAGGAAACAAGCAGCGGGATAGCTTCGCTGAAGGAGGGGATGCCCCTGTTAACATTCCTCTGACCTACAGGCGAAGCCTCCAATTTGCCCAAGAAGATGATGCCTCTGGAAGTGAGAACTTTCAGCCAAATGCCCAAAAAATAATCCCTCCGATATTCAGCTACCGCCTGGCACAGCAGCAGCTGAAAGAGATGAAGAAGAAAGGCCTGACTGAGACCACCAAGGTGTACCACGTCTCTCAGAATCCCCTCACGGACACTGTTGTTGGTGCCACCACGATGCTTCCCCTGAGTGGTGAAAACCAAGAGGAGACAATGGCAAATAAATTTAGGATCAAATCTCCATTTCTGGACCAGCCAGTCAGTCAGCCCAAATTCCTGGGAGAAGGCTCTCATGCTAGGCTGGATTTTCCATTCTCACAGGCCAATCCTGCAATGAGCCCTACCCAAACCTTGGTAAGAAGAGCTCATTTCAAGCACCAGGATAACAGAGGGGACTTGCCTGAGAGGGGCTCTCACAGAAACCCGCAGTTTAGAAGAACAGCCAGTTTCCATGAAACTAAAAAGGCCAGGCCTTTCAGAGAGAGAAGCATGTCTACCCTCACTCCCCGACAGACTCCTCTCTACAACTCCAGGACCAGGACGTGGGACCAGGGTTTGGAGGACAGGACACGGCCAAAATCAAGAAGCGCTAATCCAACTTGTGAAAAGCTGGATCAGCCCCACAGCACTGTGCCGGGGTGTGAACCACAGGGCCATGGCGCAAAGTGCCACCACAGGGCAGGTCCCCCGGTGAAGAAGCTGGACCTGATCACCGACCGCCAGCCTGCTGGTCAGGAGAAGGCAGCTGAGAAGCCTGAGACCAGCCGAAGTAAGAGGGGCCCTTCACCTAACCCCAGAGGTGCGTGGCGGAAGGAAACAGGCTCGGCTGGCAAAGATAATTCCCAGAGAGGCCTGAGTGTAAGCCCTGCCCAGTACCGAAGGGACAAGTGCCAGAGCTTCCCCTTGGACCCTGAGTTTGCCTTTTATGATAATACTACTTTCGGCTTAACAGAGGCAGAGCAGCAGATGATTGACCTCCCTGGGTATTTTGGCTCAAATGAAGAGGATGAAACAAGTACTTTAAGCATTGAGAAGCTGGTGATCTGAGTGACTCATGGCAGCCCTGCAGGAGGGGCCTGCGCAGGAGAGGATCTGCAGAATCTCTTGGCTTCTGGTGGAAGGAGCAGCGGGAATCGAGTTCCCTCCACACGGAGCAGGAGGGAATAGTGCCCTAAGTCTGGCTTGTGGGAACACATTCCTTTCTAATTACCGGAAAGTGCTTCCGTAGCATTATTTTCTGTATGTCTGTATGTGTATAAACACAAAATACCTTGGGAAAGCACTTGTTAGTGAAGGCGTGATGCAGGAATAGCCAATAGATTTTATTGCATAAAGTGGTCATGTTTCGTGCATCATACATGATGAATGCCACTGATTTAGCCTTTCTCACCTTGTGGACTGTGTACTATTAGATCATGGTGTCCTAAAGCATCCATCGTCCAATATCCTCAAGCATCTGTCCTAATTAGTGAATCATTTCCCATTTAGAAAACACAAATCTCAAGTTGCGAGCAGCTTTCTTCATTTTTCTGGTAGTCATTACTGAACTGTGTTGATTCGTCATAGTTAGTTGCTCAAATTAAGTCATATGCTGGTGTTTCTTTTAGCTGGTTGCATGAAAGTGCAAACAATTAACGCTGAGTACTTGGAGTGAATTTAAAATTGCGGGGGCATTTTTCATCCTTCAAGACTTTGATATTTTCTTTCTGCCGATATTTATACCAACAAAACAGTAATGTACAAATATTTGCAGTAAATGAGTAGAAAAGGGCATGCTGCTGGAAGGGCAAAGAAAATGGATGATCAGATTTTATTCCTCACAGAAATGTTACTGCGGCATTTAACCACCTGGAAAAGGCAGTGAGAGAGCTGTTGAATCACCCATCCCTTCCATAATAAGCTTTGCCTTTATTAAACTTTTTTTTTTAAATGTAAATAAATTGACAATAATACTACTACAGCAAGTTCAAAATAAATTATGAACAAAACCAGCAAGCAACAAATTTATTTGATGAATACCTGTTTTGCGAACAAAAAGAAAAAATAAAATGGCTTGACAACACCTGGTGATTCCCAGAGAATCTTAATGGTGAAGTACAGAAGTTAACGGTTTTTTTTGTGTCGTGCTTTAAAACCAGAGATCACAAGTTGGTGATTACACACTGCTGCAAGTGTTCAGAGCTGGGCTGAAACCCCAGTTAACAACGGAGACAGAGCTCGAGCCAGCGAGAATGAGTCAGAGACTTTGCTTCGCATTTGTTAGGATAACCGTCTCTTCGGGGAACTTGCAAAGACCAGGGGAATGCTCTTGGGCAAGAAAAGAAGAGCTGCTGCCTGTGGAGGATGGAGTGAGAGAAGGTAGGTTCAGGCAGAGGACTGTCAGCCTTCGGACAGCCCTCCCATAAGGATCCCAGCCCTACGTGCCCTTTAACCCGCCTTGTGGGTGTGAAGGAAAAATGAGCCTGTGCTCAGTTCTCTGCCAGTAGGATGCTATTGTTCTCAAAACTGGCTTTCTGAGCAGAAAAATAGATTTCCCAATCCCACATTTTTTTTTTTTTCTCCAAACCAACAACAATTGTAAAGGGAGAGCAGCATCGCTGTGCGTTAGCCGGTTACCGATGGCGCCCCACTGAAGTGTCCAAAGCGTGCGCAGGTAACTTGACGGGCGCACAGCGGGAGGGCTTGCTGTGGCAGCCTCGGAGGAGCCAGACGCTCGGCGTTTGCCCGCCAGAGTCAAACCCCGCCGTTTGCACGGCCTTTTTGATGGGTGACGTTTTGCAGCTGCTGCTGGAGCACTGGACCCAATGTGCCTGGTGGCCTGAGCTCCCTCTTTCCCAGGAGCTGCACCAGCACGCTGCGTTGTCGGCATTCAGCCCTTCGGCCCAGCGCAGCATTCGTTCGTACCAGCTGTGCATAAACTGTCAGCTTGAAATGCTGCTTAAAGCTTTTGAGAACATGTCCACACTTGAGGACCAACGCAAGGCTAATCGAATGTAACGAGTCTTTAAATTGCCTTAAATGAGCTGGAAATCAGACCTTTGAAGCAGTTGTTACTCAGGTTACTTACAGGCTTGTGCTAGGGTAAACTCCGCTGTGTGGAGTGCGTTGGCCCTGAAGCAGTGATCTGTCAGCGTTAGACCTGCAGTGCTACAATATCTATTTGCAGTTTTGGTGAGCCTCCCAGTGCGGGAGAACCAGGAGAAATGGGAGATCAAATGTACAGCACAGCGATGTTCAGCACACATTTCCCTAACCTTCAGTGGGAGTCGTTGGAGCGTGGCGGTAGTCCTCGGATCAAAAACGTACTCTGCTAGTGGGATTTTACCCTGCTTATTAAGTTAAGGAGGGTTCTAAAACATTTCCTGGGGTTTGCTGGGGGGGTTGCGGGGTCCTGCACAAAGCCCCGTGACCCCCGCATCTCCGAGGGGGTTCCCTGCATCGCAGGAGGGCAGGGGAGGGGGAGCCTTGCTCTAAGCCAGACCCTGCTTCCTGCAGCCCTGTCTCAGTGTCAGGCTACGTTCAGAACAGCTGCTGTGATGCATTAGATAGAGTTACTTAATTACATCTAAGACAGCAAGCCAGACCCCTTCCCTCCCAGCTTGTCAGATCTTGCCCCCTTCCTCTCTTTCAGAGAGAGGAAAAAACCCCACTAACTTACAGATGCTGGCTGAAGTCCAACTGTAATGCCTACGTCTCCGTAGTGACACGGGGCAAAACAGGCTCCATACTCTCGACTTCTACATCATTCACTGCTCACTCGCTGGGGAACTGGGCTGGGTAGCACTTGTCTAAGCTCTGATGACTTCATCTTCTGCTTGATACTCCATTTTCAGATGGGTTGTTGGTGGCTCAATGACCTGTCAAATCAATAATGCTGGCCCTTGGGTGCGGTAGTTATTTCCAGCATGCAGAGCTGAGCATCACCAGTCTCTCATCTTTACCCTGCTTCCCTAGCCCTCTACTGAAGAGTGGGGTTGAGCATCATCTGCCTTGACAAAAATTGTCCTTCCTGCCCTCAGCACTGCATCAGCGGCCACGTGGTTATAACACGTGCACAGTGAGCCCTTATGTTCGCGACATGCAGTTACAACCTTGCACTAAGATTTTACCACAGTAAAATACAGAAGTAGTGATCAGAAAGGAAATAGTACGTGCTGGCTCTTTGCAGCCCTTTCTCCCCAAGGGCAACCTCATTTCGGAGATGTAGGTGCAAGTTTCATTCCACGCGGGTACGGGCCAAAGCCTGGGATGAGGGCAGAGCCTTGCCAGGGCATAGGCTTCAGGAGCACGGCTCCCTGGAGTGCTGGCCCACTGCACTCCCATGTTCACGTTTGCCATCACTGGGATGTCTGGAAAGAAGTGAGAACAGGATTCACTGGGATGTCTGGAAAGAAGTGAGAACAGGATTCACTGGGATGTCTGGGAAGAAGTGAGAACAAGGTTCACCTGTTGACAAAGCAGAGGAACCAAACCAAATTTTACACGGCATGTTCATGTGTCTCTGCATTGTCTCCAGGACAACTTGAGCCATGGAAATTAAACTTACCTTGCAGACCCTCTACACTACCCAGGACAGCAGGCGCAAAAGCACCAGGGCCAACACCAAAAAAGAATGAAATTCTCGTATTATGAGCTTTCTCAAGATTTTCATCTGTATTTCTGTTCAAGTTCCTACTGTTGAAAACCAGATACAAAATTTTAAGTCCTACTCAGATGGTTTTATTACATGCTTTATGGATATATAATACAAATTATAATATGTATGGCTCTAAAAGCAAATATGTGGAAAAGAACTGCCAGTTTAAAAAAATTATTGTCATTCAGGAAAAAAAATAGGCTCATTCTACAACATGGTAGTTAAATGATTTGCATCAAGCTGATACTACTGTTCATTTTTAACTGTTGTTATTAACAACTTGTGGAAAATAAATTTTCACTATTCCATTTCTTTCAGTCTTTTGTGTTGCTCTTTCGTTTCAGTCCGATGAGACGATGAAAGCTGTGTGCCTTGTGGTTCAGTCACTTTCCACTTTCTCATGCCCCTTCACGAACTCAAAGTCATCTGGTAAATTACATGAGAATGTACAAATGAATCATGACTGCGTTTTATGAACTCCTAAGAATATCTGTGCTCATCTTAAATTTAGTAAAATCTGCCTAATTTTAATCTGGGGCTTAAGTCTGGTCAGCCGCATTGTCTTTGTCTGCAGTAATGTATCATGTTCTGCTATAGAACTGGATCTGCAGTGGGAAGCTGTTGGCAATGAAACCCAGCGTCCATGCTGTCCGTGTTGTGGGGGTTTACTTTGAAGTAGCCTTAGTCTGGATGCATGTTAGTGGCTGGAGCACGTCCATCCACTGGTTTGGTTTCACGCGCGCCAGGAACATTCTGCAACTGAAGTGTGGCAATTGGGGACCATTGTGAGAGTTGCTTATAAACATTCTCCTGATCCAGAACAAAGCACTAACGACGGCACACCAGATGAAATCCAGTTCCTCAGCACCTTGTTGTTTCTATTCTTACGTTGTCATAACTGAAGCACTGGCAGTTAAAATCAAGATGAGAAAGATTTAGCCCTTGAAGAGTACAGAAAGCTAAAAGAACATGCTTGATTGTTCAAGGTCCAGGGAACTTTACATAAACACTCTCCAATGCAGTCCTGAAAACTGCTGAAAAAGAAAACTAGTTATTCCATGACTGAGATCCATGTTTTCCATTAAATATTGTTGGCTGGCTGTGCTCACACAACTTGCGACATTAGCTTCAGCTAGTAGAAACAGGTGCAGCTCCAGTTATCACAGCGCAGGTTTGGCAACTGGCAGCAGCAGAGGGCTGGCTATTAACTTGCACAATTCCTGTCAGCCCGTGCCTTTTTTCTTTCCGAAGCAGCAGGTTTCAGCTGCCCTGACTGTTCTCACCGTCTCCACTCTCGCTGTCAACAAAGAAGGGAGCCCTGATTTTCATGGCCGAGTATTTTAGCGAGTACCACATCCCATGCCACGTAGACCAAACTATGCCGTTGTCGTGGGATCCATTGTATCTGCCTGTTCTGTAGTACCGTCCATTGAGGTTTACGGCGTGGCACCTTGTAATGAGAGACTGGGTTTAGCGTGGGAAGACATTGCGTCATTACAGTGAAGTACAGTTTTCACACAGCATACATTTAGAAATACCAGGGTGGGATTCATTGACAGGTTCAGGCACGTAGCTATATGTGTACTGAACTGGTTATCTAAAGTCTTCCTATAGCCTGTGGAGATCTGGTTAGTGCATTTAGTGGAACCCAGAGAAGTACATGGGTCATCCTGAAATAGACACCTGTGCTGGTCAGATAATTCAACCTGTTGACTCCTTCAAGTGTATTAACTAGGGATGTGATTCAGTTGCCTAAACAGAGGGGTGTAGTGCCATTTGGTAGGCTCTAGCTCGAGAGTAGGCAGCTACATATTGACACCAAAAATGCAGATGTCTTTTAATCAAGTTGAATCCCACTATTGATGTACGTTTTTGTAGCTCTACTGATTTCAATTTGTATGTGATGAGGGCTTGGTCAAAGAAGAGGCTCATCCTGCACTAAATCAGAGAAAAACTGAGTGCAGTGTGTCCACACTCACAAAGCTGGTGAACCTGAGTCCCCACCTGTTGATGTGTGGGGTATGCCCAATTAGCAAACGTACCATCAGGACCATTAAGGGGCAGCTCACCCCCTAGATGTGCTCCACAACAGGGAAATGTCCTTTGCACGCACTTCACCTTGCAGTGGCTACAGTTTTCATTGTTTTACTTCCTAGGATATAACCCAAAACACTTTAAGGAATTTTAATTTGCCTCTTTTCCTTTCAGGTTTCCCCCCCCTCCCCTCCCCCGGGCATTTATTCTGACCCATTTTCTTAAAAATAATGCAACTTACCTGTGGCTCAGTTTCTTAAAATGAACGCAACTTACCTGCTTTGCTTCATAATGGAAGAAGCAGATTGCTTTCCTTTGAGGATCTGTAGGTCTTAAATTTGGCTGTGCGAGGTGACACGAGCACACAGCCACCTCCAGCTGTTGTGAGGCAGACAAGTCCTCTCAGCCGTACAGCCACCCACACCCTGTGCATCCGAAAGGAATCAACTGTTTTCCATACCTGTTAAACCACCAGCCGCCCTTGTTCTCTAATGCACAGTTGCCTGCCAGGAATCGGTCGTGGTCCTTGTCCGATGTGGTGAACTGCATCCCTCTGTGAGAGGCTGACCACTGATCTTCAAAATTGCTCCCACCAGACAGAGCGTCGCCAGCGTTACCAGAATAGGTGCCAATCCATAACCTGTAATTGTCCTGCAAGAATATGTGAAACATGGCTTTGATATCGGCTCTTTCTGTCCTTCCTCCCATTTTTGAGTTCAAATTTGCTCTGACCATTGTATCCACTGTCAAAGGCATGACTGTTGAAGTCAAGGGTGACTTTTGTCCCCATGCTTTAATGACCCTAGTGTAGATCACTGCAGGATTTAAACTTCCAGAAGGGATGGCTAATTATTGCTGCTGCTACAAAGGGCTTCAGGTTTTATTGTCTTTCAATAACCATTCGATAAACTATCCAAGAAGCTGGAAGGCTCTTCCTGGCTCATCAGGAACAGCTTGGTAGGAAACTGTGCCAAGTAGTTGCCCTCATAAACTCATCAGTTGTTCAGCTAGAACAACTCCTGGAGGAATTTTGTTCCTGCAAGAGATAATAGCCGTTTCATTTCTAGCTAAATGGCCATGTCTGGTAGGAATACTTAGAAGAATAGTTCCATTGTGCGCAGCTAACAGCTCTAAGAGACATTTGATGTTAGATGGATGATCAGTTTTCTTGGTGTGAGCTTTTTCCTGTTATCCTACTCCACTTTTATTTATGAAAAATAGAAGTAAGGCATTAAATCAAGCTGTTTGTTAAAGCTTTTAATAAGAAAGCCCTAATTGCAAACTGAATGAAATGCATACATTTCTGTAGCAGTGATGGAACTGGAACTAGGACTGGTCCATGCAATGGAACTCAAGTCCTTGGGTATTTGGGCTACTTACGGTTGTTCAGAGAGGCAAGCCCGCAGAGCAGCACCTGCAGTGAGCAGGACGCTCTCCAAAGCTAGACCGCAAACATGAAAATACAGGGATTTTCTGTCCTTGGGCTTTCACTACTAAGTGTAGTGCTGTAAGTACCTCTATTCAAGACAAAAACTTACAACTGCTCTTTCAAAGCTTTGATTAGAGTTCACTGCTTAAAACAGTAGAGGGAGTTTGTTCTGATGGTTGTGGTTTATGTGACAGCCTGAAACACTCTCCTAGGAAGCAGGAGAACAGGGTTCAGTTTCCTTGCAGAGGTTCAAACCCTTATCTCCTCCCTCATGGAAGACCTTTTTAACCATGAGGCCAGAGGCAAACGCACATGGGAACCCCTGTGCCCTGCAGCAAAGAGCTGCCCTCCATACAGCAGCAGAGTTAGCAAGAGAGCACGTGAGACCTGTCACATGGTGTCTTGGCCACTCAGCGGTTGCGAGGAAGAAGTCACAGACTCCTGTCCCTGCTCCCAGGCCTGTTTGTCAGTCAGCCAAACTAGGAATCCCAGGGAACCAGAGCAAATAAGTTTTGCAGAGCTGTAATTACAACCCTGATACTGAAGTCTGATGCTGCACATGCAGATGCTCCACCCTCACAGATAAAGCAAGCAAATCGCCACTCGCTCCACGTCTTACCTGCTCATTCGCAAGCTGGAAATTTTCATAGACTGCATAACGTCTTTCCCCATGCCAGTCCATCAGGTCAATCTTTAATGAGCTCTCTCCTAAACACAAAATGGTGTTAAATGAACTATCATCTCATGCGAATTGGAGAGAAACTGTGGAGGGAAAATACTTGCACCTCTAGCGAGCAGGTCATAGATGTGGTCGTTGCCCAGCCAGTATTCATCATTCTTGCCCTGGAATTTCCCAAATCCCAGTTTGTAATCATCCCATTTCCTGCAGTGAGATGCAAACATCAGTTTCAGCATGTGAGGGAATTAGACAGTTAGTGACACTTAGCTAGTAAAACTTCAGCTCTATCTCTAGACATTGTTTTCTAAAAGTATCTGATTCTCTGCAAGCTGAGCTGAGATTTGTCACTCTGCCTTAGAAGTAAATACAACTCACAGCTTACTTCTTCGCCTGCTAAATCTGCGCTCACACGTGTATTGGGACCAAACCTTCAAACTGCCAGATGCGGTGCTCGCAGAATGAGGTTGTCAGTTAGACGGGAAGGGTAAGCGGCAGCTGTCATATTGGTTTTCAGCAAAGCATCTGATATTGTTCTTCAGCAAGTCATAATTCAAATGCACTCGTGGCTGGAAATTAATGTTGAGTCTAAAATACGCTATAATCTTGGATGCCTGGTGTGGTATAGTGAAGAATCAGAAACTGAATAGAAGCTGCAAACAAACGCTTCCAGATGAAATTAAAAGAAAAATATCTGGGTCTGCTTTGTGCTCCTGTTTCATTTAAATCTATTTTTGATTCATTGATGACTCTCACCTCTGCTTTTTTGCAGAATCCCTGTTTGCATGTGGCAACTTGTCCTTCAAAGACATGTATTTACTTTTCATCAGGCTTCATCTTTCTAAGAGAACTCTCCTGCTGCTACTTTCTTCTCATCATTTCATTCTCTTAAAATCTCCTCCGTTATTTATGTATTATCTTTGATATTCACATATACTTCCTGTGTATCATCAGTTGCAGTTTTACTAACCCCGTGTTTATTCTCTCTCTCATGTTGTTGTTAAGGATATTAATCCTGCCTGACCTACAGACTAGTCAATGCTCCTCTTCAGGATGTTTTTCCTTCACCTGTGCTGAGAGTGGAACTACCATGGCTAGATAGCTACCACTCTCTGGGCAAGCCAGCTTAGAGCCAGTTGAGGTAGCTTTGCAGTGGACTGCACGTACTATAAGAGACACTAGACATGCCCTAAAAGTGTGTGTGCTGTGACTGAATTAATCTGCATGGGGATGTTTCTTCTTTACGGTGCTACCAGAGCATCTCTCCTCCTGGAGATTTCCAGGTGAAAGTCACCTCTCTGGGATTTTGCATAGAGAAAGGACAATCTGGACCAGTGGTTTGGCATCTTTTTGAATGACCTGAATAAGGAAATAAATGTTACACCATGCTGAACATAATTCTTGATACGAGAATAGATAATATGTTCAACGGGTCCCAGCAGATACCTGCCAATTAGGAGTCTTTGATAGTCTCCAATAATGATAGAACAAATATGCACGCATTTACACACTTACTCAAATGCAGAGAAGCCACGGAAACAGTGCTATAGGTCCATTTTGAAAATGGCCTCACGCTACCAATATGCACCACCAGATTGTCCTAATGCAAAGAATAACCACTAAAATATAGTCTTGCATATCCTGCTTCTCAAATTCTGGGTTTTGCCAGGCAGCAGGACTGGGGGTGGGAGCTGGAGGCCTGACTGCAAGCCCTGTTCATGCAACCACAACGCACCCACCTGTTGAAATTCTCCTTGCCGTTGCTCCGCCGCTGAATGACGGTCCACCCTCCGCCATCAGACATGTCACAGTATGCCAGGAAAGGCTCTCGGTCTGCTCTGGGCCTGATCCGGTAGTAGCCATTTTTGGTCTCCTTCCGATTGTACACAGCAGAGCAATCTAGGCAGAAAAGTATTGGTGTGTTAAACAGGAGGGAAAACAAAGAGAAGACATCACTGAGAGGCTGTATGGGACAAGGACGCTTGGCCAGCCTGTGTATAGCTCTGCAAGCCCTGCAAAGCCAAAGCACGTGGTTCAGTGAGGCAGTAGCAATGCTGGTTTGCAAGCTGCTGGGCCTGATGAAGAGCAGCAAGGCTTGAGAGCCTTTACAGCCATGCCCTCTGAGGGAGTCATTCCCAAATCTTTGTTGAGATACAGGACTGCTGCAGCTCAGGCTGGGGCTATAGCACAGAAGCAACACAGGACCAGGACTGGCTCTGTCAGCAACATCATCTGCAGGGAAGCCAGTTTCCATGTGGAAGGTAATCTCAGCTGTACTTCAGACTGGTCAGGGCCCAAAATTTCTAAAATAAGAGGCTAAGCTCCTGTGAGCAGCTCTACCAGGGCTGTATCAGGAGAGTGAGTGCCTTTCAGGACCTCAGAGCTTTACACTTTCAATGTAATGACCATGAAGGATGAAATCCTGGCCACAGGCCACAATTCCAGTTATGACAGTGTTCTCAAAATGACACCAAGGAACAGAGCATGCATGCCTGCTACTGTGCCACAGAAGTGATAGAGGAGCCAAGGAGCAGGGAGGCTGAGCTCCTCCAAACAGGTTTCAGTGCCCGCAGCTGAGCCAGGCACTCTGGGCTCCCCTAAGTCACTCCGGGGAAAAGGGCTCTTCAATAGCAAGACCCATCTCTTCCTAAAGCAGATGTAGGTAGGTCTGACAGAAAACAGCTGAGAGGTGCCTGTTCTTGCTGCACCAGAGTCCCAGATGAGACGCCCAGTTGCAGGTGTTTGCGTTGTACCTGGGTGGTAGCTGCCTAACGCCGGCCAGCTGACTCCGGCCACAGGGGATGTCTGCTGGTAACAGGGCCCCCAGTCTGCCTTTCTCCTTCCCACATATCTGACTGCATTTTAAAACACAATCCACTTTAAAAATTCTGAAACTTTTAGCAGAAATAAAATATGACACATGGGACCCTGCAGGGAGAAATAAACATTCTGGCAAGCTGAAATTTCCACATACACTACTGCAAACCATACCTTGATCGTAGACTATCAAATTTCCACTGGTTGTGGGTAAAAGCGTCTCATGCCGCACGCTCCTGTTGCCTGCGAACAGCCCACTTTTTGTTCTGTGGTAAGTGTTCTCCAGGATGTCCTTCAGTTGCAGTTCATATAAGTAAAGCAAGTCTTGAAGATGTTTTAACCTTTGTCTTAATTTATTGTTGTCTAGGAGGCAGATATCTTCTTCCTATGGAGAAAATAAAAAACCCCACACACTTCAGTCAGCGGTAAGAACAGAGAGGCTGATAGAGAAGGAGTATCTGTCTTCTCTTGATCCTAACATTTCACACTGCCTCTGTAGATTAAGACGATTCAATGGTGGTCTCTCCCAAGATACACAAAGCTTGCACAGCTTGGGCTGTTGAGTTGAACCCAGATGGAAAAGGGTTTTCTACAATGACCTTGCCACTGCTCAGAGCATCCCAGAATATGATCAGATACACAGAAAATTACTTTGGAGAAATATAATTCAGCTCAACTCCCTTTTAATGAACTCAAAGGGAGTGTTTGCAGGCTATGAAACTGCTCAGTGTAGTAAGAGGGGGAAAAAAACAGCTCTTGCACCGCAGCCAGGCCAAACCAGCAAGGCTCCAGAAATATCTTCTTGCAAAATTGGAAGATAAAAGAGCTGATATTTGGTGCAAATCAGTGGAAAGCAGCGAGCCTGCTGGCATCAGTGGAGTAACTTCAGAGCTGCATTACTGTAACAAAGACCACAATGTTGCCCAAACTGGCTGGGATAAACATTTTTACTAACAATTTGGTCTGTAGCTGGTGTTACTGCATTAAAAATGTAACAAAACAGAGCAAAATCTCTTCCAAGACAACCAAGCAAACCCGTGCAACAAGAATCGCTGGCTCTGAGCAAGCTGGCTTGGGTGATACCAGGTCAGGACCAGTTCTAGGCACACGCAAAACAAGCAGTTGCCCAGGACAGCAGACTGCCGAGCATGCTTAAACATGGCCTCCCAGCTGCTTCTTCCTTCTCCTAGGCCTGTTGGTTTTCCTCCATATAGGAGGAATTCCAGGCTGGAAGCACACAGGGACCTGCTGCAGACAGCCCCCAGCTCGCCAAACTCTACTTGCCAAGCTCTGTACCTCCTTGGTATAATCCAGGAGTAATTTTCTCATCAGACGAGTACAGATTGGCTCAGACTATGCCTACCTCCTCTTCCCCTTCCCATTCTTTAAATTACAATGAATAAAAAGAAGGTAGTTTTCCCTGGGGGAATGGAGTGGAGCATTTCTTCACTGGCCATAAAATCTACTTTTTCTTTTCTTTAAAGGCTTTTTTTTTTGTTGTTATTTTTAATTCTTGGCAATGTCAGTCCAGCCACCCAGAGAGCTGCACAGCCCCTAATGCTGTGAAAACCCTATATTATGAGGACAGCAAGAATGACCTTCCTTTAGCTGCAGACACCTTTTTGCTCCGCTCTCGCAGGCCCATGTCCTTTTGGGGGAGAAGCACCTATCTCTACATCACTGGGGATGATAAACCATTGACATGCCGTAGAGAGATTGTACAGACACTAGCTAAAACATACACACCGAAAACCTGGGTGCAGCTGAGCTGAAGCTGACCAGAAGAAGGAGCAGCAGCAACCAGATCATCACCACGCTCATTTCTTACCACCTGAAAAGAAGCATTGACAGGCTGCACTGGAAGTTTCTTTAGTTCCTCTCACAACTTAATCCCCCCTCACAATCATATTTCATTCCCCAGAAAATGCTGCAGAATTTGTTAACGTTGCTTGAAACTACAGACCGGACAAAATCAGGGAAAAGATGCATGTTAGGGAGAAGCTGGGGCACCAGTGCAGTGTGCTGACAGGGAAACCGAGGTTTGGGTCCAAGCTCCTGCTTCCCTGGAGAAATAAATACCCATCGTGACTCTCCAGCAGCCTCTGCCCCTTCTCCCAAGTGACCACACAGATGGGAAGTTACTCAACAGTAATGCCTCCTTGGAGGATTCCTTGCCAAACTGTTTGGCCAAAACCACACAGTCCTTATTCTGTCCAGACTCCCCAAAGTTAAGAGGAATTTTGCCTCCTGGTTGACTGAGCATAGGCATTGCCTCTCCTTGGTCCATGGAGTGGTCTGTCGGGATGGGATTACCTTGGAGCCCAAGGGCAGAAGCCACCCATGGGACAGAGTGGGCATGGGAGAGCTTTTGCTTGGATTTCAGTGGAAGAGATCTCTGCTGCCCACCTGCCCCAGTGCACAGACGGGGCTTGGGTTGGAGAGTCTCAGCTAGGAAAAACACTAAGCGAGCACCACTGGGAACACACAGCTGAACACGAGCAAACAGTACAAATTGTTCGCAGTATGCTTGTATGATGCTTTAAAGAAAAAAAAAAAATCAGAAAGAATTAAAAAAATCTGAAAAATAGGCTAAAACCAACTCCCCCGCTTCACATCTGGAAGTGCTACAGAAACTTGGCTTCCCAGCTCTACACTGTCAGTGACGTGCTTTGTTTCAGCAAGGGCTCTATTAGCATCCCCGCAGCAGCTGATGCTAGGGCCGCTTCTGGAGCCGGCAAAGCCGCTGGCAACAGAAGAGTCATCTGCCAAGCCGGGCAGGCAGGGCCCAAAGCAAGCCGAGAGAAGCAGCCCCCTGTGGAAGACACCCATAAAAGATGTCACATAGACAGGTGCCCCGGCAATGTGGCATTTTTTCAGCTGGTGAGAGAAGAGTTCAGTATTACAGCAGGGAACCCACCCAGCCCATGATGGCTTGTGCTGCCCATTCCCACCACCCCACAGCAGCCGTGCCAGTGGCTGCAGCACCGGTGCTGAGGTCAGGATCAGGCCCCATAGCATGTGGGTGGAGGCAAAAAGCTAACAGGAAGGATGGGTTTGAGCCATGGCTCCTGCAAACCAGAGACTGCAGAACCGGAGGGAAAGAAAACAACTTCATCTACGCCTTTATCAACATGTATCAAATGCACATACCTGTAACTTGCCTTTCCTTCAGACCTCCTCCTGGTAAGATTATTTCCCTTGGAAGTCAACTGCAAAAGAAAGTGACCACAAACCTGGCTGCGTTTCTAGAGGCTGATGAGATTTTCCTCTCCAGATGGCCCACATCAAGGGTGCAGACGAAGAACATTTCGTACCGCTAGGCAGTTCCACAGAAAAGATGCTTGCAGTTCCTCACCTGAAAGAGTTACCCAAACTCCGGTTTATCTGTTGTTACCCAACACTCATCCTGCTGCTTCCCAGTCAGGATAAATGACAGTCAGGTTTCTACCAGCAGTGCTCTCCCAAGGAGAGGGGCTCTGCTGCTTGTGCACCATTTACCCATCTTACTTGACTAGGAACTGAGACTGACTTTAAGTGTTTATATGAATCACTCAGACTAATGCTCCCTGCGGGAGTTCTATCTCATGTTTAATACAGCCAGGCTCATTTCAGTAAGTCCTGCAAGGTGGAAATAACACAGCTTTTCCATTCAGCATTCCTTTTCCTGTTTTATCTGGTTTATATGTAAAAGCACAGCACAGCTGTAATGCCAAAGGAGCTGCAAATCTGAAGCAAGAAGCGAACACAGGGGTATTAAGCAAGATTCGCTATTAAACTGAAATCTCAGGAGGTCTGCAGTTGTGTAACTCTCCTTTGAGCTGGATGATTAGATTTGCTAGTTAACACAAACAAGGACATTTGTGGAAGAGAGAAAAAAAACACCCAAACAAACAGATGGGTGCCTCCCTTTGCTTTATGGCCAAGGAATTACAGATGATTTTAAAGAAAACAGCAGGAATGTTCCATTTTACATCTAGAGGATAGACCATGGGATAAAAAGGCATATAAGCCCATCATAAATGTCTGCATTACTCTCCACTATCTACCAGCTATTACCAATTATAGTGATGCTGTTTATTTCCTAAAAATTGCATTCCTCTTCTCCTGCAAGAACCACTGACCCATTTCACTGCCAAAGGATTATGTAAATGGTGCTTTTCTTCTCACCTGTTCTCTACCCCCAGTTTTGGAAGCTGTGGAATTAGATGAGTGAAACATCTTCTCTCCTTCTCAGTAGGTACTTGGCCCTTTCTTCCGCCCCTTTGTCCAGCGGCTGCAGCGGATGGTGGGGTGCTCGGGTACCACACTCCCGAGCACAGGGGGGCTGCACGCCATCCCCTGGGGTGTTCCTTCACAGCAGCCTCTTCCTTAACTGGAGCCAGCGCTTGAGACACTGCACACCAATTTATGCTCTTCCCTTAACGGCAAACAACCTCCTTGACCTCCCGATCCTGGGTGGGATCGACAACGGGCCTGGGTATGTGGTGGCAGCGTTGGAGTCACGCTGTGACTGGCAGGAAGCCTCAGGTCACACGTCTCTAATTCCTGCTGTCCTGCAGTCCCTGGAGAAGAGAGGGCGGTGGAGCTGCAGTCCCAGTGGGACTCGCGCATGTGTATTATGTGACTGCAACTTTGTAGGAGCAGGACTCAAAGTCCAACTCTCCTTCAGAGACCCCTCAAACGCCTCTCAGAGCCAAGACATCTGGAGCACTCTCATGCTCTCTCAAGGACTCCACCAGTGCTAGCCTCACCACTGTCTGCATGTGAAAAACCCCGTTGGCTGGAACGTGTTCCATGCGTACTTGCTTCACAATGAACTTGTTTTCCCAGGCTAGATGAAGCTTTAGGAATATCTGAAGCACAAGAGAGGAATTTCCATGAGGTTGACTTCACGTGAGGTGCGTTTAGCAGGAGGGTGTGTTCATGTACTGCTCCACTGGCCCGGAGCTAAAATAATCAAGTCATCGTAAAGAACACGGACACTGTGTGATCACCAGTGTTTTTTCCTCACAGGTGTTGAAGTCCCTAGGCAATGGGATTGTAAATGCTCCTTTCTTTTTTTTTTTTTTTTCCTGGAATACACATGCTTCACACATATTCTGCAGTGCAAATTCCTGCTTAGTTTCTTGGAAGGAGATCAAATTCCCTCTTCTTAAGATACTCAGTGATCTTGTCAGCAAATAATAACAGTTTCATTAACTAAAAACCTCCCCACCCTGCTCTCCTCCACCCTCCTTCCAGCAAAAGTACGTAGGTGCTGAATAACAGTCATAAAAAACTATTATTCACACATTAAATGCACAGCCAGCACAGCAAGAATGCAAACTGGTGGATAAACGTGAATGAAGAGGGTGGCACTGGGACAGCTCTTGGTATTCCTGCAGTCACGGGGCACTGGGCTCCCCCAGAAAGAACAGCTTGGGATGAAGACATGAAGGTGACACCAAATGGACCTTCACGCCCCCCAGAGCCCAATGGAACATCACCACAGCTCGAAGACTGTGGTGGCCTCTCAAAACTCTCACAAAACCAGTTCCTTGATGATTGCTTGTTCTTAAAGGGGGGAGGGAAGAAACGAGGCGGACTGCTTCAGACTCCAAAGGAGGTACAGAGACCTGAGGTTTTCACAGCAAGAGTCGGGGTGCCTAGCTGTGCCCTAGGAAAATTGAGTAGTCTAGAGTCAGCTCAAAGCAAAACAGCTCATTTGCACTGAATCCAGGTGCTTTATGCATTTGCCATTATATTTATACTTCTCCATCACATCCCGCCTTCCATGAACATCCTACTCCCCAGGAGAGACTGTGGACCAGGATCCTTTGCAGGCATTGCAGGTGTGGAGGTACCAGGGGCCTCGATGTGTGAGCTACTGTACATCTTCTGTAGGAATCTGGTCTGCTAGGTTTTTTAAAACAAAGTTAATGTCTGAGATCTGAAATAAAATTTTTATTATTATTTTTTTTAAATCTAACAATAAAGGGTTTCATCAAAAGTAAGATAAATTTAAAAGATCAGGATGACATCAGCCACCATAGTTTCAATCTACGAAATAACCGAAACCAGCACATGCACATTAAAAGTCTGTGGTTTATTAGCACGGAGTAACCACAGAAATCTGTGTACAAAGAAAGAGTAATGGTGGCAGACCATGAAACATGCTAGATCTAAATGTTTTGATAATGTTCAAAGAGCAAAGGCATAATTCAGTCTAACTAATGAGTCTGCATGCAGCTTATGAGTATCTAATGGGTTGACACAACAAACGTAATTAGTTTGTAAGTTCCTGAGGGCAAGCACAGGTCCGAGCGGATCTCACTTACATCAGGAATGGCTGTACCAAAGGGAATTAGTCACAAGGCCAGAGGGAGTATGTGAATTATCTGTGTGATCTTCTACTTACCTCAGGTCAGAGAACTCCTCTAACCTAATTCACTCCCATTTGAACTAGAGCATCTCTTTGCGAAAAAGACATTTTGGTGTAAAAAATTCAGCGTTTGAAGAACTAGCCACAGACCTTAGCATGCTCTTCCACTGCTTAATTACCCATGTTGTTAATTATTATTGGTTTTTGTCCGGAGTCTGAATCCTCCAAGTCTCATCCTGCAGCTTTTTAATCTCATGCCTTACTCTGTGAAGGGGAAGAGCCCTCTGCTGCCAAATGTCTTCTCCCCTGTTTATGGCTAGGTCCAAGTACCTACAAGCTGTGTGCCTGCCCCTGCCTGGGAACCTGAACCCCAGGAGCTGCCTCGGCTGCGGGTGTGAGTGCTGGGGGAAAGCCATGGAGCAAAGGGTTGCATGGAGCTTGTCCTGGGCAAGGCTGGGCACCATGGTAAGAGCACCAGTGGGTAGGGGACTCGGCTGGCATGGGGAGGGAGGAAGGGCAAGCACAAGTTCTGCTCCTGGGGTGATTTCATTCAGGGTTCTTTAATGCAGACCACATACATAGAGGTGAGAAGAGCTATGGGTGGTGTATGGTGGGGTGTGGTGGAGGCAAGCTGAGGGGGCTCCAGGGACTGCAATACCCCTCTGCCTATTTTTGGAATCCTGATCCACCCTAGGCAGGGGCAAGCAGCAGAGTTGCATGGCCAGGAGCAGAACTGCAGGTTCCAGGGGGAATCTCTGCAGCACAACAGAGAGGTACCCAATCAATTTAATTGCCTGTAGGATTAGGCAGCTGCTGAACAAGTACCTTTCTAGACCTAATTTAAGTCTGTTTACACCCCTTTTAGGGCACCTTTCCACATCCAGCCCTGACCAACTGTGATTATGTCACTTCTTAACTTTTCTTTCAGAAGACGGACAGCTTTGAGCTCCTCAACCCAGATGCGATGAGGTGCACTTCACAGCCTTTTACTCACATCATGGTTCTTCCCTCTTTGCTCTGGAATTGTGCTTACCAGGACTGGGAAGCTGAGATCGTGCAGATGGCAAGTAAAGATCTGAAGCAATGTTTCCAACCCAATATCTTTCCTTTTTTTTGGATCCAAGGATCTTGTTATTCCTTTTGCCACAGAGCCACAAGCCACAATTACCTGTGGCTGGCTGCTCCCCTATACTGCTACCCCAGGATTTTTCAGTTACCTGTTTTCATACTGCAGCCATTGATGCTCCAAGTCTGACTTGCCACGGTGTTATCCCCTGCAGTCAGGATGATTGTGATTTGCAACACATGAGAAGCTAGTCCAGAAATGCTTGCAAGCTTTTTGACATGTACACACATACCCCATGCAGGTGGCAGGTGCCTCACAGGGACAGTCAGTAGGACTGTTAAGTAGACCAAGGATTTTTTTTAGTGATATTGAATGGTCCTTCAGGTACCAAGGGCTGAAAAGCACCATCCTGAGGTTCTTTGTTCTGAGATTGACAGTGGATGTATGGAAATGCACGTTGCTCACTCATCTGCACTTACCAGATGTTACAATTCACTCAGTGCTAGGTGGCCATCCTTCTATCCAACCGCTTTTCCAACCTCTGTGTCAGCTGCAAACTTCAGCACTAGGGTTTCTATCCGGGGCATGGTTTAAAACAAAACAACACAACAACATTAAACAGCTTAAAACAACACACAATCTCTGCAGAACCTCTCTGGAAAGGAATTGCTTAAGCATGGTTCTCCTTTTAGTTATTTTAAGACTAGTGTGTTGGGTTTTCACCAATGTGAACCAGATTGAGTTTATGTTTTTCTCCCTTTTTAATCAAATGTGATTTTCTAGCCAGGCAGTTGCTTAGAGAAGCAACAAAATACTTTTATTTTATCAGTAAAACTTCTAATCCTGTTTTAGAAATATAAATTAGTTTGACAGGAATTATTTTCCCTAATCCCATGTTGATTGGCGGGTATTATTATTATTATTATTACTATTATTAAGCTTCTTTACTATTTTATTAGCTGAAGCCTCTATCTGCTATGCTGTCACTTCATCTGGGGACAAAGCCAAGCTGACAGATCTATCATGATCAGGTCATCTGATCTACCTGCTTTTAATATTGGCAGAGAATTGATTTTCCCCACTTATCTCCATATTTCTGCTATCCCAAAACTTAATAAAAATAAAATTATTTTTCTTGGCCATGTCTTTTAAGAATATCATGTATAAATGAGCCATACCTACCGATTTTAAAATCTGTCAAGTTAAGAGGTTCTGTTTACCACCCTCTCTGTTATTTTTGGAATGTAAAGTATGTCATCACCCCTCTGAGATATGCATACTTCATCCTGCTCTCTACCCAGTATATAAATGGATTATTTACTGAACATTTCAATCTTTTCTGCATTTTGTTGATAATTCTGCTGTTTTACAGTGATGAATAATTGTCAAGGGATGAGAACTGGATTCTGAGGGGTTTTTAAATGTCAGTATCATGAGTTAACCAGCAAAATATAATGACAATGATTTACAAGTCTTGAATTTAAAAACCAGAATATTTCCAGTGCTTCCTTTTTAGCTTTACGGACCTTCGTTCTTGTTCCTACGCTTTTCTCCACCAGCTGAGAGCTAGAAATTTGATTTTATTAATAAAAAAGTAGTGTTTTTATTTTAGTAATCTGACTCCAGAAGTTAGGGTTTCAAGAAAATAGACCAAGCACCAGGAAACTCATGATGACGCATAAGTGCTGGCAAATCTTCTACAGCATCACCAGTGCTCTAAGATTAGCAACATTGAAAGGAACAGCTACAGTGTTATCACTGGCAATGCAGCATCTACCTGTTTGATGAAAAATGGGAAGAACTGTTTCTCCTTTTTAAGATCATCTGCACCCTCTAGCAAGCTGGTTCATTCACGACCCTGGCATTCACTCTGAGTGCCAAACTGGAAGCCTCCCAGCCTCCAGCCCCTCCTTTGACTGGTTGTTACAGGTTGCTCTGTGAAAAGTCCACTTCAAAACCCAAACTGCCTTCACACCTCAGTGTTTTCAGGGCCCAGTACAAGGGAAACAAGGGATTTCTGTACTTCTACACTCCAATATGGTCCTTCCTGTGAAGGTACTTCACAGGCATAAGCTTCTGCGCAGAGTAACTCACAGGATACCCACATGGTTCACAGGATCAAGCCTGTATCAAATAATCTGCACATGTAAACTTTTTTTCAGAACTAATAGGAAATTAAACAAATTTTTCTTCTCATCATCCAGCTTAGTTTCCATCCACGTTTAGCTGCTTCTTGAATAGATAATTATCTGAATATACTAAACATATTTAGCTCATTAATTGCTACCACTGTCTGCACTAGCTACTTACTCATATATTTACATACATGACAGGCTTGAAAGGAAAACTTTCCTTTTAGCCGTCTGCCCATAAATGACCCCTATTCTCAGCATTCATCCTAAAGATTTTCTTTCTTTTGGGCAAGACGCATGTGGAAAGGCTCCTGCCATCGGACCAAGCTCCAGCAGCCCTGGGAGCAGCCCCCAAAAGCTGGCTTTGAGCTCCCTCTGCTGCCCACCCTGCTGGAGAGAACCTTTCCAGCCCAGCGCCGGCCCCACCAGCAGCAGCGTGTTCCACCATAGGATGCTCATGCTCAGAGACTGCTTGTTACTTGCTGGTAAGCGACGAGGTAGACGTGAAGCCTCTGCAGAGCACAGGGTAACGTGCTGTATTCTGCCCTGCAGGCTATCACTCTGCAAAAAAAAAATCAGTGCTCAGTATTATGTGAGAAACACCAGTGCTCAATATTATGTGAGAAACACCAGCACTTGATGTGAGGCGTCTCTGGCCTGGATGGCGGCAGTCGCCATCGCAGGCCTTGGAGGCCCAAGTGGTGGCTGACCTGCACCAACCCTGTCCCCATCGCAGCCCCCCCAAAGCCACCATCCCACGGGGAAACATATTAAGAGATGTGACAAAGTTCAACAGCAGCACCAAGGCTACAAAACCCGAAGGGCCCAGGCTGGGGAGAAGACGGCAGGCCCTGCTGGGGCGGCCCCCCTGCTCCTGCAGACCTTGGCGGGCCTGGGATGGCGTGGGCCCGGGGGGACGGTCAGGCCTTGCGCCGGGGGGCCCCGACAGGCCGCCGCGGGCCCGTTGCCCACCCGCTGCTGCTGCTGCTGACCGGGAGGTGTCGGGAGCGGCGGCGGGGCCATGGCCGTGGCAGCGGGCGGGCCCGGCCCCGGCCCAGGTGCAGCCGCTCGGCGCCGCCGGCCCATTTAGCCGCGGCCCGACGCGGGGGCTGAGGCGCGTTCCCGCTCCGCAGCCCGGCCTCGCCTCGGCGGGTGAGTAGGGCTCCGCAGCCCGGTCCGGGGGAGGGAGGGAAGGAGGGAGGTCCTGGGAGAACAGCCCTCAGGAAGTCTAACGCAACTTTCCGCTGAGCGCGCCGGGGGCGGGTGTCCGGGCTCGACTTTGAGCCCGGTGGGCGGCCGCGCTGAGGTGAGGGCGGTTGTGGGGGGAGAGAGAGCGCGAGCTCCCGTGTGGCGGCCGGGGCTCGGCCTGCGGGGCCTCCGCCGTGCTGCCGGCCCCTCTCCGGGGGGAGGGGGTGCTGCTGGCGGGACCGTACCCGCCGCCGTGAGGTTCCCTGCCCGGGGTGGGTCTAAGGGAGGAGAGGGGGATGAGGTACGGGACTCCCGCCGGGAGCTGATGGACCCGCTCCCCGCGGCTTCCAGCCCGCCTCTGCCGGGGCTGCGCCCCTCCCGCAGGTGTCAGCAGGGGCTCTTGGGTGTTTCACAGCGTGAAGCCGGGGGGAAAAGCTTCATCGTGAGATGAAGATGCTGTTTTAGGGTTATTGTCAC
Organism: Fratercula arctica; assembly: GCA_947846985.1. NCBI lineage: Eukaryota > Metazoa > Chordata > Aves > Charadriiformes > Alcidae > Fratercula > Fratercula arctica. The sequence continues at coordinate 29,218,701 of CANTUZ010000001.1, read as the reverse complement.
TGTGGGTTATTAGGTATAGTCAAAAAACCTTCATCACGCTGCTGAGTGCACTAGCTCTCACTGGTCTTACAGGTAAAGATTGTGCTCTGTCAGCTGTAGGGGGGAAATACTTGAAAATGGAGCAGAAGCCTGTCTGCTGGTAACGTGAGCGTGAGGCTGCTGTAGGATGCTGGTATCCACCGTTTGTCCTACTGACCCCTCTTTAACTAGATGTGTTTCTCTTAAGACCAGCAGAGCAAGAACAGGCATGATGACAACGGTGAGGTACGAACAAGGGGCAGAGCTGACAGAAGGGTCCAGGTGAGTGAAATGAACCGCACCAGCATATGGGTTTGGGATTGAAGTGTGCTGTCTGTGGTCCCTGTCTGGACTTTCTTAGTGCTTTAAATATAACAATGGGAAGAATGGAGTGCTTGAAGTTTATATAGCATGTAGTCTTTGTATTTCCCCACCCCTCCTTAAAATGCTGTTGTCTGAGATGAGCAATATCTTTGAGAGAAATGTGCTGTCGTGATTGACTTACTGCAAGTAGTTAAGAACTAAAGAAGTAAAGAGCACCCAGCCCTAGTGTAATAAACTCATGACAGTAAAGCCTGCTGTCTTCTAGCATCCAGAAGGTCAAGGTGTCTCGTAGAGCGAGATGCTCTTGCTCTGCTCTCCTTAAAACCCTCAAGCCTGAAGTTCCCTTTAGCTGTGAGCAGTCCAAAAAGCTTATGCTCTGTGTGTGTGTGCGTGGAAGAACTAGGTTCTTCTTGTATATCCTCATTTTCTTCTCTTCCACTCCAGTAGTCGAAGACCAGATGTGGTAGCTTGTGGCAGAGAGCTTGTTCCAATTTAGACGACAAGTAGATATAGAGTGCTCAGAAAAACAAATTCCCTCTGAGGAAAGCGTTATCTAGAGCTGAATTTTTGTGTGATAGCACAGTGGAAACAGCGTACTCAGACTTGGCTTCTGTTTTCTTTTTGTGTTAAAGATTGGCTTCCTAACCCAAAACACTACTGTTGTTCATTCTTACTTTGGCATATTTTAATCACAGTAGATAAAAAGTGGCTTTTCGTGCACTTTATGTGTCTACAAGTATAAGCAAGTGTCCTGCAGCAAAATTGCTGTAGCAACAGCAAGCTGCTTTAATGAGTGAAGCATTTCAGCTGTACGTTAAGTGGAAATTCCGAAGTGAATATCCCATAAGAATGGCTGGGAAGCAAAAATGAATAGCCAGACATCACTAGAGCTTTGCTTCAGTTCTAGGAACAAAGTGAGGATACTGGTGTCAGCTGGAGATACTGGAGCTGGAAAATTAGCTTTAAATACCAAAATTGTTGGGGGGGTGGGGAGGGAAAGAATTCTTCTCTTCAGCCTGATACTGAGTGCAGGTAGTGAACCATCAGTACTGGTTGCTGATACTGTAGGAAATGCATCATTAAACTTCTTGCTTAAAAGGGGGTTAGCCCACACTGCAGAAGCAGTGCTGGTGCATGGGTCCATTGTGGAGGATGAAGAATACTTGGATCCTCTGAGTTGTTACACTAATGCTTCAAAAAATGCTAGGTTGCCTCAGAACAGCATGGAAACATCAATATTGAATATGTGTATGTACTTACTCCTGCCCAAGAAGCAACGATGCCAGAGACAGAGCCACAGCAAACACTGGCTTCTTGCAGTGCTATTATGCAGCATGGTATTTATGTGGAGGAGGCTGAGTTAGAAACTCATGGATTTGGATGTTACACTTTATTTTCTCTGAAGTCAATCATGTGGCCTTCAAAGCTTCTCAGGTAGTCCAACAAAAATGTGATCTAAAGACACCCTTTTAAGGAAGTCATGGCAAGCAGCCACTACCCTGAAAAAATGCTGTTCTAGCACTAGCTCAGCTGCTGCTGCTCTGGTCTTCCAGTTTCCGGTCTGGTATCCTGCTTTGCACAAAAAAATCTCTGTGCTAAGGATTTTCCTGGTGAAAGCATTCGTTCTCTGAACACGTAGTTTACTGTAACAACATTAATATCTTTTGGACTCTGAAGCAGTTTTGCATATGTATGTTTCCAGCATTTCCAGGGTCTGGACTAGACTAAGTCCTCAGCGAACTCTTGGATGCCCAGCTTCAAAGCCCTTTATCCTATTGCTGAACATACCTATTCCCTTCCTCCCCCAAAAGAGAAAGTTTTGAAAGATGGGTTGCTAACAGGAACTTGGTCAGTACAAGCCAAGAGGTTCTGCTGTGCCAACACATGGAATGTGTTTCTTCCCCTGGTACTAGGCTTGTGCTGTGACCCAGACTACTTCTCACTGCTCAGCTGACAGTTAATATTCTTTCTTATGGAACAATGAAGGGTAAAAATGTATAAAGTTGACATCTGTATCAGTATTTGACTTGTATTATTCCTTTGCCAGCTCTCCAACTGCAGAAGAGCCCACAGTAAAGATTGATGATGGTCGTGATGAGGATAATGAACCAGACAGCTGTTCCAAGTGAGCTAATGATATACTAAATGCCTTGCTTTCCCCCAAAAGTGGGAACATTTTAGACAAAATAAGAAGCCAGATGGCTTGCTGAAGTAGAAATAAGCCCAGTAAATCACTTGATACTGACACTTGTTCTAGTACATAATAAAGGCAAGTAAGTTCAGGAAGCTTCTTTATGCCTCTGGAGGTGAAAGCCCAACCCAAGAACTAGCTACAAGTCCATCATATTATGGAGAATGCATAGTCCAAACTGCATTGATTGAATTTTCCCAAACTCATTCCATTGGGAGAACACAGAAGAACAAACACTGGTGAGAAAATGAGGTGAATGAGTATCTGAGGCAAATAATAAGCATCATGCCCTTGTCAAAACTAAACTGTCTGAGCTTGCTAGTGATTAACTCTGTTCTTGAAGTAGTTGTCTACTAACAGTGTTTAGCTCTTGTCACCAGATTACTAACTCTTATAGCATACTTAGTCTAGTTGGTGACAAGTAAATAGACTTGTTCCTCTGTTCCTGCGGCTCAAGAACAGTAAGATTAAACCTGTTATCTCAGTTCTCCTATGTGACAACATGTCTTTCTAGAATTCAGAAGTTGGCATTTACAAATGCATTTCACAAAGGCTTTAAGCTAAGTACTTGAGCAAATGTGCCACATTTTCTTCAACTGTTTTAAGATGTTGGCAGGCCAAATTGGAGTGGTGTGTATATGTTTCAGTCTTTAGTGTACCTAATAAAGGTACTTGTCCTTATACTGTGGAAGTTGAAGTCTTGGTGTACCTACTACATTTGTATTGTAGGATTGACTGGGTAAAGACATAGACCAGCAAACTGTTAGTGTAGTTACTGCAGTGCTTCCTCAGATATTAGACATTCTAAATACAAGGAAAACCTCCTACATGCTCAGCTGCCTTCAAGGTAAGACTTGTTATTACATCCTTGATTTCCATGGGGAAAAGTGGGTACTACAACCTAAGTATCTCCTTCCTGCTTAAGGATGCAGATGTTTGCTGGCTAGATCTTGTTTTTAGTTTAAAGTTTGAACTTAATGATGAGAAGTATGGGCTAATTCAGTAAGCCCATCAAGATGCTTCCTCATCACTTCAAATATACCCAGCCTTGTCTTAAACAGAGTTATTGAGGTGTTAAGGGTATGCACCAGGTACAAAGCAATGCTCAAGTTACCCTAGAGGAAAAACAAGTAGGTCAGACAGGATAACTGGGGTGCAATATGTGTTATTGAGCCGACAAAGACTTCCTGTAACAGTGGTATCTCTAATGTTGGTAGGGAGGGAAAGTGTAGTGACTGCATCTAACAGGAAAGATAGGGTAGATATGCAAACAATACAAAAGGAATCTACCAGTACTTTTTGTCAGTATGTCAGAACTTTTGGTAGATTCCACTGTTAGTGATATACTTGGAGAAGGTGTTTTCTTTTAAGTGTCTAAGAAAAGACTTGGTGCTTACAGTAGTTAAGTAATCCTGAGATTACTTAACTCAGTAATCCTGAGTTAAATAATCCTGAGACTGGCAATCTGTTTTTCAGAATTTGGGATTTGTAGATAATTGCTTCTACCTTACTTCTTGGTGTAGCCTAGAGATACTTTCAGCTAGCAAGATGGTTACGTAAAGGCCTAGCTTTAAACCAGAAGGCTTAGAGCATACCAAAGAGGCAACAAATCTTCTGTAATTGAAAACAGGAGCTGTAACTCTGCTAGGGCTGGAGATAACTCTCACAATTGCAATAACTTAGCTTCAGTAACTCATTTTCTTAAAAGGCATTTGAGTCTTCAATCTGAAAGCCAAACAGATGTTTCCTTTTAAAGGTAGAAGAGGGATTTTTCTTCCTCTATTACAAGAGCACAGCAGCAGTAGTGGAGCTATTAACAAGTGTAGCTTTTTCTAGGCCTGGGGGGGGGGGGGAATCTCTGATATAATAAGCTAATATCTTGAACAAGATACCTGAGGAGATATTTATCCTTTAATGTTCCTCTTGACCAATAGCTATTATATAAGCCCACTTAACGCTTATAACTGGGCATTAAGCCAGACTTCTAGTGTCACTGGAATTGCGACACTGAATAGTGTTATGCATAAGTACATACTGCTGTACTTCTAGGGTCTGTAACTGATGAATGCTACTTCTAACAAGTGTTCAAAGTACTGCTTTCAAGTACTGTCTTAACCTATGTACTTCATGAATGCAACTGAATAATCTCCTCTTAAAGAAATCACTAGTACACAAAATTCTGAAACAAAAAGAATGTAACAGTGCTCTTGTGGCTAATGTCAGTAGCAAAATGTCACTTGTCTTAATGCCAATTCTCTTCTCTTACAGAGCAATTAGGAGAAAAATTTCCCCATTTGTGATGTCATTTGGGTTCAGGTAAAAGATCACGTACTTCTGGTGGAAGAACTTGTAGAGTTCCTTGAAAAACTGTGACTCCAGCCTACTCTGTCTGGAAAGTACTGAATCCCCTATCAGCCCCTGAAAGGGTGACTTCAGGAGAGTATTTTGATGGGAAAGATCTTAAACAGAGATGAGTATGTTCTCCAAAGAGAGCTGAAAGTCAGAACTGTAAATACTGTTGACGGGGATAAAGGCTTTTTAATGGCTTACTTCAGGCTGTGGCAGCCTTCAAACAGCCAGTTGGTCAGTTGTATGCAGTCTAGGTGCTGAAATAAGGTAAGCCATTAAAGACAGGGTTTTTTTAAGGGACTACACCAAGTCATGAGTGGGAGGGAGGGTGAGTAAGCTGAAAGATAGCACTGACACTTGTGTGCATTAAAGCATTCAGGTTTGCACTGCTTCTAGGTACCTGTGGAATCATGGGTTAATAGCTACAGCTGAGTCTGAGGTAAATATACAGTTCCACATGGTTGATGTATTCTGTGCAGATCACTTTAAAAATGCAATTTGAATCTTTCAGCTGCATATACAAGCAGGCCTCAATCTGTATGTAAGAGAACACACTCTCACTGAAACAGCTTAAAACAAATATCTGGGCTGGTGCTCTTCAGTCTAATGTCAGCAGTTCATTTCTACCTCTCAAGCTGTATTTTTCTTTTTTTGCAGAGTATTTGGAGTTGTACTTATCATTGTGGACATCATAGTTGTGATTGTGGATCTGGCTATCAGTGAGAAGAAGGGTGTCAGAGAGATTCTTGAAGGTGTTTCCCTGGCAATAGCACTCTTCTTTCTCATCGATGTTCTCCTGAGGGTGTTTGTTGAAGGGTAAGACATGGGCAAAAGTTAAGTCAGTGTGGCAAGCCCTTAGGCTAGTAAGGAAGCAATAGTTCAAGCTTGGACTATGAATGTGTCCTGTAGGTTGGTCATAGACAATGGCCACTTCTGTTCTTGGCTGTGTATATTGTCTGTTACCCTTATATCAAAAGCACTTTACAGATTATTCTATAGAAGTGAGCACTTGGAAATGGCGTCAGCTTTGCTGTGACTTACGTGTGTAGACCAGGTGTAGGATTATTTTCTTAGTGAGTCTTCAGTGCTTAGTGTTAAGGACTACTTCAGGAGAGACTGTCTCTAGCAGTACTTCTATATAGGTGGTTCGCTTCCTGAAGGTGTCTCAGTCTTTGCTATCCATACGGGCATCTGTCTAAAACTCTCCTTTGTTTCAGGTTCAGGAACTATTTCCGGTCCAAACTGAATATTTTGGATGCATTCATAGTGGTTGGCACTCTGTTAATTAACATGACATATTCCTTCTCAGACCTTGCTGCAGCAGATCAGATACCAAGGTAAGAATGGTATGGAAGCTGTTAAATGTGAACTCTCTCTTCTTGATAGTCGTCTAAGAATTTTCTTGGGCACCTCTAAGCTAGATGTGTGCATAGGAGATCATGAATATGGCTGTGATAGTATTTCATGGTACAGACTAATGAAGAATAGAGACACCTAATTTTGGTTTACAGTTATACTGTAGACTGTCCCTGTATTAAAGGCAGTGATGATCTAAATATATCAGTTGGGGTAACCAAAAGTGAATAGTGAGGCCATCAAATGCTCTGATTCAAGGATTTTTTTGGGGGAAGGTGTGCAGCAACCCTGATGAAGAGAGGTGAGTTTGAAGAAAGTCAGGAAGAAGAGTTAGATTATAATAGCAAATGGAACACAACTGAGGGAGGGTCACCATTTAGTGGATCTTGAAATAGAAAGAGTTGCCATACTGTTTCTTCTACCTTCCTTTCCCAAAAGTCTCATGGTAACATATGTTGGATGCCCTGGCAGGGAGAAACATGCTGTTTATGTGTGTAAGTTAATTCAAGTCACATTTCAATCTGATTTCTGTAGCTTGATCAGGTGATAACCTGTGAGAGGAATCAAGTCCTGATGGAGAGAGAACTAAAAATCTAAGATTAGTTTATCTAGACTAGGTTTGAATTGGTGAAACTTGCTTGCATCAGCCAGGGAAAGAAGCTGAGGGTTGCGTGTGTGTTTGGTTTTTTTTAAAAACAAAACAAACCAAACAAAAAAAAAAACCAAAATAAATACCCTCCCCATTCAACTGGCTACTGGGCACAAGGGGGAAAACCTTCTTCTAGAAGAAACTAACTCAAAGTCTAGTTATTGAAGAACCCAGAGTAGTTGGACAAACATCTGGAAGTATTGGTTGTCTCTCCAAATGCCAGCTAAACTCAGGTTTCAAAAAGTAGAACTGTCAAAAGAATAGCTTTTGCAACCTCAGAATTGTAAAAGGCTGTTTCTTTCTAGGTCTTTTTAAACATTAAGCTGAGTTTAATTATTACTTCCCATTTCTCTGGGCACGTTTTCTCTAAAGCAGCTTTCATCTTATGGCAGCATCCAGTGAAAGGTAGCAGAAACAGCAGTGCAGTTTACTCTGTCACAGTGCTGTCTTTACTAGACTGTTAGTAGTAGGCCTGATCCTGCACTTGACCCATCCTGTTGCAGGTCAGTGTGCGCAAGGTATTCTGACTTGCTGAAGTTGATGGAGATTTAGAATAGGCTTTTGGGTCATAAAAAGGAGTTCACACTGATTTCAGCAGATACTTGGCTGGGGCCTACCATGCAATTCTTGAGGCCCTCTGTAAGGTTTCTCTTGTTAAGGGTTCCTCAGTCCTGTTCTGACCAAAGTATTACTACCTGGCACTAGATGATACCTCAGACTTGGCCAAATCCCAAACGTTGAGATGGTCTTCCCACTTAACATTGCAGTAGTGTCCACAAAATCCAGCTAGTTTCCAATAGCCTACCTGGGGTTTATTACTCATCTTTCCTGACGGACCTTCCTCAAGAAGCAAGCAGCAGTCTTAAAGCACCTCATATCTCAGAATAGTTAAATCTGAGCAGATTTTATGTGGATGAAAGCATATAAGTGACAAGTGAGATTTCAGCGGCAGTCACAGAGGTAACATGCCATGATGGAGGGGTATGGTCTCTATTTCTGTGTAGTCTAGTGTGCATTGGAATGAGTTACTGGTTTCCTTTAAGTCTGACCTGTTAAAGGACATTGAGGAATGAGAGCTGGGTATCAGTCTGGGAGCTAATGTTTAATGGACTAACTTCCTAAAGGGCAGAATACAAACTGCTTTTATCCTGAACAGCTGCTTCTCGCAGGTGTGGTTCAGGCTGGGGAGAATGGCCATGGAGTCTTCACTCCAGTATTGGTTTATCTCCTTGGCTTCCAACTCCAAGGGAACTCTGTTTTGAAAACAGTAGGGTGATCCTGGACTAGGAAGGAGCTGGGGGGAAAACCTGAAGCCTGGGACAACGTTGTTTTGCTGGCTTTAAGCTCCACATCAGTGGAGAGCAGACTGCCTTCAACTACAAGGTGATGAGATAATGTTTCCATAATATTTATCCCCTTTACTGTAGGTGTTCACCAGGATTCTTACCTAAGTGTATCGGGGCCTGAAATACGTGCATGTGCTCCTATGATCACATACCCCCTTAAGGAATAAATGTTAGTTTGCCCTGGTCCCTAAGGGTATGTGAAAGCAGCTGCCCCTGTTCAGTTGTTTCCATAGAACCAGTCACATAAGCATCTTGCCTGCTTCAAAGTTCAACAGCAGTTCAAAGTTCTTCAAACCACATCATCAGCTCAAGTTGCTGAATGATTAAACCCAGGGTTTATACTGACTTTTTTCCACAGGCTTCTTAATCAAGGTATGATGTATAGCTTCTTTTTTTCAACTGTTTTTCAGGTGGCTGCTTACACTAAATGTATACTTGAAAACAAACTTCAAGGAAGAAGAATTTAGGGATAATAACATAGGTAGTGTTAGGAGAATTTCTTGCTTGCTGGGAAGAGGTGCCTGGGAAAGTCTGTTTGAGCAAGTAGGGGATTTCCTTGTTCTGCTAGCTGTTCAGAACATGCATTCCTCAAAAAAACCTCAATAAAACCATGGTATTCCTCAAGCATAGTATTCTTTCTCCAAAATCAGCCTGAGAAGTCCTAGTTCGGTATATGAAACAAAACTTTAAACTGTCTCTGAAACAGCTTTTAAATAGCTTTAAGCTTTGTAGTTAAGTTTTAATTGTTTTCATTTTCTTTCATGGTGAATCTGACTCCCATCTAGAATGGTTACTTTCCTCCGAGTTCTGAGAATTGTCATCTTAATAAGAATATTTCGCCTGGCTTCACAAAAGAAGCAACTTGAAGTGGTGACCAGGAGAATGGTAAGTTGGCCTCTTAGAGTTGGAAGCAGTAATAGTAACCTAGGTTACTATTACTGCTTCCAACTCTATCTCTGTCTCCAGGCAGCCATCAATGGTGAGTAGCAAGACTGCCCACAGCCTGTTGGTCTCCAACTGATAGTATTGCCTAAGCAGCATGTCTGTTTGGTGTCCCCGGCAGGGTACCAGAGCTTTGCCTTCAACTTCAGAATAGCTAATAATTCTTAACTTTGCACAAGTCAGCAGCAACTTGACCTGGAAGGCCAGCATATCGAAGTGATTGCAACACCACCGTGGGTCTCAACTGATAATTTCTAGTTTGTGTGGTACATAGACTGGTTTTGCTCACAAGGGGGAGGATGGGAATTATAATGCTTCTGCTGCTTATTCCAGGTGAAAACGAAACAATCTCACTGTTGAAGCCCTAATCATTGTAAATGCCTCTTATTTTCATCAGGGGCACTACAGTGGTACTTAAAGCTTCAAGTATGTCATCTTGCTCAGGAATAAGCAGTCTTGGTTATGCTGCCCTTAACTTCTTCTTCCTCCTCTCAGCCCCCAAACACTCAAATAACTTCATGCTGCAGTCTGCAAAGAATCTGCAGTCTTGTTTCCACTGGAATAAACTAATACTTCAGGGTAAAAATTCTTTATGGAGTTTCTACTTAACACAATAAATGTTAGTCTTGGCTAATTCTGTGAACTTTGCTGTAGCAAAATGAGGCTCTGCTACTCATGACTTAACTTCAGACTCTAAATGGTTGGTTTTTCCGAGTAACAGGCACCACTTGTTGATCTCTGGCATTCATTTGGAAGACTAACTCTACTCTTTTTTTGGCAGGTCTCTGAAAACAAAAGGCGTTATATGAAAGATGGCTTTGATCTGGATCTCACTTATGTTACTGGTTTGTAGAAGCAAATGACACTTTTGCAGCATGTTACATCCTGCTAACACTAGTCAGTTAATCAGTGCTTGACATGAAACACAGGCAATGTTTTAGATTAATGAAACTGAAGTATGAAGTCAAACCAGGCTTACTCCTTTTCTGTGGGATTTTGAAATATGGATTCCTGACTCTGCTGCTGTTCTCAAGGATTAGCCTTCTGGGAGAGAGGTTGTACATGCTGTATGTAATGATAGAAATTCTCCTGAGGCCTAGGGTACTAGAGCTGAGAAACTATTGACTGTCTCATAGTATTTCTGCATGTGATTCTATGGAGACTGACACTTAATGGTAGATGATGCTTCAGGAAGCATTATGCTCCATCTCTAGCTATATAAAATGCAGAAGAAAACCTCAACAAAATGGGTAGGTTGTTGTTATAATTAGGGTGGAAATAAGCTGTTTCATAATGATGTTGCTTTCAATTGTGTAGTTCCTGCATGTGGGGAGGGTTCCTCCAATACTTCTGATTGCTGTCTTTTTCACAGATCGCATTATTGCAATGTCATTTCCATCTTCTGGGAAGCAGTCTTTCTATAGGAACCCAATAGAGGTAAAAATCTCTCCTCTACCAAGTTCATTATTTCTGAATGCTGATTCACTTCTATGTTCCCACTAATCTGCATGTGGACTAGGTTGTCAAGTCAATCCTAGTCCTGCTGTCTTGGCTGGTTGGAATGATTAAGTGATGGTCTCCATTGTGCTGTACTGCTTGCATTGTAGTCTCTTAGCGAAGCCTAGTGGGATGTATCTTGCAGTGTGCACACACTGGTGCTCTGATGCTCCTGTTCCTTGGGAATGCTTCAGAGAATCAAGTTGTCTCTGTCCCAGGCTAGTAATAGTATGAGTGATGAGAACTGTATCACAGAATGGTAGGGGTTGGAAGGGACCTCTGGAGATCATCTAGTCCGACCCCCCCTGCCAGAGCAGGGTCACCTAGAACAGGTCGCACAGGAACTCGTCTAGGTGGGTTTTGAATGTCTCCAGAGACGGAGACTCCACCACCTCTCTGGGCAGCCTGTTCCAGTGCTCTACCACCCTGAGAGTAAAAAAGTCCCTCCTCGTGTTGAGATAGAACTTTCTGTGTTCAAGTTTGTGCCCGTTACCTCTTGTCCTGTCACTGGGCATCACTGAAAAGAGCCTGACCCCATCCTCCTGACACCCACCCTTTTAAGTATTCATAAGTGTTGATAAGATTTTCCCCCCCCCCCCCCCCCAGTCATCTTTTTTCCAGGCTAAAGAGACCCAAATCCCTCAGCCTTTCCTCATAAGAGAGGTGTTCCAGTCCCCTAATCATCTTTGTAGCCCTTTGCTGCACCCTCTCCAGCAGTTCCGTGTCCTTCTTGAACTGGGGAGCCCAGAACTGGACACAGTACTCCAGGTGTGGCCTCACCAAGGCAGAGTAGAGGGGGAGGATGACCTCCCTTGACCTGCTGGCCACACTCTTCTTGATGCACCCCAGGATGCCATTGGCCTTCTTGGCCACAAGGGCACATTGCTGGCTCATGGTCATCTAAGTAAAGATGTTAAAAAATCTGCATTTATGCCCTTCAGGGCTATGCTGCCTAATCCTGTGGGAACGTAAATACATCAGGGAAGATAGTTGCAGTAGTACTTCTGTTCCAGACAGGAACCTGAGCTATTGGGCTGGAAAGGCCAATAGCTGTCCAAGGGTTGTTTATGAATGCAGTTGCTGGACCCCTCTTGGGGTGGCAGTAGAAATAAGGAGTAGAGCACTAACTACTGTGAACTTGTATCTTGTTATTGCTTTAGGAAGTTGCAAGATTTTTGGACACCAAACATGCAGACCACTATAAAGTCTACAATCTCTGTAGTAAGTATATTTAGCTGCTGAACTGTATTGAAATACTGCTAAACAGAAAAACATCTTCTCAAGGTATGATGCTGGCAATCTTCAAGAATTTAGAGTCTCTCAAAAGCACACAGTTGTTTCTGACTGCCTTCTGTCCTGAATGTCACTATTGACTTCTAGTATCTAATATATATATACTGAAGCTTGCAAAGGAGATACTGGATGCCTTGCAGTTTAGACTTCCTTGCTCATGCTGAACTGCTTCAGTGTTCCAAAACTCTTACTAAGAAAGTGGAATACTAAACCTGGGCTAAAACTTGAGGTGATGTTGGAGGATTTATCTAGTGATGGCTTAGAAGACTGAGGTGAATGAAGAGTTAAAAGCTCCTCTGTGTAGAGGTGGTTAAAAAAATGAAGAATACTTCAGGAAGAGCTATTCTGTGGTTTCTGCTTTCATAGTAGATCTTCAGAGCTGGAAGTAAACAGGTTATGATATAGAACCATTGATACTGAAGCTGTGAAAAAGTAAAACTGTCCTCTAGCTAACAGGGGTAGAGGGGTAGATGAGGAGTGTGGTGTTAGCAGCTCCTTAACACCTTGTAGGTGGTGTTGCTGTGGTTGACCCTGAGACTACATCAGAATATTAACTTTCAGATCCCTAAATAACCCCTATGGAAAGGAATGGCCATCTGGGCCTGGAGATGAATTTTCACTTAAATGAGAGGTGTGAAACTAGAAGCTAAGCAAGCACGGTCTTAGCCAAATTACTCATAGTTTTTCCATTTTGATCTGTCTATTATTACTACTGTATTTTAACAACTAAATATGCTCAGACCAGCAGTTGTGTGTCAAAGCAACTTTCTCTGTTGCAAGTCTGTTCCCTTTCCTGGCATAACTCAAGATCTTTCTTTGTAGGTGAAAAAGGCTATGACCCCAAGTACTTCCACTACAGAGTGGAAAGGATTTTTATTGATGACCACAATGTCCCAGCACTACAGTAAGTCTTGTCAAGAAATATGTACATCATGACAGTTCTTTGTGAGCATTTGCTCTGATCCGCTAATTTTCCCCTTATCTAGGGACATGCTGAAATTCACTGCCAGCGTCCGTGAATGGATGAGTCAAGATGAAAAGAACATCATAGCAATTCATTGTAAAGGAGGCAAAGGTAGGACTTCTCAAGTGTAATCTGTGTATGTTACAAACTACATGTTATTCTTACCATGGCTTCTTTGATTAAAGTATGGCCTTAAGACATAGCATGAGATGGGTTTAGAGCATAACTTGACAAATTCTGCAGACACTGTGATGACTAGCCACAGTATAGTGCTGTGTGTTTAGTATTACACAGCCCCATTTGTAGGTACCTACACTGGTACTTAATATAAGCTGCCATCTGACCTCTTAAAAAGGTCTTCAATAACTTCCTGCTGCCCTGACTGCTGGGACAGCAGTCTCCCAGGAGAGGCTGGGGATAGGAAGCTACTGAAACGACTACTGTCAAAAGCGTTAGGCTGCTGCTTTGGCTCCCTGGCAGCTAGTCACCTACACTAAACATTCTGCACTGTAATGTACCTCAAGTGTTTTAATTTGTTGCGGTGGGGGCTAGGTACTGGATCTTACACCAAGATACACAAGGTATTATGTGATAGAGTACAATGTAGTCTTATGGGGACAGGCTAGTCAAAGGTACTGCATATGAGCTGACCTGTGGGTGCTATCTGCAGCCTGTAGTAGTGCGGGAGCTGTTGAAATGCCTAGATAGCTGTGCAAATAAGCCAAACTTCCCTGCAGACATCTGCTGCATCTTTAGCTGCCTGCTGTTACTACTGCAAATACTTGGCTTAAACCAGGTGGTTACTTAACGTAAAGAAGGCTCTTTCCCCCACTTGAAACCACAGCTTAAAAGGTTTTGCAAAACTGAATATTGAAACTACCTGCAGGCCAAAACCAGCTTGAAGAACAAGTGTGCGGAGGGGTGACTTGACCTCTGAGATCTTAAGTTCAAATCTGAGACTATATTGGAGTCTTTGTGCTAGCAGCCTTGATGCCTTCTTAGTAGGGTTGCGGGGGGGAGGGAGTTGGAACAGAGAAGCATCTCTTGAGGCTTAGAGTATTGGTAAGTGCCAGTCTATAACCTAATCTAGTAGTGTGTACTTAACTCTGTCCCCTGCAGGATGCAGATACTGGCCAGCTTCCTAAGTATGTCTAGGAATACTACAAAGAAATGTGGGGAATGCTTTCAAGGAAGAAGTTCACAAACTGCTGTATCTTGTCTTTAACTCATTCTTCTCAGAAATACAGGCACTAGTGTCACTTATCTCCTGTATATGTCTTCTATCTTAAAAGTTATAACTTCACAAAAATAATCCCAAATACCCTTGAATTCCTATAGTTCAACCTGTCTCTTACTTCTAATACAGGCAGGACTGGAACAATGGTCTGTACCTGGCTCATAGACAGTGACCAGTTTGAGAGTGCAAAGGTAAAACTGATGTTTATTTTTTGATTCTTCTAGTATTCAAAATGTCCCTTTAGAACCTACTTAATTCGTGAAATGCAATAATACTCTACAAAAAGTGTGTACTAGAAAAAGGATACTGTGAACAATCTGTTCTACAAAAAAATTCTTGCAAATTGTGATGCTATGTAAATTCCTTTCTGATGAAGGCTACTCTTGATCATGAAGAACTGGGAAAGTAGAATTTAACAGGATACCAGCTTTGAATCACTTTTATTTTTTGAGGCATAATAGACCTAGGATCATGTGCAACAACTTTCTTAATCTGTAGATAGCTTCTGAGCATGCTCTACTAAAGATAATGTCACTGGTTTTAAGGGCAATCTTTTCCCCAGCCTCCTGCCAAGTAATGTGAGGCATCAAGAACTGTCTTGTCTTGACTGCCAGCATTACAGCAAGAAGCCTTTCTGGGGAAAGGGAGAAAGATCAGCAAATCCCAGCCAGGACAGATGCATGTGCTGCTTTAGTATCCCAGGTCTGGTGTATCAATCTGGAGACCTGGGTTGCAGAAGGCCCAGGTCACTCAAGGTAGTCTGGCCAGAGTGTGTATCTGTCTATTCACTTGCTATCCTCTGAGACTGGCTTGTAAAGATCCAAACTAATGTTCAGCTTGGTCTGCCACAGACCATGTGAGAAATATAAATGGTTCTAAAGCAATTGCTTAAAGCCTATTGCTTTCTTCATTCAATGAACTTTATTAGCACTCTTTCATGGATGACAGACTTCATGTATCTGACTTCCTAATTAGTGCTTTTTTATTCTAGTTAAAAGCCTCTTTTAGAAGGTACTGCAACAACTATTGCATATTCTTACTTGTATTCACTTATTGGAATTGACTAGTGTAATTCTAGTTTACTACCCACTTCTCAGGAAGGGGAATGGTGGTGGGATGAATATCAGCCCTTGAAATTATCTTCCTATGTAGGAAAGTTTGGACTACTTTGGGGAGAGAAGAACTGATAGAAGCACAAGTACCAAGTTTCAAGGAGTTGAAACTCCATCCCAGGTAAGCTTGAACAGGTCCAGCAACAGTAGCCAAACCAACACTAGCCTTGGGAGTGCTTACGCTACCCCACCTCCCTGCCTTGTTTCAGAGTAGGTTCCTACTAATGCTTAACTCCTGGACTTTCTGTACCCTTTCTTTAAGGGCTGGAAGACCATCAACTGGTAGGGTTGCACTGCTTCTTCCCCCCACTCCCCTTTGTCCAAGCATATTCCTTATTGCCTTTCTCTTTGTAATATCATCAAATCTGAATTACGGTATCTAAGATAACAGGATTGTTGACATTAGGAGAGCTTTCAGTCCAACCCCAATGTTCAAGCAGAGTGAGCTAGAGCAGGCTGCCTAGGGCTGTGTCCAGTCAGGTCTAGAATATCTCCACAGCCTCTCTGGGCAACCTGTTGCAGTGTTTGCCTGCTCTCACAGGAGCATGACCCTATAAGATAATTACGCTGTTTATTGAGGATGCACTGAAGCCTGCAGCCTGGTCTGGGGAGAGCTATGGTGCTGGGTGGAGGAATGCATCCTCTAGAGACTGCATTCACAAGGAAAAACTAAATGAGTGAGTCGCTACCTCAGACTATAGCTTGGAGCTTTGTTCTTTTTGATTCACTGTGTACTGTGAGATTCAGAGGTGTGAGATGAAGCTGGTGACAGAGATACTTTAGTTGCTGGCATAAAATAAATGGAAGTACAGCTGTCCTTTAGAACATGCTTTTGTAACATGGCAGTATCTTGTACATTTAAGCATTCTGCCCCTTAAAAGGCTACAATATAAAAGCTCCTTGCTGAACTCAAAAGTACAGAATTCCTCTTAGAACATGAAGTTTAAATACTGCTTAAAAATGTAGATGTTGACTTTGTCTAGGATTGTTTGAACTGGGAGGGGGAAGGAGAACAAATGGCTACTTTCTTCTTAGCTTTGGACTTAGGAGAGCCAAGAACTTGGCATAGAAGATCTATTTAATCCTGCTTCTGCCTATAATTAGTCTGTGTAGGGTACAGAAACTGCATAATGTGTCTGGGTTTTTTGCATTACAGAGTAGGTATGTTGGGTATTATGAGATCCTGAAAAACAAGTATAACTTGAAACTCCCACCAGAGAGACAACTCAAAATAAAAAACCTCAAAATCCACTCTATACATGGTAAGAACTCTTCAATTTGGGCATTCCTCTATCTGGTAATGGTTTCCTAGAACAGGCAGCTGATCTCTACTGTCTCTCTTGACAAGCCCATGATAGGAATGTAGACTTACTGGGATTTTAGAATTCAAATGGCACAGTTAAAATACAATGAAGAGCATTTTGGAGTGCAATTGCCCCTTGTGTTCTGTCTCTTTCTGGGTAGCTTGTCAAATGGTGGCTCACATACAGCCTGCTCTGTTTTGGGAGGGGAATCACCTCAAGTGAGATTAGCAGATCTAGTTCCACATGTGGAGTTAGTGTTTCTCAACTTGATATACACACACCTGTTTCTGTATGCATGCACTGGTAATTTTGATGAAAGGCTGGAATTTCAGCACTACTTGTTCAAGAGGATTTCAAACTACTGTTCTTGTTCAGTTGGTGGAACTAGACTCTAAACTAGCCTGTTCCTGTTCCACTAGTAGGATTCACTGCTACTTCAAAATACAGCTTTCAGCCACTGAATCTTGAGCTACCTTTAGGATTTGAGTTCTCTAAAGTCTATAGCGAGGCATTCTGAAAAGAAGACACTTTTTAATAGGATTGCACTTGGTTTTCATGACCACTTGTGTTTCCTGATAATGTATATACTGTGGTATAATGCAACTCTTTCTTTCTAGGAGTTGGGAAAGGCAATGGAACTGACATGAAGGTGCAGATAATAGTGAAGAAACAAGTTGTACTAGAATGTGTATGTGCCAGTCAAGGAAACTGCAAGGTGAGAGTACTATGAAGTCATGTTAGTTGAGTCTCAGAACCTGAAAGCTGACTTAAAGGGCAAAAGTATCTTCCTGTAAAAGTTGAATGCTGGACATAAAACTATTGAAATAAATGGATGTTGTAAATTCTGAGAGAATGAAAAAGCTAAGAGTTGGTAGATCACAGGGAAAGTAGTGGTAAAGTAGTGAAAGATTTTCCTAGAAGTCAACTAAATGCAATAGCTTGCTCTGACCAGAGTAGCTAAAATTGTTGGCTATTATTCTAGCACTGCTATTGAATTTGTATACCATGAATGAGTAGCTAGGTATTGTCATGAATTGGTCCCTTATGTGTCTGCAGTAACTTTTTATACAAGTAATGCTTTATTCTGTTATCCAGCTCTTCTTTGATTCTGAAAGTGACTCTGTAGTCATTGGCTTGGAAGACAGCCCTGTTATAAGTGGTGATGTGAAAGTCCGATTTGAATCGCATTCTGTAAGTATAACAGTATGAAGACCCTCACTTGAGTATCGGGAGAGGCTGCAAACTGCAGCTGGGCTGTGTGGGGCAGAATCTGTTCTTCTCCAGTGGCTCCTGCTGTGTGGGGTGTCCCCACTGTAGCAGCTGTTATTCCATCTGTGTGCAGTGAGTGATGCAGCAGATGTTGCTACATCAGCCTGTGCAGCTGGGGGAGGCATCTGGCTGGTCATACAATACAACCAAGACATCTTAATTGAGTACCTGCTGCTTCTAACATGGGTTTCTCACTTCATTGTATTAAATTGGAGTGACCTAGTCCTGGAGTAACTTCAGTGAAAATAGCAATCTAGGTGTAATATTGGGCTCTTCAAGTGTACTGACTTTAGCACTGTAGCTTTGTAAACCAAACTACTGAATATGGGCGTGTACTCTTGCTCTGCAAAAAATGAGTCCTGTTGTCTAATGGAGTCCTTCAACAAGGTCTCTGTGTTTAGGATCTGCCAAAAGGCTATGATGACTGCCCGTTCTTCTTCTGGTTCAACACTTCCTTTATTGAAAATAACAGGTAAGTGATCATAGTGACTGCCTTCAGATCCGAACTTCTGGTGTCCAAACAGAGTTGAAACTTCCAAAATGTAGTACTGAAAGCTGAGATAGCTGGCTGATCAACCCTGTCTTGGCTTCTCTGTGGGTACTGGTCTCTGACTCTCAATTGTAGCTTGCGAGCAGACAGTCAGTGCTTGCACTCTTCTAAGTGTCTTAAACATGTGAACTCTTCATCAGCTTAATTCATTGTAGTTTTTCCTCAGTGCTCTAAGTATTGTTAGTGAACTTGAATTCAAAAAGATATTTGGCAACTCTGCCATCCTCCATAGCATGGCTGCCTGAGAGGCTGGAACTCGTTCAGCAGCTTAGCAAGCAGACATTAAGACTAGAGTTAGAGGTACTGATGCTTCGGATCCCAAAGAAAGGATCTCTTACTGCTTGTCATGCTTTTGTTAAAGTTAGAAATTACTGTGGCTCTTCTTATTGAGACAAGAACTCCTGGGGGAGCTCCAGCCAGTGAAAGTTAGGCTTGTCTGTCTTGCTAGGGGAGTGATGTAGAAATGCATAGACAGGAAATCCTTCTCTTCTGGCTACCAAACCTCTCAGATTTAGAGAGAGGAACGGTGAACTTGACACTTGAGATGTAATAACTAGAATAGGAAGGAAATAAGTTAAGTGATCCCATTGGAGCATGTGGAGAGGTAGCTGTGAGTCTGTTCATAACTCTAGACTTAATATGCCGAGCCAGCAATGCACCTTGCAGCCTAGGTGCAGACACTTGGCCAGACCAAACTAGTGCTGGGAGAAATGTATGCCCGCTGTCTGACAGCCCTGCCACAGTGCTATCTCAAAAACTTCACCCAAGCGCTTTGTTTCCTCTAGTGCTAGGGAGGATGCCCCACCAGAGCATCTTTTAGACCTAATTCAGTAGAAACTCTCTCCCTTTCTGCCCAGAGAAGTCTAGTGGACCTGTGGTGGACTATGTCTGATCAGAAGTGAAACAGCTGCTAAGGCAGTGTTCCTATCTCTGTATCTCTAATTCAGCCACAGCTGATGTGCAAGTGCTATTAAGTGATAACTAGACATGAATTTAGTAAGCATTAGAAGTGGAGAACATGCCTGATGAGCTTGACTGAGTACTGAAACAAATCCTTGTCACTAGGAAGGTCAGTTATAAAATTCCTGCCACTTGCACCCCATCAGGAGGCCTAGTTTTAATCTAATAATCATGCACTGTGGGGCTCTGGGGGAGAAAAACCCAAACCCATGAACCCGTCAGGTTGACTGTATGTTTCTCAGACTACTTCAGATCGAAAGCCCTGTGCAGGCATGGCTGATGTCTATATGAATTCAAAATCTGGGGCTATATTTGATATTCCAGGGCTGAGCTTGAGGTTCTCTTTGACTGAAAGGAAAAATATGTCTCAGGCTGTAAGATATGCTACTGAATTTTGTCTTTCAGACTCTGCCTTCCCAGGAATGAGCTGGATAACCCTCACAAATCTAAAACGTGGAAAGTCTATAGTGAGACATTTGCTGTGGAAGTGAACTTTATTGAACCATAAGGGAAAGCCAAAAGAAGGGAAACATGTAAAATTTATCTCTCTTCCTGGAGAATGTCTTGCTGCTTCAGTATGAAGTGAAGCAGTCTCATTTTGGTGTACTTAATGTATTTCTGTGTAGATACAACTTCTCAAATAAACTTACATGAAGTTCTGTTGTGCAGAGCAATAATATTCTGAGGAGTTCCTTAGTGTGAGCTGACTGTCATGTTAATGAGCTGTTGGATCCTTTGGAGCTTAGATGTCCCTACATACAGGTGATCCCTACTTTATTAATCTAAGACAATTGTCTGTCTTCAAGCAAGAATGTTAATGTGATGGTGGAGACCAGCAGTCTGCAGGAGACTGCTGGAAAAATCTTACATGCCTTCCCTCAGCATCAGGGTTTTACATAAGTCTGTGGAATATGGGAATTTGGAGGCAGAAAGATTAGTCTACGTGTGCCAGATTACCACTTCTTGAGTAGAAGTCTTGTAATTGAACCATACTTCATCAGAAATCCAGTGATGTAGGGTTTTAAGCAACACCTGGCCTGGGAGCTGAATGGGGGGTTGGAGGCTGCTCTGCTGCTGTACCCTCCCCTCCCCACCCCCCTCCAACAAAGGGCTGAGATGGCCCCATGCCCTAAGCCTTCCTCAGGTCTGGATCTCATCAGCTCCTGAGAGTGCGAACTGCCTGGGATCAGTTAGCCAGGCTTGCCTTAATGCCTGCATGCGATGGGTTTGATCTGTGCGCTTGCTCCTTTGAGCTAATACTGCAAATGCTCACTGACTTCTCTTGAGCTGGACTAAGACCTGTAATGCACAAAGTTCCAGGATGCTTATTCTGCCTCCAGAGGTTCTCAGCTGTGCAACTCTTCTGTGGGGACTGTTCAGGTCTTCCTTGATGTGAAACGTGTGGAGGTTAGCTTCTTGGTTCTGTTGCTTCCTTAATCTTTTTATTCATAGAATCATAGAATGGTTTGGGTTGGAAGGGACCTTAAAGATCATCTAGTTCCACGGGCAGGGACACCTCCCACTAGTCCAGGTTGCTCAAAGCCCCATCCAACCTGGCCTTGAACATCTCCAGGGAGGGGGCATCCACAACTTCCCTGGACAACCTATTCTAGTGTCCCACCACCCTCACAGTAAAGAATTTCTTCCTAATATCTAATCTAAATTTCCTCTCTTTCAGTTTAAAACAGTTACCCCTTCTCCTATTGCTACACTCCCTGATAGAGTCCCTCCCCACCTTTCCTGTAGGCCCCCTTTGCGTAGTGGAAGGCTGCTATGAGGTCTCCCCGGAGCCTTCTCCTCTCCAGGATGAACAACCTCAACTCTCTCAGCCTGTCTTCATAGGCGAGGTGCTCCAGCCCTCTGATCATCTTTGTGGCCCTCCTCTGGAACCAAGAGTGGAAGGGCGGTGACATAGCTTTCTGCAGCTAATACCAGTTAATGAGGTAAGCAGAGAGGTCACATACCTTCCCTGTGCTCACCAGAGGGTAGTGGTATACTGTTAAGTACATGTATAGACTCAACTTCTGCTATTGTTGTGTAATTACCTTTAATTACTGTAATTACCTGCATTTAGGAGTTGGGCTGTTGGAAACTCCTACAGTGTTGGAAGCTGCTTCTATCAGCACTGTACTTCAAGGGTGGAGGCTGAAACTTGTCTTGAATGACCAACAGTGATCCACCAGCTGTGTGCAGTTCTAGGTGCAGGACAGTGAGCCTGGGTCACTAAGATACATGAAGTCCAAGCTCCTGTGCAGAACAGGCCCAGCTAGAGCTGGCTCACACAACCTAGTTCAGTTGTATATATCTCCATGGATAGGACTCTCACACAAGACTTAAACGTATTGCTACTTTTCCTTCCTCGTTGGAATTCACCATGTTCCAAGTTGTAGCTGTTGCATCTTGTCCTGCCCCTGTATGCCTCTGAGAAGAGCCTGGCTCTGTGCCCTCCCATGAATGAGGTAACTGTACGCAGCAGTAAGGTCTCTCCTCAGCTTTCTGTTACGGGTGAACTAATGCAGTTTTCTCCACCATCCTCATTGCCCTCTGCTTGACTTGCTCCAGTATGCCCCTGCCTTTCTTATACTG
Source organism: Fratercula arctica (assembly GCA_947846985.1). NCBI lineage: Eukaryota > Metazoa > Chordata > Aves > Charadriiformes > Alcidae > Fratercula > Fratercula arctica. Next base: position 29,196,754 of record CANTUZ010000001.1, on the reverse strand, counting down.
GGGAATGTGAAATTGGATGTGGTGTTCCATGTCTGCTCTGACAGCTGTGAGAGGTACGAGGAGAGGGTCAGACCTGTCTGATGTGCTGGGTCTAGAGCTGGCTCTTGCTGCCTAGCCTTTGCTGGAAGGGTGTGCTGGCTCACGCTCAACTTCTGCAGTGCTGGTCCCCAAACTAGTGTTGCTTCAGCGGCTGCATGTGTTAGTGCACATAAACTTAGTAAACTGGCCCTCAAGGTTAAGGGGTTCTGGCAAAGCATCTCTGCTCTGAGAAAAAGAAGGAATATCCACTCACCTAGGAGTGAGACCACAGCTGCATCACTAGAGGGCGATGGAGCAAGAAGGCAGATAAGGCCTCTGTAGTCTGCACTGAATGGAGGAGCTGGACTAGGATGCCATTTTATTGCAGCTAGAAGTGGCTGATGACTAAATTCCGTCTGGCTTAGCTCAGGCAATTGGATAGCGCTGTCCTAGGATGCCCTTCCTAATAGCTTGCAGGGCTGTTAAGGTGAACCTTCCTGTTTAGGGAGTAAGCGAATCTCAAGTAGCAGCAGCAAAGGCTCTGAGTCAGACTTTTCTAGCTGCAGCACGCAGTTAAGTAAAAACTACTGTATAAGCAGGAATGAGTAACAAAATAGCTGTATGGGGGAGATATTACATTCAAACACCACTGCTCAGAAGATGGCACTGACCTTGGGTGACTTCAGGGGAGTGGACCCTCATCCCTTACATATGTGGAATTTAGGTGACCTGATCTGGCCTCCTGGCATTCTTCTGCCAGGAAACTTAACTTACAGGATGTATGGTGGTAATCAATGATGTAGACAGTTGGAAGTTGAGTTGAACCTTCATAATGGAGCTGAGTTCAGTACTAACAGAGCACCAGCCTGAGGGCTAATCTGTGGGCTTTATTTCTCCATAGTAGATTATGTAAAATCTGCAGTTGTTCCATAGCACCTTGTTATAGCTGGCACTTTCCCTTCAGTTTTGAGGGTTTTATACATTCATTGATTGCAAAAGCCTTTTCCTTTAATTCTGGAGACTTCAACCTCTCTTTGCTCCTCAGCTAGACAAGCTTGTTAAGTGTTGTTGTGTAAATAATAGCCAGGCACTCAGTTAACAAAATCAAACTTTATTCCCCTGAATTCCAATATGAACATATAAAGTTCTGAGCTGAACAACTGATACATGTGTACAGCTTAAACAGCTGTGAATGGAAAAATTACTGCTTACACAAACTTCAAAAGGTAAACTCTTAAAATGCATGTCTCTCTCAGCTACCAGCTTCTTGCTGTAGGTTCAGTTCTAAATATCCTGCATCTCTTGAAGCTTCAACTTTTGTATTAAAACCTGCAACCATCAGCTTTAAAAAATGAAAGCAAAGGCAAATCTAAGAAATAGACTGAAGTATTCCACTGATGTGGAATCAGTCCTCACCTTTTTGTCACTATTAGAAATGTATACAAATATACTATTTCTCTTGGGTAGACGACTTGGAAAAGAAGGGCAAGTCTAACAACTCTTAACACCTCACCCTTGTACCTGAATTATTTAAACATTTGGCATACATTCTTTTTAAATACTGACTGCACAGTGTTACTGCCCCTAGTGTACTGGTCATCCAGGGAAAACTGGTGCAACAGAACCTGAAGGCTCTTCAGCCATGCCCTGCTTTAACTGCCTTATATCCTGGGTCCGTGAAAGGGAGATGAGCAATTCTTGCTGCAGATGAAGGCTGGAGAAGCAAGAGGAGTTTGTAGAACTGCTGCAACCACCCTTCATCAACGAGTAGCCAGTTTTTGTGTACCCTGGCTGCACTGCCTGGCTTTCATCTATGCCTAAAGCTGCTTCCTGTCTCTGGGATCTGAACAGGAAACTGTAATGTGCAAAACTGAGCTGTTCCAGCTATGACGGTTGTCACTTGTTACTATGAAGCTGTGGTTGCTGTGGCAAGCTGCTGGTCTCTGTGCAGCGCTGATGATTGTGGTGGGTCAAAGAGCTCTGTCCATGCCCTCTGCAAGGGTGGGTTGTGACAGCACACAGGTGACATCCCTCTATACACCTCCAGGCCCAAGTCATGAATTGTGTTTCTCTGAGATATGCTTTGCCTTCTCCCAGGGTAGGCAATAGCTGCTTCTTACAAGGTAACATTCTACTTCAAGAACAAGAGCACCATCTAGAAATAGGCATTATTGCATCATTTTGGGTAACGCTCACTAACCTCATGTTTAATCAAGTAACATGACCCAGCCAGTACACCCTCCAGGACTGCAGGTGACACACACTATCCAGTCATATGAGCTTTTTCCACTCAGCTGAAGAGACACAGCAAGTGGCAGGACTCTGGCCCAAGTTAAGTGCATGCTACACCATGGAGACCATGGTAGCAGTTGTCTTTAAGAAGTCAGTTCTGGCTTTCTACTCCTCTTCAGCGTCTTGTCCTTCAAGCACATGGACTCATTCATGCCAAGATGACCCAAAATAGGAGCCTGCACAAAGTTACAATTCTGTGCTCAGAGCCAGCAGCTATTTTCAGCATTCTCCCTTACATTAAGTGATTAAATCACTCCAGCACTTCTTAGAAGGATTTAGAAAATAATAAAATGCTGCATGGTCTCCTTAACCCCCATAACTATGTGGTTTTTATCTTTTTATGGCTTTAAGTCATACAAGGTAGGGGGTAAACACTTCCTACTTCTATAAGCACATTTACTGGGACAGATTAGACAATTCAGGCACCAACTGCCATAACCTTGAAAAGTTACAGAGCAGAAGGGAGCTAGAGAAGGGCTAGATGAGGGATATGTATGTCATCCATAGACAGGACTTCTGTTATTTTGAGTCAGACTTGGCAGCAACAACTGGGAAAGTTCACCACTACAGCACAGATTTTGAAACCGGGCTTTGCCTTAAACAAATCACAGCTTACCGCTGCATGTTATGTTAGCATGTGACCCAACAGGTCAACATAAGTCTGTTTTAGCACCATCACAGGTCAGGAAAATACATTTATGACATGCGATGTACCTAGTGCAGAATCTGCAAGGTGGAGATAGGTCTGCTGGTTCAATTCAAGCAGCATGTACACATTCTGTAAAATCACCTGAATTTAAAAGATTACAAATCCTAAACTGGAGTTGAGCTCCTAAAATGAAGTCACTGATTTGGCCCTGCTCAGACCAGGTTTTTGATCGTTTATTTAAATGATCCTTAAAAAACCTTTTGTTCTCCGTCTCCTAGAAGGTATCAGTAAGAATCTACTTGTTTCATCATAAGTTTCCGGCTGTACTCATAGGCAAGGAACAGTGCCCCATTGGCCAGGAATGCACGGATCATAGTTGGCTTTAGTCCAGAATACAAGGCAAGTACACCTGGAAATGAAATCAGAACAGGTTAGCAATAGATTAAATTGCCTGTCTGCATCAATCACTGTGCTTTTACCTTCGAAGGATACTGAAGTAATGTTTCTGCTTAGAGGAGCATGCACACAGAGAGCTGAACTCACCCATGCAGCTGCTAACCAGTGTTACTGGGTATTGATATAGGAGCATCTGGAGTTGTAACATGAGTTTAGCCATTTAAATGCTTATGTTAGAAGCTTATCTCAGTTATGACAGGGTCTTCAGAAAGGTACCTTGGTCACCTGAGGATACAGTTCATAGCAGCTGTACCACAGCTGGCAAGGGGACAGAAAGAACAGCAGGACTATGCTGGAGCTGTGTCCCAAGCCAGACCCCCGCTCTGATGAGTATCTTCTCTTAGCAAGAGGGCCAGGAATTCATACCTACTGCCATGTACATTCTTACACCATCTTCTGAAGTGCCTGGTGCAGGCCTTTTCCAGACATGAGACACCGAGGTAGATGCCCCACATTGCCAGGCTAGTTATGACTGATTTATCAAACAGCCCTTGGTCAGCCATACATTAACTTCTAGAGGTGAAGAAAAATTCTGTACTGAACGTAACCAGTTCCTTTAATTTTGATATATAGGTTTGGTCACGTGTAAGGAAGCTCATTCCTTTATCTCCTTTTGTTAGCTTTAAGTGAATTGTCTCCTGAACCAAGAGGCATGGCAGACGCAGTAGGTCTCAATTCTAGATTCCAAGCTTTCCAGACCACATGAAGCATCAATATTTCTGTTTGCTAGAAACAGTTATTGTCCGTCTCTAACACATTACCAGTGGAATAGATTTCTTAAGCAATTTTTGCTATTGGAGAGTATAGATTTCAATCCGCAGCCATATGGATACAGCTGATATGCTGCATACTCACCTTCAGTTCTCACAACAGTTACAAATGTTCCCATAAAGCCTGTCTGTTTTCCAGCCATTGAAAGAACCTGAATTCTGGATTTGACACAGTCCACAGGATACACAGCAATCCAAAGACAGCTGCCTCCAAAACCACCACTTAGTAGCAAAGGAATGGGACCTACAGTTAAAAAAAAAATAAGCTTTTATACACACCACAAAATATTCACCAATATAAATATCACATCTACAGAAGTCAAAGAGAACAGAGGAACCTGCTTTAGGACAAGAGAGCAGTTTCCACTCCCCCACAAACCTTTAAGTTAATTTTAAGCTACTGGTAAGTTGCAAGTCTAACTAGAAGCTCAAAGGTTATAAGGAGTGCCTGCTTGTTTATGGGCCATGCTAAAAAAACATAACTCAGAATTCTGTTTTGACTGTATTAACTAAATTAACTCCACTCCTTTCACACTTGTGATCACTTTCCAATGTTGTGAAATGGTTTAGAGTAACATCACATAGTGTCATCGATAGAGAGTTACTTGGTACAGTGAAGTTACTTTGTGATCAGTCATTTTTCATGATGCAACCTCATTTTGTGTTACAGCTCAGATGTTTATAAACATTTTGCAACAACAAAGACCAGAACGCCTACAGCTGAAATCCTAACTCCCAGCAAGACAAAATATGATTGTGCAGACTTTCAACAGGAGACAAGCAATCTTTATCCTGGCATCTCCTCATTTTTTTCCATGTCTAATTTTCAATCTCAGTGTTCTCTTACTATCGTTGTTATGACAACTAATGGTCAGCATACATTTCAGCATACACTTGAACATTCGGTTCAAGACAATACAGCTAAAGATGTCAAAATCGCTCTGAACAGTTACTGAAATGAAATAGTTCAGAGCTGTGTTACACTGTAGAGTCAGATATTTAAGTAGTTTTGTAATATTACTGTTAACTCACTGTATCCATCTACAATACATCCTGCTCCATTGGAATATATATATTAATTACGATATTTACACAAAATGCAGAGCTCCATATACTGTATGTCCAATTTACTTCATTTTACACGTATTTTATAACTGCTGTGCATAATTAGCATATCTCCCTCCCTTATGTTCCCCACAACAGCATGCTAGAATCCACCTAGACAAAAGGGGCACTGTACCTAATTCATCTTTTGATCTCCCAGAGGCAAAGAACGTCCGGCTCAGTTCATATCCTCCAAAGAAGAAGAAATAGCCTGGGACTTCACGCAGCAAAGTGCTTGACAGGCCACGGTAAAATCCAAGGGGACCATCCTTTTGAAGAACACCCTTTACTACTGACCAAACTGTACTGATAGAAAGGTTGATCCAGTTAGTGCTGCTCAACAGCAAGATAATAAGAAGGTTACAGGACAATAGGCAACTGCAGTGACAATTAAGAACTAGATCCATTGTGTAGACAATAGGACTCAAGTAACACTTAGAACAAGATCCTGCCAGGAGCCCTTCACTGGTGCCTGAAAGATTTCCAGGCTGCGACCCTCCCAGCCACAACTCATCTCCAGTTAACAGCGCACTACAAATGTGACACTGAGCCAATACAGAATTAAAAATAATAAATAGACATAAAAGGGTTTCAGAGATACTGTGCAGGGTGTATACTTACTTGTGTCCTTGGACTATCTTTCCTGACAACTGCATTTCATGCATGGCCTGCAGCCGACACTTCACCAGCTCCGTGGGACAGAGGACGAGGGTGGCAAAGGCAGAGGCGAAGGAGCCCGCAGCAGCGTTCTGCAGATCACTGCATGAGAGAAACTGCAGAGGGTATTTGGGCACTGACCTTCAGTGCAGCAGAGTCACTGCACCAGCAATCAGCTTCCTGAACCTGTACTCTAAATATCATCAAGAAAAACTGATGGACAGTCTTAGGGGAAAGAGCCTCAAGGGAAAAGGGCTGTTACTTGAACTAGAGAGATGAAAAACCTAGCTCATCCCGTCTTCATATACAACTCAAATACATCATTTTGACACCTGAGCAGATATATTGCGACCTTTGCCTTTTTTGCTATACTTTCCTGATTGCAGCAGAATAAACACTATCAAATTTTCCTCATCTTGGCTTTTATAAAAGTTTACATAGACTTGTTTTACTGGGCAACTTTTGGGTACTAGTTACTTCCTCAAAGAAAACAGGAACAATAATCACCTCATGCAGATGTCAGTGTTCCCAAATTCACCTTACCAGTATTAATACAGGTTTTCAGTGGAAGATGCTAGAAATCTGAAACCACAGCACAATGGACCACCATAATCTTTCTATGGATGTGATACCATGAATGCAACCGTGTGAATCTGAGATAGCGCAGTCAAACATAAACCATGCCACGGAACAGGACAGCACTGTAACCTGTATTGACTCACAGTATTCCAAAACCAATACTTGTTTTGTGGTGATTTTACACATATCGCAAAGTCTGGGCGCTAAACTGACAGGACTCAAGAGGCTGGTACTGCAGGGTCATACTGCTTTATGATATACATTTAAAACAGGCTCCTACAGACACTGGTGTGTTGGACAGGAGCTGCACAATAGCACAGAACAAGGTTGTCTTTCAGAGCCTGGGGAGTCAGCACAGCAAAGACTGACCTTGCTGCTGCACAGAATGTCCTTCCATGCAAGGGAAGATGTTAACCCAGTGCCCAGCAGTTCTATGCACCTACAGTACCAGAGCTTAAAGCTACAACTTCTCGCCTTACATCACATAACTAAAATTGTGACGTGAAGCAAAGCCCATGACATTCAGATACGGCAGTGACAAGAACTGTCAAAGTGGAAGAAATCAGTAACTGCCTGCAAAGCAGCAACTGAATAATACGCAGTAAATAAGAAATGGCAACACTGATTGCACAACGCTCTTGCAGCATGCCAACTTGTGCGCGCAACAGGGATCTGAGATGCAACCCGCTGAAGGTCAAGACAAAGCAAGGCAGAGTTAAAAATATAGCACACAGCTGAACCCTGCAGTCATTAAGCTATGAGCTAGAGCAAAGCAATAAGGTTACGCTTTGGAGAATTAGGGTAGGAAAATCCGGAAGAGGTGCCTTCTAGCTATGCACTAAAGAGTGCACAGGATCTTTCTTCCTTCAAGAGAGAAAAAAAATCAACCCCAGATGCTATCAGTCTTGAAAAGAGTTCTGACACATGAACATAAAGGACTAGATTTAGCCATAATTCAGATCTTTTCTACTTTTGCCTGATGATGTTTAATTCTACATACAAAAGTTCAACTAGACCCGCTGTTTAGGCTTTGGTCTTTAATATAGTGAGCCTCACTGCAGAAGTGATAAGCCTTGAATCCTGTTCAAGTTCCCTCTCAACTCAAAATGCCTAATTCAGTGTTTTTTCTGGATGGGAGAGTTTTGATCACACAGCACAGCAGCAACAATCTTCTACTCTCACACAGCTGCTTCTTCTAGAAATGGCATTTATCTTGTTTTGTCAAAGAAAATAACCTGCTGAAGATGACTAGTCACATACTGAAAAAGTCAAACAGGTAAACAAGGATAATAGTTCTCTCAGTTTAGACTTTAGCATAGAACAAAATCAATTTGGTTGGACTAAATGGGCCTTTAGCATTTCTCTTTCCATTTGGTTGTCTTGGTTTGGACTTTAGCATAGAATGAAATCAGTTTGGTTGGACTAAATAGATGTTAAAGAAGAAATTAAATCAAGTATTTCTCTGTTTGTTTGTTGGGTTTTTTTGGTTGGGTTTTGGGGTTTTTTTTTGACCCACACATCAGTGGCATGCATTCCTTTAACTGTAAAACGTGGTGTTTTGTAACTATCCTTGTAACTGTTCTGCAAGGCTTCACACACTGAGCGGGATCTCCCTAAATGCAGGCAGGCTGGGCAAGCTTGTTTCCACACCATTTAAAGGTATGAATGAAAAGGTAACTTAAAGCAAACCCAAACTATTATAGCTGGTTTTGAGAAATAGCAAACAAAATAATGAAAAAGTGAGAAGCAATTGCTTAGATACGGGTAAGGAAAATGGTCAGGTTCACCTCAGTTTGCAACCTGAAGTGTTTTCTTCTTCAGGCTAAGACCATATGACAGTTTTGAAACAGCAGAGGCAATGAAGGTAATTATAGTTCTTTACTTGTCACGGCTGAAGGATGGCCACCTCATCAAGGTTTCTTTCCACCCCTACAGCACACTACAAAGGCTTCTTAACTCTTCCACAATGAGAATGGGTGAAGAAGTTCTGGACAGACCACACGTACTCAGGGCACCACTGCAGACCATGTCAATACAATTCTCTCACACAGGCACCTCACAAGATGCCCCCATAATGATCCAGATGAAAAGTCCAATGGAGCAACAATAAGGGAGAAACCTTTCAAGTAAACTTAAATCCTTTAGTCTTTTGTCCTAGTGCAGCTATGCAATCACACTATTTGCTCTTCAGTCAACAAGGGATCCTGGATCCGAAAAGTACTACCAGTACCTGACCAAGGAAAGAAGCGTGGGATGTCAGAGGCACTTGCTATTGCTGCATATTCAAATTACATTCTCATTCCGTATCCTACTCCAAAGATGTGTAGTAGTACACCTGTGTATACTGTTTGAAAGTTTCCTGCACTACCTCCCCTACATACACCCTAAACATGCTGCCTCAGTCACCTGAAGAGATGATCTGCAAGTCTGTGGTCTACCCCCCAGCAGGATCACAAAAGATGCTAAGCAAAGCAAGCTGTTGCTAGGCCTACCTCTTACATTTTAGTGGGTTGAAAAAGATGAGGGGTCTGTAAGCTGAGCAAGCAGAAAACCCCTAATCTAAGAAAGCAGTAAAAAAAGTGGGAACAATTCTGTCTCAGCTAGAGGTCTCGACTGCCAGAAAACAGTGAAAGAGAATGCAAGTAGAGAGCAATTAATAGAAGTTTTTTCATTGCTTCATATTCCCTCATAGCAGGCCTCAGACTTAAGATAGAGCACATCTTAACATGTGACAGGAAAACACCTCACATAACGCCGCTTTTAGATACTTGTCTTGTACTTCAGTAGCTACCTGTGTCATGTCAGAGATCTCAACTGCAGAATCACGGCCTCCTCAGCTACTTCCATTCGGAGACAGACGTGACAGAGACAGAACAAAGCTATTAATAAAAAGCTGGATGTGGTTAACCTGGTGTTACTCTTTGAATGGAGTTAGGACAGTATGAGAAGTGTTTTACACACTGTGGCGCAGCACAAGGATGGAGAAGGTGCAGCTACTCTCAGTGCTGCACAGAAGACATACCTTGAGAAATGCGTAACGCTAAGGCACACTGAGACTGCTGGACCACCGGCAGCTCTGAAGTGATGCACCTGGAGAAAAGCTGTCCTAGCTAGAAAGAGATTATGATCGTTATGCCAGTGCATAAATCCACGACTTGTTCACACCCCGAATACCCTGTACCACTCTGGTCTCATGATCTCAAGCCCAGATGCGTTAGAATTACAGGAGTTTTCAGAGAAAGGCACAAGAACAGCTAAAGGAGGAGCTCCTGAGTGCTCACTGACTAGGAGGGCTGGGATCATGGAATGGTTCGGGTTAGAAGGGACCTTAAAGATCAACTAGTTCCAACCCCCCTGCCATGGGCAGGGACACCTCCCACTAGACCAGGCTGCTCAAAGCCCCATCCAGCCTGGTCTTGATCCTCCCACCTAGGAAAAGATTCAAGTGGGGAAAAGGGGCACGGACCAATGGACAGAGGTCTACAAAATCCCAAGTGGCACAGAGACAGTGGCTATGGACCAACTGCCTCTTCCAGTTACAGACTTAATGATTATCATCTGCAGAACTCCCTGCTAAAGTGCACCGCAGATATAAGGAACTTGAAAGAATTTGAAGGGGGACTGGAAAAGTGCTTCAGAAGAGATCCAAAGTGACAGATTGGATCACATAAGGCTCAAGAAATCCTCTGAACTAAAAGCACAGCCTGGCAGAGGACTTAGAAGAAAGAAAGTGTTTCATATTTAACTCCTCCTCATTCCTTAGGCAACCACTTATTGCCAGTACTGTAGACAACACACTGTGCAAAATTAGATCCTTGGTTTAATCACCATTAAATTCAAACTTTTGAAATGTAAATAAATAAATTTAAAAAGCAAGGCAATATTAGAAAAGCATCCTTTCCCCTTAGTAAGCCTCCTGGTAAGAGAAACCATTACGTCCTCTGCAAAATCAGGACAACCTAGAGATCAAGGCAATACCAACTTCCAGGTGTCACAGTGCTCATTCCCTTTGGTAAGATGTTCCAGGTCTTGAATATTCCAATTAAGTTGTGATTATCTAAAGCAGCCAACTGCAGTGACAGGTAGATGGCTGTGTTGTAGTCAGACACCATATCCTAGCACAAAGGTCTGTTTTCCAACACTTAACGACACTGCACACTGACAGAGGGGGAGCCAGGACACCAGCTGCACTCTGACAATATAGTATTTGCAAGTAGCAGTTGCATGACTTTATTTTAAAATATGAAACAGATTTCTATTACTAACCTGAGCTTTGTTTTCCTGTCTACTCCAACAATTCTTCTCACAATTTGTTGGCAAAATCCATAGCACATGAACAGAACGGAGTTCTCTGCGATGTTGGCTACAAGTGCCGGTGTGGTTCCCTTGTAGAAGCCCCGAAACCCCACTTGCTTATACGTTTTCATGAAACAGTCAACAATTCCTTTGTACATTTCGGGGAACGTCTGCATCTTCACCTTTGCAGTGTCAAAGGGCTGGCCAGTCACCACACATGCTGTCCCACCTAGAGCAAGCAGTGGAAGTTAAGAGGGTGGCTGAAGGTTATCACAACTGAAATGCCTATACACAAGCAGCACTATTAGGAAAACCATGCAGAAAGCAAAGATGAAAGTCTTTTCCTGCGGAGAATTCAACTGCACTGTTTTTAGCACAATGGCATCAACTGTCAGTGGTGAATTTAGTTACCTGAAGAAAGAAAATCATGCATAAGAGCAGTAACAACTTCGTTCTCATTAAGCATTTCTTTACCTTACTAAAAGCAAGCATCTAAATGAATCAGTTCACTTACATAAACAGGCACCGAATTAGAGGTATTGTTCTGCAATCAAGTCACTTGTGTTAATGAGTTAAGCAACATTTTCCCTTGCTCATTAATACAGTGGTTGAGAAGCCATGTGATTTTACATTCCAACAATAATACAAAACTGAAAGATTTGTAATCAAGTGAGACAAAGATTCCCCTAGGACAAGAGGAACACTGCTGAGAGAGTGCTAAAACTGATGATGCATTGTAAGTTAATTACAAAGACTCAAGCTCTTTACTTCACAACTCCAGATGATTCTTATTTACATTTATTCCCTCATACTGGGAGAAAGCATCCAGGATAAGCTGAAAAAGGGGCAAAAGGGCAAAGTTTCTCAACATGTTATCTTTTCCAAACTGAACTGCAAGGTCAATACCCCGAAAACTTGTGAGATATTTCCATCAATGTCATCAATAACCACTTTGCCCACAGCGCAGTGTTCTTCCGCAAGACCTAACTCAATTCAGGAGTCTGCAGATAGAGCTAATGTTACACTTTTTTGGGCAGAAATACCAGCGTACACTGACAGCAATCTATTAGGAGCCAATGCCTAACAGGAAGCATATGACAGGTGCACCTTATATAAAATTTATGGTTTTGCTTTTTTAGCAAGAGAAAAGAACCATCCTAAACCAGAAGCTGATCTTTAACCGAAGCACAGCTGACATGCATATACCTTAAAAAGGGCAAGTTAACACAACATTTTTTCAGCTATGAAACCAAAATAATTATCTGTAAATGCAGACAATGTAAAGAAACTGAAACAGAAACAAATGTGTGAATCCAATTAAGATTATTTTTCTTCTAAGTGGGGAGTAGAAGAGTAAGCAAGTGTTTGTTTAACCGTGGTGATTTTCAATCGATTTTAAGAGGAACTCAATATCGTGGCTCCCATAAAACCTCATTCTCAGCCAGATGGATCATTAAAAGCTTCATGCTTCTTTGCATGACTCCCTCTGAAGAGCTTCTTGCTCTGGGAGGGATAACAAAGGAGAGAAGTAGCTGGCTCAGACCACTAACATCCACATCAGCCTCAGATGAAAAGCAGGGCTGGAAAGGCTCAGACAATGCTACTTGCAGGCAAGCCCGGGAGGTATTAATCTACAGGACAAATGCTAGGCTCCTGTGTAAAGGTGGACCTATAACATCCACATGTAGTATAATAATGGCTGCTGGAAGAAGCCCAAGAAAAACATGAATGGTCTTGGGAATGCAAAGCTGAAAAATTGGGAGTGGACTGTGAACAGCTGTTCCAAAAAGAGAAAGGGCTCTCCTTACACTGTCATTGGAGGTAGCACAAGAAGCCCAGTAAAATACAGCAGTGAACTTTGTAAGCCTCAAGCTAAAGACCAAGAGTCCCAGTTAATGCCTAAAATATTAAAGAAAAAAAAGATATTCTTCCAGCCAGCAGTAAAGAGTCTAAAAAAGCAATAACAACAAAAGCAAAACAAACTAGAAAAACAAAAAAAGTCAATTCTGCTTGAACATTTAGACAAATGTGGTCCTAATAATAACAGGGGGATAGTGGGGAAGAGTCCTACTTAATCAAAGAAGTGATTAGAGGTTGCTCAGATCTTAGGCAAAGGACCATGACCCAGAGGCAGATGAATGACTTATTTATTCTTGTTCAGAATTTACTTGCCCCGATACATCACTACTTATCAGCTAGTCAAGACTGTATCTGAAGAGGAAGGTAAAACCAGGTTATGCATTGGCTGGAGGAACTAGCTATTTGCCTAGTTACATACACTTTCTAAAGGGTGCAGAGACACATGTAATACAGAAATGAGCACTATCAATGAACACAGGCAATACAAAGCAAGGATGTGAAAACAATACAGAAAATAAATACTAGAGGAACAGCAAAACTGTCTATTACAACAAAAGTAGCAAAGAAAAAGAACAAGAGCAATAATTTACGATTACTGAAGTCACATTGAAAAAGGTCTGAATTCCTTCATCTTATCTGAAAGAAGGAAGAACTATACCAGAGAAGAAAACAGCGTAATTAGTTCTAAGTTCCTCTAAGCTCTACTGCCAAAAACCAGGCAAACCTCAAGCACATGCCCTGTTAGAGTGAATGTGGGCATGGGACAGAATCAGATCATAAATCTATTGATAGATTTCTAAGCTAATGCTAGTCTCCAGCTCTTGTGGTTGCCAAGATGAAGCACACCAGGCTTCAACACAGAAAGACAACTTCCTAAGCCAGAGCGCTCCGCTGCCTTGGATGTTAACAGCAGCATTCCGGAGATGAAGTACTTGGAAGGAAAGCAATCACACCTCCTACTTAAGCACCTGGGAACACCCCCAAAACCATCAAGAACTGCACAGATATGAAGTTCCTATTTTGGGAAATAGAGCAGATATAATAGCTATTCTTTACTGAGAACCCAAAAACCAAGGAGAATGAACAGACTAGGAGAAACATATTTTTTCTAAGGCAATGAAGGAATAATAACAGAAATGCTTCTCTTCCCTTGCAGGGAAAAAGGGTGTAGTCTAGTCAATAACGTATTTTTGCAGAGGCTAACAAAGCAGGTATTCACTGGGGAAAATGTGGTGGCAGATGAAATGCTTTATGAAGGTGACACATTGGACTCACATTATCTGTCACCCCTTGCTCTCTCTGCACTAAGTAAGATTAACTCCACTCTGACAAATAACTCCTCCAATAACTACCCTGAATGCACTTAACACCATTAATATTGTCATATCCACAGCATTAACACGGTCATCATAAAAGGACTATTTGTAATAGCTATTGTATGGGCAAGGAAACACATTAAATTGTTTAAACTGATTACAACAGTACAACAAATACATCTTTCCTTCCACCTTTTCTGTATGAACATTGCCAAATTAACTATTCTATCCCAACGTTTGTTACCAGTTCTGGACATCATGCAAGCTTCCACTGGAAGCTAGTGCCTCTGTGGCTAAGCCTACCCTCATGTCAAAAGCTTTTCCGGTACTTCTACAATAGCTTTTTTTACCCGTAGATGAAACTTAGAAATGTCAAAAAGACCCCTTTTCCCTGGTAAAGTTAACAATTGATTCATGGTAATGTCAATGAAACAATGCAACTGTTTCCACACTTGTGATTGTCACAACTGGTCCAGCAAAACTTTATAGCACGGACTAGATCAAAATAGAAGTTAGTTAAGTGAATTCATGATCATCAGTTCTACTACTAAAGTTTCCCAGCTTTTGAAGATCTGCACCGGGATGTTGTCTGAGCCAATAACCCTTCAGACAGCGTCTTGCCCATTTAAATTAGAGAGGGTTCCTGGACAAAAGCAGCACCTCAGTCACACACTGAGTTAACTGCAAAACTCCACTTGTGACCGATTTTTAAACTCATGTAAACATGAGAACTTACACTAAAACTTAAACCTCCTCCTAGAAAATCATTACTCTGAAATGAGGATTACACCTTCACTTTTTGGCAGAGGTTTCACCCGAGAGGAGCAATAGTGATGCAGCGACAACGCTGGCTAAGGTCAGCTGCTTCACCTCCTTCTCCTTAAAATATTGCTTTTACACTTGTCAAAGGTATCAGAACTGTCCCTCGTAAATTCTGTGCAATTACATTCTCTCCAGCATTACCTGCAGCTCCTGCTGTGAGGTCAATAGCAGCCTGAATAGCAGAGTTGATCCTCATGCTTCACAGTTGTTTATCAGTTACTTCAGAGTGAAGTCTCCTGCTTCCTGGCAGGTGTCGAGATACTTGTCTCCTGAGGAAACAGAAAGATGAAGCATTCAGGATTTACAACAATAACTGACAGGCAAAAGCATCACATGAATGCTTTTACTTCCACTCTTCCATTTAGCTGTTCTAAACCATTTAGAGACAGAAAATGTTTGTCCACAGGACAGAGGTAGCATATTTGTATTTTGACTGACTAGTTTTGCCGCATTAGGCAAGTCTTCTGGATTGTCACTGCCTAGCTTCAGATTACTCAGGCTTTCCAGCTTCTCGTCTCCCTGGATCTCTCAAATGAAAGCAAAGAGTACCTCCAGGGAACAGCATTGAGCATTACCTTTCTATTGATTATAGAAGCATAGTCCCCATCAGGTGTCTAAGGCTAGCTGGCAGGAATATTACCCCTCTGTCTCAGGCTCCCCACCCATAAACCCAAACAGAGAATTGCTCTCCTCATGGCGAACAGCAGCTAGGAAAACCATATCCATGATGATACAGCCACATCTACAGATATGAGTAGAAAAGGAATGAATACGAACACCTAGAATTGTGTCTGGCTGTCATGTTGCCAGTGCAAGTCCCCCACACGCCAGCATAGTATAAATAAAAATTACACCTCATCTCTCAGGAAGGTAGCTGGAAAGCAGAAATGCAAAGGCGACGCTTTCAAATAAAACATTGAAATGAATTCAGTTATCAAGTTTGCAGCAAGGTAATCTCACTGGGCAAGCATTTAAAACAAGCTTGCTTGTCTGGAATGAAATCACTGAGCCAAAGAGCTCCCACTGTTTCAGAACCATGTTGCTGCGCTAGACACTTGGCTGGTGGTGCTGTCAAAAAAGTTACGTGAGTCTTAAAAACCACACAAATACACACATGAATCAGCCCTTCATTGACTGTTAAGCTTGTCTTCAAGCAGAATACATCAGTAAACAGAACATTTTTCACTCTTCTACCTAATGCAATGCTTCTTTTGAAGCCTGTTGTCTCTCAAAATATATTTGGGAGTAATATGAATGGGAAACATAATTTCCAGTAGGATACATTGAAAGAATAATTAAAAAAAACCACCCACACTGTATGAACCATATTCTTTTTACAACTTTCATGTTACAAGCACAGGTACTTGCATACAAGCAAGGCTTTAAGAAAGACTGTCCCTAAACAGATTTATTACTCCTCAAGCTTAAAAAAAAACCAGTAGGCCAAATACTGTCACTAACTCCACAGGTCCTATCTGTTTTAAGATGTGTTGCAGGAATCTGAACATAATGGGCTTAAAAGAAAATAGTCAGTACTCTTGTAATAAGCTACACTAATTATGCTATTTCCAAATTGTGGTTACAGATTTGAACCATTTCACTGCTGAGAGCATAGTACGCTAGGTGTTATTTCAAAACAGAGGCGCCAAGACCAAGCTACACTTTATTATCCTATATGCCTCATTAGCGTTCACACAGGACTGTGCAGTTTTGCTTCTCATTTAGAGGAAGAAAAGAATGACAGATCAGTGAGGCTGCCTCTGAATGAAGGGAATTACTACAGAGCAACAATTGCCTGCCTTCAGTAAAACGTACACGGCTTGCATCGTGCTGAGTGCTTATCACCTTATGCCAGTCCCCAAAGGGAGCACATGCCACATCACCCGCAGATACCCGCTGAAAGCTTGGCAGCAGAAGGAAAAAGAGCGATGCCTATAAAAATACAGAAATTTTAAGAGCCAAGGAAGTTCAGTTCCCTGATCCATAAGAGCACATTGACACTTTCAGGAGATTTAAGACTTAGACAAAACTACACCAGTGTTATGTACGCACATACCTCCCCTCCTATTCTTTTTCCTATTTGTAATAACAGTAGCAGATGAATAACTGCTCGTAGATATCGCAAGGCGACAACTCTTGTTGCTTCCAAAGCGAATCCAAGCCTCAAACCTGGGAACACAGACGCGTCGGTGAGTATAACAGGTCCCACAGAGCCCTCCTCCACCCAAAGCCCCAGACACTATTCTCTGCCGACGCGTTCCCCACGGACTGAGGCACCCAGCCGGCAGCACTGCCCCTCGCAAAGGCCCGCGAAGGCCGGCCGCCCCGCCGCTTCCCAAGGTCACAGCAGGCCACCCCCGGGCTGTCACACACACGCTCGAGGCCGCCGCAGAGACGGGCTCTGCCCTACCCAGACCGCCAGCCCCAGGGTGGGGATGGCCGAGCGGAAGGCTCGGGCTGCAGCCGCGATAAACCCCCCCCCCAGCCCCTAGAACATCCACCCCGGTTTGGAGCAGCAAAGCCCCGGCCGGCGTTTTGGCGGGGCGGCGCGGGGAGAGGGCCGAGGCCCGCCGGGACAGGAGCCCGCCTAACCCCGCACCGCCCCCGGCCCGACGCGTCTCTCACGGCTTCCCGGGGGGCCGCCACACCGGCTGAGCTCCGAGGCCGCCCGTCTGCCAGGCCCCACAGGCCGCGGGGCTGCCCGGCACCCCCCCGCGGACCCCTCCGCTCCGCGGCCGGCCCGGCCCGCTCAGGGAGAGAACAAGGCCGCCCCCCTACCCAGCCACCATCACTCACCACAGTACGCCGCCGCCTCGGGCGGCCCTGCCGCCCCGCCGCCGCTGCCTCTATATAGGCGGCCGAGGGAGGCGGCGCGGCCCCCCGCGGCCCTGGGGAAGGCGCGGGCCGGGGAGGCGGTGGGCGGGCGGCGGGGCCGGGCCGGGCCAGGCCGGGCGGCGGCCTCCGATGCCCCCGGCGGCGACAGGCGGCTCCGGGCGGGGAAACCCCCGGCGGTGGGCTCTGTTCGAGCTTACTGATCAGGATTTAACCGAATTTTTTGTTTTTAAAGAAGGATTTATTTAGGAATTGAGTACCCTGACACAACAACAGTGTGTGCCTGCGGGGGAAGCGCAGCAGAGCTGCCCTAACTCCCGACACCGGTATGTATCCAGGCCGACTACAGCTTTTTTATTTTGGCCTCCTGCTAGTTTGCGGAATTTGACACGTTTTTTCAATGTCATTCCAGCAATGCAGGAGAAGGAAAATTAATCTCTGGCCATCTTTTTGTACCACATGCCTGAATAGCAGTTACGTCAATCAAAAATGACGACTCCCCCTTCCGTAAAATACAAAATTCCCCATTAAGTTTCACATTACCTGTTAGAGGACTAAGCCATACAGGTTTAGAGCTATTTTATACTTAACAAAATAAAGATAGAGCAGTCTAAAATCTTATATTTAAAAGTATAAAGTTATACCTGACGTCTTGGATACTGACTAAAAAAAAAGGATTTTCTTCTGCCTCTCTAATTGGATTGAATAGTCAAATAATTGTGGAGATGCAAAGTAAGAGGTGCTCTTGTTCAGATGTCTGCTAAAAACTCTAGCTTTACTTGCACAAAAAAGACAGTGACATGTTAGACATGGACATGGTCATTCATAAGCAATTTGCTGCAGATCAACAAGTGACCTGTGCTAAGCTAAGGCATCACTTTTGTGGTCCTAACTTTTTGGCAATATGAAGTGGAATATGGCGGCTTAAACCACCATGTTGAGGGGTTAATACCACTTTCCTCATCTGAAACTATGCAAAACTCCGTTGTTTTTTTTTTCCTTTTTCTTTGGATTAGGAATTAATAGAAGTGCTTGCAATAAGGCTCTTCAGAAGCAATGCCTAGGTGAAAGCCGTAGGCCACTGTACAGCCTGTGGAAAGGTAAATGAGCATTATTGATAACATAAATCAGTGATCAGTAATACTCGCAATACTCTGCCAGACGAGGGAAGCACTGTATGCCTGCAATCCCTACTGAGCTGCACATGGATTGAGACACGCATACCTACATATTTGAGCTTAGGTCCATGGTGTTTTCCCCAAATTAAAACTGACTACTCCTACTTTCAAAGCCCAAACCAAGGAAAAAACATTATAAATACCAGAAAGTTAAATGTACATTTTTTCCTGTCACTTTTAATTGATTGTAGCCTTGATTTTTCTATATGGTTATTTTCTTGAAACATTTCTTTGAAACGGTTTGGGGCTACTCTTCAAAGTATGTCAATTGTTAAGGAAGAGTGGGCTAGGTTATAAATGGTTTTAGAAACAATACATCAAATTGTAAATTACTTTATTGCTTTAATGTAGAAATAATTGCTGAGTCTGGGGTAACCAGTTAGTGATGGTGAGTTAGTTGTGCATCTCAAATGATCTGAAATAATTAGAGATTACTGTTTAGTCACAAAGGATTTTGACCTATGTGCTGACTTCTTTTTTAGCAGGACTGCAGCACTGTTGGAAGATTCAGTTGGTGAAAAATATCAAACCCCTAATGTAATGAAGCTTGCAACTAATATACCATTAAATCGCATGCTGCCTGCTGTTGCCATTTGCCAGCTGAAACAGCAGGCCTTCAGTATTTTGGAATGCTTGTTCAGAACCAGATTCCTTGGGCAGACCACCAGGCCCGGTCTGCTCTTGTTTGGACCCTGTACAAAAGATGGAGATGGTGAGAGCACTTGAAATATTGCCTGGAAGATTTTATAGCCGTGAAATGCAGCACCACAATGAGCATATTGCCACCACATGGCTATTTCTGCTACCTGCACCCCTGTGTACTAAGCCAAAACCGTACTTTGCTGGCACGGAGGTCCTAATGGACAATTTGTTCGGGGCTTAACTTCAAGCTTCCCCTCAAATGATTTAGGCAGGAAAGAAACGGGACACATGTGCAGAGAGCTTGGTTTGCAAGTGCTTTGTAGGAACGTGGAAGTGCTTTCTGGGACTGAAGGGATCTGGCTTGGGGTATGGCTGATTGGCTTTGGGATGTGATGGCCCACTGTGTGATGGGAGGGGCACAACCCCTTTTGAGCAGAGTGTTTCAGCACTGGAGGGATGGGTAACCTCTGGGAGCTGAAAAGCTGGGAGGGGGATGCCGTGGAAACTTGTCTGGTTCAGGAGAGGAAAGGGTTTCCTTGCAACGTGTGTTCCTTTCCATCCTGCAGGGTCTCAGCTGTCCGAGCCTGTGTCCTGCACCCACCATCTCCAGCCAACCACAGGGAAACCATTTGCTCCCTGAAAGCCGTTTTGCCTTTCCTAATTCTTAGGGCAATCCTCATTGGCCAGGAGATGATTGTCAGTTCTTTGCAAGTATCATCCCAGAACAGCAGACAGAGCTGCAGAAACAAGACCATCAAAACTCACCCAGCACCTTGCGGTGGATATTGCCCAGGCTGTTTGGAGAGGTGAGTCAAGCAGTATGGTACCACATGGGGGTTGTACATAGAGGATAAGTAAGATGGCATCTGCATGTAAGGCTTTACACAGGTAATAGTGATTTGGGTACTGATGTAGTACTCCCAACTGCAAGTAAGAGGACAGTGTTGGCCTTTCCAGAGTAGTTGCAGTCAATGAAGTGAAGGTTTGGGGGGCAGCTTTGAACCACACGTTTCAGAAGGAAGTTTGGCCCTAATGTAATGTAAAATAGACTCCCCAAGTCAGAGGTGAGGAGGCTCAGCACTACACATTTCAGTCTGCTGATCTGTTTCTGTTGCACCAAATTAATTACTAGTATAGACAGTCCCACCACCTTGGGAACTCCAGAACTTCCTGAACTGTGGCATCTTCCTAGTAAGTGTGGAGATTTAAGACCTTACTACAAATCTATCTGGAAGCATGGGGATGAGGGATAGTGCAGTTCTGAGGGGGAAAAAAAGCTCATATTCTTGCTGTAAGGATCATTGTGAGAGAGAGAAGAGACTAACTGCAGCCACCATTTTATCACGTGGTATTTGCTCGCCGTGACTCTAAACCAATGGAGAGCATGCAGGTAAACGGTGCAGCTGGGCAGCGCAGGATGCAGCTGAAGACCACCAAAATAATTTTGAGTGGATTTGATGACACAAACGTTACTGTGACTACTGATGCCAACGGGAGTGAAAACATCCGATGTGTTCAGCTGTGTTCGAGGATTGCTTTGATATGGTCTGATGTACAGCCGAGTAAACCACCCGCAGAGATAGGTCTGTGGAGGAATGTTTCTTTGCAGAGTAAGAATTGTAATTCCAGGTTCTGTTTTCTATACTTTGCACAGTAAATAATTTTTCTTTTTGCTTAATATTCTTGAAAACTACCAGTTGCTATGGAGTTAGGTGCACCATGAGCCTTTTCTGCCTGTTTGTCGGCCAACTGCAACCCAAAAGACCAACACACAGAGCTGAAAATGTATGTTTCTTGGACATTTTTGTAAGACTTCTATCCATTTTTTTAATGACTAATGGTTCAGGCATGCAATGGAGTTACGGAGAGCTAGTTTCTCAACATCAACCAAACTCTGGGTACGTTGTCTCAGCCAGGGCAACATGATACTACCAGGCAGCAGCTCCCAGGGAAGGAGGGTTGTGAATTTTTAGGATTAAAAGTCATTTGTTAGTGAAGCTACCTAGATTGGAAGATCTGTGGTGGGGGGGAATACAGGACAATTGTATACCAAAGGTATAAAAGTCTCTTGAAAATTGCTATTGCAGGCAACAGGAACAAAAAAACACAGGGAGAACAAAAAACACACGGACAAGTGAGTTTTGCCAGAAGTCAGTTTGAGGAAACTGGCCAACTGCAGCAGTTCCCAGTTCACTGGGGTTTTGTTTTCAGTTTGGTTTCAGACTCATTTGAGCCAGACCCAGTATTTTCCTTCAATTTCTGGTACATCTGAAGTTCCTCTGATCATCTTCAGCTAGATCAGGGTTCTCGTTAGTATTTGTGCTCACAGCAGGAAGACATTTTCCTCAGCAACAGCCTCAAGGCAGATCCAGTGCATGTGTTTTCCCCCCAGGGCTGGACACCTCAAAACCATATGGGCATATCCTGGAGCAGAGAGTGGGGAAACACCATATTTCATCTCTTTGCTATTTGTAAGCCCAGTTATTCTTCAGTTGTGGACAGATTTTGTCCAGAAAAAGAAGGTTGTCTCTTTTCCCTTCCCTTGACGGCTTCTGCTTCCTACATGACACCACTGAGCTGTGGTTCTTCTACCCAACTGGAAGCGAAAAAGCGTGGCAGCCATGCCGGAAGCAGAGAGGGGCTCCACGCTCCTTGGGCACCCGATCTCCCTCTGAAAATGGCGAGAAGCGAGGCAGTGAACAGGAGCTGGGTGCCGAAACACTGCTGTGGGACCAGCCACACACCAAAAGCGCCTTATGGGCTGCAGCCCGAGGCCCGGTGTTTTATATTTAATTTTTTCAGTACTACAAGCTTTAGAGAAAGGTGAGAGGTGCTTGAATTAGCTGACTGTAAAGGAAGTTCCTTTTAAATTTCTTATAAAACAATTTATGCTCTGAAAGACACGATCGTCTGTCCTTCGGAGGGATGACTTTGGTCTCCAGATACCATGGCAGCACAGTTCTGGATGCTGCTACCTGTTTTGTTTGTCTTCATCCGTACTGCTGACAAGTGGAAAAAAAGACTTGTTTTGGAACTTATATCTATGGAATCTATTAAATCTATTTCTTAAATATCAAGAAATACGTACTTAACGCTTAGGAAACTGGCGTGGGTGAGCCATCGTCCCACTGGAGCAGAACTGGTGTCCCTAATGCAGTGCCGATTTAGTGAGCGTTCAATAGTGGAAATAATAAGAAATGCCTGACTAGTGTGAACTTAATAAACACAGATATTTTTGTTTCCTCCACAAAATCATTAGAGTAAGTGCTTTGTGGCCCCAACTGAAGCCCTCATGGGCATCTCCTCTTCTCCAAGCATTGAGTGCTTCACAGGGGCCATCCCCAGGCTTCGGCTTACGTGCAACTCCTGGCACCAGGTGAAAAATCTGTAAGCAGCTGGCTGCGATTGGAATGGTTTTGGCAGAGGACCAGGGGCTCTGCTCGCAGCCGGAGCCCGCACGGAGCCGAGCGGGGCGGGCGGAACGCTGGTGCCCGGAACTCCGGGCGCCGCTCCCGTTCCCAGCCGGCAGCGCCGGGGGGACCGCGCAGGGGTACGGGCCGCCGCCGGTCGGGTCGCCGGGCCGCGGGCACCATGTGGAACCGCGTCCGGGGCTGGAGCGGCGCGGCCGGCGGCTCCTGTCGCCTCGCCGCCCGGCTCCTCGCTGGGCCAGCGAGCGGCCGGGAGGCGGCGGGGGCAGCGCGGCAGACGGGGAGGCCGCACAGGTACCGTCGCCTCCCGTAAATCCTTCACCTGGGCGAGCGGGCACCCGCCGGCGTCGTCGTCGGGGGGGGGGGGGCTGTTTGCCGGGTCGCCACCCCCAGCCGCGGTTCTCTGAGGGGACGGGGTTTGCTGGGCTCCCCAGGGAAAGCCGCCCCCGGTGGGGCCGGGCGCGTCCGCCCTGGGCGGGGGTTGCCTCGCCGCGGCCTGCGCCCCGGAGACGGGTTGCCGCCGTTGTCCTTGGCGTTAAACGTGTTTTTAGCGACTTTCGCCTGGGACCGTGGCGCCTGCATCGGGCGGGCGGGGCGCGGGGCCTGCCCGGTGCCCACCTGCTGCCGCCCTGCCCGGAGGCTGCCCTCTTCCCGGGTGCCGCGGGGCTGGAGCCCGCTGGGGCGGCGAGCAGGCCGGGCCCGTGTCCGTCTGTCCGACATTGACAACAGTGGGCAGGACTCGTCGGGAGGGGGAAGTCAAATAGAGGAGAATGGTTCGGGCTGTGTTTCATCTTGCTTTCCTTGCCGGCCTGCGCATCAGCGCTACGGGCCTCGGGAAGAGTGGCTGGAGAGCTGCCCGGCGGAAAAAGACCTGGGGGTGTTGCTCGATGGCTGGCTGAATGTGAGCCAGCAGTGTGCCCAGGTGACCAAGAAGGCCAACAGCATGTATCAGGAGTAGTGTGGCCAGCAGGACTAAGGAAGTGATTGTCCCCCTGTACTCGGCACTGGTGAGGCTGCATTCTTGAGTACTGCGTCCAGTTTTGGGCCTCTCACCACAAAAAAGACACTGAGGTGCTGGAGCGGGTCCAGAGAAGGGCAATGCAGCTGGTGAGGGGTCTGGAGCACAAGTCTTGTGAGGAGCATCTGAGGGAGCTGGGGTTGTTTAGCCTGGAGAAAAGGAGGCTGAGGGGAGACCTTATCACTCTCTGCAACTATCTGAAAGGGAGTTGTGGCGGGGTGGGGGTCGGTCTCTTCTCCCAAGTAACAGGCGACAGGACAAGAGGAAATGGCCTCAGGTTGTGCCAGGGGAGGTTTAGACTAGATATTAGGAAAAACTTCTACACCAAAAGGATTGTCAAGCATTGGAACAGGCTGCCCAGGGGAGTGGTGGAATCGCCATCCCTGGAGGTATTGAAAAGACAGGTAGACGTGGTGCATAGGGATATGGTTTAGTGATGGTTTTTGTCAGTGTTAGGTTGCTGGTTGGACTAGATGATCTGAAAGGTCCCTTCCAACCTAGGCGATTCTATGATTCTGTGAGTGCTGTGAACAGCACTCCTGTGTGACCCCAGCAGAATTTTTGTACCAGCAGAGCTGCGCTGCCTGTTGTCAGGGGTACATGCCCAAAGCACTGTCCAAAAGTAGTATTTGGAAGTTCATTTTTACTTTTATTAAAATACTTTTTTTTGAATGAAAAATCAGTTGTGCCTGTATTTTTTTTATTTTTTATTTCAAAACTCCTTGATCTTTTTGAACAAGCTCAGGTACTGTGCTAGCCTAATGTGTAAAGCGGGTTGGTTTCTTTTGTAGCTGTGTTTGCTTTCTAAGGCTGGGTGGGGTTTGTCTGACCAGAAGACAAACCCGATGGCAGGTGAAATACTATAATGCAAACTGCAATGTACTACTGACTTTAAATGTTTAAGGCTTGCAGTCTTTGGTGTGTTTTTTTCTGACACTGTAAGCAGAGATTTCTGAACGGATAAATGGTTTTCAGGAGCATGCAGCCTGAATTAACGAAAAACATGTATCTGGAAAAGATCTGTGGAGAACAGCTGACTGTAAAACAGCAGGACTCCTACTGTCTTCTCAATAATGTGGTTCTGAAGCTTTCCTTAAATTTTCCTGTTGCTTCTCAACATCAAAATTTAGGGTTTAATGCTGACAATTTAATGCCGACAATTTATTAAGTGCAGACTGACTAAAGTAATAATGCGGTACCTGTTGATACTAGCAGATTTTTCTTTTTTAGCCAGAGAGAGGTGTGTATGAGGGAGGACGGGATGGCAAAATTCCTTCGGATTTGTTGAAGTGTTTTAAGATCTGTTGAAGTGTTCTATTTTGAATCAAAATAAATATTTGATTGTAAGATTTTTTTCTTTATTTTAATAACTTGAAAGTGATTTTTAAACAAAGAAGTACTTTTGAATTTAAAGATTGTAACATTTCATTTTGGAATGTTAAAGAGAACAGTTCTTTGAATTTCATGATAGTTTTTCCAGAGAATACAGGTGTATCTGTGTTGCAGCAATATCCTGAGCAGCTCCCTGCCGTCCCTGGCTTCGCATCCTTACCTGCACTGTGCCAATTTTAGCGTCTTTGCAGTGATGTGGTAAACTAGGTAGAGGAGCTGTTCCAGAGGGAAAAATAGCCAAAATGACTTTTTTTGTTTCTTACTGTGTTATCTTGCAGCAGGATCCATTTCCCCATATGGATGCACAAATGCTTGGCTGCTATATTGCAGGGCATAGGGTAGGGAAATGTGATCCGTAGTAGTGCCACATGTGTGAAACAATGTGAAGCTAAATGTGTGTGCACAGTCTTTTATCAGCTGTGATCTCTTTGTTCCCTCATTTTAAGAGTATTACTGAGTTTTCTATAGTACTAATGAATTTGAGTATCAGGTACCAGTAGATTCAAACTCCCAGTCTGCTACCTAATGCAGGGATACTTTAAAAGTTTGAAGTTCATAAATTAAGCACAGTTTATTTGTGGAACGTGATTTTTGTGAGGAAGAAACCATAAATAACCAAGAGTTTTAAATAGTGCCCTAGTCCGTCTCAGAAGTTGAAAGGTGCTTGACATGTACTTAACGTACTCAGTTTGTACTCAACTAGGCCTAGACAATTGTAATTAAAGTTTTTTTGGTAGGCTTAAAAAATTCAGCCTTGGACCCTATTTGTAACTTCTGTTTGTTTTGTGTTTTGTTTTTTTTTTTTTTTAAAACCGAACTTTTTGTATCATCCAGCAAAATACAGAAACTCTTCAGCACAAGCAGAGTGCTGTCTACTGAGAAAGATGAATCTACGGCTTCCAAAGACAGCACCACTGAAGTGTCATCGGAGAGTCAGGAGAGCACAGCAGAAACACCAAAGCAGAAGTTGTTAGACATTATTGGTAATATGAAAGTAGAAGTGAGCTACAGGCAGAAACTTCAACAGTTAAAAGCACGTGAGATCAAAAAGCAAGCCACAAATAAGCTGGAAGGCCTAGCCAGTGACGGTACTACACTTCAGAAAGCTACAGAAGACATCCAGCGGTAAAGTATAACACGCTTTTTTTTATTCTCTCTTCTCATTTTTTCAAATTTGTTTTTTTTCATTATCTAGGAAAAAATAAAGCATGAAATGCCATTTCCAAGTATGGAAAAGGAACCTCGTAAGGGAATGTAGCATAGATGTAGATTGCAGTAAGTCATGGGAGAATCTGAACAAAAGATGTATGCTTTCTACAGGATGCTACCTTTTTCTGCACTGAGACTCTTGAGAGGTAGCACTAGCATCTGCCTGTGGAAAGTTACTTTAATGGGAGAGGGGAAGTAATATGCGGGTAAAATACAATAAAACTGAGGAAAAAGGTGAAAAAAAAATTAAGAATGGCATCATGATTGTCAAGTCTTGCTGGTGGCTCCCCTCCACAATGTGTTACATCATGGTTGTAATTGCGCAGGTCTATGTTGCCTGTGGTCCTCAGAGCTTCATGTCCAAGGGGCTGTGCAGTGGTGTAGGGCTGCCATTTCTCCGAGTTTGAGAACAAGAGCTTGTAAGTGGCATTTGGCAGTTGATGACTATGCAACATAGGGCAAACCTGACCATCCCCCTGGCCACCCCATTTGCGATAATGTGTAACTGTAACTTCTGAGTTATTAAGACATAAAATGACAGTACAGAAATGACAATTTAAATATACTAAGCCTTTTTTTTTTTTATTTCCGTATCTGTTACATCTCTTTCAGAGGCAAACCTTTAAATCCAGAACTGGTGGAGGCTGTTTCTGCAGTTGCGTCTTCCCTACCACACAACAAGAAACAGACAGAATCAGAACTACTTGCACAACTAAGACGACATGAAGAAACCACAGATAAACAGAAGAAAGGGGGAACTGTTAACATACGGTCTGTATATTGAATGTTATTCTCAATAATTTTCGAAATTCTGATTTTGCAATGTCATCTTGAAGGTGGATGGATTCTGTGTTGGAAAGACGGCCCTAAAAGACATGTTTGGACAAGTTATCCTCGGAATTAATGAATAATGGGAACATCATTGGTCTGGTTATAACAGACTTCCTAAATTTTGCCATCCTCATTCTAAAATGGTCTTGCAGAAATGGAATTGTTTTCCTGCCTAGGATCATTACTTTCTTGGACAGGCTAGCAAAATAACAGATTTTTTTTTTTTTTTTTTTTTTTTTCAAGCTTCCGAAATTCTCACACAATGGATGGATTTGTAGAAGTTTCAGACGTTCTGTCTGGACTGGTGAATTTTCATGACAGCTCTGCATAGCTGAACTAGAGCAGCTCTATTTATAACCCCACCCTTCCTTTCAAAACTTTCCAGTCAACCCAAGAAACTCATCTCTTGGCTTAACTCCGTTTCCAGTGTGGCTTTCAAACAGATGAGAAACATTCGTTTGGAAACGGAAACAGTTGTGCATACTGCTCTTTTGGACGATGGTTAAAGACAGTTTTTTTCGTTCTCTGTTTTTAAGCTAGTATTCAGATACCTACTCAGAAAATAAGGCATTAAATCCAGGTGAAATGCTGAACTAAACAGCAAACTGGATCTTCAGCAAAATAGGAATGTGGAACCTTTATTTATAGCTGTTTGTGTTGTGAACTGCAAGGTGCTTGTCTTAATTTATTCTGTGAAAATGAATTTGTCCCAAACTAGGATTTAAGTTTGTCCCATTATTGTATTATTATTTGTAGGTTGCTCTAGGGATCAGTAAAGTATTTGCTTTGTACATTATCAATGAACTGAAAACAGAGTTACGTGAGTGAAAACTAAGGAAGGATGTTAGAGATGCTTGCAAATAAAGAGTTAGATGGTTGCAAATAGATTGGGAAGCGCAATGCTCAGTGAGTAACTTTGTTAAACAAAATGCATGTTCTTCAGAGGTTGTGAAGGGAAAACGGAGAAACTGTGCAAGTTTCCCTTTTAGCCTGTATTCATGATTCTTTCTACCAAGAGCTCTAATGGTGGTTGTGGAGAGCAGAATGAAATTCTCTCCAAACATGTGAAGTCTGTGTTATTTGAGGAGGAAGTGTGGTTTTAGGTAGTACACGCAAACATCTCCAAAGGCCGTGTGCGCGCTTTGTTTTCATAATGTCTTCTTGGCCTGAATACAGGAGATCTCAAGAACTTGACAGAAGCTTATCTCTCCATGGGCTTTTGGAGACAAAATAAGTAGCTTTCAAGGTTAGACATCTGTTTGTTTTATGTAAAATTGATGTTTTTCTGCATTTTTTGGGTGTTTTTTTGGTGTGCAGTATTACCAAAAACCCAAGAGACACTTCTTAATATAGGGGGAATAAATAAGGAATATATTACCTAAAGAATATATTCATTCAGCTATTAATTTCCAGTGAGGTTGTTCCATCTCTCTCACTGGGGTTTTTAGAAGAGCAGAGTACACAAACATCTTAATAATAGCATTGTTTGGGGGTGGCCAACTTAAATGTAATTAGAACCTACTTCAATTTCTGATAAGATGTTGGAGGACCGTACTGACACTGACTGAGCTAATACGTGCAGTGGCTAACCTCGCGTGCTCCTGCACGTATTCCTTAAGGTATAAGGAACAAGGGCTATTCCTTAAGGTATAAGGAACATGGCAACAAGGGCTTGCTGTCCTTACAACCCACTGCACGTTCCCTGAAGAACCTACCCAGGTATGGCTCTGTGGAAGAAAGAAGGCATCTAAGGAAGTTGTAGTCTAAGCAAAAAGACTTTTTTCTGTTGAGAGTTTAAATTCCTCAGAAACTCGAAAAAACTGAAGTCCCTGCAGCTGTATAGCACTGCTGTATAGTTGATCGATCGGTTAAGATGTGCTATTAGAATGGCTTATAACATGCTTGTGTGTGAATCATTATGGTTAGAAAAATGCATTTTCCTCAACCAAAACCAGCCGTTTTGGTTGGCTAGGGATGTCATGGCTGGCTTGCTCTGCTTTGAGTTGGCAAGTTCTACTTCCTGAGGCAGCTTTGTGAACTATCTTGCTTCTACCTGGGAATATAGGTTAATTTTTTTTTTTTTTATTGTATGATGAAAAGTTCCGTTTTCTTCCTTAATAGTTAGGTGACAGTTTGAAACTCTATCAGTGGATGAGTTTTCTAGAAAGACCAACAATCCCTGCTGATTTTGATGGCTGAAAACTTGGTTAATCGTAACCTTTCACAGTTAGACTCTGAGGTGAATGTGGTACTTTGGCTTTTTGATCAGTGTTAAAACTGTTGATTTTTAAAAGTCCAGCAGAAGGCACTAAAATGCTTTTAATATATTAGAAAGCAATTACATGATTATTTTGTGTTGATTTTTATTTGACAACAAGAGAATACAGGCAACTTAATTTACCATTTTTTTCCATAAAGGTTTTCCATTCAATATACTCACACATTTTAAA
Source organism: Fratercula arctica (assembly GCA_947846985.1). Taxonomy (NCBI): domain Eukaryota; kingdom Metazoa; phylum Chordata; class Aves; order Charadriiformes; family Alcidae; genus Fratercula; species Fratercula arctica. The sequence goes on along the minus strand of CANTUZ010000001.1, from coordinate 29,166,955 downwards.
AGACAGTATATACACCTCCATTATTTAAAACTATTTTAAAATGAGATACCTTCACAAGCAGCAAAGCCATATAATGCTCAGCTGCAAAATATCGGATACTGCTATCGAGATTTGTGAGGGTGCGAAATAAACTGTATGTTGTCTGCATCTTTTTTTCCCAGGATTGTGGCATGGCCTCCAGAGGTCACTGTTGTATGCAGTTGTCTCATTGCCTTGTTTTGTAGACAGCATGAGGACAGCGTGTTCGCTAGGAGGGGAAAATATTAACAGTACAGGAATTTAGTTTTCTCAGTGTGGGATGAAGTTTCACTCAGTGGAAATTACAACAGCACTATACCAAAATAAAATCTGCAGCATTACAAGGTGGAATTTCAGCTCCTGTTTTGGGTGAAGAAGTAGTAGAGTAGTTCAGACCTTAGGCTAAAGTTTATCCAAAGCTCCTTGGGTCTCTGTTTTTAATGTTAACAATTATTGATTGGTGATGAGGAAGGAGAGAGAATCTGTGCTTGTTACAAAAGCTCTACCTCTTCCCATCTCTGGAAAGCAGAAGTATCTAGGAGCTTATTTTTTTAGCCCCATGTTGTGACATGAGGTAATATCATGTCGTATCTAACCACTGCAGGTACACTGGGGTTGGGGTTTGAAGTTGTAAGCTGATGTTTTTCATTACACAAGACACTAAAAACATCTTTTTAGTTTTATTTTTAGTTAATACAGGGGCACTTTTAATGATGGAGTGATGAATGTTGCTGCCAGAAATGTTCATATACCAACGATGGAGTGACATTAGGACTTTCCAGTGAGAATGATACCACTGACTGCATGTTCTGATAGCTGGGTGGCATAGTTTGTCCAGACCTGGTATGCAAAACCACAAATAAATCAGTGTCAGCTGTAAGGAGAGCTTCTCCAAGGAAGCCTGATCCCCCTGTAGCACAGGAACACTCCAGCCTTGTAGGCTGCAGCCAAGCCAAGCAGTTGGGCTGGACCACGTGTGACCTTAGGAATTATGTCCCCTTGACACTCAGAAGTGTGTCAAGCCTCTGGCCCAACACCAGCTCACTAATGCCAGTAGGCACTTCATAGAGTAATTTCTAGTGTGAGATACGCAACTACACTGAGGTTGTTTTTTCTTTAAGATTAAAATGAAATGAGTTAAAATTTATTTTCGGATGCCTTTCTTTCAGAGTAGGTACTTGAAGCGCTATGCTATTCTTGTTCTGCCATCCAAAACCACATCTAAGACCGAAGAGGAATCCTACTGTCGCTGTGGCAATTAGCTTTTACAATTTTCCAGAAGTATTTCTTCCTTGTTAATAAAATCTCTTTTGACTTAAGCTACTAAAAACATAGTTTGAACTTCATTCAGATTTCCAGAAAATGGCTATGCAGTGTTTTTGATTTGGCCTATTTTGAGACTATACTTATGTCTTAAAATGTGAGCATTGCAAACTTGTATGACTGCGTGTTACTGGAAGCAGTTGGGTGGAGAGGGTGGCTGTGAGGAATAGTTACCAGCTTGGTGTTTACTGACCATCAGACTTACCAGTTAAGGGGACTAATGGGCAGAGGCAGCAAGGTGGTGTGTTTTGCCCTTTGCATGCAGAATGAGCTGCAAATCGCGTCGGAAGAGGTCAGAGCATTTGTTCTTCACGTATGATTTTTGACTACAGAATTATGAAGAAAGATGTGGTCTGTTAATGCCGTAATATGATTACACAATGCAACAGATTGCAGTGGATCAGGAAAGGTGACCTACTTATTAGGGTGGCACGATTGACCCATGTCAGCTGATGTGTGAAGGCGAACTTCCTTTTGGTCTGCAGCAGCACAGCTCTGTCCCTGGTCAGTGTTGGTTCCTGTCCAAAAACCTGGTGATTTTTACCTACCTATTTCAGTGTATTCCTTGTATCCAGACAAATTCCTCATTTACTTAAACAAAACACCCCTAACGCACTCTGTGAATATTGGCATGCAGATCTATGAAATTTTTCTTTTAGTTGGCAACTAAATAATTTCAAAGAAAGCATTCACTGTAGATTCAGTAGGCTGAAATAGCACTTTTCATTTAATCTGTACAGAATGTAACAACTGAGGTGGTTTAAAAAGTAAGACTTGAATGTCTGATGAGTTAAAAATGCATGTATTTTGTGAGGAATGTGTAATTCCATCTTACAGAGGCTTATGAAAACAATTGAGAGTAGAGTTTCTGGTTGATATATGTGACAAATTGCTTTGCTTTGTCGATTTGTTGAGTTTTTACGTTCATGTTTTTAATTTCAGCAACGTTATTTCAGAAATGTCAGTTAAAAGGCAGTCCCCAGCTGAGAGAGGTGTGAGGATATCCAGTCGCGTTTCCTTGGAGCTGGATGAGGATGGTCAAAGAATCAAGCCTGGAAGATTGTCATCCCAGTCGTTTGACTCCAGAAGGTATTTTTGTTGTGTTCCCTTCCAATAGAAGGAGTATGCAGAAAATTAACAATGGATAATATTTTAGATTTAGTTCTACATATTCATGTTACCACGGTACTTCAGAGCTTAAACAAATTACTTAAGTATTTTTGAAAATAAGTGCTGTTAATGTTGAAATAAACTTCTGTGAGAACACACCAGTTAATGTTAACCAGCTAATCAAATAATGTGCACTTTTTAATATCAAATTTTAGATAATTAAAAATATTTGGTGCTGCAATGTAATTGTGTTTGTTTTAACTAGTTTAAATTATTCTCGCTTGTGCATAATACGATTTTATATCACTTTTTGGGAAATGGAGGCTTTGGAGACTTGCTTTTATCTAATGGAAAACTTTGATAAATGTTCTCTGTTTAGAAAAGTTTCATTCATTCTATTGGGGTTTTAAAGAGATTTTAAAGGTTTTTTTTTTATTTTTTATTATCTTGTTGCAACTGATAAGTCATTCTGTAATTAATTTCTCTATTGTCTGTGACATTATAATGGTTTATGAAATTAACTTTATCATTTATATGATGATTTCACGGTCCTCCTTAAATTTATCTGTCTGCTGTTTATGTGGCCAGTCTATTTCTTAACGAAGTAAGGAATGGTCTTAAATTTCCATTTATTTATTTTTTTAATTCCCGTAAGCTATGCTTTTTTGCCTGTTGTCTTTTGATTTTCCCATGGCAGCTCATCATCGCATTCCTTCTCAGTATATCCTTTCTCTAGCAGTTCTGTTTTTAGTAAGATTAACTTCTCTAATCATTAATTCAATTTGCAAATGAATCCCCTTTTCTTGGGGTTAGGGTCTGGAAGTTGAGGGAGGAGTTTGTGTTTAGACAGATAACGCTGAAGGCAGAATTTGGATAACTAAGAAAAAAAAGATGTCATAAATTTTTGGGTAAGTAGATGTACAATATTCTGCCCTCTTTGGCCGAGACATCTATTTCAGTATATCATAAACAGAGAGTTGTGACTTTCCATAAGGAACAAATTGTAACACACGCATTGAGCCATGCGGATCACCCAGAAACCTCCAGGATGTGGCTATAGCCAGTCATTAGAAGAACTTAGCTTGCTTGCTGAAATGTCTCTGAGTGACTTCCTTGTTCTTGAACTACCAAACTGTTAAGGTGTGTTAGGGAAGTCTCTCTTGGGCCTCTTCAATGTTATAAGGCCAGCAAGCAGCGTTTTCTTTTCCTGATGCAAAGCTCACAGAAAGTGCAAGAGGGGCTTCTTGTAATGGAAGTTGAAGGGAAGAAGTGGAACAAGGTTCTAGACTAAGCCCTCCTGACATAGATATTTCTGTCCTGAGCTGCCAGTTTGAGGAGCAAGGGAACTGACTTCATTGTCAGGGCTGAATAGCTCTATAGATATTTTTAATCTGGGGATAATTACCAGACGGAGTTGGTAGTCACATGAAAGTTATTTTGTTATTAGGCTGTGATTCTTGACTGACTATGAGAAATACTTTATTTAAGGTGTTGGATTAAAAGTTTTTCAAAGTTTGAAAGAATAGAATTAATACGATCTAGAAGTATGAACTGAAAACCTGAGCTTTTCATTTATTAACATACTGCGAAGGAAAGTGAATTTCACATATGCTTGAGAACATTTATTAAATTTATGATATCTGAGAAGCTGTCTCGCCCTCTTTATGTGATGAAACTGTACTTGATATGTAACTTCAGGAATAGTACCTTAAAATAGTTTTTAAAATCCCTGTAATGAGCAAACTGTCTCCAGTTTCAATCTGTTTCCTCCTGCATCCCTGAAAATCTAACTGGTATTCTTATCTATTGATAATATGAAAAGAATGGGTTAGGAAGAATATCTAAGTTCAAATCGAGTTAATAGATTTCAATGAGTGATGTTGCTTTATAGTAATTTGAACTAGTCATTTTCAAATAAATTTTCTTCCAAGTCATGCTTGTATCTTCGGCCAATGTTACTGGGAGTTACACAAAGATAGGAAAATATAATCCTAAATCAACATTCTTTTAAGGTAGTTAGATTGCTCTGTGCTGAAATAGATCCAGGGTAATTACATCAGTAAAATGTAATACGACAAGAGCACGTTTGCAGAAGTAGTTACGGCCATCAGAAATCTGCAGTAAATCCAGAAAGGTGAAATTTTAAGGTCGGGAAGGGCAAGTATTGCCAGGGTAACAGTGAATATGTAATAACATAAAGTAGGAATTATTAGAATTTCAGTGGAAACTTGGAAGATGGTGTGATTAAAAGAATCGTTTGTTCTCACGCTCAGTGTGTTCTACAGTAAAAGCATTGATTTTTCTTGTTTTCCATTTATAAGAAAATTTGGTAACTTGTTGAACTCTTGTATTGATTTTTTTTTTTTCTTAGTATAGGCTTATGCTAAAGATAAATATGATTAAAAATAGATGGTCAGAGAGACCATCAAGGTGATGCTTTTTAAAATATATCATACAGGTATACTTTGAGTGTTTGCCATGTGGCAGTGTAATCTTCCAAATAGGCTATTTATGTCATAAAGCAGGAATTGTTTGATTTAGCTGTGCCTTTGCTTTTCCTGAATTGTGCAATATTTTTTACAGGCAGAAAAACCCAAATCACCTTTTAGTTTAGTTTAGTTAGAAAAGATTCACTTTTTAGTTGCAACTTTGTAAAATTGCTGGAGTACTGTGGTTTCATACTGTTTAGCTTTGTTCGGGTTCCTAAATGTTTCGGTAAAAAATGACTGCAAATATAATGTTTGATTTATGCTCGTTCTTTCACACAGAAATGTTTTGGGAAGCTCTGTTACAGATGAATAATAAAGTCATAAACACTTTCTCTAGTTAAAAGCCTGAGGATTTAGTGAGAGTCACTATCTCATTGTTTTTTTTTTCTCCAGAGATCTATTAGTTCATGAGAATATTTTGTGCTTTTAAATTTGTTATCTGGCAATGTTGTGAAGTGTTGTGAAATCCTAAATATCATTTTTCTGTTTTGTTTATAGAAGTCTCAAAGTAGGAAGAAGGCTTAATATATTCACTAAGGCTTCTAAAGAAACAGAAAACGCACTGAAAACAGGTTAGTGGAAATTCAATAATGAAAAACTCAGTGAAGCCAAGTTCTGAATTTTTCGAATATCAAGAGATTCACTGTTGTGAAGGGAGACTTATGACCTGTTAACTTCCTGCTTTCAGACCTATAAAACAATAAATACTTTAATGTATCTCTGTTTTTTAGTGAGCAAAACTTCCATGCAGTGTAATAGATTATTGTTTTCTGTACTAATTGGGACATTCTGTTACTGAACTTGAAGGATAAAACTGGCTTTTTGCCACTAAGGCCAGTCTTTCTTCTGTGAGTGTAAACCAGCCTGGAGAACGGGTAAGTTTCCTCCAGTAGCTTATTTGGTCAAGTTGCAAACTTGCTGCATTTGTTTTATGGCAAAGAAACACAAAGCTGTGATCCCAGGGAAACAAGCGTGCTCTACAGGTGGCTAAGCATAAGCAGGGTTGAAAAAAACCCAAGACCATGCATTCAGTTGCTTTGTGGCCTTCTCTTTTTTAGTGTTGCATATGTAGCTTGAAAGATCCTCTTAAGTGGCTGACAAACAATGGCTTTCTTTACCTACTGTAAAGCTCTTCATATATGTTTAGAATCATAGAATGGTTTGGGTTGGAAAGGACTCACCAGAGTGGAGTAGAGGGGCAGAATCACCTCCCTTGACCTGCTCGCCACACTTCTTTTGATGTAGCCCAGGATATGATTGGCTTTCTGGGCTGCGAGCGCATATTGTCAGCTCATGTCCAGCTTTTCATCCACCAATACCGCCAAGTCCTTCTCATCAGGGCTGCTGTCCATCTCTTCATCCCCCGATCTGTATTGATACTGGGAATTGCCCTGACCCAGGTGCAGGACCTTGCGCTTGGCCTTGTTGAACCTCATGAGGTTCACACGGGCCTACTTCTTGAGCTTGCCCAGGTCCCTCTCGATAGCATCCCATCCCTCAATGTGTCAACCATGCCACTCAGCTTGGTGTCATCTGCAAATTTGCTGAGAGTGCACTCGATCCCACTATGTCATTGATGAAGATACTAAACAGTACTGGTTCCAATAGAGACCCCTGAGGGACACCACTTGTCACTGATCTTCATCCACACATTGAGCCATTGACAGCTACTCTTTGGATGTGATCATCCAGCCAATTCCTTATGCACCAAATATACATGCCAAAACTCATGTAGGATAAAAGCAAAAACTAATGGCAGAACAGGTATGACCCACCTTCGTAGTCACTGAACGGCACAGCTCTGCAGGAACAGTCTTAATGCTACGCAAGGGGGATAGCCTTCACTCATGAAGACTTAGCTCTACTACAGGCTGGGTTTTGGCTAAGAGTATGTGAATATGGGCAAGTCATGTAAAAAAACTCCGTCACTTTTCTGTGTGAACAATGAAGCTATGCATTGTTAGCACTGATTTGCTCATTTGCCTGAGCTATTCTGAGGCCCTTTGGGAAAAAGACTTTATTCCAGTGTAGTGACTTAGAACTATGTATAAAGACAGCAGCTGCAGAAGAAATACTATTTCTCTGTGCTATCTTAGAAAATGATACGTATTTGTTTCTGCTTTAAGAGTAGGACTGTTAGTTTTTGCCAGATTCTAGCTGAGTAGTTTTCTGCCTTTTTTTTATGCTTGAAATAGCAGGGAGAAATTAATTTGTTTACTTAATTTCTTTAGTAAAAAGTCAGGTAGTGGTCTTTGCATATTTTCAAGCAGCTGTGAGCTTTCTGAATGCAGCCACCTCTGCGGTGGACTGTTAAAGTTGCTTATTAGAATGGAATTCAATTTGCTGGTTTTTAAGATGGCTAATTTCCTTAAAATTGGTGCATTTTACATAAAAAAACATAATGAATGATGCAGCGTTTGTTTTTAGCTATCTTGACAAACGTGATGTTCAATTAACTGGCGTTTGAATTGAATCAGATTTACTCAGGTAAAATGGTTAGAATTTAACCTTTCCCTTTTGCATGAGCACAATGCAGACGCAACGGCACATAGTTGTCACCCTGGATGAAAAATTGACGCTTTTTTTTTTTTTTAACAAAAAAGTAGAATGTGCACAAATTGTTTAAGAGAGCACATGGACTTTATTGGATTTGTAATTAGATATCAAGAAGTAAGCTTCTTTCAGCTTTTTATGTGGTGTTTCCTTGTTTGATTCCAGGTGGCCTTGAGGAAATCTACAATATATTCTAAGCCAGGAACTTTGCTACTTGGCTTACTGACTAAGCCTAATGACAAAAAAATATTTTTGCATTAATCTCAGGAAATACCAGTGTGATACCTGATACTTTGATTCATTCGCCTTCACTTTCTTGGCTTATATTAGTGGAGATAATGGGTTAAAATATTGTTTATATATGACGGAAAAGCAAATTCTGTGTTATATATTGAATGTTTATTTTGAAAACCTGAATGTTAACTGGAAAGTAAATTGTCATCCTGAAAAAAATATTCATAACTATTAACATAAAATATCAGTAACTGTTAACATAAAATATCAGTATTATTTTCTGTTTCACAGAGGTGAAAATATGTTTATCACCTTTACTGCAATCTTGAAAAAATGAGTTTCTACTCTCTTCTATTAGAAGATTTATTAGTAATGCATTATTAGAAGGTATTCTAAGATGTGGACAATAATTTCATTCTGGTGTGGTTTCTCATGTTGTCTTTTATCTGTATTTTATTCCTGCCTCCAGCCCTCAAATCAAAGTAGGCAGCTAGGGAATATAGTTGTGGAAATTTCCCTGCTTAGTAAGAAATCATTCGAAAAAGTATCTTCTGATTTAACACAAAAAATAAAAACAATTTTCAGTATGTAAAAAATACTGTTTGCCCTTTCATCTTATTTTTTCTTAAGGAGAGGGGTGATTTTTTTTTTTCTTAAAATCCAATTGTGTTGTAAGCCACTGAGCCAAAGATGAAATTATATCTTAGTTTTAAATACTTAAGACTTATGAGTAGTAAAAGAATTACTGATTGGCCATGATCCCCTTCAAATGGACTGTAACATTTGAATTCACATCGAGATCTCTGTTCTGAGGAGCTTAGGGTGAATTGATAACAGGGGGAGGCAAGAAAACAAAGGGGAGAGTGACTGAAGCCAGCTGATGAGCCGGCAGCCCAAGGCACTCCCAGCAGTTCCTCCCTGTCCTGTGGTAACAGCTTGTTCCCTTCACTTCAGCAATGCGGTTCAGTCTGGGCTCCTGACCAGTTCTGGGTGGAGGGGCAGGAACTCCTGAAGAGTAACTCTGCTGCCATACTAGTACACTTTGATTAAAAAGAAAAAAAAAAAAAAAAAAAAATTACACGCATCAGGAAAGATACATCCCTAAAGGGACTGTTTGGCTTTGGGAGAAGAATAGGAAACCAGGCTTTATCAAGCCCAGGAGACAAAAACTGTGACAAGTAGGATTGCTGGAGAAGGAATTGTCATCATTTATAGATTGAGTTGTCTCCCTGAAGGAGAGTGTAGTTGTGAAGTACCCGAAAACTCATGTAGTAAGCAAGATTCCTTTAGCCAAGTGCACCAGTCAAGTTCAGAGTTTGTCGTATGTACAATTTGTGAAAGACAAAAAGGAAAAATTAAATTCCTGCTCTGTGTGAAAGGCTTAAAAATAAATTGTCCCCTAGGAGTTCAGAATATGTTTTCAGCAGACATTTGAGAATTTAATGGACTTTTGTTTCAACGGGGAGTTCTCATTTGAGAAACGTGATGCTGGCATGTAAGGTAAAAAAACATGCACAGCTGAAAGTATTAGTCTCTGTAAAGGTTAATGTTGAAGGACTTTGTTTTAGCTCGTGAGAAGTCTTTAGCATGCTGACAGATCTTTACAAAATTTCTTTTTTTAGTATCTTCACCAACAATTTGGGACCTGGAATTTGCAAAGGAGATTGCAGCAATAACTGCACAGCCTCCCCGAAACGGTTTTGAGGAGATGATCCAGTGGACAAAAGAAGGAATACTGTGGGAGTTCCCAGTTGACAACGAAGCTGGTATGTGCGCCATTAGCTTTTATTATCTGTCTATATTTATATCTTTTTGAGAATTAGAGCATGTTACGACCTTTGACTGCTTTAACGCAGTGTTTCAGCTATGAGTCATACATTTGATAGAAAACAAATATAACTTTCCAACTGTCCCAAATCAGAGATGCTTCAGATGAACTCATTCTGGCACTGTTCAGGTGAAGTCCTGCAGGTGGTTTGGCTGATCTGAAGACCGGCTGCTGCCAAAACTTCCCTTCCTCCCTCAGCCCTGATATTTTCAACACCAAAATGTCATTCAAGTCTATTACATAATACTTTTTACTCTGCAGCTTCTTTAAAGAAGCTTCTAGCAGAGTATGGGGAACTTTACTGTGTGTGTTTTGTAACGCTGATTCTGTTGTTTGGTGTGGCTCTTGGACCAAGTCGCTAGCTGGATCCTAATCAGCTATCTGCTAGTTCTATATCTGTGCCGGCTGAGTGTTAAACAGTTGTTTGCTCCCCTTGTTCTATCTCATAAGAATAAACGCTCACAATATTCACCCACTCTGGGCATCTATCTTAACTAGACATCTTTGTGCACGGTATTTACTTTTATTACCGTTTGGAAAAAAAAAAAAAAAAAAACCAAACCCAAAAAACAACTCTGTGAAGTTAAGCCAGCAGAGAGAGAGCGAGTGTTAAGGGAAGAACAACTATACAAAGCAAGTGTACACTTTGGGAAAGGGGACTTCATAACTTCAGGGAGAGCTTGGCTGTGGGTTTTATTTTTAAAAGACTTTAAAGACATCAAACAAAACTACTTCAGAATGATTCAGTCACTGAAAGCAAAACAGGTTAGTATCTGAAGCCAGGAGTCTTTGAAAATCTGTCCTATACTGAGTTGCAAATTGCATAATGTAGTTCATTGTTTCTTAATTTTTATTCTCATCCTATTTTGGCAGTTTCTTCACGGAATTTAATCGCTGCTCCCAAAATTGATCTGTTCCATCATGTAGAAATCTGAGTATACTCTAGTCATGTTTTTGCAAGCATAAAACCACTGCGGCCAGTGGTTTTTCTGTTGTTGTAACGTGGCTGGAACCCTGCTGTCTGGGGCCATAAGTGGACCAGGCGTCTTTGGCGGCCAATGGTTTTTCTGTTGCAGCAATGTGACCGGAACTGTGCTGTCTGGGATGGGGTGGCAAATGGACAAAGAGTCTTTACATATACTTAAACAAGAATCTTTATTGATTTGTCCACAAAGACTAGTCATGTGGAAAATTCCAGTGGAGCGTTCCAAAATCTGTCACCTCTCAGGTTGAAATATCAAGTCAGTAAATTCCATCCTATCAAACTGCCAGCCACAGGCTGTTAATCAAATTAGATATGTCAAAGCACAGTTAAAAGCTTGAGAATCTTGCTCCAATTATCTTAACATACTGTAATTTCAGTGGCTCTGCAAAAGAAAGATGCCCCTTCCTGCTGTTAATTTTGCAGTTTTGTAACAGTCGTCTCCCTCAACAGTGGGACGTGACCTCAGCTTCTTCTGTATCAAGAAATGCGTGATTTTTTGTTTTATGCCACAAGCATGTGGCTTTAAAAACATAAGTGTAATTAAATTTTCTATTGAGGAAGCACGTATACTCAACTTGTACCATTATGAAAGCCTTTAAAGTTTTAAATTAAATATAAAAAAGAACAAAGACCACTTATAACTGTTTTTCTTGGCTCCAGAGCATCTCTGGTGTTCTTGTTAGAGGCATTAGGGCATGGTTATGATTTTTAAAACTTCTCTGGCCTTGGTGCAAACATCCGCAGATGTGGCTAGATGTAGTGGCTTGCTGCATTGTCCATTAGCAGTCTTGCCCCCCCCCGATCCTTCTGCCCTGTTGTCTCTTCCTGCCTGCGTGTCCTTTCCCTTATGTGATGCAGTTTAAGTCACTGTTAGGCAGAAAATTGCCTTTCTTTTCTCTCTGTCTCTCCACCTCTGATTAATGGTTTGCTAATCTGGTAAAAATTAGTGTAACTTGCATAACATCGTTCTCACTCCTCCTACTTTCTGCTTGCCTCTTCTGCTTCTAGTAGCTTTAGATCTGCTCCATGACTTGCCATGGTGAAAAGTTGGGAAAAATGTTGATTTCTGCCACTTTTTAAAATTATTTCTGTGTATTTATGCCTTGATGACTCCAGTCCTGAGAAGTGCAGTTCTTAAAAAGGACAGTGGAGTGTATTGGTGCTGCTTTGCTTTAGCACATCATTCTGAGGAGCAAATGCTTCTGGTGGGCCAGAGATTGTTACAGCAGAAGTGATAGGCTTAATGGAAGTCTCGGAAAATTAATGCCTCAGTTGCCTCTTACGGCTTCTGTAGGCAAAAGTTCACCAAGTGCTGTTCTGGCTGTTTTGCTGGGGTGCTGTTCCCAGCAGAGAAGCACTGGACCAGTTTGCCAAGAGAGGTGGCAAAAGTTACACAACCATTACAGGGGGGGTCGCTTTACTACTTCTGGGTCTATTCTAGGGACCTACAGTAAAAGCATGATTTATCTCATTCTAAGAATCCTAGAATCATTGAATTTTTTGTGTTGGAAAGGGACCTTCAGAGATCATCCAGACCACCCCCCTGCCATGGGCAGGGACATCTTTCACTACATCAGGATACTTAGACATTCAGCAGCGCTCCCTGTAAGGATGGACATCTGCATTTGAGATGTCATCTTTAAGGCAAGGTTGGTCATGTCTTGGAAGGGTTAGTGTGTTAGCTAGAGAAATTCCCCAGCCTTTCTGTTTTGTAGTACGCAGGGGATTGGAAATAGGATGTTGAGAGTGGGTGACTTCTTTCTTTGATTAAGAAAAGCCTCTACTGTAGACTCCCACCATACATGTTCTTTCAAATTAGGCTTCTGAGGACAGTGGAGGAGAGGCTGAGAGACAGGCTTGCTCTTCCCGTGCAGCGGGGGTTACGGTTTGTTGGGGGTGGGGAGAGTCACGCAAGCATGTCTCATGTAATCAGTTCCCACCAGAGGTCTCAGCCTCTGATGCTTTGGGCAATTGTGGTCTCTTTTTGTGATGCACACTTTACTTTTTCGAGGACTGAAATATGTGGTCTAACTGAAACATTTGGACTTAACACTTCATCCCCATACCATATATCATGTCTTTGACAAATGGGAGATCAAAATACATGATGGAATATTTCCTTCTGACCTGTGTTTTTGTGATACTATAAATGGTTTAATTTCTTTTGGGTTAGTGATGAAAATTGGTGAAACTATTAATTAGATATAATCTCTCCTGATACCCTGTGTCCATCGCCAAAAGAAGAGCATCCAGAAGGCCAAATTTTACTGTCAGCATCATTCAGATTCTTTCAGTAGTGGGTTCATTGGTTTAGTTCTCTTGGATTTTTGTGACCATCATGGAAATCTGGAAAGGATGTTAGCTTGTGAAAGCACCCAGCAGCATCCAGGCACAGTGAGATTCCACCTTCCCTTAGTGGGAAAAATCGGTGTGGGTAGCGTGGTAAAAGGGTCATCTCTGTGCTTCTGGAAGTGAACACAGGTTTCCAAGCACGGCAGAAATATATCCTCTGAAGCTGACATGACGGGGTTTTTTTTTTTCCTTTAACATAAAGGAAAGAGAGTTTCTGAAGAAGGAAGCATGCTTTCTTTTTCAAGGACAAGGGAGATAAATGTGGCATGTAGCTGGTATTGATACACTCACATATTTCTGGGAAAAATCTGGGGGAAAAATAAAGGTATTTCCCATCTCCTTGAGATATTGCAGTACTTAAACTTTAAAACAGGAAAGAAATAATGTGAACTTAACGAGTACAAGCTGTGAGGCTTCTCCATCCCAGAGACGTGCATAATTTCTTCTCAGACTGTAGAAGCTGTAACACAGGAGGAAGCCTAGGACTGACATGGTTTAATTACCTCAATTTTAATAGTCTTGATTTAATGTTGTCAAATAATATATCATATTCTAGCTAGTATAGAAAAACATGTCTGTGGTGTAGACTTCCCATTTTTGATGTCTGGAAATGCTCATACGCAATATTTTTTTCTCTAATAACAGATTTTTACTTTAAGGTGCAAATATCACTTAAAAATCTATAGCAAATTGTGATCAAATAAAAAATTGTCCTGTATCCCTAACAGAAGAAAAATCTTTCAACTGCAGATCCCAGTTTGCCTTGTTTTTTTATCTCAGAATTAGGAACTGCAAAAGCAGTCTTTTTTGTCTGTATGTGGGAATTTGTGTTCTGAGTCTGTCTTGTGTGTGCTAGCATCACAGTATGAACAACAGCAAAGGAAATCCACAGGAGAGAGAACAAAAATCTACCGTAGGATCTGAGCTGTGCTTGATTAGAGATCTACAGTAATCCCTTGTCCTGTGTTCCTGTGGATGCTTTTGAATGCATCATCTTTTGCACTGGTTACGACTTAAAAGTAGCAGCTGGTGAGATACACAACATTTTTACATCAGCATAAACGTACAGATTCAGAAACTGTTAGAAAAACAATTTTCTGTGCCCACTTGATAGCAATAGGCTGTTAAAGCCATGACTTGGCATGAACATGAAACTGTGTGTTAGCTCTTCAGTATTAGATACTGTATGAGGTTGCCTCATTTGTTCAAGATGAGCTTGTGTTGTTTAATCCTCTGCAGAATTTAGGCGATCGGTGTTTTCTTAAAGAATTTTTTAAGAAAGTGTCCCCAGTCTAAAAGGTGGTACCCATGGTGAATCAAAATTTTCGCATATTGAACAGCGTTTTAGCAAGAAGATTGATTTATTTTTTTAATTATTCCCCCTGCTCCCGCCCTGTCTTCAGCTTTCGGTGAGATTACCAGCCAGAAAGTTGATTTAAATATTAGATATTTGTATAAATGAGAGCACAAAATGGAAGTAATATGGTAGACAGGAGTATGATACATGCTGACATTTTTTTTTGTGTGGAAGGAGAAATTACTGTCTTAAAATTCTGCAGTTTCTTCCACTTTTGTGTGGTTGGCTTGATTGCAGAAGAATTAAAAGGCCCATTAATTTTACTAATTTAAGATTATTTGCAAACTATATCCTTTTTTGCTAATTTGCTGTTATATTATGATAATAATTTTGTCATTTTTTTTTGTCCCTTCTGTTAGGGATGGAGGATGACGCTGAATTTCATGAACATATCTTTCTGGAGAAACACCTCAAAGACTTTCCCAAGCAAGGACCTATTCGCCACTTCATGGAACTAGTCATCTGTGGGCTTTCGAAAAACCCGTACCTCAGTGTTAAACAGAAGATTGAACATATTGAGTGGTTTCATAAGTATTTTGAGGAAAAGAAGGAACTTCTTCAAGAGATTTGAAACTTGGGAAAGTGCTTAACCTTGAAATGAAGAATCATTACATCAAAATTGATGATTTCTTATCATGGAAATACTGTCAGTGCATAGTAATCATGTGACCTGAAAGTTGTATTTTGAATAATAAACTGAAAGGTCATATTTTCATGTGTCTATGTCCATGTATATGTAGATCTTTTTTGGCAACAAAAGAAGGAACTGGAAAGTACGGCTTTTATAGAATGTGCATTTAAAATTTAGTTTATCAAAATTGTTGTATTTTAAATTTGAAACTAATCTTTTGACCATACAAAATTTAGATCTAATTCCAGTTCCTACACCCTTCGCACTTGGTGTGTATCTTGACAGATTTGATCGTCTTTCCCAATCTGAAAAACTTGCAATGCTTCCTTTTTAAAAACTCCTGATACAGCTCTAATTTTGAAAAGCTGTTACCGAGATAGTAACAGTTGATTTTGCTAAGTCATTAAATACACTGGTATTTGGATGGTATTAATCCTTCTTATCCTCCTTTCACTAATTATCTTTATTGGTTCATTTAAAATTTTTGGTAATGACTACATCTTTTGAATTGAATGCTTGTTAATTCATCTGCTCGATGAAAGGCTCTTCTATTCCGGAGATGTGTGCAAAGCATAATACTGGTGAGTTTATATAAAATAATACGAGAGGTTTATCTCCTACCATCCACGTACCCATTCTGAAGCTTTTGACCAACTTCCCAGCATTATTTGTTGTTTAAAAATGTGTCTAACTGCAATATATTTTACTTCAGTTATCTTTTTTTAAATTTTCATCCAGAGTTACTTGGTCATTCAGAATCCTGGATTACGTCTCGCTGCTTAACTTTCCAGAGCGTTTCCAGCCTCGCATCTTGTGTTCTTGTTCTCTTGCGTTCATTCCAACCACTTTAGCAGCTATTGGTCCTATAAATGTGCCCCTATCTTTTTCTCATGTTTCCTTGTAACTCAAGCATGAAGGAGGAAGTTACGGAATGAAGGTAAAACTCTGGCTTCATATGCAAGATGATTTTAAAATCAGAATTACAAGAAAGCAAATGTAAAAAAAAAAAAAGAGAGTTTGCCTTTTTCTGTGAGTTGGAATATTGTTGCTGTGTTCTGCTCACCTACAGGACGTGAGTTTGCCTGTCTGGCAGAGGGCAAGGCTCAGGCTGTGGAAGGGAAAAGCAGCTTTTTGACTTTGTAGCTGTAAGAACAGCAAGCTTCAAATTCTGCAGGAATTTTCAGAGGCTTCCTGGCTTCGGAATGGAGGGAGTGAGAATTATATCAAAGTATCTCCATTTAGTACTAGGATAGTTTTAATTAAATTCAATTTAATTGAATTCAGTTCAATGCCCAGGTACGTTTTACTTCAAAACCACCATTCTTCCTACGTTTCTACCGAACTGTGATGCAGAGGCTGTGCTCTGCTGCATTTCAAGCTGTTTCTAAAACAAGGTACAGTGACTTTGAGTTCACTGCGAGCTTTTAGAAATAGCTCCTCTGTGTATTTGCATCTAACCTGTGTTTTGTTGTGAAAGACAGGACACTCGCAGCTCGGCTCTTACTGGAAGAGGTTCGGGAGCATTAGCTGTGCATGAAAGTCTTGAATTTCACAGCACCGGGAGCGAGGTGAATGTTACTGTTGAAACAGATTCATTAGGAGGTCAGTACTTCGACAAGCTCTTAACAAGAGCTCTTGGTGCTTAGGATCTTTGGAAAGCTGTAGTAATTCCTACTTAGGTGCTTAAATATAGATTTGAGAGTTAATACCAGGCAACAGGATTTGAATAATCAGACCTTGCTGCACATACATACAGATGCTTACTGGGACTGCACAAGGCACGTTCAGAGAGCCCAAGTGGCAGGGCTTCTATGTGTGTGGTGTTTTTAGGGTGTACACTTCTTGGTAGTCCCAAGAGAGAAGGCTTGCGGGAATTTAAAGCATTGCTTACAGATCAGTCACTTAGAAACATAAAAATCAACCCTTTTCTTTTGCAGCCCGAAGGATAAAAGCTGTTTGCCCTTGTTCAGAGTGGACCCAGTGCTGCAGCTAGAGATTCCCACGCTGGAGTCATTTGGGCTTTTCTTATGATGATTGGTTTTCCCCTTCTTGTAACGGGTTGAGTGATACTACGTGTAACTCGATGGACTCAGCATTAGGATCGGTCCAAGGCAAAATAGTATTTGTAATGTTCTGTGGTCTTACATTTCCTTGTTTATGCATGAAGCTGAGGTCTTGTTAATGCGCTGCTAAAGCTGTACCTCCATGACACCCACATTGGAAAGTTGTCTGGCTTTGCGGGGGGGGGCTGGGGCAGTTGATGCTGCCCTGAGGAGAGCATGAAGATGGAGCAGACTGACCTGGAGCCGTAATTGTGGGGAAAATTGTCCATGTGCGATTTTTAGGTGGCAGTTTTTCCTCTGGGGTGGCTACAGTGGGTACGTAGGAGGAGGAGAACGGTCTTGGAGATGGCTGAGCCACTGCAAAGTTGCATGCAAAGGTGTAGAGACTTTGTTGGTGACAGTGGTAGCTGTTGATAGCACTGAATGATGGTCATGGCTTCCCCAGGTTGGCTGCTACACCGTGAAGGAAGTCTGAGCTCCTTTTCCTCACCTTTCCATCACACTTAGCTTGTCTCCGTTTTCCACCTGCCTGGTGCTACCACAGCAGTTCCAGAGGGTCTCTGGCCATCTTGTAGGAGACAGAGGGACTGACACGGGTAGAAGACCTGGCAGAGGGCAGTGACTCTGTGTTGGCAGAGCGAAGGAAGAAGGAGGGGGAATGAAAGGGGCCCATATGGTTTGTAAAGGTGTAATGGAGAAGTTCAAGGCATAACATTTATTACCTGCCTCTCTCTGTCCCTGTAACTTCTTTATTTCTGCTTCCTAAGGGCTAATCTTGCCCTGCCCTGCCAATGGTTGAACTGATTATCGGTTAAGTTAAATTAAAGCAGTTGCTCACAATCCGGTTTGAACCCAGCTGTGTGTCTCCCCCCACCCAACTGGACAAGTCAGAAATTGGGCTGGAAAAACCCAAACTTCCCAGGGATGGTCCCTTGCCCAAAGGGAAGGGTAGGAGCGAGTAGGGTGAAAACCTCATGAAGGGCTGAGTAATTTATTGTGTTCACGCAGGGAGTCCCCGTGAGGTGTAAATGGCAGCCCCTTGGGTTGTACGCCAGCACAAACCTTGTCTTGGTGGCTCTTGATGGCACCCTTGGTCTGTCTCAAACCTATTTGATATGAATGGTTTGCTAGAAATCAGACTTGATGAAGCGCTTTTTCCCCCTGCTATGGAGCAAGCGTGAGCGTTTGCTGCCCAGCGTGGTATTGGGAAGAAGCTGGAGGAACTATTGTATGGTTTGGTTGCAATCTGTGCTGGGATTTCAGCTCTTGGCATTAACCCCTGCCAAGCAATTATGCCGCAGCATTGATGTGGCCTGTGCCTAAAAGGGGAGTTGTGCTCCTTGAACCCTTAGCCGAGCACTGAAAGTGGTGTAATTTAACTCTTCTGATCTGACAGAGGAGCTAAAATGAATGGGGTGAATAGAGAGGAAAACCTTGCACATGTTCCCAAACTGCAGGCAGTTTTAAACCATGTATTTTTAGATGAAGAGGAGCATTAAAGGAGTCCTGGAGTGCTACTCAGGTCCATTTTCTTCCAGCACTTAACAGAGATAATAAAACTCCAGAATGAAAATAGCTCCTCATCGGAAGCTCGTGCTTTGATGAGAAGCCTGAAGCATCGCGGCATTTATGCAAGAGGGGCCGTGGTATTGCTTTCAATGAGAATTTAAAAATAAGTAGACTCATTTTAGTTGGGTTTGCGAGGATCACTTAGCAAAGCGATATTTGTGGACAGAGCGCGATGACTTCTGAGACTGCAGGGCCTGGTTTTCACTGCGGACACATCTGTGGGTGCCTTGGGAAGTCCAGTGACCGCTGCGATGGTGTCCAGCAGGACACAGCAAGGGTGAAAAATCCCACCTTGCCGAGTGGCTGCGGCATTCTGGTCCCATGATCTCCACAAGATGTCAGTGTAGATTTATTGGATTAGATATAAAATCCTTGTGCTGTTCCCCCCCCCCCCCCGCCCCGGCAGATTAAAGCAAAAACTGTTTTAGAGCTGCACAATAGGTTTGATTGTGCTCTGGAATGTGTCGCCCCGTGGAGGAGCAACGCGGCGAGCGCTGGCATCTGGGGAGGGGGGCAAGTGACACCCCGAAACAGGAGCAGAGCTCCTGGCAAAAAAAGGGCAACGTTTTGCTCATATCAAGGTGCCCTTACGCCCTTGGGGACAAGTTGCATATGTGTAATACGCAATTTTGCACTTGTGCAAGGAAGTGTTCTATATTTTACTCAAAGAAAAGCTGGAAGCCTGAAGAAACACTAGAAGGGCCAGCCCGGGTGGCAGGAAGGATCTAAGGGCGATTGGATCAAGTCATGTATAGGAGAAGCTTAACTCTTGGCATGCGGTACCTAAAGCTTGCTTTGTTTCTTCACGTACAAAAAGT
Organism: Fratercula arctica; assembly: GCA_947846985.1. Lineage (NCBI taxonomy): Eukaryota > Metazoa > Chordata > Aves > Charadriiformes > Alcidae > Fratercula > Fratercula arctica. Next base: position 29,147,625 of record CANTUZ010000001.1, on the reverse strand, counting down.
GGTCTTGCAGCCCTGAGCGATGAGCTGTGACCCTGCAAAGAAACCAGGACATAGCGTCCAACCCAAGGGACTTCCCCTTCACCTTTTAGCTTTTTTGCATAGCAGTCCCTGCCTGTCAGAGAAACTTTTTAATGCCTGGCGAGGTGAATTCAGATGGATGTTGGCAAGAGAGGAGTTTTTCCATGGGAGAAGATTCTCTGAAGCGCGCTGGCAGTGGGCAGTGGTGGAGGAGATGCTGATCCAAACCCAGGTCTGGCCCCTGTGCGGGAGGGAGCTTCCCCAGCCAGTCTGGGCTTCTCTGTGCCCCTGCACTGCCCAGCCTCTCCTGGGACTACCCTGCTCTGGGCGCTACTGGGCCAGCTGAAGTTCCCCTGGGCCACCAGCTCCTGGCTGCTGCGGCCGCGGCGAGGAAAAGAGGCAGCATAGCCAGCAGAGAGACAGCTTCCCTTTCTTCTCCGTTGCAGACCCTGGCATTCCTTCCCATTTTCCCAATAAAAGCGAAATGCGATGCAGACCCCCCCCACGCACCTCTCCTCGCAGCTGGGGCTGTGGTCCCCCCGCCCCGCGGCGGCGCTGGCCTGGCGTGGGTGGCCCCACTCCCACCGCCGTGCTCGAAAGCCGCGGGAGCTGCCGAGCGATGATTCATTTATGGTCCCCGGGTGCTGCACCCTGTCACACGCCAGGGAGGGGAGGGGAGCGAAAGGTGACGGTATTTGTCAGCGGTGGCAGAAATAGCCACGTTTCAGATTTCACTGGGGAAGTGGGGAGGCAGGGAGGGAGATCAAGTCCAATGCGGTGCTCAGCCCCGTTCCCAGGCCTGCCACGCAGGGAAGCAGCACCCTGTTTTCCTTATGGGCAAGCATTTGTCCACCTACATTTGCCTGAGAGGATCCCAGCTGCTCCCCAGAGTTTGCATTGTGCAGATCAGCTAGAGATTAGGAAGAAATTCTGTACTGTGAGGGTGGTGAGGCACTGGAACAGGTTGCCCAGGGAGGTTGTGGATGCCCCATCCCTGGAAGTGTTCAAGGCCAGGCTGGATGGGGCTTTGAGCAGCCTGGTCTAGTGGGAGGTGTCCCTGCCCATGGCAGGGGGGTTGGAACTAGATGATCCTTAAAGTCCCTTCCAACCCAAACCATTCTATGCAAACTCTCTCTCCCCTCGGTGTGTTATGTACCAGCTCACTCTGGAGACAGCTGAGATGACTTTCTGGGGTCAAGGGGCTCCTGAGGAGGCACTCATGTTTTCCTGTCCTCCGTGGCACAGCAGCCTCTGGATTCCACTTGACCGGCGGCCACACTGGAGAGTTATTCTTAATTTTCTGCTGGCAAAGGGGTTGTGCCCATTCAAGAGGTAGACTCTGCCCGCATGTTTGCCACTGGTGAGGGATGTGCTCCCAGGCTCCTCGGGACAGGGGATGCTCTGCAAAGCCAGGCAGTTTTCAAAGATAAAGGATAATCTTATCTTTAGAGATGATTTTTAAATGGAATGAATCGTGATGCTCAGCGCAATGCAGCCACGTTGGATAAGGGAAAAGGTGCAAACAAAACAGCCGCCCGGATTTAAGGGCAAAGCTGTGAGCTTGTTCCTCGGGTTAGCGATTACCCCCTGAAGTCAATGGGATTGCTCAAGCAAATTGCCGTTTTGGATATAGGAAGACTTTACTGTGAACTCGCCCTAAGCCTCCCTGGTGAGGCGATGTTTGCTTAGTGCTTTCCGAGGGGAAAAATGGAACTGGAGGCGCATACCAACAGCTGCTCCTAAAAACCACCCAGTCCCTTAGACCAGGGTTTATTCCATTATATATGTTTCAGATGTCCTAGCCATAACATAGCAGCAAATGCAAAATTGTTTTATAAAACTGAATTTCATAAACCCACAAGCTGTAAGACTAAAAAGGGGGAAATAAAAGGAAAAAGGGGAAAATAAAATAAAATATAAGGAATACTTCAAGTTTAGCCCAATTTTAAGCTGCAAGCGAGTATTTCAGCAGTGTTGCTCTCAATGTGATCAGCGACTGTGTTTTGCTCAAAAAGGCCCTGTGATCATTGAGTTAAAAACCCTGGGAAACATTGCTCTAGTGAAATTATTGGAAGTCACTTCCCGCCCCCCCCCCCCCCCCCCCCCCCCCCCCCCCCCCCTTTCTCTCCTGAAAGCAACTTAATATTGCAGTTTTTTGAAAAGGGTTGTTTGAGGACAGTCACAAGATATACAGGCCTGAGTGTGGCAGTGCTATATCAGATTGGCAGCGATGCTGAGCGGCAATATCCAGACCCGGATTGTGCCGGTGTTGTGAGGCTGTAAATTCAAGTTTCCGATTGCTCCGAAATCAGAAGCAGCTGCCAGGCGCGTGAAAGGTTGGGTTGGTTGCCTGAATTCAAGGCTGCAGTCAAATTGGTTCCTCTGTCATTGCAAGCCGCCTGATTTACGAACCAGAGCAGCAGAGAGGGATGAAGGCTGCCTGAAGCCATTCAAGGCACCTCCATGGCTGGTGGGGCTGCCGTGGGTCTTGCCAGGATGCAGCGGGGAGGAGAGGGGTTTCCCGGTGCTCCGTGGAGGCAAGCTGTCCCACCTGCTGTTAATTTTCTACTTCCCCCTCTCCCAGACCCTGAACGTCTCCTGCTCCTTTGTAAGCGCCTTCTGCAGATGTTTTAGAAGCTCCTGTGCTGCGGGGGCTGCTCAGCTTCTATCCTCCCACTTCATAGAGAAAAGACCCTAATCTGAGGGGCATTTGCAAGTGAAACGAAGTTAAGGCTCCTTTCCCTATCTAATAATTTTTAAAGCTTTAGTGAAGCAAGCTTGGTGGTCTTCCCAGGTGCCCGCTGTGCCCCTCCTGCTTGCCCAGAGCCCAGTGCTGTGGTTGTCACTCACAGGAGGGAGTGGAGGCCTGACCCTGTGCATTGACTTCCACAGGAGCTTTGCCAGTAACGTTATTGCTCCCAACATGAATCCCTGTGCGAGATGAGACTGGTACCCTTGTTTGGGATGTCAGGCTGGAGCTGTGGGGCTCCTGCTGGAGGAGACTTTGTGGCTGTGCATCTGCCAAGGAGAGATGTTGGAGGGGATGCGCCTTCTTCCAGGCTGCATCGACTCCCCGGCTACGTGTGTACCGTATAATATGTAGGTTTGGTTTGACCATAACTGCCACCCGAGGCAGTTTTTCTGCAGCGTGATGATAATAGGACTGACCGAAACTGTAGCTAAAACAGCCAGCCCCGACGTTTTGCTGCTGAGGACTGAGGGGCTGGGAATGGCCGCCTTTCCGAAGCCTCACCCTGCGCTGGGTTGCACGGTGGTTCATTTTCTGCATGGAAAAGCGATGGTAAAGAGGGGAGGGGAGCAGGCCTTGAAGGGGCGCGTTTTATTTCAGCACTGGGCAGCAAGCGAGGTGGGCTTGGGTGGGCTGGTGCCTGTCCTGTAGCCCCCTGGTCCCAGAGCCACGGTGTACCCGGCTGCACGCCACCGGCTCGGGGCTGTAGCTCCCGCAGCTCCTCAAGTCCCGGCTTTCACAAAATTTTAGAAGAAACCTGGGTTTCTGCCTTGGTGGTGGTGTTATTTGGAGCTTGGAAGGGGCTGTGCAAGGCTCATTCCCAGTTCTCCACAGCCATTGGCAATAACTTGTTCTTTGTCTCTTCGTCTGCAGCACATTCCCCAAATGGGCATTTAGTCAGATGCCAGTGTAGGAAGCAGACAGCTTTTACCTGTCTTATCACCACCGCTGGAGTATTTCAACCATACGTCGATGGGGGGGAATTCTGCATCCCTCCCTGAGCTGTCCCCAGGTCTCCTTCAGTTGCCAAAATGCCGTGTAGGTAAGAGGAGCAGGCTTGGGCATGGCCAAGGAGGCCAACGCTGGAGCTAGTGCCTGGTCAGGGGGCTATAGGTGATGTCCCTGCTCTTCTCCAGGATCTCCAGCACTTTGAGACCCAGCAGCGTCACCTCTGGCCATCAGCCAGCACCGAGGGGTGAGCGCTGCAGTTTTCCCTCTTGCCCAACCCTGGGAAAAGCGCTGAGAACGGTTAATCAGATCTTCTCCCTCCTCCCACCATGCAGAAGTAGGGAAGGAAAAACCTGCTCCCCTCCTCTCCTGACTGGGAAGGGAAAGAGAAGCTGTATTTACTTTCCGCTGGCTCGTAGCTGGAAGGAGGAGGAGAAATGGGGATGTGGAAGAGGAGAAAGGAGAGACTCAGGGCATGGGGATCCTTGTTGATGACCACACTGGAGTTCACCGAAACCTGAAATGGGCAGATAAGGTGAGCAGCCTGCGGTGTGGCACCCCTGCTCATAGAGAAAAAGTTTCCTGAGCTGTACGGTAACAGTACAGGGCAAACTGGGAAGGCGACCCAGAGAAAAATCTGTCCCATCTGTGGTTGTGTCAGGGGTGTTGCTGGATGTTATTTATAACATTTAATTATTATTATTTTTACTTGTCCCAGTTCTTCCCAGACAGAGAAGGTCACTCAAGCCATTTTTCAGGAAAGAAAACAGTGTTAGGCTGGTAAAAAAGAGTGAAACTCCTGTGGTTTTTTTATGTTGCTTTTTTTTTCTTTTCATAATTTTGCCATTCTCACTTCGGTGGGTGCTGAGATTTCCTACACACCTGGCCGGAACGAGAGCTGAGCCTGGCCGTTAAAAAGATGAGGAAGGGTGGAGTGGTACTGAGATATGGAGGTGAGTCTGGGTTAATGCTTGCAAAATAAAAGAAAAAAATTAAAACAATTTCTTGGCAACAAGCAGCAGGGGTATGTGCCAGGGTGGTGGGCGCTGGGGCTGTGGGATGGGGCAGGCAGCCGGGCAAGGGGTGAAGCTGGCAGAGGGTCCTCAGCCCCTGCCTGCCCCTGCCTGTTTCTGTGTGATGCCTGGAGCCGGGTGAGAGCCTCTTGGAGAGGGAAAACCAGCCCTTCTGCCCAGATGGGATGGGTCTGGGCACTAGACGGGACACGCTGGTCCTGGAGAAGATCACTTGTGGCAGCAGGTCTGGAAGAAAGCTCTGGGGTTATGGCTATGGCTTGCCTCTGCGGCATGCAGGAGCGGTCATGGGCACCGAAAGAGCACCCCAAGCATCCGACTTGTGTGTGGCCTGAGGTTCACACATGGCTGGCACCATGGACCCGAGTCGGGAGAAGTTGTTACTGCTGCAAGAGGAGGCAGACTCAGGCATAAAAGGTGAAACATGGGAAGAAATTAAAATCCCATGGCAAGTTTCTCCTACTTTCTTTTTGCTCTCCCTAGACTTAAGAAAAGAGGAGCTGAGGGGCTTGGGACCTTCCACAAGCATTCCCCTTGGGCAGTCGGCTCCCAGCCTACCCTGTTTGGAGCATGAAGTCCCTCCTTTGCCGTGGTCTGGTGTAACAGTGTCGCGTGGGACGAGCAGTGCCGCCTCTGCCCTGGCAGTGTGACCCTGCCCAGGAGTCAATGACTGCAGCGGCTGTCAAGTAACTACAATAAAAATTAAGTGCTGCTGTTAACACACCTCTCCTCCCTCCGATTCTCATAATTAGGCCAGATAGAGCAGCTACTAATTTGAATAGTTTCTGTGGCTCCCCTCAGACAGCCTTTGCAGCAGCAGTCCCGGATTTTAATTGGGCTATGGAAAGACATTACCCTTTTCTGAACCATTTGCTAGACCTGCTCACTCCCACAAATGGTGACACATGATTTTACTGCACAGAAGCCAAACATAACAAATCAACAAATAACTCATGGTATCTGATAGTCCAGGTGACGTAGGTGAATAATTGCCTAGAAACTTACAGGAAGACACTCGAATGCCGGGTTTTGTTTTTTTTTTTTCTTCATGGTGACAAATGAACTGTGAGCATCAGAGTGCCTGCTTTGGCTTTTTGCAGGAATGGAGATAAAGACTTGAGTCCAGGACATCTAGGGCTAAGTCAGTTCAAAGGTCCCTTGTCAGGGACCTTGTCTCTGGGAGGAATGTGCTTCACTCCTCATTAAAACAGTCCTGTACGGAGACAGCTACGCTGCGCCGAGCTGCTCTCGCTGGGGGGTGAGGTTGTTCACCCCATCCCATGCCACCCTAGAACTCCTGAATCCCCCATGTGAGCAAGACCCAACGTTCATGGATCATGAAGTCAAAGTGAAGCAACGCAACCCTCTAATCCAGTATCATGTGCAGCACAAGCCGGGTGGCTTATTAATTTCAACTAGAGCATCTTTTTTTCCAGAAAACCCAACCAAACGAGCCAAACGTTTGGGACTTAATAATTTCCAGCAATGGAGAGTCCACAGCATCGCCGGGTAAGTTGTTCCAGCAGTTAATGGAGTTACTGTAAACTCAAGTTATACCAGTGTGACTGAATACAAAATTTGGCCTAGTTACCCGAAAGGAGCAGCACTTTGAAGTCTCTGTATATCTTTAAATAAAATTATTCTCCAGCGGAAGATGCGGAAATGCAAGACTTTTCCTCTAAAGCATACTACAGCAGTCAATCGGTCTCCAGTATACTGCTGGAATATTAATACCAAATCCAAATTTCACCCATGTTTAAGACAGTTAATTGGGCTTATTTTATGCATAACTCTGCCTGCCGTCGTTAGGACTATATTGCTGCTGGCTGTGATAACATTTTTATCTGTTAACTTCCAAGCTGCTACAACTAACACCAGCTACTCGCAAAATGAGTCAGCTAACTTTCCTTTTAACCGTTTGTTCTGCTCCCTGAAGGTGTTACGAATGTTGTGGTATGACAAGCTGGTCGACACTCATTCCTTTAAAGCTTATGTAGCAATTTTATTGTCACAATAGGCTTTCTAAAAAAATGGGGTCAGAGCCTTGCAGCAGCTGGGCAAGGAACAGTTCCCACTTCAGTGTGAAGACCTGAGTGAAAACAATTGTTTTGATTTATTTAAAAAGCACTTCGTGATGGAAATCGGTGTTACAAGATCCAGGCTTTTGCTCCCACAGGAACAATTCTTACAGGCTATCTGAATTATCCAGAAACTGCCAAGGCAGATTTATACTTAAACTGGCTTATAGGGAAATGCGCTGCAAACCGCTGCAACAAATCATTACTGATCACAATCAATGGGAATGATTAAAGCTCTGAAATCTCTCCTGAGGTTGCGTTAATGAATGAGAAATTGCATACAAATGGCACTGCGGTTCTCGGTCCCGGCCAGACGTTGTGCCTCTCGTCCCCTCTCTTGCCCAGCGCGCTGAAAGGTTTTCCCTTGAGCTGATATCCCAATAAATGGCTTTTCCATCCTGGGTAAAATTTCCACAGGAGGACGGGTGACATTTATCCCAGGGAAAAAACAAATGCTGCAGCTTGTTACGCCCTAGGAAGATGTTAACCCCTATAGACTAGTCACACCCTTACTCAGGTAAAGTATTTTCGTGCTAGCTAACTTATCTTTTCACATGTAAAATGTCTGTGGTATTCTTCTGAACTTCCTGTGCCTAACTGCTGGTGCTATGGTTGCTATACATGGCCAAGAAGCTACGCTTTCCCACCCCTGACATGAACAGAGAGCTCCAGCGTATATTCATCTTTTTTTTGCGTACTTCACAGAAATATTTTGAAGGTTAAGGAGTCTCTCAGATTATGTTTGTTCAGTGTTTCAATAACCTCCCGTGAAAGTGCTTGCAAAGGATTATTCTTCTTTCTGGTCTGCGATGATTTACTCGTTCCTCCAACTCAACGCTTGCTTCATGCTGATTATAAGGGCTGTAAAACCATGGCACTGAAATGCATCATTTCCAGAGGCCGCTTGCTCTCTTTGCTGAGAGAAAATGAGGAATCGCACCCCAGAGGATGCTTTCCGGATGGAGGATGGAGCCTGCTCTCCTGGGACTGCAGAGCTGGGTGACAAGATGCGGCTGTGCCAGAAGCACACTGCCACCAGTGCTGACCGCGTGATGGATGCCCCCGGGTATGTTCATGGCTAACAGCATCTGAGGAAGGCCCCATAAAGCATAATCCATAATCAGTCTCCTTGGGAGCTCAGGAAGGGTGACACAGTTGGTGGGATATGGATGTATTTGAGCCCTTTGAAGACAGAAGAGGACGATAGTTCTTCCATGCCTGCTGCGCTGGTGTGAACATGGCCTGCACAACAGGTCCTTTTATAATGTCCCTGTGTTTTGTCCTTAGCCAAACCATGCAAAACAAAAATAAAAAAGTCCCAGGTTACCCAGTGCCCGCCTGCCTGTGCCCCCTGGGAGAGAGACGTGAAGAGCCCGCTCCAGCCACGAGGCAGAAGATGTGCCTACAGACGTCAGTGCACGCACCTTGGAGAGCCGCGGAGTAATTGCTGAGCGGCGAATACCACTTTATCATGTTCTGGGATCCTTCCCCACGTACACCCACTTTGTATGCTTCTTTCCTGTCTAGAGGGGAGATTATCTCAGCCCATAAACACCCCTGTAGCGAGATAGCTTTGTGCAGCTCTCCGCCGTGTGGCAGAGGTGGTGGTGAGGATGCCCAACGTCAGGAAACCCGTGCACCACAGGACCTGTCCTCGGGGCTGCTCTGCTGCTGAGTGACCTTTTGAAGCCATCTCCTCCAGCCGCTGCGCAGCAATAAACAGTGTCCGCGCTGCGTCTGCAGCGCTGAGACCACCGTCAGCTCAGGGGGGTGTCGCAGCCTCTGGAAGAGGCACTGCTGGGAAGAGATGTCAACACCCGCTCTAGGATGCTCCCGTATCTCAGCACAGCACGGATGTCCCTCAAAGGCTGGGAGAGGTGACCCAGATCCAGTGCATCATATCTCCCCAAAGGGTGTTGCTGCAAAGCGGTGCTTCTTGACGCAATTGCTTCTTAGTGACAGGAATGAGGTAGGTGTGTTTTAATGAAGAGTGGCTTCAGCTTCACCGCGAGTCCCCGTGTGGGAGGACTGCTCTGCTGTGGGTCAGCGCTGTGGGTGGGTTCACCCCGCTCCTCCGCATGGTCGCTGGCCCCAGGCACTGCGGGATCACCCCTCTGGCTCTGGCCAGAAGTCACCTGAAGTCTCTCCTTGCTGGTGGTGCCGGTGTTGGTGAAGGAGGCGATGAGCTGGACTGATAATTGTGTCTTCTGTGGAACAACAGATAAGCAAACAATTGAGGAGGAAGAAACTGGTGAGGGGAGAAGAAGAACCTGTATTTCTCCCGGTATCAGGATACCAGTGCTTGGCTAACAGGCTGATGTGAGCTGGGGCTGCGTCAAGCCAGAGTGTTTTAACGTGGCAAAAGGGACGGCTGGTCTTGGAGCCTGATCATCTTCCTCCTTTTGTAAAAGTTGAAGGGCTGTCTCCCCAGTAGGTCTGCCTGGATTTAATACTCACCTGAAGGGAATCAGGAGTGCCTCCACAAGCACTTAATGCTTCTGTGAGCCTACAGTTCATCCCTACAAACGGTTCTGTGTGTGCAAGAGTTTCAGCTCATGGGGTATCACAGAGCATTTTCTGGCTTCATTTTTTTCATAGTATTCGTAAGAATTCCTATTTTTACCCTCAGCTGTTACTTCTGCAGTTAGAGGCATGCACTTGCAGAGGATATTCATCCCTGGCATTTGTCCCAAGTGGCCTAGAGAGCCATCTGAGAGACTCCGTGTACATGTTTACTCCTGCCTTCATGAGCCCTTGTCCCATGCTATAGCTTCTCTCGGAGAAACCTAGCGTCTGACCCTAGTGTTGCCCCTCCATTCCTGTGAACAGTTTTATGATTTGCATATTCAAGGGTGTGTTCTGCCTCTCTATCTGCCTAGTTCACAAACACTCACTGCTGAAACGATCCTCTAAGCTGACCAGGAGATGCTGTGTTTGGCAAAAGCAGGTCCGCTCTGCAAGACCTTTCCTGCCGCCTCTTGGTGCAGCGTCGCTTTGTGAATCAGCGTCTCACTTCTCATGGCGAAGAGTCCCATTCAGAGCCAAGATGATGTTTCTGGCACTGAACATAGATGTCTTCTCAAAAGTCTTTCCTGCTCCTATTTTATCTTTCCATTTTTAATGGAGCAGATTGTGCATGCTCTGCTTCTCAGTAGGTACTAGAAACCCTTGTCTGAAGAGTCTTGCAAAAAGGTTTTGCGTCTTTTAAGTGAAACAGCTCTTTGGAGAGCCTGAGCTGGCGTGCGTGTTTCTTTCCATGTTTTAGACAATCTTTTGCACCGTTTCCTCTAAGTTCATTTTTGGTGCTTCTTCCAGGCGTCTCCCTGGACTCCCAGTTTGTATCCCCTTTCTGCGCACATTGCTTTAAAGTAGTTCTTGCTACCTTCATGAAAAGACAAAAAAATCCTCTCGCCGAGGTCAGTGCATTCCCGGGATTCTTCAATGCCCTGGAATCCCTGGTTGCTGCCTCGAGGTTCCCACTTTGCTGGTCACCCTGCCTCCCCATCGCTCTTTGCCCTGCCTCCACTTCTGATACGAAATCAGCGTTCTCTACTGATAGATAAGGTGAACCTGGCGGCAGAGCGGCCAACGAAGATGAGGTTTTGTTGTAATACCAGGTTAACAGGTGAAGGGAGCTATCTACCTTACCCTGTAGAGATGGTAGGGGCAGATGACTCCATCTGCAGCTCTTCCAAACAAGAATATTCTGGTTTCCTAAAGGCCATTGGTAACATTGACTGTAACCCATGTAGGGGGATCAGTCTTTAAAGTCCTTGTCAGTCTTCTCTCCCTTTCCACTGACTCCATTTTCAGGTCAACGTTTTTTAAGTTGTTATTAAGTCTACGACACTGGCATGTCATTTGGAAGTAAATTCAGTAGCAGAGGTTGAACAATGCTCGCAGATTACTGACTTATGTAGCTTTTATCAAAGAAAAATACACAAATGCGTTTAAAAAATAGTCTTTTATTAATACCATCAATACTATTATTACATGCTACTGTCAAACATACAATTTTACATTTAGCCGTGAGTTTATTTTACAGAAAATAAAATGGTTTGCAGTTCCAGCTGAAGACCTCCCAGGTTAAGGAATGCTGTTGTATATAGCATGCTGCTGACTTCGATTTCTTGTCTGGAATGATGCGATTCGCCTTCGTGTAAAGAAAATGCGCGCGCTCTCAGTCTTCACTGCTGTTGGGCACCTGTAACTCATCTCAAAACTTAGCAATATGTGCAGGTTTTGCATCCAGAATTGAAGTGACGGCGCTAGCCAACACATTGTCTTCAAACGCAGAGATTGCCTCAGAAGTATCAGTTGATACTTGATGTAGCTTGGATCAAATATTTGACAGCCCTTAAGAAAAGGAAAAAAAGGCAGTTGATTGACAACTGTGAAGGCAGATTACTTTTTTTTAATATTTCTTTGAGGGAGGGATTTCTAGGTCAATGTCCTGTCAGTGGAGCGACTGTAAAGTTTGAGCCAGAGCCAAAGCTTACCAACTCTTTTGCTAATTGATGTGCTCTGATGTGTGATTTTGTGAGGTCTGGGATCACTCTTGGAGAACAAGCCCGGGCTATTGAAGCAGCTGCAGATATCTCGAGCAGCCTGCAGGAAGGGTGGACTTTGCACCCAGCTGTAGAGGTGTGAAGGTAACCCGTGTCCAGGTCAGCGGTAGCTCCTCTACGTTGTTCCCATCAAGTCAAAACAGAGGACCGCTCGGCTTTCCTGGCTTTCAGGCCAGGCTTTGGATAAGTGAATTTTCTCTGCCTGTTTTTCTACTTCAGCTACAAACGGAGCTGAAGATGGTTGGCAAGGACCTAAACGTTAAGTTTTAGATGCCTGAGTCACGGCAGGTGAATCTTACCCACACGTTGAGCTACTAAATGAAGCTGCACGCAGCCTCTTAAATGCCTATCTCCCCAGAAGCCTTGGCCAGCACAAAAGCGACTTGAAAGCCGCTCTTCCACCTTATGACTGGGAAGATTGCAGGTACTTTCCCCTTTGCCTGGAGATATTGTTAGAAGGCAGCAGAGGCCCGTTTTACCGCCATAACAAGTTAATTAACTCCATTTTCCCCCAACTGAGCCGAGCAAAGGTTTTGTGCAAGCCACATGCACTATATTGGGAAACAGGGCTTTTCTCCCACGTTCTTGCTGTGCCTGCTGTGATATGGCTAACAGAAGCTGTTGTCCTCCCAGAAGAAAAAAAATCATCCTTCTGAATTGTTTCCAACGGCCTGGGTTGCTCTTTTGGTTTCTAACCAAACTCGCCGCCTCAGAAGAAATCCCCGTCGCGAATTGCCTGCTTCCCTCACCCAAGCCCACGTGAATCATCCACGAGGGAGCAACACGGCGCCGCTACCGTGCTGAGCGCAGCAGCTGCCAGGCTGCTCGCTTCGTCTGCTGCAAGACGATGCCCAACACGAGCATTCAACAGCTTTCCTGGGTCCTGTATACGACTTTCACCATTTTTGGCCTTTTTCCACCCCCCCCCCCCCCCAGGTTGATTCAAACAAGATATGCCACCAGGGTTATTGCAAAAGAGGTTTCCAGATATTTTTTTTTTCATAGCCGGGTTGGCTGTGACAAGAAGTGTAAAAAGCCCCTGCAAATCAGGAAACTTACTCTGCGGTGTAGTCGGTGTAGGGAAAAAGTTCACTCGCTGCTTTTTGCGCTTGGCTCTGCCAGCGCGGATTCAACATCTCGCAGCTTCGATTCCTGTGAAGCACTCTCAAAATATTTGTCACAGACTGCTTTTGCTCGAAATCTGCGGGAGTAGAGCAAGCTGTGCAACGCAGCATGCCAGCATGCTTGTCAAAAATCCCTTCTGGATGCCTGTCACTGCTCTGCTTAGCATTTACCTTTGGTCTCGCTATAGCCATTTTCTTGACCTTGCGTTTACCTCCATGGCACGTACCCACTTCCTTGCTCAGCTGCAGATCTCTTTGGCTGGCTCAGACATTGCTGCACATGCAGCAATCTGTCAGCTAGACGGTAACCCCACTGAGGAAGAGATGTGCTGATTTCCTCTGACATTGGCACATGAATTTGATTAAAATATCAAAGAAAGAATCCATTGACGTGGGTGTTTTTGAAGACCCGTTTGCACAACTTCACAGACGTTACTCAAATAGATGGTTTTTCTGATCACCATAAGAAAATCTTGGGTTTGACGATGGAGGAGGAGTCGCTACCCATGCCGTAACTACGGTGCTTGGGATGAAGAGTTGTGTAATCGATGTGCCAGTGCTCCAGAGCTCATGTTTTGCAAACCACCCATCTGGCTGCTGAACTCCTCTGGCTGCTGATTTCACAGCACCAGCAACCACCGAGTCTCCTTTCTCACCTGCAGCTGGATCAGGCTGAAAACCAAGGAGTTGGACGAAGGTCATCTGGGTGACTGCTTCTGCAGGGACTTTCCTCTGGGCTACGTTAGGCCACTGACTGCTGTCTTGTCCTTGGAGAAACAAGAATCGAGGGAAAAGATTATAACACAAACCCATAATGCTGCAAAACTGCATCAGGGCAAAGACATATTCCTGAAGATCTGTCAGAAAAGCAAAGAGAGATGAGAGCTGCTCTGGTGAGTCAGAAATATTTGCCCATCACTGTCTGCAACCTACAATCTTTGATAACCAGTTAGCTACTGAGAAATTCAAGGTACTCAATGGGGAGTTTTACGACCATCTCCCCTCTCAGCTACCAGATACTGATAGCATTTTAGGAACATGATGACATCTTTCTCTTTGCTCATCTTCTTTGCTCTTTTCCTCTGTCTTTGTTTTCTTCTTCTTTTCTTATGTCAGCAGTTAGGCCCATTCTTGAGCTACCTTCCCACCCTTCACAGAGACCTCCATAAGGACCAAACATCACCTTCTTCACTCTTTCTCCCTCTCTTCAAGCTGCCAGATGCTCAGCCCTGGAGGGGTCTGAATGATGTAGATGCCAACACTGTAAGATAAGAAGTCATTGTCCAGTGGTCAGTCTCCAAGGTGGCAAAGCTGGGGGCAGCTGGTGACTAACCAAGTCATCTCCACAGCCTGGGGACTCTGGGGAGGGTAAGTCATTTCCTCGCCTCTGTGCTTTTTTGGCAGGCTGAGGCATGGAGCCTGCCTGGTTTGGAGAACCAACTTTGAGCTGGATTTCAAGTTGCTCTGGAGGAGGCTGCACGTCTGCTTCACACCCTGAGTGCCCCTCTGCTAACAGGGGGTTGAGGAGGAAGGGTCTAGACGGGGTCAGACCGGTGCCTGTATTTGCACTCCTGATTTAGTTCCAATATTTAAAAAAACCCTCATTAGATTCACATGATGGAGGAGCAAAGAAAGTGCCTATTTATGGAGGCTGAGGAGAATCCACAGAGATGTGGGTTGCTGTTATTTGTCTGAATGGTGCCTCCTGACATCACGAGTGGCTGGAAAGGCTAGTTCAGGAACAACGGAGACGGCAGCTCTGCCTGGCCATGTTAAAGCCGTAACGCAACACTTTCAGTATCCAGAATTGCATTTCTTGTCTTTTGTGACAGAAGTCTTATTTTGCAGGAAGTTTCCTGTGCTGAGAAGGTAATGCTTTTCGAGTCTTGTGAGAAAAATGTGCTCCTTGCTTGTTTGCAAAGGGACTTTTCAGCCACACCACGGCGATTTTACAAAGAGTAAGATCAGGTGTATATGTAGAAGAAGAAAAAAAAAAAAGGCTGTAAGAAAAGGCTTCACTAAAAAAAATTGTAGGAAGATATCAATTGAAAGGAAGACACATCCGGTGGATCTGGAAGAGTAACAGGCAGTCCTGCTTTTCTGCACCAAATTTCCTGTAGTGTAAAAATGCAATTTTGCAAGCAAACTATACAAGGCTGAATTTTTTAACAAACCAACATATGTTAAGGAATTTTTTTAAATTCATTTTTGTCCCTTGTGCGTTTTATTTTGACTCCTGAGTCCTTCTTCAGGTGTGTATCCAAACACTCGGTGGCCATCACTGCTGGGTCCTCCTGGGCAGAACGCTAGCAAGAAATGCTGAGGGTGCCTTGGCATTTATTCAGGTGGGTCAAGGAGAGAGCAGCTGGCTGCCTGATTTACCACTTCATCAAGAGCTGTCAGTCCCTGGCATCCCTGAGCCCACCAGTCAATATGTTGTGCCTGGCTGTTTGGGATGGAGCACCACCAGGTGAGGGCTCCTTCGCCAACTCCAAATCTTGTGTCTTTTTGCAGCAGCACCTGGCTTTGCCGGAGACATCGCAGGGAAGAGCAGCCCAGGGGCACTTAATCTAGACTTGGGGGTGCTGCAGGGCAACATCAGCTGTGCTCCAGGATAAAGGGACAGGAGATTCTGATGGGCTGATGCATGGCAGAAAGCGAGGCGCAGGACTGGCTTTGCAGCCCACTCTTGACCGGGTGGACTTCACTGCAGCATAAACTTTGGAAATGCAAAATTACTTCTGACTGAGTCAGGGGCAGGAGCTCTGGATACGTTCGGCCATTAAATCTCCGCAAGGCACACTGTGGTGGGGACATGAATGTGGCCAGGGTGAGCCCTCTGGGACACACCCATGCAGACGTGCCCTGGATGCCTATGGAGGTCGCCCATTGTCCCCTGGAGGCACAGCTCTGGGATAACGGTCCTTCAGTGCCTTTTAAGTATTCTTGTGGGTTCTCTGTTTTGCAAAAGCTACAATTTGGGGTGCTTTAATACACGCCCTCTTTCTTCATACACTGGCCAAGACTCGTTTCTCTCCTTGTTTTGTACTCATTTTCCTCCTTTTTATTTTTTTCCTTTCCTTTCTTCATGACTTTTCCCTTGTTGTGACTTCTTTTTGTGATTTCCTTATGTCCCTCCGCCCTTTTCTTCTTCTCTTTTTTCTCTCAGCTCATTTTCCCTTCTGCCCCTTCGTTGTGTTTCCCATTTTCCAGTGGCTCCGGCACCCATCGTAGAGGACGACGCGTCCTTGTGAGTCTCTGCCTCAATGGACCGATCCCCACCCTGGTAAAGAGGGGATACCAGGGAGTCCAGTTGCTCTCTGAGACTCTACTTTGGTTTTGTTTGCTTAGGGTTCTTTTGGGTTTTGCGTCTTTTTTGTTGCAAGCTGCTTCATCAGCCAACGAGGCTGGTAGCCACAACTGGAGCAAAGAGTGAAAGTGGGTGGCTTGCAGGGAGCCACTGCTGACTTCTTTGCAGGTGCAGCAGCGTTTCTGTAACATGTGGGTGGACGCAGCTGAACAGCCCCACCATTTACCCCTTCGCACCCAATGCTCTTCTCTGCCTGAAGCCCCATCCTAAATCTCATCGGAGATCTCCATCTCCTTCTCGGATAAAAAGAGAAGCCACCAAGCTGCTGCCCGCCATGTGCCTTCCTATCACTGATCACGTGGCACCAGCTCGTCTGACCCTGGTCCAGGTTCGCTCTTCGGGGCTTGGCAGCTGCAAATGTAAAATTGAAACTAGTGGTTGCTCTTCTTATCTGTTTTCAGGCCGGTACGTGGTGTGCCTCTGCCTTTAGGCAGAACCTGCTGCTGGGACCTTGCTAGTTTCAGTTTCATCAGCACGTTCTCCTCGCAGGCCCGGCCTCAGCAAGGTTTGCATTTGCAGCACCAGGTCTCAAAGCGCTTCAACTGTTGACTAACAGGGTTGCAATGGGCAGACATTTTTTATACCCATTTTACCGAGAGAGGAACAAAAGCACGGAGTAACTGCGTTTCACAAGAAGAAAGAGAGTGTAGCTGCCTGGGGTCGTCGTCCTTCTGCTGTGGACATTTACGTTGTGGACAATATTTGTGTGCTATAAACCTTACCTATTGAGCATCCTGCCCAAGCACTGCCTTCTGTAATGTGTTAGTCACCAGCAGCACAGGAATATACGCACATATGTCAAAATACTGTCTCACTGTTATTGTCTAACCGCGTTTGCATCTATATAAATCTAGCGTAAAATGTATATAAAGATACCATGCATATGCATTTGTGTAGAGTACACATGATGCACTCATTTGTATGCAAATACAGTTGTATACATATATAAATATGCTTTTCAAGCACGAATTCAACAATGGAAAAAATATATTTGATTTTAAAAGTAAGCCTTTATCATGCCACAGCCTCCGTGCTGATTCTGGCTCTACATTATTTTTCTGGTTGATGACAGGTAGCTATCAGTTTTCCAGTGAAACAAAGGGAAAGAAGATGAAATAGTTGTCAAGCATTGCATTGTACCATGCCATGAGTTTTCCTTCCTACAGGCTGAAGAGAAACCACTGAATTATACCGTAACTGTCAAGAGTCCTGTTTTTAGTTTGTTGCTCAAACACAATAAAATTATTTAATATACAAAAGCTATCATGCGAAGCCAGTCAGTTTTTCCTCCAGCAATATATCAAGGAAAACAAGAAATGAGAAACGCACCTGAAAATGTTGAAACATTGACCGTAGGATGTGGGAGAATATTGTAATAAATCGTATTTACGACAAAACAGAAACCCAATACCCTGGAAAACATACACACCACTTGAACCGTGTTTACTTCCAGGCACATTGGCCTTTGCATAGGGGTGGGCCGGGTGATTCAGCTGAATCTGAAACCTGATAAACTCTTGCCTTCTGTTTTTACATCACAGCCAGTGATTGCACATGACACATTAAAAACAGATAGCGCTATGTAGACACTGCCTTTGGTATTTATCGTATTGATCCTGGTAAGGATAATTTCTTGGACTTATTGTACTTCAGTCTTTTGCTTATGGATGTGTATACGTGGGTGTGAGAGGATATATGTTTAAATGGCAGGTCTTGAGCCTAGATTGTGAGAGCTGAGAGATGAGTTTGTGTGAAATATTTCCTGTAGTTTACCTTCTTCTTCTGTTTATGAAATGTGGCAGCAGACTGTGGTTCCCAGCAATGGGTGCCTTGTTTGAGATCATTCAGTGAATATGGTTTTGTCCAAATGCTAAGAACGAACCACACTTAGTAGGAACTTGAGCTGCATTAATAGCACCAACCAGTAGAGCTGTATTATTATTTCTTTTCTTCAACTGGAAAAAACATATAAGTGCTTCTGACATGAACTCTTGCACAAGGAAATGTAAATTCCGATTCCTTCAAATAGTGCAACTTAGAAATGGTTTCCACGAAACCTTGCCCTCAAATCTTAATTGTTTACATTTTTGCAGATACTGAGGACGAATGAGGTATGAACAACATCAAAGGAAATTTTCCAAAAATACACAGTAAATATTTTTGCTAGCTATTTTTAATTAAAAAATTACTTTTTTTTCCCCCTGAATCCCTTTTAAAATTTATTTAACTAAATATTTATTGCAGCATTTCTTTTAAGCCAGGGTGGTCTGACCTCAGCAGCCACTAGGTCTGCACCGAGATTTTGGTGGCCCAACCCCCAGCAGCTCCATCTCCCAGTCTGGGGAGCACAACCCCACCTTCACCCCTCTTGATGGCTCCCTTTTGCCCTTCCTCCTGGCAGCAGCACCCGTTGAGCCATCTGGCTGCTCCCTGCCACCGAATCTGCTACGGAAAACTTGGGGAAGGAGAAAGGGGCTGGCTGTGGGTTGCTGCTGTCCAGTTTGGAGACTTGCTGGTGATTGCTGGTGGTGAAGAGGAGGAGGTGGAGGAGGAGGAAGAGCAGAAGAAAGAGGAGAAGGAGGAGGAAGAAGAGGAGGAGGATGAGAATGAGGAGGATGCAGCAGCTGCTGCAAGACTGTTGGTCGCAGCAGCCCAGCTTCCCCTGTCAGGCGATGAGGAGATGAAGGAGATGGCATTTGGCTGTTGGGCAGCTTTCACATCTCCAACCATGGTTCCACATCTCCTCTGAGAAGAAGGGGTGGGCTGTCTGGAGACGTTCTGGGGGCTGGATCGTGGCTGTACAGCACCACGCTGTACAAGGGTCTGGCAGTTCTCGACTCCGAAATATGTCCAGTGAGGTGAGCAGGCAGTGGAGCCAGCTCCTGGCCCTAATTTCGTCCATACAGATGTAAATCCAGAAGGGCCTTGCTTCCTCTACTGGGAGCATTCAGGATTTTCACCTGTGTATAGCAGGAGGTGGAGCTGAGAGAAGGTAACTTCAACTCCCACACTATCAAGTACTCTGACAGCTATTTGGTCACATGAATTTTTTTGTCTAAGGACGGGGACTTGGTAGACTTGGCTTCAAAGTCTGTCTCGGCCCATGCGTCCTCTGTGATGTCCTCTGCACATTATGTGAGTTCGTGGTGGCCCAATTTCCCCCCCCTGCAAAGTAGGACTAATCATTTTGCCTTTCTTTTGTCGTCTCTCCGCAGTGCTTGGTCAGCCTGTTAGCCCAACGCTGGGTGGCATTGGCCTCTTTCTTACCGTTGAGCTCGGGAGGGCCGCAGCCCTTCTGGGGTGTATAGGCGCTAGTGTACATTGGATAACAAGAAATAATGTAAAAGTTTGTGCCAGGCAAGGCTGAGTGCCACTTGTTTTGCTTGAGCAAGTCATGCCTTGAGATCAGCATCCTCCTGCCCATCACTTCTGTCTTGCACCGAGCCACCAGACACTTCTGGAGCCCTGAAAATCCCGGCGACATGACGGCAGGGGAAGCAGCAATTACGCGTTTTCCATGTGCTATAAAATGCCACGGGTGGGATTCACTGGCCTGAAGGCAACTGGCTGAAAATGAGTGTGAACTACTCAGGGCAAGAGCCTGGTATCCCCGTGGCTGGTCAACTCTACCATCCGGGGTGGCGAATCACCCGTGGGGAGACGTGTTTTCCTCCCTTGACTGCGGAGGGAACCTAAATGTGACACCTACCTCTCCCTGGGCCAGCTGGACCCACCTGTGGGTGCTGCTGTGCGAGGCAGGAGGCAAAGGGCAGGATGGAGTCCCCAACATAAGAAGGCCATGGACTTGTTGGAGTGGGTCCAGAGGAGGGCCACGAAGATGATCAGAGAGCTGGAGCACCTCTCCTATGAAGACAGGCTGAGAGAGTTGGGGTTGTTCAGTCTGGAGAAGAGAAGGCTCCAGAGAGACCTTATAGCAGCCTTCCAGTACCTGGAGGGGGCCTACAGGAAAGATGGGGAGGGACTCTTTATCAGGGAGTGTAGTGATAGGATGAGGCGTAACGGTTTTAAACTGAAAGAGAGGAGATTTAGATTAGATATTAGGAAGAAATTCTTTACTCTGAGGGTGGTGAGACACTGGAACAGGTTGCCCAGGGAAGTTGTGGATGCCCCATCCCTGGAGGTGTTCAAGGCCAGGCTGGATGGGACTTTGAGCAGCCTGGTCTAGTGGGAGGTGTCCCTGCCCATGGCAGGGGGGTTGGAACTAAGTGATCTTTAAGGTCCCTTCCAACCCGAACCATTCTGTGATTCTATGGAAAGGGGGTGGAGACATTAACACCATCAAGTAATGGCAAGGGATTAGCAGATCCTTAAATTCTCTCTGTGGCTCGTTGGTTGGTGGGGAGAGATGAGCATTCCCGGGAGGTAGCTCGCAGCAGGAAGTTAAGATCCTGTTCCAAAATGCGCTGCAGAGGGACTGCCTTTCTCCAGCGGCTGTGTAAGAAGCCTTGGGTGGGTTGGGAGAGCTTCAGGCACCTTGAACTCCCTCAGCTGAGCAGTGTGGATGCCGCACCCACCTGGGACATGTCCAAACCCTGTTGTGTGGGGAAACCCTCGGTCACCCTGGGCTGGGAGGGGATGTGACTGAGGTGCCATGCCACCCTTCCAATGCCCAGGCTCCTCAGAAACGCAGACCGCAAACCAAAGTTGATCCCTTCTGAGAGACATGGGAGGAAACTGGAGGTGCTGAACTCCCCCATCCTTCCTTGGAAAATAAGCTTTCTCCCAGCTCTTATGATACCAGGCGCAAACTGGTATTTCATCGTTGCTTTTTGTTCTGTTAAAACGTTTGTACTCTCTCACTGCACACATACATGTAGAAAAAAGCTGTACATAGAGCACAAGCGCTTTCAACTTCATGTAATCTCCTGCTGAATTGGATCAAAACCTCAGAAAGTGAATTATACAGACGGTAGTAAAAAGACAGTACAGATCCTTTATTTTGGCTGCCTTGAACCCAGAATATGAATAAAAGGCTCCGCTTTATTCCAGTGATGATAAAAGGCAATCTTCAGGTCTTTAATTTGAAAGAAAATACAAGTTGATGTTCAGGATGATAGGAGATATTGTACTGTAGAGGAGTGGAAAGCGGGAGCAGGAGTAGGAGTAGAGAAATGAAAAGGTGGAGTGTGGGAGGAGGACCGTGGGAGTAGAAAATGAATTGTGGTGCATCCATCAGCATTTCAGCATTGTGGGAGATGAGATAAACTTAACGCTGTCATTTGTAGATGCTGTAGAATTTCTTGTACTGAGCCATCGCTGTGCTGAGCTGTTTTGGGAGGAGGAACCCCCCCCCCCCGCCCCAACTTCAGCAGCCGAATGGGTGGTTTCGTTCATGGCAGCGTGTCCTAAGGGTGGTCAATGCTGTCGGGGTGCACTGGGGAAGCGCTGCAGGTTGGGGTTACAGCATCCAGCTCATGTGACCCTCATATTGTGCATGGCACATGTGTCACTTCATTGCTTTCACTCTAAAATTGGTTGATGTGAAAGGATTCAACCCCCAATCACTTACTGAAGCTTTGATGGAGAGAAGAAATCCTATGAGGAAGGCAGAGGATCACATACGCAGAGGATCACGTACACGTGGACCGGGTGGCCTTACAGAAGGACTCACCCACCCAGGCGGTTCTGCCGAAGTCAGAGCAGACTGCCTGGATTAGTCATCCCAGGAAAGTGCACAGCATTGTCTCGTCGGCCTTCATCCTTCCTACAACCCTCGGCAGACCCTGGCCCAGCCGACAGCATGCGATATTCGAAATCCCTGCGGCAGAGAGAAGCCCTGGGTGTCGCCCTGTGAGTCACAGGGCCCCACTCACCCAGCAAACGCAGCGTTTTGAAGGCTCTGGTTTTATTTATCCGTACCTCCATGTCCCTCACCCTCCACTGCAAACGGCTCTCCCACTGTATTTGCTGTGAAGGTTTGAGCTGGAAGCAGCAACAAGGGGCACAAATGTGGCAGAACCCCACCAAGAAGGGGAGATGAGCGATGGCAACGCCGTGTGGGGCCAAGAAAGGGCCATACAACCCTTATCCTGCAAAATGAGCCGGGCTGAACTAGGAACACACAAGGGCTTCCTAAAATCCCCAGCAGTAGCTTTCTACCCAGTATTCACAGTTGGCATCTGACAAAGGAAAGCTATTTTTTCAACATCTGCGTATACCAATAGAGGTCAGGGAATAACATCTCTACTTTCAACAAAATAAAAGAGCAAGGAGTGCAAGTTTTTTTAAAAAAATCCTTCAAGAAAGCCTGGGTAATAAATCCTTTTCCTTGAGCAGGATGGGTGCCAGTCTGGCTCTTAGGTTTTTTTTTTTTTCAGACTCTAAGGAAAGAAAAAGAAAATGTTTCAGTGTTCTCGGGCACTTCTTTTGTTTCGGCTCCCATTTAAACACGTCCATTCGCCGCGCGTCCCTGGCTGCTTCTCCCCTTTATATAATCTCTGCTTCTCCAAGGCAGGGTGCTCTCCCTTACTGCAGGGCAACTACTGTAGCCGAGTTGTGTAACGCTGCCGGATAAAGCTGTTCCAAGCTGAAAACGTGGCATGCAAGTTATTAGGTTGAACTGGGACTATTTTGCCTTCCTTTTTTTTTTTAAACTGGAAAAAAAAAAGGGGGGGGGGGGCGGCTTTCTAAAATCCATGGGCTAAACAATATAAATTTCTGGGTTGAATCCTTTGCAGGATTTGGAAAACACAGAAATGACTTAAAGGCAAAGCAACTCTGAAATTTGATGAGTAGCCAACCTACAATAAGGTATAATCACCTTTGGCATTTGGGAAAATAAACATGACAAAAACAGTGCTTTAAAATTTGATCAGCTACTATGCATTTATGCATATGTTGCCCTAACTATATAGTTAGGTGTCATCGCATGTCTTAAAAAGTGTTTTCATAATAGAGAGCATGTGCATGTAGATGTATGGTTTGTCACTAAATTATATGCTGTGGGCCTAAATCCAGTCTTGTACTCTCTCTCCTTCATTATTGTTACTCATTTTCAGAAAATATTTTTATAAGAACAATGAACTGCATTTAAATAACATTAGCGCGCTCTGCCTCGATGCAGAGAGGAGGGAAGAGTAACAGGTTCACGGTCTCAAAGGTGACAGTTACCCTGCTCCGGTGGTTCTTTGACAGGTGACATCACATGCCAGGGCTGGTTGTGAATTTCGTGACTTACTAAGCCATGTCTGAAGTACGTTTTTTAAAAGCACTCCTTACCGGAAACAAAACAGATTTTCTAAAAAAGTAGGGTTTGCCAGTTTGAACAAGGCGTTGAGTCGTTCCCCATCCCTGGAATCGTTTCCCTAGCTTAAGCAAACGTCTTCCATTTAATTTTAAACAGAATAACACTTCTGTGTTGCCTCGAACATATATCTCTTTGTATGTTTATGGGCTCGGGAGGCGGAGGTGGCATCTCCTGTAACTGCTGCCTCTTTGGAAGGGGGGAATACGAGCCTCACTAAATTGTGTGGCCTTGGGGTTTGCCGGGAAAAATATAAAACCTGTTTAATAGTTGACTTAAAATGAAATTATCCCGAGCTCCCGTGCCTACCCGCGGAATGAAAACACCAGCTCACGGCATGAAAACACGCTCAGCCGAAGGGGAGGTCTATTACTTCGGGAGGCGCAGACACTTTCTGGCGAGGAGCCGGCCTGGGAGGGAAGGAGGGAGGGAAGGAGGGAGGGAAGGCAGCTGTCGCAGCCCCCGGTCCCGTCCCCCGGCGCGGGGGCTGCCAGGGCCCCCACGGAGCGGGCAGCAGCGACGCCCCGCCGGGCTGCTGGTGGGAGCGGGGAGCCGCCCCGGCACCCCTGGTGTCTCCCCCCCAGCCGCCCCGCTGCAGGCGGGGGATGCCCCCAGGCCCCCCGCCGGTCCCCGGGGTCGGCAGGCACCGGGGCCGTCGGTGCGGGCGGCAGGACGCCGCCGGCAGCGACCACGGCAGACACTCTCACGGGGGCATTTTCCGTGGCCGCCCCCGCAGCTCGCCGTGCGAGCAGAGTTACTTGCCTCGCACCCCGCGGCCGAAGAGCTCTCGCTCCCCCGGGGGGTGGGGTGGGGACAAGGCAGCTCCGGCTCCTCCCGCCCAGCCCGGAGCTGCGGGGGGGGGAACAGCCGCTTCTCACCACCCCCCCCCATCCTTCGCCGCCGGAAAACAAAAAAAACCACCCAGAAACAGCACGGGGGCACCGGCACCCTCCTGCCAAACCGGCCCCGCGGCGGGAGGCGGGCAGGCGGCGCGGCGCTGCCATTGGCGCGGGGCGGGCCGTCCCTCCCCGCCGGGAGGAGGAGGAGGAGGAGGAGGAGGAAGGCTGGAGGCGGGTCCGCGCGGGGCGGTCGCTCCAGTCGGTGCGCGCCGGGCGGCCGGGTCGTTGCTGCTGTTTGCTGCCGCCGCGGAGGACAGGGAGCCGGGCAGGGGCAAGGGCGGCGGGGCCGGAGCTGCGAGGGGAGTTGGCGGCCGCGCCGTCGGGGCCGCCGCCGGTCCGCGCCCGGAGCCTGCATGGGGCGGGGGCGCTGAGCCCAGCCGCCCCGCTGCTGCCGCCACCGCCGCCGCGCTCCCGCCCCGGCCCCACCATGGCCGAGGCACCGCAGCTGGTGGACATCGACCCCGACTTCGAGCCGCTGCCGCGGCCCCGCTCCTGCACCTGGCCCCTGCCGCGGCCGGAGTTCAACCCCCCCAGCTCGGCCACCTCCAGCCCGGCGCCGTCTTGCGGCGGGCAGCCCGAGGGGGCGGCCGGTGGCGCGGCCGGTGCCGGTGCCGCCGCCTCGGGAGGGCTCAGCGCCGACTTCATCAGCAACCTCAGTTTGCTAGAGGAGAGCGAGGACTTCGCGCCGCTGCCCCCCGCCGCCGCCCCCCCGGAGGCGGCCGCCTGCCGATGCGGGGACTTCCCGGCGCCCGAGGCCGGCTGCCGCCTCCACCCGCCGGGACCGCCGCCTGTGCCCCCGGTGCCGCAGCCCGTGGCCGGTCTGTCGCCGGGTCCTGTGGCCGGGCAGCCCCGCAAGAGCAGCTCGTCGCGCCGCAATGCCTGGGGCAACCTGTCCTACGCGGACCTCATCACCAAGGCCATCGAGAGCTCCCCCGAGAAGCGGCTCACCCTCTCCCAGATCTACGAGTGGATGGTCAAGAGCGTTCCCTACTTCAAGGATAAGGGCGACAGCAACAGCTCGGCCGGCTGGAAGGTGAGGACCGGGTGGTGGGGGACCCCCGTGTCGGAGGGGGATCCCGGGAGGCTCCGCCGCGGGGCTGCGAGCAGCTGGGCACGCTGCCCTCCCCCGGGCTGTTCGCTGCCCGCCGCGCAGTTCGCAGCGCTCCGGATTCATGGTTTTTTTTGGGTCCCCCCCCCTAAAATTTTACTTTTTTTTCACCCTTCCGAAGGGGGGGAAAAAAAAAAAAAAGCGTTTCTGCCCTCCCCCCCGGTGGAGCGCAGGAGGGGCCGGGGCTGGCCGCTCCCCCCCCCGGTTCTCCTCTCTCCGCCTCCCTCCCCCCCCCCCGAACTCCCCCCCCGGCCCTGCCCCGCCGAAAGCAAAAGTTCACGCCGTGTCACGGCGCCGTCCCCGGGCAAACCCGGCGGGACCGCCGCCGTCTCCCGCTCCCTCGTGGCGGCCGGCTGGGGCCGGGGTTCAACACCCGTGCGGTGGGGGGTGGCCGTCGGGCGCTGCGGGGGGCTGCCCGGCCCCGGGGAGGCGCGGGGGGGAGGGGGGGGCCGTGCCGGCAGCCGTCCCGGCGCGGCGGGGTTTGCCGTCGGGCGGCGGAGAGGGGGCAGAAGCAAACAGGGATGGGGAAAGAGCCGGAGGCAGGACAAGGGTTACAGAAATACCGCGTGTTTAATGAGTAAGCCGCTGTATTTGTCTTGATGGCTTTGTTAAACTTGGGTTGCGGGAGCGTCTTTCTGCTGTTAAATAGTGGGACGGAGTTTCCTGCCGCGGCGCAGCCTCGGTAGCCGTAGCGGGCTGGCGGCAGGAACCTGTTGGCCACGGGGGTTTGTGCTGGAGCCGAGGGGCTGGTGCTGCCCTAAGGCCAGCTGCCGGAGCGCTGCCTCGCCCACAGGTCCCCGGGGGGCTCCGTGGGGACCGGCCGCCTTCCCGCGCAGGTGGCCCTGAGCCTGGCGTCGCTTTGCGAGGGGCTTTGTGGCCACGCTGGCCCTCGCCCACCAGCTCTGCATCCCTCCGGGTGGTGAACGCTTAACGCTGCTGCGAACAAATCCTCTTCCTCCGAGGCCTCTGTGGAGAAGGTGTCACCCATCTGTGCCCCGGCTTGTGTCACCGACCTGCGCCCCGGCCCGTGGCGGAGGCAGAGCGTGTAGTTTCGTGGCACTGTTGCGTGACGGTGTTGTCAGAATAAGCTTTAGCCGTCCGTGTAAAGGCAGAGCCTCCTCCACCCTGCGAGGGCTTAAATGATGGCAATAAATGTGTGAGGTGCACGCACCTTGCACGGCATCAGCGCATGCTGGTGCGTTGGTGACTTTGGTCCAGTTCGGGCCAGCCAAACTTTGCAGTGCTGTAGCAGAACTGTCCATTTTCCACTTTTGCTTCACTTTCCAGTATCTGTAATATTTGCCTTAAAAAAAAAAAAAAAAAGTGTCAACTCTAATGCTGTATTTATGTATTTTTTAATTGCATAGCTAGGAATGTTTGTTATATCAGATTTTTATAAATTTATTATTTTTTTTAGAGGTAAGCAATGTCCTTCTAAGGAAATGCAGATTAATCTTGAACTCCTTAGCTGAGGGCTTTTAAGGCTTTTAAAACTAATTTGTTAGTTTCTGTCGATGTGTTTGACTAAAAAATTTAAAGGATAATTGTCTGAAGACATCTTTCATGAAAACCCTTAATAGGAGTGAAATGATTGATAGCTGACAACTTTTAAATAAGGCAACCTGTCACTTGAAAACGCTGGTGTTTTTTTTTTCCTTCCAGTGGTATTTCAGTCTCTGGGGGGGGGGGGGGGGAAGGCAAGATACATCAGGTGCCTTTTCAGAATGAGTAGAAGAGAACTAAAAACCAAAAAACCCAAAATAATATCAAAGAACTCCCAAATTCAAGTGAGCAAGTAAGAAACTCTGCTAACTGTGCTACTTATTAGGTGCTTCCTATTTTATTGCTGCTCTTCCTGTGGTGCTTCAGCAAATAAGAAGTCTCGCACACCTCCCTCCGACAGCTCGAGCTCTTCCTATGGCCACATACCTCCGCGACGACGGGGAGAGCCGTTACTACTGGTCTGGTTTTTGGCTGTGGTACCCTCTGGTAGGGTGCAGCAGGTACCCTGCCACTGCTGGCGGGGAAATACACATGTATTCTGCTA
Organism: Fratercula arctica; assembly: GCA_947846985.1. Taxonomy (NCBI): domain Eukaryota; kingdom Metazoa; phylum Chordata; class Aves; order Charadriiformes; family Alcidae; genus Fratercula; species Fratercula arctica. The sequence goes on along the minus strand of CANTUZ010000001.1, from coordinate 29,120,421 downwards.
GCATAATTAAATAGTTACTGTGTTCTGCATTGGACACATGTTGCCCTGGTCCCTTCCTTTGGCTGCCTCACTGCCAGCCTGCTCAGAAAGTCATAGGCTTGCAGGTTTTGCCCCTTTTGCCAGATAAGTGCAACATTTCTTAAACATATTTTCAAGTGTAGGTACTGGCAGCCGCTGGGTGACAGCGCTGTAACTGATCTGCTGGAGGCGTGCAGCCCGTTTGCCTCGTTTATCACTGTTTATCCAGGGCTCAGCTTGAGGAAGGAGTATTTTTATTTTTCAGCTGGGGAGCCGTTGGTTTGGCTCGTGCTCTGGGGGTCGGGGACCTGCTGTCGCTGTGGGCGCAGGGGGCTGGGAGCGAAGCCCGAGTCAGGCCAGGGCCCCGGCAGAGGAGGAACGTCGCTCCGGCCATGAGCACGGATCGGATCAGCGGTGGGTTTTTCTGCTGACAGAGGGAGCGCGGGTTCGCCTTAGAGCCTGGCACTGACTTAGGGCCGGCAGTACCTCCTGCGCGGGTGTTTCGCAGCCTGAGAGAGGGTGTTTGGTGGGTTTTTTGTTTTGGTTTTGTTTTTTGGTCCCTGTCGCGTCCCCCCCCCCCCCCCCGCCCCCCCCCCCCTTCATCTTGTTGGAGTTTGCATATTTGCAAGTGCAATAAGGCACCTTTCAAACTATACACAAAACCTAGGGAATACACAAGAAATTAAAGAGAACGTGCACTTTCTGCATAGCAGCAAGGCTGTGTTTCTCACCCAGAAGACAAGGGCTCCCAGCTCTAATGCTTGTGAATGTATACTGTCCTGATTTAATGTCTGATGCTGAGCTGCTTTTTCATTTTCTAATAATAAAATAATAAAGAAGTTCAACGGTGTCAACGTTATCTGCTGGGAGCTCAAAATAGCATCCGAGTTCTTCTGAATAAAAACATTAAAATAAAAATGGCTTTGTAAATAAGAATAGAAGCTAAAGGTATAACATAATATTAATAGTAACCTATTAAAGGCGGTAAAGTTGTTCTCAGTTGTACATACGAACTATTTTATTCCAGACTTTCTTAGCACAAACTCTGCTTTATAAATGAAACACCTTCTTGAGAGCGAAGTCCACGTTAACCCCTGCTCGGTGGCTACCTTGAATGAAGCACTTGGGACGGGCTGTGCCAGACCTGCTGTGTTGTTGAATGTGAACCAGTGCCAGTAGCAACCGGTGTTGCTCGGAGAAAGCTGAAGCAAGAGCAACATCTGCTTCAGAGATAGCAAAGAAATTGTTGTGAAAGTTGCATGGAAGAATGAAACTTTTCTCCTGGTAGTAGTTCAAGTGAAAGCAACGTTTGCTTTTACCTGTGCTAGTGGGAAACACAGAACTTAAGACAGTCTGTGGTCCTCCAAGGACTTTACTGCAGCTATACATAACTCTTCATTTACTCAAATCTGATAGCTTTTTTGGCTAATCATCATATATAAAACATCTCTGTGATGTGTGTATTTCATGATGTCTTTGCTTTATGGCAAGGTTGTTGAGATTTGTTGTAAAGGAGCTATCAGAGTTAAGCTTCCTTGAACGGTCTCATCCTTTTAACCTGCTTTTGAAAATGGGTTCAAATCAAACCCTGTAATTTTTCTTAAACAGAAAACACAGGGTTTTGGTGACACTTGTCTGGAGGTGGATGGGTTGTTTATTTTTCACAGTGGCAGGTGTTAAGGTCGCATGGGTATTTACACCTCCTCGACTTCTTGTCCCAAGGAAACTTGATCACCTAAATTTATTTGTTGACATTGCCGAAGGAATGAGAATAGATGATATCTGGCTGCAGAAGGATGAATGGATGTAAGCCTGAAAGCCTGAGGACGGAATAGGTGTGGGACAGGTGCTTTGGGTGGCCTTACCATAGGAGTACTCTGTGGTCATGATTTTATTCAGTTAGTGAATCGATCTCTATGCAAAATAAATTCTGGGTTGTGGTGTACTTGATTCGAAAGCCTCACGTAGTATGACGTGTTTGAAAGACTTCAGGAAATTAAGAATAGTCCTCACAGAAGTTGTCCAAAGCTTTTGATTCCAGATCAATGAACAATTTAAATCATGGACATTTATACAATTTATTTAGATTGTGTAAATGAGTACACCTTTGTGAGGTTTTTATCACACGTCTTTTTCTATGTGGAAATATCACAACTGAAGATTGCCTTGAAGAATTGCCATGTATTCCCTCAATGCTGGTTACATACCTGTAGGGATTTACCTCTGTCCCTTTAGATGCTTCCCTGGGTGATTTGTGGACCCCCTTGGATCATGCACTGTATTAGATGTACATTGAGCACACACACATGCATACGCATATATAAGTATTTATGTTTGGTTTTCTGTTTCCGGATTCTGCCAAGTTAAATGCGATTACAGTCATACTTTTTTACATATGCCACTAGTAATACCCTCAACAGCTGGAAGCTGTAGGTGCATCTGCTCTGCCATAGTGCCTGATCTTGGCTGGGGAACGCTCCGAGAAATGGCCAGACCTTTAGTGGCTGGCATACCTGCTCACTGCCGCTAAAAAGTCCTTCGTAGCAGCCTTCCTTCTCTATCTGTGAGTCACCAGCTTGTGTTTCGCTTAGTAAGTGAGAAGCTTTCAGGTAGGAAAGTTCAGCTTCATCTTTGCAGGTGCAAGGCGCTCTCCTCGCCTGTGCCCAAATAACTCACGGAGAAGCTGTACTGCAGTGCCGGCCCTTAACTGTTGATTCCTTTTAAACTTAATTTTGTTTCTCCTTTTATGTTTGCCCTTTTGACCTCAGGCCTTGCTTGAAGGAAAAAGCCCATTCTGACCTCAAACCTCATGTTGCTGCCCTGTTTTTGGGGTGGTGTGTGGGCTTCCCTGACCCCATCCTGGCTGTGGCTGGGAGGGACCACGCAGCCTCTCAGCAGCCGGGATGCCCAAGATGCGCCTATTGCCAGGGGCTTGTGCTGTCTTGTGTGATGTGTCCCAGCGTTCACGGGTGGTTTTGAGCTTCCCACCAGAGCCTTGAATTGTGTTTTGGAAAGAATCTTCATTTTCTTTGCCTATTTTCTATTTGCTGTGCTCTCTGTTCAGTTACTTGTATGTTTATAGGTAAGATTAAACGCCACAAAAAATGCCTGAGTGGCTTTGTATACTGACATGATGCACTAAATTTTCCTGAAGTGCCTGACTTTTAACAAATTTTGATACAGAAACAGGGTAACTGCTCTCTTTGCTGCTGTATTCCTAATGACGTGCTCAGCTGCTTCCTTAGTATCTTTATTTTCGTATCGCTTGCAGTGTTTCACAAGTTATCAGTGAAGTTGGTGGTTTAGGGAATTGGGGCTTTTGCTGCCTGGGATGGAGAAGGGAAGCAGTGTAGTACAAGGGGATAAAGATGTTTAGGTAAAGTATGTGAGTTTTTGGTTTTTTTTTAAATAAAATTATCAACAGTAGAATAGGCAATATTTTTGTTATGTTAGTTTTTTTATAAGACTCCAGAAATGATGTACTCTTGAGATGTCTGTTCAGACTTTTTTCAGTTTCCGAAGTGTAATACTACCTAAATATATGCTCCTCTGTTTACATAACTGGTGAATATTTTGTAAAACGAGTGCTTGGCTTTTGGAAGAAAAACGCTGATACATTTTGCAGCCACAGATTTGTGAAATATGTAGGGCTGTGGCTACAGAGATTCAACTTTCAGCCCCTTCTGTTTTGGGAGGAAGTTTGTACATGAAACAAGGATTTGTAGTGGAAATGATTTTATGACCTTGAGTAATGAATAGAGAAGTTAGACATAGTGCAGACACCAGGTAAATAGTTCATTGTTTTCCTCTTTCAGAAATACGTAAAAGATGGGTATATTTATTTTATTGTCAACTCTTGTGAAGTAAGAACTTCAAATTCACTGATGCTGGCTGCCGCTATTCATGGTTAAGCATATGGTAGTGCATACTAATATTTTAATGAATTTTGTAGCATTTTGTTTCTAAGTCTGGTTGCCAAAATGGGTTTTAAATATTGGGGAAACACTGCTCTTCAGAAATGAAGTGCCCTGGGAAGAGTCACAGTTTTTGTAGAACAGCATCTCTGCTGCTTCACAGAGAGCTTCAGCATGAATTAAATTGATCTCTGAGGGCAAGTGCTATTCACGTTTTAAGTACTGTTTCTAAATAGTAAATGTTGTTCACGTGTGTTCATCAAACAAAGGTGCTTCATTCCTGTAGTGTAGTTTGTGATATGCAGATGTCTTAAGTTAGCAGTGGAGCAGCTGTATCATGAAGTTTCTTGGTAGGTCTCCATTCCTAACGGAGGAGGTGGAGGAATAAAAAGAACAAAGTCAGCTGCTTTTACTGGATTGATGATTATCTGGTGAGAACTTCATTAGGCCTCGTGCTTGTGCTAGATTTCGATAGTGGATACTGATCTTTACCGGATCACTTAAAATAATACCCAGGGAGGGAAACGTATGTAGTTTTGAAGCACTTCTGCAGTAAATGGTAAACGTCTAGCAATGCTTTGCTTTGTGGTATGTGGGTCCAGAAGTGTTTAAAAATGTAGTCGCTGGAAACCTCCCTGGACTCTGACAGCTGCTGCATCAGGCAGAGGTTAGAAATTTGCTGGAGGAGCGGAGGGCAGCGCTCAATTTGCTCAGACAACTTGCTGATGTTAAAGGCATCTTGCATCACCGCACAGTATCAATGACGGTATAGTTCCATCTGAAAATACGTCTTATTCCAGAGTTAATTAAGCTTAAAGGTACAAGTCTTCTCTTGTTCTAGCCTTAGAAACCTAATTTTTGGGAATGCTAGGAATCCACGCAGCTGGAAGTGCGTTGGGTCCCGTTGCCGCTCCAAGCCAGCGTGCCAGGGATGGCTGTGATTGCATTTCTGAGCAGCCCGTGTTTCCCCGGGTGCTTTGCTGATGTGTGAACTGCAGCCCAGGCTCACGTCAGTGGGGGCACGTGGGGCTCCTTTTTTGTCTTGTCAAGGCTGTTTTTGTTGCATAGGTCTGAGGGGTGTGTAAGTTCTGGGGCCTGGCATGTGCGTACTTGAGAGAACGTACTGTGTATGTGTGGGACACGGTCTCTAAAATAGTACATATTCAGATTTAAATTTGGATTGATTGCCAAAAAAAGTGCTTGCAAGCAGAGGTGTCCTTAACCCATAGTATTTGCCGACTAAATTATGTCTCCTAGCTATGCTTTGTAATATCTAAGAGCTCTTATTTAATTAGCATCTTTTTTTTTTTTTTTAAAAATATCTGTTGTTCAGACGCTACTTCATGCCAGGCCTCCATGCTTCTGTGCCAGGATGTGAAATGATGAAGTGGGCCGCTCTCTGCTGCTTGGATATTGGCATCTCCCTCCAAAAAGGTTACAGACACCCCCTATTTAATTTAGTTAGTACCAGAATGAAATTTTCATCGTGCGCAGAAATCAGGAAATTAAACACTTTTTTTTTTTTTTTTTTTTGAAAAAATGAAATGAGCGGTGTGCACGCATGAAGGAGTTATATGTGTAAGCAGCCTTTTTGCTCTCCATGGAAACTGTAGTTTTGGTGAAGGTGAGGGCTCATAAAGACGGGAGATGCAGAGGTGAGGCTGAGCCCCCGCTCCGGAGCTGAGCAGCCGAGGCACCTCTCTCCTGCTCCGTTTTGATGTTTCAGAGGAGGAGGGCAGCAAGTGAGCAGAAGTGACACCGCTGGGAGGGCCCTACACTGCTGCTGTTCTCCCGGAGCCGGTCTTAAATCTGCTGGCCACGTGTGGATGGGCAGTAGCCACTACGTGCAGGCTGGTTCCCTGGCTGCCCTTTCTGCTGGCATGTCCACCTCCTGGGGAACCCTGTTCTTGCTGATGATGGTCTCTGCTTTAATGCCGTGGAGATATGTGCCTCCTGGCACAGGCAGAGCTTGCGACTCTTTTGTTTATGTGCTGACCTATTTAAATTTATACAATTTAATTTGTTTGATTTGTTTTCCTTCCCCCCCCCCCTTTTTTTTTCCCTTCCTTTTTTGGCAGTAACCGCGAGCAGGCAGCAGAGGGTCTTTGGCTTTTGCTTTTTTTTGGGAAGGGGAGCTCTGGAGCGTGTGGATACGGACATTCATTTTGTGGAAGAAAACCGAAGTGAAAATTGCATGCTTTTCCTCCCCTTCCTAACCAGGAGTTCCACGCGTAGTTCAGCACATGGACTCCGATTGTCCAAATACCGTTGGCAGTCTCGCAATCAGAAGGTAGCAACTTCTTCAGTTTTCTTATGCTTAACTCCAGAAACTGTGACGTGGGTGGAGTTTCACTTACCCATCACTGACTTTTCAAACTACGCAGTTAGATAAGGCTGAAGCAACTTGCTATAAATGTGGTGACTTGTTAGACCGCATTTATTGTGCAAATGAGCTTACATCCTGCAAGATCAGCAGAAACGCTTAATGTTTGCCTGGATGGAAATTAATTAAAATTTGGCGACTGAAATTAAAGGAATGTATTTGTTGCCCGTTGTGTTATATGAAGCTGCCTTTCAGTTCCCACAGTGGGAATTAGCACAATTGCAAATGTTTTTTTGGCATGTGTGAGTTGCAAGTCCGAGTCGGTGCTAAGTTCTGGCATCTGTAGCCTTTTCAGATTTAGGCAAAACTTGTTTCACTTTGTCTGCTGCCCTTTAATATATGTTAAATGTATTTGAAGCTGCTAACAGGAGTAAGGATACTAACAATGCAAAAAATACACTGTTGTGGTGGTGGTGGAGGGTGATTTGCCTTTAGCTTGCATTTGCTTAGAACTGATTCGAGTTATTCTGCTAATTTGAATCTAATTGTTAGAATAAAAAAAAAAGTACCTGTGCCATACATATCTTGGATATATATCCAGATTTAAATTTTGATTGCCAAAATCATACTTACAGACAGAGAGATCTTTAGTGTTTGCCAACTAAATTATATCTTATAGCAATGCTTTGCAATATATAGAAACTCCTAATTAGATATTCAAAAAATGAAGATGCTGTTATTCAGAGATGCTTCATAACAGGCCTCCGCAGTTCTCCCCTGTCAGGATGTGAAAGGATTATGTGCTCTGTGCTCCCGCTCGCTGTTAACGTGTTGATTTCTCTTTCCAAAAATATTCTCTTCAAGTGCGAACCTTCAAATTTAATGTAATTGTTTGCAACCCCCACAACCCCTTCTCCCAGAAAACCTGGCTCTGAAGGCGGCGCACTGAGGGAAGAGGGATTATTCTAGCTGTTGTCTCCCCTCTCGAGATGCGTAATTAGCAGGTGTAATTTGTAACTGTTTGATTAGTCCCCTTCTTCTTTCCTTTTTCCCCTTCTCCCCCTTCCACTGCAGCGCTGCCCCGGGGGGTCCAGCATCGGAGCGCTGCGGGGCCGGCTCCCAGGGCTGCTCCCGCTGCTCTGAGCAGCATTCCTCTCAGAGGCAAGGAATGGAGAGGTGGGGAGGTGTGAGCCGAAGGTTTTTTGGGGATGCCTGGGGCCTGGCTTCCCGCCAGGGCACTGGCAGGGTGATGCTGCGCAAGTGTCTCTGGGTGTTGGAGCTGTGATCCAGTGGTTGTTCCATGCTGGAGCTGGTAGGATCCTGCTGAAACGCTGGTGTCCATCGGGCACGTTTGTGGGTGATTCTCCCTTTGCTGCTCAGGTGTGAGGGGGAGGTCAGGGAAAGGAATCCCATTTCCTCTTAGCTGGGAGAAGTTTGTAGTGATTCACCCCGTAAGTTCCTCATGACATAAAGCAGCTCAGGTACATCCCTTGACCTCTCTGGAGGATACAGTGCTGCCTTTATTCCTCAGTAAGGTCTTTCGGAATCCTCCGGTCCAGTGTCGCTGGAGGTTCAGGTGAGGAAAGCAACACTAAAGTGAAAAATTCATGATGGAAGTGTTGTTCCAAGATAAATGTTTGTTGATTAGATTCATTAGTACTACATTCATCCTTTGCTTTGAGGTTTCTAGCTAAGACTTTGCTCCAAACGTCTGCTCTGGGTGAGCAGTAGTGGCATTAGTGGGGGAGCCCTGGTGCCCTCCCACCACCGCCCACACTTCTTCACACCATCCCCCTGTGGCTGAGGAGACCAGTTCTGCAAAGCCCACCCCGTCCTTTCACAGTGATCCCTCCTTCCCTCTTCTAGAGCTCTGGAACAAAAATGAAGATGTTAATGAATGATGTGTAAATTTTTTTTTTTTAATGAGCTCTGTGGTGATGTTAAGGAAGGCTGAGTTGCTGGAGCTGGATCTGGCTCAGGTATTTGCTGTTGCTGTTTGCCTCTCGCCGCTGCTGCCCTTGTCCTACTTCAGCCCTGCTGCTCTGAGCCGAGCTGCGCTTGGCTGGCGGATCTGCAGCTCAAACCAGAAGCTATTTGAAATTCAGGGTGAGGATGCAGCCTCACGTGTGATCTGATCAAATTGGGTTATATAATTCAAACATAAATGAAAACGCGCTATGTATTTTTATCTAGCTAGATATATTTAGGTCTTGATTAGTATCTAGAAATCTATAGCGACGGAAGCAATACCAAAAAAAAAGGTGAAATATTTTTTTTTTTTTTTTTTTTAGACATGAAAACCCAGAGTGTGACTGCATGCTTAAAAGCTTCACTTTTCTGTAGTAGTTACAGTATCTTGGCCCCGCCATCCTTGGGGTGGCATTAAGGCAGAGCTGGAAGGCACTTGTGTGTTTTAAACACAGGTGGCACGGTGCTGAGAAACCTCAGAGAGGGATGGAGAGGGCTGAACCAGGAGCTTTCTCTTTGGGCTCGAGTTGGGGGATTAATTTTTTTTTGCCTTATTTCCTCTTTTTCCTTGATGAATATACACAGTCTCTAAATAAAACCGTGGTGTCAGGTCTTTGTGGTTGAGGGTTTGCCTTTGCTGCAAGAGCTGAGAATCTCTCCTAACATTGTGTGAGTGTATATTCTAGGCGGTGGAGTATTAATGCTGGTCTAGGGTCCGGTCCCTGCTGCTGCTGGTGTGTTGTGCCCTTATCCACAAATGTAGTAATTCTAGAAATAAAAAATGAGGACGGACATTTAAAGCAGTATTTTAAAACACGACCTGTTGCAATTGATTTTGGGAAAATAAAAAGATGCTATCTTAATGGAGACTTTTCCATGCTTGTTAGGAAACTTGTGTCCCTCTTTAATAATCCAGTTTGTTCAGTCTATGAAAACCTGATACTGCACTCTTGCATATTTCGTCTTTATGCTCCTGTGGCAATGACATAGTAATAAGTATTAAAAGGAGAAACCATAATCTTCTCTGCTTGCAGTCCAAGCCAACGCTAGTCCTTCCCTGATGCTATGAAGTCATCCTTTGCTTTGAGGTTTCCAGCTAAGACTGCTCCAAACATCTGCTCTGGGTGAGCGATAGCGGCATTAGTGGGGGAGTCCTGATGCTCTCCCACCACCTCCCACCCTTCTTCAGACCATCCCCCTGTGGCTGAGGAGACCAGTTCTGCAAAGTCCACCCCGTCCTTTGACAGTGATCCCTCCTTCCCTCTTCTGGAGCAAAAATGAAGATGTAAATGAATTTGCAATGATTGCACAACCCGGTTATGCAATGAGGCTGATGTGGTAGCGTATACATATGTAGAAAACGCCTTTTTGAAGAGATGACGTTAAGCACGGTTTCACCACCTTCTCCCCAAAGTTGAGGGCAACTGCATTACTGGCTTCACCCCCTGGTTGGTTAACCTGCGTATTAAAGCACACCAACTATTCAGCCTCTGTTGACTGAGCATTATTGCTGATGGAGCAAAAAAATAAATTAGTTCTTGTGGACTGTTTATTTGGGAAGGACTTTTTTAGCTTGAGGCCCAGAGGCCAGGCAATTAACGTTACGGTAGTCGGCCCTGGGGCAGTGTCCTGCACCGTAGGGAGTTTTTGTACTGTCAGCATAGTCTGAGCCATCTAAGTGTGTGTTTTGTTTCTTTTTTTCAAACGAGTGATGGAGTTTCAGTTGGAGGCATTGTGTGCTAGTCCAACAGGTCCAGGAGCGAGTGCTCGGTGTTCCTTGCAGCTGGGAACCCAATTCCTTACTTCCTATGGTTTTTAATTTCTCTGGAAGAAGACGTGCAGCACCTCTGACCCCTGTCTTTTGTGTGAAGGAGGGGGACTGATGGCACGATGCTCTAACTGTGTTTTTGGGGCAGGATGGTTGGTAAGCCTGCTTTGACACTGAATGTGACACAGGCACTTGTTTTGTCACTTCCCTGGCGAGTTACCCTGTGTGGCACATGGGCTGGCGGCCAGTGCTGCCCTGAGAGCCTGGAGTGGGATGGCAGCTGAGCAGAGGCCTTCACTCACCTCCCTGGGGGTGTCTGCTGTCCACCTCTGTCCTCTGTGGACCTGTGAGTGAGCTGGGGGGGCCGCGACTGGGGTGGGGGTGGCTCCCTTGGTGGGTGTTATTCCCAAGCAGCTTCTTGCAAATGTCTTGGAGATAATTGCTGATGCCTTGGAGGGGGGGGGATAGACTTCCTGAGGTCCCTTCCACATCTGCAACTGAGCAGATTTACATCCAGCGACGGGGCCAGTGGGAATTTGTTCTCCCAGCTAAGATGTGCAGTCTCTAGAAACTGAATCTATCCCTTCTCGCCAGAAGTGGCTGGTGCTGTCGTTAACGTGATGTTCTGTGGCTCTTGGCCTGACTTTGGCTGGTACTTTTTTACTGATGTGTCAGAAAATAAACCTTTTTTTGTCTCTCAGTTGCTTCCCTTCTGGCTTCTGTATTAATTCCTGGTAGGTAGAACAAATAAACGGTGATATCTTCATACGTAATGCTTACTGCTGATTGAAAGAAAAATTCTGCAAACTAAGCAGGTAGACTGACCTGACGACTCCTCATGACAACTGCCTAGTTTAAGTTAACATTCAGAATATTTTTATCCTAGTTTACTCCTTAGAGGCTAATAGAGTGCTGCTAGAGTAATTTTCAGATGAATCATGCCATCTGCCATGCATGCTTTGCTGTTTCAGCAGTAGGGGAGGAGAGGGAATATATACATACAGTGGTCTGAAACAGTATGTTTGCATTCACTGGAAAATTAATTTAAGTTTCAAAGCTTTTTTTTTTTTTTTTTTAAATTCATAGCAGGCGTTTTGTATTTCTTGCTTTGGTTATCAGTTTAACCTGTGGCTCCAGTGCCAATATTGCTCTGTTGGGTGGTCAGTGCCAAACTTTGCAGACTCACAAGTTGCAGGGCACGCTTCATCTGGCCTGCTAGTCAGTTGGAGTGGAGCGTTGCAAAGTCCTTTTTTGAAAACACAGTTCAAATGTTGACCCTTGGGACTGCCAAACTGAGCCAGCTGAAATTTGAATTTGCACCCCACTAAAAATAAAAAATAATGGTAAAAAAGTTGTAGACAGATGAAACTGGAGCGGGTAGCCTGGCAGTGTAGAGGGAAGGGTCACTTGTGAAATGAGTTCCATAGGGCTGATGTTCAAGACTTGTTCTTCCAGGAGTTCTCCTGAACCAGGGGAGGAGCGTCCCCAGCACGCAGCTGTTTTACCTGTGGGAAAGAGCGAGCTGGCATTTGAAACCAAAAATTCATAACCACAGTGGAGCATTGGACATGTTGTGTCCCATCTTGTGTTTTGTCCAGAAGCAATTATTTGGGAGACTGGCCAATCTGTTAGTAAGGCTCATGGGTTTGGATTTGGGTTTGGAGAGGGCTGGAATCATAATCTCGAGAAGTTTGTACTTCAACCCTATTCCATCTTTGAGAACAGGCTATGATATTAGATAATGCTTTAATTATTACCAGGCAGAGTAAATTCTTCTGTTCTAATATATTAAAAATCTTCCCTTGCTGCCTGTCCTAAAGATCTAATTTTCTCATAAACTGATTTGGCTGGTGTACTGTTACACCGAAAAGTACTAATAGATTTTGTGCTTTGTTCACGTCTTCAAGCTTTTTATGAGAATTTTATCTCATGTGCTTCATTTTAGTGCCCCGACAAACGGTATTTGAAGAAATTGAGAGCAAAATAGTGAAGTGCGGAGCAATTAAACTGTTTTCCTCCCTTTTCATGCATTTCACCCCCGTCCCTCAAGGGAATGATATATCTGGTAAACTCCAGAATTAATTATATGAGGTCAGTTGAAGGCCTGAACAATAGCATGCTCTCTTTTTCAGGCAAGAAAGACAATTTTTAAATGCCAGGAATTAAAAGCAAAGATTGCTTGCCTATGGAGAGGAGTTGTTGCACCAGATATCGAGCTGACATGCAGGCAGATCTCTGCTACCCTTAGATGAGGATTAGTTTATGCCCTGAAGCAAACGGGTTATTAACTCTTGTAATTTTATTTTAGCATGTTTAACAACAGATACTGTTGTTTATAAAACCCATTTAATCCCTTTTTAATCTCTGCAAGTTATTTTCCAGTAGTTATCCTGCAGCCATGGGTTCCAATGGTTAGTTATTTACTGAGTAAAACATAGCATTTGCCTGTGTATTTTTTTTAAGCCATTCTTTAATGCCTTGGATTAGAGTTTAAAAAAAAAAAAGAAAAAGTTGGGCCTCTACTTCTCTTGCCTTCTCCTCCCCCTTCATTCCCCAACTTTTCAAATACCTGTAGCAACTCCTTCCTTTTGCTCTTTACTCTTTGGACTCTCGCTGCTGCATCCTCATTTCCCTCCACTTTTCCCTGGCCACTGCTGTTGCCGATGTGAAACGCCAGCAGACAATCCTAACAAGTTTTTATTAGCTTGGGCTTTGCTCTGCACCTCAAGGCATTTATTGATAAATGGGGGCCTTGTATTATGGGATGTATAAACAGGAGCATGTGACTGCCCTCTGCATTGGGTTTGAGAACATAGGAAATAGCGGTGGCGGTGTCATGATGCTCTTAAAGGAGGCGGTGCCTTTTCTTAGAGCCCAAGGGTACTGTGGGGGAAAGGCTGGCAAGCTTTCAGGTGTGCAGGAGGTGTGTGAAATAAAAGCTATCAACTTCAAAACTATATAGCTGAGAAGAAATATTTTCATTTTCAAAGACGATCAGAGCAAGAGCATCGTTGGCAGGTGCAGAGAAAAGGGGCACCAGGGGAAGTGGAGGGCTGAGTGGCTCTCCCAAGGGAGAGAGAGAGGGAAGCTGTTGGAGCTTGGAGATGTTGGTGGGAGGGGAGGAAGAGAATAACCTACTGTAGTTACCGGCATCATTGCTTGATCTTTTCCTCGTGTTTCCTATCCACTCCTGGGGCAAGAGCTGGTATTTGCTGTGTTTTTTCACTACCAGCCAGCTGCCATGCCATGCAGCGCAGATACCCAGCAGATGAACTGATGCTGCAGCCTGTCCTTTGGAAACCAGGCTAAAGCAAAAAGTGCACCAAACATCTTAATTTCAAGTTATAACAAGAGTTGAGACAGAGTAAGAAATATTTACACCAGAAATCACTTAGCAGGTTAGGTGTCTTTAGTTAGATGTGTTGTGTAAAAGTAGCAGCAAATGATGCATGCATAAAACACAACTCACGTCAAGGTCTTCAGGCCTTTTACATTAGCCCATCTGTGACCCCGGGCAGTGCTGTGGCTGAGCAGATTTCTTCTGAGATAGACACTTCCAAACTGCTCTAGTTGTTCCGCTGAACAGCAGGGTTTAGTAACACACCAGCTGAATTTGCAGCTGTGGCCCAGGCTGGCATTTTGTTTTCACGAGCGAGCTCTCAGGGTGGCATCCCTGTGGCTGGTGTCCCTGTGGCTGGTGTCCCCGCCCGACGGCAGCACGCAAAGCTGGGGACGCGGGCATGATGGGGGACTGTGCTGTGCTGCCCTCTGTAAACTTCTGGGGTGACTGACGTGAGTCCTTTCTCCCTTCCTTGGGTGGAGCTCAAGGAAACTGGAAAGGAGAATTTTGCTCTTCTGGACTAGATAAGTTTGGATACACGTGGATGGCCCATCTGCTGAGAAAGAGGGGTGGAGAGCCTCAAGCCTTTTCAGGTTTGTTGCTTAGTCCTGGCCGCTGTGCTGGGATCTTTCAGCATCTTGCAAAAATCTGTCCTCTCTGTGCCAACCCCTGGGACGCGACGTAGCGATGCTGCCTTGCACGTGGGGGTAATTTTGTGCTCTGTCAAGCGTGTGCCTGAAATGGGGTGCATATACATATATATATATATACACACACACACACATATGTACCCTATAAGCAGCTTTCCAACACAGCGTGAAAGATTAGGAATGAGAATGAGACGGTGATACCATTTATGTCTTTCTGACTATAGGAGCTTTGCCTCTCGGCTCTGATTAAGCCAGTGTTTAGCCCATGATTTTTTTTTTTTTTTTTTTAACATTAGAAGAGCTGCTATTACAATAGATTTTGCCATCGGGGCTGGCTGGCATAAAGCGAATACCTGACTGACTTGAAATAATTTGATTAGTCTGTCTTTTGCTGGGAGAATCCCTTGCTCAGGCCTATCCCAGGGATAAATGAATCATGCAGAGGAGAAATTGAAATTGCCAACCAAGGCTTTAAGTTTGTTGCTGTTAAGTGACTGTTAAATGAGCTTTGCTGTAGGAAATGTGCCTTTTCCTAGAAATGTCTTTAACGTGGTCTGAATTATACTGAAATGTGAAACTTCCTTACAAAATTAAGTGGAAAAAAAAAAGAGAGCAGAATATGCTTTCATTGTCAGAAAATTGTGACCAGGTTTATTGCTTGTGCTGCTGATTTGCTAAATTACCTCTTATACTGAGTTTTATTACATGAGGAATAGAAATAGAGTAGCAAAACATATCTGTACTGACCTGAATGTTCCCTCTCCCCATTAACACCTTTTATCCCTTGCCGTGTAAATCTTGCATTAATGTTCACATATGTAGCACTGGTAAGAAAAATAGAACTCACCATTTAAGATTTGACTTTTCATCTTGTACTGTCAACCTAAAGATCACGTGTATAACTGCTGATGGGAACCGGTTGTGTGAGAGCCCGATGAGGTTCTAAGGTTTCTCTGCAGCACCGAAGCTTCAAAGAAAGAAACAGAGGTTTCTTCTTTGTCCCTTTGCCCGGTTAGCTGATGTGTAGACCACAGTCCTCTTCTGAACTCCATGTGAGGTTGCCTGAAGTTAGAAAGCCTAATAGTTGCCTTTAGTTAAGCCTAGTGGTTCCTTTCCATGTGTTGACTTTTGTGATTCAAAGTACCTCTTGGTATTGCAAGGCAAGCCCTTGGGTAACAGGAGAAGGGAAAGAAAACAGCTAGATACGAAGAGGGTTATGTAGTCTGCTTTTAGCTTAGGAGGCGTGGCTATTCGGGATTGGTAGTCGGTGGAGGAGAATAGGTTCCTGCTCTAACAGTTCAGAAGGAGAAGCTTCATCAGGCATGGTGAATAACTCCCGAGAAAGGAGGCAGCCCTTGTGAACATCCCCAGATGTCCTTTTAGGCTCAAATGATGAGACACCACGCGTTTAGGGAAAAGCCCAAGGGACAGTTTTGGGTGTTGACAAAATAACCTCATCAAATTCAAGCTTGTAGTCCTCAGTGAGTGGGACCGAGATGGTATCTCAGACCGTGTTGTTTCTGGCTTGTGTGAGGACTTTGTATTTTGGGTCCTTGAGGGTTTGGCCCAGTTTGCCCTGTTGTGCAGATGTTGAGAGTTTAGGAACCTCTGTGTTTCTCTCTGTACAGGCCATATTTTGGCAAACTGATTTGGAAACCAAGCTCTGTGCATCTTCTTGTCCATACCACAGTGGCCACTAAAGGACTGGGAAGAAGGTTCTCCAAGAACGATTAAGAAAACAAGAATCTCCTAGTCTGTAGAGAAGTCACGGGTGTCACAGGCAGTAGCAAGAGTCCGCTCCTCCAAGGAGGTGGAAAGGCGACAGTCTTCCGTGGGGTTTAACCAGCGCCTGACTCCCTGCTTGCGAGCACTGGGAAGTCTTGACTCTGGTTTCCTAAAGACTGAGCAGCACCACACTATTCACACATAGCGTAGGTGTGTTTTTTCAGATAAACAGCATATCTTCCGTGCGTTTGCAGTCCGAGAGGGTTCTCCCCCTTTTCCAAATTGAAAACAAGACGAGGGATACAGAGCAGAACGCTGTGCAACCCGGTTGCGTATGATGAAACGTGCTCTTTGAGCCAGAGATGGCCACGACGTCTGTGAGTCTCAGGCTTGCCCACTCCTAGGACAGACGTAAGAAATATCTGAACTACAAGTTGTTTTGTGCTTCCTAGAAAGTCTGCGAACGCTGGATGGTTTTGATATGGGGACAAAGGGCTATAACGTGCTGGTAACCTCAGTGGGTTGCAGAGAAATTTCCTCCTATTTGGGAGTAGTAGAGTTTTGAAAATCAAAGCAAACAAATGTGTTTTGGTTGCGGTGTTTATAAGAAAAGGCGAGAGAGGAAATGAGCAGGCTTTGAAATGTGAGTTAAATCGTGAGTGCCATGACTTGTTGTGTTTTTCTTGGTTTTTTTTTGCTTTGTAAAATCCCACTTTCTCTTGCTGAGGCTTACTGAGGAAAGTTTTACTTTCTAAAGAGAAGACAATGTGTGTCACAAAGAAAAGGAGTATCTTAAAGGTATGTGATCTGCTACGTAACGGAAGGGTTTGTTATAGAGGGAAACTGCAACAGTGAGACCTTACAGGATTTCCTATTAGTTCAAAAAAACAATCTTTACCTGGAAGCCTGAACTCTTCAATAACATTGTAAATGCAGGTGAGAATAAAAGAAAAAGACGCAGGATTAAATGAATGTTATAAACAAGCTGCAATTAATAAGGAAGGTAACTTGCTCTGAATTGTATTTAAGAAAAATGGCTTTCCCACGCAGAAAATAATAAAAAGAGTTAAAGGAAGAGCTTGTGTAATTCAGAGCTTGCTTGCTTTTTCCAACTTTGTTGTCCAGTAGAAGGTATGACGTCTGTCTGCGAGTCTTGTCTTTAGACACATATATTCTTTCCATGATCTTTGGGTCAGAAGAGATCTTTTTGCTCTTACTGGTGTAGGATAGAAAAGGGCAGACTTTTGCTTTCAGAAGCAGTGCTGTGTAATGTCACTGAACGGATCTGTTCATATCACAAGCCAAAACGGAAATAAATTTACAAAAAAAATCCAGAAGCCTGAAATGAACCATTCTTCCTGCATTTTTAAGGGTTGAGATCCAAAGTGTGAAAGGGATTAAAAAATTCTAAATGTATCTGTGGGTTATTTATAAATCCTAATTTCTTGCCATTCCAAATGCCGGGTGCTTGTGCTTCCCTGTAGTGTTGTCATCAAAATTGTTTTGATTCATAACACTTTCTGAAGTGTAGCTCTGATGTGAAACGTGGCCCAAAAATCATGGAAACTTTACTCAGTTCAGCAAAAACCTTTAATGAGTCACAAGCCGGTAATGACTCCAGCTTCTGTGCTCATCACTGTAATATTCATTATTATGGGTAACTGTCAGAAAACATCACCAAACTTAAAAAAAAAAAAAAAAAAAGAATGTTCAGTTCAAGAGTTAAATAGCCTTGCTTGGGATCTCCTGTTTGGCTCCTGGTGGGTAGCAACTTGCAGGCCAGTCCAAGCTCTGTGGTGGACCTGGTGGAGCCCCAAGGGACATTGTTTAGGAGGGGCTGAAGGTTGCTGTGGAGCTTGGGGTACTGGGGGCTTGCAGTATTTGAGGGCTGCTAAAAGATAAAGGACTGAAAGTAGCTAACGTTGAAAGGAGGTTCAGATCATGGGATTGAGGTTATGCCCATGGGAAGCTGTGTGGGACACGGCCGGGGGAGGGGGGAGGTAGGCCTGCAGGAAACCATGGCATGGCTTGTTGTGCTGGCATAGCTTTAGCGTATCAGCCTTTCACATGCCAATATTTTTACTTATTTTGACATGTATTTGTATTGAGGACAGCTGAGAGGAGCGATTGCAAGCAAAGGCAACCCTGAATGTATCAGAAACCTCCACCAAATAATCTAAAGCCGAGGGAGGCCCAAGAGAAGAGGGTTTTTGGTGTCCTCGCTGGTGGTGGTGGGGCAGCTGAGTAGGAGATGGGTCAAAGGAGAGGGCTGGAGCTGTGTTGGGCCTGGGGTGGTGGAACCTGGAGCTGAATCTGGGACTGTGAGTCAAAGTCCCATGACTCCGTTGCAAGACCATTAGTCCTTTCAAGTAGCTGCCTTAAGGGCTGCCAAGAATTAGGGCTGATGGATAGCGCCAGAACAGAACTTGAATTATTCGGGGTTTTCAGCTAGAAAGCAGCATGGGGTGGAAACCAACACTGCAGTGTGTCTCACAGGCAAACTCTGGCACGGTAAAACGTGCATGGGAAGAAAAGGTCTGGCTTGCTGCAATTGTAGCTCCGAGTTCTGACCACTGTTACCCAAAAGATCTTGAGGTTTTAAAGGTCGTGATAAATTTGAGTTACCGAAGCATGCATAAGAAGCTGCAGAAAGGATATGAAAAAAAAAAAAAGGAAATTGTTGATTTGTACATTTAAAGTGTATGTTTAAAAAAACTTGCAATCAAGAGACACCACTTGAAAAGCAACTTTGTACTTTTATCTGAATTTTCGTACGCTGTTAGACTTCTGGTCACAGATAACTTAGTAGTTATTGATTACCAGTTTATTAGCAGTAGTACTCTGGAAATTAACATTTGCTTTTCATACGCCAGCCTAAAGCATTAGTTTACAATTTGTTATTCTACATATAATGCAGAAAAGTGTAATTTTTTTTTCCTACAATGCAATATTGGAGAAATTTTATATTTTCAATACATGTTATTTTAATTCAAATAATTTTGCATTGTTTGTCTAATGTCAATCACTATATATTTCAAATATGCAGAGTCATAGAGCTTACAATCCTTTGAGACATATTTCCCCTGGAAAAAATCAGGGCTGTCTTTGTGATATTCACCCCAGATTTTTTTTCCCATTGCAGTTAGTGGAAATACTGGTCTGTTTGTGTTTTCAACTATTTTAGGTATTTTTCTTTCTTTTTGAAAAAGGGATGCTACTTAAGGCTTTCATATATAATTTGCTTATAGATTTTTCTATATTGTTCTGTTCTATTTTTTCTATATTATTCTATTGTTTTACATGTTCTATGTATATAGGCCACTCTGTATATGTGTATACAAATATATGTGCTCCAAATTTGAGCTTGAAATAGCCATCTTAGTAAGTCTGTGCTTTTTGTCCAAGTCCACAAAATAACGATGCTTATTTTCTTCTACTCGTTACAGTTCTTTTAGCTTGCAAATGGTGTAAGGATTGATTGCACCTTGCTTGCAGTGCTCCTGCTATTATGTATTTCTGTGTCAGGTAAAGGATGAGTGTTTTGGGGATGCTGGTGTTTCACCTGTCTCTTAATACTTTTCCAGGGGACAATTTGTGTGGTTTGTGTGTAGTGTTTGGGCAGACCTGCCAGCAGTCGGGCACTATTCGCTTGCTACCGATGCAGGAAGCAAGAGATGGCAAGTGATAACTTTCCTCTGGAGTTTACAGCCAGAGGTCCTGGGTGTGCAAATGCACGACTGAGCAGCTGTGAGTGTGTTGTGAGTGCTGGAATCTGATTAAAGACAGCTTCTCGCGAGCGAAAGTACAGGCGAGGTTAAAGCCTGGACCTTTACCTCAGCTCAGGCAACCCGTTGTTTACAGGAGCGAAGTGGTGGAATCACTTTGGCAAAGAGGCTATTTGTCACAAATTTCTTATTCTTTGGCTGGTTGTCCAGTATTTTTCCTTCTGTATTTTTTCCTAAGGTATTGTTTTTGCAGACCATATTGAAAACATGCTTCTTTTTCTTTGCTAATTTGATTGTAATAAGGGCTTTGTTAATCAAAAATAAGTGCAATAAGACAGAATTACTTGGTTATTTTTACATTTTCCTGTTTAAAAAAAAAAAAAAAAAACAACCTCAGTGAGCCACAATGAGCCGTGATGTATTTCCTCCATCAGGATGGAAAATAAGCCATTTATTATTTCAGCTCTGACTCACAGTGAACCTGCTGACACCGAGACATTTTATAATCATAAGGAACAGGTTAGGGCAGTAACTTGGACGCCAGGCTGGGGATTACCTACTTATTACAGTGTTTTACAACCTGGATGCTTTAGGTTTTCTGGCAGAATGTCCTAAACCTCACACTAAACACCACGTTGTTATTGTACAATTACTGCTTGCAGGTCTTGCTGTAGGTGGTGCCAGCTAGACAGATGCCTTCATTATAATTATCCTTTTTACTATATATAAAGATTTCATCCCTTTAATCCATGTAAATTTTACTGCTCTTGAAAGTGGCACTAATAGTTATACTTCTCGCCCTTCCTCCTTGTCCTGCGTTGTTCCCAAACCGACCGGGGCTGGGCTTGCTCAATACAGAAATGGGAGACTTCCAAGGAGAACCCGAGTTCTGCGGGAAGTGGCGCTGATGACTCAGTAGACAGCGCTGGTGGTCACTGCATAGTCCCCCGACACAGTCTGCAAGAACAGCAGTGCTAACTCCAGCGTCCTGGCCAAACTCCAGCTGAATAATTACTTTCTGCCTGCCTCGAATTCCTCTGCAGCTTCAGCTGGAGAAGCTGAGCTTCGTTTCCCTTTTTATAAACAATCCCTTAGTGTTCAAGCGGAGCAGCTGCTTCATCGCACCTTGGAGGTAACTGTGTTTTGACATCGGGTGAGTGACTTTATCCCCGCTCTTGTGTATAGCCCAAGAAATGCTCTGGCACATTTTTGGATGGTAAGTCCTGGGTTTCATTCTTTGCATTCGTGAAATCATCTGTCCCATCATGTTTGGCGCTTGTATAAATAACTTCAAAATATATGGCCTGGGAATAAAAATAACCAGAGTTTGAGTGTTTAACTGGCCAAACCAACTCCAAAAATGCTTCTTTTACTATGAAATGCATGACAGATCATCTTGTATTCTACTTTTTCAGTAACAGCCTGTCAATACTATTGCTTTTACTTATAAATGAGGGCATCTGTGAAATTCATGGCCTGTTAATAGCTAAGTGTTGAAAGATGACTGGGAAAGGGATATTGAGATCCTCATTAGAGGATGAGCTAAGAGGACTCTTCCCACATAGCTATTTAAGCATAGTAGGTGGTCTCTTGCTCTTTGATAAGCATCGCAGTGGGCAACATGTGACTGGATGTCTCTAGCCTACTCAAACCCACAGCTCCGTGTATATAGTGAATGAGAGAAATAGAAAGGTAGGTCAGAAAGTCATGTCTGCTTTGTGAGTGTCTTCAAAAATGAGAGCGTAGCCAGTACTCTGCTCCTGGGCCTTGCTGTTCAGACAACCTCATCCCTCCATAGAATCATAGAGTGGTTTGGGTTGGAAGGGACCTTAAAGATCATCTAGTTCCAACCCCCCTGCCATGGGCAGGGACACCTCCCACTAGACCAGGTTACTCAAAGCCTCAGCCAGCCTGGTCTGGAACACCTTCAGGGATGGGGCATCCACAACTTCTCTGGGCAACCTGTTCCAGTGTCTCACTCACAGTAAAGAATTTCTTCCTAATATCTAATCTAAGTCTCCCCTCTTTCAGTTACCCTCCCATGCTGGCTTGCTGAGGCAGGTGCTGCACTCCCTTCCACGTATGGGGGCTTTGCCAATATTTCATTCCTCTTTCCTGTAACTTGCTTCTTGGGGAGGAGGTGGCAAGTGATCCAGTAGATGGGGTTTTGCTGGTGAGTTGGTTTAATCTGGTATCTGGCTAATGTGTTCCCTGAGCTGTGTAGCTGAAAGATTCTCATGTTGACTTGATTTTTGTGAGTGAGTGACAAATGGAGTGTGATTCAGATGTGCCCTTACCCATTTAACACATGCAAAAGTTGCTTACAAGAAACAAACTGCAGGTAGAAGAGCTGGTTGGCATGGCTGAAGATCTTGGCCCTTGATTTTTTTGTTGGAGCTCATGTGCACAAGAGGTTGAATTGGTTTCTGATGAGGAAGATGTCGAAGTTAACCTCAGAGTTAAGCTTATGCTGACATATGCAGCTTATCTGACAAACACAATAATCTTTTGCTTGCCAGGTATTTTGTACGTGTTTGAGTACAAATACGAAGTCAAGATTCAATGAGACTTCCTATGCATATAAGAGCTGCCTTTTTGCCATTCTTCTCCTGAAGAAGCTAGGCTTTCATGATCCACTCCTAAACTGCCCTTTAATTGCTTCATCCTCTCTCTTCTTCTTGATGAGGAGACTACTCATGTCTTCTTGAAGCCTGTTACTTAACAGCATTCTCTAGATTCAACACATATTTTACTATTTTGTCTCTTCCCTCCCTGGGTGCTCAGAAAGTACACCAGCGTTGCAGCATTTCTGTCCCACGGTATTGGATATACACAATACCAGATGTTTGATGGGAGTCAAAATAATTGATTGTTTAACCAATGTAGGTTGCCCACTTAAGTGTGCAGGTTAATTTGAGTAAGGCATCAAAAACACTGCTTGGTAGGTTTCCATTGCAAATTCTACTTGGTGGTTTGTTTTTAAATCATCTTTAGGGATTATGTGGTACTTAATGTTGTCAAAATCAGGATGCAAGAAAGCATACGGATTAAAACTTAGCAGAGAGAGTCTGGTAGCTTCAGGCTCCTTGGAAATGGCAAAATCGGAGGTACAAGCAGTTCATCATAATAGCCCAGGAACGTTCACTAGCTGCGTTGAAGCTCTAGTGTGTGCAAGAATGTATGACAGCTGAAGGCATAGACTTTCTAACTTACTGTATGATAGAAGAGGCAAACAAAGTTACTGGTCTCCTTGCTGTCCCCCTTCCCTTCCCCTTCCCCTTCTTCTTTCCCTTTCCCTTTCCCTTTCCCTTTCCCTTTCCCTTTCCCTTTCCCTTTCCCTTTTCCTTTTCCTTTTCCTTTTCCTTTTCCTTTTCCTTTTCCTTTTCCTTTTCCTTTTCCTTTTCCTTTTCCTTTTCCTTTTCCTTTTCCTTTTCCTTTTCCTTTTCCTTTTCCTTTTCCTTTTTCTCTTTTTCTCTTTTTCTCTTTTTTTTTCTTTTTCTTTTTCTTTTTCTTTTTCTTTTTCTTTTTCTTTTTCTTTTTCTTTTTCTTTTTCTTTTTCTTTTTCTTTTTCTTTTTCTTTTTTCTTTTCCTTTTCCTTTTCCTTTTCCTTCCCCTTTTTTCTTTTTCTTTTTCTTTTTCTTTTTCTTTTTCTTTTTCTTTTTCTTTTTCTTTTTCTTTTTCTTTTTCTTTTTCTTTTTCTTTTTCTTTTTCTTTTTCTTTTTCTTTTTCTTTGGAGGCAGGGCAGCTCTGTGTATGAAGTCTGTCTTTTAAGATGCTTCTTCATAAATGCATAATCTCTGCATATTTGCATGCAGAGGAAACTTAAGTATGCAACCAGTATAGTTCTCCTTAAATCACAGATTCACAGAATGGTAGGGGTTGGAAGGGACCTCTGGAGATCATCTAGTCCAACCCCCCTGCCAGAGCAGGGTCACCTAGAGCAGTCTGGACAGGAACCATCCAGGCGGGTTTTGAATGTCTCCAGAGACGGAGACTCCACCACCTCTCTGGGCAGCCTGTTCCAGGGCTCTGCCACCCTCAAAGTAAAGAAGTCCCTCCTTATGTTTAGGTGGAACTTCCTATGCTCAAGTTTGTGCCCATTGCCTCTTGTCCTGTTGCTGGGCACCACTGAAAAGAGCCTGGCCCCATCCTCCTGACACCCACCCTTTAAGTATTTGTAAGCATTGATAAGATCCCCCCTCAGTGTCTTTTTTCCAGACGAAAAAGACCCAAATCTCTCAGCCTTTCTTCACAAGAGAGGTGCTCCAGTCCCCTAATCATCTCTGTAGCCCTAAAATTACCCTTGTATGTGTATCAACAAAGGAGGTAAAAGTAGGCATTTGTTGGGATTATAAGGTGTTTTTTGTAAGTAAGACTGTTGTGTTGTCAAAACACTTTGTATTTTCTCTGCTATTGTTACTTAGTCTGGCTGTAGCACTGCATTGCATGTTTGTTACTACAAGTCCTTTTCTAGGCAAGCCATGTATCCAACTAAGAGTTTTCTGGGTGATGCTTTCCTTAAAACTTCAGAAGACTGATGCAAATAATAATTTATGAAATAGCAAAGACGTTATTGCGCATGTTCTGAGAGAAAAAGTGTTGAGTTAAAAATGCGAATTGCAGGACTAAATTCTAGGTAGTTAAATCCAGGTTAGTAAAGAAACATATAGGGGTTACGTCTTCCCTTGGATGCACAGTGCTGGATAATGAGCAGCTTTATAATTGTAAGGTAGGAATGTACTGATGATTAACTCTAATTTACACGTGCCAAACATCTTTCTACTACAGTTATTTGATATTATTAGCTTCACACTTACTATGAAAGACTGGTTTAAGGCTAAGAATGAATTAAATCCTACCAACCTCATATTCCCATCAATTTATCAAGCTAGATTTGTATTAAGCTTAAGTATGTGGGCCTCTCTCAAGCCATTTGTTTTACGATAAGAATTTTTGTTGAGAAACTGTAGCTGAATAGATATGTATATTTTACTGTATATTTCTGGGGAAAACTTTGGGAGCATTGATTAATAAAAATTTGAATTTTTCCTCTAAGGACAAGTATTTATAATTGGACCACTTCTGGATTTGTCCTACATAGAGACCGAAAAAAATTCCGTGAGCAGTATTTTGCTAGACCCTATTTGTGGTAGTCATCCCAAATATTTAATAGGAAGGGTCTTTCTAGGAAGCGTATTATTTCATTAAAAAGACTACAGTGAGAGCACTGAGCTCACAGTGCAGAGAAAACCCAAACCATAATGTGTCAGAAACCATGGTGTGATCTTTATTGCCCCTGGATCTCCACTCACCTCATTTCTTTGAGCCATTACTTGCTCTGTGAACCCACCGCTAAATATCCAGCTAAGAAGCCTCTACCCCACAAGGTGATATCCATGGAAAATCAGAGAAGGCAGCAAAGAAGTCTTAAGCAGTTGCATTGTAGGAAGTATTCAGGTGCGGTTTTGAGTCATCTTTCTTTCTGGGACATGGAAACAATCCTTTAAGTGCATTGTCTGCACAGAGTGCTTTTCTTGGGATGGAGAACTGCATTGCTTTGTGCAACCGTGCCCCATCCCTTTTTAAAAAAACTAAAGTTAAAAATGCCTTATTCTTCCTTGCTACAGCATTCCTGTTACCTTCCCTCTGTTACAAAACACACACCCTGAAAAGCTGCTCTAAGAAAGAGGTTCTGCATTGCAGCTAGTGGCTCTTTCTTTACACCTATCAGGAAATGGACCTTCTGATGACGGTTTCTACACAGCTGGGGTGCAAACACCTTCCTGTGTCCTTGAACACCAGCCCTTGTGCAAGTCACGTGGGGATGTCGGGGCATGCTATGGCATGGGTCAAGCTGGCAGGGTGATGGCTGCTGGCGTTGTTTGAACCAGAGGCTGCGGGGACTGACCTGGTGCCCAGATGGCTTATTTTACTTCTCCTCCACACAGCCCTCTGCCACATTGGGAGGAGCAGCCCGCATTTTCGTGGGAGGAAGGCCCTCTTCAGCATCAGTCATCACTGCAGCTTTGTAAGACAGCAGTAAAAGCAGAAAGCCCGACTCTCAGTCCTGCTGCTTTTGTCCCATCCCACCACCTCCTTTCCCCAAGGCAAAGAAAAACTCAGTGTGGTGCGTCCTTCCCTGCCGCAGTAGCCTGATAGTTGAGTTGCCTGACCATGATTGAGGATTTTGCAGCAGGGCAAGGTGGAGAATGAATACCTTTTGTAGAAGGAATGACTCTGGGTTTGAGAAGATAGGGTATGGGCATGTTGCAGTGGGAATGTGTATGACGTAGATGGATGGAGGATATCATGCTGCAGGGAATGGAAAACGCCTTTTTGGGGCTGTTCTCAGCTTCCCACTTACCAACCTGGTAATGCCACCAGATTAAATTTTGCCTACGCTGTTGAGAAACCTCGAACTGGTCCTAGGCAAGTATCAGTCACACGTACTTTTGTCTGGGTGAGGGTTTGATGCCAGAATTGCTAATCGGATCAGGAAGTCTGGGTATGCTTTTTTTTTTTTTTTTCTGCAGAAATGTGTGGGCAGAATTGCTGTGCCTCCTGCTCCTGCGGGTGATTGAAGTTGCTGGGTTTTATAGCTTTGAGACTTTGGCCTCTATCACATGCATCAGCATGAAAGTGGTGCCAGGCTAGAGCTTCTCAAAGAGGCGTTTATGTGGGGAGGCCAAGTTCAAAACCACCCTTGGAGTCAGTAACACGCTAGAGAGGCTGTAAAATATAAGGGAAGCTGTTACCAGAAGTAGGAGAATATGCACAGCCAAAATCCACTGTTTCTGCTGCAAATGGCGTGGGCAAACAGGAGTTTCGACTGAAATGGGGTAGAGAAACACAAGTGAAAGTCGTATTTCTATTCCAGTATGTATAGGTAAACAAATGACAAGCTCCGCTATTGCCAGAATGGGCAGCTTTTAATATAAGCTCATGTTTATATTGGAATTTCCAAATGTATAAATAAATGGCATGAAGTTAGAAATGTGGAAAACAGGATAGAACACGTGACTGAGTGTTTATGAACATCTATCCCATCCCAGACCTGCAGTGCAGCATGTGATGTTGTTGTTTCTCCTCCAGCAGAAGGTGAGGGGAGAGAGAGCACGGTCACCGGAAACGAGCGGGCATAACTTGGTTTAGCGTAATCTGAAATCCTTTCACAAGATTTTTTTAAATTTAGAGCACACAGTACTCTGAATCATCTAAAATATGTGTATTTATAAAAAAAAAAAAAATTAGTTCATTCCTTATTGTATGGTTTCGGTTGTAGTCAATGTTTAATGACGTTGGAGACACAGCAGACAACTGCACCCTAGTCCCTTGGAAGCCCCAAGTCTGTGTTTTGGTTTGGCAGAGGCATTTCTTTACAGGACTGTCTTATTGCTACTGTTGGAAGTCATCTTGGGAGCCAGAGAAGTCCTTCCTCTATGGGAGGTGGTGCTGAAATTTTTCCCAACTGGAGCGAGAGAGACTCCCGAATTCCTCGCGTGGTGCTAAACGGCTGCGGAGCGGAGCCCGCTGCGGGCTTTGCAGCAGTGCAGAGCCCAGCAAAGCGAGCTTTTCTAACTGCGAGTCCTCGGGATCCTTCCTAAAGGCAAAAGCCCTGCAGCCTGTGCTCTGCAGCGGCTCTACACCACCCTGTACTTTGATTCCTTTAAGACCGTAAAGAGCAAAATAACATTTCCTCCTCCTCTTCCCTCCGCCCCCGAAACTTATCGCCCTGAGAGGCCCGTTGCCAGCCGGGGCAGGGTCCTGGTCTCGGCATCGTTTCCTGCGTGGACCTCTGCCCTCCCATCTCAGGGCACCATAACTCTGCGGCCAGGCTGTCACAAGCTCTCTTCCTGCGATTGTTATCCCGACATCTCCCCTCCAGTTTGTTTTACAGCACAAAGACAGCGAACGCAGGGAGGAAGGAGCGGGGAGGAGCTCCAGTTGTAAAAGGATTTCTCCCCCCTAGTATCCCCGTCTGTTCGGGGGAAGCTGTGCCTGGGTTTCTCAAATGCGGGGGAAAGGACTGATGTACGGGGAGGGGGGAAGCAGGCAGTACCCCGTGGCAGGGGGTCTGTGAGGTGGAGCTGGTGGGAACGGGAGACATTTGACCCGTCAGACCTAATGTCAGCATTAAAAACAATTCATCTGAGTGCACCTATCCCTGTCTGCCTGCAAGGCTCCGTTCGCTATCTGACCGCAGCCAAGTGATGTTTTAGAAGTGAATTTCAGACTATAAAAATTGCCTTTAGTGAATCAGGCCTAAGATCCTTCTACGCCAGTCTTTTCTCTGCCTGGGACCTATTGTATTTAGAGTTCAAGATCAAGGCATGCATCTGCCCAGTGAAACACCTTCACATTCAAGTAAGGGCTTTGAATTTTGTGGAAAGCATGTAATTATAACTTAAAGTAGATGGAGAGCTGTAACACACTGAATTTTCAAGTTAATGTATGTTATCTTCATAAATATTATATTTTCATTTTCTTCATTTGTCATGTTAGATTAAATGAATAGCAAATAATGCTAATGGTGTCACATTGGGCTCCTAAAATACGAGGTAGTATTACTGTCATTGGTGCGCATAACATGCTTGTTAAATTTTACAAGCTGGGAATCTTCATCAAGAAGGTACTCGCTGCTGTTGAAGCTTGCAGTCATATTTCTTGTTAAGAGGAAGAAATCACAAAAATATTAAATAAATTAATCGTGTTGGCTATTTTGAAAAAAAATGTAGTAAGGGTCTCTGGGCTTTTAGAATACCTTTCACCAAAACTGTTATAACTTTCTTAGAAATGATGTCTTGTTTATACTACCTCAAGTCCTAGAAGCCGAGAGGCGGAATGAAGCTGACTTGCATGTGCAGACACGTCTGCGAACAGCAGTAAGGACAGAGCTCACTTGTCAGCTGTGAACGTGGCTTGTCAAGGCAAATTAAAATACTATGGCTTGCTTAATATAAACCTTTGGTTAAATATGGAGTCGGAGCAAATGTGATACACAAAAAGCAATTGAAAACGCCTGCCAGGCAAAAATATTCTAGAATTTGTGTGTTGGTATGAAACTGAGATGAAAGTAAGTTATCTGAGCCTGCCCCTGCTTACTCCTTTGGGGGTGGAGAAGGGGAAAAGGAGGTGTTGCCAGCTGTTCTGCAATGTAAGTCTCCTCATCTGAGGATATATATACACACACGTATGTAATGGTATATGTGTATATATGTATGTGTGTATATATGTATATAAATGTTAGTGTTTTGTTGCTAATTTGTGTATGATGTGTTTATATTTAAAAAAACTAACCCAAACCCATGTAGAATGGCCAATACACGAATAATGGTGCTGCTGTGAAGGCAGATGCTTTAATTGCATGGAGCCTTTAGGAGACATGTAACATCTATGTGCTAAAATCCTGTTTCTGCAGCAGTTATTCTCATGTTGTGGATATAAAAGTGGAGCAAATGCATTGTGTCATTGTCTAAAGATTAAGGTGAATCAGACTTGAGACGTTTCTACTGGTGATGAGGTCTTTAATTTTTTTTTTAGTCTTGCTGCTAAGTTTCCATGCATACAGTATCTTTTTGAATAGAAACTTCTGATGTTCTCATCTTTTCTCTGTACCATGGGTCATAGTTATTTTCAGTCTCCTGGCACGTGGTTTGATAAAGCCCATTTTCATAAGAAATCACTGAGCAGGAAATACTGTTTGAAGGGTAAAACTTGGACATCTTTGCTATACAGGGGATTGTTTTCCATTCTTATGGGGTTGCCACTGGATTTAATGCACAGCCTAGGAGAACTATTTTTAGTAACGTCTACAAAAATAACTTCGCTTTAGTAGCGTGAATGGAACGAAGGTATCCCAAGACCCAATTTCATGCTTAATCCTTTTCCTCTATTCACTTTTCACTTGGTTGTTAAGGATAAAAGATATCCTGGGAACAAAAAATTGTACTCATGGAACTGGAGAGAGGAAGAGGGATTTTCACTGGATCATGGGCTGTAAATAAGAGTACGCTGTAAATCTTGCAGGTAGAATGATCTGCAATGCCAGAGCAATGTTCATGTGCAGCGTTTTAAAGGAAACTTTGTAGGAAACAAAGCTTCAGTGTGTCGTGCTGTTAATGTAGCTGCTAATTGTTATATCCAGAAAACGAATGCCCACTTTGATTTTGCCTTTCAAGTGTGGTTTTCTGATGCATGAAGAAGAACGTATTGAAGGTAAACCATTCCCCTCCCCCCTGAAATTCATTGAGGTTTCTCAGCACGGTGGGAGGTTGGTGCAGGGTAGATCCTTCCAATTTCTGCCTCCAGATCAATTATGACTTGTAGGAGAAGCCTTAATGGGTAGGTGTAGGTATATTTGGGAGGAAGGCTTGTTTCCAGTGTGTTACACGTAGTACATACCCTCCTTAGTCTCTTTTTGTAGCCTGGTTATCCTGGGCTGTTAGCTTTCTGGGTCACTGACTCCGTAAGCCTCTGTGCCTGGCACAACGAGGCCCCTTTTCTGCTCAAGGTCTCTGGGTGCTACTGCAGTACAAATATTTAATGATAAAACATGCTTATCTCCCGCCAAAAATCTGGCAACATCCTTATCGAGATATTATTAAATTGTCAGTTCAACCATATGCCGAGCATTTTAGGCGAACAAATGCTCACGCTGGCTCTCGCGCAATACGTGAAGACTCGGAGAGAGACAGGTGGCCGTGTTTACACCATCAAGTACTGCCCGGTTCCTTACAAACAAAAAGTTGCATTAAGTGACTCTTGCTTTACAGCAGCTTAAAAATTTGTGGGCTTGATACACCTGAGACAATGATAATTTGATTACACTTAAAACGTTAAGCGTAGGTTGGTGGAACCTACATAGTTTGTGTGTTAAAGATGTCTCTGCATTGACCATGAAAAAGAAATGAGAGAAACAAATTTATCAGACCCTCCCCATAAAAAAAAAAAACCCAAAACAAACCCACCCTTGGCAATGAAACTATAGTTTAAAGTTTAATTGTAGTTTTCCTTTCAGAGTAATTAATACAAAAATGCCTTCATCCATAAATGTCATTACTTCTAGTATCTGCCATTTATAAATTCTCAGGAGAATCCTGGTGCTTTTGTAGACACTCTCTTTCATCTTTTCATTTGCTTTCTCCAGATGACGTCACATATTATCGCACCTTGGTTCTTGGAATACATGAGCTTTAAGATCCACCAAGTAATTGTCAACTCTTTCATTTTGTCTTCAGTTTGTCTCTTTTTTAGGAGTGAGAAGTGGGGATGTTGTTCTGTCACTGTACTGGCATTTTTTCCCACACTTTTGTTCTTGGAAGGTAGCCTGTCTGGCAAAAAATCAAAATAGTCTGATTTTTGTGAACATGCTTGGAATTTTCTTTCAGAAATCTGTAGTAATACTGCACAGTCTTAGCTGTCGTTAATAAAAATGGTGTTTTGATTCACTTTGGTGTGGAAAAATTTTTTTTTTCTCTCCTATGTTCTTGCTTTAAAAATAAATTAATAAGTTAGTCCATTGTGAAAGCTATCTACTATGACAGCTATTTGCATTCCTTTCATTAAGAATTGTATTCTCTTCTGGGGGTGTGCTACAGCTTGTGGGATTTGATTCCTCTTTTTTTTTTTTTTTAGGATAGATTTCATACCAAACTTCCTTAATGATAAATGAGAGAAGAGAGAGATATTTCTTCTTTCGTGTCTTTATTTGTTGACGGCATTTGAATGCATCGGGAGGTAATGAGCTGAAAATGCATTAGAATTTATACTGAACATTTTCTTCAGAAAAAGAAAGGCTTTTTAGAATGCTTAATGCAAATGAATTTGAAGGAAGTTGCTGATCTGTCTTTATTGATGGATATCACTTTGTAATAGTTCTGCTTTTTCTACCTAAATAATTTCTTTGGGAGAATAATTTCTTTGGGAGAAGTTCCCATGCCAAAAGAAGTTTACAAGTATAAACATCAAGACCATTAATACTTGTAATCTTTGACGCTGTTTTGGGTGAACTTCCCTTACCCAAAGCACCAGTCGCTTTGCCAGTGTCTTCATTATTTTTCTGACCCATATATTACTTTCTCTGCAGCCTTACTGTTGCCGAAATGAGAGCCTGCGACCATAAAGTTGTCCTGCAGCTCGAAAGTACTGGGAACAACACCCAGACCACGGTTGCCTTCTGATGCCTTCCTTGCAGGTTGAAGCAAGAAGAGCTGGATGCCCCCACTGACGACGCACCCCCGATCCTCTCAGAGGGGCTTTGAGACTGATGGATGTCCCTGGGGGTGTAGAGGGAGTGAGGAGAGGCTCACTGCTGGTTTGTGCAGAACTCCTCAGACGCATGCTCATAGCTATCTGGGCCTTTTAAGGGTGATTTAAACTTTATCTATACAGTAGCTGAAATACAGCTTGCAGTGACTGTGTCTGAACACCGGTTTCCTAAGTAAAGAGACAGTAACATCTCCTCAACCTATCTGCTCTTCAATCGATCCTGTGCTCTATGGAGAAGTCATTATTTGACTACTATAGTGTTCAGGGAAAACCCATCGTCTCACTGAAACCTGCTCCAGAGCAGGGTAAACCAAAGCTGTGCTGGGCCAGCTCTGTTTCAGGGGGTGGATAAGGGTACGTTGGAGCCGCGTTGACATGGTTTTGGAAGGCTTGGACACTGATGAGTCAGTGTCCAAGATGGTTTGGGAACATCATGCCCCTTGTAATTTTCCATTTCAGTATTTGAAAGTCTTTTATACTTTTCATAAAATACAGAGAGTGGAATTCCTTTGGAATTGTCGTGGCCCAAGTTGTCAAAATTGCTCAGAGGCAGAATGGCTCAAAGTGCTGTTTGAGACAGGGTACGCAGCCATCCGTCCCGTGGCAGTGCTAGACTCTCCAGGGTATGTAAGATGACCATCAGTGGAGATAGGCCAAGGGAGAAGTCACAGAATCACATGGGAGTTGAGGCAGGAAGACAGCTCTGGGAGATCGTCCAGTCTGGCCCCTTGCTCACAGCTGGACCTGCTAGGGCTGTGCTCAGGACCAGGTCCAGCTGGGTTTTGAGTGTCTCCAAGGGTGGAGACTCCACAGCCTCTCTGGGCAACTTTTGCCACTGTTTAATTACCGTCACAGTAAAGGTGTTTTTTCTTAAAACAGGGAAATGGTGGTCCCTTAGGGAAAAGGGGAGATAGTGTCAGGGACCCGATGAGGTGGTGTTATGAAAGCAAGTGACCACTTTCAATTTTGCTAAAGGATCTGAAGCAAATTTCAAACAAATCAGAGATCACTGTTGAGAAGCCAGAAGCTGCTCGGTGTTTCCACTCTATCTCTAACCATGCGAAAAGCACCTTTGCCATGCTCGTGTCCATTCACAGTGTGGTTGCAAAGACAGCACCCCATATCCCTTTCTGGGTCGTGCTGCATCCTGCCTAACCACCTCCTCCCCTCTGTCACATCAGATCTGAGTGTCTCATCTTCACTTTCAGGGCCTCATTTAACCTACTGTTATTTTCCCTTCCACTTTTACTCACTCCTGTGATGTTCACACGAGCTTCTAGTTTGCCTGTGGTATCTACTTTGCCTACTTGGTGCACCTGTACAAAACTTATTTTGGTGGTCTCTCTTGTTGGAGAGAAACCTGCCATGAAACTGCTTCATTATCCACCCATTTCAAGTCTTTGTAGTGTTTTAAAGACCTTGGTGACCAGCTGGGTTGCCGGTATACTCCTGCTACTCCCTTGCGGATCCACATTCCCTTGTTGATTCCTTGTGCTGCTCCCATATTGCTGGTTGTCTGTTGCTATATTCTCCTATCTGAGGTTGTAACCCCTTGCATGAGAGGCCACCGTGTCTCTCCCTCTGTAGGAGGCCTAGTAGGATGGGATGCAATCCCTGTGTTGATGGGATAATCCATAACGCAAGAAAGTAATAGTAAAATATGATGTTAACACCTAATTTTTTATTGAAGTGAACCTGGATGAACAGCTCCCTTGTGTTGTGAGCCCTGCGATCCAAAGGGTACAGCCAAGCTCAAGTATTAAGGTGAAAATGTGTAAAATAGGGCAACAGAAGAATCTGAACTAGCCTTGTAGGGTGACCTCTGTCAGATGAAGAGGTTTGATCTCCTAAAAATGCTGCAGCCTGGCCTTGGTTTGGGTTGGATGGGGAACAGTTGAGGGGTGATTTCATCTCCGCAAAGCTGCTCTGAACCAATTTGGGCAGGATTGTTGGGGAAGATCGGCCAGACGAAACCCACAGAAAATAAAATAGACCAAGGTTGTTTGCTGGGGATTTTGGCATAACTCCATGTGTCTGTACTCCAGTGTGCTGCATCCCTGGCTTTTGGGCAACGCTCTGCTCACGTCACCCTTGTGCTTGTGGTGATGAGAAGCTGCCTGTGGTTGGGCTGGAGGCAGGGAAAAGTAATGAAGTTGCTGATGGGTTGTTGTGGTCCTGTTGGCCTTGGTGTCATGACCAGCTGAATTTGGGGACCTTTGGTTCTACCTTGTCTTGTCTGTGGTTCTGTTTGTCATACAAAGCACCCACCAGTTGGCAAGATGAGGTGGCTGTGAGTCCAGCGACTGCTGCCTGTAATAAAGTTTCTAGAAGATGATTTTCTCCCCTTTCGAGAGGTGTAATATAGGTAACATCACTTTATAGGGAAAGCGAGTGGTCTCATTGCATTAATATAGAAAACGAATTTTTCTTCCTTCCTTCTTATAATGTATCATCAATCTGTCGCCTAAAGAAGTGCGTTCTTGCTGTGATTGAGATACTACAGGAGTAAATGACACTGAAGTTAAATGAATCAATTTAAAAGTAAAGTGACCTTTCTAGTTGGATGCAGAAAGATACCTCATCACAGCTGTGCTTAAGAGTTTTACTAGCAGTAAATCAAACTTCAGGATGTGTTACTAGTCAGACACAGCTACGGTTAAATGTTGGCTTTGAATATCTGAGCTCTTTATTAAGGGCTGCTCTCCATTATGAAATAATTTCTGACTGAACCGAGGGTCAGTAGTGCTATATCATTAAGATTACTGTTACACTGATGGCTCAAAAACGCTAATGTACTTAGTATTTCTAAAAGATTGGAATTTCTAAGAAATGTATTAGTTCTTATTGTTTTTTGTTCTTATTACAATGCCCAGCTGCAAAATTAAGAAAGGTGGTAGAAGGTGATTCGTTTGCTGTTAGAAGTTAAGCATAGAGGGGAGCACTTGCTTGTCTTCAGCTGCAGGAGGTTTCAGGATGAGCGTGAAACTGCTGGTCTCCTCCTGCAGCTGGTATTTGCATGCACGTCTGTGCTTCAGGGGTCTGTCTTCTGCCTTTCCCTGTACCAAAGGAAGTCATCTGCAGTTTATAAGCTCATCGAGTTCTGCTGAACTTTGGCCCCAGGTGAGATAGGAAGGGAGCAGGATGCAATAAGGTCTTACTTGGTCACGTTGCTGTCTCTCCTCTTTAGCAGGGAACCTTCTTCCCACTTCTCTTGAAATCCAGAGCTTCTGAAGCAGAGTTTGCGTTTCCGTGGGGGTCCATTATGTCCATTGTCGTTTGATTTTGGTTTGTCACTGAATGGCCCTTCCCATGATTCTCTTCTAAAGAAAAAAATATCAGGTGGAGTTGGGCTGTTTGTTTTTCACTGGCCTTTGAGCCCCTGCAGGTCTTACTGTGCTCATGTAGGTGTTTCCCTTATTCCTTATTTGAACTGCGCAGAGCTGCATGTTTCGTTTTTCTTATTTAGCCTAATATTTCAAGAAAGAAAGGAGAAAATCTTTAAAGAAAAAGTATTTTTTTTAACCATGGTAGAAAGTTGTGACTACTTTTGTTTGACAAAACTTTGAATTAGCATGTAATACTTCTTGTCCTGAGTAAGCAGGTTGTTTAATAGATCCAATGAATGCTTATTTAGATACAGTAAGTATTTGTGGCAGAGAGCCTTCGAATTCAGGCGTATCTCTTGGCAGCAGTAATCTGTATGGACATCTGCAGATTCTGTCCAGTGATTCAGCCTGCTCAAAACAAAGTTCTATTGGATGAGCATTAATTCAAGCCTTCTTATGTATGCACGTGTGTCTTTTTTAAGAGAAATGTACAGTGCAGCTTAAATAAGCCTTAAATGAGTTGAAGCAACAAAAATTGCACATGACTATCCAATGCAAATAAATGTATTTGGTCAAAGTAAGATGAATATGATGGAGAGCCAGTAAACTTCTGGAAAGTGGTTGAGTTTCTAAAGTCATCAGCTTGATGCATTATTGTTGACTTTTCAGGGGGCAGAAATTAACTTTTGGTCTAATTGCCATTTGAACTAATTATATGCTGAGAATAGTGTATACTTTAGACGGCTGCTGTGGTAACACCAACAGCTTTGGTTTTTCTTGAACACTCAGGATCGTAAGTTGGAAGCTTGCACTATGTCAGAGAATGGATCAACTTCAGCGTGTGGCTTTGTAATTATTATAACCAAAAATATAGGTGTGTACTGTATCTGCTGATGTTATGAGGTGCTGAGTTTGTTTTTGTTCCTCTTATCACATTCCTTTGGGCTCTATTGAGTATGACCAAGCTTTTACTTTAAGCCCTGATTTTTATGTCATCTTGTAAACTTAAAAAAAAAAGTTTGATTATAAACTTCATATATAGAGGGAAATACGGTGGGGAAGAAAAGAAAGGGAGGGTACCGTTTGCTTATGTGCACCAGACTGTAATGCTCTCTGTTACCATGAAATGTCATTATCCCATTCTTGTTTCACTTCTCCTTCCCCCATATCCATATTACGTTTTTAAGTCTTTATGCAAAATATGTCAAGCCAGATATTTAATCATCTTAACGGAAAAGTTTGGTCTCGGTTGAGTGCCAAATTTCAAAAAATTTGTATTAGCTTTTTCATCTCAGGCTAGAACTGTTAATGTGTGCCTGACTCCTAACAAACATCACTAGCTTTGCATAGCCTTTATGAAAAGTATGTATATATATGTGAAGTTGGCCATTGCCAAGGAAGACAAGGTAATTGTGAAAAGTTTGTTGAAGGCTCTAGATTCTAGGGATCGGGACATATTGACTAAATATGTCTTTTAAAACAAGGATCCATTTTCTTCCTCTTGTTTCAAAATACCGTTGAATTCCCTATCAGGTCAGTAGCTATTGACAGTAAAAACAAAAAACATACAGTAAACATGGTCGTCTGGCTGAGTAAGGTTCTCAAAACCAAACAGAACCTTGAAAGCAGTGCGTCCCAAAACCCAGAATCGTTTAAAAAAAGGTCAGTACTGTCCTATGAACTTTGCTTCCGATGCCCGTTAAAAAAGAGGAGGAGGAGAAATAACCTGCGGATTTTAAATTTCTCCATCCCTGTTTATAAGAGTAGTCTCAGGCATCTGTTTCTGCGGTGGTGCAGTCATGCTCCAGTGCTCCCCACCACCACCGAAGCGTGACATGTCTCTGTGCCTCCGTTCACACGGCGCCTGCCCTGGTGCTTTGGGGAGGGCAAGTGTTTTGGAGGGGGTCCCAGCTGTGCCTTGGCAGGTTTTGAGACTTGACCAGCATCCCCGCATCCCTGACCACAGGCAGGGATCTTCCTGGTTCGGCTTGATAGGATGGTCCCGCTCGTGCTGCAGCTCAGAGCCCCTGTAGATGGTGGCCATACGATTTTCGGGCTGTCCCGATGCTCAGGTTGGAGTCCATCGGCAGTAAAATGGCTGGCCACCCTGTAGTGTGCTATTTTCTGGGTTACGCGGCCAGGACATTGAACTTGGTTGCATTCCCCCAGTCTCGCGTATTTAGCTGAAATTCAGACTTCAGAGGCTTGTGGTTAGCAAGTGTCTCGTGTGTGTGGTGAGGGTGGGACCCTGGGGAGGGACTGCAGTGCCCTGCTAAGTGAACATCCAGTTTTTGTTTGAATTTAACTCTTCTTTTTGGAACCACGGGTGACTTATTCTTGGAACCCCGTTTTTCAGAAACCCATCTGCACGCAACGTTGCCAGGATTTCTGGTACAAATATTTTGTCATTTGCTCTTGAGACAATCTGTTGTTTCAGTCCTGGATGAAGTTTTGTAATATGTTGCTTGAGATATCATGGAAAAATATCTAAGTGGTGGTGTAATCTTCTAGGTGAAAACACAAGGTTATAATTTTTTTTAATAGAAAATTGATTATTTGGTTTTATCAATAAACAAAATCTATAAAATCTGTTTTTTAAAAAAAGCCCAAGACTCTAGCACACTTCTTCGTTCCATATCTGGTTGCAGCAGTTGAGTTAGAAGTGAGCCACCTTTTCTTTTCCAATGAATATCTGGAGTTCTCACATTTGGTGCTCATTTTGCTCCATCCTTTCTCACAGATTTCATTTGCTCAGAGCATTGTGCCTGGAAGCCCATTTGCTTTCAGTTGATTTTTTTCCTCTAGAGACAGAGCTCGTTGCCTTCACTGGTACCTCCCTTAGTGTACATACAAAATGTTGCCTTTGCTAATGATATGGGAGAAGAGTTGGTGAGAACTTTTAGAAGTTGGAGGTTTAAAACCAAGGCTCAATCTTTGCTTCTGAATGACAATTCTTATTCTTTATCGGACTTGTGCGATGCTGGACAAATCTCTCCATTTCCCCCGTATATATATGTACAGAGGTAGATGGTTCTCTGGTGTGCTGTTTTAATAACAAATGACAGTGTGCTACAAATAAATTTCTTGGGGCACCTAGTCTGAATACTCAGAGTTGCATTGTTAGTGTTGACCCTTCTGGTGTTGCCACCAATGTGATCTCCCCTTGGGTGACTTATTCTTGGAACCCCATTTTTCAGAAACCCATCTGCACGCAACGTTGCCAGGATTTCTGGTACAAATATTTTGTCATTTGCTCTTGAGACAATCTGTTGTTTCAGTCCTGGATGATCCTTGGGTGATCGTGTAGGGGGCATAGGAGGGTATTGTAGGCTGGTTGCTCATGGTAACACACCATGAGTAGCTACATCAATGGTTAACTGCTGAAATTCTGTTTACTCGGATTTTTAAATTTTTTTTTTTTTGACTTTTCAGTCTTCAGATGTTTGTATTATCCTTATCTTTTTCTTCCAACTCCAAAGAATGAAATGGAAAAGTACCCTAATAAGGAGGATGTCAGAAGAATTGTTCTTTTTTCACCGAGTGGGAAAGAAAGCGGAATAAATGTACTTGCCATGGTTGATACTGGAGCGTGTAACTTTTCCTGTTCTCATGGCTCTCCTGCTTAATTGCCAGTCTCTGAGAAGTTAAATCCCCAACCTAGCAAATGCTTTAAGATTTCAAATGAACGGAAAAAATTCTCAGTCTTCCAAAATAGCCTTCTGGAGGTGAATCTCATGGAACCTGCAGCCAGGCAGGTCCAAAGCCTCAGGAAGCAGCTCCAAGTTGCTATGGGAGAAAACCTGCTCATTGCAGGGGAGGTTGGACTATGTGACCTTTAAAGGTCCCTTTCGACACAAACTATTCTATGATTCTAACAGTTAGGTCAGCTTTGTGCATCTGGGAAAGCTGTTGCAGATGAGGTTTCTAACTGTACAGAGAGAATGATCTCCTCCCACTCCAAAACTGGAGCATGAGTTGAGCGGTTGCCAGGTTTATTTTGGCAGAAGCAGCGTTGGAGGTGGTGGCTGATGCTAAAGGTGTGCTAAGAACTTTCTACAGTGAGCGGCTTTAAGTTTGAGAAAGCTTCGCACGCTCACAAAATTCATGTAGAGTCCTTACGAAGGCTGTTGCTTGCAGCTCTCGCCCCTTTTCCCATTCCTATAGCTGAGCCTAGGAGCAGGCAAACGGTGCTCCTTGCTCGGCCATTGCCAAGCGATTCTTTCTCCTGGCGCTTCGCTTGTTTGGCTCTCTGGGTACCATGCTCCTGGCAAGCATTCAAGCTCTGGTAGCTCCTCTGTGCGGGAGAGGTGGGCAGGTCTGACAGCACGTAGCTTTGCTGGCGTTCTTAACTTTCACTTGTCTTCTCCCTGCAAAATAAATAAATAATTGACGCGTGAAGGGGAAAAGCGTGGGAGGAAAAATGTCAGGAAATTCAAAGGTGAAGCTATTTCCTCCCTCAGTAATATTTTTCTCCTGCATGTTGTTTCTTCTCTTCAAACAATGGGGTGAGTTTGAATCCATTCTTAACTATCAGCCTTGCCATTGTTTATTCATAAATCCTTTCATGTGTGTGACGGACCTCAGGAAAAACCCACACTTCCATTGTGAGTCCTCTGGGCAGGATCTCTGTAGTACAGTGCCAGGACAGCGAGGCTCCAGTCCTCCTTTGGTCCCTGTGTGCCAGGGAATTAATATTAATGGTGAAGCATATAACGTGTGTGAATTAAAGGTGTAGGCTGTGAAATCTGATACCCTGTCAAAGGCTAGCTTTTTAAAAAAGCAAATAAATAGCTCAGATATCAGACCAAGGATTTCTGATGCTAATTACTGAAGCGTAACGGTGTTTGCTGACTTTTTGTGTGTGTTCATGTGTATGCACACACTTGCATTTGGGGGAAGGGATGTTTTGCTGAAACAGGTGAAAGTTAGTCCTGTAGTATAAAACAGGAAGCAGATGGGTACTAATTAAAGCCCTGTTGATGATAAAAGGGTGACTGAGCTTTTGAAGCAGCTGCTTTCCTAATTTTATACATAGCTGGTAGGTACTTTATATAAAAGCCAGCCTCCCCGCTCTTCATTGTTTTCGTGAAGCCGGAGGAAATGCGTGTGCATGTGTGTGCGTGCTGCCATGGCTGAGGGACGGCGCTTGCTGTTCTCTTCCTTCTCTGTGCTAGAGAAAATGGTGTTTTCCGAACATCTGACAGAGGTTCCAGGCATCTTCTCATCTCCACCCTCTTCTCCCTCCACCTTTCCACGTGCGAGTAGGCACTGGGCTGATGGCAGCGCCTGTTGGCAGCGGTGCTGTAGATAAGGCAGGGCAGCTTACTGCGTGTTGCAGGTCTGTGTGTCTCGACTCATCTGGGAGAACTGCATCTGAGAGAGCAAGTTATTTTTCATGGCTGTTTGTTATTGCTCTGTTAGACTTCTGCAAAGTGGTTAGAGAGTCAACAACCAAAATACCAATGAGGGTGTCAGCCTCCTGTGTGACCCGCGATCATCATTGCGGTGTTTAATCTTCACAAGTACTCTTTATACTGCCTTTACAGACTTTTCTCTTTTTTTGGGGCTCGTGGGATGGGTAATAAACTCATCTCCCAAAAAAAAGGAAACAAAAAGATTCAAGCATGTTGTGTCAAAAATGTAGACAAAGGTAAAATAGCACCAAAGCAGAGCAGATCTTCATACAGTAGAACTAGCAATATTAATTGTAGTGTTTTAATCCACTTAATAGAAAATGAGCGTTGAATATAGAGAAATAAATAGTACAGTTTCTGTTGGCTTGAGTAGCATAAGTTTTGTCCATAATGAATATATTGAATTGTTTACTGGCAGCTTTTGCTGCTGGGAATTGGTGTGTGGGGGGATTGGTTTCTTCACTGGGGAAGGCGCCAGTGTTCAGTCCCGGTGTTGGAGACATTGTCATTCCGGTAGAAATAAAGTAAACTTGGTATGGGCAGGAGGGGAAAGAGGAGAAGGAAAATTTTGGTCAGTGACGGGCTGGAGTTCGGTAACATGCAGATTCAGGGGATGGCAACTTAGGTGTGGAGGAATATCTTCTGCACGGGGAAACTTGTGTCGCATTGGCCGTTTCTCAGTGAGAAATAGGTACCAAGATTATGTTCGGCTGAAGCTCTTGTAGGGATGCTCTCTGGGTGTCTATTTTGAAGAAGCAGCCTTTCCATTTTGAAGCTATTCTATTTTGATCAGAGGGCTGGAGCACCTCTCCCATAAAGACAGGCTGGGAGAGTTGGGGTTGTTCAGCCTGGAGAAGAGAAGGCTCCGGAGAGACCTTATAGCAGCTTTCCAGTACCTAAAGGGAGCCTACAAGAAAGCTGGAGAGGGACTTTTTACAAGGGCATGTAGTGATAGGATAAGGGGTAATGGCTTCAAATGGAAGAGGGTGGATTTAGATTAGCTATTAGGAAGAAATTTTTCACTGTGAGAGTGGTGAGGCACTGGAACAAGTTACCCAGGAAGCTGTGGATGCCCCATCCCTGGAGATGTTCAAGGCCAGGCTGGATGGGGCTTTGAGCAGCCTGGTCTAGTGGGAGGTGTCCCTACCCATGGCAGGAGGGTTGGAACTAAGTGATCTTTAACGTCCCTTCCAACCCAAACCATTCTATGATTCTATGATAAGCTGCTGCTGTGGCTGCAGGCTCCTGATTCATTTGAAGCAGAAACAGCTTAAAGATGGCTTAACTTGAGTGGCAGCCTCTGCTCCTACCACCCCGTAAGCCCATAACTGCCTCGGAGGAGGTGGATGACCCAAAGCGTTCAAGGAAGCATTGCCTGGTTCAGTGGCCAACACTCCTTCCCTTGGTGTCACCGAGTGGCTGGTATCTATTGTGGCTCACTGAGCAGCTATGATGAAACAGCTGTAGAAGGATGGGTCATAGTCTTCAAATCCTTCTCTGTTAATGCTGTTAGTGGGGGGTTATTCTCCCAATGTCTTTTCACTGTTAGGTGAAGAAGACCACAAACTGGCAGAGCTTCCTAACCTGGGGCCTGCTCTTGTTTGCTCCCTGCATGTGAGGGGCCAACATGTCTCTCTGTAGGAACGATCCCAAAAGCCTCTTGCCCCTCATGGCAGGAATGAGAGGAGGCAGCTTACGAGTCCTCCTCTTTCCCTGTCCCTTGCTAACGTTGCAGATGTGTTTGTGGATGTCCCCTTCTAAATTGTGCACTACTTCGCTACTGCATCTCTCCCCGGCTCCTGGCAGCTGAAAGAACCACCAGGTTCCAAAGTGCGTGGAAGAATGGGAATGTTGCCTTCTCTGTTGGACAATATGTCTCTCAGAGGATTTTTTTACTCTGAAGTCGTCTGTGCTGGCTGCATTTCTGGTTATGGGATCGGTGAGTTGTGCTGCGTCACTGCAACCAAAACTATTTGCTGGAGTTTACCAGGTGCCAGACCCTGGTCTGGGAGAGCTCTCCTTCATGCACAAACCGCATGAGTTCTCTGCTGCAGTGTTGGTTTCTTACATGTCCTGTTTTTTATGACCCCTCAGTGTTTGTCAAGAAGCTGTTGCTGTTTGAGTGTACTTTGACATCGTACT
Source organism: Fratercula arctica (assembly GCA_947846985.1). Taxonomy (NCBI): domain Eukaryota; kingdom Metazoa; phylum Chordata; class Aves; order Charadriiformes; family Alcidae; genus Fratercula; species Fratercula arctica. The sequence goes on along the minus strand of CANTUZ010000001.1, from coordinate 29,077,841 downwards.
TGTGTTAATCTCCTTTGGCCCTATCCTTTAAATTGGCCTTTCAACAAAGTCTGGGGGCTGGGTTTAATCTTAGGCAGTTCTTGCTCTTTTTGTAGAGTCAGCAACTTAAAATTGTCTATTTTCTTCCTGTCATGCAGGTGTATTTAAGCCAGGATTACAGAAATGCCAGTGCAATCAGAGAGAGAACATTTGACTGCCGCTACCCGCCCTAGCTGCCTTCTGAAGGATTTTAAACGTATTTCAGAGGCCCTAAAAGTCTGTAGGCTTCAAGCTGAGAACAACTACACTAGAAAGGACATGAGTTTTCCAATAGACTTGATTAAAAAATTAAAAATCTGTACGGCTAAGACTATTTGAGAGGTGACAAAGGTGGGCAGCCTCTGTGGCAATGCAGAGGAGTCATTGCAAGCTGATGCAAAGGTTGTGGAGTGCCCTTAGCTGTGCCAGGGAGCAATTGCCTTGTCACTGCTGCTCTCTGGCAAGTTCTTTCTTAAGGTAAAAGGCCCTTAAGTGTGCTTTAAATGTGTTTTTGTGGCTTTTATTAGCCAGCCATACTGGCTAGAAATCACTGCAGCTGGGGGATTTGTACGAGTCACGGGGACTTCTCTACGATTCTCCCTAGGGGTGAATGTGTATCTTAATGCTTTGGTTGATCGCACTCAATTTTGAATGTTTTCACGTTTGAATACTTAACACAAAAATACAGGGAAATAGATGAGAAATGCTAAAAAAATCATCCTTTCTTTTAAAATGTCACTTGTTTTAAAAGATTTGTAGAGTAAGGAAATTTGTATTTTTGTTGTCAAAATTACTCAGATACTACTCTTCTCAGAAAATCAGTCAAATGCGTTGAATGTGTGTGTATGTATGTGTGTGTGTTTGTGTGTGTGGAGGGCTGGCTGTTTTTGTTAGGCAAACTTTGAGAAAGATAACTCTGAGCTTCCTTATCAGATGCCCCAGCAATGCCTGGCGTTGGAGGAAGTAGGCAGCAGTGGAGGAGTGAATGAAGGGTCCTTGAGTAATTGACGGAGGAGGAAAAAGGAGGATTGAGCCCATGTCCGTTTTGCCAGTTTCCATTATTTGAGCCTGACGCACGCGATGTGTTTTTAAGTGGTAGGTCCTGAACTCAGCTGATGCCTGAAGTATGTAAGGGGATACTAGACTCTGGTAAAATAATAGTTGGTGCCTAGGTATCTTCAAGGTATTAGGTCCAGATCCTTCACTCACTGCTCCAAAGCTGAGTTTTGGAAGTACCTTTTTTACAGAGCCGGTCTTGGAAGAAATGTTCTTCTTTTCTTCAGCTCCCTTTCCTTCCTAGGTAAATGAGGAACATGTAGTTAAATCAGAGCAGTTGTTAACTGTAGTCTTTTTAAGAGATACAAAATCCTGCAGCAAACAACAACTAGCTTGTAAATGTTGAGGTCCAGACTCTGCCCTGCGAGCACATAATTATTCTGTTATCTTCTCTGATTCTGTTACTTTTATTCCAGGAGGGAAGTGGGGAGTAAGGGAAGAGGAAAGAATGGAGAAGGGGTAGGGTAGATAAGCTTTACTATTATTATTTAAGGCCAAGCAGTGTGAAGTGGGTACGTTTAATATTGCTCAAGTGTTAAAGCAGATAAACTGCAATTATTTATGTTTAGTCTCAACTTCTGCCATGGTTTTTTTGAGGCTTCAGTTACCAGCTTTGTTAGACAGAGGCTCCAATACGATATTGCTCTATTGGAGAGGCTCCTTTGATGTACCTTTGTCAGGCTGTCATACCTAAATTTAATTGAAAATAAGATTTAGGTAAAATTGAAAATAGAGAATGGTGATGCCTGGTGTTAAGCCTGGCATATATACAACTGGTGGTGGGAGAGAAAGGGAAGAAAAATTAATTGATTGATGCACAATGTCTTATCTTTAGGAAAACTATCTGTGGCCCAATGAGTATTGCTCGGTTGGCAATAATTTGGCTCAGCCCAGTCCCCAGTTTCTATGTTTTGGGGGCTGACATAGCAACTTTGGAAGTTTACAGATAGAAAAGGTCCATGAGCTCTTCTGATTTACAAACATGCTGATCTGCTTTTTCTTGCACATCTCCTTGTGCTTTTATTTAGTTACACACTTGGGGATGGGGAAAGGAGTTCTTCTCTTGTTGCTGGTTTGCCAGAAATGTTCTGCAGGTAAGTTGGAAAACGTGTTCCAGCTCCAAAAGAGGGATAATTTTGGATGGCTGTAGCGCACTGAGGCTTGCTTGCATAGACTGTAGATGTCCGTGGGGCAAGGGAGTTATCTTGCCAAGCACCTTTATTTTTGAATCAAAAGTCTATTTTCCTAGGAAATGAAATCTTTCAAAGTTCATGTTAGGGAGATCCAAAATAAGGTATTTTTAGGTGAGGCCATTTTGAGAACCTTCTTCTACCTTTTGAGAACAGAAAGAGTTGGTTTTTTGATCCTGTGTGCTTGGAGGACTTGAGGCATGAATGTGATGTTATGGCAAAGCTCAAACTCTTAAATTTTGAAGATACATTTTTCACAAAGGTGGCCAAAGGAAAACACGTAGTGAAACAGTCGTGTTTCTTCTCTGTTATTTAATGGGATTCCTAAGACGTCTCTAACGGAGGAGAGGCATAAATCCTGCTGCACGAGAATTGAATGCTTGAAAGATAATGTCCAACTTAACCCTATGGAAAAAAAAAAATCCGTGAGAAATTCCTGATATGTAGTTCCGTAATTTCTGCTTTGGCACAGAGACTGTTTTGTATGAATTGTGTGACTTTTGGATTGATGTCTGTCTTTTTGCTTATCCAGAGGGCATATTCTTAGGCATCACAGCTGGTTAGTAACCATGTCCACAGCAGACCATGATCCTGACGAGCAGCGGGGACGGCATGTGGTTCAAAGTCTCTTTTCCGACTCTGCCTTAGCGTCAGGGTGAACGTAGGCAAACAGTGCCTTGCTGGAGCTCTGCCTCTTCCAGCTGTGTTACTCGTGATGCCTGGGCGTGTGTGAGCCGATTCCAGAAGAACGTTGCTGATTTTTCTATGATTTCAAAACCAACCTTCAGCAAATACAGTTACTTTATATTCTGCTTCTTTTTTACATCGTGTACCTTGCTGCTTTTTTTGTGTGTGTTTTTTTTTTTTTCCTGACCATGCTTGTGAGCCAAATCATAGCTGTGTTTACAGGTTGCAAAGCTGTGTAAAATTATGAATTATCTTCTTGCTGTTGTAAGTCAGCAGCGGACAGGAAGAAAGTCGAAAATACTGAATAGACAGCATATTGCTGCGTAGGCACTTAATGTAGTTACAGTGTGATATAAGTTAAAATATTGCTTATTTCCTCTTTGCTGCTCAAAACAACCTGAAGCATGTTATGACCAGGATCTAAACAATAACTGAAAAAGTAAAAACAAATGTTTTAACAGAGAAAAGCATGGCTTGCCAAATACTGTGCGTAATTTATGACTGCATGAATAATCAACAAACAAAATACTTGAAAACACCTGACTTTCCGGGGGAAGACTTTAATTTCTTTTTAAAACAAAATGAAAATGTGGAAACATTCTCTGTAATAGCTTCAAAACTAAAAATAATCCAAAAATTAACCGAGAGCAGCAAGGGCTGCAGTGTCTGCTGGAGTTTGCCAGCCATTTAACAAATCCGTGGACACAAACCCATAGATGTATCCATGACAAATTATTATAAAACTTCATCAACAAACTTGGCCAGATAAATAATATTGGAAAACGATCCTCAGTAAACATGCTTGCTTTTTTCTGTTTCATCTTTGTTTTTAAAGAGGCCTTTATGTGATCCACAGAATAAATAACTTCCTGTCTCTTGATAGCTATTGCAAATGACAGCTCCGACTGCTGACATTCCTGCTATTTTTAATCTGATGTAAGTTTGTGTCCGGTGAATTATTATTTTTTTTTTTAAATTGTATTTTTTGAAACGAGTGCCCCATTCTGACCTAGGAAGCCAATCGCTCAAGAAAAGAGCTTGCGCATCTTCAGAGCTATGTGTGGGGCTGCGTTGCCTCTCTCTCTCTCTGAACATCTGTGAGGGGGAAAGCTAAACTGCAGTATTTAAAAGGAGCAAAAGCTGTCAGGAGACAAATACTGAGCAAATCCCTGTAGAGTGATTTAAGACTTTCTTGTTGCAGCCCTTTGAATTGATTAAGGCATTTTAGCTCACTGTGTCAGCTGTGCTTTCACTGCAGGGCTGTAGTGCGCTTTTGGGGAAAGCTGGAGGAGATCTCTTCTGCCTTACCCATCTTCGGGCGAAGGCACAGGAGGGACGGGAGGCCCATGGTAGCCTTTGTGATTGAGAAGTTGGATGCTGCAGTCCTTAAATCTGAATAACTAGCCAGGCAGGCTCAGGCTGCCCAGTTACCCACGGGCTTTTCATTGCGGGAGGATGGGAGCAATGATGGTGAAGTTTGCACCAAGCAAAGACTGTGACCTCTGAGAGGAGGGAGCCTAATCCAGAAGTTGATAAGAGCTTTTTGAGTTTGTGGAATTAGTGAAAGGGGATGGGAGTCTTTTAAAGCAGTGTTTTCTTCTCTGAACCGATGAGGATGATGGCAATGTCCTTCCTGGGACACCTCCTGTTGCACCTGGTAGTCCCCAGTGTGCCCAGAGGCTCCTTGTGTAAGGCTGTGCCCGGGGGAATGGCAGAATGAGTGAGATCCGCTCCAAGCGGTGAGGCTGATCTCCTTGCGTATATCAAATGGAGAGAAATAGTCATGAGGGGAGATTAATTAGATCTAGTTAGCAGAAGAAAAATAGCACTTAAAATACCTAACAAAGCTCATTTTTGCATAACAGCATCCCACTCCGGGAGCTGTCTTAGTTTGTGTCCAGCATGGTTCTGCACCTCTCTAGCACTGGTTGCGGATGGAAAAGGTCCTAAACCACAAGGGTGTGGCTTATCTTCCTTTTTATCATCCTTATTATAATGTTTTACTGTTTTTAAAAGAAATTTGGACATTGGGGTATTACGATGAATGCTGAGGTTCCAGAGCTCATGGGCTTGCTGTATGAATTGCATTCTTGTCATTAAAAAAATGTTTTTTCTCTTGGTCCTTTTTACTCTTCTTGTTTGGGAAAGAGAAAAGCAAGTAAATACAGAGCTGATGGTTTAAGTCAGTGTTGCCAGATGACATTCTATGGGAATGTGGACTTGCCAGTATGTAGACTGTAAATAGTCCTTTGATTTAATAAGGGTCTGTGAAGTACAGAGCACAGCCTACAGTAGTGAGGGAATAGGAATGCTTCCAAAACTGGTGTGAGGGAAGAAATTACCCTTTAGATTTCCCTCCTCTGCGTGCCCAGCTTGCTCTGAGAAATTGTACTCTGCCTCCCGTAGCTTACTGAATGTTGTGTGCGTGTCTGGGGGTAGCTTGGTTCAGAGTTGGTGCTACACGCTTTGCAAGACTGGGCAACTGTGGCTTTATCATGCTGAACAGATGTCATAAAACCCAGTGATGAGCACCAGTGTTTCTTGAAACTGCAGCCTGGAGAACGTCATGGAAAGCAGCGTTCGAGAGGAAGATGTTGGCATGAACAGTGCAACCACCCATCAGGAGTCCTCCGAGTGCCGAGACCCTCTTGCGAGAAAATAAATTAAAAACCTTTTAAGTATAAACCACACCTTACGTGAAAGAGGGGTGGCTGGCCAGACAGTGGAGATGCAATGCACACTGGAATATAGCTCAAGGCTATAATGAAATTTGGATGAGGGCTTTTTGTGGGCATTGTAGTAGTAAATCATGTTATATAAAATCTATTAGGCTATGGGAGCAAGCTTGAATTGGAAAGAGCTCTCCCAAAGAGAGTGCGCTGGTGGTCTGGCACGCTTCTGTGGCAGGGGAAAAAAAGTACCAAGGCAAACTGTGTTCAAAGAAGTTGAGTAGAAACACAATACCTACTATATGTGCCGCCTCTTTAGGAGGTACAAAAAGGAGTAATTGGAAATTGGTACTTACTTCTTGTAACTTTGGAAAAAAGAACAAGTATGAAAAGCAGAACACAAAGAAAAATGAACAGATATTGCCTGCACAAGGCAATATCCTTTATCTACGTATTTGCAGATGATGCAGTAGTTTAAAGAGAACTTAAATCTGATCCTATTTAAGCTATTTTAATAAAAACTTAAGAAATCGATTTTTTTTCTGCTAATATTTTATTAACAAGAAAATGATATTTTCTTTTTATATGTGAGACATATAAAGGGAGAACTGTCTAGAGAAAAAATAACTAGTAAAAACAGTGGCTTTATATGCTAGACTGTACTAGACGTAGAAAAGAAACTAAAGGAAAGAGAAATGTTCCTGTCTTTCCTCAGTTTCTCTTGGCTACTACAGCAACATCAGATATATACAATATTAGGTGAAATCCAGAGGGTTGTTGTTATTTGTAGGCTGACGCTGTCCTCTTACAAATGTGAAACCTTCAGCATCTTTGCCACTAGATGCAGTAAGGAAACTCTGAAGATACACTAAATAAAAAAACAAACCAACCTGCTCAACTCTGTTTTATTTTCCTTTTTGTAGTTTTGGGGACTATACTAAATTTCGCTAGCCTATCCTTGCACTTGCTGTACTCAAGATAAAGATCAAATGCATAGTGAGATGTAGCGTAAGATATTGTTCAGCCTGTAAATGGAAGGTTTTGCCCTTCTTTTTACAAGACTTGCAGTTTCCTTCAGCCAGGGATTTCCTGTGGGGCACAGCTAACCCTGCTGCAAAGGAAGCTTGCTGCTTTCATTGACTCTTTGTTTCTGAAAAACTAGTATTCAGTGACACCCATGTCCGGAGAATTTGAGTCCTTTGCTTGCTAAAGGAAAAGGCACCCTCTGCTATGCTGGTACAAGTGTAATAAGTAGATGCATTTCTATTTTTTTTTATTTTCATTAAATCTGCACAAAGATTCAGTCAAACCAACTTTTTACATTATCGCATCTCTACATCCCCTTGGTATATCGCTCCTCAAGGTAAGAAATACAGACAGACTTGGTGGCTTTCCTGCAAAAAAGCAAGCAAGCATCCCTCTGCTGCCCTTGTCAGATGAGTTTATGCATTGTAGGAGTTGTGGGTGCACTGCTGCAGGTGCGCTTGGCTCCGTCCATGGATTTGTGGCTGCAAACTGGCAGCTGCTCCTTCTCTGTGTCCCTCAGGAGAGGTCTAGACAGTGGGTGTTGTTGCAGGTGAAATAAGTCCTCGAGCCTCTCCAGCCATCACAGCGAATGGGGCAAGTGTCATGGATGTAGCCCATGTCTCCAGTGCATCCTGCTGTGCTTTACCAGCCTCAGTTTTAACTTATTTTCCACTGTTGTGAGGTAGCCCATTGCTTGGAAATCCATCAGGTCGTGACGATGATTACAACCCTGTAGGTTATCAGTGATTTTGTGAAAGCAAATAGTCTTGATCCATGAAAATGAAGAGAAGATGTGTGGCTCCCCAGTAAAACATCCAACTGAAACCAAACATTTAGGGTTAGGTCTGCATGTGCCTTTACATAGGCAAGCGGCAAATGACAGCTTTGGTCATTACGCAGAGCTTGAAGCACGTAAAGCGTATGTGATTTCTCAAGTAGGGACCTTTCCAATTGCTTCACTTACCCTATTAAAGCCTTTGGAGTAATCATGTGTTTTTCTTTTTTTTTTTTAAATTTTCTTTTTCTTTTTTCTGTTATTCTTGGAAGTTCTCTGCATGTCCACAAAGGCCAATGCACAAAATAAGCCCTATTTTCGGACTATGATGTTTTCTTGCCTCTGTGGTTTATGCTGAGACTTTGGCCCGTGTCTCACCTTACTGCTTCTTACTGGTGAGAACGTGTTTCTAGTGCTCCTTTTAAGATTATCTGCTGGTCTAATTAGTATTGATATATTTGGCATGTGTACACATTTGTACGTCTTCATTAGAGCTAACGAACGTCAATAAAAGGCAGCTTAGTTTTAGAAAGAAAAAAAAAAGGGGGAAGCTTTCTATAAACAGTGCTGTAGTCTTTGTGATGAATTGGGTGTAACCGTGGAGAGTGGCAGAGGTGAAACAGGCTGTCTGTTAAACAGGAAACGAGTGATTAACATTTTTTTGTCCTACTGATCATAATTATTCCCACTGGCTGAAAAAAAATAAACACCCCTTAGTCTCTCTTCACTATAGTCGCGGGATAAAATTTTAAGCTATTAGTCATTGTGGTGTTGTACGGATGAACTGCTACTTCATTACTCCAAATTTTTTTATTTATTTATCTTAGTAAACTTTGCTTATAATCGTGATTCATGCTTTCCTTGCGATAACCTGCCTGTGTGCTCGGCATTCAAGGACAGCTCTGCCGTTGCCACCGCTGCGGTGCCTGCGTCCCCTCTGCGGTTGCAGCCTTGGAGCCTGCAGTGAGTAACTGCACGAGGGCCACCCGCCCGTCACGAATCGCAGCAGCCTTCCTCACGGCTTACAGCGCCGCAGATAATTTTAAGGGTTTTAATGCCTTTGACGAGCGCGCATTAGTGGTGGTGTGTGGTGCTAATCTTGGCCGCAGTGTCGATCGGTGTGGCACCAGCGTATCTGCAAGTCTTCTCTATCTTACCTTTCTTGAACAAAAGGTGTTTTTCTTGTACGTGCGATGGCCTATATTCTGTGGGACTGTTTTGAAAGACATTAATTATATCCCTGACCTCTGATGATGGTTTATTAAGTGAATCCTTTATCATCTTTTCTATGCTATCAGCTGGGACTGATGTCAGGGCGCCTAGGTTATGCATGCGTCCTCCCGCTTTGCTCTTTTCTTGTGTTACTGGTGTAATTGCAGCACAGGCTGCGTGCGACGGCCTGAGGTCTGAGAGTGCTTAAAGAGGGAGGAGAAGAGGCCCCAAAATCAGGGCATCCTGACTTTGAAATGTTTCCCTTCAGGAGGAGTCTTGGCCTCCTGTGTCACTAGTGAACTTGGGCAATGCTTCTTCATCATAAGCTATATATGTACATATGCGTGTGTGTGTGTGTGTATATATATGTTCCATATTTGTGTAAAATAGAAATGTTTATTTACGAATATGGAGCCCTTATTTTGTTTTCTGTCTGTTGGAATAGAAAGTTTACAGCATCAGTTTTGTAAAGGCAGTATTAGGATTTTTCTAGATCACAAAATGCATAGTTATCCCTACTAGCTTTTAAATTTTTTCACCTGATATTTACTTCTTTCCTAATTTTCTAAACTTCACAACTTCTGTTTTGTCCTGATGGCTATTTGCCCCTTTTTTAGACAAACCTGTTGGCAGTCTTGGCTTCCCAGATGCTTTTACCAGAGAGGGAGGAAGTTCCATTTGACAAATCCCTTTTAAAAATCTCACCATTTTCATATGCATCTTCGTCTGTTGTTTTTCCTAATCAGTGTCACTTAGTTTCCTCGGCTTTGAAACGCTAGCAAATGTTTATATATTTGGTGCATGCTCTGTTGCTGTTATATCATGCCTGTATTTTGGTTATAGAAATAAATGTAGTTATAAAGCAGAGTATTGGCACTGGTATAGGTGATCAGCAGCCTAGTTGTGGCTCTGTCTCTCTCTTGGAGGTACAGAAAACAGAAGGGTGGTCATAAGGAGCTTTGATTCGGGGTCATCACATCTGAACAGTGTCCGGGAGTGTACTTGCCCCTTGTTTGTGTACTTCTCGATTTATGGTTTATGTTTTTAATGGTTTTTATGCTTATTCTTTCTAAGTGCCCATGTAGAGGAAGTAGGCAGGTGTTATCATCTCATTAGAAATGTCCCAGCTGCCATTATGGAAAAGCGTTTCAAAGGAGTCTGCCTAGAATGAAGATGGAGAGGAGGGTATCTGGGGATAGCAACTGGGAATTACTCTAATACATGTCAGTGGAGTTGCCAGTTCTGACATGTAAGTATGCATAGCCAAGTCCCTTAAACATCGATGTCTGGAGTTGTGCATGGATTTTCTGTTACTACATACCGTGTTCCAGAGGAGAAAGCTCCAGTGGTTGTGAAATCCCATCCAGTCCCTGCTGCCATGTGTGGCAGTGGTATGCAACCTGGAGGATGGCCAAGCCCCTTTGGTGTCCAAAGTTTTTTAGTCTTTTACAGCTATGAGAATGAAGCATAGGAGAATACAAATATGTGGACTTGACTGCAGAATGTGCAGTGCCTGGATAAATACCACAGGTATATACTCACAGGAGAGGCCCCTCTGTACAGGAGAGTCATCTATAGCGACCATATAGTAATAACGCAGAGTCTTTCCCATTCTTGTATATTCATGCGGGGAACAAGGGATGCATTGCTGAAATCCTATCAAATGAAACAGTCTATGAAAGCATCTCCATGTGGTATTTCACATGGAGTCCCAGACCACTTCTCCGTGTGGTCTGGGAAAGACTCTCGCTATGACACTATCTCTAATGAAAAATCCAGAGAAATAGTGCAAGGTCCCTCTAGTAGGATTGAAGTGTTTCTGCACTTTTTCCAGCTGATGCTTCTTAACCGTATAACAGCGCAGGACAAAAATGAAGTCAAACAAAAGCACACCGCCCCACAAGCTCCCCCCTCCCCCCCCCCGCAAGAACAAAGGACCCAAAAAAGCATGACCTGTTTAGGAGGAAATCCTGCCCTTCCACCTTCATGCAGCTGCAGGTGGCAAATTGCCAGTATCTTCTAAATATGACTCTTTGACCTGAGGCTAAGTGACATGCTTTCTGTCCATGCTGTTTATCTGACAACAGGGAAGGTTTCTGAGCTGTAATCAAAGAATGCTGCAATTGGGTGGCAAAGATAGCTATTTCATTAGCATTTGAAGCCTCTGACACTGCAGCCAGATGTGCGGTTGTGTTGGTGAACATTGTAGTATCAGGAACGCTTTTGAGAGAGAAGTGCGGCTAAGGCTCTTTTATGAACCAGTGTGCTATCTGTTGACCAAATGTTTTTGGGTGTCCAACACTAGCTCTGAGGCAAACCCAAGCTCCATGCGCAGCATCTGCATCTGAACTTTTCATTATCTCGTAGTCATGAGATAAGACAAACAGGATTGCCTTACGCCAGGCTGTTGTACCAGGAAATTCTGGTACATCTGGAGTTATCAGTGTTCTCTTTCCTCCTTAGCCTCCTCACCCTGCCCCTGCAAACTTGGCAGGATGGTTGGAAACCACAGCAAAGCGGGTGCAGGCAGTGTAACTATTCCAAGCAGACCTGCCTGTTTCAACAAGTTTAGCCTCGGAGAGATGTTATGTGGTGCCACTCGCCACGGTTAGCTCCTGCTGCTGCTGCCTGGTTGTTGATGCTGAAGGAACCCTGAGCATGTGTGATGGTGAACTTCCTGTCTTTTGCATACTTTCCTAAGAGGTTTTTTTATAACTTCTTTTTAGAGTGGTGCTTGCCACTGAAGCTCCAAGGAAGGTGATATGAACATCTGGACCTGCTGTAGAGTCCCCATACACAGACCTTGACAGACAGGTCTGATGTCCTCTGTAACAGCATATGGAAATCCTAGGGTCTTCCCCTCTCTGCTGAAAAGCTTCTGCTTTGGTGTTGTCTCCACGGAGGGACTCTGCTGGTTCCGAATCCTGCTATAAGCTGTCAGTAACAGGATGTGCTAACACAGCGGGCTCACGTGCCAGCCACCACTGCTCAGAGCAGACACCTCTCAACAGTGATGACGTTAGCTGACGGGTCTCTGAACTTCTCTCCTACCAGTCCTCAACCTGACTTTCTTGCTAAGCGTATTCCTACTGCAATATTCTCCCAACTATCAGTTAAAATAAATAATTAAACAATCTTCCCCTTCTCTTTTTTTTCTCTTTTCTTTTCTTTTTTTTTTTTTTTTTTGGAGTTGCGATTATCACGGCAGAAGCAGGCTTGAGTGTTGTATTCCCTGAAAATTTCTCTCCCGCTTCCAAATCCATTCTAGATAGTCTTTTGAGAGATCTGAGAACTTTTGTGAAATGTTATCGACTATCGCATCCATTCCCCGCTCTCCCTGTTGGTGGCTGTCGCAGCACTGCCTGTGCCCGTTGTGTGAGGGTATGAGGGTGGGAGAGACCATAGGCACTCGTAGGGGCTTTTACAAGGTCTTTTGGGTCTTGCAGCTCCCTGGACGCTCACAGATCCACAGTTAGATCCTGCTTGGAGAGGTTTCCAATGGGGTTAAGCAGGAGGTCTGCAGCAGGAGCTCTTCTCTGCTTCCCTCTGCCTTGCCTGCTCCAAGGACCGGGGTGGAGGAAAGATGGCTGGCGTGACTGTATGGTCTCTCTTCAGAAAGTACAGGCCTACAGTGTTGTCAGGTTTAACAAATCAACTGTGTTTACGGGTTTTTCTCTTTTGTAAAACACCAAAACAATTTACTGAAAAAAAAAAAGCAAATACCTCAACTTTAATTGTAATAGGGATGTGATTTTTTTTCAGCAGTTAGTCAGGTTAAACTTAAATTACATGTTTTAGAACGTGTATCTCTTGGGTTTAAATGCAGTATTAGGTATCAGCAGAGCTACTTGCACCCAGGGATTAAATGGATGAAATATTTATTTCTTTATTTCTTCTAAAATGTAAAGCAGTTTGGGGTTTTTTTGGTCGCTTAGAAGAGCAGCAAGGTGGGTTTCCTCGCAGCAGTGCGGTTCCGCTGTCGGAGAGATTCGAAATACAGCTGAATGATATAAATGTGTAGATTCAAAGGAATCACTTGCTTGGTTTCACGAGTTTTATTAGCTGGCGTGTGCTCATCACATTGCATTTAGCAGATACTGGTTTTGCCTATTTTGGCTCTTAAATTGGCGAGTAGCGATAAGCGTATCCACAGTTCCCGGTCCGTATGCTGAAGTATGGCATGAAGTTGGTTTGCAGACTGATCAGGAGCGGAGGCTCTTGGCGCTTTATGTCAAAGATGGAGACTCAATCCCAGGAAACACCCCACAGGTGCCAGCAGCCCCGCTGCTGTCCTGACGAGGTTTTGATAAAATTCCAGCGCGGATGCTTGCCGGGCGATCTGGCACGTGCGTCGCTGCTGTGTGGAAACCTGCCTTGAACTGTGGCGGCTTGCTTTTCTCGTCATTCAGGCCAGCTTTTGTGTGGCTTTGCTTCCAAGTCCTGCTGAAAGCCACGGCTGGAGGCATCTCCCAGCATGCCGGGGCCGGCGGTGCCACCGAGCGCCCGGGCCGCTGACAGCCCCGTCGCTTCTCCCTCCGCCTGCCAAGATCCACTGCTGAAACTATACTTTTTTATCAGGTCATGTTTGCGTCTGGCAAAGATTTGTAGACACAACATCATTAACAGCAGTGCATATTTTCACAAGATTTACCTCTTCAACACTTTTTTCCAAGTTAGTAAATCATAGCTTCTTTAATGTCCTGCTGGCTGCCTGAAAAACAGGAATTTATGTAACAAGCTCTGGGCCGCAAACCTTTTCCTGTTAGGAAAATTTTTTTTTTTCCTTGCTGGCAGAATTAGGAGACAGCTCTGTTACTCAAAGAGCGACCTCAGATGTCCTCAGTACAATAATACCAGATTATAACATTTTTGATGACTAAGGAATAACAGTGATTTCTTAAATATTTAACACTTCTGGTGCAGAGAAGATGGAACTGAGCCTTAGCACGATATTTTCTCTGCCTGATGTTTTGTGTGTTTCATATGCCTATTTTGATAGTAAACAGTAAGCCTGAGCCAACTGGGTATGTTTACAAAATACAATAATAATAATACTACTAATAAAAAAAAAATGAACTAGCGCAGGAGGTTTTTTAATCAACAGACGTGCAGAACAACTTTCTTGCGACATTTCTAGAGCTGGACCTGTGTCAGCCAGGGATTCAGCTCTGGCCTTTGAGTGAAAGCAACGGGCTGCGGCTTGCGGCCTCACGAGGCTTCTCGGTCAGCCCTTGGGGCCAGGGGCAAGTCCAAAGAGGGATTTTTCAGGCTTACCCTCCCGACACGTTAGCTGCAGCTGGTGAAAATAAAATTTCAAGGCCTTCCCCCTGTAGCTAGATGGAGAATGAGGTTTTGATTGCAGGGTTACCTGCAGTGAAGAGATACAGTCCTACGTTAATTCGTTAATATGAGAAAGATTGGCTTGCTTTCAAAATTGAATAAGGAAACGCTCAAATTGTCATTGGTGTTTATTTAACTGGAATAATTTGTTAAAGATGCTTCTTTGGAGGGGAAGGAGAGGTTGGAAAGGCTTCTGAGGTTAGGCACGTTGTTTGACTCCGTGCTGTGCTGGTTGAACAGCGAGCTGCCATCTTTTGCTGTCAAAAAGCACCTTGTGCACCTCTTTGGGGTGAAGCTGCACTCCTGTGAGGACAGTCTCAGGACACTGCTGCCTATAAGGTGTTACAGGACTTGAACACCTCCTTGCTGCCTTCATCTGCTGAAGGTCTCCTCTTCGACCCCAGAGTAACCATTCCTTTTGGGCTCTGCAGGTGGCCAGATCTGCTTTAGCCAGTTGGCTTTTGGTGGTCCACAACATGTCATGACCGTGGCAGGGAATTAAAGCCTGTTGTCTCTGATTTGAGCCAGGCCTCACAAGATGGCTGTTTTCACTAGGCATGCCTCCTTGTGGTCTTTGCTCCTTTTCTTCTGTCAGCTGGATGTGTAGGCAATGAGTCAAGACGCATGTGTTGGCAGCATCTTTGAGAAAACAGATGTACGGGACAGGTAAGAAGGTGAAGGAAGACATGCCTGGAGATGCTGCTGTCACAGGCAGCACTCTGGGCCAGGAAATACAGCAGAAACGGCCAGAGACGAGAGCAGTGGCTGTGTCTCTCGTCCTCTGGTTTGCCTCACAAGGCATGCAAAGCTCCATGAGCTGTATCGTCCTCTTGGTTTGGTGCTGTAGTGGGTCTTGGTGGGTCAGTACAACGACTTAAGAGAAGGTAGATGGGAGGAAAAAGGTCGGAAAACAGGAAAGACAGAACGGGGTTTTTGTAGTTCTGGCATCTATTTAGTGTTTTGAGATAATTGGCCTACTGGCCTGCTGGTCAAGATCTGCCTTACTACTGCTTTCTAGAAACAGTCTTTCCATATTTGCTTACCCAAATTTTTCTTTAGACAGCCTATGAAAAGTGGCTATGAATGGAAGGCAGCTACTGCATCATTGATATCTCTGCCATTGAGGTCTAATTTCAGGTTTACCCATTTCATATGGTGTTTTGCGGTTCCCTCCTACTTGTTGGGCACGAATGCAGTCCTAGTGCAGACTGGAGGTCCCCATGTAGGCTGCTTATTTCAGCACTCTGAACTTGTGGCATTTTGTTAGCAATTATGTCAAAATATAAGACAGCTTTTCTGTTGATAGAATGTTCTTTACATGTGCTTAGCAGAAAATTACATGATGAAAAAAATGTTTATCTACAGCTTGGTCGTGCAAAGGGTAGTCACTTGTTAACAGGTCAACCTGGAGGCTTGGATTTTGGATTTTCGTATATTTTTTAATTTTTTTTTTATTTAAGAACAAAACGTGAAACGTTATTTGTGACTGGGGAATAATGAAAAGCTTCAGTACCTCTGGTCAGTCTTGGCACAAGATAATCTTGTGCCCTCAGGTATTAGAAGAGTCAGTTTTGCATATTAAAATGTTGATTTTGAAAGAGAAGATGATTTTAAGACTGAGGCTTTAAATGCAATTTTGTCTATGCTGTTTGCATTCCTTTCTTATGATTTCTTAGGCAATTTGTGATGTTTATTTATAAAGACTAGAACTTAAACTTCAACTGGTTTTGTATATGTGTTTTCTCACATAATGCAAGTAATATAAACCTCACTGATATTCAGTGGCAATACTCACAGGCTGGCATGTTTGCAGGGTTTAGGGATGTGCACAATGAGATGCCATTATAAGGACCGTAGAACAGGATCTAGCATTCCTGAACTTTGTGTAAAATAATAATAGTAAAAAATTCCTAAATGCAATCAAGTCCAACTCATTAGAGTGAAGCTGGTAATAAGATCTTCAGTTGTCTTCTTGGTCTTCTGGTATATTTTGTCTCCTTTATGAGGAATTTGTATTTCAGAACAGCTCCTTTGGTATTTAATTTAACTTTTTATGATGTCAGATGTGATTGGGCCATATGACAGATAAATCGACATGGCAACTCTCTGCAAGCTCATTTCATCCAGTTTTGAGTGGTGAGCTGATAAAAGGTGTTTCCAGACTGGCATGTTTTCCCATTTCTTGATTACCCCATGTTTTCTAACAAAATGAGAGTACGTTTGCAAAGACAAATATTAGTACGCCATGAAACAAGCATATTTTCTTTGTTTCTTACACCTTATTTTGTTTTTCAGAATTCGATCCGTCATAACCTGTCTCTGCACAGCAAATTCATCAGAGTGCAAAATGAGGGAACAGGGAAGAGTTCCTGGTGGATGCTCAATCCTGAGGGAGGAAAGAGTGGCAAATCTCCTAGGAGGCGAGCGGCATCCATGGATAACAACAGCAAGTTTGCCAAAAGCAGAGGCAGAGCTGCCAAGAAAAAAGCATCCCTTCAGTCTGGTCAAGAGGGAAACGGTGACAGCCCCGGATCACAGTTCTCGAAGTGGCCTGCAAGCCCCAGCTCTCACAGTAACGATGACTTTGATAACTGGAGTACATTTCGACCTAGAACTAGCTCTAATGCTAGTACGATTAGTGGAAGGCTTTCTCCTATTTTGCCAGAGCAAGATGATCTTGGAGATGGGGATGTGCACTCCATGGTATACCCATCATCAGCCACCAAAATGACTTCTACTCTACCCAGCCTTTCAGAGATGAGTAATTCTGAGAACATGGAAAATCTTTTGGATAACCTTAATCTTTTGTCACCCAATACGTCAATGACTGTGTCAACCCAGTCTTCATCGGCTACCCTGATGCAGCAAACACCAGGTTACTCGTTTGCATCCTCGACCACAAGTATAGGCTCACCAAATCCAGACTACAGGAAATTTACGTATGCTCAAGCTAGCATGAACTCTTTGCCCCAGATTCCTATGCAGACTCTGCAAGACAGTAAATCAAGCTTTGGATCGATGAGCCAATATAACTGTCCCGCAGGACTTCTGAAGGAGTTACTGACTTCCGATTCTCCGCCGCACAATGATATCTTGGCATCAGTGGACACTGGTGTTTCCCAGTCTGGTGGCAGGGCGCTGGGCCAAAGTGTGCTGATGGTCGCTAACTCGGTGATGCCAACTTATGGCAGTCAGCCACCCCACAACAAAATGATGAACCCTAATGCCCGCCCTCACCAAGGACATAACCAGCCAACACCTGCAGTTAATGGTCGTGCCTTGTCACACACAGTGAACACCATGTCACATACTTCAGGTCTAAATCGCTTGTCGACAGTGAAGACTTCGTTACAAGTGCCTATGAGTCACCCGATGCAGATGAATGCTATGAACCCATACGCCCCTGTTAACAGTTGCAATGGCTACGGAAGGGTGGGAATTGTTTCCCTCCACCAGGAGAAGCTTCCCAGTGACTTAGATGACATGTTAATTGAACGGTTGGACTGTGACATGGAGTCGATTATCCGTAATGACCTTATGGATGGAGAAACGTTAGATTTTAACTTTGACAGTGTATTGCCTAACCAAAGTTTTCAGCACAGCGTAAAGACAACCACACACAGTTGGGTGTCAGGCTAGGATGTAGTAGGAGGTAAGCTGTGCTTTTTATAATAAATCTGAAAAACAACTAAAGGGAAAAGAGATCTCAAAATGCTTAAAATCTGGGTGGTCTTCTGCGTTGGCATGTGAAGTGCCTCTGTTACACTCGGTCACTTTCCAGTCCTTTATTTGTTTGCAAATCAAGTTTGCACTGGTGCATTAGGATTGCTGTGTACCAACTTCTGTTACTTCATGTGGAGTGCTAATGTTTTTGCCATTAATATTTTAAACAAAAATCTTGCTGGTAACTAGAAATTAATGATTTTTTTTTTTCCTATTTAAGTTATCTTAAAGCTAATTTGAGCATATTTTAATAGATTTAATCTTTTGGTGTGATGTTAATTTGTTCTCTTTGTCGTTTTTTTTTTTCTTCATAGGCTACGGTTAAATTCTCCAGACTTGTCTGACAGCAGGAACTGAGAAAAGCAGTACAAAGATGTCCTTCACCTTCCTTTTTAATTTTCTTGACAAAGCTGTGCGCATGCACTAGCTTTTTTTTTTTGGGTCTTTTTTTTCTCTTTTTCTTCCTTTCGTCAGAGTTGGCAGCAGACAGAGTATTTTCCTGTACAGGATGTTTGCCCAAGGTTTGCAGGTTATGTGCTGCTGTAGATAAGAACTGTGCCATTGGAAATTTCATTACTCTGAAGTGCCAAATTCACTACACCATATAATCACAGCAAAGACTCTCACTTACATCATGTTGTGCTTTCGGTTTTGTACAGTATGATCTGTAGAAGAAGAATTGTTTTTTAAGACTATCTGTTTTGGTCCAAGAAAAGTTTATAAACTTTTGTAAGAATACTGTGATGATCTCATGCCCTAAGTAAGTTTAACCTTCGTTGATGTTACTTGTGTTCTGATGAATTGAGATAAATGTGGACTTGCCTTGCAGCAGTACGAACTGCATTGTTTTACTCAAATTTGCCACACATTTCATATGGGAACAGAATAGCCTGTTAAATATGATCCTACTAAACTCACTGACTATTCACAGTAAACAGTAGGTTAAATGCCATTTGATAAGTTACCTGTATTCATGTAAATTTATGCAAGAATATATCTGGATTTCATTGTCAGACTAATGACTTTATTGTTGGACTTAAGATAATTTTTGGAATACTTTCCAAGCTATTTTTCTTATAATTAAAGTCTACTTTTGTTACATAGGCAACTTTAAAAAAAAAAAAAAAAAAAAATCTGAGATCTGGCAGCATTCATAACCTCTTCATTTTGTACAGTATTTTAACTGGATTAAGTACATGTTTTTATAAATTTCCCTAGCACTTGGGAGTGCTAATAAAGGAAAAGCTTAATAAGTATCTTGAATACAAAACATTTCTGTCCCTTTTTTTGTTGTGTGATGTATAAATATAGACAACTTTATGTTTAGGAGATATTTAATCAGTTTTATATATGCATTTTTAGAAATGTCATCTGCTTCTCCTATCATTTTAACTCTGACTACCACAAAGTGTTAAGTATTCATTGTTAGATGCTTGTACAATGCTTCACATTTATATTTATTTCATGGAGGTCTCATAATGTTTGTGCAGTCAAGAGCAGGACCTTTTGCAGAAAATCCATCATTTTAGAAAAAATTGATGACAAAATTGACATTCGTCTTAATTAGCACTAGGTTTAGGGTCTGTCAGTGTTTCTGTTGCAATGCAGTGCGTTTGAAGAGGCAAAAGTGCTACTTTCCAGTGGGAGGCTAAAACTTTTGTGACCCCCTACTACAGGGCAAAACATTACTTTTTTTTTTTTTTTTAATAAGAAAGATGAAGTAAGTGTCAAAGTTATACAAATACATGAGCCTTTAGGGTAGGGGAGAGGTTTAACGATAGAGGCCTTGTTCCTGTGGAAAAACCTGCTCTTGTTGGAGTAGGCACACTGACAACTACCTGAGCATTTTCAGGATTGGGTCTTGGATAAATAATTCCTGAATTTTTTGTAATCGCACGATGCAGTTTTCATGGATGTGTGGATAACGGGCCTTACCTGTCTTTTCACTGGTTGCTACGCATCGTTTGTGTTATAGAAGTCCTCGGAGCTTTTTTATGCACTGGCAGGATGAACAGGTTTTGTGCTAGGGCTGGTTGTTGTGAAGAAGGGGAGAAATAAATATTTTTCCCCCGATTTTTATCTACGTAGCCCACAACTGGAAAATGTTCTAATTGAAACCTATCTTCCCTGTAGCGATGGCGTGTGGTGGAGAAAGAAATGGGCTGTGCCAAGAAAACGAAGTTTAGTAACAAGCCATATATTTAACGATCCTGTTACGACTTTCCTAAGGCTCTGCAATGTATTTATTGATGTGCTAGCATTTAGCTCCCTGTTGGGCTTAAATCACTGCTAATTACAGCTGGACCTACTTTTTTAGATATCCTATTATGGTTGTCAGCAGTTCCAGAGGCTGATGTTAAGCTGTCCTGTGATTCGGGGTCTCCCCCAGTGTGAAATCGGTCTTTGAACTTCTGTTGAGCAAAATGAAACCTTCATAGTGCCAAAGCCTCAGTGAAGCCGCCTGCTTTTACAGGCCAATCTCTCTAGTAGCATCTTCACCGTCACATTCACGGTCTCTCTGAAACATGGTGGTAGATGCTGGCAGTGGAGCCAAGCGGAGGGCTCACGTGTGGGTTTCTGACGGTCCTTCTTTCTGCTGTGTGTGCAAAAAGGTTTGCTCCCAAATGGGCACTGATATGCATAGGCCAAAGTAGTCGTAAAATTCACCTCTGCGTGCAAAGAAAGCAGTACTTAATGCTATGCTTCATGGGGTTGCAGCTGAACATGCTACATTTAACTATATACCTCCTGTTTGTTATTTACTGCTACTGTATAACTTCCTGCATACAGATATTTTCTTTATTTCCTGTTATAACTATGAAAAACATAAATGTAGCCATTCCTTAATTATGACAGTCTGTAGGAAACCCCTTTTAATTATTGTGAGAAAGCAGTTGTACATAATCAGAGGTTTGGGCTGTATGGTCAAATTAATTTTTTTTTTCTTTTTTTTTTTTTTTTTGTGGTGCCATCCTAGTGTTTTGCATTCGTAGTTCTGGAATACTGTGAAGTCTGGTGAAGGGGCATGTTGTCTGCCTTGAAAACAAACATTATGTGACCTCTAGTAATAAATCCTTTTTCCAGTAAAAGTACCAAGTTTCTGGAGTAACTTAGTTTGTCAGAATTGTTGTAAATGATTGGTTTGTGAATTGTGCAGATGATCTTACCTATGCAGCCTTGTTTTTGACTTTTCTCTGGTTTGTACTGTTATTAAAAGTTTATTGTATTATAGAGTTGTTCAGATATTTTAAATATAAAGATGTATTGTTTCCATAATATAGCTATATGATATATGTTTAGGTAGTAGATGCATTAATTGGAAAGCTCTGCTTTGATAAACTGACAGTTTGCCTACACTTATAAGCAAAAGTCATATTGCTTATTATTGGCTTAAGTCAACAGAGCATCCCTAAAAAGAGAAGTTAAAATTGGACCAATTATAAAACAGTATAAAATTTGCACTTGTTAAACCACTGGATGTATGTTAGTACTTTTTTATTTTTTTACTGATTTGAAATTCCTATTTTCGTGATGAAATTGCTAGGATCCTTAATTTATGACTGATTTTAAGTAAGGTGTTCTCATTATTATTATTATTATTATTATTCTTTTGGTAATCATAATGTACAATGCGGCATGGTTTATGCAAGCAAAAGGCAAATTACTCGGCATTAAACCTGGCCTCCTTTTTGAGGGTGTTCCACAAACCAGCAATATCGTGAGAGATTGGCATGTACATACCGCTAGTTCTACTTGCGAGTGGTGTGACAGCTCTTCAACGCTTCACTGCTCTGACTTAGTCACATTGCAGAATTAAAATTCGTACGTGGATATTTTCAGAAAAAGTGCCTGATGTACTTCTACAGACACACGAGAACAATCCCTGACAGTTTGTTGTATAAAGCCATAAATGTATATAAATTATGTTTAAAAGGTTTTGTGTCCTTTCTTGTATACGGAGAATGAGATTTGTACCAGGATTCTACTTGTGATTAGTAATCCTTCTACTCAGACATTGTCGTAATCACTTTCCTTGCCGTGTAATCTTTTTAATGATGATGATCCCATTTGGACAATCCTGATGGCATTAGCAATTTTATACAGAAAAATACCTCATGGTACCAAGTCTTGCCTGACAAGGTGGTACCATATTAACGCGCAAACACTAACTGCAGAATAGTTAACAAATTTTCCATTACTTGGTATAAAGGAATTTCTCTCTCTTGGCATTGCTTCTGGAATTGGAACTGTAGCAGGTACAGGAACCTAATAGGGCTGTGTTACCAGTGTTTTATCACAACATAGTGTGCTAAAAGTAACTTGTTTACAAGTCTTTGAGACTAAACGCAAGAAGAATCCATGCCTGACTCTTGGGGCTCGCGAGGGATCTTTGTGTAGAGACGCTTTGTTACTGGAACCTGCATTAGGCAGCATCAGACCGTGTTGCCAGTGCTTCAACAAGCCTAGTTCAGAGAAAATTACAGAAAAAAAGGTCCTGAAATCCTTTCAGAATGGGTATTTGTAAGTATAAGCTCTTAATAAAATTGCTATGACATGAGATGGTAATTAGTGTATCAGAATGTTATGTAATACATTGTTAAAGAAGCAAAAAAAAAAAAAAAGGGACGCTAACATCCATCAAACCGCAGGAAAGAATTAGTCTTTTAGTCCAAATTACACGTTAGCTCCTAATGCTATTAAATGTGGGAGAGAGCCGGCTCTGGAGAGACGTTTTTCTCTTCCCTCCGCTCCCCCTGTTAAAGCGAGACGGTTCACAAAGCCTTCTTGGCCCCTCTTTCCCCTTGTTTTTCGCCTCTTGCCTTCCTCTGCCCCTCCTGCCTTCCTGATGGACATGCCTTTTCTTGAGTTAAGAGTTTGTTCTTTGCCGAACATTTGGGCTATATATAGGCTAACCGGCATGGTGCTGCTCCTTTCGCAGCCGTGCTTTACGCCGTGGCGGCAGGAGCGCCGATGTGAGTAGAGAGAGCAGGAATGCCTAATTTTTTTTTTTTTATTATTTTTTTTTTTTTTAGATTTACATTGTGTTTCAAAACAGAGCTGGAAGAAAGGAGGAGAGGCTGCCAAAACAGACAGCCAATAACACCCACGCCACAGTAGTCTTGTGAGGCCCAGATCCCTGCTTGCCTGCAGGTGGGGAGGGAGAGGGGTGGCAGAGAGAGAGCAGGCTTTTAATGAATTGCTGGCAAAAATGCCAGTTTGATCTTAAAGCAAGCAGAGGTAGACCTAAAGAGCATGAAAGAACGCAAGAGTATCTTTGCACATAAACCCAAGAATATTTAAAGACATTTGAGAAATAATTTTCCCTCGTACTTTTCAGTTCCATCTTTATTTTAGCTTTGTCCTTTTTTTCTTCAGTGTATGTTTTGGAAGGGTTTTTGCACGTTAGGGGAAGCTGAGGATATCTTCACGGACATTTTGAAAAGCCTGACTTCTGGAATGGGAGGGTTGTAAGATTCAAAGATACTCTCTCTGGGTGTTCGCGAAGCCGTTGTTGGAAAGGATGCGCACCTAATTGGTACATGACTAGTTACTGCTGTCGGGAGAGACGGCCAAAGCTTGTCTCTTGGGAAGGGACTGGCTAGCAATTTATGCCAATGTGGCAACAAGGGATTTGAATCTGCTGATCAAGCACAGAAACCTCAAAGCATCCTTGTGCTCTGAGTCAGTTCTGCATCAATGTAATAACATGTTTTTGTGCAGAAACATCAGCTATTATGTCGCGTCAATTGATAATCCAATTGAAAATACAAATAGCATTAAATATTGCGGCCATTTATTGTGCAGCTGGTGTATAAAGATGAGTTTTGTGGAGACCATGAGAAGGAAAAGCTTGCACTGATCAGTGCCTGTGGTCATGCCCACTGCTGGAATTGCATGCAAATCCCTGTTCGTTACCTGGTGATGTTTTGCCTGGGGTAATGTTCTGGCATGTGCCAAAATGATAGCTAAAATGAGGAGGCAGGGACAGCGCCCCATCTTATTTTATTTTATGTTTTTCTACTTGCTGTTGGACCCTGGGGCATTCAGAAATTTTGCATGTATTTTCTGCGAGTAAACTTCTTCCGTGGGTGTTTATCACTGAGAGGATGGGAAAAGGGATGAGGGCTTTGTGCAGTACAACTGGAGGAGCAGTGCGGGGAGCTTCCGATGGGTATAATAGGGCTGTAGAGTGAAGAATCTGACAAGGAGCTTGTTCATACCTTGGAACCTCAACACTTTACGTCCTTGCTGTGTGCTCATCTATAGTTGCTCATGCCATCCTTAAATGAAGAGGCCTTTCCAAGTGGTTGCATTTCCTTCTCAGCGCCCTGGAGTGACACTACCTGAGCAGGCAACTGCCCAGAGCTTGCACAAGAGCTTTGCTGGGTTTCCAGGGAACTGTGGAGTTTGGCAGGAATGTCTAAATTGTTTCTGAAATATTCAATCAACTTCAGTTTTGCTGAAGTCAGAGAAGTTCACGGAAAAAACCCATTGTAGAAGTGCATGCATATGCATAGGACAGGAAGGGGGAAGAGAAATTCTGCAGGTGTAATGAGCTATTTTCTGGGATGATGAAGCAGGGTGATGGTTTCTTCAAAGGGCAAAGGAGGCTGGATTTCTCTGGGGTAAGGGCTCAATGTAGCAAGAAAAGGGCTTCCTTTCTGTTGGATTTTGAAGCTGCGTCCAGTAGCAGCCACAGATGGCACAACATCTTGTGCCGATTTGTTGTGTGGGACTTTTTGACCAGGTGAAAACAAGTGATGAGCTGTGAAGCCCTGAAAGAGCTGGAGTCTCATTTCGGGAGTCCAAATAAGTTACCACTTCCTGCTCCTCCCTTTCTTCCCCCCTCACCCCATCAATTTACAGCACTTGAGAGGACTCTTACTGCTTGGGTTGTGTTTTTTTAATCTTTGCACCCTGCTTAGAGGAGTTGGGCTAGGCAAGGCCTTGTGTCCTTTCAGCCCCAGCGGTGATGGTGGAGCTGTGATAAGGAAGTTCTTTGCTTCCTCCTCCTCCTTCAGCCCGTACAACAGACCTCTCAACGCCCAAATGAGCCCCAAAGCCAAAGCTGATTCACATCATGGGTGACTCCAGGAGCCCTTTGAGGTGGGAAGTCTCATTGACCTTTGGTTTTCCTGCTGGGGGGCTTCTAAATTGAAAATAGCCTGGCGGCTGCAAGGAAAATCCTGGGGAAGGGGCGTTCTAGGGACATGCAACTGCTCCACCACCGGCCTGGTGTCCCGCCCTGCCTGGGTGTCCTTGCACTGAGCCTTGTTGGTCAGCAAGGCAAGGCTTTCACAGGAGGGTTTTCTGAGCAGCCCTCAGGGATTTCTGCATTTTCTGCAGCCCAGATGTCTCATTCTGCTGCAGGCAAACTCTGCTGGTGTAAGCCCACGTGTCTGGAAGTTTATTTTCAGCATAAAATAAGAAGTGCAGCCCTCCTTCCTACTGACTCCTACTGGCTGGCTTCATCTCAGTGGTCGTGCTGTGGTAGGTGTAGACAGCCAAGTGCCTGCTGGTGACAGCATCATGCCAGGCAGATGGGGCTAGTATTGACTCCGAAAATAACATTGAATATGCTGGACTCCCAACAAAACTGCCAGGGGACCTGTTGCTTTAAATAGCACTTGTTGACAGATAAATTAAGTTAAAGAAACGGTGATGCTGGTCTTTGCAAGAAGTCCTAGCACAATCAGAGGAGCTGGGTTTAACTTCCACATGGGGTAACTTCACAGAATGTGTAACGCGTGGAATGATGGGGGGAAAGAGTGTCTGCTGGAGGGAGCTGTGCTTGACCAATGTGTCTAAGCCAGCAAGCATGGGGACACACGTGACCAGTGTAACCTGTTTGGGTTTTCAGTGGCTTCAGAAATTTTCCTCACTGAAGTTCCTGAGACAACTGGGATGTAATGGAGGTCCTCTCAGTGCCTACACTGCTTTAAAGGGTTGGCCATCCGAGTGTGTGTAGTACTTGGCTTTTCCAAACTAGGGAAGCTGCCACTGCCTTCCCTCAAGGACCTGTGCTGTTTGGTGAGTTTGAACAATGGTCAGCAGAAGTGGTTAATGACCTAAATCACTGAGTGTGTCATTATACAGGATGGTTACATGTCAGGCTGCGTGAAGAGCTGGAGAAGGGTTTCAGGCTGTTTTGTGACTGGCTGATAAACCAGCAGATACGATTAAGTGTTGATAAATGTGGAACAATGCAGAGGGGAGAAGGGAAAAGTGAGTCTAGTGCATATGGATGCATAATGAACCCTGGATGAGGTGCTACCACCATGAGAAAGATCTTTCAGTCATTGGAAGGATTTCTTGCAAGTCTCAGCTCACAGTTAGCTGACAAAAATACACAGTAGAAATAAGAATAAGAGAAGAGAATGGAAAACCTCTGTTGTGTTACTGCTTACATGCAAAACACACACATATAGTAAATATTGTGTGCTGTTTGGCTTTCAAAGAGGGTATTGCAGAGCTACAAAGAGCCAGGAGCAGAGACTAAATAGAAGAATGGATGAGTGAGGGTGGGTATAGATGAGTGAGGTGATAGAGGTTTGTAAAATTGTGGATGCTGTGGAGAAGATGAATAGCAAATGTTTAATCAGTATTTCTCATGACAAAATTGGGGGCACCCAATGAAATGATCAGGCAGCAGGTTTAAAACAAACAAGAAGAAATACTTTTTCACACAGTACATAATTGCCACGGGAAGTTGTAGAGGCCAAAAATATAAATGGATTCAAAAAGGGATTATAAAAATTAATAGAAGATAAGTCCATCAGTGGCTATTAAATACAATGGTCTGGATGCAGCCTCTAGCTCAGGAAGTCTCTAAGTGGCCAGTTGCTGGAAGCTTGGAGCATGTACCAGGGAAGGGATTACTCAGTCTGTGACCCATTCCTTATGCTCTTTTCTCCTACACATCCACTGCCGGCCACTATCAGGGACCAGACACTGGCGTAAGCGGACCTTTGATCTGACCTTACAAGGGTATCTTCAAATTCTTAGTTGTGCTGGGAATAGGTACAGCCAGAATCATCTGCCCAACACCCTTCTGTGAGGAGGTTACAAACATCCATCTGTCCCTTTCCAAGTCTCTGGTAGTGGTCGTGGACTGGCTGTCTCTGTGTTGGGAGTCTTACTTGGTACCTTTCACTGGAGGCACCAACTGAGGTTATGTTCTCACTGTAATAAGCTGCGATGTAACAAATGCAAAATACTTGGTTAGGTTTGTAAGCTTTTAGGGCAGAAAAAAGCGCGCAAGGAAGACAGAGCAAAACAAAATCTCTGTTCTTCCCTAGCAGCTCTATGGAGGCTGTGCTCAGGGCAGGGATAAGTCAGTGTCTTACAAATCACAGCCTCCCTTCCACACCCATGACTAAAGTACTACTCTTTTTCTGCTTTTGTGGACAGGTAAGGGGTTAAAGTCGTTTGTATGGCCATGTGAAAGCCTTTCAAAGGTAGTCAACAGGGATACTGGACAGTGAGCCTAGAAGAATCGGTCTAGAAGTAATGGTGTGTCATTGTGTAATGGTAGCAGCTTCTCCAGTGCTGACAGCTGAGGTCAGCCAGAAGAGAAATGTGTGTGAAATATGCAGTTTTATCTCTTTCTAAATATTTTAATGATGTAGAATGGAGTTCTAGCGGAGGACAGAACAGCATTTTCTTGCCAGATCCGTAGTTTGAGCTCTTTCCTTCGTCTGTTAACAGAATGACAGCAGGCTTGTTAACTCACTGTGACTGATTAAGAAATGCTGACCTGAAGATGCAAGGAAAGGTAAGGCTTGTTATCCTGCCTGTAGCTGAGATAGCCCATTATAGACCTTCATGTGAAGAAACACTGAGTAGACATCGCTACTGAGCCTTGAATGCCAGCAGCTATAAATACTGGGTGAGAGTGAATTTATGCTGTAGCTCACCAGTCAACATGCAGGAAATCACAGACTTCACTCAAGTGTTGAAAATATAATGCTAATGGACTACCATATGCATTGCAAACGTAGCTTGCTTTCCTTAGATCTGTGTCCAAAGCTGCTTCCCCTGTGAAGCTTTGAAATGTGAAGTCTCATCAGTGCTGACTCTTCTCAAAACATTCAAAAAGAATTTTTAAGAAAGCTGTCACCTCTGTATGTTCCCCTTCAAGAGCAAGTGGTTATTTTCTCTAAATTTCCACCATTCAAAGAAAATGGAGATATCTAAACCTCCATAAATGCAACCTGCAAGTTGTTTAAATTAACTTAATGTTTGGCACCTCAACTGACTGAAACCTGGACTTTTTAATGTATTTCAAATTGAGTAATAGAGAACTGTGTGTTTTATAAAGCACTGGTTAGGCTTTTATTGTCAAGCAGATCCATTCCCTCTTCCCTGTCTTTTCTCACCCACCTTCTCCTTGGCGATAGGTTTGCCGATGGCTCAGTGACACCCAAATCATGGGTGCAATGTCAGAGACTGGGCATCCGGAGCTCCTTCCTGTTTATATTGGCATCTGTTATTATTTAGCAGCTTCTCTTTTGCTTGCTTTTATTAGTAGCATTTGCAAGATGTGAAGCACGCTTCCAAACATGAGGAAAACGTTCCTGTTCTGAAAAAGCTTGCAACTGACAATTTGTAGAAAGCAATGGGTTTGTATGACTGGTTTTGAAGGCAGCTATGCCTCTCCTCTAAGTTCTTAGGGTGTCCTGAACCCTGTTTTGGCTGCATTACCCATTAGCAACGTCAAGATGTGTTGAGGTCATTATGAGAGGTTCAGGAAGCTGTGCAAAATACTCTGAGGCTATTGCAAATGCAAAGTGAAACATAGAATCATAGAATGGTTTGGGTTGGTAGGGGCCTTAAAGATCATCTTGTTCCAACCCCCCTGCCATGGGCAGGGACACCAGGAAACGTGAGCCTACTCCCTCTGAATACACTTAATTTGGAGGTGGTTTGTGTCTTTTTATTTTTTTTTCCTCACGTGCAGTGGTCTGGTGGTATTTACACGGTTAGTTACTGTGGCTCTGTGGAGAAGCGGTAACTCCTATTGAAGCAGAAGTTACGACTTCTTGCACCTTTGGCCATGTAAAGCAACCCACAACCCAGCTGGCGGTGACAGCTCCCTTATTCACCGCATTTCTGTGCATCCAGAGGAAGGCCTCATAATTCCCTCGTTTAAGAGGCAATTGCATACCAATGTTACAGTTACCTTTCGCGCATTAGTTAACTGAGTGATGATACAAAGCTGTTCCTGGCAGCCAAGGGGATGAAATCCAGCTGGCAGATGTGCCGGCGCGGGGTCCCAGTCAGGCAGCCCTGCTCGCTCTGCATCTTCTGCTGCTGCCCTGCTAATTGCTGGAATGTGACTCCTACCCACAGCGCCAGGAGAGAGCATGAACCCTGGCAAACGGAGGCTTGCCTAGCCCACTGCCAAAGCCTTGGCCGCCCCCAGCTCCGAAGGCTTAGGTGGGTTGCTCCTCCAACGCAAGTGCTCATGAGCTGCCCACCAAGACCCCCAAGCCCTCTCTGCTGATGGCTGCACAAAGGGAGCCGTCCTTGCAGGGCACACGATGGCGTTGATTTTCTGTTTTCTTTTTAGGGGTTTAGTCCGCTCAGTTGGAAAACACTTACCAAAGGCAGTAGGCAGGATGGTCTCTGATTCTGCGTGTTTGGGTTCTCAGGGACTCTGGTGGTGCAGATACAATAAATCATGCTCAGCAACTGCGAGAGCAGCCTCTAATTTCAGTGGCACAGGAAGACAGCAGCCGTGTTTACTTAGGGTGTGCTCTATCTGTTGAAAAAATGACCCACTTCTCCAGGGGACTCTCATTTTTTCAGGGGAGTGTTGTTTTAAAACTTTCAAAGTGTGATTTTTAAGGTCAAGATGCATGAACCCTGTTTGAAAATTCTTCGCTTATTGCTCGGATGGGAATGGATTCTAATATATTGATAGGACCGGGTTTAATGAGAAGGGGGAGGATTTTTGACTTATTTTTCTCAAGACAAGACAAAAACATGTCTCTGATCAGTGAATTTAAATGAAAAAAGAATCTGTATTCCTGTGTGCTCTTTTGGATTACAGACAATTCTGAGCCACATTTTAGCTATATATTTGAGCGAGGCACATCTTAGTTACTACATTTGTGCGGAGAAATAGTTAACTTGCCTTTAATATGACACAGTCTGAAAGAAATCCAATAATGTGGAACATGGATGTGAACACAGTCCTTGGCAGATGATGGAAATCAAGGGGTGCTAGGCTTCTGGGTACCTGTTTTTTCCCACGTTCCTATGGTCCTCCCCTTTTGGAAGAGATTTATGCTGCTACTTAACATTGTATGTGGCAGAATGGGGCCCCACTGGGCTGGTTGATGGAAAAACCTACTCTAGGAAGTCATCTCTGATTTGCAACTTTACGGTCTTTGTTGTGAAAAGGGAAGCAGGGTGGGAAAAGGGAAAACAAAGAAATGGATTGAGTAGCATGCGGCCAACCAGTGTTACAGTCTAGCTCTTTCGTACTTGATTTCGATGTGTTTAGCAAGAGAGAAGCTAAGGGGAAGGAAAACCAAAAGGCTATGAGTTGCAGAAAGGAATGGAGGTAAATGAGATGGGATTGGAGAGGAGAGATAAGGGCTGGGTGGAGAAAGAAATGTGTAAAAGCAAACTCAGTTGCTGGTCAGTGGAGAACAGGGAGAGCTGGGGAGAGTTACCAGGCGTTCGAACCAGTGGCTGGGCAAGACGTCCCTGGTCTGAGAGTGACCGTGGTGCAGAGAGCCAGCAAAAATCGCTGGGGGAGTGTGATCTCAGTCACACGTGCAGGCAAAGCAGCTTCTCGGCCGCTGTGTCCCATGTGGCAGGGTACGCTCTTTATGCCGAAACAATGAGCTTAATGGAGGTTTTCATAGCTGAATGAATAACTGTATAATATTATGGAGTGTGTTAACAGTCCTCTATAAAATGAATAGTCTAGACTACACATGGAGAGTGATTGGCCACCAGGCTGCTGGGAACCATGGACTCCCAGTTCCTGGAGGAGTCCTTAGCGATATCTGTGTGGCTGATCAGGTGTGAACCATGAACACGAACACATTGTCGGTTACTGGAAGAATCTGACACCAGGTAGAGCCATTGTCTGTGCAAGCGTGGTACCAGTGGAATCGAAATGAGGCAGATGGCAATGGAAATGGAGATTAGTCAGAACTGAAAGCAGTGTTTGAAAGACAAAATGTTGTCTGAATCCCTCAGGCTACAAGCAGGGATAAATCTTGGGTTTTGCATCCAAGACATCAAATCTGTTCTCAAATTTTGCTAAATACATCTTTGCTTGCTATATCAGCATCTAATCTATCACCTATTTGCTCATAGGATCAGTGAAGCAGACAAATTTGTGGTGTCTAGGGAGACAGTCTCAAGAAAATGGGGAGTGCCGGCACCCCTCAAAGACCTGTTGTCAAGGCTGTGTGGGGCTGGTCTTCTGTCAGTCTTCATGGAAACTGGAACTGGGATTCACGTAGCCAAGTGCTGAGCTTTGGGATGGGGCTATTAGTGGTCTGTGCAAACTGGCACTCACCTGCAGAAACTAACAGCTGAGACACACCTTTCAGCTCCAGCCAAACCCAACGCTGTCTGTGGCTCCACGGCGTTAGTGACTGCAGAGCATGAGAGACTCCGGCTACTCGTCCTGGCCTTTTTGCTGACCATGCAGGGCAGCTGCTCAGGGAACCGGCTCAGGGAGCTGATTCAGCCAAAAAATAACTTGCCAGAAAAGCGGTCCTGGGCATTAAGGAGCTGGAGAAGAGCAGCTGTGGCTGAGAGATGGAGCTGTGCTAGGTCAGCACTTCCTCCAAAGCAAGGCACAGGGAAACCCAGGCATTACCATCCAGCCTAAAAGGCAGGTGCTGAGACCTACACCAGTGACTGTGCCCGCGCACACAAGTGAGAGAAAGCACTGGCCAAACAAGGCAGCTGTCACTTTTGTGAGAACCCAGAAGGACCATGCTTTAAATATTACTTCGCCCATGCCCGCCACATTTTTTTTCCTCTGCAAAGCCAGATCCAGTTGGTTAAGATAACTCCAAACAGTACTCCTGGTGCAGAAGCTTTGGAGTCATTTCTTGTTTTATCCTTTTACCAGCCTGTTTTAGTTGAGAGTGATCTGTCTGGAAGCTAAGTAAATGCTGAAGCTGAAACCTTAAAACAGGAACACAGTTGTGAATTTAGCATCTTAAATTTTCTAGTGAATGCAGTCAGCCCTACCTGACCTGGGGTCTAAACTTACTCCTGCCATGGAAACTCCCCAGTGCTTGTTCTAGTACTGGTCTGAGAAGTCTAACCTCGTTTATGGTGCTAGCCACCACATTCCCATTTGTTTGAGAAAATTCATGACAATTGACATGCCCTCTCCACCCCCCCTCTCACCTTCTGGTGGGTGTAGTCCACAGTTAAAGCCCCTAGAGAAATTAGTAGAAACCAACAGATGCATACTTTGCAGTATAGAAGGGTTTCTAGGAGGTCTGTTACTTTTAGACATGGATGGATCTTTGCAAAACAAGACTATCTGTACATAGTCCGATGCTCAAATTTACTCCCAGCTCCTCATAATTATTTTGGAGAAAAACATCTGTTTGGAGTAGAAAACTCAGGCTTTTTCCTCCTCCTATTTCTTCTCCATCCAATTTTTTCGACTGTGGAGCGTTGTTACTTTTTTGGAGCCTGTGGTCAGTGTGCAGTGGATTTAACTTTCAGAGAGTTCAGCTTCTCCTTGCAATGGTCAAGCACTCCACAACCAGGTGTAGCAAGCTGCTCTTTCCAATCTAACGACCTGTCCAAACATGACTTTGTGATAAGGCATGAGAATGCCCATAACACATGATACTTGGAATAGGTCACTGTTGGGATATTTTGCTGTGCTTTTATTAAACTGGCTGATGTCCTCAGTTTGAACTGTCTGGTTCTAACAATAAAACTCAGCAGCTGTGAAGTCTATCAGGTGCTGAGGGACCTTTGAGCATGGGTTAAGCCCAATGTCTTTAGGTCTGAGATGTTCAGCTTCGGAGACTTCGTGCTATAAAACTGCATTTGTTGGAAAATTTAAGCTGCTAAATCCACAAATGTGTTCCAGTTTTAAGGTCTCAGCTTCAGTGTTTGTATAGCTTCCAGCCAGCTCACTCTCAAACTGAAACGGGCTGGTAAAAGCAAAAAAAAAAACCCAAACAAGTGACCCCAGAGCTTCTACACCATGTCCCCAAAGCCATGGGGGTACATACCTATTTCACAGGAGATTTTAGGAGCTTAGTTAATGATAGTTTCTGAATGTTTTGAGTTGTCAAGATGAAAGGACATATATATGCCTATATGTTGTTCCTACAGAGGCCACTTAAGCTAGAGCTTCCCTCCCACCTTGGTGCACACAGTAGAGAGGAGGTCTGTGTGTACAAGCACCTTGCACAGGGGAACTCAAGGAGCCCTTTGGCCATTCCCTGAAATTTCCAAGGAACTGAGTTGATAAACGCAGCAGGTGTTTGAGCTAACTTCAAGTTTTGGGCTCAGAGCAAACACAAGGGGAAAAAAAAAGTGCCAGAAAAACTCCTCAGCTTGCAATACAGTATTTTATTGGCAAAATACAGAAAGCAACCAGACGTCCTCTGTTCTGAGCAACTTTTCTTAGTAACACTACCCTCTCCCCCTGTGGTGGCTCGACCATTTGTTAGTGGATTGGATTCTTGTTTGGCAGCTGTTCTGATTTGGTATAACAGTGACCCAACTAATCTGAGCTACGTGCTGTATTGAAGAACAGATTTCGCTTGATCGTTTGAAAATAGCCATGTCGCTTTCTATTTTGTTTCCCATCGCTTTATTATCTTTTTTTCCTAGGCCTGCCAGCACAGTGAGAGTCCCAGACCTGAGCTGGCATGGACAGGTTAAGCTGATTGTTTGCTTCTTGGTCACACATGGAACTGTAATAGCCCTTGGCTGGGTTTCAGAAAGCAAAGGTGTGCAATTCTGTGGCAGCTCCACCCCAGCCAGAGATGAGGGAATTATTCTCCCTAATTTACAATAGTGAGAGCAAGCAATCCCTCCCACAAAGTTGCAACACAAGACTCGAACTGCCCTAGCTAACTCCTGCTTTTCATTCAGCCTCTGCTTCACGCCAAGGTGGAACCTGAAGAGCAGAAAAACAAGCAACTGGTGCGAATGTTGTTATTAGAGATGCTGGGCTGGCCTTTGTAGGTATCTTCTTTTAAAATCTCATTTTTTACCAGGAGCGTGGACAAACCAAGAAGAAATGCTGGCAAGACCTTATGTCTAGTTACTGTGCTTAAAGTGCTGGTGCTTGTAAAACAATTTAAATGGTCTTTTTTGATATGTTTCTGCTTTTGCTCCTGCCTCTCTGGGTTGAGGGAAATGTTTGCTGCTTCACAGGGGGTCAAAACCAGTATCAACAAACCTTACCTTTTTTCTTATACCGTGTGTTGGTGACTCTTCACCACTGCAAGTGTCTAGGTGGAAAGTGCTACTGTTCTAGAGCAAGGGGCTGCTTGGTGAAGAAAGACACCAGCAACCTAGATCCAAGTATACAGGTATCTCTAGCTTACTCGTTGCTGATCAAGAGCCAGGCAGAAATGTAAAAACTGTGTGTGTGTCTATATGTACACACATATGTTATACACGTTACACGCGTATGTGTACACAAGCACATATACAACGTGTATTTAAGCCTGCATAGCATAGCCATTGTTACATGACAATAGGCGGTGGCCAATGACGGATGGTATAAGTAAATGAAATTGCTCATGTGAAGAATTCAGGCTGTTTTGCAAGAAATTTAGCCAAGCGTAGAATGATGGAAGGCCAGAAGGAAGCACTGCAACAGTGCTGCCTGACCACCTGCATAATGCAGGCTGTGGGACTTGTCACAACAGCAATGCACCTTCTGACACTGATTTAGATGCCATTGCTGAAGGAAAATCTACTTCTGCCTCTTGGTACATTGTCCCAGTACTGTCAAAAGTGAATGTGGCTCCCTGTTAGGCTAGGTGGGCTCTCTCCCTCCCAACTTCAGATCTCTACAAAAGGGATATCTACACTCAAGCTTGTTTCCCTCCACCACAGATTCTCACTCTGGTCAGTGAAGACATATAGTCACTTTTGGGGTATGATGTATCTCATCCAAAGTTAGACATCTAAAGTGGGTGTAGATGAACTGCATCCTTTAAGATCCTTGTTTTGTCTGTTGACTATAAAGGGAGTCTGAAGTAACCAACCTTGATGAAGATGCTGCACCAGTTGCCTAACCTCTGCCTTCAGCTTTGAATCTTGTCCTTGTATTTTCTGATAGAGTGGATGAATTTCTGTTCCCTGGTAAAGTGCTGTGGTTTTCCTTTCTTAATCTTCTTTGAGGAACAAATTGGAGCGATTGGCTGGAATCTTCATAAGGCACATCTTTAAAACCCTTTAGTTATTCTTCGAGTTCCTCTGTGATTTCTAGTGTTCCCCTTGACATCAGAGTTGGGTACACTGAACCAGCAGCAGTCATATGATTCCCATTATGGATTTAGTACAGGTCTGTTCACACATCCAAAGATTGCATTTGTGTTTTGGTCAAAGTACAGCACTGCAAGTTTGCTATCAAATCATGACCCATGATCTGTCAGAGTCATGGATGCCTGAGGGGATTCTCTGCCTATGGAGCATCCCTTAAGACAGTTGCTTGATGATTATTGCCATTGACATTTTGACAATACTGGTTTTGATTAAACTTATCATGCATTTTATTGATTTCTTCATCTTATGTCTTCCTGGTCCAAATGTTAGTGCCCATCAAAATACTTTATATAAAGTTAAGCAGTTCTACCACCCCTAGTACCGCTATGAAACACTCTGTCATCTATTTAATTTGATAGGATTTATTTTCCATAAATCCATGTTGATTATCATTAACTATATATAATTCTACGTCATTCTCAATCCTTTTGTCAATCACTTCGTTCTTTTACTAGGGTCAGTATCAGACTGATAGAACGGGATTGACCTATCTATTTACCCTTTAGCCTGGGGTACTAATATGACATTACAATTTGTCCATGCTCTTCCTCTTTTTCCAGTTTTCTTCCACCCTTGAGTGTTGAGGTAGTTTCAAGTCCTGATCCACCTCTGTCCAACTTGCCTAGTACAGCACTAATATTCTGAGTGGAGTCTCAGAACTTATGGCATGAAGGAGTCAGAAATATAACCATTTGGACTGTTTTGATTATCTTACTCCACAAACATCATTGTTGCTTAAGAGTTGTAGTGTTAAGCGTTTTCTTCCTCTGGTAACATGAAAATGTTTGGTGGGAAGCTTGGAAACTAGGCGTTAGCATGGGAGCAGAGATTTCAAGAAAAGTTGTTTGTCTGCAGATCCATAAAGGTGAATAGCTTTGACCAAAATTTAAGCCATGTATGGACTGCTTGTATAATTAAAGCCTAAGTTAGTGGTTCCTAAATTGTAGTTTGTGGATCCTAATGATCGTAATGAGCCCATGGTAAGTACTCTTTGTATTTCATTGGCACATCAGATTTGCCAGCTGCAATGTGATACTTTGTCTTCTATGGGGAAGATGCTATGATGCTGATGTGCATGCTGGGAGTAGCCCACCTTCTTCAGCCCCTTTGAACACTGACCCTTCACTCTGTGGCACAATCTCCCATTGTGCAAAGGATCACAGCACACTACTTTTTCTTCTCTGACATACCTCTCAGACCACCAGATATGATGGGCTCTGAAATGGTCCATGGGCAAAACCAGCCTAGGAAGTAGGTGTGTGGAAGAGCTGCTTGGTGGTTGTCCTAGGACCTGGGGATGAGCTCTTGAGAGGAATCAGTTGAGCGTCCTTAGCTGTTTGCAGCCCAGAGACTTCTGCAAAACAGGCCTAATTATCACAGAACAGTCACTTAAATGCACTGAAAGACATTGCTGTTTGCTGTAAAAAAAGGGTGTGGACCAAGATATACTGCTAGATTTTGGAGATGTAATTAAGAGGCTATCTACAATGTAAACAGTCCCAATAAACTTGGCAGAGTCACTACCAGAGGCTAGATAGTGAAAGCCAACCTAGCTTATGTTAGCCCACTGACTACATTAGCTTATTGTCTTGAAGTTAAATCCTTTGCAAACGATTTAATGATGTTGTGAATATTGGGTTTTTAGTTGTGCCTTTGGGTTCTAAGGGTGTCTCAGGCTAAAAAGATTTTAGAGACAAAGGAATAAACCTATAGACCTGTCTGACTGGTTGATCTTGGAGACAGCACATCTAAATGAAAAATATCCTTCTAAGGATATTTTATGGTGGAAACAGAGTTGTTTAGTGGGAGGAAATGGATATTATCCGGTGGAAGCTATTGCCAAGGTCCTCCATTATTCACAGAATCAACATATTCCTAGCTCTAGGGAGAGGTACTCGACCGAGCAGAGTTATAATCCAGGAGCTATTTCTCTGGGAACAATAGGAAATTCAGAAATGTCGAGAAACCTGTAGAGGGAACAGAATATTTGCTCTCCAGGATAGTTGTTTGTGAACAGTTCGGGTGCTCTCTGTGGGAGGCTCCAGGCGTGTCTCTGCTGGCAGGATCTGAAGCTCATGTCACCCTGCACACCTACGCAGCAGGCTGCTCTTGCCAGCTGGGGACTCCAAGTCTGGAGGAAAGCCACTGAAGCTGGACCTGTGTTGTGTGTGTGAATCAAGTGGACCATTCCCACAGTTCCGCAGAAAGATCGAGGGCTAGCAGGGAGAGCCTACTGGTTTGGGATAAGGACTCACACCACCTGGATCACATCTAGCTCACGATGTACAGTGTTGATTGCCACATCGACGTCCCAAAGCAGCAGATTTCAGCTCTGATGGAGAGATGATGGAAAAAGCAAACCAGACAATGGAAAGGGTCATTCAAGGGTTCCAAAAATCTGCTTTGAAGAGCGTGTTGGTGTCCAGCAGATAATACTTTGAAAGCTTACCTTCACTCGAAGTGGGGCTTAAGATCACCTTGATGCTGATTTTCAACCAGAGTAGCAGCTAATAGTGCATGTTGGGAGAGGAAAAATGGGAAAAAAAACCCTAAAACACATGAACCCTTTGAGGCTGAGGGCTTGCTGGTGCACATGCTGCTCTGCTGTGAATTTTATGTCTGCCTGCAGATCAGAACAGGAAGCAAGGTTTTGAGAGCATTTGTCAGAAAACCTCAAAGCTTTTGATGGCATTATAAATGTCAAGTGTATTTTAAAAAGGAGGAAAGTACCAGACTCTGTTCTGTACAAGACAATAGGGACTTTATAATATTACAGGAAGCTGCATGTGAGAATCAGAGAGAAGTTAGGGTCTGTGGTATTAATGCACTGTAATAACTGAGCTCTCAATACATTCAATTTATCCCTCTTGCAGTGTATTCCCAGGCACATGCAGTATCACACTGGTTGAACTGTGGAGTGTAGACTTGTCATTTACAAAGCACTTAAATAGAAATTTTCCCCAAGTTTCGGTCCTTCTAAGTGAAAAGGTTAAAGTAAAACAATCAAAACCAAGCTCTTACGCTTGACTGCACATCAGATAAGTTGGTCAGCAGAGAGCATTGTTTTTAGCTGCTGGTCTTGAAAAAACTGAGAGAAACAGTGGTGTTAGGAGGGCAGAGAGTAGGAAGGTAGACTATTTCTGGACCTAACACAAGAGGTGAGCTGGTAATTGTTCATATCTCAAAGATGTTTGAGATAAGCATGGAAGCAAAAGCTTCTACCTCAGACCTGGATATATGCTGAACACAAAAAGCTAAGATTACAATATGCTTGAACACACTGTAGGAAGCTCAGAATAAGAAGTGACCCTGAAAATACTTCAGCAATCTGCCACTCCTTTGCTGCTGGCCTTGTACCAACCATCTATGATTCTGTCTTGGCTGAACTGAAGCAGAACCTATTATAATCCACCCAAGACTAAATTGTCTGTAGATAATTGAACAGTGGAGAAACTGAATTGTAAAGTACAAATGTATCCAGGAGAGAATATAAAAAACACATTAAGGAGTCCTGAATAAGTGTTCTATCTCCCTTATTCTGCAGCCTTTTAAGAGCATTTTTTTTTTGTTCTTCATTTTTTACCATAGATTGTTGTGGGGAAGATTTCTGAGCTGATAATATACATGGCCCAAAAGCACTGTGTTTAACCTTTCAGAATTTTTTTCTATTTTATACCAGTAGGCCAACATTGACTGTGTATAAAAATGGGTAAATGAAATTTAAAAAAAAATTCAAGTTACCTTTGTAAACAGAGAGAGAGAGAGAGTAACAAGCGGTATGGACTACCAGAGTCCACTGCGGCTATTTCTAGGCTTTATTTTGTTGCTGTGAAATGTTTATCCAGTCTAAAAAGTAGTAGGGGGAGAAGGTATCCTGTAAACTTAAGGAACATCTTGCCATTCTAAAAACATTCATTTATGAGCTCAAGAAGAAAAGTCCCTTTGTTGCCTTTTTCAAGTATTATCCTTTCCCACTAGCCTTGCTAGAACATGCCACCTCTCGCAGACCAATAAATACGAGAACAGTAGAGGGTAAAATTTCCTGAATTACTGATGAGCACAAGGCTGAGCTGTTGCTTACAGCTGCCTTGTGCTCTCACCACAGGAATAAACTCCAGTCTGCGTGGCGGGTTGGAGCATGGCTCAGGACACCCAGTGCTCCTTTTCCATCTATAAAGATTGTTTCTGACTATTGACCTTTTTCTGATCACATCCCTCTTTGGAAAAGAGTCCCGGGGGATGTCTTCTTGGTGGACTCAGTTACCTGCTCCTTGGGCACTTGTCTGTCCCTCTTGCTATTCCCCTAGTGACCGAATCAATGCCTAGCCTTTTTCTGACAGCTTGCTCTCTGCTTGCTGTCTCTGCTGGCATTTGCGGTAATTTACAGTAGCAATCTTCCCAGCTCTAACCCAAAGCCTACTGCAGCCAGGAGCAAGCCTGTGAGCCAGCGGCGCTATTCCTGCAGCTAAACTGAAACACGGGCATGACGGGTCAGGGCCCAGGGACAGGGCATGGACATATCAAAGGAAGGTTCCTGGAAGTCAGTAAGGATGGGACCCTGCAAGAGAAGCAGTCCAAGGGGTAGTTTTGATTGGTGCAAATTCAAATTCACTTCCCAGTTGATGTCAATGGGACTTGATGGTGTGGTCATTGTATATGCACGCGTAAGTGCTTCTCTAACTGTGTTTTTTTGTTGGTAGGGAAGGAAGAGCAGAGAGTAGAAAAAATAATAATAATAATAAAATAATTTTAAGAAACTATTTTGAAACATTATAAAACTAGCCTCCTTGTAAATCCAAGAAGTTAAACTTCACAGAGGTATTTTGATGATTTACACTTGAGGATTGAGATTTATCATGTCAGCGACTTGCACTTGCTTAGTATTCCTTTCCTAACTGTGCTGAATCTCTGTATTTTTAGGTTTTATTAGTCAGATCAAATTCCTGGTGCCTGGAGTAGGATTTGTGTAGGAAAAGAACGAGGAAGATTGAAGTCTGGGTAATCATTATTATTTCAGCTCTGCTTTCATGCCTTCAGAGGTCATAAAAATCATCCCTTGCTGCAGATATTATTTTTCACACACTAAAAGGAAAGATTAGAGTAGGTTTTCTTTTTTTGTCTTGGACTTAGTGAAAGACTTTCAGGAAGTATATTTCCCTTTCCCAAAACAAAAACATGGGGTGATTGAAATGCAAGGAATCATTTTCATATTGTTCATTTCCCACTGCAGCTCAAACAGATCGCGTTCTGGAGCTCCCCAGATCATAGAGGTTTTGATAATGTTAAAGATATGCTCGAGATCCAGTCATCCTTGAGTTAAAAGGATGCAAACTGTGTCTAGCAAACATGGCATTTCCATAGGAGATTTGAATTGGTTTGCTTTTGTAGTGCTGTTGCAAAACAGGCGCACAGAACCACCTCACAAGCAAAACAGAGGCATCAAAAAGACAATATACCTTCCTTCCTGAGGCAGATATTTCAGGAGTTGGGGAAACACAGCTTCCTGTGTTCTCACACGGATTTAGATAATGAAACTCTTGACTGATTCAGAAAGAATAGAGCATTACACAGTTGCTTGAAAATATCACTATGTTATTGTACAACGTGTCGTAGCATTAAACTGCCAGCTGTAGTGAAATCTTCTGTGTACATGTCCTAGAAAACTATCATAACTCCCAGGCTGTGACTGGTCTTTCCACAACGTACTCCGGCAGGGACGGGAGGAGCTGGGGAAGAATGACCGATGGGGAAAAAAAATAAAAGGTGTAGCGATAATGAACATAAAGAGATTAGAAATGGCTGGTTAATTTCTATTCTTTTAAAGATGTGATTATAGGTGGGGCTGGTAGCTTTGATTATCACTAAAGCCATGTGATACCTGGCAGTTCAGTGTTCTGTTTTTAATTATTACTCACGTTCTCAAGGCTCAACTATGTAGACTGAAATTTTCAACATGATGTGCTACCATAAGGTAAGTATAATAGGCAAATGAGAGCAGAATGGCCTTTTTATTTTTTTCCTCTTCCCCAAAAGAGAATTCAAGATAAAGTAAAACATTTTAAAATGTTATTATCATTTTATTAATTTTTTTTTAATGTTCTTCTTTCCATGCTTCCCTCTGCTATGTAGCAGAGATTCAAAATACAGTAGGAAATTGTTCCTTTTCTATCATAGATGGCTCTTTTTCATCTCTGTGAAAATCTCTTCAGGCTTGATCAAGTTATAAGCCATGTGAAATCTGCATTTTGCACAAATTTGAGGTAGAAATTTGCAGGTCTTTTTAGAGTTCAAATCTCCTGAAGATACCTTCCTCACTGGCCATCTTCCAGCCCTGGTGATGTCCTCATACGCATGCTCCATCCCTGCAGAACATCTAAGTCTATGGCGGGTTGGAAAGCATTTCCTGTGGCTGTGTCTTGAACTGCTGTGGGCTGAGCTGGGAGCAGCTGCTGGAAGTGAGAACGGAATGCAGAACAGCTCTCCTGTCCATCATCTTTTCCTGGTGCCCCAGTAGCATGGAGGAGAAAGCTGTCTTATCCAAATATAGGGGGTTAAAATATGGACCTCAGTTGGTGAAGGTGACAAGACAGGAGAGAAACAGTGTTGGGAGGTTGAATGGAGGGAAATTCAGTTTAGGTGGAAATGGGAACTAGCAAAGAGGGAGGTAGGTGGAAAGGCAGCTGGGGGCAGATATGCGGCTAAAGAAAAGGGGAGACTGGGACTGACTGAACAAGAACAGGAAACAGTGAAGGGAGGGAGATAGTCTGGAATATAGACCAGGACCACTGGCATGAACTGGGTAGATGAGCATGATGTAGCTTGAGCAAGGGGTAAGGAAGATAGATTGGGACAGAGGTGTTTTGAAGGGGCTTGGAGGAAACTGGCCATTATAGTCACACTCTCTTCAAATCTAGAATTCCTGATTTTTATCAGCTGTCTTGCTACTGGCAGGTCATTTCTGTGCTATCCAGTCTGCATTGTTTCCACCCTATCAACATTCTTTTAAACCAGGCTTATACTGTTCAAAAGAAAAAAAAAAGTTCTACAAAATTTCAGACTTCCTAATAAATGATAATGATGTTATCTGAAAGCTCATGGTGTGTAATTCTCTACCCAGCATATAGTATACTGTACAGATAGATGGGTCCATCTCCAAATTTTTTTTCAGTCCAAATCCAAGATGACGTGAGAGGCTAATGCAAGAAAAAGAAGCAGGAAAGTACATGGCAGCACTGGCTACACACATGGTGTTGGCAGAGGTTGCACAGGCCAAGTCTATTTTCTACCCATAAAGAGACAACCAAATTTTTTTCTCTCCCTCCCGAGTTTCTGCAAACCTGTTTATCCCAGTGAGACAGAGCTACAAGCAGCAAAGAGCACTTACAGGATGACCATGAGTCTTCAAGTCAGAGCAGAACTTAAAACTTGATGTTGGAAGTCCATTTGATCCAGGTGTGATGACAGAAATGTTCAGTGCCCAAGGTTGGATGCGTTCTTCTCTATATGAATGAGGAGAAGGGCGAGAGCCTTTTCTCTTCAGATAGGAAGGAAATGTTAGCTCCTTCTCAGGGTCCTGATGAAAGATCCACTAAGCAGGCACACTGTGCTGCTTCTACTTCAAAATAGCCACCTTTTTTCCCAAGCATGTGAGAACGTGGAGAACCATAACCACTCATGCTAATGTGGATTTGGCAATATGACCTCTGAACACCTGAGGGTTTCTCAGTGCAGGATGGCAATGTTGCAGTACTTTGGGAAAACAGTGGAAAAGGCAGACTCTAAATGGAAGTGAACTCCTAGACCTCTTGTCATATTTTCTTTTACTGCTGACACATCTATATAAGAGAAATGTGGATTTTTGTCTTTCAGTTTTATTCATGTCAGAGCCTTGCTGGAAAGCAGGACACAACACAGCTGTTATCAAGAGACTTGAGTTGATATTAACTTGAA
This sequence comes from Fratercula arctica, assembly GCA_947846985.1. Lineage (NCBI taxonomy): Eukaryota > Metazoa > Chordata > Aves > Charadriiformes > Alcidae > Fratercula > Fratercula arctica. Next base: position 29,034,678 of record CANTUZ010000001.1, on the reverse strand, counting down.
ACGTTTGACGTACATGGGGGTGAGCAGTGCTGAGCAAGCATTGCATTAGTGGCACCGCTTGTCAGGCTTGCCCACTGCCTCGAGACAGCTTTTGGATAAACAATTTGTCCTGTCTTTGAGGGCATTACCATGTCATGGTTCTACCTGAACAGAAAAAAGACCTTGCTGAAAAAACAGTTATTGTACTTGGGTTAATGGCAAAATAATGGAACTCTAAAGCAATTACAATTAAAAGATTGCTTCTGAACAAGCCAGCCAAGGCAAGGTAAGGCTGCACCAGTGATTTGTTGGTGGGAACGTGATTCTATGGAGGATGGGGTACCTTTAATTTTAATGGGGGGGTTTCTGCTAGCTAATTTTGCTGTAGAATTAGGGTCCCTGTTTAAATTTTCTTCTTCCATTTCCTTTTTCTCAGTTCAGCAGAATTAGAACCGATGTGTAAAGTGCTTATATTACTAGGAACAACAGTAGGAAACCCTTTGTTAACCTTAATTTCCCATCTAATATTTCTCTGCAGCGTCAGCCAGTCTCCAAGGAGATAGGGTTGTTGACAATAACTCCAAATTGCTATGTAACTGTCAGAGTGTGCAGCTTCTAAAGAGCAATTTGTTAATTTTGCTTCTGCTCATTTGTTGGTCATTGGTGGTTTTTTCTTTTCCTCGGAGATCGTGCAATACCCAGAACTTCTCACATCTCTTGAATGTTAACTAAATGACAGACCTGAGTTTCCTACCTAAGAAACAGTATATTCCTATCAAGGGCTAAATCCTGCAGGTTGCTGAGATCCTACTGCAAAGCACTGAGAATCCTGCTCTTTTTAGGAAGCTGAGAGCATGTGATAGCACTCAGTACCATAGGAGTTACATACTTAGTTGCAGGATCTAGAATTCGTCTTTTAAGATGAAATCTTAAGATATGCAGAAACCCTACTTGCCACCATGAAAACCTGAAGGTGTCCAGCATGATACACGGTCCCATTTCTGGATGGCATGGAGGTGGGTTTCAGAGTCCACGTTGCTCTATGGAACGTACCCAGAAGAAGCGCAGGTATTCTGTGTCTGTGAAACTCTCTTGGTAATTACAACAGTCCAAAATGTTTGTTCAGTTTTGCTGTTTTACACAGTCCCGTTGATGAAAGAACCTCGACAGTTCATGAAGGAAATGTTAGACTCAATGAAATGTTGTATTTGGTTCAACAGTTGTAATCTTCCAACAGAGCCTGTGTCATTTTCCTCACCACCTTTCTCCTACCTGGGGCAGCTGCTCTCCAGGGCTGTTGATGTGACTTTCATTCTCCTGGCAGGAGGGAGTGTCAAGACGTTGAAATGATCATACTTATTTTTCATTCAGGAATGGCAAGAAGGTGGTCAGCTCAAGATGTTTCACCCATTGCTGAGGTACGAAAGGAAAGCAGAGGCCCAAAATAAAAACACTTCTTATCCCTGTGGCACAAGAGCTTTTCCACCCCCTGGAAAGGTGACAGGTGAAAGAGGAGTAAAGCATGGGTCTGCATGGTCATTCAAGCTTCATCCAACTCCATGAAAATACTGTAGCTTCTAAGGAGCTACATTTTGTGTGAATGAAAACACAGTCAGGTTTAACATTTTGGTATTTTAGCTGCTCTTAGCCATTAAATAAATTTATGAAGGCTGGAAAATTCAACATAGGATTTTGGAACATCAACATACTCTTGACAAGGAGAAATAAAATACAAAAGAACATGAAAAGAAAAAGATGCACAGTAAGAAACAAAACAAGGTTGAAATATTCCCTTGCTTCACTCCTGAAGGAAAAAAAGTAAGGCAATTCATAGAAACAGTGACTCAGAGCAGTAATGATTAGTGAAAGAAATAATTAGTTTATGATTAGCCTTTTTTCCTGTGTGTTCTCATGTTTGGGTAAAGCATATTGTTCTTACAAATGTTGAGCGGACATTTATCACATCCTCTGTCATAATTATTAGTGACAAGTCAAGTCTGAATGAAAACAAATGGAAGAAGTAAGTGTTTATCTCACTGTGAATTCTTTCTGATAATGTCTCATGAAATTCTTTCCATCTTGTTCTTGCGGGAACTGAGGGAGCCTTTTGACCCTGGGACATAGTGGGTGCATACCATCGTTAATCGAAAAGAGCATCCCCTTTAACTCCTCTAACAGTAGAAGAAAGAGGTCAGTTTAATTCCTGGGAACTTTGCACTTCTGTTGTTTTTGCACATTTTTAAAATTTAAATTGTACTTGTTTGAACTGTACAGGGCACCTATTTAGTCCCTCTGACCTGCTCATAAAATACCCAGAAGTGTTTCCACATTTTCTACTGGCAGAGTTAAGCCTGGATGAGTTTCCTCCCGGTATGAACTGGTTTTCCAGAAGAGGAAAACTAAGAGAGGCGCTAGAATTTCCTCTGATGGGTACTCAACCTGGGAGGTGTAGGACCAGTATTTTGAGGAGTACCCCATTGCCCCAAAAGGTGAGAAGAGATGAAGCCCCTGGCACTACTGCTCATTCACAACCTTTCCTACTCGTGCTGCATTGGTGTTGGGGGTTGTACTGGGTATCAGCGGAGAAAGGAAACAAACCCATTCAACAGAGAATGGGATTAATGCTATTACCATGTGTTTGCTCCCAGAGACTAGGCTGACCTAAGACAAAGAGGGCTTAAAGGGGGAGACCTTCAGAAGAGCCTTGTAATGGTCACTCCTTTTGACCCTTCAGGTAAAATGCCTGCAGATTTCAGCGACACCATTATCCTAAAGATCCTGAACTGATCCATCATTTCTGAAGCCAGCTGGTTCCGGGCAACCAAGATCTCACAGAAAAGGGCTCCCAAAGTTGCCTGAAAGAGAACTGCTTGTTTTTCTTAATGCTTGAATAAAATGTTTGAGGATTTTATTAATTTTTTTTTTTTTTTTTCACCCTCTAAGGGGTTCTTACATGAGGTATAGGCTGAATCAATACTTCCCATGAGTTTAAGAAATGCAGTACATGAGTGTTATGTAGTGTGTCGATAACAAGGAATGGACTTGGTTGCTCTTCGTGCTGTTGTGTGAGAATCACTAGAGATCACTGTATGGAGCACTGGGACACTGTAGGTGTTTGACTGCAGGGAGATTAGGTGAGATCAAGCTGATCATGTGAATCTCCCTGGGCTTTCATTACCTCTTCCTTGCAGGACTGTTCTCCAGAACACGCCTATTGCACTGAGGGAATACAGAGACTTGGATGAAGGAAATGATTTCAAGGGAACAGGTCACAGTTTGGGGAAAGAGCCCCAGACATCAGCTGTTAAAGGCAGTCTGCTTTGAAGGGGGAAGGGCAATTTCATAGACAGGCCTAAGAAAGCTGCTTTTCACCTACAAAATGTGCCAAAAAGAAGACTTTTCTTTATCTGCTTTGAAACCTACCAATCAACACAGAACAAATCACCAACAGATTTCTGTGGCGATTGGTCTGAAGTCAAGTGCTTTAAACTCTCTGCAGTTTTAATATTTAACAGTCTCAGGAGCTTGGTTTGGGCTCCTAAAAGTTGGACACACCAATGGTAAAGAAAAGCCTCTTCGCTCCTTAGCATGTTAAGAAACATCCTTGGTGTCCTTTTAGACTCCAGCAATGTTGTCTTCCAGATGCCTTGTTATGGGGTGGGGTTGTAGAGACGTAGGGATGGGAGAGCTGGGAGCCTGAGAAAGTCTGAAACTTCAGGGAAACCAAGCCTACACTGCAAGCCTGTGATTTAGACAGCAGTTTGAGCAGATTAGGTAGAGGTTATATACCCAGAATGTGAACGTAAAATCTGAGTCCTGTCCAGCTCAGTGGGCTGTTGTGTGGCAGCAGGATGGGGTAGGTCAGATAGTCTGCAGGTGATTGTGGTTGGACCCCATAACATGTCTGTAGTAAAAGGAACCACCTCTGGGACTTTGTGGCTTGTTTTGCTGTCTTGGGACCTCTGTATAACCCTATCCATAACATTGCTCTCTGGTTTGGAGGGGGCACTGGTTTGCAGAAGTTTAGTGCCTGTAATATGCAAAGGTAGTGGGAACATTGTTGGACCTTATTGGTTCCAATGTCTTACTATTGGTTCCTTATTATGGGTTCCAATATCTTTTCTTGCATGTTTTTTTTTTTTTTCTTTTCTTTTTTTTTTCTGGCACCATTTCTTGTGACTTTGCTTGAGAGCAGCTCAGAGATTCGTCCCCCTGCAATCATTTACTCCCGTAGCCAGTGTCTTGAAGGTGTGTTTATGTGACTGGTCATGCAGCTTTGCCTAGCAAAGTCCAGGACCTGTCTCTGGCCCATATGGAAGCTCAGGGGGGAGCTTATGGATGCATCCCTGGATGCTGGTAGGGAAAGGGGCCCTCAAGGCTGGCAGTCAGCAGTTAGAGAGAGGTGCCAACCAAACTCCCAAGCAATCCCATGTACATGGGGATGAACAGAGGTTGAGCATGAACCTTTTGTCTTTAAAAGCTGGCTGCTATTTATTTTGCTTGCTTTTGGAGAGGTTTCCTCAGCAGATGAATTGATTTGGGAAAAGAAAACAAAATCTTCTGCCTTTAGGCCACAGCCCCTGTGGAAAAAGTAGGGGAGAGCGAACTATTTGATGGTGAACTATTTGAGGCTGAAATCAAAGGAATTTGGGGAGCAACAAATTTGGCCATACCAGCAGGTGAGCCTTGGTGAGTCTGTGGCATCACACCAGTTTGAAACGGACAGATGCATATTTCAGATAATATATTACACAGCGGTCCTTAATCAGACAACTTTCAACTGTCCTGAGGTGAATGAACTGAGATTACTTTCAGGTCACACTGCTCTCTTTTTAATTTTACAGCCCTTGCTGAGCTGAAAATACAGTAAAAAAATACTTTTTTCACGTGGTATCTCAGTATTTCCCTCCTGGTCTGAGCAGCGGAAGCACAGAAGAATGGGAAAATAAATAAAATCAAGCAAGTTTTTCTGGAGGATCAAAAGAGTTTAATTTGAGTTTTTGGGCAGAAGTTTGAATTACTTTTTATTTTCTATGAGTTTATTTTCCTTCCACCCTGGCTCTGAACACTGTGTACTTTCAAGATAACATTGTTCAAAATCTTATGAAATTTACACATAAACTGTCTTAAATGAAAGGGAATATTTAAGTTTGGAGATAGTTGTAGAGTGTCATGATCTAATTACAATAGCATTTTTGAAGGATAACAAGCGTCAAAAGAAATAAACTGGATGTTATGAAAAATAAAAGTAGGGCCAAGAATCTAAGGCTAGCCAGAGAAATTAAACATTGAGGCTTTTCCTTTGGAAGGTTTTAAATCAATTTAGTGTTGGTGAAAAGTGCCAGATTCATAGCAGAGGAAAATGATGCCTTTTATTTATTTACAGGCGAGGCTGGCTTGCGCCAGTGACAGCATCTCTTCTTTAGACTATCGCTGTACTTTGACACTCAGCTGAACTGACCACCAGGAAAAGCAGCTGAAAAGTCCTTCTGTCTCTCTTCCCTTCTGTCCTCTGAGCTTGCCAGCAGCCCGGCTACACTTTACTTTTGAAAGCGATTTCCATCATGTGGATCTATCCATCAAGAGCTACGCTGAGACAAACGACTCCTCGCATTCAAGTCCAGGAACAGCTGTCAGATGGTTAAAAAAAAAAAAAAAAAAAAAAAATCACAACTTTTTCTCTTGCTTTTTATTTGCACTCAAATTTGAACGCTTGTGGACCAAGAGCTGGGGACAGAGCTTCTTTTTTTTGGAGCACACAGTTCACGCCTAGGTTTATTCACAATCTATTTCCACCATGCTTTGGGAATAGCAGGCAAGGAGACCCTCCACAAATATTAGCTGCCCTCCAGTGAGGCAACATAGTGAGGGGGCTAGTGAAAGAAAGTGGTGGTTTTCAAACTGCTTGTGAAGAGCACAGATTTTTGATGGCGATAAATGAGTCTTCTCTTAGTTCTTCAGAGCAGCTTTCTTTCAGGGCTCAGACGTCAAAATTGGCTGATGCAGCACTTTGTACGGTCCCTGTGGGACTCCCTGTGGGAGTCCTCAGGTGGTAAGTTAAGTTGGAAGATCAGGAACTGTTCCATAAAATATAATTTTTTCATGAGGTTTTTGCCTCCTACTGAATGTAGAACTGGGGCTGAACGAGGGAATTCATTTTTTGTTGGATTTTCAGTGAGTAGCTGAAAAGAGAGTCCTTTCATAGGGCCCTGGGTTCGGTGGCGGCGACTTGATCGCAGGGTGAGGAATGCTTGGCTGGCAGCCTCTTTAAAGCCCATCTCCTCTCTGAAACACACAGTTCAAAGCAACCTATGGCTCATGGAGAAGGTGTTAAGGTAGCAAACACGTCTCATTTTGGTGGAGATTGCTAAACCTTTTGGGCTCAAACTTAGCTGTCTGCTAAGAAATCAGGCCAGAGATGCTTAATAGCTTCACGCCATTCGGAGAGTTGCATGCAGCGGAAGGGAAAAACGCAGTGCCCGTCTGCAGCTGCGGATGACACAGCTTTGAATCACCAGGACTAATGGGATCCACTGACTAATTGGGTGTTTCCAGTAAGCAGCCACTTACCAAGGAGGTGAGGGAAAGGAAGGTGTCTGTCGCGAGCTCTCTGGCATGTGGTACCGCAGATGCCATGAAATTTGGCCTGGGATAAGGCAGGGCAGTTGCACAGAGCCCGTCTCGTGTCTGGCAGTCCGGGGCCTGGGTATTAAAACAAAGACTGGAAAGGAAATGGTGATCTGGTTTGAAAACAAAACACGATAAGGCATTGCAAGGAAAGACCGGAGAGGAAACTAGAGCTCAGAGGACTGTTCTCAAACATCTGAAATCCAATTCCTAGGAGAGGGACAAAAGTAAAGAGCAGGGTGAGGGAGCTCTGGGAGCTGTTGCAGCCCTGGTGTGGATGAGGGAAGGGAGGCTGGGGTCAGGTTTTGAGCTGCCTGCTGCAGCCAATTGTGGAGTGATCCCCTCTCCCCATGTGGGCATCCCCCTTGGATCGCAGCCCCTTCCCAGACAGTTTCTGTGCTCCAGCAACCCTGGCAAACTCTCCATGACTTGCAGCTTCGGGGAATTGCTTTGCCCTCTTGAGCAGGGAGGAAGATTCGCTGCAGGCAGCCCCTGATTCCCGCGGGTGCCGTTGCTGACTCAGGATGCCGTCCCGGAGCGGCTGGCTGGTGACGGCTGGTGCCAGCAACGGGAAGGGCTGATGGCCGGCAGCCTCCCACAGGGGAAGAGTTTTCACGCAGAAATGTCACCGCTCGGTCTTTCAGGAGAGAGAGATGGCTCCCTGCAGAATTCAAGAGGAAAACGTGAAAGTATTGCCTCCCGCCTCCGATAATAAACTTGAAATGGCCAAAGGAAGGAGTACTTGGCGCTTGCAAAAATGTTTGGCTTATTGAAAAATCCCGGAGACAACAGCACTTCACTGGTTTGTATAGAGGCTCTGCACTGGTAAAGGGCTTGCCAGCTTTTATGCACTGCCCCACCAATCTAAATTAATTTGAGATCTTTGGGACTGACTCCAAAGGTGATAAAGTCAGTCAGCTTTCATTTCCTCTCATTCTTTGATCTCTCTCCTGAGGCTGCCTTCAATGGAACATAATGAATTGATTTTATTGTTATTCTAGATGATGAGATGACACCGTCCCAGTGGAAATAGAAAAGAAATAATCAGTGGTTTTTTGTTGTTTTTTTTTTTTTCTTTTTTTTTCCCCAAACAAGATTTCAGGAATTTTAACTTATTGCGACTGTGTTTTGGGGAGGCTGCATTGCTCTCCACTGATCTCTCTTCATTCATGTGGAAGCTGGTCCTTCTTTGTGAGGTGTCTATAGCTGGGTGGTGTGAAGCTGGACTTCTGAAACTCTGCAGCTGCTGTTGTGAGCCATCCCTCTGCTCTTGAAAGAAAAATACATTTGTGTGTTTCTGCGACAGGCAAAATATATCTTTATTGAGAAAAGAATGTATTTGTGCACTGCCCGTATACACCAAGTAATCAAATAAATAATGTTAACAAATCTTTATATCCATTTTTTTCCACGCACCTTATAGAAAATACATTACGTTTTCATATTTCATATTTTCATGTTTTAAGATTATTTAACAAGATCTACCTGTAGTCAGCTCTAAATCTTTGCCCCTGTGGACACTGGATTTTGGTTGGATGACTTTGGCTCTAAAGCACAGCTTTAACCAGCGTCACTAGGCTGAATCTTCTGAGATTGTCAGTGACATTAAAGAGACTGTTTCACAGCCAAGGTAAAGAAAGATTTACAGGCAAAGAGAGATTTACAGGACTGGTCTCCCTCTTTTGAGTCAGAGTTGGCATCTTTACTGGCGATTTAGTAAGGAAGAGTTTTACTGTTCCTGCCTGTGAGACAGGATCTCTTTGAGCACACGGAAATGTCTCCTCCCAGTTTTCTGACCTCCCAAGAGAAAAGAAATGCCTTAAACTTACCTTACATTTCTCTGAAATGTGCCTGCGTTATGGCAGTATATTCAGTAATACCTTTAATTAGTTAACTCTCCAGCAAGTATCTTCTAGTGTTTTGGTGATATACTGAGTGACAGGGAAAACAGTGAGCCTGAAGATTTGTGGAGGTTTTGTGTTTTTTTTCTTTTTAATGTGGCGGTAGTCTGAGGTTTTATAAACGCTGAGGCTGGTGAAAAAAAACAGCCCTACCAAAAAGCCCCTTCTCCCAAACCAAAAGAGTTTCTTTGTCCACCCAGTGCCTAGTTCCACACTCCTGTTATCTGTCCTACTATAAGCTCAGGTATTTGCAGTAATGGCTACTCCGAGATTGTCTACACAAGGAGCAATAAATGAGGGGATTAGTCAATTCATAAATAATTGCTTAAATGATTTAAGTATTTAATAAGTATTGAATTATTTAAATGGTTAGGGATTATGTAACCTGCTCCTCCCACCGCTTTGCTCTGCGGTAGAAGGTTTAATGTAGGTTTCTTACTCCCATGTACATGCCCAAGCTAATTCTTCACCTGGTAATGGCTCGTAACCTTAACCAGCAGGAAGCTTTACAGCCTTCCTCTGCCTTCGCTTCCTTGTGGATGCTTTCGGTAGGTCTCTGCATGTCTACGTGCAAAGGAACGTACTCCATCTTAAAAGGAAATCAAGCAGCATCGCCCTTGGGAAGGCCTAAATGGAGCTGCGAAGGAACTGGTGTGAAGCACCTCAGATGTTATTAAATGCATACTTAGGTGGGGCCTTCCTGTGTTATGAATCTCCTGGTACTGCAGGCAACTGTCCTTTCACAAACTGACTGTGCCCCATCTTAGAACTAATATAATTTTTTATCCCTGTTCTGTTGAGAGGCTGTTCCAGAGTCTCCCAGTCTCCAGCTTTCTTCTAATCACCAGTTTGAATATATCCAAGCCTGATTTACACCCAAACCCAATTTACATCTTTGTCCTAACAGTGCCTTTCATCCTCAATAACTCTGCGCCTTGCCTGGTGCTTTCAGTGATATGTACAGAGAGGAATAATAACTTTTCTTTTAAATTCAACTCATATGATGGACTCTTCATGTCTTTCATTGTCTTAGCCTGATTTTGTACTTCAGTACCTCTTCAAGGTGAAGTTAATGTTTCTTGGGCATGGATGACTGTGTTAGACGTGCAAGCGTCAGTTTTATACTCATCAGAAAGCATAAAAATCCCCATCCACATCAAATGTAGGAACTACTAGGAGTGGAATAGAGAAGATAAAATCTTTATGCCACTGTTTAAACCTGTGACTTGACCATGCCTTGAACGCTCAGCGCAGTCCCTCGCTCCCTAGCTTAAAAAGGGTATATTGAAACTGAGAGTAGGGCATCTGGGATGATCAGGGATATGGACAGACTGAATACATGGGGCGTGTTCAGCCTTGAAGAGAGGCTGAACAAAATTTGGGAAAGGATTGATGTGGATTGACTGTTCCTTGTTTCATCCCGCACAAGAATTAGGGGCCACACGATGAAATTACTGGGAACTAGGTTCAAAACAAAAAAAAGGGGGTGATTCTCCATGTGATAGGCAGTAAACATGAGGAAGTACTTGCTGAAGGACACAGTGGATTCAAGGAATTTACACTGGCTCAAGGGTAGGTTGAGAATCATTTGGAAGAAAAATCCATTGTGGGTTGCTTAATAGTCAAACCACAGCTAGCAAAGGAAATCCCCTGAGCTGAAAATGTTTCGAGGCTGTGAGAGTATCAGGGGGAAGTCTTACATGTGCTTGTCCTATTCTTATTCTTCCTGTTCTTACTCTGGCCACCGCTGAAGAAAGGGTAATGGGCTAGGAGGACCCTGGTCTGAGCTAGCATGGCCATTTGTACATTATTACCATTCCATGTTGCACCACTGCTTTATGCCATGACAACAATTACCTGTCTCCTCTGGAAATACCTTGACTGACATATCCTAAGATCACATTTGCTTTTTCTCATAGTTGCATCACTTGCTAGCTTAAGTCATCCTATAATTAACTAATGCTCCCTGCTTCTTCTCCTCCTCAGTCATCTCCAGTTAATGAGCTCTCAGCTTATGGTAGCAGTTCTCACTATTATTCCATGAATATATGATCTTGTGTTAAGTAGCTTTGAATTTCATCCCATTTTTGTGTCTCCAGTTACCTTGTTCCTCCAGTTCTTGGCTTTGCAAGCCTCCCCTAGAAAAATGTGACCTGTCTCCTTTATGCTATGAGCAAATATCAGCAGCCCACTCCCTTTATATATCAAGGTCACTTGCAAAAACATTGAACAAGATGGGGCCAAGGATCCCTCAGTAATTCTATTAGTAGCTTCTACACAGACTGGTACTTCCTCTTTCGTCAAAACTCACTGCTGTCTCTTCTTCACCTACTTCCTTCCCACTTCAAAGTTCTGCTATTTGGGCCCTGATTTTGCACAACCTGAGCGTGTGGAGGACCTTCTGAGCGGGGTCTTCAAAGGCAGGTAGTGCTGGCTTAACCCCGCTCTACTGAAATCACCTGCAGTCTCCCCATGCCTTTGACTTCAGTGCTGGTGGTGACGGGTCAGCATTAATTTTGAAAAAGAATGCCACTCAGGTCTTTTTGGAAAGAGCAGATCTACTTTCATAGCCAAATATTTGGTTTCTGTCATGAAAAACATGGAAAACTACATTAGATCCAAATTATCGTGTTTGCTTCTCTCCCGTTTAGAAAAATGACACAGTGGCACTTATAACCTTTGGTTATAACTTCATTTGCTTCTGAACTACATTTGCCTACGCAACATTTATTGGCAGACTGTGGTTAAAGCCAGAAGGCTTTGCTATCTCATTGCTATGTCTGCATGTAATATGAGGCAAATTAGGGGGGTGCTGCTATATTCCTGCAAGTTAAGAGACATTTTTAAGAACATATGACCCTTAAAAAGGGGTGAGTAGAACTTGATTATTTTGCAGATGAAGATGATGACAGCACTTGTGAAGAAGTCATCCCCAGGGACTGAAGTTCATTTTGGGTTGGAGTTGCAGAAGTATCTAGCACCTGAAGGTGCACTTGGGTGTTGGAGATGATGTTTCCAGGGATGTGATTTCATGGAGAAGGGAAACCTCTTGTGCTTGCATACCCGTGTTCTTCCTTCTACCCTTTTTGGTACTTCTCTATGTTGTGAGAGACATTTGAAATTGTCTAATAGGTCTGTGCAGTTATTTCTGTGCACACAGAGTAGTGCTTCTTGGGCACTGGCACTTTAGGGGTTTGTGTCAGAGGAACATGGCAATGTAGGCACTTCCAGATGCTAATTCAGGTTTTTCCGGATGCTCATTTCCATGTGCCTCTCCTGTGGGGTTGCTCCTAGCTAAATTGCAGCCCATCTTTAAGGCTTGGTTGCTTAATCTACAAAACAGGACCAAGAAGTCTCAATATAAAGAAGGCAGTTGATGTCACTCTTCATCTCAGCAGAATGCTCCCTGTTTCTTGAAAAGTAGCTCTTTAAAAGGAGAAAGTTTGGCAGACTTGGGTCTGCAGCCAGGTGCTCACTCCCCAAAACCCTATTTACAGGAACTAGCCAAAGAAAAATTGACTTTCTATAGAGTTGCCAAGAGAAGTAACATGGGGCAGGACAAGTGCTGTAGTCAGAGAGCAAATAGAATTCTTTAAGATTTCATCATGTGTCAGCTGCTTTTTTGGCAGGACTGTGTAACATAATTGTAGCTTTAAAAAGTGAGCTCAGTGGAAGTGTGGCTAAGGAGGTGAATGTTCCAGAAACGCTGTTTGCATGCAGGAGCAGAGCTGCAGGATGGCTGCCCTCCCAGCCAGCCCCTCCGCTGCTCGCTGTATGGACTCAACAGCGTGGCTCCAGGGAAAACTAAATTACTTGGAACTTATCAAAAGGTTGCTCGGTTACTTAATCATTGTAATGGCTCACTTGTAATTTCCTCCAACCTGTGGTATGCGTGTTTGTGTTTTACAGAGACTCGAACAATGATATTCACATTGATTATAATTGGATAGACTTTCCATTGGCATAAATTGACAGAACGCCACAGGTCTTAGGATGTGCACCTTCAAGTAGCAGTGCAGGGTCTATAGTTTAAACCATCTGCCTGCAGAGAAAGGCAATTTTTCTACTGTCTACGTTCAGTAATTAATTGCCCTGCGGCTGTTCATTGATTGAATACAAACCCATTCCTTTGAGAACACTTGCATTTAATTTGCAGGAGTGTAACAGAAACTAGTTACAGTATCTGTCATTGCTGATGTGCATGGCAAGGACTGTAATTTTACTGTCCCCAGTTTAAAAACAACTGCTTGGAGCATTTAGCGCTTGTGACACTGATTTCTAAATAACTTTAGAAGCAGCATTTCTTCCTCTCATGTCATCTGGTCAAGGGTAATTTACGATTATGCTTTCAGTGAGTGAATGAGAAGGAGTTATGTTTTCCTCCTCTACTCATGGCAATGTCTTTTCCTCATTGCTAAAGGAAGTTCCAGCATGGTGGCGATGTCTCTTTGAAGCATTACAATCCCTCAGCTAATACTTAGCACTTATCTCATGCTTTTGTGTTTGTAGATTTCCAAAGAGGGTAAATATTTTCACCTCTGTAAATGAGGCTGACAGAGACCTAGTCAAGTGAAGTGATTTGTGCTGGAAAGAAAACACACTCTTCCTGATGTTTATGCACTTGCCATCACCTCCAGCTTATTGTGAATTACAGCTCAACTCCTTCTAAGTGAATTGAAGTGGATGGAGCTCAGCACCTTGCCTTCTGAGGTCCTTTATTCTTAGCTATGGTGAAGCAATCTCTAATGGAAACAAGCTTTGCAAGCAGGCGCAAACTAAGTCTTATAGGTAAGGTAATATATCAGGTTTACACATCAAGACAACTAGGACATAAATGGGGAACTTTATAACATGCCCGTCAACATGCTTCGTCTGTAATCAGAGAAACAATGGCCACATGTGCACTGCCCTGGTTAAGGCATTCCCAAAGGCTGCCCCAGTGCCTCTTCTCTCCTCTCCCTCCTGGCGTGGATGGCTCTGATCGACACCTTCTGAGTCCCCATGGCAGCTGCTATGGTGATGTCTGCTGAGTCATCAGAGGACCCCTGGGTGGGTGTAGGATCATGCTGCTTGTGAAGGGTAATTCCTCCTATATGATTTTACACATAGACATATATGTATATATATATATATATACATATAAAATTGCCTGATGCAGCTGAGGGCCTGGGATCCTGCTTGTCTGTGGTGGTCTGCTGTGTGGAATTTTGCCCTGTAATAAGTGCCCTTCAGCATTTCCTTTTATCTAGCACAGTTCCCTCTTCCCTCTGTACCCACTGTGACACATGGGCAACCTCTCTGCTGTAAAGGGCCTTCTCAAAACTGCAATCCTAGGTTCATCTCTTCCAGATGAAGAAGAGGGTATGGGATTTCTTGCAAGGCTACGTGACTCCCATAGGTGATGGGCTGCCTTGGCATGGTCCGAGGAGCTGACTAAGAGTCTGACACCAGATAGTTGTGTCTCATGAGAAACACTCTAAAAGGGTCTGTAGGGGTAAGACAGGGGTAAGCAGGCAGTTCTCCCCAGCAGGCTCAGAGTGGGCACCTAAGGATGAGGATACAAAGGGCAAGTGCACACTTCAATGGGAAAGTTTTCCCAGCTTCCACAGCTATCTGCCGAGGCACTTCTCGGCTGGGAGGGTAGGGAGTCGCCTTGTACTTAATAGCTGTCAATAGATCATTTCTTTTTCCTAAGCTCTCAAAGTTTTCACAAGTTTTGTGAACTTGTTCTGTTGCTTTTTAAACTGCTTAGCATCCACAGTGGTGAGTTGTGAGGAGCACAGCTGAACTCTGTGTGTATGTAGTATTTCTTTTTTTTTTTTAATCTGCCATCTGCTAATTCCGTAAAATGCTCCCTAGTTCTTTGCATATGAGGGGAAAAATGAAGAAAAGTTCCCTGCTTTCTCCATACCATTCAGGATTTGATACAAGTCATTATATATGATGTCATATTCCCCCTCCATCCCTGTTCTTCTGGACTGAAGTGTTCTCGTCTCCTTGGCTATTGCTTATACAGAAGTTGCTTGGGTTTTTTTTGCCTTTATATCAGACCTTCACTCTACCCTTTCCAATTCTGCTGTATACTTTTTGAGATGGAAGGGCAAAAATGTGCTGCAGTATTCAGGATGTAGCTACACCACGATCATGTCTTGTCCGTGCTACAGGTATTTTGCGTAGGCCTGAAGGCATGGGGGTGCTGGGCTACAAGATGTTCGTGCAACTGTACACACTATTCTGCACAGCTTTGTGTGGTCTGTGTTGGCTCTCTCTCTCTGTTGGCAATGCCTGTGTGAGGGTAGATGTGACCAGAGAGCACAGATAAGAGAACTGTGCTTGCAAACTTTCCACTTGGTGCAGCAAGGGACATACATACTCACTTAGTAGGCTGAGGAGTCTCCATAGACTGGGTAAGCGGGTGGTGGCCAGGGAGCAAGACTCAGAGGGTTCTGCCGGAGGTATCATAACAGGAAAGTGCAGCCCAGCCACGGTTACCTTCTTGCTCTGAGCAATGGCGTTTGATATCATCAGCAGTCTGTAAATCACTGCAGGTGCTGCTCCTTTGCTTCCATTTAATTCATTGGCTAAGACAGATGAAAACTGTGCTTCCAAGTAGATAAACAGATTTAGTCCTCTCCACTGATCATGATGTAATGAAGCCGAATTCTTTGCTGTCCCTGGGTGAAATATACTGCCCATTGATGTGTGCCTCTATAGAACAACTTCCTTATTCTTTCAGCTAGTTAGAAGAGCCTGCTGGGTTTGCTTTTCTTTTGGAAAAGACAGGATAAGAGGAAGAAAATATCTCATGCCCATGTACAGTGCTGCCAGCTCATCTTGCTAGCTTGGATTTTGCTTAGTAAACCAGACATTACTGTGCTTTGCAGCCCTGGCCTTGGAGATGGGGACCTGACCCACTGTGCCTTGATCTCATTAAAACACCATTTTCATAAAGACTTGTAGTAATAACACAAATTAGGCACACCATCTTTTCTGCAAAGCATAATATTAAACTGGGGAAAAAAAGATTAGTGATTGAAAGGAAAGAATGAGCTCTGTTGTGAATCAGCTGAAACTATTCAAGGGCATTGTAAGAATTATTGTTCCAGATTAGGTCTATGGCAAATAGTTGTCAACACTGGGATCATTAATGCCTATTGGAACTATGCAGCAAGATGCCTGTGTATGCAGAAGACAGCATGCCCTTCACATTTCCTAGTTATGCAGAGGAAGTGTTTTATGTAAAGCTTCATTTAATCAAGATTTTATTTGATAGAATATTTCCGATTACTTAGCAGAGCCCGTTTAGTGGAAAATCTGCATAGTTTCAGGTACGGAAGAATGTACATCTGTACGCATTCACCAGAGAATAGCTCCCGCCTGACACTATTAAAATTGATTCTGCTGGTGTATTCCCTTAATGAGAAAATCTTGGGTCACAGGAGTGGGTAGCACGAGCTCTTGGCCAATTCAGATGGGTGCTAGGCCTGACTTCAGGTCCGGTGGATCACAGCCCTTTTCTGTTTCTTTGTTTCTTAATCTGTAAAATGGGACAAATACAATTCTGTGCAGTAGAGAGTTAGTGCTGTTGCTCATATCAGCAGGAAATGACTTTATTCTTGACAGTTAAATCCACCCAGCTGAGGCTGTTCTTGGGGGATTCTCACAGAGCTGCTACGGTGAGCAGTTGGTGGAAAGCTTCCCTCAACCCCGGGATCTCTGCGTTCCACTCCCCTGGTACGTGCAAAGGTTGGTCATGCAAAGGCACTGCAGACACATCTTCAAGGGTTGTTTCCAGCAGCACTGGAAACAGGCCCGTCCATCCTTCTGTCACTGCAAGGAGTGGGGTTTTGTGTGTGTGTAGCTCCGATTGCACTCTGCCTGCCCAAAACAATATGATACTTCTTTTTCCTACTGTCACATGAGTTCTCTAGACATATATTTTTCCTTACAAATATAACATGGCTAAAGGGCTTCTCTCACTAACACAAACCTCAAAAGTCCAAGCAGTAACTAGGAATAAGTCACTGGGAGCTGCTCTTTATTTTTCACCCCAGATGACACCTGCAGACCATGCCCTTCCTGGGTAAGAGGCAGGAAGTCTTCATAACCCCGCACACCAGCTACAAGCTCATCCTTTCTGCACACTATTAGTGTGACTTTCCTAAAAACACATTGTACGGTTGTTTTGTACGGGGACGGTGGGGAGGGTCTGGCTGTAGGCTGCAAACAGCAGCCATGAGATGGGTTTGTCTACAGTGTTGAGGTTTGTGCTGGTGAGGTTAGCAGTCTTGCAACCTCACCTCTAAGTTACGAAAGGTTTTGTACAGTAACTTGTCATATGAGTTTGCGCCGGAGCTGATGTTCACACAGATAGTGTACCACACGTAGAAGCAGGTCCTTCACCAGACATACTTCTTTTGTAACAGCCTCATCTCTACTGCTTTTCCCAAGCATGGAATTGGCCTCTCCGAGCAGCTTTGTTTCAGCATCATGCCTTTCTCTGACTAGACCTTTTAATTTGGCAGCATCAAACAGCTGAGGCCTTAATGGGGCCATTTTCTAATTTTCTCTTATTGCTGTATCTCTTTTTGCTCCTGACAGCAGCAAAGGTGCTTCCTTCCTGTGTTTCGCCTGATAGAAGTGTCTTATTTGTATGCTCAAGAGATGCAGACCCTCAACAGCTCACAGAAATACATCTTTTAAGTGCCCCGTGTGATGGTTCTCACAATGCCCTATGCAGGAATTTCTACCAGATGACAAGGGTGGCAAAATTTGCTGCCACAGGCTGCTGTCATGCCCCCATTGCCTAAAACCCCGAGGCAGCCGCTGGCAATTTGATGGGCTGGAGAACAGAACTGGGACCTGGGATCTGCGCTAGGCTTCCTCTCTTTTTGTTATTTCACAGGGATACAAAGCAGGAATAATTTCTCATGGGGGGTCAGCCCAGTGCTGTCAGGGCTGCAGGACCACAGATGGCTCTGGCAGAAACTTTTTGGCCATTGCAGTCTCTTTCAGCAGGCTCTTGTGTCAGGCACAGGTGCTGGACCACTCTGTTGTGAAGAGGTTGCTCCCACAGCCCCTCCCAGCCCCGCGGTTTGTGGTTTCTCAGGTCTGCTGGCAGCGAGGGGAGGAAATGCACTTGCTGCTCAGCCTGCCTCCCTGGAGCTTGCAGACCTGGTCCTCAGACGTGAAAAACGTGTGTGCTCCAGACAGCACGTTAGGGGCTGGGTCCTCCAAAAGTGGCCAAAGGACCTCCCCAGGCCTTCATGGCTGCTCCTGCTCACTCAAGGGCTGTATTTCAGCTCCTTTTAGCTCTCTTTTAGCAGCATAGCTGTTTTTCAGAAACATGTCAATGGGAGTTCACGGTGGTAAAAGGAGAGCTTGTCTTTCCAGTAGCTGCCCTTTGTGAGATGAGGCTGTTTTTGTCTTGCAGGGAGGGCTGGGAAGTGTGGCAGAGACGATCCTGGCAACTAGTAGCATTTGCTCCTAAACTCCTAGGATGCAATGTCAGGAGAGACAAAGGCGTGATCCTGACACCAGGATAGTCTCACGCTGCACTGCCCAGATGTTGGAGAATCTGGGTTTACAATATGTTTATCCTCTCCCCTTCCAGCTCCTTGAAGTTATCTGGAAAGCTTACTGCAGCTGGGGAGCCTTTTGCTTTACCTGTGGGGATGTTGTGCGTTGGGGACCAGCAGTAGCCAAGGGGTCCTGGACATCCCAGGGATACAGGGTTGTGCGTTGTGTACTGTCAGAACACAGGGCTGCTTGCAGGTAGGGCTTTTCTTCATGTGACCATGGCCTTCCACAGGTCCACAAGCACCACATTTGGGCTCAGGCCCCAGTGGATGAGAGTTCTCTTTCACCTGTCCCTAGCAATGACCCCGTCTGTGAGGAAAATCTATAACGTGCAGGTAAATTTCAGCATATGGAGTATGATGAAGGTGTAGTTTCACCAACAATCATTGGGTACCAAAAAGATGTGTCCATCTACTTTTTAATTTTTATGTGACATCAGTGTCCAGCGTCAGACTTCAAGAGTAGTGGACAGGACTGGACATCTATTATGTTGCCTGTCCCAGTCATACTGAGGAAATCTGCCCCTTTTGTAACAAATGGTGCCTTTAGTCTGCCCTAGCAGAAGAATCTGGTCATTAATTTTTATCTCTGTGTGAGCAGTGTGGGGCCTGGGAAAAAATGGGTCTTCAAACTCTCATGTCAGCAAAGAGAGAAAGTGTCACAAATCAGAGGCAATAAAGGATGGTTTCCTAAAAACTGCTCATTTGAGGGACGGACTGAGATCTCTCTGAGCTGGGAACAAACACCTGCAGTCGATGAGATGGAAAAAAGGGAGGAGGCAGGTCATTTGACTAACACAGTATTTTGTACTGAGCGGATTGCTTGCACGGGGGTACTATTTGCCATGATCACTAGGCTTTACCATACTCTTACTGTAGGAATGAATGGGTATGTTTATGCTAAGATGTTTAGCATATTCTAGCAGCTCTTTATAAAGATCATTATCTATAATTAGGTAAGTGTGCGTAACTGTTATTGCTCTTGTGCTAAAAATTGCTGCAAATGGAGCTGAGGAGGGAGAGGATTATAATTTAGACATCAGATAATTGGACTTAATTTGCTTAAGAGAACTACTAGTTGTGGCCACTTGAAACAGTAGGTCTTAAGCTCAGGAATAAAATACTTTTCTAAAAGTATTTAGTCTTGCTGTTCATATCTGTGTCAATATTTCCACTAGAGATAAGTGGTTTTGTGACTGAAACTCAGCATGTGAAAATGTCAGCCATAATGGTCCTGATTTTGCCTTTTCTCACAGACGTCTGAAATTAGAAACAGGCTGACATTTCCTAAACTTTAGTCAGTTCTGCTGAACTATGGTGAAGTTCATTGGTCCCTTTCACACCGATCAGATTTCCAGGCTGGGTTTAGAAGTGCATTTGCTGCACCTGTGGTCATAAGTGTGGTAGTAGTGGATTCAGATGTGGCTAATAAAGGTACCTATGAAGTTAGCGCTTGTTCCCTAAAGGCTGAACTTCACTTCTAGCCTGTCCGTAGGTCTAGATTTCACCAACTGTTTTGTGAAAGGCTGTGATGCCTTCCCTTGCTTTCAGAAAGGAATTGGTAAGTGAATGTAACGATCTGCAGTATCGCCTGCTGCATTGCATTGGTACCCAGCTGCCCTTATGTGTCCTGAACCTGCTCTGGGACCAGCACTGCTCCTGCACGGGGTGGCTACCACAAATGCAGATTGCTAATGTTACAACGCGTGCAATGGAGAGTGCTCAGGACTATGTGGACTGTGGTTTGGGCTTTGGTGCTGCTCAAACTTGTCATAGACATCTGCATGAGGATGAATTTTGCCCTTACTCTTTGTATCCCAGGTCTTTAGCCTATTCAAATACCTTTTTGAGGATCCTGATATACTTCTTGCTTCCAGAAAGAATGGACCCAGCTCATGTGCTTTCAAAGCAATTGTTTTTAAATGCCTGTACTGCATTCTCAGTTTTGTCATTGAAAATTTAGCTGGTTTTTTCTGCTTTCTGTTTTATTATGGCAAGTCTGGAGTTGGAATTTGGCTGCTTGTCTTAGTTGATATGTGAAATAAATAAAAAAATTAGCTATGCTGCTTATACAGAGCTGACAGTGCGTAATATTTGGGGCTTAGTGTTATCCTCCAGGTGTGAGTCAGTGCTGACTAAGTAGTTGTTCACTTTCTTGGGTTCCTGTGGTGGAGCCTAACCGCTGGAGCATGTGGGCAGTACGGGCTGATGGGGTCCACGGACAGGCCAGCGGTAGATACCAGTGATCCCCAGGGATGCTGGTCTGCTGCAGGCTGAATCCCCTGCAAGCCTTGCAGCAAGGGCACACTCCTAATGCCAGGATGAGTAAGAAATCCTGTGAACATGAACTCAGAGTTTTCATGGGAGATTATCCCAAGGAAGTGGCCTATGTGGACCAAAGCTCTGTCACTGGATAAGCAGGCAAGGCATGGCATGAAAGCCATGGAGACAGGAGAACAGTACTTGCCATAGCGCCTTTCCCACCATTACCGCAATTATGCATGAGGCCTGAATCTAAAGGTATTTCAACAAAGTTATCCTGGTGTCTTGAATATCATGGCTACTGAACCCAGAAAATTACATCCTAAGCATGCATGCAGGATAGGTGCTGAGCTGACTCCAGTCATGGGGCAGATGGTCTCCAGTCAAACCTTAAGCATTTGCTCAGAGTGTGTCTTGGTGAAGGCCACTTGTCCAGGAGGCAGGAAGAACAGAACCCTGGCAGTCAAAAGCATTCTCCCTCAGGTTCAAATCCTTCTCTTCAATCTAAGTAACAAGGTGAACCGTTGTTTGTGGAGAACTATGGGGTGAGGCTTTCTTAATCTTGCCTGTTGAACTCTGTACAAATGAGGAGGATCTGATCCTTGATCTCTTATATCTCAGATGAAAGCCGTGTAAAGCAGATTATAGAGCCAATCACCAATTGGTATGGAATAACGGAAGACGAAATGAAATAACTCTAGCTAAAAGCCCACCCCAGAATGCCTGAAAGCTTAAGAGGACATATGTTTAATCTGCTCCAGCTCAGGTAAAAGAATCTCCTACAGATCAGCAGGTAAGTAACCAAGGAGATTTATGTGCAAAGATAGTTTTTAAAATACTGTCTTCTGGGAAAATTATACAAAAGTCTTCTGAGAATATATTTATATATACTGCATGTGTGTTCTTGCTAGCTCTCCTCCTGCGAGCCTCCAATAAGTTTTAAATCCATTATCTAACTTCAGTCAAATTCAGCAAACGGAAAGAAGTCTCAAAGATACCAGATTTCTTCAATGGGTCTTTACACTGTATAGCCTGGAGACCATGCATGGTTCCTAGAGACATTTGTTTGCTCCACAAGAACAGGCTGATAGGCTTAGGTGGAAGTCATGAGAGAGCAGCCAGACAGCTAGTGAGTGTGTGAGAGCTAACTGTCCCGTAGACACGCACTGCTGATCCATTTAGCCTCTTAGGCTATGTCTGTCCTGCTGTTACTGTGTTCCTGTTTTATCTTCTTGACTACCACAAAAAACATCCTGGATGTGAAGTAATATACATGCAGTATGGGTGGCAAGGGGACCAAGATGCAGGAGTAAGCATGGGAGCTGAGCTATTAGATAATGGAAACAACCTTTACATACCTTAAGCACCATCTCTTTGCTTTGTGCTGTTGCTAACTTAAGTGAATCCCAGCTTGGCTGGTTTCCAGGACCTCTTTCTTTAGACAATCCACGCTCCTTGGGCATCACATGCACTTGGGGATGAGGATTCCACCAGAGAGTGGGGTGCTGTGAGGTCAGACATTACAAAAATAAGCAGTGAATAGCTTTGAGGACACCATCTGAAGTGAATGGTGGGATGAAGGATGTGAACACAAAAATTTAAGCTAGAAAAGATGCTGCATACTTTTTTTTTAATTTTTTTTTTTTTTTTTTTTTTTCTGGCAATGATTTCGTAATGAGTCTTAATGCCCTGATTAGGTGTGGCTGTGGCAAGGAATGCTTCATCAGCCAGCCTGAGCTATGGCAGCCTAGCAGAGAATTGACTGAAGACATACGATAACTGTCTATTCCAGAATGACTGTGTGTTACCATCACCTAGGGAGAAGGGAGATACAACTGAGTATCCATCTGCAATAGTCATTGGCGGATTATTGGCTTGATTATTCTCCTTGGATATGTATTCACTCAACAGATCACAGCAACCCCAAAGAGATTAATTACGTGTATTTTTAAATTCCCTAAGTGCACATTTACATAACTAGCATTTTTAAATATTCATAAATACATATTTGCTTGATAGATTGTAGCGGCATCATTTGCAACTTCAAAAGGGACCTTTACTTAATCAAACCAGAAATGTTAATCATTTCTTGAGGCTCAGACATATGATCAGCATATTGTGGCACAATAAATACATTGAGCATCAGCTGGGGCACAGTAATTGAGTGCATGTTCCTACCCTATGGCACATGGGAGGAAATCTGACCCAGCTTAACCCCTTATCACTGTGGTTTAGCCAAGCCCTCTTTGCATTTACTACAGACAGAAAACAGACTCATACATAACTGCCATGGATCAGCTCATTTGGGTTAAGTGGATCCTACATCTTTGCTAGCTCCTCTTTCCCAGTGACAAAAGCCTTGCAGGCATGCGCACTGTGGGCATTCCTGGAGAGGGTTTTTGTCTGCGTGGCACTCCGCACCCTCAGCCTCATAGGTATGTCCACAGTGTTAAATAGAAAAGGCCAGGAAAGAAGCCTGAGCACTGAAGCCATGATTGACCCTACTGCTTAACTCATTCCCTGTCTCTCTTTTGAACTCCTTCAGTGATCTGTGTCCAAGACACAGACTTGGTAGAGTCCCAGGAACAGCTCACAGTGCCCACTGGGAGGGCACCAGCTGTGTGTGCCTTCACCCTACACAGTCATGCAGTGCTGTCTCAGAGGGCTTTGTATCCTCAAGTGTGCCCACAGACCTTCTTGCCACCCCAGGTGTATGCAACATGGACTCTCAGTGCCATAACACTATGCCCCTGGGGTGGAGCCAAGTCACAGAATCACAGAATGGTCGGGGTTGGAAGGAACCTCTGGAGATCATCTAGTCCAACCCCCCTGCCAGAGCAGGGTCACCTAGAGCAGGTTGCACAGGAACGCGTCCAGGCGGGTTTTGAATGTCTCCAGAGATGGAGACTCCACCACCTCTCTGGGCAGCCTGTTCCAGTGCTCTGCCACCCTCAGGGTAAAGAAGTTCCTCCTCGTGTTGAGATGGAACTTCCTATGTTCAAGTTTGTGCCTGTTACCTGTTGTCTTGTTGCTGGGCATCACTGAAAAGAGCCTGGCCCCATCCTCCTGACGCCCACCCTTTAAGTATTTGTCAGCATTCATAAGATCCCCCTTCCTCACCACTTCGGGTATTTTGAGTTAAGAAAAGCATGAAAAATAATAATACTGTTATCGGGGACCATGGTGACAGAGATACAGAGTCATGCGCTGTGTGGTACAGACATAACCTGTCTGCCACCGAGGGGTTAGTCCTGAAGCATCGTGAGTGTGGGCTGGTCTGTGCATCCCTCCACTGCAGCAGTATAGACAGAGCTGCTGAAGCCGATAGCAGCTGAGGGACTTTGTATCTCAGAGACTGACTGTTCCCCATTCCCCACTCAGCCTGGCTGTATGCTTATTTAATTCTGGTTGCAGGGAAATAGTCCTGGTTGTCTTCAACCAGACAGAAAGGGGAGTGCAATTTTTATTCTCGCAAGCAGATCGTGACCAGGTGTTAGAACCAGAAGGGCTTTCCCCCCCCCCGCCTTTTCCTTTGCTGTATGAAAAGTCTTTGCAGTATCAAAGCAGGAAACCTCAAAACAGGGTGACAAGGAAGTTAACTCCTTCTGGGCCTGCCTGCGAGGTGGTGAGTCAGAGGTGAAGGGTGGTCCCTTGACAAGCAACCGAAAAGAAAAAAGGCAGACGACAGCTGTCCCCACCAGCTGAGCTTTCGAGCTCAAGTTCAGGAAGAGAGGAGTATGAATTCATAACACAGAAGAAATGCCAAAGCTTGCACTCACACATAACAGCTCCTGACTGGGAGGAGCGGGAAGTGGAGCCCTGAGAAAGGATTAAGAAGTGCCACTCGTGACGTGGGTCTGGTGGGAGCAGGGTGCGGGGGGAAGGCAGAGGAACAGTGGTTTTGGGGGAGGGAAGGAATAACCCAGAAAGAGGGAAGGAGGATGATTCACATGCGTCAGCATCCCTGAGCTCACAAAGAGGGTCTCTGGTGTCTGGGCTGTTGGTCCCATACCCACGGGTGCATTTTGGGGGCAGTAGTGGCTGGGTGCCCCCACATCTACTGTGGTGGCACTGGAGGAGCTGCCACTCGTGGGGTGTTTGCCTGGGAGGAGGAAGGCTGTGAAGGGGGAACCAGTGACCTGAGCTTGTGCGTGATCCCTCCTCACCAGACCACATCCCCGTAACCCCGTTCTGCTGAGTCAGTGTGGGACACGTGCATCTTAGTTTTCTGCTGGGTGATATTGCATAAACTGTGACATCTACACCAAATCAGATCCTTCCCCCCCTTGGCGAGTGGGAAGTGAGGCTTTGAAAGAAAAGTCTGTTTGGCAGATTGCTCAAAAGCCAACCTTATGTCCCAGTGCTTGCATTTTGAAACACTTCATAGCATCACATCTTAGCAGAAGTGATCTCCTGACTGTAACTCTCCAGGGCAAATTCATCTGGGAGCCCAAGTATTTTCGAGGCTCAGTAATTAATAGTTGAATTTTTTGTTGAGAAATTATTGTGATTTGGTCCATTGCAACTAGAAGTCAAAGTGCAATTACAACTATATAATTTTATTTAAAAATGCATACTCCTTTGTGACTGGATAACACCCCCCGCTCGTTAGAGCATCCCCTGTAGCCAGTCATTTGTTTTGGAAACACACAAATTCCAGCCAATCATAACAGTAGTTTGATCACAGAGAAATAAATAAACTTTTTATAGTAGCTGAAAGCCAATCTTAGTTGGTAACTCTGAATACATTTTTGTCAGGAACCTGCTGGCCTTTTGAACCTCGCAGCAGAGAATGATGGAAAATCCCGAGGCATCAAAGTTTCTGTCATTTGTATTTCATTGCTGACAGTTCCTTTTTAGAAGGATAAAGCCACCTCTATTTTTAATTGGAGCTGTAAAGAAAACCTACCCCTGCAGTTTTGGATGAGTCAAGATTGTGATGGCAATGAATGATTAATAGTAATTCCTGCTTCAGTGGTACTGAAAG
Source organism: Fratercula arctica (assembly GCA_947846985.1). Classification (NCBI taxonomy): domain Eukaryota; kingdom Metazoa; phylum Chordata; class Aves; order Charadriiformes; family Alcidae; genus Fratercula; species Fratercula arctica. The sequence goes on along the minus strand of CANTUZ010000001.1, from coordinate 29,009,344 downwards.
AAGCACCTTACATCAAACAGGGAAAGCGGCCTCACAGGGACCAAAATTATCTGACCTGCCTTCAGAGAGGATCAAAGGGAGAAGGGAATACTGAAGTGGATTTTTGCTCTGTACAGGTTGGGTGTCTGCAGGAGAGGAATCTGGAGGCTGAGAGTTACCGGACCCATTAATTAATCTTTGAGTTTCCACTGACTGGCTTCCATTTGGATGTACCTTTTATAATTTGGATGTGGCTGAACTCATAGGGGACCATAGAGCTCTGACCCACCTCAAAGTGCCAGACCTGCAGCTGGGCTGGTTTTCACCAAGGATTTAGGAAAATAATTTAATCTAGATTGTTCAGCCTACCCTTTCAGGAAATTGTGACTTTTTTGCCACTCTAAACTCTCCTAAGTTCCTGCCTGAACAGATTTATTTTTTTCATTAGCAAGTAGTCATGGTGCAAGATGAAAGCATGCATACTTATTCCTCTCTAACATGAGTTATTAACTAGCCCTTATTAGGATAAGGAACTAGCTCTGGATGACTTCAAGGTGGTAAGGAAAAACAGAGACAACTTCAGTTGTTTCTTTTTCTTCTTTTCCCAGCTCTTAGTGCCAGGGCAATTTTTGCTGTTCAATACATGGAAGACAGACCAATTGACAGCTCTAGGCTTATAATCTTTAGTTATATTTTCAATCAGTAAAATTTAATATCCCTGTCTAACCATAGTTTTGAAGTCTGTTTATCATTGAGAAATATTATCTCATGACAACGCATGGATTGGTAATACAAAGCTTTTCTTAATTACTAGTCATGTCCAAACTAAGATAACATAATTCTTCTTCCTAATTTTTTCTTTCTTACAGACTCAATGGTTTGGGCAAAATAACATCTGTGGAGAGGTGAGGACCCCCTTCTTTTCCTGCATTCACACCTAGTTGCTATTCCTTTTTGTGCCTGAATGCGGTGGCTGGGATGGGCTGAAGGATAGACATGATGGGTAAGGTGCTCCAGACCTATGGTGCCAGGGTGCTCAGCCGGGTGCTCAGCCAGGGTGCTCAGCCGGGCAGGGACTGCTTCAAGGCCAGGCTGCTCAGCTGTGGCAGCAGAGCCCGCTCACCTGGGGAATGGCTCTCCTGCACCCTGGGGCTGTGTTTCCTCCCTTGGGCATGCCAGCAGCTACTCTCTTTGCAGCCCTCTGCGAGGTATAACACCAGCGCCGCTGCAGCCTGAAAGACCAGCCTTGGTCTGGGGACAACGAAAAAGAGGTGGTCTAACATGCAACTGAAAAACCACAGGCTGCACCATACCGACCCTGTGATTGCTTGTCCTCGGTAGCCCGGAAAGGTTGAGTTTAAAGGATTAGGGGATGCTGCCACAGCCTCTCTGGGAGACAGCCTCAGCACTGCAAAATGAAGGGGTCTAACAGGGAGCCTTGGCTGCAGCCAACCATAAACCTTTTTTAATGATCATGTCTGCAATGTGTGAGCATTACCAAAATGCTGACTAAGTTCCTACTGCCAGGAAATAAGAGGTTTGATCTAAAACCTGGGGTGCACTATTTGGGGACAGCCTTGACTTCAGTTTTTTAGGCCCTTGGTGAATCCCCAGGGAAAGTCACATGGAGAAGTTCCTATGTGCGCAAACACACACAGAGCCAGAAAGTAGACCCTTAGCTAGGTATTAGTTCAGTTTTGCTCTAGGACCTATCCTATTGATGTGTCCTGATCACAGCTACAGAAATTAACTGATCTCCCAGCCTGCCAAGATGGTGATTATATAGCCAAAACCAGATAAAGCTCCTCTGAATGCCCCACACCTTTGTGATTACAGCTGTTTTGTAGGAGAAGTGGTCTGAAATGTCCTCAGGCAGGAGGAGGGCTTGCCCAGGGGTTCTTGTGTCCACAGGGAGTACTCTGGTGGGGAGGCTCTTGCATCACCCTTCTCCAACTGAGTCTTGAGGAGATAGGATTGCCATGTTGTCCAAGTCCTGAAGAATCTCAAAGGGGTGAAAAGTCCTTTCTGTACTCTGGAGTCAAGCTCTGATCTTTCTTAGTGGTTATTTCTTAGAACACTTTACAGGCCTCCCCAGTCTTTCATAGGTTTCTGTGTCCCTCAGTTGTCATCCTACATTGTCCAAGGTGTTAATGTGCCTAGCTAAGATCCCCTGTTTGAATCCCACCATGCAACAAGCCCTGATTGTATCCTATATAATTTTAGACATTTAAAGGAAACATCTAATTTATGAGCCTTGATGCTCTGAACTTCCCATGTCAACAGTGGTGTAAGAGTGAGACCTCTGAAGGCAACGCAGGTCCTGGGTGGTCTGGAAATAGCTGTCTCTCTCTGCTGACTAATGAGGTCATCAAAGGTGAAGAGGCACTTCAGTTGTGTGCCTGAGTTAGAGGGGGTGAATCCAAGCACAAGTCCCCTGGAAGTCTGGTGTGGGACAACTGAAAACCACTGCAGTATTCAGCTGCTCTCACATCTGGCTTGCTTCATGTGCCATCCAGGTCTTTCTTGGGGTCATAGAACTTTCCTGTACATCATACTCTCCCTGCATGTGCTTAAGCCTTCACACAAGCACAGGGCTGATTTTCTTGCCAGATAATGGAAGCAAAAAAATTAGGTGGCTCAGCAGGATCTCTCAGCCATCATTTGGATGAGGACCAAGTGAGTGCTAGGATCTGAATAGAATAAAATTTTAATGGAGGGCTTGTGATTGAGACTTGGAGTTTCTGTTTGTTTTGGGTTTTTTTCTTTTTTTTTCTTTTTTTTTTTTTTTTCTTTTTAACTCTCATTATCTGGTTTCCATGGAAAGCTTTTTCAATAGAGTAGGAGAACAGCTTCAATATTTTTCTTACAAAAGTTAATGAAGGAATAAGATGCATCTCTGTCTCTTTCAAGTCAGGAATCTCAGGCACGGAAAATTGAATTAGCCAAAATGGATTGAGTTATTGGTTTCTCCTGGCCTCCATTTTCCTTCATGAAATGTACACACCAAGTAAGAGCTGCTAGTCAGGACACCATTGGAAATGCCTTTTCTCTTGCACCATTAAACAACTAAAGAACTCTATTTTTTTGCACTAGAACAGCCATGCACGATATAAGCATGCATTCACAAGGCTGCCTGTCACTAAAGCGATTTGATTGTGTTGCAGGCAGTGCCAGTTTAAATTACAAACTCAGTAGGCCTTCTTGGAAGCTTCTTCTTTTTGCTCATTGGCAAAGGAACTTGGAATATATATTTGGCCTAATCCAGTCTAATCCGATCTGTTTCACAACGCCATCTGGATCTCATCAGGGGCTGGATGCTTTCAGTATTTCATCCAGGCATTTTTTTTTTTCCCCTTAATGGCTATTCTTTAAGAATTAAATATTTTGGAGAAGTGTTGGTCCCAGTTCATTCCTATTCATTGTGTGGAAGATATCCAGGAGCAGCCACTGAGATATTTATTGCCTCTAAGGAGCCAATAGCTAATTGAATCTGAATCGGTTGCTATCAGTTGTTGTCTTGGGAGTGGCTCAAAAACATTTCTGTATCTTTCAAGGATGGCATATTCCTGACCAAATGTTAGGCCTAAGTAAATACCTGGTGGATTTGGATGACAGCACAACATTATCTCAAAGCATTTCTCAGTGACTGATATGTCTTCCAGTAGATGATCCTACATACTGGGAAGAAAAACTTTCTAATGATAAGGATATTTACGGTCTGGCACGGGGTGCCTAGGGAGATGATGAAATCTCCATCACTGGAGGTTTTTAAGAACAGGTTAGACAAGCAGCTGCCAAGAATGGTTGATGTATAGTCAATTCTGCCTTTGGGCACCACTAGGTGACCTCCTGAAAGCCCTTTGAATATTTTGATCGCTGAGCTTAGAGCTGAACAATGAACCAATAAACAAGAATCCACAACCAATTGCAACAATTTTTTTGTTTGTGTAAGGGCTAAAAGTACAAATAGAATAAAAACCACACTTTGTATATGATATTTCATAAAAAAACTCACACTGAATCATCAGAGAAAGAGGCATCTGCAAAGATACATACCTAGGAAGTTAGGTGCACACGTGGAGAACCCTCATTCCACAAAAACAAATTGCAGAAAGACTTATTACTGTGTAGAAATTTCATTTATAGGGCATTAATCAAACCGTATATCATGACAACCATCACAAATGTTACAGAACAGCAATCCTCAGTCAGGTTTTCCTTTTTCCTCTCCTTAACATAGATTTCAATAATTTAAAAAATTAAGTAAATATTAAATTTATTTCAATTCAGTCATAATTCAATTGGACAATAACTTCCAATTTAATAATTTGTCCTCCTTCCTCTTACTCCCTCTCCAGTCCCCATCTTCCTAGATACATAACCTCTACTCTGCCTTGTTAACCTCCCCTCCAAACTTTATACCTTTCCCTGAGTGTAGCAGTCAGTAGTATCTACTCACACTGCTTTCTCTCCCTGCAGTGATCCTTAAATTCCTGTTCTGGCAAATCCCTTCGTGGGCCTGGCCCCAGATCCCACAGGAAGGTGGGAGATGGGACTGGTCCATGGGCTGGCTGCAGCATCCGCACCATGCTTGCTTCCGACTCCCCATGGCTCAGCTAATGCTTTATGATCCCCAGGGGGCTGTCAGGGAGAGGAAAAAAGGGGTGGGAGGTGAGGTCTGGATAGTCTGCTCTTCTTTCCTCTCCTTCTCCATTATGAGGACCACTGAACTAGAGAATCCTTCACTGTGGTGGTTGTTTCACTTTGACATCTTTGGCTTTCTGTACAGAATGCATAATCCCTTTTTATTTGTTACTTCTGTTTAAGTTGGAGGCACTTAAAATATTTCTCACAGCATGTCGGTGACCCTCTTTTTATTTTGTTGGAAAAGCATTTCTATAGCCTGACAATGTCGTCTGTGTTGCCCTAATTTATCAGTTTCTTTCCTCAGCTCTTACCCAGTCTTTATTTAGACCTCCCATTGACTCACTGAAATCAATGCGAGGTAACACTCTGTTTTTTCTTTCTTATTCTTTTTATGTACTTTTATACCTTTGAGGACTGATTGTATAATGAAACTGCTGTGATTAGGCCCGGCCTAACTGACTGCACAAACCTCAGAACTGTGTAACAGCAGGTCCAATGGGAATTTAGCTAATTAGTGACTAAAGAGATGTCAGGGTTTAGCATGAAATGGATAACGCATCTTAATAAATGGAAGTGAAGTGTAATGCAGAAGAAACGTTCTTGCACCACTGAAAAAATACTTTAGGTGCTTCCCTCTTATTTCAGGAGTGTCAAGAGGTAAGACAAGAAGTAATACCACAGGTACTCAGTGGCTCATGAACAGGGTGCTCTGTTCCTGGCTTTGTAGTAGGCCAGTGGCCACTAATTATAGACTGCACTTTGTCTCATGAATCTTCATAATCAGTTCATTTGTGTACCAGCATTTTGATGTCATTCATCTGGTACAAATACAATTCTTAATACTGTAAGATTTAGACGAGAAGCATCTTGGATATTAAAGAGGAAACTGATCTTCTTTTTATATGACAGAAATTTGAAGTTCAGCATTAGCAAAAATATGGATGTGTTTGCACTAAGTTTTATATCCTGCACAACTCATCGTAATCAATATGATAACAGGGGTAAGAGGTGATAGATTTGTTTTACAATCTGTTGCTCTTGTAAACAAATGAACCAGTAATGCAATTTGCAAAGGCCATTAAAATGAAATCAAATGCTTTTATAGGTTATGTGTAATTAGCAAGAGAACTGGGCCATATTTAAGGCTTAGATCAATTGGATTACTTCCTCCAGCTCATCTTCCATATTAAATCCCAGGCCCTAAGAATCAGTTGTATCTTAAACCCATCCCTATAGTTTGAAATAAATCTGCCAGGCCCTGTTAGGTTTCTTGCTGCCTTTCATACCTTTTAAATGTAAGGCTTTCCTGGGGTGTGCAAAGCTTTGGCACAAAGAAAATCTACTGAACCCTGCTAAGGGGATGCTTTGGGGTACCAATAAAGACCTATGGGAGTGAGGACTGTAGTAAAAGATCAAGAAGGAAATAAGAACATTAAGAAGCAGAGGGGTAACGAAACTGAAGATTTAGACAGGAGGCAAAGACAGAAAGTTTATTTCAAGGACAGAAAAAGTAAACAAGGAACGCATTGTGCAAGAGTTGTGTGTGAATCAATGGATAGAGACAGGAAAGATGGTTCTGTAGGTTGGGCCTGTGCCCTGCCACACAGCTCTTAGAGCTAATTAGGTCAGGTACCTAATATTTCTGTCCCCCAGTTTTCCAACTATAAAGCATGGATGACAAAACCCTTGCTAACTCACCAGGATATTTCATGACTCATTTGCGCTATTTAGAAACAGGGTGTGGAAGAAGGGGCACCAGTGTGGCTGGAAGAAGGGAAGAAATAACCAAGACTAAACAGAGAGAAAAAAGAGAGGATGAAGCTTCTGTAAGCCTGAATTAAGCCAGACCAGGGGAAATCTGGCTGGTTCGGCACCCTCATTATGGATTTTTCCTCAGAAGATATTCCACATGCTCAATGTGGCTGCCTTGCAGGGACAGCTGCTTTGTGGGGAGAGGGAGGGTGGGAAAGTCAGGGCACTCGGCAGTTCAGCTTTTGCTTTACAATACACCGAAGTCTTGTTAAAAGCCGGGATACTTAAGGGAGTCTCAAGGCTGTGGCTCTACCTCAAAGATCTTATGGATTTAACTATTTGCAGCACTAAACCCTTGTTTCTTTTCACCAACAGCAACCAATGCAAGTTACCACTGTTGTCCCCCTCTTCCAACCCCCCTGGCTTCCCTTTCAGCTGACAATGAAGATTAGCTTCAAGCTCTAAGCTTGTAAAGCCTTTGAGGAAAAGCCTTAATGAGGATCTGATCCTTTTAAACTCTGATCTAATTACTGTTAGAGCAATGTTTCTATTTTGGATGCCACAAACAGATCAAGTTTGCGTGCTTGAAGGCAGCGCTATTCAGTGGACAAGACGCAAACCCCACCCTGTAGGTTAAATAAATTTTCCTACGTAAATAAAAAACATGAATAGCACCTATGTAAAGCAGCTGGCATTATTTCAGAAGAAGTTTGGGAGCCGATCCTGGGGAACTACAGGAATACAGAAAGATTTTTTTTCCCCCTTGCTATGTGTTTACTGGTTGGATGATAGCAGAGGAGATTTGAGGCCACAGTGATTTAATCTACGGAGTGTATCGGTAGGGAAGAAGGGCAAAGAGGGCTAAAAACCACAGATCCAGCCATGAAGAGTGCTCTGGAGTGCACAGAATTATTACCCAGAGCTCTGGGTAAAACCTCATAGGCTCTAACTCAGTGATAGCAAAGAAAGACAGGGCTGGGACCTACAAGCCAACACTTTCACTTTATCTATTGGCGCAGCTTCAGTGTTTTGTGTGCTTTATCATGTTTTTTTACCACCTCAGAGTAAGCCACTGTTGGGATCTGACTCTGTGTCAGCTCCAGACAGTGTATGAAGACTGGCTCCCTGTTGTTCTTGTCACATGCACTGAGCAGCTTTGCCCATCGCAGAGCACATGTGTGCATGTACCTGTATGAGGAGTGCTGGCAGAGAAGAGCCATCTGAGCTGCAGATATGGACATGGTCGATTCACAGTCTTTGCCTGAATCCCCCCATGCTTTCTGCAAGAGATAGAAGGACGCTGCCTGCTTTCCTGGCTGTAAAACTGTCAGTCATTGCATGGATCCCTGCGTGCTGTTTGGCTTGGCTGGCAGCCTTCGGAGTGTGAAATGCTACCACTGGCAAGCCAGGTGTGAAGTGAATTTACCATGTTCTGCTTAATGGGGTGTTACTGTAACTTCAAACCCTTGTGGTGACCACTTCTAGGTTAACACACTTCAGTAACTAACCAAAACACAAACATTAAGCAGGAGAAATGTTAAAATGCTATTATGAGCCATGGTTTTGTCCAATTAGCAGACTCTGCTTTAGACTTGACTCAAGTGGCTTGTCTATATAAGGATGTATTAGTCATTTTCTTTTTTTATTTTTTTTGACCATAAAAACAACAGATGTGATGCTCTGTGGTCAGCATAGACAAGAATGATTCATGGTTAGGCATATTTAAACCTCCACTAGAAAACTACCCATCTGAGACCCTCTCCACCTCTTCGCCCTCATTCCAGGCAACCAGAGCCAAAAGCATCTGTCACATGATACATCTCAAAATTCATCAGCCATTCTCTCCATATGTTTTAGTTTTGAGGTGGCCAGGAGGCATCAGCTGCTCCTGCCTACTCTCTTGGGACTGCATGGACTTTAGCAGCACTAGGATAGCGATAGAGGAGAAATTCTTGTGCTGTGATGATGCGGGTGAGCGAAGGAGCTGTTATGGTTGAGCAAGGATCAACTCACACATGGTAAATTGGTCTTGTGTAAGGTGGCAGTTTTGGCGGCAGTATCTGTTCTATAACCATCTCTGGAGCACTTTGGGGAGGAATTCTTTCAGCTGAGGATGTGGGAGAGGGATGGGCTTGGAAAGTAAGGAAAAGGGGCTATGGACATGGAGTATGGAAGAGGTCAGCAGTCAGTGCTCCTTCTGTGAAGTAATTGTGGGAGGAAGTGGGAAGCAGGAATCGAGGGACTGGGGCTGCGTGTGGACTGGTAGGGGTTTGGGAAATGAGAGAAGCAGAAATCCTATTATGCATGGGCTGGGGGTCCTGGCTTGGGGAGCTGGCAGTTGAAGGATTGTAAGAAGAGAGCTTCCACCGGAACAGGCAGGAGAGAGTAAAAGGCTGTTATCCCGTAAGTGTTTTGGTGGCAACATTAAGGCTGCTTGGCTACCCCCAGTCCATAGCTAGATCTATGTGATATTGCCTGGACCCCCAGGAAAAATGCTCTGACCAGGCTGGGATGTGTCTGCACACCACCAGGTGCTCTACAAGGAGTTTGGTCTTGCCTGTGAAGCAGGACCGGAAAGCTGGGGGTGTATGTACTGTTGCCCTCTTCTAAGTACTGCTGGCAGATCTGTTCTCCTGCCACTTCAGTAGTACCTGGCTATCTGGTGGTCTCCGAGACCTGCACATCCAGGGAGTGGCCTGCTAAGGACTCTGCTGAATGGTGGCTTGTGGCTGAAGGTAACATCTCCGGAGGAAACTGAACTGTTCATCTGAGTCTCACTGAAAAAAGAAAAACAATAAGTAAGAGATACATCAGTGTTTAAAATATGTGGAAAACAAAGCCCAATTAAATTCAGTGTAGGTAAAAATAAGCCGGTCCTCTAGAGGTGATGTAAGGTCTCCTCCCACAGAAAGGAGAAACTGGTGGAGCAGTAAGCTTGAAAAACTAGGATGGGGGACAGGTAATGGAGATGAGACAGCCCTGACGAGCCTTGTCTAACAACTGATCAGACATGAGATTAAGTACTGTAATATGGAGCACAAACAAGACAGGCCAATGAAATTTTCAGCTGAAGAGTCAGAAGCGGTAAATCACAAAGGAGGAAAGCCCTGGTTTCGCACTCTTGGCTTCTGGCATAGAATAAACTGAACCCATCCTGTGCCATACAGTACGAATGTACATGCACACAAAGCACGTTACAAGAACTCCAAGGCTGCAAAATTCAGCTCTTCCAAGTTAGACCAAGAGTGAAGGTTCTTTCTAGATTTTTTAACTTAATCATAATTTCCTATGTCTATCTTCTGGCACAGTTTTAACTTCCCGGCAGTGGGATCAGAAGCACTGCTTACTTCAGTGGACAGGATCAACACACTCTTCTGCCTTATCCTGTGCCAAGTCTGGCTGCCTGTTCCAATCCTTTTTTCCGTGTCCAGTCAACTTCATTCTCTCATCTTCAGCTCTCCTATCTCAAGTTCCAGTTTCCTCATGCAGCAGATCTTCCAATGACTTCCCACTGCAAACTCCCCAGTTGGTTTTGACCAGAACCAGTCGGTCCCACTTGGCACTGTAGCGCTTTCACTTTGTCACCAGTTTCTCTTTGCTGCTGAGTTCTTCCCTTTCGTCATTCCCTATTTTCACCTGTGCTCCTGGTCATCTCTCCAGATAGCTCCCCAGGCTGGTCTCCTTCTGGGGCTGCTTGTCTACTGTCAGTGTTTTGCCCAGTGATAATCTGCCCAGTTAGGCCCAGTTCTCACATGCGACATGGCTCCTTGTCAAGTTGTCCATTGCCTTTCCCTTAGCCTTCCATTTAACAGCCAGTTGTGGGAAGTGAGGGGCTCTCCCCATCTCTTTCTCCAGTCTCAGGCTTTTTTGTCATTCTCTGGCTTCCAGCTGTCCTTCCTATTTTTCTACACACTTATAATTTCTGTCTCTCGACCATGCTCATTCCAGTCATCAAGACATGGGAACATTTGATAAAGTCTTGCAAAGGAAAGGGCAGGACTTTTTAAAGTGCAGAAAACAATAGGTGAGGGGAAAAAAATCCATTCTCCCCTTTGCTTGAGGATGAGTTTCTCATCAAGCATGGGTTCCAATGCTACTCAGATTCCCTGCATTCCTTGTGATCTGTACCCATCTGGACAAGCTATAAGCAAAGGCCCAGGATCCTGGTATAGCGTGGAGTTCACGCAGAATGGCTACCTGACATGAGCGCAGCCAAAGGGATGCACATCTGCATGTTTTGTTCTTGCAGAAACCAGCGGTGTCGGAGGCAGGGGGTATATGGTCAGTGAAGCATCATAGAATCACAGAATCATAGAATCTTCATGGTTGGAAAGGACCTTTGAGGTCATCGAGTCCAACCATACACACACACACAAAAAACCCCTACAATCTCTGTCACTAGAGCATGCCCTCAAGTGCCAAATCTAGACATTTCTTAAATACCTCTAGGAATGGTGGCTCAACCACCTCCCTGGGCAGGCTGTTCCAGTGCCTGACCACTCTTTCAGTAAAGTAATTCTTCCTAATATCTAATCTAAACCTCCCCTGCCGCAACTTCAGACCATTTCCTCTGGTCCTGTCATTATTCACCTGGGAGAAGAGGCCAACACCCACCTCTCTACAGCCTCCTTTCAGGTAGTTGTAGAGGGCAATGAGGTCTCCCCTCAGCCTCCTCTTCTCCAAACTAAACATGTCCAGCTCCCTCAGCCTCTCCTCATATGGCTTGGTCTCCAGACCCCTCACCAGCTTGGTAGCTCTCCTCTGGACACGCTCCAGCACTTCAATGTCCCTCTTGTACAGGGGGACCCAGAACTGAACACAGTTAGAGTTGCTACTTTTGAAATGAAAAAGCCCAGCCAATTATAACGCTATTCCTCCCGCCCCACTACCCAGAGCCTCCCTCTGTGGGGAGCAGGCGGGATCCATCTTTCTCCACTTGACCCCACAACCCTGTCTACCCTATTCCTGCCTACCCTGCGGCCCCGCTGCTTTTTGGACTGGCACAACTGTTTGTCTGCTCATCACCTGGAAAGGTCAGCTTTCACCTCTGTCTCTCTCTTTCCATGTCTAGGTTGGGGGTCACATTATACCTCGTGGCAATTTTGAGGGAAGAGCTGGGACAACTAATGATCCCAGGATAAAGCCTATGGCATTGCATCTATTTTGGTAGGCAGAGACCCAGTCCCAAGTCCCAGCACTGAAGATCTTCTCTATTTTTACATGTGTTCTTTCCAGTTGTTACTAAAGTAATTTGGGTATAAAACAATCTTCTTTTAAGATTGATAATTCAGTTGCTGTTCTTGTTTTTGATATTTCAAAAAAAAAAATTCATTAAGCCTGTCTGGAAGGGTGAACAACCACAATTTTGTCTTTGTCGACTGCAAAAGCTGAAAACTGGGATCAGAGGCACCTTTCATTTATTTTTAGATCTACAGGACATAGTTTAATTAATCAGAAATGGTCACGATCATGTGAGAACCGTTTACCTTCTGGATCTATGCCAATAAAGTAGCAAGATGGCACTCAACACCTTGAGTAAGCTCTCTAAATTGCTCTGAAAAGGTTTTGTAAGTGCCTGTCAGTCTTTATTGATTCTAGATACAAACTTAGCTAAAATCCCACTTTATTTGAATGTGGCCCTTCAAGCAGTATCCCGTCTGCCTTTTAAAGAGCCTTACATGAACTTAGCTTAAATGTCAGTTAAAACTGTAAATTTAAGGGAGCTGAGACTTGAACAAACTGCTTTTGCTATCCAGGGCTGCAGAGCTGTCTTTTTATCCAGGCAATTGAGATGTAGGGACTGTGTTTTCTAACTGGTACTTAGAAAGTGCCTAATGGGGCCACTGGGACTATTTATCTCCAAAGGCTTTGTGGGGAGCCAACCCAAACTGCTTCTCCTCCCCTGAGCTCTGGCTCTGAAGCTGGAGTGCTAGATGCTATTTTAGGTAGTCTGAATACAGCCCTAAGCAAGTGTTTATTATATTAGCAGGTAGCAAATGGTGGGAATTAATAATGGTACTAAGTATGAGCTGCAGCTTTTATAAGCTTTCAGAAGTCCACTATTAGCGGAGTTTAAAAACATACTTAAAAATATGGAAATATGGCCATAGTTTCCAATCAGGCCTTTTGAGAGAGTGGGCAAAGAATGAAGACAAGGGCAGAGTGCTGGAGGTAGTGTAGCCTGAGAGATAAACAACAGGGCAGATGTATCAGATATTACCTGCTTGACAACCAGAATGTTTGCCAGGTATCAAGAATGATGAATATACAACAACCCAGTTAGGCTAATCATTTTTATTTATCAGGGAGAAAGCTTACTATGCTGTTCCATGTCAATAGGCTACTGATGTAACATAAAGTGAGTTTTGTTTTCATACATGGGTGGTGACATCTCCCGCGCTCCTCCAAAGAAACAGCAACAACAACAACAACAGGAGACAGCTGGAGGATGAAGTGAGCATTGGTGCTGCAAATGATGGGAAGGTCTGAGCAGGTCTTCACATCATGGAGATCATTTCTGCAGTGGCAGACAGGGGTGGGACACACAGGTGCCTGCCATGCAAGGCCACCCCCAGGAGCAGCCCTCTTCTCTCCTACTTGGGGTCCTCCACAACACAGACCTCTTGAGCCAGGCCTGGGGGCTGGTGGCCATGAGTTGAAAGCATGCCAGGAGCCATCCTTGTGGTGTAGGTACTCGAGTTTCTGTGCCTGGGAAAGTTCGCTGTTATATAGGTGCAACGTACACATCACCATTTACAGGGCTGCGAAAGTTCCCAGGACAAAGGAAGCTCAGAGAGCACCTCTCTCTTATATGGGACATCTATATGAACCAGACTTAGTCAGGTCTGAGGTTTTCCTTTGGGCCCCTCTCAGTGTTGACTTTTTCTTGCATTTGGACTGTCTAGGTCAATACTAGATTTTTAAACCCTTAAGAACACCTATTTTTAGTTACTGAAGGAGACAGTTTTGATTTATTTTTAGGAAAAAAGCTAGTATTAGGATAGGCTTAACACTGTCTATCCAGATACTGTCCTTTGGCACTATTACAAATATAGTAACTTTTGTTAGCCTTTCTGATGACCTGTTAGCAAATGAACTGCTCCTTCACAGGCTAACATTGATTTGTTCAGTAAATAGAGATGATGGGACTGTTTCTTGAATTTCAGCTCAAAATGCAAGAGATTTCAGGAATCTCCATTTTAAAAAGTCAGTTTTAGTTCTGTTGGGTTTATTATTACTTTACTCTTACGGTTATTAGGACTAATAATCAGTAGGGGTATTGATATAATAGCAGTATAATCAGTAACACTAGTAGCTTTATTTATATTTTAAGTAACCTATTTTATTTTCAGAGTATCTGCAGGATCCAGATAGATTGGGATCCCACTGCATGGGGCATTATTTAGACAAACAGCAAATTCTGATTTCTGCTCCAAAAAATCGTGTGATCTTTGCTTAGGCTTTGTTTGGCAAAATCTATAAGCTTGTAAAAAACTCTGATTATGATGTTTTTTTTTTTTCAACTGGGGCAACATATTTATCTTAAAAAACATCTTACTTCATTGGAGGCAGAATAAGTGCCAAGTGGAGGACAAACCGCCAAGCTATTCCTTCTGGCAAGGATGGGAAATGGTAGCATGGATGGAGCCCTGGCAGATGTGTCTGTCACCTCTGGGGTCTGCTGGCCCAGCATCACCCACCTTTGCAGCTGGAGCTGCAGCAGAGCAGGGAGACCACAAGTTCTCATCTTTGCTGTCACACTGCTATGATGCCTCCACCTCCCTGAGATCCCTGGGAGCAGGAGAGGAGCCTGATTCTGTTCTCTGAAGTCATCTTCAGCTCCATCTGTTTCCAAGAGCTGCAGGTGAGGACTGGACATTACCTCTTCCTTTGCCTCCCCGTTTTTTTCCTGGCCAATAATTTAACAATTGAGAAATGCAGTTTTGAGCTGACTCCAATATTCTCCAAATTAGTGGAACAGATGTGATGGAAAACTTTCCCTTGAGAGACACACAAAATGATGGGAGGAGCAATGTGCCACTCTTCCTCTTGTAGCTGTGGTTATTGTTCCCTCTGCCTTCTCATGGGACCTGAATGTTCCTCCAGTTACCAGGCTGTTTTGGGATGGTTTCTTTCCAATTTCTCATGTTCAGGCTGTTCCACCTTGCATGGAGTGATTAACCGGAACAGTGAAGGCTGCCTGGGTCCCTCCATCCCTGCTTAAATTCTCCGATACTCAGTCTGTAGGGTCCATCCCTGGGCCTCGTTTCCTCCCATGGAGCGCTGCGCCGTTTCACAACAAGAAGCGTCTCTACCAGGGACTGAGGGAAACCTCTCCATAGCTCTCCCGGGACCCCACTGCAGCTCTCCTGCAGTGCATGCCCTGGCCCCAAACCCCAACACAACACCCAGCTGCAGGTCACTCCATCTGTGCAGCATTTTGATTACTTTCATTAACTTCTTGCTGCTCTGCCAGTGTATTTTGGCTGTTTAAAAACCATCCATGAGTCTCACGATACTGACAAGCGGTAGGTAAGCGCTCAGCCTGGTTTGCTGCCTGGTCTCTGCTCCATTTGTTTTGCCACATGCCATGAAGTAGCTACACTTAAGAGGCAGTTGATCTAATAAAAGCATTGTCTGTCACTGCTTAAGTGGAGATTAAACAGAGGTGTATCTATCCCTTACTTAAGTAGAGTTGATCCCGTATTTATTTGAATAATACCAGATTCCCCCTTGAACAAAGGAATTTGAGGTGTGTCTGAGTGTTTTTGTTGGCAATCGGACCCCTTCTTCAGTCCCACCTCTGCAGCGTCCTGGCAGCCCAAGTCCCCTTACTGATGTCCTTTCCGAACTGCTTGCATTGCTGTTTGGCACATTTATCAGTACAATGACTTGATTTCTTTAATTTGAGTTTTATGGACTAGATTCATGCTGCTATTCCTAAAAGTGCATTTTCCTGAGATAAATTGCAGAAAATGATAGCAACGAAATGTCAAATTTAGAAGAAAGTGGGCGGAAACCTGAATTTTGTCACTTCAACTCACTGCTTCAGCTGGCACTAAACGGGAGTTTTCGGCTCCCTGCTCCCTCCCTCACCTCCTTCATGGCAGGAGAGTGTTGCTGTGCCTAAATATGATGCCGTGACAGGGTCACGGTGAACTCCTCTTCCCGCGGTCCAGGTGGAACACAGTGTACGGAAGCGCTGTTGCACAAACATAAGCGCTTAGCGCTTGTAAAACGTTACACCCAGCTACGGTTACAAGGGAAGTGTTTCCATGATGCATTCCTGGTCTTCTGACATAGTTGCAACAATTTATATGCATGCTGAGGTTGAGGCGGGGGAGTTTAGGGGAGCAGCAGGTGCTTTGGGGACCTCGCTAAACCCCTGCTCCCAGGGGATGCTGCGGCGTGGGGCTGCCCATCCCTGAGCAGCGGGAGTCCGGTCCTCTAACCTCAGCGCCTGCTCTGGTTCCTCCTTGCTTGAGAAGAGTGTTTTGCTCTAAGGCAAAAATTTTTTGTGTACGGTTCGGAGAGAATGTGAAAGCCAATTTGGGAGCATTATATAAGCAGAAGCAGAGATATGCCAGGCCTTGTGGTTTGAGAAGAAGCTGAAAGGCTTGAAGCCTGCTGAAAACCGGTAAGCGCAGCCATGCCAAGTACGCGGACGCCCTGAACGAACCACTTGGCAAGCTGCCCTTCTACGGTTTGTGGTCCGGATGCAGGAGCCTGACTGGTGCCATCGGGTGGGGATTTCCAGCTCCCCGGGGGAGATCTGGCGGGTATCCTCTCTGCAAGGCACCCATTCTGCATGCCATGAACCAAAACCTAACGTCCTCCAACTATTTAATCACAAGTCATACCTTGGGGCCTCTTTACCCAGCTCCTTCCGACACTGGTCGAGGGTGCCCATCCTTCTTCATTCCCTCCTGAATGGCATGTCTTGTTTCCCTCACCACCCAGGCAGGCTAAACTGAGTGCCTCAGTCAATACTATAACTCATTTTCTGCCATACAGCCTTGACAGAGCTGTAAGGGTCATGGTAACAACCCAGACCTCATGTCAAGGCACATCCTATGAACTAGACATTATTCCACTCCATGAATGCATGGAGAAGTCTGGTCTGACATGCTCCATCAGTTGTCCATCCTGCCCACTGCTAGTGGATTCTCAGGTGTGACATATGCCTGGTTTTTTGGAGACTGGGTTTCAAAACAAAAGTAGACCTGTGGAAGGAAATTCAGAAAAGAGCCAAAACAGTGGTCAATGGTCTAGAAATCCTGTGCTGTGAAGAAAATTTGAATGGCAGGCATGATTTAAGGGAAAGAAAAGAGTATTGGAGATTTGAAGGGATGATAATAGCCTTTGGATATCTGTAAGACTGATGCATAATGGAAGGTAGCCATCTGTTTTCCGTGTCTGTGGTGGGGAAGATAGGTTGGGTTTAAACAGCAGCAAGGAATGTTGAGGTTAGATCACCAGCAGGGATAGTGAAATATTGCAGGAAGTTGTGTGGGGAAACCATAGATTCCCAACTTTTGGTATAGGTTGGACTCTCAGAACTGTGCAGACAAGGATGACCTTGCTTTGGAGAAACTTAGTGACTGACCTTGTGATGCTGCGTAAGAAAAATGGCCGATATGACACTGAGTGTAGTGTTTCATAAGCGTGGGAAGTGAACAGAATGTTGACCAGGGTTGAGTGTCAAAACACAGGGAGCAGGTTCACATGCTCACATACAATAAGTGGTCCTTAAAAGTGTATCTATCTCCCTAGCTTTTCGAAGCCTTTTTCTTCATGTCATCCTTGAACTCTTAAAAAATTTTAGGAACATTACTGTGGCTTCTGTGAAAAAGGCATGTTGCAAGCCACTGTATGCGAGTACTGAGCTGAACTTCCCCAAAATGTGGGTTGTGTGGACTCACTGTTTCAGCTTACTCACATGTACTGAATCGGGGCCAAGAAAAAATCAGATGAAGACCCAGTGTGGGCAATTTTTTTACCTTGTTTATGTAAGATTTGGCGTAGTTGGCTGTAAAGTCCATCTCATTGTGACAGCAGAATTTGTCTATTGGGAAGTAAGGGTAGAACACTTTAGAAGCAGACATCTGAGCTTTGAAGCTGAATGAAGTTTGTAAGTAAATGATGCTATGCTGTGTTTTATTAGTTGTGAACAGTCCCACGATTACAGAAGTTGCTGGAGACGGTTCTCATAGCCATGTAGAATTTCTTCACCTGTCTCAAATGTTTTACCTTCATGTGGAGGGAGGTGAGGAATGAAAAAAAGCCAGCCAGATTCATCCATTTCCATGAGGAACACTGGAGAAATAAATATTATTTCATCAGTATTAAAAAGCTCTGTTGCCTTTTCTCGGAGAACTTTTGCCTTCCCCACACTGTGATATAGATTCAAAATTTGGCAGGATGGTGGTCTTGCATTAGGGATGTACCTTTGTATCTGTGTGGAAATCTGCTGGTGATTGCAAAACTCTCATTCCTTTATAAATAGCTGGCTCAGCGAGGCTTTGTGACTTATACCCATAAAGGCTTTGCTCCTTTCTGTATGGTCATGCTGAGGGGAGCAACTGGGTGAACGGGGATTCCCCCACAGCCTGATTGCTGCCTCCCATGCCACATCCATGTCCAAACACGGACACTGGGCGTAGCGATTTTACTTCTCTTGCAGTCTCAATGATCTTGCAATGAGGGAACAGGGGCAAGCTTTGGGAGGGCTGGGTGGGGAAACTTGGGTTGGGTGGGTCTACAGTGGGAAGGGATTGAAGAGGAAAGGGGAGATTTAGGCTGAATCAATGCATGCCTGAATGAAGTTAAGTTATGGTGTCTGAGGTTGGAAAAAGGTTTGGGAGCTAGAAGGGAAGGCAAATATGAGCTGTGGGTCTCCTTGCTTGAGGAGAGTGTGTTTTCTCTCTCTCAATTCCTTTGATCCATGAAAATAAATTAAATATAAATAAATACATTCCCTGAATATGTACACAGGAAATTAAGGAGCTAAAATAAATGCAGCTAAACCAAACACACACACACCCCACCACCACCACCATGAAGTGGGAGAGACTTTTACTATTTTCTTAAAGGACAATAATATTAATAATCAAAACTCGGTATTTATATAGCATTGTACTTGGAGAAGATGTATCAGAGCAGGGTAGGTATCATTATTGCTGTCCTGAAGATGAAACTGAAGTGGAGAAGCACCGAAGGTCACCAGGGATGGAATTAATCTCATATAACCATAGACCTTCACCTGAACGAGACACCTACGCTCCCTTAACAGCCAATGGAGAGCAATTGTACTTGTTGAGATTGACACACTTGACCTATTTTAGACACCTCCTTTAAGGTGAGGTAAATTTCCCCTTAGAAAAGCTTGTTTCTCTGCAGTGCATACCAAGGGCAGCCCTCAGGTGACTATTTCAGCTGGAAATGTCTCCTCTGTAGACATTTAGAGTTAGGCGGAATGAATCCCATCCCTCAGTCATGACTGGTGCCAAAAACACAGCAAAATATTGCCCTGAGCCTGGGCACCATGCCGGGTGGGATGATATGTGGCTGCCCCAACAGACCGTCTTTGCAGAAGGTGGTGGGTACCTGTCCCCACGCCTGGCTGGAGGATGCCATTCAGGAGCAGGGGGGAACATGGTCCACATCAGGCTTTTCCCTGGGAGCACTTGAGGTCCAGGCGTGCAGGTCCCCTCACCTGGCTTCCTTCTCCATCATTGTCTGTCTCGAGCTGCTGCTTGTCCACCATAAAACAGCCAAAATCCCAGAACAGTCCCGTACTTCTTCCCACAGCCACTTCTGGGTACAAACAGACTGCCAGGCTGGCTTGCTCTCTCTGTCACCCCTGACCTCAGCTGGTACGGCATGCAAACTGAGGGTGTAGGAACCCTGGCATCAGCAACGCAGGCCGGGATGCTTCCCTCCAGGATGGCCCAAGTCTTTTATTTTTCAGTAAGAGCCCTGTCTCTCAAAGCAATCACCTCTCGGGTAGGGGACTGCATACACTGCGAAGTCCAATTCAGTGTAAGGGTTCAGAGGAGGGTTCAAATACAATCGCATTGACCTCATGCCCCATTCAGTAGAATGACTACACCGAGTTGAGACCATTCAGAAGAGTAGAATTTAGATATCTTGGTTCAAATGGCTTACAAATAATTTTCCAATCTATCAACTCCAGAAATACCATGTCTGGGGAATGGTGCTTGCTTTCCCTCTCTGTCCCTGTATGCATAAGGGGGGAAAGGGAAGTGGAGGCCAGTGTGCAGTCTTGCACTCCTTGTTATTCTTACATTTGTTTGATATTTTCCATTAATTCCTGTGTTTAGTGTTTCAGAGCCTTTGTTTTCCTTTCCTCTCTTTCGGGGAGGCTGATGGGGAAGACTATGTTATTATTAGGTTTGGCATTACTTGATTAATTTTTTTTCTTCTCTGCCTCTGTGTGATTGGGATTTGGTTTTTTCCTGCCTCTGCATTGTAATGTTGTATTTGTTTTTACAGTCAGCACCTTGCTGTGCAGTTGCTTGAAGGAGAAGGAGAGCAGGCACGTTCCTTGGCCCTTGTTTTGCAAAACTCTTTTAGTTCCCCTCCATGTGTTAGTAACCTGGTCTGTTTCTGCCTCCCGGCCTTTTCCTCCTCCTCCATCCCCTTTGGATGGACATGAACTAGTCCCCTCTCTAGGACTGTGTTGGTGTTCAGGTTTTCAGGTCGGATTGGATTGACTAAGAGTAATGTTTGCTGAGGGAAATGTTTGTCTGAGAAATACCAACAACTGCCACCACCCCCACCCCCCCACCCCCCCCAGCAGTTTCTAAGTGCTGGAGACAGCTTTGATGCTGGGGAGGCAAAAAACCTGTGACATTTTCTCATTATTCACTCCAGCTGAGAAGATTTATGAGCAGCCATAGTCAGCTAGAAGCTTCATTTTAGGGGTTAAACAAATGAATTTGCCCAGCTCAGTTCTCGGTGTCGCAGCTTTGGTCTTGCGGGGCTTGAGGGGAGCGCTGCTGCCTGCATCTCCCACAGCCACCAGGAAGCACGACCACCCCAGCTCCACCCGAAACCAACTTTTTCGGCTCCGCATTCATTTTACAATACAGAACAACATGTTCCTTCCACCAGCCCAGCCCTTGGGTCTTTGTTCAGCCAGACTTCCACTGATGGCGGTACGAGTCTCTTTGCATAGAGAGTGGGTGATGGAGCCTCCCACTTGCAAAGCTCTCTGTGGATCGGTGCCAGCCTCCTTCATAAATCATGGCTCTCCTCCTCCCCACCCCTGGAAAAGCAGCCTCCCTTCAGACCGCCTGAGCGCTGCTGGGGGCTGAGCCTGCCCTGAGCATCCGAACAAGTTGCATCAGTGCTGGTACAACCCCGCTTGTCATTAGCAGCAGGGGGACTGCCAAGGTCGGATACCTCTAGGCGCTCAGAGTGCTGTGCTGTCTAGACCAACTCTGAGTGGAGGCAGGATGGAGGGGGAAGAATTCATTGCCACCAGAGTAAAACTTCCTGTATTTGCAAATCCATCTACCTACTCGGATGACCCTAATCACCATAACGTCTGTATAATTAAATCCTCTTTCTAACTTATCTTTTTCTCAACCCACCTTAAACTCCTTGCCCTGCTTGATTTCTCTCCTTTGCCTATCAGTTATCATTTGGCTGTATAAAGTATCTGGGAATCCAGTTTTTAGAAGGTGAAGTGTATATTGTCCCCCGAAGGGAGGGAGCTCTGGGAGGCAGGACGGCAGCCAGCTCTTTCCTGGCAGTCATGGGAATGCCATGGAGCTGCCAGTCGGTGGGTGGGCGTAGCGCCGCTGCCTCCTTAGGCTGGGTCCTGCCCGTTCGCAAATGCGGGTGAGGGGATGAAGCTGAGGGCGACTGATTCTCCCTCCGTGCCACAGTCAAGCCCCATCTCTCCCTCTGGCTCCTTTCCGATCATCTGTGCTTTGGTGTGTCGGAGAGATACAAAGCCAAAGCAAACAATGATTTTCAGAAAATGTTCCTTGCATGGTGAGCGTGAGTGGCGCAGATTTCTCTCCCATTTGTCCCAAGCTGTATGTGTCAGATGTGGTTTCCATATGGCATCTATATCTCTCAGTACACCCACACTGGATGTATGCATTGGTGTACCAGTGGCTGTGCTGAGCCACAGATAAATGTTTAGCATTCCTTAGTCAACTGGAAACTCTGTGTGTGTATGGGGTGTGCGTGGGGGTGAAGCCCAAAGAATATAAAAACAGGCATATGGCATTTTTTAACTCATTGCACAGATAACAAGGAGAAATAAATATAAGGCAACACTCTAAAATAGCATCAACGTCTTTGAAGTAAACCCACTAGTGAGAGAAACTGAAGCGGAGGCTGTTGCATTAGCCTACAGCTCCAAGCCCAGCATCTTGCCCCTGTATTTTTTGGTGCTCCACGTATGCCAAGATTTCAGGCTGTGCTCCTTCAAATGGAGGCTCTTGGAGGTGCAGCGCTTCCTGCCACACTGGCATGACCCACCCCAAACTGGCACACCCCAAAATGCACTTTATCATCCTTCTAAAGCATGAGGATGTCTCTGGTTCAGTTTACTGAATGGAGGCTGCACTGACTTGAGCACAAGGCTGGAACTCTTGCCCTAGGCAAGATGCCTGCTGTGTACACGCTGTAGACCTGATTCAGTTGCCTAAACCCAAACATCTAGTGCCATCCAAGGCACCCTCGGGTGCCTGGCATGGCCTCTGGCTGCCTCTCCAGTAGGGTATGGTTGTCCCTGTGCAGGTGCCTCGGATGCTGTAGGCAGCTGGAAATAGCACCGTCCTCCTGTGCTTAGGCAAATGAATCAAGCTCTCAGCCTTGAAATAGCAGCTTTTGCTAGTGGAGAAGCTGAAGCTCATCAGATAAATGCTCTAGTGAAGTGATTGTCCACGAGTGTCTTATACTGAAGGCTTTCAGTGCAAACAAGAAGGCAGAAGGCCACTGAAGAGGCAGGATTGGTTCCCTACATGACAGTGTGAGTTTTTCCATATCACACGTGAAATTCTGGATAGACGTGTTGGTAGTCACAGCATTGCAGAGCTACCTCCTCTGCCCGGAGATACCTCCTTTCCCCCCTTACTTGGAAATACCTTCATCACATGTCATGGTAAGATGTCTCATGGTGTGGTCTTAGATCGAGCAGACTGGCATGTGGGGAAATCCCTTTCTCCTCCAGCATGGAAGGAACCGGGAGACACTTCTTACAGATAATGAAGTGGAAGTAGCTTGAGCAAGGGCGGGGGAATTCCAGGGTGAGAGCATGCCGCGGGGTTCATGGGACTCCCAATTTTCCAAGGCAGTGGCACTGGCTGTGGATGCCCCAGTGCTGTGCAAGCAATGCCAGGGCATCTGCAGCCAGTGCTACCACCAGCAAACAGCAGCAGGGTCAAGCCTCCTTGCTGGGTGGTCATGCAATGAATGGCAAGGTCTGGGAGCTGCTCTTCTGACCAAGCAATAGCAACACTTGCTAGAATGGCCCAGCACAAGGCACAGCTGCTGCTGTGCAGAGCAAACCTGAAGACCAGCCATATACTTTTGGGAAGTGAATCTTGGTCCGTGGGAGACTCCTGCCTTTTGAAAGGAGGATCTTCAGCCTGGGTCTTCCCCTTTAGGGGAAACAATGGCCTTTTCTGAGCTCTTTCTGCTCCTGGTTGCCCAAAGACCTTTACCTTACACTACTTTAGGGAGTATTGGGCCAGCTCGGGTTTTACTGGCTCAGGGCTAGCAGGGGGGAGAACCCTTTGAGCAACAGTCTTTTATCCTAGGAAATATTAAATTCATTTTATTCCTTTGGGACAGATGAAACTGTTGCTGTTTGTTCAATGGATTTGAAATAGCAAAGGGAAACCTTTTCTGATTTTGCCCTGGAGTTGTTTGTCTAGGCAGAGAGTTTGAGGTTCAGATATGGGATGCCTGTGTGAGGAAATAGGCAACCCATGTAATAAAGCACTGGCCTGTGTTATGATAAATGCAAAATGATTAAGAGGCGAGAGGAAATAGACTCTGTCACCTGTCTTTATTTATTTTGAAATGCCCTGGGGAAAAAATAAAAAGACAATAAGAGACAAGTGATTTGGCTGTCTTGGGGGAAACGGAGGTTTATTATTTGCTGAGGGTCTGTTGCTGGGCAAGGCGCCAAAACCTGCATGCTTTCCACCATCTGAGTAGGGCAGCAAGCTCCCAGAAGCTTGCTGCCCAGGGCACGCTTCTTCCTCATGTGTGTTGGAAATTGGAAGGGAAAAGAAAAAACATGAGAAACATGAAGGATGCATGGATGAGCTCAGGCCCTGATGTCAGTGAAACCCCTGGGGCCAGGGTGCGTTGTCCGTGGCTGGCCGTGAGGGCTAGAGTCAGGCAGGGCTAGCCAGACGGGAGCTGCTAATGCTGTCGATGCACGTGTTTCCCTCCCCAGCTGATCCCCGTGCTGTTCAGACTGCCAACATCCCTACTTCAGCTGGACCAGCGCTGTGGCCTGGGAGGAGGAAAATTTTAAATGGCAGTGTGGTCACGTAACCAGGAGCAGATGAGTGCGGGGGGGTGTGATTACACAGCACTGCAAAAGCAGACTGAAGATGGAAACATGCTCATCTCTTAGTTCAGGGCTGTGTTGCAAAGGCTGCAGTAAGGTGCGGGGCTTGGGTTGGGAGCAATGCAACACGTGAGGTTGGAGACAACCATACTGTGAGTGGGGTGAGAACACCACGGCTCATCTGCAGCCACACAGCATATTGCACGTCACTTGGAGCAGTTCTGGTACAACAGGTCAGGGATTGGGAAGGACTCTCAGTGACTCTACAAACAAAATATGTGATTATTAACCAAAACAGTTTTCCTTGTTTAATGCGATCAACAATAATGCATTAAAACTTCGAATGCAAAGTACTGAAATCTTAATTAACGGTCATTACCCTGTAAAACAGCACGGCTTCAAATGCATGGATGAGTTGATAGGCCCATATGGACCTCTTTATTGGTGAAGTGTCTAAATGCTTTTTCTCTTCTCGTGGTATGTGATCTGGTCCATTGCAAGCAGCTGAAACATTTGGAAATCTCAAGGCAAACTCAAAGCTCAGACACAATACCACTCAACAGTGCCATGATAAGTTACTGCAAGTCATTGAAAGTAACTGCCCATGAGTGCACTTTCAGCCTTTGACAAATACAAGGTATTCTGATTATCTGACCTTAGCTCACAATGAAACAGAATTCAATGAGATGACTTTGCGTGTACCGTTGGCCAAAGGTATCAGTTTAACTGATAACACACTGTCCTGGTCCACAACACACACTGGTGGTGACTTGATCTTGGGTCCGAGCCCACAGCTTTCACTCTCTAATTTTGTGTGAAAAATTAGACGCTTCCTTTATTTTTATGCAAATCTGCCCATCAGCCCAGATTCATTCAGTAAGTGTGAAAACATTGGTGAACCCATGGGGAAACTTGCTTCTGAGTTTTGAGTTAGTAAGGCTGGGCCGAGCAACGTTCCCTCCTGAAGGTTACAGAATGCAGTCTAAATTTCAATGTATCCTAAAATGTTTTCTTGAAGGGTCTGATCTTTGCAAAAAGATGTGCTGCTGGCAGCTTGGTATTGAGCTCAAGCCCATTCATTACAAAAAATCCAATAGACTAACACTCGATATAGTCATTTTCCAAAGAGCGGTATTCCTGGTTGGAATTTTTCTCACATACTGGCAATTCTGTATTTTGCTGGAGCAGCTCCAAGACAGATGAGTTAATACCCTGTGTAGTCTGTTTTCATATTGAGCAAACCCTGCTGAGATGCCGGAAAATAGTGATTTAAACTGATAAGCTTGCAAAAGACAGCCGACTCATCTAGTGCCATGAAACAAGGATTCCCACACTGTGATACACCTGAAAGTGTTGAACTTGTACAAGCCCAGTCTCCCACCCTTTTCCTGGAGGTGTTGGGGAATCACCAGATGCTTTTGCTTGGCCAGGGTAGAGCTGCTACCTTTATATCACAATACAAGTCCTTCCTTCCAGTGGCTGTGCCCAAGCAGATGAAGATCTCCCAAAACACATTGTTGGTGCTGTGTTTGCAGGGTCAGATGGGACAAGACAGTCCAGCAAGGTCCATACCTACTTGGGATGAGAGCAGGATCATGGTAGGTGACATTATTTAATTTTAGATTTTATCAAGTCCTAGAGTAGCATTTGGGAGTCAAATATGTGGAAGGACTTAGTTCAGGATATGTCCCATTGAGGATACTAGATTGCTGCTTTGAAACTAGACCCAGAAAACATTGCTCTCACTTTGCTCTCCTCCAGGAAAAGAGCAAAATGTAAAAATGTTGGTTTGGACCTTGCCTGAAGCACAGTATGAAGCTCAGCAAGAGGCCACCCTCTCTACCTGCCAATGCCTCTGCCTTTTTCTTGACCTGACTGGAGCAGACTAACTACTCCCATGACAGAGGACAGATGGACAATGTCTGGGGTCATGATCAAGGCTGGTCTTTGGTTTGCAAATGACCAAAACGGTCACCGGTGGTATTTCGCTTCAATATGTGGAGCTTGATCGACATGACCGGGCCCAGCAACTCATGTCCCTGTGCTTTGGCTTCTCCTCAGAAGGGGAGCACACACTGGTCAGGTTTTCCAGCAGGTGTGGTCTCCTCACCAGGGCCTGGCTTACTGTAACTTGTTCTTGCCCCTTTCTGTGGAAGTGTTGCTAAAGTGGAGGGCCAGTGAAGTCTCTTTGTCCCCCATGAATGTGACAATGTCTTCTTATCTTATGTGCTAGGAATTCATCTGGAGTCTTGGCAAAGCTTCATGGAAAGGAAGAAAAGCATGTATGTCGGGACACGTCATAAGACGGGTTTCCAGAGAGGGCTACCTTTTGCCAGAAAGTATGTGAAGAAGGTTTGGACGCTTCTTTTTAGGCCAAAGAGCAGCTTCTTCTGACATGCCCCTTGAAAGTTTTCTGTGTGAAATTATGGGTACAGATCAATCACGATATTGGGCAGAATACAGCCCTTGGGAAAAATCTGAGATTTTCTGCTAGAGATGTTGCTGGCTGTTTTCCTAATTACATGTGCATTTAAGCACTTTCCCCTCTTGACTTCACGATCCAGAGTGAAGCTAGCACCGGTTAGTGCTGGAGAAGACCAAAAGCCAAATGTCTGTGAGAGAAAAAGCTACAAAATTGACAGAAGAAGGAATTTTTACTTGGAAAATATTCTGTGATTAAAAATTTTTGCCTGCGATTTTTTGCACTGAACTGTATGCAACTTGTTTTATGGACAGAAAAAAACCCCATGCAGTTTTATGCTTGAATATAATTTTCCTCTGCTTGGCGAGAACAGCACCTGCCTAATAAAGACCTGATGGGTGGTTGCCAGGCTCCCTGCATCTTCCGTGATGGCACTTGGTTATTACCAGTTAGCTGCCCTTGTGCCTCTGCTGGGCAGCTGGCAGCCTGCTGCAGAGGAGACCCTGCACAGAGGGTTGCTCTGCCTACCACGCACCTCTCACTTGTGAGATCAACGGGAAGAGAAAAGGGGAAATTAACCCACCAAAAAGCAAAACTTGAAATCGGACAGAACTGATACAAGTTGTTTGAAGACGCGGTACAGGAAACACAGGCTGGGGACATAACCATCCATGGGCACAAGGACAGGGCAGCCCAGAGTGAAGGAGGTTGCTCTGGGTCCAGACCTGTGCTGCTCCCACAAAGCACCTTCAGCTTGGTTAGTCCCCAGCCAGGACGATCCAGCTAAGAAAAATCAAGAATGGCCTGTCTCTATAATGACCTGTTGAAAGGGACAAAAAAGTCTCTGTTTTGTAAGGTATCTCTCTGAGTCATCTGCACATGAAGGTATAAGAACACTGATGCTATTTGGACCCAAGTTCTCATGGCTGTGATGTAAGATGCAAAGTGCTGTTCCTTTGCTTTGTTGTATGTTCTTAGCTCTAACAACTCCGCAACGCTTCCTGCATAAAAGGATTAGGTTATTTTCTAAGTACTTCATTGAAAGCGCAGGACACCCTGTCACGTTATCCAAGGGAAAACTCAAAATCATATACTCTGCAGTCATCTCTGGTCTTGTTTTGCTCGTTAAATCCAAAGAGTAATGTGTTCCCACAGTTCATACAGATGGCGTTATCCTCTGATAACTTCTGGCTTGGATTATGTTTATGCAAGGAAGGGAAGCAATGTTGCTAGTGTCTGAGGGGCTTGGGAGATCCCTCAGTGTTACCTTCTCTGGGGAGGATGGGAACAACGCTGCTGCCAAACCCTGACCCAGTAAATTCACCTCCTAGATGACAGACATTACTTAAGAGCCAAACCCAGTTTAAAGGTGTTTGGGACAATGAACGCCTGAAAGTGGGTGAACAAAGCCAGCCATCTACGTCCTGAGTTTTGATGTTGCCACAGCAAGCCTGGCACACCATGTGGTGTGGTGCAGAAGACCCCCAGCAGCCCATGTCATTGGTCTGTGACCATCGAACAAGGACCTTTGGTCTGCAGGCCCCTATGGGACACATCCTTTGGCTGTAGCTGGCTGACAGAGGCTCCACCAGCTTCACCTGCCTGGTTTAGGAGTTATGGAGCAGGATGGAGGCCCCAGCACTTTGCTGCAAGTGGTAAAGGATGTGCCTTGCCTTGGGGTACCTTGGCATTAGGGTGGTAAATGATGGTGGGTGCCATACAAAGGATTCAATGAGACTGCCTCTGCCTCCGTGACAAGCAGTAGCTGCTAGATGGAAAAAAATTTTGTCTCTAATCTGTTTTGAGTACATTATAATATACACATACTTGAGGCTTATAGTTCATTTTTCTTCAGGATATTGGAACATCTGTTTAAAAAATGTGCAAGAAGGGGGGAATATCTGTTTCAATGTTAATACTGAACATACTTGGAGAATATGTGCACAGAATTTATCTAGACGATTAAGACACAATGAAGGTTGTGAGAGATTTAAATACCGCTGTTTGGATTCACTTGCTGATCTGTTACCAAATGCACTGAAGAAAACTAGAATAGGATAAAATGGGAACGTGACCAATCGCCTGTGCTTGTAGACTGCAGATCCCTGTGCTTCAAGAAATAGATGTCAAGAAATAGAACTGCCCATTTTGAAAGAATACAATAGGGCATTGTTTCATGGTGATGGGGTGCAGAAGTGGGTGGAGATTATGGATAAGGAGGCCACATCAATAAACAACTGGCTGATGGCATATTCTTTTTTTCAGTCTCTTGTTGGTGTCCCTAGTCGAGCTAAGCAATAGGGTTTATGTGTCACTGCGTGCACAGAACACTAATGTTCAGCTAAAGCCTCAAAATATTGTTGAGGAAACTCAGGCATCATAGGGGATCAAAGAGTCTCCTGACAGGTTCCTAAAACACTGCTGGCTTCTGACTGTTTTCACCAATGAACATCATTGAAGTCACTGACCTGCAGAAACTCACAAGCTCTCAGATGGAGGAAGGTCCTCTCCCCTGGAAGGATTGTAGCACTGTGCTTCTGCGTAGAAAAAGCCCTTGCACAATTAACAGCAGTTGATAGAAGATTTGTATTTTGAGATGCCTGTGGACCATAATCCAGCCCTAGCTGCTGTTCCTGGGGGGTCGCTTCTCATTTTCTGTACCACTGGTTCCTCCAGAGAGGACTAACCATTAACTCCTTAGTCTTCCTTCATGCTTTCCACATTATAGCTTGTGTGTTTCAATCCACTCTGGGGGTGGGAAAGGCAATGTAGGATGTAATTGGAAGCAGCTGATGATGACAGGATTTTGGAGTTGTTTCCGAAATTGGTTAGGACTCTGACTTTGAAGGTGGGTGTTTTTTGTGTCTGTTTCTGTCCTGAGTCATTTTTATGTCACAGCAAGTTCAATCTAGGATATGTCTTCACCAGGCAAACCAGTGACAATGCTGAAAACAGCACAGTGCTGTTCATGATGAGGACCAAGAATTGTCTCTCACAGGCACCTACCCATTATCTCCGGAGTTAGCATGGAGGGGGAGAAACCTTAACATCTGGAGTCCCAGAAGAAGTGTGATGTAAATATGTATCTACCTGTTTCTTCCTTCTTCTGACTTCAAAGGCTGATGAAGCCAAATGCTGTTTTGTTCTCATCAAAATGCCCTAGAAGCGTGCACCACAGGTGGGAAGAGAAGACGCAACACTGGAGCCCAAAACGTGGATCTTGATGCTCCTGCTCAGGCAGTGTGAATGTGTAGCCTGTGTTCAAAGAGCACGAGAGGCTTCCACAGCTACCAGAAAGGGACAGTCACCAGTGGCACAGGGCTGCTCCTGCCTGCACTGGAGCTGGTGGATCATCTTCTCCCTGTCAGCCTGCAGGGAAGGACACTACAAGCTGAACAAGGAGAACCGTGCACTACCCAGCAATACTCATGTCATGTGTTAAGGGAGGTGAGGGCGGGTTAGGAAAGGGATCCCAACCTGCGTAGCGCTGGATGTCTGATACCTGCACTTCATGCCGTGCCACCTTACAGCCTGGTGGGGCTGGACAGACTGATTCCTGGCAGTGGGCAGGTCCTCAGGAACCTACAGGTCAGGTGCAAGGAAGGCCTACAGCTTAAAAACAGAAAAGGTGGTAGCAACAGCTGGTGTGCTCCAACGAATTCCTGCTCATGAATCCTCTTTCTGGATGCTCTGGGTTTTCTGCTGAATTTAACTTATTTGAATTGACCGTCCATTATAACCACTTAAGCCATTAACGTTTGCTCTAGCAATAAAGGAAAACTTAACAGTAAATTCCCCCCCTCCTTTTTTTAACAGAGGTAATTTGCTTTTCTGGGAAAACTTAGTGATCTGTATTGGAAAAAAAAACAAGAGCAAATTGTGCAAGACATCCCAAAGGAACACCAATCCATGCTTTCTGACGCACCATGTGCAGAGTGACTGCAACATATTTTACACAAAACCTATTAGAAAAATTCTCAGAGTCTTTTTAAAAATAGCATTTTCCCACTATTTTTTTTTCATGTGCCTTACTTTCTAAGAGCAAAATATTTTCCCCCCTCAGACTAACCATCTCAGTCTGGCAGGGAATAATAGTTTATGGCCAGTAAAAATGTTAGTTTAAAATACCTATCAAAGCTTTATATATAATAAGATTACGGTTTTAAGGTCTACTAGATTTGCCACCTGAAAAAGTGTCTTCCATTCTGAAAAGCATTACCGGTTTGTGAGAGATTCCTTCTGATTAAAATAGACTCATAATTCATTTAAAGAATGTCCATTGTATTTTGGGAATTTCTAGGGGGAAAATAAAGCAAAAAATTTGCATCTTTCACTCATATCTGATCTCAGCTCTGAATAAGATCTCAGGATACATCCTAATGCTGATTAGCAACTTATGCATAGTGGGTTACTGGATATTGAGTACTGCCTGACTTCTATGGCATTGTGAGATACTGAAATAGAACAAAGGAAATCTTGGCAGGTGGTTATTTTGCTCTATATCTGTATTAAATATCAGTCATGTGAAGCTGTCCAGACTGAATTTTAGCACAAATGCTGTGTAAGTGAATTATTGCAGAAAGAGCAGGTGAGGCAGTCAAAACGATGTGGCTTACCACATCTGTTGCATTACTATGCGGTGTCTGACGTTTGCATCCATAACCACAAAGCGTATACCTAGAAATCAGTTTATCTGCACAAATATTTCTCTTGATTTCTTATATATGCACATACCAACATGTAAACACATATTTTTCTATAATTAAAAATGTGTGTATACGTGTTTACTTATAAATGTACACAACACATATCTATAATGTGAATTAAATATATGAACTTCATAACTGTTGATATGTTTACCTATGCCATCACTACTGCTTCAGGCCAGCATACTTGCTTTTTCACGAAGCAATGCATACTTTTTAATAAACTTACCTTTCTCTGCTATTTCTACTTTAAAAACCCTCAAAAAAATGTGTTTGGGAAGTTCTGTTGAAGCACAGCCCATTGCAAAAGAGGAAAGCACAACTCCTGGCTGAAACCAAGTTTCTGGTGTGTGTTGTTGAACTGGGAATCGTATCGCAGTGAGTGGTGACCAAAACTTCGCATTCCAGGCATAGCAAACCTTCCCATTGGTGGCAAAGAGGCTGAGGAAAAAACCAAGAGGGAATTGGGGGAAATAGCTTCAAACTAGAACAAATTGCTGGATGACTCTTTTGTCAAAAGGTCACATTCTTTCTTTAGGCAAACCTGCGCAGCTCTGCTGAGGTCAGAAGAAGGAGTATGAGGAAGAGGAAGGCATACCGAGGAAATAAACCTTCCTGTATGACCTCTGGGCGCCTCTGCTTGACCTGAGTGGAGCACACAAGAAGGGAAGAACTGGAAGGGAGCACACACAGCACTCTCAAGTGGAGAATTTTCTGAGACACTTTCAGTCTGTCATAGAAATGGTGTTTGGAAGGGCCCTCTCAAGTTCATCTAGTCCAGTTGCCTGCTTAAAGCAGGACTATCACTGGTACTAGATTAAGTTGGTCGTGTCTTTCTCCAACCAAGTCTTGAAGACTGCCTAAGATGGAGACCCCAAAACTTGTCTTGGTAACCTGATCCAGTGCTGCATGTCTTTCCTAGTTGATAAGGCCTTCCTAATGTCCTACTTGAACCTCCCAAGCTGCATTTTTTCATTGTGGCTCCTTGCTATACAATCTACCACTAGTAAAAAGAGTTTTGCTCCATTATCTTGGTAGCTATCTTTCAAGTAGGCTGCTATTAGATTGTCCCTTAGCTCTCTCTTGAAAATGGCTCTTGTAGAAGGCAGTTGTGGGACCACTCTTAGCTGTCAGCTATGTGGTAATCATTCCTCCCAGCAGATGATTGCTGCAGCTGAACCTTTCTGAGGTGGTGCTCATAAGCCAAAGCTGAATCCATGTTTCAAACATAAAGAGAAAAGTCATAAAATAGAAGATGACGGAAAATGAATCTGTTGTATGAGTGCTGAGAAAAGCTTTGCTGCTTTATATCAAAATACGTGTGCTACAAGTATGGAAATACCATTTTCAGCATGGAATATTATGTCTACTGTCTAACCTGATAGGCTGCACTTTGCTGCTAAAACAGTCCCTGGCATGGCTCATGCCCCTGCAAAATAACTTCCTCCATAGCCTACTGTGGGTATTAGGATGAGCCAGGATCCATTCCCAACAGGTAATTTGGATGCATTCTCTAACTGGAGGGTAAGAAAGCTTGACAGCACGGACATGGGTCACTGTGTGCCAGTTTACCCAAATGCAAGAGAATGGTTCTGAGAAGACTAGATATAGGTGTAGCCCAAAGTACACTAGCAAAGACGAATATGTTCTGGTACTCGTGAGCTCCCTGTCACTGTTTAGACATGTATGCCTAGACACAGCCTCAGAACAGTTTGGTTCACAGCAATGTTCTTTGTCTTTTTTGCTGTCTTAACATATGATTTTTTTTTTTTTTTTAAAAGCTTGAAGTCTCCTTCTTGGCCCTGTTAAAAGCCAAGGTCTGAGAGGGTGGCTGGTGATTTGAATGTGGATCCTTGTTAGTGGAGATCTCTCCTTTGTGTTATGAAGAACTTTAAGTCCTGACCAAAGCAGCGTTGCAATTGAACTGGGCTCACCTACTTCATGGGTGCGCATGCAAATGGAAGAGGAGGACCGCAAGAAATGGGACCACAGTAGCTGATTCCTTTCATGAAGTCCTATCAAAGGCATGTCAGTTGGCAAAAAGGTATGTCATTAACGACAGTAGTCTGACTCAGTGGTGTCTTCTCCAAACTAATCATCTTTACTCCCTTTGCAACCAAGAGATACATGTATCTCCAGGGGGTGGTTCATCATCCTCTAAGGGGCATCTAGTAGAGACAGAACAAATTGCCCTCTGACAGTGCCTTTTTCTCTCCATCATCTACCGAAATTTGTTTTAAATTACATGCTCAAACTAGCTACTTAACTTTCAGAGCGCTAGCATTAGGTGAAGCAGATCTCTCCCAGTAGAGCTGGATGAATACCAAAGAAAATATTTGCAAACAAAAATTTGCAAACTTGCTTTGGCTTTCAGAACCCCTTTTATCTGGTTTCCATAAACAGTATTTCAAGTAATATTTTATATGGGAATATTTTACAAGCAAATGCACTATTGTGGTGCAAATACTTGTGTGATACCTGCCAAACTGCAGGTGAAAGCTTGGCAGTTGGTGAAGTCTGCAAGCCCTGCTGCTGGCTCTAAAAAATTGGTTTCAGTCCTTCCCCCTGAAGAGCTCTGGAATTTTTACCGTCCAAGTCAGGGAGGAGGAAAACCATCATGTGTCTCTGACGGCCAGTCACTCTCTGCAGCTTGCCCATGGTGAATTCTTAAGTCACTACCCACAGTGAACAGGCTGATATTTGTTTATGGAAAATATCTGCTGGGTCATTATGGATTACATGCTATTTTCTAAAAATCTACACCCTTTTTCTGATTCCTAGGCAAGCAGAAGAAGAGGCTTAGTTAGATAGCATGCAAGTGGCTCACCTCACTCTTGCTCTTGCTAACCTCGATTCTGTCTGAATTAGTTACTGGAAAAAGATGACTATTTCCTTGCCTTCTAAGCCATCTGTCCTCACTCCTCCAGTTAGTATTTTTATTAACACTTTTTATTTTATTCTGTTTTATTGCATTTTATTGCATTTCAAAGCTAGTGAGTCTAAATCTGTCAAAGAGACTGTTCTCTGTAAAATGGATCATTACACTTTCAAAATTTAGTATCTCCACCATCCAAACGAAATCTGGAATTTAAAGCAACCCTCTATACTTTGGATTAATAAATACTATTTTCATGATATCTGAATGGATGTCAGTGCTGAGATAAACTAGGAAATATGACTGCTTCCAGTACTACTACTACCACCGCTGCTTATGTACTTGACTAGAACTAGATCACATTAATATCTGTCTCTGTTTTCATTATGTCCTTATTGTGCTGATGGAAACAGCTCATGCACAGAGAGCTCTGCTTGTAAATGACATTGCAATCATCAGTATTAGAATCAGTTTGGAAAAGATATTTCATTTCCCTTGTGAAAAAAACAGAAAAAAATGTAGTCTCTGGACTTCTGAACAATTTTAAGTTGCTGTTGAAAAACCAAAACTCGAATACCAGCATTCTTGCTCTGAGTTGTCAAAACTTCTCTTCTTTCTACTTCCTTTTTGCAATCAATCTTGCTTTCTTTTTGGGAATTATGCACCTTTTCCAGCTAAGATTTGATAGGCTTTGAGGAAAATCTCAGGTATGTTTTCTTGGACTTGTCAGGTTTTTTCCAGTGAAAAATAACGTAAAAAAAACCCCTTAGCACCAGTACTTGAAAATAAGTATTACTATTTTATAAGAGGTGCTGATCTTGCTTCCTATTTGTTCTTAAGCTGTCTGTACTGAACGCGGTTTTCTAGCAAATTGAAACTGTGTTAACTTCGTCAGCCACATATTTCCTCCACGTCCTTCTTATTCCCCTTCTTTTTCCCTTCTGGTTAATTTGCCTCCTGTCCATTTCAGATGACCAGTGTATTCCCACTTGATCAAAAGAGGTAAGTTCTCAAAAGCAGATGAAAAAATCTCAGGTTTATCAGTCTTCTAGTAGACATAGCACATGGAGCTCCTGGACCTCATCAAGCTTCAGTGTCACCTGCAAGTCACCCCTGGCCATGACTGTACTCTTTCCCAGGAGGTCCCTGCCCTACCAGGTCCCGGAACCCCAATGCTCCTTGTCTCCTGAACTGGCATCCTTTCTCCCTGGCCCCATCCCTCTCCTTTCCACCTCCTTGTCGGTCCTGCTGCCTCTCTCCCTGAGGGCTTCGTCCTCATGGTGTGCACCAAAGGCTTGTTCTGTGGAGCCATGTGCTTCAGTGTTTGAACTGCCATAGCAGTAGTTCTCAAACCAGGGATGAGAAAGCTAGTGGTTGAGCATATCCCATGGATTAAGAAAAACCCCAAACATTTCTGAGAACTGTTGACAGAGGGCATCGTAGTCTTCCAACAACTAATCTGCACTTGAGGCAGATAAAAAGACGTAAGAGCCTCATGCTTTTATTTTTTGCCAACTTTTTCCTTTGACTTAGCATGCATGATCTCTGCTTTGGAAAAAAAACCCAGCACCACAAGCCAGGTTCAGAATAGCAGTTTCACAACGTTGAAGGCTTTTTAATCCCTGTTTAGACAGTTCCCTCCACAGCCACTCCTTCTTTCACCAAAGTTTACCTCTCCTTTTGCCATTTTCCTCTCTAAAAACCAAAAGCAAGGGGAAAAAAAAGAAGGTAGTTTAACCTGGATTATGTCATTCACCCAGGGCATCACACTGTTTTACAAACAGTTGTGTTGGCACAACCAAGAGGTCAGTGACCTGCAGTGCAAAGGCAGGAGAAGGGAGAGCGGAATTTCTTAAGCTGATACTTCTGCCAAAACCAAATTATTGTGAAACTGCGCTGTCACATTCCATAAACACTTTCTTCCAAACCTTGTAAAACTGTAGCAAATATTGAAAATCAGTGGAGAAGGTCCCTTTGGACAGGGCTGAATACTTTTGAATGCCTGATGGTAGCTGCAAAGGCTTGTGAGAGCTACACACAAGCCTAAACCATAGGCAGTCTTTCAATGTTGTATTGAGACAACATGAATTCTGATCCCTTCAGAGCAAAGCCATGGCTCACATAAACCAGTTCAATTCCTACAAAACTGAAAAGAGTGAATTATATTCTTAAATACACACACGACCACCCAAGTGAGGTAATCCCACTGGTTGGAACTGTGCAAATGAGGCCAACATCTGACCACAAGGGCATAAGAACTGCCAGCATATCCAATTAGCAGGATAAAAGTAACTGCCCTCCTGGCTCACTAATTATTTTCAGTACACACGGTGTGATGAAAACCCTTCCAAAAATCAAATCTGTCTTACAGCAGCTTGACTTACAGGTGGTGCAGAATGGAACGTTACTAAGTGCATTGCAATTAATTATGCTTTCAAATGCACCGACTAAATTTGGCTGTGCAATTAGATAAATAATAACCAAAGGGAAAGGTCATACTTTGGAATTACACATTAGAATAGATGAATAAGCCTTTTGCCTTAGCTGCTCGTTCCTGTGTCATGGCAGGTATCTTGTTATGAAGACCTATCTGTTGCAGATAAAATGCTTGTACAAATGCAGCTTCCACGTCGATTTAAATGCACAAGTGCCATTTTCATGCACTCAGCATAAGCTCTTCCTCTAATTTATCTGCGTGCCTGCCTTGAATATCAAAGAGGATGACATTTCAACAAAGCAACGACCAAACAGTAACATCAAAGAGCCTGGCTTGGCAGCTTCCACTCTTTTCAGGGAATTTTGACTCAAGCAGTGGATGTCACTGATTTCAGCCTGGGTGTGCCAAAATGACCCCTGCATGCTGAACAAGTGGGTAAGGGTGACTGACACATTCACAAAACATTGCCTTTTCTTTTTCTATCTTCAAATTACCCTTCCATTTACTCTGCATTTCCTGAACATAGCCACCATTAAAAAATGACCCACAGGTGTTTCAAATGACTTTGAAAATATAACTTGAAATTATTGGTTTAGCTCACATGGGTTAAAACACCCAGAGTAGGAGGGTATCCTTGGGTAAAGGGAAAATGGCAGTGATGGGAAATTATGTCCCTATCACTAGACCTTTTGTTGGTGGATTCCCACAAGAACCATTCCTTTTCTTACCTCTTTTTAATATTGATTAACTTTAATCCAAGTGCTAGCAGCAGGGGATTGGTACAAGTGCATTTACTGTCACCCTGGTGACCTGACCTTGTGTCTTGGAAGGGCTCAGCCACAAGTGAAGATCAGTTGGCTGAAGGTGAACTTGAGCTAGGCAAGAGTATTGGTGAGCAGAGGGAGTGTGTTTCATAGCCTTGTTGAAGGTTTGGCTGGATGAAAGGGCACATGGGGAACTGATCAGATCTGCCTGTAGTTAAAGAATGCGCTTGAATTCCTGCCTACACAAAGCAGCATCAGTGAATAACTGGTGAAACACTGGAACATGTTGCTCAGAGAGGTGGTAGGTGCCCCATCCCTGGAAACATTCAAGGTTGGGTTGCACGGGGCTCTAAGCAATCCGATCTAGTTGTGTCCTTGCTCATTGCAGGGGGTTTGGACTAGATGACTTTTAAAGGTCACTTCCAACCCAAACTATTCTATGATTCTACAAATTACAATTCTCATGGGCTTGAGCTGGCTCAGAGCCCGCATCCCACCCTTGTCAATCATAAACTCACTTCAGTTATGCGTGCTTTCACCACGTCTTGGATAGACGTGGCAATTCAGATGGTCTGGAAATGAAGCCCTCTGCACCTAGCCCTTTGCAGAACAGAGCAGTGAGTCTCTGCAGCAGCATGGGCTTTGTAGAGCACCTCGGACCTGCTCCCCACGTTCTCCACTGGCTTTGCGCAAATCATCAAATCAAACTCAAAATCTTCTGCTGAGCCGCAGAAAGGTACTGAGATCACTGACTCCTACAGAGTCCCTAATGCCCACTGCCGCCATGGAATTCCTTGTTCCTCCCTTTAGCTGGCCAAACAGATGGGCATCTTGTGTAAGCCAATTCTCTGTAGTGAGTGGGTAAAGGAAGAGGCATCTTCTCCCTTTGTTCCTGAAAGGAGCCTGTCTCTCTCTACGAGCAACTGGGAAAGCTTAGACACTGAGCTCAGATGAGGTACCAAGCTTCTAGGTGGATCAAGTGAGGAGAGAGGACTGAATTCCAACAGAATTCAGTGTGCATGAGGTGCCTCAACTTGCTCTTTCTGGATGTTCTTGAAAGCTGTTTGAATTGCTGAAGTTCCTGGGTGGTCACCATTGTCACAGATTTCACTCTGCTGGAATAATGGAATTCCTGGCCATGGAAACAAGCTTCAGCCTGTTATCTGAACATCTGGAATGAATTCTTCCAGGAATTGAGGCATGTCACAAATCGCACCTCCTTCTGCTCCAAGTGTAAGGTCCGTTTCTTTGATAGGTCATTTCTTTTGCCACTCCTATCATAAATGCACAGCAGCATGTCTATTGAAAAATAAAACAGCTCACAAAAATGCCTGTGCAACAAAAACCAACCAATAACAAGACAGAAATCTCCAAGCCCAACAAACAAAAAATCACAGATTACCAACGTGAGACACTTCACTGCACGTATTTCACCTCCAGAGGGGATGAAAGAGAAAATGCCTCAGGACCGGTGCTAGTGACACTGCTGAAGGTTTAGTGGGGAGTTATATATGTGCAAGGGAAGAACCCATAAAAATGGAAGAGGTACGTAAGATGGGAAGATGCTTACTGTCTTTCCAAGAAGTATGAACTGACCTGGAATGCATTTGAATTTGCATGAGTCATTGCAGAGAATGGTTTTTACTACTTGCAGGACTAGGAGCTGTCTCAAGATTTTATACTTACAGCAGTTTTAACTGAAATAGGGAACTCTTTTTTTTTTTTTTCTCTGAATATTCCATCTTTATTCTGAAGCTTAAAGGAGGTCTGTCTGATTCCATATCTCTGGAATATATTTCCAGGATGAAAGACCTCGAAACGCATGAAAAAGCCCTTTCAGGTACAATGGTAGAGTTTGCCATTCTCTACCCAATTGCAAAGAAACCTGAATGTTTCTAATACTATGACGAGCAAAAAGGTCTGACTGTTTAACTGCTGCTGAGCACTTCACTTTAAAAATGCACAGATTTGGACCATTTCCCAGATGTCGCATTGTCACTTCTGAATGACACATTGGAAGAGGAAGTCAAATGAGGAAGTGGGTTCAGGAGTGGTGAGAGTGTAGTGGGTCTCTCTCGCTTGCAGGGACCAGCCAGGAATCTAGCAGCTGGCTGGGGGTGGCAGTGTGGGGGGGGGTGTGCAGTCAGCATGTTGATTTTAGGTGCCTAACTTAGATGCCTAGTTCTCTCCATTGCCTATATAAGGAATAGAGTCTGGCAGCCGTGGAGCGTGGGGAGCCCGAATTGCCCATCACTGTCTTACTCGTTGTCATGGCAACGAAGGCAAGCACCTAGAGGAGATGGTCTGAACATGGTCCCGACTCACTTGCAAGTACATGCCAGAGCTTGTGTGCAAGTGAGACAGTTGTACTGTACGTATCCCCGCTCGGGGTTCACACTCCTGCACGCCAACGACTGGAAGGAGCTCTGGTTTGAAGCTGAACTTTGAGAGCCTCAAACAACAAATCTTTGGCTCTCCATCTGGTTTTGCTCTCTGTGTTTTGGGCGAAGTTGGGCTTGGAGGAAACATGGTGCTGCAGGAGGCAAACTCTCCATCTGCACTCCTCTGAAGCTGCATCACTGATGGGAGGGAAATGAAACTGCTTTATTCATGGGACACACTCCTACGTGGGGAGATACCCTTGTGAAGCCAGCCCTGCATCCCACGCCTTTCTTTGTAAATTACAAGATACACTTTAAGCTCTTTATGGAATTGATCAGTTAATTAATCAGTTTATCTGCCTCTGCCCTACATTTAAATTTAAAGCTTTGTGGCAATTCCATTCAAATCTCTTAAGCTCTGCTCAAAAAATCAGTAAGCGGAAGAACTGGTACCCTGCAAATTACTTCTCCCACAAATAAGGTCCATTTCAGTTATTGAGCCATTTGTGTTATTTGGAGATGCTTTTGCACCTGCAGAGGCTAAGTCCACTCTTGATTATTGGAACAATTGTGCAAGTGAAGGAATTGGGTAATCTTGTGGTGATGCAAACTATGTCATTTTCTACGAAGGCATTAGCAAAGACTTGCAGGCATTCAGAATTAATTTCAATAATGAGTTGGGATTTCAGATCTAAATACACAGTTTCTAGCTGCATTGCGAACTCATCCCCAGAATCCACTCTGTATTACTCACCACCTTTTGCAGCCTTTAACAACAGTAATAGATTTTTTTTTAATACGCTCAGACAAAAAGCAACAGAATTAGATTTCAAGCACAGCTAGCAATGTGCTTGAGCTCAGTTAAGATCCTAACATATGGAAGCTGCTAAAATTCAAGATTTTTGTTTTGTGCGATCGTATATTCAAGGAACAGGTCTGAAATTCAGAACAGAGGCTCAGGGCAGGGCAGGATTGCTGGGGGAGGTGTTGAGCTCTGGGCTGTGCTTGTAGCTGTTGAGGAGCCTGCACGGTTCTAGCGGATGCTGTAGACTTTGCTTTTCTGCTTGCTTTGGACCTGACTGTCTTCTCACCTTGATTTGAGGCTGTACTAGAACTCCATTAGTCTGAACCAAAAATGTAGTCTCTGGTTACAAAGTCTGAGATGCAATGGGTCAGTCCTTCAGAACAGTTTTTCAGCTATTAATGTGCAGATCATTGCTTCAAGCCCTGCAACACTGTGCGTGGATCAGGTGAAGGTGTTACTGTTGAATGAGATGCAGTCGTTTGACAGTATTTGCAACAAATGATGTTCTCAATTCAGGAAACAGGGAATAAAATTGTTCAGGGTAGTACACGTAGAACTTTATAAGCCTGTGAAAGATTTTTGTTTCTTTCTTGCCTATAGATACCAGGTTTGATGTTAGTAATTTGGCTCATTAATAACCGATTTACATTTCCCAGACAGCAAATTGCTATCTGACACAAATTTATAAAAGAGCTTCATATTGTGAAATTCTCTAGCACAGTGAATCCTTTGTGATTTTAGCATAAGGAGTTTGTGATTAAATTTTAATATAATCATTGCAGTCTCCTGGGATGCTTAAGAAAAAGAAAATGTTATTTCCTACATCTTAGAGTTCATCGTGGTGGGTGCATTTAAATGCCATCAATGGGATTCTATCTGCTCTGAAAACTAAACAAAATAGAAAGTACCTCAAAGCAAGCGAAGAAGCTGAAGGACTCGATCTCTGCTGAAGCATGAAGACTAACCTACTACACGGTGTTGTCTCAGTTTGGTTTTGTGAGCCCAGTTGTCAGAGCAAGCTCTAGTTCACTGCAGAAGCCAAAGATGGGAGGGGTAAGAAAAAGGCAGGTGTAAAGCTCCATTCTGCTCCCTGAAAAAGCAAGGTTTGCTGGATATTGCCCAGCTCACCTGAATAAATTAGATCCATTGATTTGCTGCTTACATCTCCAGCAGCTGCTGACCCAGATCAGGGCATATGCCAGTGGCTGGGGCTAATGGCTGCCCCTGCTGCCCTGCCTTCCCCCCAGCCCTGCTCTCTGCAGGGGGGTTGGGAGGGATTAGTATGGGAGCTGTCACTGGAGGTGATCCTTCCCAAGGGGAATTCTCCAGCAGGCAGAGCTGAAGATTTAGCCATGCCTTTGCACTGCTGAAGTCGTTCTAGTGCACTGAGAGATAGGGACTAAAGGCCAACTTTAGAAACCGAGTGCTATTATTTAATCTATGACGCCTTTACTTTACTCATCTGTAGCTCTGTATGAGTCCTGTTGTGACTGGCTCAAATTTGTCCGTGCTGGGAAACTGTAGGAGGGTTTCCTGTCCGTAGCTTATTCTCTCTAAGTACGTGACGTTCGAAAGCTCAAAAGACATGGCTCGCCTTAAGCCATGTTGTCCTGCCTGTTAGGGAAATGGTTGAATATAACTATTCTAATACTTTTTCCAGTGCACTCTCGGTGTTATTATGAGCTATGGCAGTGCCTATGGGTGCTGGTCAGGACTGTCACTTGCAAAGTCAGTGTTGCATATATACACGTATATACGTACATCCAAACCGACCAGGCTCCTGTTGCCCTGTCTGGCCAGGTTTGCGCTACTAAACTGAACAGGTAAAAGGCACAGGCTTTAGCATGGTCTCATGAGTGTCCATGCTGTTGAATTATTGGCATGTTACCTGGCACAGGTTTGGCTAGCTCTCACTAGCAGGGTCCCCACCAACGCCTGGGCATGGTTCATGGGACAGCGGAGACTGCTATGGGTGAAGCCCTTGAGGAAGGGTTTTTAGCTTGGTCAAAGCAAGCTCTGCTCTGTCATTTGCTTTTAGAGCCACAGACGAATCCTGGGCCCTTTTCTTAACTAGTAGCATTGTGGTTTATGACTCCAAGTCCTTCAGGATAGTTCTAAAGCTGCATTTAGACAACTGTGGCCACTGCTGAGTACCAGCTTCCGTGCAACAGCTATAACCAGCTCATATCTTCTGGTAAAACTGGTCTTGTAGGAAATGTATTGCTTTTTCTTTCCCTTTTCTCAAGTGAAAAATACCTGTCATCTTTCAGTGGAAAATACCTCTCCCTGAAGTTCAAAATCCCTTCTTTCCACTCTTTCCCCCTCTCCTTTCTGCAATGGCAGAGGGCAACAGGATAAGGGGACGTGTAATCATGAAGGCTTTTCAGGTTCCACCTCTTGGTGAAAGCAGTGTGACCGACACTGCAGTTCTCTTAGATTTTTGACTAGTTCTCCAAATAATGACTATTGTAGGACCATCTTGCAAAACTGTAGAATCATCTCAAGGAAGGCCAGGAGAAACGCTGCTCGGGCACAGAAGCAACTAACATGGATGGGGAAGGGGCTGCACTGTCCCGCTCTCTCGTGACATGAACTGCGGCAGGGTGGTGCACAGGATAAAGCTAAGCTTCCCCAATTGCTGATCAGCTAAGCCCCAAATACCTACAGCGACATTTCCCAAGGCTTGTGGACTTTCTACCCTAAAGATGA
Source organism: Fratercula arctica (assembly GCA_947846985.1). NCBI lineage: Eukaryota > Metazoa > Chordata > Aves > Charadriiformes > Alcidae > Fratercula > Fratercula arctica. The sequence continues at coordinate 28,966,301 of CANTUZ010000001.1, read as the reverse complement.
ACTTAAAAAATTTTTATTCTTGAAAAAGGAATTGGATGGAAGATGAAATATTTTTATGCGACTGTTTACATGTGTAAATGTTGGTGTTTTCATCAGAGGGAGCTTAACAGTGTTGTTAAGATATCTTAAAGAACTAAAATGGAAAACCACTAATCTTCAGTTTGGAAGGTGGTGGCATCTTCACTGCAAAATGGTACCTCGTTTTATCTACTGATCACATTTGAAGATCCCGAACATGGTTCTAGTTAAGTTTCAAGTATGTCGAAAACGAGCCAAGAACATAATTTTCAAGTTGCATTATCGTGGTCATGTCACTTTCCAAAGTATCGCTAAACTGTTCCTTTAGTTTTTCCTTTGCCAAAGAGGTAGGAGACTGTTTTGCTGTCTGGAAAAATGCCTGCCTAGAAGTAGAGGTCCAGATCTTTAACAAGGGTAAATTGGCAAAACCCCACTGATTGTAATGGAGCAATGCCGATTTTTGTCAGTTCGGTATCTGGCCCATCAGATTTTCAACTGTTATCACCACAGGCAGAATTCAAATTGACACAGCGTGGGCTAACATGATTGAATGCAGAGCAGGCTGCCTGGTTTCCTAAATTATTTTAATAACAGAAAGAATGTAGCTGGAATGCCAGCCTAAGATCTCTACCTGGATAAGGGCCCAGATTTTATTTAATCTCTAAAAGTCTTTTTTTTTTTTTTTTAAATAAGCCCACTCCAAAGTCATTACTTTTCCATTATGGAGTTTGTCATGACATGGTCCCCAGGAACAAAAGTCTCAGATGCCCTTCGGAGATGAAAAATCCTTCAGCTTCAGGTAGAAAGTATGCCTTGAATAGGTCTTGTAGGATAAGTGAATTATGGGTACAGAGAAGGAACCTGCCCCCCTCTAGAACCCCTATTAGATCAGCCGCTAAATCCAGTTCTGAGACATATCCGCACCAGGTATTGCATTTCCCGGGGCTTTGGTGGGTCACTGCTGCTGTGAACCGCCCAAAGCCACCTGGCATCCTGGAGTCCACCAACTCCCAAGGATTGTGCCGGTCTCAGGCTGCAACACGTCTGCGCAGGCATGTTTCGAAGCTTTCGCTGTGCAGCCATGGTTGCCTGCCGGAGCCCGGGAGAGCCAGGAACACGCAGCTCTGCCTGCGGGAGCCATGGCACTGCTGAAAACCTGCTACGGCAGCCCCAATGTAGCGCAGGGTGGATGGCACAAGGAAGGTGGGATCTCTTCAGAGATGGGGGGTGTGCTCAGATAGGTAGGTAGGACAGGAGTAAGTGTCATCTCCTCTGAGCTTCACCGACTGGCAGAGATCCTACGGCAGAGTGACCACGAGCCGGGTCCCCATCCTCCAGAGTGGGTTTCGGACAGCGTGGGCTGAAATGTCTGTAGGAACAGTGATGATCTGCACATAAATAAATTTGCCCATCGAAGGAGCCAAATTAAAAACAAAACCATAACAATTTGATTTCTCCCCTTAGGAAAAAGAGTTGTGTTTTTCCTCACTTGAAAGAATTCAGACATTTTACTTTCATCTGCCCTTGTTGTGTCTGAACAAAGCTAGCCGATTATTCGATATCTCAGTTCTGATTTGGGGTGTATTTTTTATTCCTTTTAGAGATTCAGAGGGTGGTAGAAAGCCTCATTGTAATTCAGTAATTATTATGTCTCCTTCTTCTCTTGACCAGGAATGCAAGGGTATCCTTTTCTGTGAATGTCATTTTCTCTCTGGGCGCTTGTACTTTAATTTCCTAGATGTGAAAACAGGAACAGAAGATGAATTAGGTATTGAAATGAGAGGATATGAACATGACTCCCTTCTCCTATAGAACTTTTTCATTCAAAGAGAAAAAAAACTTTTGCAGTTAAGCAAAACAGAATAAAGGGACTTCTAAATGAATTGTGATGAATAAAATGCTTTTATCCTTCAAGAACTTCATTCAGGAGAACAAACTTAGTTTAAAGAAAATTTAAAGCTTTAGTGCACTTACCCTTCCTGTGTATTTTCTCTTCTCCCACCTGCCATCCCAGAAATCTGGCTTTACTTCTCAAATTATTAATCCAGGTTTTGGTGGATAAATAACTATTTTATTATGCCTAACCCAACAGTGCTTCGATGCTTAATATGTTACTGATACACAACTATTAAGCTACAAAAGCAGTGTTTGGTACCTAGATAAAGGGGTCTTAGGTGAGATGAACTTGTCTACCTCTGCTTTCAAATACACAGGGATTAGTTTGAAATAAATTAAATCTCTCTTCTTGATGAAGGAGGGGACTCATGTATTGCTAACATTTGTTTTATTGGATAGATTTTTTTTCTTTTCAAGGCATATTTGTATTCTGCCTTGCCTGATGGCACAGGGGGTTCTGTCTCATCCAAGCTTTCTTAGTAGATTGTTTTTCTACCTCCTGCCCAAAGATGAGCTGTTCCAATGTTAAAAGCACCAGTGTTAAAATGCTAACAGTGGTGTGGGTGAGGGACACATACCTCCCTCAGCCCTGCTCACCTGTCCTCTGCTCCTTCCACTGGCCTCTTACACTGTGGTGCAGACGGGAGCACTTCACCTTGCTCAAAGGGTTGGTGTTGGGATTTCTAAAGGACCACGTCATTTCTAAGTAATTCCTCACTTCCCCGAGTCGTGATGAGTCCATTCTGGGGATGCTAGTGTCGCCTGTTGTGACAGAGTTCATCTTTGTGAAGGAGTCGGGCTATTCTCAGGAGTACCCCAAAGAATGTGGAACTCAGCCCAGAATGAACACAAACCTCGCCGCTTTCCAGCACGTACAAATGACATGTCTTTACCCTCTCATGCTCCAGGAGCGACAGAGGTTTATGTTTTTGCTTCCCGAGGACTGGGCTGGGACCTGGTAGACATTCATTAGTTTTCCTCTTGGAAGGTGCTCATACGTGGCAAGAAGACCTGAGCAGATAGTGGGAAAAGGTACGATTACCACTTTCCTCGGCTGCAAGTCCCTTGGACGCCTCCGTGAATGCTGGATGCCTGGATGCCAAGAGCTGTGCTACTCATCCCAAGTCCAGTGTTTGTCCTGCTCATCCAAGGACTTCCTGTGACGTCTTCCTTGGTAGTCAGAGCAGGGAGTATTCACAGCAATGCTGCTCAGTAAACACTCATTTCATGGAAAAAAAACGAGAGACTTTTTTTTTTTTGTTGGAAATTTTTCATGAATTATTTTTGTTTAGGAAAATATGATATCATTCTGATGGTAAGAAAACAAACTGGCAGACCAGCTTTCTGTTACTCCTAAAATATCACCTCTTATTTTTCATTTAGGAATATAAAAGAAGAAAGTGGAGAAATAAAATAGCCAAGACTAAACCCTATGTCTGCTTCTTAGCTTTTGCTTCTTTTTCTGCCTTTGGCCAGTGCTTGGGGGAAAAAAAAAAAAAAAAGAGAAAGAGGGTGTGCAAAAGAGCTTGATTTCCCTTAGCAACTTGAAAACTTAGAAACTGAAAAAGGATGGATTTTTTTTTTTCTGATTTTAAAATTACATTTTTTTTGGAAAATGTCTTTTAAATTAACCCCCTATTTTTTGAGGAAGACATTCAAACCAGTTTGGCTCACCACATTTCATGGCTCAGCCTTCTCCAACCACAAATTATAGATGTCATAACAAACGTCAAAAATACAGCAGAACATAATAAATTATATACACACGGGCACAAGTGCAGTCAGTCAGTCGTGTATACGCACACATTCATGTGTGTATATATAGTCATCTCTGTGTGTATGAATACGTGTGTATAAATATATCTATGCACGTATACATGTGTGTGTGTACACAGATGTAAAGTAGACCTGTCCGTGCTTGCAAGCCAAGGAAATCCCTGAGAGGTTCTGCTTCAGGAGGGTCTCCTTTGCCCATTGGGAAGATCCCTTTCCATGCAATTTTTCCTTGTGGTACCCCCTGTTTTTAGTGGTCCTACCAAATACTCTGACCAGAATAAAACCTACCCAGCAGCACTGTGAGGCTGTGTTTCAACCAGCTGTTTGGCACATCTGTTACATGTGCAAGGAAAGCTTGAAAGCTTTGCCTGTGTCACAAAAGAGTGGCGATACAGCCTAGAAATCAGATTTGAGGTATGATACAGAAACTCAGTCCTTAGAATAGACCCTTTCAGGCAAGAGTGGGAGCACTTTACACCTGCAGTGTATTTCATCGGGCCACATGGCAACCATACGAAGGAGGGGGGGATATGTAGGAAGCAAGTTCCTCCCCTTTGGAAATGCCACAAAAGTTGGAGTAGCATTTTGTGCCATGTTGCACAAAAGTCAAGCAGAGACAGTAATAAAGAACTGTTTATTTAGTGGGAAAATAAAGTTAAGTGAGTTGAATTGTCCAGATTTATCTTTTGGCTGTGTTAGCAGAGGTAACTAGCACCCATACAAAAACTCTTGGAAAAAGATCTAAGTTTAAGTTTTGTATACAAGGTAGTCCCTCATGCTGCTCCCAATACCAGAGCAGTGGTTCAACAATAATCCATACATCTTTCTCACTTTGCTTGGGGCTGGGGAAGAGCTCGGGTGGTGGCCCCCATCCTCCCCACGAGCTCCTCTCTGTGCAGCACACATCTCAGCTCCTCACCTCCCAGCCATGCTCTGGATGTTGTCGCATGCTGGTATAAAAGCCCTGCATTTTATAAAATGCCCCTGTGGATGTTGTTGCAGGTGGGTAACTCTTTGTCAAATGGGTAGGGGATTTTCTTCAGCCTGCAGCCCCCATGTGTGAGAGGTGTCCCAAGGAACAAGTTTTTCTGCACCTCTGCCTTACAGCTGTGCTGACCGCAAGTGCCACATCCCCTTCATTATCCTCTTTTTCCTACCTCCTCTGTGGGACAGCCTAGCAGAGTGTGATGTAGAAATCTTTGGCTGAACACCGAGTGACCCAGCGTGTCCTCCCAGCGTGACTCTAGGCTAACGGGTCTCTTGGCAGGGCTCTTTGTCTCTGGTGCAACTTTGAACTGACGTGTTTATACTGCCTCCAATTTCAGTGCTGCCTTGATGGTGGTTAGTCCTGGGATGACTGCTCTGCATTGCACTGTGTCTTCAAGCCCGTTCCTGCTTCTCTGCAGCTGCTGTTTAAACTCAGGCGAATTGTAATCCCTAAGTACTGCTCTTAAGACAGCTGCTGCACCTCCTTTTATCACTGCAGGGATGTCTTACTCCTAAGGCAATGCCTTCCTATGTGGGTTTCAAAGAGGCAGCTCAAGGATCAAGAGGTGACTTGATGAGACACTGGTGGAGCCTGCCCTGAAACAGTATGGTTTCAGTCTTCCATGCTACTCCAAACTTTGCGGCAGTTCCTCTGGTTTTCAGCACAGGGCTGTGGTAGCAGACCCGCTTCCCACGCTGCCATCATCTCCGGCTAACACAAGTCCTGCAGACAACAACAGATCATGAGTGCCAGTCTCTCACCCAGGAGCCTTTACACCTCGATCCTCCCTTAGCACCCAGCAAAAGGGGAGATGGCCTTCACAGCATGATCTGAAGGTGAATGTGTCTGGCCTCTGGTGGCTCAAAGGGAAGGGGAGGGATGAGTGTAGCCCTAGAATGAATGGCCTCCATGCACAGCCTGGTTTGTAGCCTCCATGCACAGCCTGTTATGGTCCAGAATGTTCCTGTGCCAAAAAAAGACTCCCTTGGTTAACGATATTTCTGCATGACGTTTATTTGCATTTTGTTATGCAACCCTCCATTGACAGATGTGCTCACAGCATTTAGGGTCCCCACACTAAGAGGAGTGCAAGCCCAGTACTTTTTATCCCTGTTAAATATCAAAGAGGGATGTGAAATGTTATCTGTTTTTAAAAGACATTCATTGAAATCTATTTTTGTTGATGCTAAAAATATGTATTTATTGTGTGGCTAGGAAAGAACTTCTTGCTCTGGCTGAGCAGCTGCTCCAACCGATCTGTAAATGTGCTCTCAGCCTCAGGTTCAAAGCAGTGTCCCATGGTCTTTGGTTTGACCATGCAGAAGTCAGCAGTGAAACTGCTCTTGGCAAGTCTGGCATACAGCTGTGGCATTTTCCATCCCAGTGAGTCCTTTCAGCTACTGAAAAGGAGTTCCTGTGCCAGGCAGACACTCCAGTCAGCAGTCTGCCCTCCTATGTGTGAGACAGATACCAGCTCACTGGAGTAAATCGGACTGGCCTAAGAGCAGCAAGGCAGGTTCATCCCAGCCTCAGGACTGAGGCAGCTGCGTGGGTCAGGAAAACAGGAGTTCATGGCTTCAGGAAAAAAACAAAAGAATATTATGCTCATCTGACACGCAAAGTAACTCCCCCCTTAGAAATGCAGATAAGCCAAGCTTCCAGGAGAGTCTCTGCAGGGATGGTGTCCTCATGAAGCAGCTGGGAAGGGCTCTCCCTGACACACAGCACATGGTGCATCTTGTGTGCTGTGCCATGCCAGGTTCTCTAGAGAATGGGGAACTTGACTATTTCTACTTTTCTACTCTTATTTTTGGGAACTGTTGTTTACCCTGGGTTTTGGCTGTCCCCCCCGTTTCACAAAGCAGGTATATCTGCAGAGGCACCAGCACACACAGACACCTGTGACAACCCCATGCTTTGGAGGGACTCTCACAGGGGTCTGCAGTTTTCCTCGTTTCACAGCTATGCTTCAGGAGCACCCAGAGATCCAGCCCAGGCAGGTAACATACAGGGCCTATGACAGCCCTTTTCATCCCCTGCTCTTAATATATGAAAACCTCAGAGAACAGATGGTCAGATACTGGCAAAAAGGTAACGTTGGTACTTACCCTCAATCATACATGACATAGTCATCTTCTTAGGTCAATAGGGAGAGTTTTCATTTGATCTAAAGGTATTTTATTAATATTACTGGCTGGCGGACCATTTATTTTAGGTTTTGTAGTGGAATAATCAGGTTGTAGTGTCTCACAAAAGCAGCAAAAATACTTAGAGCACTGAGGACCAGTTTGGGGCTTGAGATAAGTGCTGGGTTGCCCTTGGGATTCACTTGTTTTATCACAGGTAACTTGCTGGATGTGCAGGATTTACAAAGTCAGCAGGAGTGGGGGGTGCTTTTGACTAACTTAATGCTACACTTCTGTCCAACACAGAACTCAATTGAAAGGGGTCCTGAGTAGCTTAGGTTAAGTAAGGCTACCTGTTGTAAATATTCGTTTCCTGAATAATCTCTAAGCAATTCCTTGTTCCAGTTACATTGCTTTCAGGTCAGGCAGGAAGCATTGCTTCTGGTGCTGAAAATTAGTTTTTCAGATTTCTCATAAAGTCCCTAACACTTATATTTTTAGAGATTTAAAACAGATTGCTATTTTCAGTTTTGCATTCTGAAGGGGAGGAGTCTGCATGGGAATGTCATTCGTGCTGTGAAGTGGCTGGACCGTGAACCTTATAACACATAGTTTGCTCCATATTTCACTGACAGCTCTGATGCAATAGAAAAGTCAGAGGGCAAGACACACATTGTATGCAAACAGGAAAATCGTTTCTGCTGGGATCTGTTAATAAATGGTAAATGGTTTCACACCTTTGCTGTAGACTGTTGTCAGTGACAACAGGGTGATATAACAGGAACTGTACACAGAGAAAGATTCTTGGATAAATTAAGCCTTTGTGAGTAGGAGAGTTCCAAGACTCTACCTGGCTGCTCAAAGACAGAAGCCAAAGACAGAAGAGGGAAACTGGAAAATGAAGAGCATGCATAAGCAACTCATGTTGGCTAAGTTTAAGCAGTGGTGTGATGAGCCTGACCAAAGGGATTTTGAAGGGATAAGGGAGAACAAAAGCTATTTAAGTTTATATCTGTTTATAAATTAAACTATTTGCAAACTATTTTCCTGAGAGAGGGAAAAGTAACCCAAAACTGGGCTTGAGAAAATCTCAGTGCTTCAGCGTCAGAGATACTTATCTTTGAATTTTGTGAAGATTTTTATTGTTGACGGTGTTGTCTTTGCTTCTGAACAGCCCTGCTTAGTGGCGTGTAAGGTGGTACACAATCCCTGAGGGTGCTACTGCATCCCTAAATAAAAGAAGGCCAGGGAAAAAACTGAACATCAGTCCTGACTGCTCACACTGCAGGGAACAAGTTGGGGACAACTCACCCTAGGACTGCTCCCAGCCAGCCCCACAAATGAACCAGCACCAGGTGAGATTCCCCCCAGCCCTCCCATACCATCCCGGATGGCATCATGCCTTCAGTGCCTGCAGCGCCTGCCCCATCTCAGGGCACGCAACACCCCTGTCCCCCAGGACCGTGATATAGAAACACCACTCTGGTGTGATTCAGGGCAGTCCTTGGGTTATTATGCAGAATTAATAGTTGTAACTTATGGCCAGTGGGGCACTAGATAGGGCCCAGGAGAAACCTGTGGCCAAGCACTCGGTGGGGTGTTCACAGGCAGGCTGTGGCTGTTAGCAGCCTGTAAGTGACCCAGGCTGTGCCCCTTGACCTGGTAGGAGGGAGAAAGTCCCTCATACTTTTTAATTTATTGGTATAGACATAGCCTGCCTGCCCAGTGGTATCTCTCACCTGTCATTCTTCTGTCTCATTTAAGCTCCTTGGTACAGCTTCTCTCCTATAAGATGAAGTTATCTGGCATCTGCTGCACCGGCAAGGGCAAACCCAGCTTTATTCCGTGCATCAGAGGGTTGGATCAGAAAGGAAAGGATTGAAGTTGCTCAAGCAAAGGTAAATCTGGCATTTCTTCATTTTGCAAGTGAAACACTGTTCTTCTGGTGTAAGCATTATTGCTACAAGTGCTTTGCTGTGCAAGTGCTGAGTATGAGACCAGATCCTACCATACAGCTTGACCAGGCAATGCTTTGTCTTTGATGAGTGAGTGCTGTTGCTTGAGTCATTCTGAAACAGATAAAGGAAGCAAGAGAGAAATCACAAGGGAGGATGCAAATAGGGAGCATGGGTCACTGTTGGGTTTCCACAGATTCTGTACCATTGGGGAGGTGTTTTTTTGGTGCCTGTGTCTAGAAATGTACCTTTGATGCTTGCTGCAACATACCTGGGGATTTAGGGCCCAAATAATACCTAACTGGTTCCTTTTTCCATGGAAACTGTAGTTTGGGAAGGCAGAAGGGGTCTACTGCACACCACAGTCTTGCCCCACTATAGGGTTTGGATGTAGCTGGGGTATAAGTTTGAATTTAAATACTGGGGAGAGAAAAGTCTGGTGTGATGGGGGGAAGCAGGAAGAATAGCAAACTGTTGGTTTTGCTGAGTCTCTAGCTTTATGGTACAGCAAAGCCCAGCCTTCCTTAGACAAGTTCAGTGTCAGTGCTGGTCACGAACTTGGGAAAACTAGCTTTAGTATAAAACAACACTAATGGCAATCTGTCCCTTCCGCTTCCTTCCTTTGCTGCTGTGTTAAAGGGTCAAGGACAAATATTAAAGCACTGAAGAGTTTTCAGTAAGTGTTTCCTTCTCTCAATTTCACCCCTTCAGTGTGTTTAGATCTCTTTGTGTTAACCTGATTGACTTATCAGAAGATGCTGCAGTTTCTGTGAGTAACAGGAGAGTTGATTAGTATTGGTTTGTGTGGAAGATTTTGGTTTTTGATTGAAACCAACTGCACAAATGGAAGCAATGCAAATTAGTATGGGCTTTTTCTGAGTTTTGGCAAAAATAAAAGCAAAATTTTCAGTATTTTTTAGCTAAAGAAGTTCTGGGTTTGGACTAAGAACTGTTTGGGTTTGGCAGTTTTGGGGTTGCAGTTTTTCAGTTCTTGAAACATTCAGTTTTTAAAACCTTCAGTTTTTCCTTGGGAAAGTAGATAACTTCTGTGCAAGATTTTGTTAGGCTGAAAAATCCTCTTTCCTGGGGTGGCAATTTCTTGAATGGTCCTCCCCAGAGGGGATCTGCTGGCATGGGTCAGGAAGATGGGAAACCCTGAAGGAAACACTTGTGTCTCAGATGCCGGCAAATGACAAAACCCTAAAATGTCACAGAATCATAGAATCACAGAATAGTTTGGGTTGGAAGGGACCTTTAAAGGTCATCTAGTCCAACCCTCCTGCAATGAGCAGGGACATCTTCAACTAGATCAGGTTGCTCAGAGCCCTGTTCAACCCGACCTTGAATGTTTCCAGGGATGGGGCATCTACCATGTCTCCAGGCAACCTCTTCCAGTGTTTCACCACCTTCACTGTAAAAAATTTGGGCCATATATCCAGTCTAAATCTACCCTCTTTTAGTTTAAAACCATTACCCCTTGTCTAATCGCAACAGGGACTACAAAAAATTTCTCCCCATCTTTCTTATAAGCCCTCTTAAATATTGAAAGGATGTCCATTGCTTCCATCTTTTTATCTGACATAAAGCCCATTATTCTGTTCCCAGCTCTTCAGCTGGTCTGCAAGGGCATGTAGGTAAATACAACCCAACAATTTATTTAAGGCTACAATCTGCTTTCAGGCTCTTCAGGCATGATGTACTTGAAACCATTCTCCAAAAATTCTGATACTTAAGAGGTTGTCCTCCAAATAGATCCAGAAATAGTACTTTGTACTGGCTCCTGCTAGCAGTTAATTTGTTTCCTTCAGTGTTGGCTCACCTTGGCCACCAAGGCCACCAATGGTAGCATTGTTCTGGATGTTGCCTGCCACCCATCTGCACTGGGAAAGCAATTGTGACATGAGAACAGGTATTTATTCCGGCATCCTTGAATCTAAGCTCTAGGCAGTTTCTTTAGGTGCCTTGACACATCTGGATCCACTGTTCTCTGATTTTACTCCCTATTACTCACATAAAGTGCAGATACTCAACCTATGCAGTAAGTTATTGTGATGGTGGACAGGTTAGGCAGGGGTTAAATAGCATAATGTGCCATGTTTATTCCTCCTAGCTGCTCAAAGCAAGTATGACACGGAGAGTGTATGGAAATTGAGACAGGAATTATTAAAAGATGTGTAACTTGAACTACTGACATCCGGAGTCGACCTGTATTGTAGTCATCAGAAGGATGATCTCACACAGCCAACACCTTTCTCTTCTCTGTATGCCCTTCCCTTTGTAAGGAACTCCACCGACAGACTATGTCATCCCCTGGGTGTTGCCCCTGGTCATGTTTGATTTTTAGATGAAGTTTGCTAGGTTAGCAGAAATCAGAGTGGTGGAAGTTCATTATAACTGACTCGTCTTTTGTCATGGGAGCATAATGTCATAACTTGTCAGAAAACTTGTGCTAATGGATTTTGTTGGAGATGGAAAGGTCTGTCTTTAGATATTCACATGACTTTTGCTTGAGTTAGGAACTGATGAGGGTAATGACCTGGAGACAATCTAATGGGGAGTCATCAGAAAGAAGTCTTCTGGCTTCTAGACGACTGTTAACTCTACCCAGGCCTGGTCAAAGGGCAGAGGACTATATCAGGCACTCAAACGTGTTTGTTAAGCTTGCCTGTACTCACTTTTTCCATGATCCTTTCAGCTATTCAACAGAACTTGTTGCAATGAGGATGATCTCCGTTTCATCCCTGTGATTCCTCTTTGGGGCTCTGTTGTCCCACATTGCCAGCGTGTGGAACAAGAGAGATGTAAAGGTGATCTGGAAGGCCTTGACTGCTCTGAAGATGAGCCCGGTTCTGGGAAAGTAAAGGCCAGGGGCAGGGCTGAAAACCGTGCCTGCCGCTGAGGAATGATAACAGTGAAGATGAATGACTGATCCTTTTGTGGGTGAGGTCTGCATGTGTTTCCACTTTTTTCTCCTACTTTTTTCAGTTCATGGTATTTATCTGGATGGAGCTACAACTTAACGTTCAGATCCCAGTTCTATCTTCCTGCGCTGCCCCAGATTCACCACTGCCTGTGTGGGTGCTTCTTTTCTGTCAACAAAAGACTGTTGCTGGTGGGATTTTGGGTTGGCCTTAGTGGTCAAGAAACCAATGACCTCCCTGATTTTGTTTAGATGCCTTCTGTTGCTTCTTTGTTACTGACCTCAGAGATGATTGTGGCATATGACTCAGACAGCAGGGTCAGAAACCTCTTGCTCAAGTGGTTTTGGGAATAAAGAGGTGGCAAATTTAGAGAAAGAACTGATAATGATTTTTATCTACATTAAACTTTTTCTACTTTCTCTCCCTTTCTTATTTTTTAGTAATTTCCAACTCCCCTTTTTCCCCTGGTGATGTCTGATCTTGCAGTTACCGTAAAGTAAAGCCAGCAGCCACTTACTGACAGTTGCATCCTCTGGATGTCTCTTATCAACCAGAACAAACAGGCAGTAATGCAAATCCACATGCCCTGAGGGAGCACTCTCCTCACCTGGATGATCACAAGTGCAAGGGGGCATTCTCAGCCTATACACATTGCTTCTCAGGAGGACTAGGGAACGTGAGATGTTATCTTGTACCTTGTACATCATGCCAGCTGAGCCATCACACATTGTGTTCCCAAGTGCAGCCTGTTGCTTTGTCAGCCTGTGGAAAAATGTTGTCTTCAAGTAGATTTAGGGTACCGGTGGTTAATTCCAGGTCCTGACTACTGCCTGAGCTCCTTGATACATTTGGGAGCAATAAATTGCCTGGATTTTTCTGCTGTGTCTGGATGGTAATCAACTGATATTGCACTTTGATCATATCAGATGTGATTCTCCCCACTTGACTTTGAATGTAATTACAGATATAGGTTTCATCTGTGGCTGGTGTGGCATTGGCACTTAGGATTTGTCTGATTTTGCGATGAGAAAGATACATGTCTCCTTGGACTAAGAAGGGGTCTAGGCCTGACTCTCTGTCTTACCATGCAGATAGCCCTGTTAACTACAGCAGAAAAACTCACAGAAGGAAGCGCAGTGTAGGAAGGAGGATGAGGGCAGCAGGTGAAAGTCCTTAGTGATTCATGCTGGGGTGAAATTGAGCCTGAATCTATGAGCAAGGCAAACGGTACAGACCTGTGCCATGCTCTTGAGGCTCACATAACCCTCTCCTGCCTTCTGTGTACCTCAGTATGAAGTTCACGTGTTCGCAGCACAGCCCCTCCATCATCACTTCACACTGATGCAGCTCTTGTCTTGACTCATCATCTACCATTTTAGGTCAATTGACAGTCCATCTAGGGGTATGTTTTACAGGGACTGTGGTACCGGCCTGCAGGTGAGGATCAGTAGCCTGGCTGCCAGTCCTTACCAGTCACCTTCTGCCCTGTTGCATGATCTAAAGCATAGAGAGTGCATCCACTGTGTTCTGTGGTGTACATGGTACAGGGGTCTCAGACACCGCAAAATTTGGGGGGTCTGGAGAATGAGACAGACTGTAGGGACCCTCCTCCACCTTCCCACAGAGATCTTTTGCTCTGCTTGGTTGCTACTCCAGCACCCGTGCCTGGAAAAGAGTGAGTTTGACTCAACCAAAATGTCTTCCTAGACACCCTTTGCAGTGCAACCCTAGTGTCTGCCAAGAGGGTGTAGTTAATGAAGAGAGAGAGAAATTATTTAGCGCAAATTTTTTTTTTTTTTTTTCAGAAAAAAACATTTGAACTATAATAAAAGAGAAGACAATGTAGGCTGAATATCACAGGGAGAAAAAAATCCTGGCTGGGAGACTTCTCTCATCTTCCAAAGGAAGTCGTGGAAACCTTATCACTTAGGACATTAAAATAGGCAACACAGAGCACTAGAAAAAATGCTGTTGTGAAATACCCTTAATTGGCAAGTAGGTGGACTGATATGGCTTCATGTATCTTTTACATTTATCAATCCTTCTCAGAGCTATCCTCTGCATCCTAAAGGAATATCCTTTGGCTGCGAGCACTTTGTCTCACAAGTAATTAAGTAGAAATGAGTATATCACTAAGTACATTTCAATATGTGTCCTCAACTGGCTGGAACTCAACCCGGGGATTCAGGATCTGCTTGTAATTAACATTCCATAGTAAGACTCCACACCCTCTATTTGTCTCTTCCTAATTATGTGTTGGAAATGCACATTTCTCCTACCATTAGAGATTTCAGCAGAGGAGTTTTAGCTGGGCTTTAAATTGCCTTCTACCTCAATTTAAATATTCCCTGTTATTTTAGGTTTGTAGACATTACACAAGTAAACCTTTTCTCAAGGCGTCATAGGGAAACAAGCCACTGACTCAAAAAAACCCAAACTGCTGAGCTGCCTCCTGGGTTGACGATATCACAGATTTAGGCTGTGATCTGTTAGCTCTTGTGGGTTTCAATACTGGCAATTAAAGGTGTCACTCCTAATTAGCACAAAAGCCTGTGGACGTGAGGGGCAACAGTGAATGGGGCTGCTCAGGGATCTTTTTTTCTGTGAAACTGTTTTTCCTGCCAGTTCATTAGAGCAACTTTTTCAGGGGAGTATATCTGCTTTTCATCGAGAAGGTTTGACTGCATTAGGAGATGGAGGAACAAAGTGCTTCAGCTTAGGATGAATGGGGACTTTAGCGGGGGTCTGTCAGCAAGGGAATGAATGGCTGCGGCTCCAGGTGTGGTAACAAAGTCGTGCCCGTTGTGGACTAGCCTTTAACAAATTCATCAGTGACTTGTATCATGCTGCTTGCCTGTTCCCTCTGTCTTTCCTTCAGCCTATCCAAAGGCGCACGTTCCCCGAGCCTGCTGTGCGTAAGGTACGTGCTGAGGGGACCCGTGGCTGGGTCACAGCTGGCACATCTGTCTAGGGACCGACAGCAACTGCATTCAGCCTGAACTTAGAGAGAAAAAGCCTGTACAAGCACCCCTGGATCCGCAGGGAGATTCATCACCCGCTGTGCGGGTCCTAGCGGGGTGCCCAGGGCCACACGGGAGGAAGCAGAAGCATCAGTCCCCCTTTTGGTAGGAAATGGATGAGGCCCCCCCTGGCCTGGTGGAGCTCCTCCGGCTGGGTACCGCTACCTCGCCGCTGCCAGGGCTGTGCCGGGATAATGTGTGTCTGAGGGCAACCAAAACAGTGTGTTCCCAGACTCCACACAGCTTTTAGTGCCCTTGACTGTAATAGTAATTAAAACCAAACAAATCTGGATGGGTCCTGTAAGGCTGCCAGATCCCCACAGAGACACCTCAGCTTTCCTTTATGTTTTATATGGTAATGGGAGGCCCGGTGGTGAACTCTTTGCTGCTACTAGCAAATAGTGACATATGAGATGTCGCTCTGGAGCCAGTGGATAAAACTGGCTCTGCTGAAGCCAGTGGCAAACCTCCCATTGACTTCAATAGAGCCAGAGCATTTTGTGCAGCTATTTTCCATATATAATTCACTCAGGGGGATGTCCGCCCCCCCAACACTTCTCTTTCTCTCTAATGATTAATAAGTTAACAATAAGAAAAAGACTTTTTTTTTTTTTTCTGGAATGGTTCATATTTGGGAAATCCAATTCTGACCTACTAAGCCTGCTCTGACTGTTTTAGCCGTGAGGCAAATTTGCAAACTGGCCTAGGGAAGCTGGTACTTGTTATTGTTGCTTCAAAGACAGTCTATGTGGGAGAGGGAATGAGATGTGTTGGGATTAAAATACTCTAGCCGTAAAAAGCAGTAATAATTACCGTCTACATGTGGGCAAGTCAAAAGGGGTTATTACCAAAAGAAATTTAAACTCTTTCTGTTTGCAGAGAAAACTGCCTGAAATCCAGCATTATTCATCTGTGCAGCATGGATTGTTTTTAAACGCAGTTTTCTTCAAACACCACTTTTACAAGGCCAATTCTAAATGGACCGAGACAACGTTAAGAGGTTTGGCATCAGGTAAGTGAGGGTATAATGGGAATTAAAGAAGGCAGGTCTGCTCCCAGGAGCCCTGGGAGTGGAGCTGCCTCCTGTGGAGTGCACCGCACACCCCCCAGGGTCAGGCTGCTCGAGACCCTGGGTCTTGACAGTGCTGGTGTGCTCACTGAGCAGCTGATCTTTTAATACAATATTTTGCTGTCCTCTCTTGAATCTGAGTCGGGCAATTAACAGATTCAAAGGTTTGGAAAGGACTATCAGATCATCTGGTGTGACCTCATACAGATACTGTGCACTTCCACGTATCTCCACCTGCATTCCGGTAACTTGTGATCAACGGGTTCTTGTTTTCCCAAAACGCAACCGTCCTTCATGTGAGAATACCGCTGTTCAGTACATTACATAATTTCATGCTAATTATTTTGCACTCAGTCTCGTCTCATTGACTTTAATGAAAACCCTCTCCAGATTATTCATAGAAATGGGAGGAGAATCAGATCCCAGTCCTCCCTGCTGTCTGGGAGGGGTACTTTCTGATGGAGAGCGCTTGACTTGGTGCTCTCTGGTCTTTGGCATGGGCTTTGGCAGAGAGACATAACAGAGATCTATAATTTCTGTGGGGTTTGGGCTGCTCTGCTTTTTTATAAAGTCACCAAGCCAATCCCAAACATGAAGACTGTCCCGTGTGGTTGAAAATATTAACTGAAAATTTTCAGAGTATGAAAAGAAGTGATCCTCCATCAGCTGTAATTAATAGGACAGTTTCCTAACCTACAGTCGCTTGCGTGAGAAAATTCCTTATGCTTGAAAAATCTTGGCTGATGATGCCACATGCCATTCTTCCAGCCTCCAATTTTGTGTTAGAAGTTGAAAGTGTGTGTGTGTGTAATACCACTGCTTCATTATAACTTCTACTCACAAAATGCCATGCCACAATTCTGTCAGCTCCAAGATTAAGGTATTTAATAGCGTCATCTGGGTTGTGTCTTATAGCAAGATTCAATCAGTTCTTTGTTGCATACATTGTTGGCTATCATTTGATTGGGCAATCCCTGAATGTACATTTGGTTTGGAAAAGCTGTTGCACAATGCTCTATTCCCTGTTGCTTCATGGAAACTTGGACTTCCTCTTAGCTTCACTTTCTGTGAGTTATACGCTGCTGGGGAGCTGTCTTTGAACCAGAAACCAGTCATGATGAGAGCATTTGTTTTATTTGTGTTTATTTATTTTTTCTATTCTAGGTCCACAAACTCAACCCAGTGACACATGGCTTTCATTTATATAGTTATCAAAGCCTGTTTCTTCATTTGCTTCCTGGCTGTATGGAGGCCAGAAGCAAGAACATTTTCCTTCCTTAAGGTCCTTGCGTTTAAGTTTGGCAAATATCTGCCTTGTATTTTACTGTTAGATGTTTCTTTTTCTTACCATCTGTTGAAAAGGTTTAGCTTATGTAACAACTGTTTTCACCATTTATATCACCACGAAGTAAAAATCGCCTATAGACGCGGAGATTTTTATGCACTCACTACCTATTTCACACCCACCTGTTTATGAAGTGGTTCGAGTATGTATATCCTCAGCAGCTCATGGATCCAAAAATATCCATCTGCTTTACATCTAGTGTGAGCTGTACTTGTTGACATGAAGAAATACTGCCCATGAATTTTGCTACATTTTCATGAGTTCTGCTGATTCACACTGGGGTACCTCAAGAGGTTTCCGAGAGCGGCTGCCTTCCTTGCCCTCTCCCTCCAGCACCGGAGGATGGATGGGCAGTGCTCCTGCTCTTCCATCCCCACGAGTACCACTGTCTTCTATGCTACTGTCCACGGAGAGAAATAGCATCTCTTGGGTACAATTTGTCACACCTCACGCAGATGGCTAAAGCAGCCCAGATGACTTGCATGCTAAAAAATTATGTTTCTCTACCAGTGATTATAAAGGGATGCCAGACCACTGCCTCATATATAGGTGTCTTTGGTGTTGGCACGTTAAGCAGAATGAGACAAATCCTACCCAACCATCCCAGCTGAGTAGGTGGCTCTGTAACCTCCTGTAAGTGCCTGTTTATTTTTACACTACTGCTAGCAAACTCACTGGTGCCCCTGGTCCTGTGGGACTGCAGAGCCTATGGTGTCCACAGTCTAACTCACAGCAACTGGTGAACAACAAGGGTTGAACTGGGAAGCTGGGAGCATCCAAAGAAGGTAATTTCCCCTGTCAACTGAGGCAGTCTTCATGCAGTGCTGACTCCAAACCACCTGATGGAGATTCTGCTGAAAGCAAACTAGACGGCTGTCATTCCAAGCTCCTGCTGACCAGATTTTGTGTCCAAGGTGGCTCTGTTACACTCTGAGCCCTGTTCTGAAGACCATTGTACTTCCACCCCATCCCTCTCCCAGGGACCACCTGGCCAGCCGTGGCAGTCTGCTTGGTCTGTAAAATAACTCAGTCACAGGTTTAGCTCCGGGTGTAAGGTTTAGGTAGCAGTTGTCCCATACAGCTGTGGCCTTCTGGCGTTTTGCTTTCCTCTCGTGAGCGCCGTAGCATACGTGAACATGCTGAACTGGCATTTCGGTTGCCCCAACGTCTCTGTCCCAGGTCTATCCCTTTTGCCATCTGACTGTACTCTGCAAAGACTTTCCTCCAGTTGTCACTTGCAATGTCTCTTGTTCCAGTAAGTGATTCCTTACAATACAGGAAAGCTGCCAGTAGGCCCCTGAGGCAACTGATATTTGTGTCATCATCTGAAAATTGCTTAAATGGCCCAAATATCAACACTTGCTGCCAGCTGGTCACTTTGAAATCAGTGGGGCCTTTAAATCAGCAAGCATTTACTGCCTCTTTTGTTTTCCTCATGCCATGAACTGAGGAGCAGCTGTTTGTTTTTCCTGGTTTCTTCCCCAGCTTTCATTTGCCCCCTCGCAGTTGTCAAGGCACTTGCACTACACCAATATGAGCTTTTTCATTGTCACAGCGTGGCACCTCTCCTGGATATTGATGGCTGAGCTGCAACAGTTGACAGGTCAGAGAGTACCTGTTGCTGTAGGTAGGAGGCAATTCTAAATGCAAGACAGAAATGGAGTATTTGTAGGTGTCCACCCCTGTGGTATTAATATGTTCTTGAACTAGAGAGAAATCTTCTGCGAATGGGTGATAAATACAAGATCCTGTTCTGGGATAACGGTGATGGACCAGATGATCTTTCTCTAACTCCTTATCCACTCTGTGGTTCAGTACCATGTTGATGAAAATATTATATGTGATCTGGACTTACTGATGGTCTACTGAATGTTAACCTTTGAGCAGAGGTGGAAAAAACCAGCCATTACTTTAATACTGAGTACTCCTAACTTTAATCCTTTGGCTGATGAAAACAAAAGCATATGCTGCAGCTCTTGCTCTGCACATTCTGCAGAGTCAGGGTATCCCTGGCATAGATTGCTGAAGGCCAGGGTATTTTAGTTAAAAATAAACCCAGAGCAACCATGACAGGTTTGCAAATTAATGTGGTGCGTTCTCTGAGCACCAGCTCCCATCAGGGTTACTCTGGTGATCTGTCAGTGTCATCCATCACCAGAGCCCTATCGCTCTAATGATGCATTTCATATTAAAGTGGCTCCAGTTGCTGGGAAGAGATTCTGCACGCTCAAATTGTAAAAAGTGTTACTGTTGTTAACCTCAAGTGTTCTCCTTTTACCTACGGTGCTCTGGAGAATAAGGCAAATAGCTTCCACAGGCAGAAGTCCTATTTCATTCTTTGGCTGCATTCAAAGCAAAATGTTCTCCTTCGCTGCAGCCTTTCAAACTCTGTCAAGAACTTCTGATGACGTTTAAATGATGAACTGTTTTATAAAGCTGGCATTGCCATCCAGATTAACCTTTATTAAAAGGTTCTTAGGCTGGACTGAAATAATGCAATCTGCCCTTGAGATGGGGGTAACCGTGTGATTGCCTCAGCCAGCAGCACCATGGGAAATGACCTGTGACTCAGAGTCTTGCTCTGGTGGCTGGTTCCCCTTTGGTCCAAGGGGAATTCCTATATATGAGCTCCTTCCCAGCCGTAGGTTACTTCCCTCCTTGCACTGGGTCGGCAATGCCCACTTGCAGAGTTCGATGTGTTTTCCTCCCGCTCCCCCCTCGCCGGCTGTAGCTCTCCTGGTCTCTTTGCTCCTCTGTCCCGGCGCACGGGGCTTTATATCAGCGTAAGCTGTTTCCACTCCTTCAGACAAAAACATCTCCTCTGTACATGCAGAAGCAGGAAGTCAGACGTCTGAATAGTCTTCCCACAAATTTCAAGAATTACTCACATTCATTGTCATCCTCCCAGGGCTGCGCTGCCTGGGGCGGCCTCGGGCTCTGAGGAGAGCTGGGGGCACACCCATCGACTTGAGGAAGAGCTGGAACCTGTTTGTGCCAGGGAAGACGCTAACCACCAGCCGTTCGCACGCCCCAGGTTCTGTCCTGCCTCCGCTGCCCCACGGTGCACACCACATCAGTGCACCGGAGGGCTGGGCTTCCTCCCAGCCCACCTTTCACACCTCTCCACCGCTCTGCGTGGTGAAGAGCCAGCCTGAGGGCAGGCGTAGACGTGTTTCAACATGTTGCCCTCGTGTTGTCTGCCTGCATTACTTGCATTGGATCAGCCACAGCTTGCCTGCCTTCGTGGCTTATCTGTGTAGTGCTCACCTTTGTACTGGGAAAGACACACTCTGCCTTGTTGCAGAGGACACGAAGCTCTTCTCAAAATGGTCGCTCAGGGTGTGATTCTTCCTGCATTGCCTGGGTTGGATCCCTGCAGGATGACTGAATGGGAGTGCATGGATCCACGTATGGAGTCGACATGGTCTGGTTCCTCACCTACCAGGAGCTGTTAGCAGCACGAGCGGTGTGTTGGCCCGGTCCTCAGAGAAGGCTTAGTTCAGAACCTGTGGTTTTTGTGGTACCACTCATCAGTGTGGGCTTAACTGTAAACATCTGCCTGTTCTGATCAGTTCAAATCATGCCTGCCCTCTTACCTCCAAATCCTCTGGGCCAGCAACTCTGATCACCCTCTTCTGAATGCACCCGTGATGCTTCAGGAGCAATAAATGGCTCAAACAGTTATTGCAGAGCTTCCAGGTGCCCTCCCTGGTTCCCTGCTGGTTGGGCTAGGTCCAGACTTGAAGAAATGTGAGGCGGATGTAGCCTGTGTTTCCACTGTGGTCTGTACCACAGACTGTGGTAACACGCAGCTGATCATGGCTCTGCATACCAAAGGTACATTCCCTGTAGGACGATCATCTTTCAGAGAGAAGTTTAACTTCAGGTTCGCCATGGATAAGGCAGCAGACGTGCTGACTAGCGTGTGCTGCAGTTCAACAGCAGTTTGTCTTATACATCACAGAATTAAGGCAAGAAACTCCTCAGCTCTGTTTTCAGGCTGCTTTCACAGAGCAATCCTGTATTTCAAACTACTGATAAACACAGTGATGGTGGAAGTGCATGGTGGCTCAATTTGCCTCTGAATCTCATGCTGTCCCTCTGCTACCTTTTGCTTGAGAATCCCTTATAATATACAGTGTTTGGGGTGCAAGACATCTTTGTTCTGTGTTTGCCCAGCACAATGACCCTGCCTTGGCCCATGTTGTTAGAGTTCTATAAGTAACAATCATTAGAAGTTTCTGAACCCACGGGGTGAAAACCACATGCAGTATTCGCTATACAACTGTTTTGGTTTGAGAGGTTCAGTTAAATACTGACTCAGTGGTTAGGATATGTAGGTTGGGATTACAGTGATAAACAGTTCACCATTACATCAGTTAGTCATAAGCAGCAATGAAAAAGGGCTCACACTGTTTCTAATGCTTCCCTGATGTCATTTAATTGGAAGGAACTGGTTTGCCAAAATGCATGTTGAGGTGGTCTACGCAAACTCCCTGGCAAGTGGGGGGCAGATTTCTACTTTCCTGCCATTGTTTTTGCCACAAGTAACGTTACGAGTGACTCCTTTCTTCCTGCCTATCAGTTATGTTTTGTATAATTAAGGGTAATTAGTAGGTATGAATAAATCTGATTCTGGTGGGAGGAAATTGTACTTACCATATTTATTGTCTCCATGACTGACCTTTTCTGTGAAAGGCTTTATAAATCTACACTTCTGAGACCTGGGGAAAAGCGTGCTCGCCCCTGTGCTGAATGATTTGCAGTGCAGTCCAGCGCTACTTGTATAGTCCAACACAACGTGTATAGCCTTAGCACCTCCAAATCACAGTCACTAGAGTGTAAAAAGCTCCTGTTGACTTCAGTTCTTAAAAGAGAAGCAAGTTAAGCACCCAGTTCTGGTTTAAAGGCTGCCCATCACCTTGTTGCTTGGTATAGAAGAAGGGCTCTTTG
This sequence comes from Fratercula arctica, assembly GCA_947846985.1. Taxonomy (NCBI): domain Eukaryota; kingdom Metazoa; phylum Chordata; class Aves; order Charadriiformes; family Alcidae; genus Fratercula; species Fratercula arctica. The sequence goes on along the minus strand of CANTUZ010000001.1, from coordinate 28,944,234 downwards.
ATGCGAGCCTAGGAAGGAAACCTGGTCTGCTGAAGACATTCTGATTGTTCGTATGTCTGCTTTCTATTTCCAACTACTAAACAACATGAAAAGATAGCTGTCAACAGTGCAAATATTTTCCTTGTTTAGTGTTGCATGTGGTCTAGGGCTGTTGGCGTCACTGGGATGTTATCCCTTCACTGGGGAAACTCTGGATGGAAGAAGCTGGGGTGAGGGAAGAGCAGAGAAGATGAAACATCTCCATGAGAGCTGTCTTTTTAATAAGACATTTTGACACCTGAAGGTTAAAAAATACGTAGACATGTGGGCTACTTGTCACCAGTGCATGGCTGCCTCCGTCTGCAGGCAGTCTGAGACAGTAGCATTCGCCTCTCAAAGAGGTGAATCTGTTGGCTATGGCTATTCTAGTAAAAGGCCCAGATCCATTCTGACTCTGAGGGTAATTGATACTGCATGGCTTACATACGGCTATCTATATGGCTCAACTTCTTCACTGCCAGAAACTGGGTGGTCTCATCCGTGTTCCCTATTAGGAAGGATTCCTAGCTTGTGCCTGAATCACGCCCAGGCACTGCCTGGGAGAGTGTTAGTTGGCTAGCAGACAAACTGTTCTAGGAAGTATTAAACTGTTTTGATGATTTAATGCTCATGTTTGAGCTATGCCCTGGCCTGGGCTAGCTTTCCAACACAGGTGTAGCCTCTGGGACCCAGGTCGGCCTCTTTCCCAATGCCGCCTTGCAGAATATTGCAAGGGGTTTGAAGGAGATGGTGTTGGCTGTGTTCCACCAGCGAATCAGACCTCATATTACTGGGGCAAGTTTTGGAGGGGGTGCCTTTCTGGGAAGAAGGTGCTCTGTGATGCCTGACCTATTCCTGCCTGGTCACCAAGGGGTGAAGTCTTTGCTGTATCCCATTGATGATGAGGGGTATGCGTGAAGAAGGAGAGGGAAGGGCCATATGACTAAGGCTGAAAGCTAACTTCTCATCTTCTCTGCACATACATATTTTTACAGACTTTGATCACAGAATATCTCCAAAGTATCTTGAAATAGAGAGTCTGGAGTGAGACAGAAATTTCCGTAGCTTCGATGCTTTTGGCATTTTTTCTGTACTACGCACCTCCATTTTCTACTGCTTTCCAAAGATGGTAAACAACCCTCAGGTGGAAGTGACAGCTGTACCCAGGAAAGACTGAGAAGTTCTGGCTGGGCAGACAAACTCCCAGTCCTCTCACCCACTCAGTTCACACTGCCTTCGAGGTGGCCTTTTCCCCTCCACACATCCACTCCCACATGGGCTCTCCATGCGCTCAAGGGCGAGACCCACGCTGACTTTTCTTCTCTCCTGATTTAAACCGAGGTGCTGCGAGATGCAACTCTATATTTGCTTAGCCATTGGAAGTGGAAATGTGACATACCCAATCCACCCGACAGCTTGGTGGGCGCAGATGCATCCCAGGAGGCAGAGGCAGTGTTAGGGCTAGTGGGTGATATCTTGACCGGTCTCAATGCTGGAACTGCCTGTGTATCCACAGACATGCTCTTGGGAGGAGGTCTCCTTGCAGCCTGCAGCTGGCCTTCCAGCTCTGCTGGCCTCAGAGCAGGCCTGGGGGCCACTGGGCTGCGCCCTGGAGTTGAGTGGGCTTGTGAAAGTCCTGAGCAGGCAGATCGATGCTCCTCCAGCCTGTTTCATTTACCATAACGAAGATCACTCTGCAGGAAGAGAAGGAAGCCTCTTGCCTATTCATGAGTTTCACAAGCGTGGTGCACTCATGTTTCTGGTGGTGGGAAAGCCCCACAACGTGGGTTGGGCTGAACGGACTGCGCAGGTGATTTTAGAGAAGTCACGCCTAAGTCTCAAGTAAACCTCAGCTGCACAAAAATCTCATTTCACTTGAAGGCTTGTACCTGCAGCATTCACCTGCAGCATTCACCATGCAGTGACTACAAGGAGTGACTCAGGTGTTTGTCCTTAAATCATTACCCCACCTGTTGTCTGGAAAACGGTCTGAACCAGGAGGAGATTTTAGGTACTGTTTTGTGAGAAACATGTCAAAACCAGGCAGGAAACGGGGTTGGTCAGGGCTGGGTGCAGTCGCAGTGACAGTGGCAGTGCTATGCAGACCCTTCACCTTCCTCCTGTGTCTCTGACACACGGCATACACTGACCACACTACTCCAGTGCGAGCTGACAGGGCAGCTGGGGGACAGGCAGGAGCTGGAGAAATAAAGATTGCATTTGAACACCTAGAAGCTGCATTGCACTGGGCCATGCAGCAATATGAGATGTTACTCGCAGCCTCTTACTTACCTGTCCAAAGGAAACTGGCATACGCAGAACCACGCACAGCAGCTATTCCTACTGATGTGATCGTAACTGGTCATCCCTAGCACAGCCCACTGTGGGCTGGATTTGAGGCCTGAGGTATTTCTACAGATTAATGCAGCGGATGCAAATAAGTATCAGGCTGATATTCCTAAAGAGTACGTTTGATCCAGGGATGTTGTTCTCTCTCATGTCCCTCTTTGAACAGTCTGGGGAGAAGGACAACTGAGCAGGAGCTGTGCAGAGCTATTAGGTGCTATGAAATTCCTGCCAAAGCTGGCTCTCACCCTCCATTGACTACAAAGAAAACCTGTGGAGACTAGCCTTCTCAGGCTAATGTTAGCCTTTGTGATTATTGCCCTAGGCTTCCTCTGTAGTCGCTGAAGAAAGATAGTAACTCACCCATGAGTTGAACAAAGGCTTGACCTTTGTAAACTTCATGTCTTTTGGTTGAGTATAGAGGGGAATGCTTAGTGAAGGCACCTAAGCAGGATCCTCTAAGTTGGTGATGTGAATCCTCTCTCAGATCTGTTGTGGTTCCTTTGGATCTGTTTGGTTCCTCCAGCCCAATTAAAGTGACTAACAGGGCTTTTTCTGTAAGTGGACCTTCTTATGGTTTCAGGCCACTAGAGCAACGCAGGTACCACCATGAGAGAGGGTGGTCAGAGAAAGAAAACTTTACCTGGACATGTTCTTATTTTAGCTTTCAGCAGAAACAACTTTCGGGTCATACCTTTTGGAAGAAAAATCAGAGATGTTTGAGTTTCTCTAATCCATCATCCTGACAGGCACAGATCAGTTGTTTCATCAATCAGGTCACTTTTCAGCTACTGAGGGACAATTTCAGGCTCCAAAGCATGGAACAGATTGTGCTGGCTGTGTGCGTAGGGCAAAGTTACACTCACCCTTGGGGATAGTCCTGGAAGACCTCTGAAGGATTCCCAGGAGGAAATGAGACACCAAGTGTCTCTGTCTTGATCCAGCTCACATGTTGGGTCTGAAGGACATGGTTGCTGGTGTTACAACAGTGGGCTTTTCCCCCAGTTTTGGGAGGCTGGTGCTGTTTCAAGCTGTGGGATACAGCAGTATCCCCGTGCTCTGGAGGGCCTGGTGAAGGGTGACAAAGATTTCCTGGGATGACCCTTCACACCTTGCATGTATTAAGTCTGAATTCACAACATAGTCTGCTCCATAGATCTTGTGTTTATCTTCTGGTATAGCTCATCCCCAGCAGCCCACGTGCTCTATAACGTACTGCTGCAGAGGGCAGCTCACAGACAACAGAGGAAATATCTCTCAGTCATGTCTTTGCTATTTCATTCCCATCCCAAAACTTCTCCCTAGTTTTGGTCCCTGTGGTCTGGATACCTTAAGAGCCTCTAGACATCCTCACCCTCTGGTACCTCCCGAGACTTCTCTCCCAGGACTCCAGGGGTTAATATCCTTGGAGAATCACATTGGGAAGCAGTGCAAGTCTGTTCATGAAGTTGACAGTGCCCTTTTAATATTGCTTCTATCTCTCCTATCAGATGTCTCACTCTTAACTGGGTTGTTATTAAGATAATTAGTTAATGTGGGTTATTTTATTATTGTAGTCTTATTTGGTTTGATTGCACGCTCAGCTGACACATGTCATAAAAGCAATAAAAGCATTAAGAAGTTGCATAATTGGCAAAACTGAACTGTCAGTGTTGTGGAGTTCAGAGAATCGCAGAGGGAAGAAATGTACAGACTCCATAGAGACACGGGTCCTTCCGTGAACCTTGGATTTCTCCTCCTAGCATTTATTACTCAGGAAAATGACTGGCATTTCCTTTTCTGTGTTTTAATTTTCTCCGCTTGTGCTGTATTTTCTGATCTTTGCTTTAACCTGCAGAGGAAGGCAGCTTAGTCTTGTTTATCTTTGCCAGAGATTCCTTCGTTTTGGGAACTGCATCGGAAATAACTTTAGATGAAGGCAGACAAGAGGCTTTAAAAAGCATCTATCAAGTAATCAAGTGGGTCCATGTGTCATATTTCCTGACCATCTATTGCCTTGGTATCTGCCATTGGCACACGTCCCAGTGCTGTCGGAGTAGTACAGTCCTATTTTTATTTACATGCAGCGTTCCTCTATTCAAATACTTTATCCAGCTTCGTCACTGCAAAATCCTGGCAATTTTCATCTCCTTAACCTTGTCAGTTTTCCTTGTGCACCCTTCTGACACATAAGCTGGGGAAAAATGTCTCTTTCTTCAGCCCTGGTCTGAGAAGCTGCATTTCAGCCCATCCCAGCAAGGTTCTGTTCTGAGACCTGACTGGTGCAACCATGTCTTTGTTTGTGTTGGTCTTCTCCGGGCTTGGATGGAAGCTGCGAGTGGAACACTCCCCAGGCTGCTAAACTCTGACCAATTTGCAGCCATGTCGACCTGCAAATATTTCCTCCAGAGTTTGAGATTTTTGGCATCCCAGGTTTCCTGGATGTGCTTACATCATCCCTGTGCGGAGGAGGACTTGGCCGCATGGCTTAGAATGTGCTCTGTGTAATTGAACAAGTTCCCTCAAAAATACCCCAGCAATTTTACCAGTTCTTGTCCAGGGTTACGAGGCATGTGATGTAGCCCTGTGGGCAGGAGAGGAAAAAGCCCTCCCAAGAGGCATTTCCTGAGCTAATTTGATAACTCTGGGTTTTGAAATGGCGGGGAAAGAAGAATCTCAAGCAAGAAACGAGCTGGTAAATCAGAGACATGCACAGACATTTAAAAAAATGATACGTCTTGATTTTTCAGTGCGCAGCCAGAGGAAATCAATCCCTAATGCAGTAAACAAACTCCAGTGGGTTACGAGCAGTCTATACACAGAGTAACTCAGTTCCAACCTTGGGCACTGATGGAGTGAGGATTTAGCCTTTGAAATCTCCTTTTGGAGTCGCTGCTCTGAAAGAGGAATTTTAGAGAGAAGCCTTGCAGCATGCAAAGAAAGCCTGAAAGTCCCTTCGCACACACTGCCCTTCCAAGGTGTGCTGCTAAGGCACAAAGCACCAAAAAGGAAGGCTCCTGACAGCTTTCCAAGGCTCTGAACTTTGGGCATTGAGTTTTTAGGTCATTGCTTAAAAGCCAAGAGCAGCAAGAAGGGCAGACAAAGGCGTATTAGCTGGAGCTCCTCTCAGTCTCCTGGGAGGGACAATGGGTGCAGTTCACAAGCCGAGGCGCACAGCTGCGGTTTGCTGGTTGGGAGGCTGCACATAGAGTAGAGATCAGAATGCAGAACAATTAAGCAAGTCGCCTGATTGTTACCGACAGATTAAAAAAAACCCTCTGCCAGCTTTACACATTCGTGGGCTCTTGTCTTTGTGAGTCAGGAGGCAGTTCCCGTCGTGAGACACACATGCACTCTGTAGTACAGGATGATTTTTGGCAAAGTCCAGATGATCGCGAGCCAGACGGGGCGGGGACAACATTCCAGTTTTATAACACAATTCCATAATAGGAGACAGCATTCTTTTCATATTAATGTTCATACAATAGGAATTTTAAACTCCAGCTTTTGGGTTATGTGGGGAAAAAAAAGGTCTCTCTTAAATGCCATAACAACGTTATTCTATAATTCAATGGACAGGGCTGCTGGTGGACCAACCACCTGGAGTGCAGTGGGTGTTTTGCAGGATGCTTTCCTCTCAAGAAACAGCAAACTGGAAAGCACTGGTGTAGTCGTATGCTTGCTGATGCCACCACGACCTCTTCCTTGGATGGGTTACAGGTGTTCAATCCACCTGCTCTAGCCCCTAGGAGAATCTATGTCACCACTCTGCACACTCCTTGTGAGCACCGTGAAGTACTTATCGTTGCTTCTCCAGGGTTATCAAGCCACAAGATGTGTAGGCATTTCCACATCTTCTGGTAGCGAGGGTTTTGCAGAGTGCAATGTGTGGCTACTTCAGGACAACTCTTAATGTACACACCACCAGGGACACTTTCTACCTCACCCGTTCTGGTGGTTCAGAGAGGAACTTGCTTTCAAGATGTTACTCATGCCCTGACTTACATCTCGCGGTGTCTTGCTGGTAAGGTAGAAGGTTTAAGGGTAAACTTCTCCTGTTGGAGTTTTGATCAGTCTTTGAATTTCACACCAAAAAAAAGCCTGTGCTTTCAAGAGCTCTTGCCACTTTTAACTCAAGGTTGCAGTTTGACCCTCACTGTAGCTCAGATAGATACCTCCCTGCTGGCATCAGTGTTAAAGGGGGAGGAGAGTGAAGAACACTCTCCATGTTTTTCTCTCTTGGACTATGTAGTAAGAGAAAACACTTTAAGGCTTTCAGAAATACTTTGGACCCTCTACTGACCTCACGGTGAAAAGGGAAGGTTTATCGAAACCTGTCTTTGGCCAGCAGGCTGATACCCCTTAAATTCTCATTTGCCAGGCTGACCAATTTTCCAGCAATAGAGAGAGACGGATTATATGAACTATGTTTTGTCACTTGTGGCATCTATGACTGAGACTTCACAGAGGGTTTAACTGAATCAGGCTGTCCAGAGCAGCTACAGGGACCACGGCTACTAGTCACTAAAAGTTCATGTTGTCCCAACCTAAGCTATTAAATTCAACTCTGTTTTAGATGAGCAAAGGCATGTGCTCTGAAAAGGACAGAAGTATCACTATTTAGAGACACATTGGCACACCTGAAAGAGCAGAAAAGGCCTTGGCCTTCTGGGTGGTTGCTCTGCACCTTGCCTGAGCAGCCATGGGGCTGTGCGTGTCAGTAAGGGCATGTGGGTATTGGGGATGAAGTGACTCCAGGTTATAAGTGAGGTCTGACCTTTGCAAGAGTGGTGGAATGGCATTTGGGAACAGGAGAGGGAAAGCCTCATTAAGAACAGATGAGCAAATTTGGTAAGTGCCAAGAGTGCTCTGACATGTGTTTCCACGCACAATGCTGATTTGAAGGGAAATGTTCAGTAGTGACCATTTTATAATGCCGTTATGATATTTGGATAGTGACAAGTGGCAGAGAAAACAGAAGTCCTCAGGATGTATGTTCATGCAGCAGAGTGCATCAATAATGTCTGGCATGTGCAGTTTTTGGTTTTGAGGCTAGATACTACAGTGTACACCACTATGGCGTAATTGCAAGTGTTACTTTGGGTAGCTGTGATTTTCAAGTGTGGTAATAGAGAGGCTGATCTGCATGCGCAGTCTCCACTTAGCCTTAGTGAGTTCACGGAGAATTTCTACTCAAAGAAGAGTTTGCAGAGCAAGGGCTGTGTGAGAATATTTCTTCCTGACAGCTTGGCTGGTGTCCTTCAGAGCAAGCCGTGGCGGCACTGAGCCTCACCGAAGGCACTGCATTCTCTGAGCCGAGGGTGGTAGCCCCATCCTGGGCTGAGCTGGGGATGGCCAGCTGGGGAAAGAGATGGCTCGGGGGACGGACGTGAGCACAACCCAACCTTTAAAAAAGAGACTTCCTGCCTTGGTAGAAGTGTTGAAACTTCTCGGCATGTTTCCCTGCCTTCAAACAAGAGCTCTGTGCGCCTGACGTCACTTCCCCAGGCTGCCGGGCCGATAACAGGATGAACCTGCGCTGCCTCTGAACCAGACGTTCCACTGTGTCACTGGTTATTGTGCTCTACGGTGGGGCAGGAGACTTCGCTACCGACATTGTTTTTGTTGTTTATGCTTCACGCACACTTTTTCCCCCTGGTCCTCCCCAGCAGTTTGAAAGGAAATGGCATAGGAACTTGTGCGATGTGCTTACAGGCACACACAAGCAATGTGACTCATCAATAGACCAGGCTTTGGGAGCTGGTGCCTGTTACAGCGTGAAGCCAGCCTGCTTCTTCGCAGAGCTCCGAAAGGCAGCTGGCTATGTCAAAAGGGCAGAGAATAAAGAGTGTAGTGTAAAATGGAGACACAATTAAGCAAAGATAAAAAAAAAAGAAAAAAACCTATAAAATTTTTCATCTCTCTACTGAAAGTTCCCTCGGGTGGTGTTTGCTGAAACAAGTAGTTCTGCAGCGTGTTGCTGTAAGTAATGGCACATAGATTTTTGCAATAATGCTAGTTTATTTTTAATTTTATGACTGAATGAGCAGTCATACAACATCTACCTTGGCATGCACCAAGTTCAATACAGGATATGTCTTTATCACTTGGTAGCACTGAGGAAATGGCATTTAAGTGATATCTCTATAAATCTGTTCCCTCTCAAACCTTCATATGTTTCAACCTCATCTCAGATCTTGTACTAAACGCTAGTGGGTGGGGAGCAGATAATTTATTGCAATTCATTAATACAGTCTCAGGAGCCTCAATGTAGTTCTTTACGTTTCAGAGCATGTTAGAGGGAACCTGGTTAAGCACTGTCTGCATTTTGGAACTGGTAAAACTGAGGCATTTTCTCTGGAAAGCAAATTTTAGATGCCTCCATTTGGTTTCAGTTATATAACTTGAGAGAAGACTCTAGCTAAGCTTGGGCATTGACACCATTGATTCTGCTTATCTATCAGGCGAAACTAGAAATCCACACTGTTTCCACTCAACAATGGAACTCGGAAGAAATGGAGAAAAATGTAGCTAAACATTTGAAAACAAATGCAATCCTCTAATTTGACATTGCTTCAAACATTAAGATTAGTCTGACATGACCACAAAAGATGTGAATTTTGACATTCACAGTAGTCAGGTTTCATATTATCTGATTTCTTTACGTTTCTGGAGAAATAAAATTTCTACATGTAGTAAGGAGGCAAATTCATAAGAGCAAGTGCCCTTATTATGTTGCTAGTTACCACCTGTGCTGTCCTAGTTACCACAGATGTATTTGCATGTCATAGGATGGCAAGGTCAAGTTTTAAATATGTCTTATAGTGATGCTCAAGGTTATTGCTGTTCGGTTATCACTCAAGGTCATCATCTGTTTGTCATTCATCATATAGCAACACCAAGTAAAACAGACTCTCTAAGCAGAAATAAAAATAACATTAATACTAATAATTCACCACACTGCAGAACTAATTGCACATTTTTCCACATTTTCAAGTATCCATTAAAGAACAAAAAAGATAACCTGCTTTCTGTTCACTTGAAAGGACAAGTGTCAGGCTGCTCTATTTCTGGACATCCTAGACAGTTTGCAAGCCCAGTGTCTTAATGTGGTTAGTGGTCCTGTGCCTTTGGTACTGAGACTCACTAGAGAAAACCCTTCACAGTATCCAGAAATATTCTGCTGTGAGCTGTGCTGAGGCTTGGCGCTACCACATAGTACAAAGAATAAGTCAACAGCTAGGAGAAAATATTGCTCATGAATAGTTAGCTACCTGATATGACAAATGACAAGGTTTGAGACCGATTAGTCAACCAGTTCCAGTCATCACCTTGGTTTTTCCTTCTGACAATTTTCAGAGTGTTTGTGTGGTTATCTAAAATTATATTGGTCCACAAGCAATATTTGGTTGAGGCTTGTATCCTCAAGATTCTTTTTTCTCCTTTTCTTCCCCAGAGTGTAGTTAATTTTCAGTCAGCATTCACTATGGAGGACATATCCTTCGAATAGGCCTATCTATCTTTTGTGTACTTCACAGCTTTTACTTCAGTTTTATCTTCCTTGAAGGATACCTTTTTTCAATATCTTCTTGTCACTGGAACCAGACAAAATTTACGTTGACAGGAGCTGTAAAATTCCACTGGTAAGCAACTTAAATCTAGATGCTTTCCCTGGAGAGAGTGAAATGATGTGATTATACTGTATATTTGTGTACCCTTGTAATTTAACTCCTTTTATAGTCTTCTGAAATTCCCTCTTGTTCCCTTGAGATAACTTAATGTTACCCACAAAGGAGCGTGTCCCAGGCGCATCTGCATGTGGAGTGTGACAGTGGTGCACAGCTGAATGCTGAGTTCAGTGAGTTGAGGCCCAAGGAGTCACTGTAACCCTCACACTCTTGGTATTTATTCCAGATTAATCTGTGTCGGTCCTACGTTGGTTAGTTGCCTTCACAATGGAGGGGAAACATTCCCGAGCTGTGGATTTTCTAAGGCTGTTCACAACAGTCTGACAAAATAAATGAAGATCTCTTTTACAAGAATAAAGTCCTCAAAACATTTGAAAGGGCAGGTGCAGAAAGTTTTCCTCGGGCAGGTATTTTCCTTTTAATTATTGTGTAATTCATTTAGGCAATTTATTAAGGATGTGATGGAAGGCGAGTCAGAAGTGGAATTATTTTCCAAGTTTAAAAACAGCTTGTTTAACATTTATTCATGCTGGGCTGGGTCTCCAGATGGTATAAATTGGCATAGCTCCATTTAATTTCAGTGGATCTATGCCAGTTTCCAGCAGTTGAGAATCTTTTGGTCCCACAACTTTGGTTCAGTGTTAGTAAGATCTAAAGAGTTAGCCCCTGGGGCCATGACCAAAAATTCTTAACTTTACCAAAATGAACCATTCCTTTTCAATGATCATCACATGAGTAAGCCCATGCATAATCTACTCTGAACAGACACAATGCCCTTGTCCCCCATCTACCTTTCACTAGTGGTGGTGTTATATCTAATTGTGTGCTTCTCTTCAGCAAGGTCCAAATGAGAAGAAGTCAATGTGATTAGTTTTATTATAATAGCAGTTTCATATGGTGAGCCTGAGAGTACAGAACTTATAAACTGTGCTCCCACTGGGATCTGGCCCATACAACGCATCTGCTTTAGGAACTCATCCAACCATCACAGCAATAATTTATCATAACAGCTATTAACGTATTTATCTTTAGATACTGGTTGTGTGTTAGAGATCTATTATCAAGACAATGCCATTCAGACCACAAATGTCAGACTCTTCTGTGATAAAAGCAGGACCCAGCACAACACTTTGATAGCTGAACTGAAGCTTTGGAAGAGCAGAAAAGACAAAAGACTCAACTGCTACAGAGTAATCAATAAGATCACATCTAGACTTTTGAATCAAATATGTTTCCTCATTAAAACTTACTGCTGCTGAATGTGTGATGGGTGACCCTGAATGGCAGCTAAGCACCCATCCAGCTGCTCCCTCACTCCCTAACCAAGTGGGATGGGGGAAGAAAATAGGAAGAAGAGGAGCAAGAAAACTCATGGGTCTAAATAAAGACACTGAGTCAGGTATTGAGAAACAAAGATGACAAACATTCAAACACTTAGGGAAAGCACCTTTCCTCTCCCCTTCCTAGTCTCCTGCCCTTGTTATCACCACAGGTTACACTCAGTCCCGTTGCTGAAGCAACGGACGGCGCAGAACATTAGGGTCAGGATGTAGCTGTTTCTTTCTGCCACTCCTTGTCTCTTACTCCTTTCTTCTGCTCCTCCTTCCTTCTTACTCTTTTCCTCTGCTCTGGCATGGGTCCTCCATAGGCCACAGTCTGCTCAGGGCATACCTGTTCTGGAATGCGTTCTCCAGGGGTTGCAGTACCTTTGGGGGACTGTTGTGGAGTCGGCTAGCACTGGCTGTGACTGGCATAGGACAGCCTCTGACCTCCTCCCATAGAGGTAATCAGTGCAGCACCATCTCCCTCCTCCCCCCCTGCTGCCAAAATCTTGCTAAAGACACCCAATACTGTCTATAAGCTTTCTTCTTAGCTGAGCAGAACACGTGAGTCATAGGTCATCGTGAGTTAGGAATACCACTACACACTTTATTTATGCACTTCATTAAAAGTCTGTTGTTGGGTATCTTAAGACACAGGATATTTGGCCACTTAGATCCTTGGTCTGACTCAGTATGTTATGTTATTTTACTTAATGTCATGTTACCGTACCTTATTTCAGCCTTCCACTGAAGATTAGGAGAGGTCCAGAGGTTTTGTAGCACTGAGCAGAGGAACACACAGCTGTCTTTGGAAGTGGAGTGGCAGTAACCTGTCTGAGACTATGGAGGTGGCAGTGTTCAAACTGAGCAGCTCCAGGGTAAGGTTATATCAACATATAAGTTTCATTCTTTAACATGAATGTTGTAATGAAAAAAAAAATCCTAAACTTTTGCCATCTCCATCCCCATGATCAAAAATTGCCACCATTTCAATAACATTCATCTGCTCAGATATTTAGCTGTTGAATGAGTAGTTTTGATTTAATGAATTTCTCTCATCTCGGCTTATTTTCTACTCCTCTTCTAGCTTTAATAGCTAGCTGCTTAATATGAGAGCTGTTCCATTTCATTACCTTTCTCCTGTTTTTTTCTTGAGGTGGAACTAATGCAATGCAAATTGTGATGCCTGTCTCTGAGATTTCTATTAGGCAACTTAGGATTCCATACAGCCTATGTTATTGAGTGCAGAGCTAGAAATATATTTGAATTTATGATGCAATCCTGGAGTTCGCAGTATCTCAAGTTTGGGGATTTTTTTTCAAACAAGTAATGATATTCAATGATATTCAAGTTTTTTATGGAGGCCTCTTCTGCAAAGTATGTTACACACACATAGCAGTTCCGTTCTTTCCACCTGTTGCAATTCCATAGCAGCTGCCATATGAAATTTCTGACAAGCAGCTAAGCATAGTATGAGCTCAATGGGGCACTAAAGCTGCAACAGTGCAACGTGAACAAGTTCACAGGCACTGTTGGACTGCTGGTTGGGGTTGGCAAAACCAAGTGTAGGAAATGGTTGAATGAGTCGTATCATGCCAGAAGGACTGGGAAAGTATCTATTAACACACATTGGTGCCTGGAGAGCTAGAGCTACCTTAGCAATCAGAGCAATTTCCTCTTCGAGTAAAGAGGAAATAATTTTTGGATTAAGCTCTGCAACATGTGTGTATGCTCTTTTGAGTATGTAGTCTGTGCAGGAGATGCTGCAAATTGCTGCTTTTGAGAACCGTGGATATGGCGTGCATCTCAGCTAACACTTCTGCTTTATTTGTTCCTCACTTTTGCTTTTATTTCACAGCATAAAACTTGAAGGAATTTGCTGGGCTGTTGTGTTCAATGCCCTGGTCAGTCATATCAAAGAGAACCCCTTTCACCTCTGTCTTAAAACCGGTGAGTTTCTTTACCCCAGTATTTTGACAGAAGGGATATTCTGCAGCCTTATTTTTCTGATGGTTAGAGACTTTATTCACAAGTGAGATTTTCAATGTGTGCATAGCCAGCCTCTCTCCATTTATAAATCAGCTCTTCTTTTCCTGCAATAAAGATATGATGTTTTCCCTTGAGAATTGCTTCACTTTTTGTAGAACGCAGTACTATCCCTTATCTGCTTTTACTTTAATGCTAAGCGAGCCAAACTCTTTTCTTTCCCCGATCTCCAATATTGATGGTCTTCCTGATTGTAATAGAAGTGATTGGTGTAGTTCCATAGTCACATCTGGGTTACCTACAGCACCTCTCTCTTCTCCCAAATGAAGAGCTGCCTGATGTTTTTTGCAGTATGTTTTAATTTCCTTTGCTGGCCTAGATCAGCTCAAAACTTGGCAATTCCTCTCCTTTCCCTGCACTCTTTGTCTGCTGGCGGCTTACTTTGCTGTTTGATCCTTTTTCTTCCATTCCCTGCAGCCTTCTCCTTATATGTTGCAGAGGAATGTATTCAACACTTTAGGCGCCTCCTAAAGGCTTAGTTCCTTTATTGGAATATGGGTATCTTTGCCTGGATTAAACCTTAAGCCTCCTTTACCAGAATGTTCCCCTCATTCCTACATAGAGATGCCCGTGAGAAAATGACCAACTCACTGAAATGGATAGCAATTACCATTTTATTGGTCAGGAAAGGGAAACTCTAAGGAGGTTTGGAAAGGGAAACTCTAAGGAGGTTTGGAAATGCAGAAGAAACAAAACATGTGTAGAATACAGGAATTTGCAACACAACAAAAAGCGTTATTCCGGTTACTGTTTCCGGGAAGTAAATTTTTGTCTTAGCCGCAAGGCCAGTAGGAAATCCTATAGAAGTGTTAGACCATGAACATATTTGGTAACTGTGCCTGAAAGGAAACCCTCAAGGCAAACTTGGCTTGTGAATACCCTATGAAATCGGAGAGAACCTCAAATAACCCTCATGATTCAGGAAATATCAGAGGATACAGATGTTGCATAAATGAATTGGTCGAGTGCCTAGAAGGAGGATGAACCTGATTCTTGAATGGGATAACCCACTTCATTAGAAGAGAAATCATTATGAGGAAAACTTTGAAGAGAACATATCTGTTCTCGCACTGAGGTCAGGAAATATTATTTTTTTAATATCTATCTATCTATCTATCTATCTATCTATCTATCTATCTATCTATATTAATTTAAAGGATCCCACTCTCATGTCAATGACATAATCACGTTCCAGAGAACCTGATAGCAATTCTATAAGAAGAACTGGGATGGTCAAACTCATCATCTTAAAACAGCTATCATAGTGTGATTCTTTTCTCAGAAGAACAAATGGCAGGCTTTTTTTTAGGGTAAATGAATGGATAGCTTGGGAGAGCTGAGTTTGTTTCATCCAGGAGCTGTGATAGAGATCATTGCTTTTTTTTTTTTTTTTTTTGTGAGAATGAAAAGAATGTGCAACATATTACACATTCTATGTGTACCTATTACACATATATGTGTAAACAGGTAAAGAAGGAGAGGAAAGGTATCAGTGGACTATTTTCATATTTGGATTATGTGTTTCTCCAGTCTTATTTCAACACTTAATGAGACAATCCAGATGCAATCTTTGGCTCAGAAAGTCCATATGCTGACTGATGTGGAAAGGATTCCTATTCTGAAGCTGTTTGTTTACTCTTTCTCTTAGTGTCCACCGCTGGCTATTCTCAGAAGATATTTGCCAAATAGACTCTTTGTCTGGCCAAGTACAGCCGTTCTGATACTGCGCTCTCAAAAGTATGTGAGGATACATGTCTGCAAACTTGGTGTATGTGATAAGCTGGAATGTCTCTTAGAAAGAGCATCTTCAGTATCATCTGCAGCAAATGCTCCAGCTGAGCCACGAAGTGGGGTGTTTATGGGTCCCAAATATCAGGATTACCTTTCAGGCGTGGAGCTTGCAAGGTGGGAATGTGGAAGCCTTTCTACAGAATCCAAGCCCAAGACTCAGACAGCTTTTAAGGAACAGTGGGGTAAAATACTAGCAAAATACACTAAGGAGAGCTGGACAAATGCATGTGACATCTTCCAACCTATAAAGGAACACACAGTACTTTGTGATCCAGATTTTTCAGTTGAAATTACAGGTCAAGTTGGTGGTTTGTCCTGAGAGCATTTTTAATGCAAGATTTTTAAAGTAATACAATATACTGTGGCAACAGGTGTAGGAAGCTACACCTGAGAGTGCACTTTTGCGCAGGAGTGATTAGTTTGACAAGCTTTGACTCATGCTGAAACCATTGGGAATACTTGGAGAAGTAACAGGTTGCTAACATGAGCAAAGACTTTGAAATTTGCATCTACTGCCCCAAAACTTCGTACTTATCTGGGATCATTGTTATGAGTCATTGGTGGTTTTACCACTCATGAATAATATGACCTCCCCAAACTCAGGGTGACAGATTCTTGCCACTTGATTGTTGTATCAATAATTTGTAATTCAGATATCACATAGTTATATATATACATATTTGATCTAATTTAACATGTCTTTAGGACATCTGTTTAAAATAAATGATTACTGAGGCATCCTGAGCTACAAAATGTAAGCTAGCATGTTTGTTAACTTTCCACATATTCCACAATTTTAATGCTTTTTGAAAATCTCTCCAGGATTTCTGATCTGTATTGATTGAAAAACATGCTAGCAAAATACACATGGATGCCATCTATCTGGACTTCTGTCAGGCCTTTGACATGGTCTTGTACAACACCCTTCTTTCAAAATTGGAGAGATATGGATTTGATGGGTGGCGTGTTCGATGGATTAGGAATTGGTTGGATGGTCGCATCCAGAAGGCAGTATTCAACAGCTCAATATCCAGATGGAGACTGGTGACAAGTGGTGTCCCTCAGGGTTCTGTATTGGGACCAGTACTGTTTAATATCTTCATCAATGACATAGTGGGATCGAGTGCACCCTCAGTAAGTTTGCAGATGATGCCAAGCTGACTGGTGCGGTTGACACACCTGAAGGATGGGATGCCATCCAGAGGGACCTGGACAGGCTCAAGAAGTGGGCCAATGTGAAGCTCATGAGGGAAGATTTAGATTAGATGTAAGGAAGACATTTTTTACAATGAAGGTGATGAAACACTGGCACAGCTTGCCCAGGGAGGTGGTAAATGAGCCATCCCTGGAAACATTCAAGGTCAGGGTGGATTGGGCTCTGAGCAACACGATCTAGTTGAAGATGCCCCTACTCATTGTAGAGGGGTTGGACTAGATGATTTTTAAAGGTCCCTTCCAACCCAAACTATTCTATGATTTTATGATTCTATATTTCTATGAAGTAGGTCAAAAAGCCCTGATGAAATTTTATCAAGGCAGAACACATAACTCATCTTCAGTTCTAGCACACTTCACAATGGGTTTTTAACCAGATTCTGAAGAATGGGTTTTTTTTCCAGTTGAACCACAACAGCGTCAGAGATGCTGCATCCATGACTTAGAAGTCAGACACCAGACACCTAACAACGCCAGTGCTCTGAATCTCCAGTCCAAGTATCTCATTGATGTTTCCATTGAGTCTGGAATAAAGCTGGTTTTCAAAATTTGGCACTGGTACGAAAATGATCCTATCTGATGCTTGGTGTTGAAAGAATATAATCAAGCTTGCCAACTTATACCACAGTGAAAAAATAGAGATTATTTGGGGTTCAGAACAGTGGAGATAAAACTATGGTTCATATGTTGATGTTTCCATGACTTCTGACCCGAACAGCAGGTGACACCTTGCAAGAAATGCCAGGGGAAAATTACAGCCCTAATTAAATGCTGCTGTTTTACTTTCAGAGAAAAGGTGGTTGGTTTTTTTTGGTTGGTTGGTTGGTTGGTTTTGGTGTTTTTTTTTTTGTTCTTGTTGTTTTTTTTTAAATTTCCAAAAAGTAGAGAAAAGGGAGGAAATTGCTAGAGGCAGGTTATAATTTTAGTCATGTAAGGCACATATATTTGTACCAAGCTATGACTAAGTGACCTGGGTAACATGTGAAGGATGTTATAGGATACTCGACTAACTGGAGATGCTGCAACAGTATTACAGTGCTGTTTCCTTAGCAAGTGTATGAAGTGGAGGTATGTTGCTGTACAGTGAGATTTCAGATCCAAGTGTTTAAAGCTATATGGCTTCCATTAAGATAATCCTTGGCTTCAGAGGGCATTAAGCCACCTGAATACCTCTGAGATATTGGACCCAAGTGATCTATCCAAAGTCACAAAGGAAAACAGAGGCAAAGCAAGGGCCTCCTAAGTCACTGTTTTGGGCCCTAAGTATCACTCATCTTCTTGTTCAATAACAAGACCATCTCTACCCTTAGGAGTTCAGTCCCAGCTTCACGAAGGATTTTACAAGTCAGTTGTTTGATGGGAACAAACAACTTTATAAAAGACCAGAAATAAGGAACAAAGCAGAGAATAAGGGTAAATGTAAATTAATTTGCAAGGCCAGGAATCTTAGCCATAAATCACAGGCCTTTACAGTTTACCCATTGACTTTATTTTGAACCTGTTAACTTCTACTCTTATCACACAGAAGGATATCCAGGAAAGAGAGAAGTAATCATTGCTCTTGCTAGTTGTCATCATTTCTTCACCTCTACTTTTCCTGTTGAAAAAGAAAGAATGATAGAAGGTAAGTTGTGTCTCATAGGTACAATCTGTCTGGTTTTGGTTTGCAGGCACTGGTTCTCATTCTGCCTTTCTCTGCTAAGAGCTCTTCTCTATCTGGTATTGTCTTCTTGTGAGTGTGCTTACACACCAATTAAATCACCTCTCAGTCTTCTATTTGAGAAGCTAAACAGATTGATCTTGTTAAGACTTATACTGTAAGGCACTTTCTCTGGCCCTTGAATAATTTTTGCAGCTCTTTTCTATTCCAGGGATTACTTTCCTGAGTACCATCCTTCACCTCCTTACTTCTAATTGTTGTCCCACCCCTCTCCTCCCCTTCCTTCTAGGTTTTCTAGCTGCACCTCTCGTCACAAAATCGCAAAGGCAGTTTCTGCAGCTGTGCTTGCACACTTTGAATTTGAGATCCTTCCCAACCTTACTGCTGTCCATGTTATGGTCCCCAATTCTGCCAGTCCAGCCTGCAATCACTGCTGCTACATGTACAAATTTGTTCTTAACTGTACTAGACTGCCTTAAAAAATAAGCCAGATATAGATAGATTCTCCTGAGGATTCTGTCAGTGTCAATATCTGCTCTTTCTCCCATCAGTATCATATACAGATTTTGCCAGCAGTAGTTCTGTTTTAGATCTTAGGTCATTCTCAAAACATTGCAGAACAATTTGCCTGCCATCCACCCCTGTAGGAACCTTTATTCAATGATCAGCATTCATCTCCATTCATGGCTTCTTGAGATTTTCCCTCCACTAATCCTTTGCCCATTTATCATCACTCTATTAGTATTACCATAGAGGAATTTAGCTTGGAAGAGATCTCTTGAGCTCATCTGATCTAACCCCCACTCAAAACAAGGACAGCTTTAATGTTAGAGCCAGCTATTGTGTAGTGCTGCTCTGTAATGAGCATGTTGTACTAAGTCAAACACATTATGGTCTATCCTATGTACTGGATTACCTTCACCAACCAAACAATGCTTCAGTGAGGATATGAACCCTAAAGTTCCTTCCATACCTATTTTTCTATGTTTCTGATAACCTGAAAGGTGTTTGAAAAAACTTATTTTCCATCATCTAGCAGACTGACATTTATTGTATTTCCCATTAACTGAATCTCATAGCAACAAGTAAACAGGAAAATATTTGGTGGGAAAATTTGCACTCATTTAGAAACAAAAGATTTTCTGCCCTGCATCACCCTTTTTCTGTTTCTCTCCTTTTCCCCTGATATTTGTGATTTTTCTATTCTTTTCTCAGTATTTCCTTCCCATGGTAACTCTTACTTTTCTTAACCTTTGTATTTCACCTGAGCTCCCCTTGGGGACATCAGGAGTGAGCTGACATGAGCTGACTTCTGCTCACAACACATA
The DNA here is from genome assembly GCA_947846985.1 of Fratercula arctica. Lineage (NCBI taxonomy): Eukaryota > Metazoa > Chordata > Aves > Charadriiformes > Alcidae > Fratercula > Fratercula arctica. The sequence continues at coordinate 28,924,841 of CANTUZ010000001.1, read as the reverse complement.
GTCTATACTGTGCATTAGCTTTACAGCTGTAGGTGTTTCACCTATATCCATATAACACATATGTCACTTTCTGTTTTCGAGAAGTGCCACTTAGTTTTGGGGGGAAGCTCATGCACAATCATTTTTATGATCAGGGTCCACAGAAAGCTGCGAAGTGAGAAGTGATGATGAAAAGGTTTGCTCCATACACCTGGATGTATTCATTTTGGTTTCAGACTAGAAGTTTTTCTTAAAGATGAAAAAAAATGAACTTGTGTTTAGTAGACCAGGAGACAACTACTATTGTGCCTCACAGTGAGAGAGCATCCAGAAGGCCAGAAATACGTGGGGACCCTGCAGGGTTATGCCTGCATAACAACTCAAGACATGGTCCTTTCCCTAGAAACAGGCTGTACTATCTAACTTAGAATAAGCTACAACTAGCGAGGTATCCCAAAGTGGAAGAGGAGGCATCAGAGAGGGAAGAGGGACCCATAATTCCATGGAGCAACTAGTCTGCAACCTTTGGCCATACCTGTGCTAGTAAACTACGCAGGACTAGGGCCCATCCTCTGGCCAGAGCAAGTGGCACAGCACAGCTCACCTCTCCTCAGCTCCCTTCTTTCCAGCTGGGACCAGGTTGGTCTTGTCCACACTGACTGGTGGTCACAGCACCAGTCCTCTAGTCCTATATTTCTGTCTTATTAAACTATTAGTTAACCAGCGTTATGTTTCCCCTCAGTGGCTGACCCAGACAGTAGGTTACTCTGATCCTTATGGTCTTTGCCCTCAGCTTTTGGTGCTGTAAATGTCACCTGGTAGCCCTCCTTTCAGTCCCGCATCAGTTAGTGACAGATTGGTGATCCAGCTAAGGTGTGAACTTCTGTGGCCATCTGGCTCTTCAGAAATCTTCTCTCAGGAGAATGTGCTTTATGTAATGTTTATAAAGGACACATTATTACCCATGAATATATTAAGCAGATTAATTTATACAAGTACATGTAGAACACATCCTATGCAAGGTGTATTTTGCCCTTTCCAGTTCTGTTTCTAGTCTGCAATAAAGCACAGACACAGACTGAATTGCGTGGTTTGAATGAGTCCTTTCCATGCACCCTTTTCTAAAAGACCTCTTCCTTTGCTGCCCTCCCCATCTTCTTTCATTCCAGACGACTAGTGGGAAAAAAAAATAGATAATTGTCTAACTGTCAAGTTAGACAATTGTAAATATCATTCTCTTCAGTAATATTCTTCAATTACGCTGAAAGAACACAAAGAGGAGGATGGATGGAGCAGAGAAGCCAAGAAGAAGACAACCTGGAGTTCTTTGATGAAAGTTGTTGGTGATCCAACTTTCTTTCCAACCATGGTTGCAAATTGTGTTATTTTTTAAATGCTAAGTCTGGACTATGCTATTCACGTGATTCAGAGAATATGGAAAAGGTTGAGTAGATTCTCATCAGCTGTCTCTTTTGCAATCAAAGCAACTTGGTTAACATCCCATAGCTATGCAGCAGTGTTGGTACAGAGTATTCCAGCTCCAGCTTGTGTCTTTAACTTTGCAACAGGGTCCAAGATGTTCTTACAGCCTTTTGAATATCTGTAGTAAGGACAAAAGCTTGTCATCACGGTACACCATGAAAGTAGCTGGTAGATTCTGTGCCTGGTAACGATCAGAAAAAAGAATAATTAGGCAGCTAAAGGGAAAAAAATGCTTTTTGCTCAGAAGTGGTAGACTTTCTCCTTGTGGTTGTAGAGCAGAATTCCTGCTAGCACAGCAGGGTGCATTTATTACCTCTGAAAGCAAGAGCAGGCAAGTTTAGACTTGAATTTCTTTCATTTTACATAGGCCAGAGGCACAATATTACTGGAAGCTTTTTTAATGCTAGGTGTGTCACAAGGATGGGAGGCATGAGAAAGGGTGTGTTTTGGAAGACTGTAACTGAGTTGGGTAAAGGCCACTGGCCAGCTTCCTTTTCACACCAAAAGTGCAGCTGGCTTGTCATACAGACCTTTGGCCAGCTACAGATTGAAGCTGCTAATAATATGTTATTTTTTTCCTTCAGGCCCCTTTACAGCTTTAATTAAATCGTACTTGTGCTCGCAGAGTTTCGCTTCCTGGCATGTGCAGTTTTGTCTGTTCAAATTCTTTTATGCAAGTAGAAAAATTACAGGCCTGCCGTACTGCGCTTGTTAAGGCATAGGCCCAAAGCTCATCTCAGGCAAGTACTGGGAGTTCGTGCAGCCACAGAAGTCTTCAAGCCAGAGATGGATTTAGCAACAGAGAAAAACAGGGAGGAAGCAAGAGTGGGAAAAGGGGACTAAGGTGACAATAGTTTATCTATCAGCACTGGGTCACAAGAGAAAGGAGTAATGGGCCATAAGAAGAAGGATTAATGGACCACCTACTACAATACTCTTCAGTCTCCAAGCAATCACATTCTACTCTACAGAGCTACTAAAAGCTTCACCCCTGACAAAAAAATACCTCTATCGCTTATAGGAGTGATGCTGAGTTTCCATTTACATGATCATTCAAGCCTTGGTCACCCTTATAAAGCCTATAAGGATAAATTGGAGCAGAGTAAGGTGACCAAATCATTTACCTTTGGATGTACACAGAGAATCATTAGATTGTAATGAATTTCAGGAACTGGCAGCCAGAGTGTATTTGAGGTGAGTGATCTAGAAACAAACTCTGTATCTAATTACTGTGAGCCATCCAGCATGATTTACTTAGTGGGACAATTTGTGGCCCATCCTGCTTTCTGAAACTGCCAAAATCTAATATTTTTTGACACTGACCTGTGAAGTGTGTAACTGATACTTTAAATGAAGAACATGACAAAAATAGCAGAGAAAGCTTTTAATTATATGGGATTATTCTTAACATGTACTAAATTTTCCATAACCTCAGACTTAGGACTCAGCATTTCTGATTTCAGTAATTTGCAGTCAGATAATACTATGTCTGTGGGCAGGAGGGATAAATTTAGATCTGAAATGAATGACATACATTGTAATGAGGTGCAGGCAAGGTAAGGGATCATCAGCAATGAGTTATTTAGGTGGAGATGAACTGAGGGCAATCCAGGAAAGAAGAGGCAAAACACTGTATTTGAGAACAGATATTCCAGTCACTTTAGGAAATGACAAATAGGTGTTCTCTTCCAGATAATGTGAAAAATGGCTGGTAAGCCACTTTCAAAAGATGATTGTGTAAGTGGCAAGGAAAAGGCAGAGCTAAACGTGTGGGATTAAGGAACCTGGCAGCTCCATGTTGAAGGAGGACAGGGACAAAGCAAGATCTTTACTTTGCAGATCTGCAAGAACAGTTTAATAGAAGGACTCTGCAAATATGCTTCCAGATGGGATGAATTATTTAAAAGTTTTCATAGGTTTTCTCTGGAACTAGTAACAAAAAGGACTATTATGAACTAAATCGCTGACACTCCTAAGAAAAGGACAAGTCAGTTTGGTTCATGAGATATCTGTCATGTTTTTGAATGCTGCAGAAAATGACCAATCCATTGCAGGAGCCAGTGAGGAGGAAATCTTAGATTTTAGTCATTTTTAGAAATAGATTTCAGATTCACTTATTTTTCCTACCTGTGTCTGTCATAATACTCAATCGTTGCAATACTCAATACCAATAAATTTCTGTTCTTCTAGCTTAGTGTTAAGGACATACAGCATGTATCATATCGTGTGACATTTCTAATCTGGTTGAGAATCTATATTGTCCCCTACCAGGTGAATTTTCAAGTAGTATTGAGGTAATCATTATTAATAAATCTGAGCTAAAAGGTCATGTTGAAAATGTTATTCATTAGAGAAGTAATAATTTGACAACTTCTGGATCTGTAATGACTGTCATTTCTGTTGAGTAACAAACCTGAAAACTGAGCAGACAACCTCTCCCTTCCTTCTATGCCACGTATTGTCATTAGCTGACTTTCAGTATTGACACAGAAAGTGAAGAACCACCTATCAATTATCAAAAGGTTTCCCCTCTGAGTACTCATGCAAAAAGCACTCCAGGTGACTTTTAGATGATTCACCCATTATCACTACCTGAGTCACGCATCCCACTGAGTGGGTGAGGCTATGAACTTCTTTGTCTTCTGATATGCTGCTTTGCTATGACAAAAAATTTCCTTGTGGCATCCAGATTTTTCATAAATCTGTGTGAGAAAGAACATGGTGGAAGGTGTGAGAAACAAAGTCCCTCAGGGATGGTTGCAAGAGTTTTGATAGGAAAAGTAAGTGCTGATTGGACATGCCAAGTCAACATTTCTTGTGGCCGTTGGGTTTCAGACGGTGTTATGGACCACCAGTGATAAAATAAAGTAGGTCCCCATGTAGATGCTTCCATAAAGGGACAACTACGATGACACTCACCCTTCGGTGACTCTTCTGTAATAGAAACACAGGCATATCTGTTGTAACCTCCAAAATCAAAGTCAACAAAGCAGCCCAGAAGGGTGGGACTACAAAAACGGACAGGATTGTTTTCTTACTAGAGACTTGTTTCAAGCCCTGTTATCCTCCTGATTAAAAACCCAAATGAGTAAATTTTTGTGAAATGTGAAACTTGGGTTTTTTCTCCTGCCTAAGAATGGGAGCTTTTACTCCTGAGAGTTGTCACTGAGGCTTTTCATTGACTGATTTATTTGTATCTTACTTGAAAGATGGAAAACCACAACAACCAGCATTCATCAGATGAACACAAAAGTTACATTAACAGATAAAACTAAAAAATGCTCCCCTTCTCAGTGGTAGGCAATGTTGGACTACCTTGGCAGGTATTGATTTCATCCTGGGATGCTGCAGTGCTGGCCGTTTAAAGACAGAGACCTGAAGGTGAATTTGCACTTTGTTGGGGTTGACTTGTCATTCGCCTGCAAGGCTCAATGCCTCTGCAGGCATGTGGCTGTGGTGGTGGCAGTGAGGAGCCTGGTACAGGACTGAGTCTGAGAACATCTGATGTAGAACTTCTTTGAGCTAAACATAATAGAGCCATGTTTTATTCTCAAAACTCTGCTTATGCTGGGTCCTTGGGATGGGAAGTGTGGGCCACAGGAGGACTTCAGAGACATAAAAGTGCTGTAGGGACCACAGACATTAGCCCAATGGCAGAGGCAGGGAAGTAGTTATGATCAAAACTAGCCTACACTGCTCAGGCTCTTGCTCTATGCTATTAGATATATGTCAGAGCAAAGGAAAAGCTTACTGAACAGCCTGTGGAGTCCAAGAAATACACAGGACAGTGCAACAGTCAGGGAGGTGAGGCAGACATGTTAAGTCTGTGTTAGAAATTCTGGAGGAATAGCAGGCTTCACTGTGTAGGCTGTCCTCCTGCTCACTTTTGGGCTGACCCTACAAAAATTGCCACCTGTCAACTGTCAAAAACTCCTTTCTGGAGCAGGAAGTGCTCTTCCTATAAATGTCAGCAAGAGCAACATTGCTCCACACATGAACTCTGTCTACAAAAATGTGCTGCAGAGGATCCAGAACTGGAAACTTTCGCTTTACATCAGTTTGCACTGTGTTCACTGATTAAAAATGGGGAAAAAACACAAATCGCAGTGACTATCATGAGCAATGCGTGAAGAGCATCCTTTACCTGTGGTGGTTGGCTGGGAGGGGAAGGAAGATTTTCCATGAAGTGTGGCCAGTTTATTTTTTGTTGGGTTTTTGTTTCTGGGTTTTTTGTTTGTTTGTTGGGGTTTTCTTTTGGTGTTTGGGTTTTTTTGTTTGGTTGTTTGGTTTTTGTTTGGTTTTTTTTTTTTTTTTGGTGGGGGGAGGGGTAGTGCTGTTTGTCTGTTTTGCTAAAACAAATATTTATAATTTATAATTTGTCTCATACTTACCAGCTATAGTTTGTGGCTTCACAGAGATTCCCACAGCCACAGGATATGGCATCGTTCAACTAAGCTAAGCCTCCTACCACCAGGGTTACAGCTCTTTCTATAAACTTTAAGAAAGCAACAAGATGTATAGGTTAGTTTGTGTCTGTCTGTAAGTATTTTGATGGCTTCTAAATGGTAATAATTTGAAATGTTATTGCTTTTGTCTATATAATTTTCCTGTAATATAACAGCTAAATATATTCTTCCTCACCAACGTACAGGTAAGGCTGCTGCTGCAAAAGATGTCAGCTCATGGAGGAGTTCTGGGATGATTTTCCTGCTTCACAGAACATTTTGCATGCAGCCTATGTTTCATCATTTTTATGAGAGGCCAGGTGTGTAGGGAGAGGTAATAGCTTGTACTAGCTGATTGATGTGCTAGGCAAAATGACACATTTCTAGGCACACACAGCCTTGACTTTCAATGTGACTAATGAGTACTAGATGCAACACTAAAAGAAATGAGTGACCAACCACTGAAGGTGGGAAGCAAGGAATTTTAAACTTGACCTTTTTTTTGTCTTCATTCTGGAAATTTACTGTAATTACCTGGTTGGGGGGATACTGCATGCATAGAGCCAAAAGTTGATTAATGTTCATTTTAGAGCAAACAGAGACAGGAAAGACCAATGTGCTCCACAGCTAAAAATACACTTTCATTGAGGGACATGACATCTGTGGATTTACAAACCCCAAATTATTTGTGAATAATGATTAGCTGCCCTCATATAATTAACTTGCTTCAGCAGTGGCTGGTTATCCTTAAAAGCACCAATTGGTGTTGACTTTCAGACCAGAAAAGCTAATCTAAAAACACCTGTAAACCCAGGTGAGCCTGCTTTCCTCATTGCGAGCAGCTGGCTAGCTTCTCTAGGACATAGGACTCTAGGACGTAGGACTAGAACTGTGCTGTAAAGCACGACTATTTTAAAATAACCTTCACAAAGATGAGAACACTTATCTTGTGTCAGGGAAAACCCCCCAAACTAAGTTTCATTAGAGATATGTGGGTTTTTGGCTGAAAAAATGCCCACTAGTTTATTTGATGCTTTGCCTGTATCCATTGCTCTGAGGAGTATCATCTTATAAACAGAATACCGCTGTTCATAGATATGAGACAGAGCTAAAAGCTGGGATGGAGTAACTTCAGTCATCTGGTCTGGCCTCCATAATCTGGTGCATGTGATTTCACTGATGTATCCTGCACCACCTTCAGATTATGCTGTTGAGGTAGGCCACATCTCTTAATCTGGGGTTTTCACAGGAGGGAGAACTCCACCATGGCCTTCATTAAGATTATTCCAAACCCTCCTATTTCCTCAAGGTGATATGTATAATCAAATCAATTGCAGACTTCTTTTGGTTAAATTAAATGCATGGGAGGAAAGTGTAGTCACTTGGGATGAGATATATCTTCTGCTACCTAAACATGAGAAGCATCTTGTCTAAGGTAGTTTCCTACAGTCCTCCTGCAGTCAATGAGAAAAGATGATTCATTCAGAACATTACTCATCCAACTCATTTTAGACACATCTCAGAATGAAATGGATCACTCTCTGGAGACACCTATCTGCCTCCATGGATTGCATTTCTATTTTGAACTAGGTACGTAGCCTTTTGGTGACTGAAATTAGGTGAGACGACTCTCACCATCCCCGTTGTTACCCAGAACATTAGCTCTTGAGTGTTCCTTTCTCTAGTTTCATCATCCTTTTTGAAATATGTGTGCCAAAACTGAATAGAATTTGTAATTGTCTCTCTAGCACTATAAAAACCTCCAAATATTGCTTCCTTACTTCTGTATAACCTTGCCCAGTTTATACACCCACAGACAAAAGTAGATCCCTTAGGCACCACATTACATTAAAATCTCATGTTCAGTTAAATACTGGCTAAGATTCTTGGGTCCATGTTCCAGTCATTAATCTCACAAAATGTTGACGTGTTATATATTCTCCATTTACATTGAGGCTGTAGCACGCAAAAATAAAAAGGCTGCATTTTTGAAGGAGAAAGAGGGAGAGAGAAGGAAGCAGAGTGTGTTCTTTAAATAAAAAGAATATAATTTAACTTCACCTTGCGTAACGTGTATTATATCAATTTCTGTGTCTAATACAAAACATACCACACTTCACTGCAGGTCAGAATATGCTTTAGAAATACATCTGATGTAACAATTCCTAGTGTTGTTTGAATCAAGGAATATGTGAGGAACAGAAGTTTTCTTGTTCCCACTGCCAGGGATGAAAGGAGTGGTCTAGTGACTTGCACCAGCATCAGAATTAAAGCTCATCCACACTGCTGCTTTTTAATGTTATCTTTGCCGTAGAGGAAAACGTCAGATTTTTTGTCCCAGTTGTAGTCAAGTCAACCAGTATGAGATGTCAGAGGTATGAATGCCCAAGCAGATTCAGCAAGAGCAAGAGTCAAACGTGGTAGAGAATTCAAAGAAAACAGTAAGAAAAAGTAGATATCCTTTGGTTTAATTAAGAGAAGACTAGCAGAAGTTCATTAAACCCTATTGGATCTGAACAAATTTAATACCTGGCTTTTCGTGTTCATCTGCCATTTATGTCACTGAAAATCATTTCTCCTTACTGGTTGGGTAAGATTCACAGCATGAGAATGAATACTGAATTGTAATTCCTCTGATCCAGAGGCTAATCCCCTTGCTGCTTATTGTAAATACTGATGTTCAGCTAGTGATAAAACAAGTCCCAAAACACGTATGTGACACTAAAACCTGATTTCAGTTGTAATTTGAAAGCAAATCTAAATATTTTTTGCAGTAACTTATGAAATCTGTGAAGCTGGCACTTCCATATTCATCTTGAAGCCAATGTTGTCTAAAACTTAATCACTTAGAGACAAAGACCACTCATTCTGGCCTGTTATTCTGCCCTGTTCATAAATGTTGTATTACAGAGAAATGATTCCAGTTGTCAAGATCTAATCACCAGAGTGACAGAAAATAAAAAAAATCTGTGGCATTTATTGCAAGTGCCTGAGCACTTGTTTTAGGAAAGTTTAGGAAACTGTATTAGGAAAGGTATGGATAATTGCCTTAAGAAAGTCAAAATTTTAGCCTGATCTCTTTCCTCTACTCCTCAAAAGGAGTTTGCATGTTTGCAGCTGCTCGGTTCACTGTCAGCCTTCAGTACACTCAGCCCTTCAGTACACTCAGACACGAGCACAGTCCTCAGACACTTATGGTGTCAGGGAAATGGATGGAGAAAGGAAGCCAGTGGAGCTGGAAACTGAATGACAAGCCTCTGCCTACCAGAAATCTTCAGAGGAAGACCTTTGCCTAGAATTGAGGTCCTGCTATCTGACCCTTCTGAGCCATGAAATTAGCTTTAGCATGCGTTCTTTTGCTTCTGATTTTTTTAACTGCTAGCCCCAGGAAGAACAGAGCCAGTATTTTAGATGGAGAACACTGGGTTCTTTCTTCCACATCTGTTTTTGCCACTGTCAGATGTCAGCCCTTGCAGCTGAAGTCACCTGGTTAATCATTCCTGCCTGGCCAAATGCTTCCAGCTCCGCTTGACCTGTTCGGGTGCAGGACATATATCAGAAAAAACAATTGGTTGAAAAGCCTGTGATGTATTTTAGAGAAGTGATCAAGGCAAAAGCTGCTATTTCTAAAGGTCCATTGCTATGTTTGATTTTTCAATGAGTTGTTTCCCCTGGGTTAGCATTCTCAAGTGCCGTACCTGTATCCTGTTGTTTGGTTTTGTGCTGTTGATGCAGGAGAGGCCACTGAGGTTTATGGATCAACACCTACAGCCTAACTCTGAGGTGCTGGCTGGGCCAGAGAGTACCAGTTTTGGTTTTTCAAATGGATGGACAGCTAAAACTTGGATGCAAACCTTCTGTCTTTCATCCCTCTCACAATCCTGTCCCTCCACCCAGGGAGGAGACCTGCAGGGGGGTTTGCACCCTGTAGGCTGAGGAATGTCTTACGTGATACTGATCTGGTCAAGAGAAGTGAGGATTCAGCTGACTGAAAGATTGGGGCAGTTTCCAATTGTGAACTCATTCTGCCCAGATAAAAATCATATTGCAAAACCACTTGCAGCTGCTTTCTGAGGCTGGTCATTCTTGGACTGTGTCTACAAATAGCCTTTTCCTTAGGTTACTCAGCCCTAATTAGCAAATTCCTCTTAAGAATGGACATACGCAATGCTATCACTGTTGACATTTATGTCCAGGCCTGAACTCCCAGCACGTTTGCTGAGGCATTTTCTAAAGTCCTATCGCAAACTCAGAGCTGTTCCTTCCTCTCTCCAGCTCCTCTGGGGAGCCTGGCACGAATCCCCACTTCCACCCTTCACTGTCTGGGTAAGCCACCCACAGCCACAGGAGCCTGAGTGGGGTATATTGCTCCTCTGTAGCTCATGGGTACGTAATATGGAAATACTGTGGGTTTTATGTGGTGCAGTCACTTCATTTTTCCTGCAGCTGCTCCTTAAAGTCAAGCCCCGGGCAAGTGATTGAAATCCTCTCCTCAGCCTGTGTGTAAAAAAACAAAGTCCAAACAGCATGTGGGATTTCTGTTGGCCGCAGTTAGCAGCTGGTAAATGTATGAGACTTGAGCATCTGGGTGTCAGGCCCACGCAGTGCACTCCTTGTGCAGCAATGGTCTAGCTAGTGATACTTCATCTATTTTCTTATCTTAGAATATCCTTCAGAGAAGGTAACACTGGAAGACAGAAAGTGCCTGAGGCAGTCTGCAGCACAGGGAGTCTGATTTTTTTTTTGGCTTCATATACAAAGTCAGAATCCAGCATTAACCAGAAATTGTGTGAATTGTCTGCCATGGAGGAGATATTAACTCCAACGGCTCCTGCCCCAGCACTCAGCCAAGGAGGACGCAGCCCAGTCCCCTTACGCAGTGCTGCACTAGGCTTTCCCTCCTGCCCTGTGACCCCATGCACCCAGCACAGCTGGCTGGGGGACACCTTGATCTGCCACCCACCCCATGGGGCAAGACCACCCACAGCAAGAACCTGGGAAAGTAGCCAGGGCAATTACTCATGGCCTGTATAATAATCGAGTATGTGGAAGGCCTTGCAAGTCCTTTGCTGCAACAATGTCATACTCTTCTGCCCAGCACTCTCCTGTGCGTTGTCAGCGCCAACTTTATCTCCTCCTTCTTTCAACGTCTTGCAGATGCCATGTTCTCAGGGTTTCCACACAGTAAGCTGCCTGTCATAGAAGAGGGAATCCAGAAATGGAGATGTAGAGAGAGGAAGGACATAGGAATGGAGAAAAGTGGGAACCTGAGAGTTAGAGAAAGATGTGGGTTAGTTATATGGGATCACAGATCAGTAGAGAGGTTTTTTGGTCTCTGAGCTCAGAGGCACCCAACTTGGCTGGCACATTCCCCAGCATCAGCCTTGGGCTGCGGTCCTTTCCCAGCCAAATCCCTTCCCATGTGTCAGCCCATCCTGCCATGCACATGGGGAAAAGCAACCTGAACAATCTGAGTGAAATGTCAACATAGGTATTTAGAGGACCAGCCTGTCATTGAGGTGGGTTTTACCTTGCCCTGACTTAGAGGAAGCCTACAGTATGTTTTGTGTCTGAGTTGGTCATTTTGTCATTCCTCGTATGGCTCACTGAGAGAAACATGTTGTTGTAAGACAAAATTTGTCTCATACTAATGAATACCACATATTTTGTACCCTATAAGTGCATAGTGTCCTCCACTGACCATGAAGAAAACCTATTTTGTTTTAGATATCTACAACTGGCCAAGTGACTTCTACCTTCTTACGTTACTGATTTTCTCTGCAAGTGTTTCTGAGATGTTTTGACTGTCTAGTCTATGATTTGGGAGGGAGCTGAGATACCTTGAGGTGAAAATTTTCAGTTCTTATGGAAAACTATCCAGGTAAGACACAAATGCCCATTTACATCCAGGAGCTAAACACTTAACTCAAATCTCCAAATATGGCCTGACGGTGCTTTAAAAGTTCACTCTCATTTTCCAAGAGTCTGATACTGGCCTCTTACAATGAGCCCTAGCTGCTCAGAGGAGGCCCTTTAAAAACACCATCACAGTTCTGGACCAAAGGTACATTTCTGGCTGTGAAAGGGGCCAAGGGCCTGCAAGACTGTACAGTGGCATTATACAGCTAAGAGATGGTAGCCAAGTGGCAATATAAATAGCTCTCTAACTCTAAGCCTAGCTAATGAGTGTACAAATCAACTCCTGGAGGAAGGAGGAATCATGCTGGGGAATGCTGCTAGTTGGAGGGAACTCAGACTTATAGCTACCTCATTAGATAGAGCAGATGTCAGTGGTCTCTGGAGTGCCAACAGAGGTTGGTGGCCTTCTATGAGAAGGTCACAACATCAATGGACAAGGGGAGAGCAACTGACATCATTTACCTGGACCTGAGCAGAGCTTTGACACTGTCCCGCATGACATCCTGGTTTCCAAGCTGATAAAATATGGGTTTGATGGACTGACAATTCAGTGGATAAAGAACTGGCTTGACGGCCGCACCCAAAGAGTGGCTGTCAATGGGTCCATGTCCAAGTGGAGGCCAGTGACAAGTGGAGTCCCTCAAGGATCAATACTGGGACCAATCTTGTTTAACATCTTCGTCAGCGACATGGACAGTGGCATAAAGTGCACCCTCAGCAAGTTTGCTGATGACACCAAGCTGTGTGGGGTGGCTGATGCTGGAGGGAAGGGATGCCATCCAGAGGTACCTTGACAGGCTGGAGAGGTGGGCCCATGCCAACCTCATGAAGTTCAACAAGGCCAAGTGCAAGGTCCTCCATCTGGGTCAGGGCAATCCCAAGCACCGATATAGGCTGGGCAGTGACTGGCTTGAGAGCAGCCCTGACGAAAAGGACTTGGAGGTGCTGGTGGACGAGAGGCTCAACATGAGCTGTCAGTGCGCGCTAGTGGCCCAGAAGCCAATCATATCCTGGGCTGCATCAGGAGAAGCGTGGCCAGCAGGTCGAGGGAGGCGATTCTCCCCCTCTACTCCACTCTCGTGAGACCCCACCTGGAGTACTGCGTCCAGTTCTGGAGCCCCTACTACAAGAAAGATATGGACGTGCTGGAACACATCCAGAGAAGGGCCATGAGGATGATCAGAGGGCTGGAGCACCTCTGCTATGAGGACAGACTGAGAGAGTTGGGGTTGTTCAGTCTGGAGAAAAGAAGGCTCCAGGGAGACCTTATAGTGGCCTACCAGTATTTTAAGGGGGCCTACAAGAAAGCTGTTGAGGGACTTTTTAGGATGTTGGGTAATGGTAGGACTATAAGGAATGGATTAAAACTAGAGATGGGACGATTCAGACTGGATGTTAGGAAGAAGTTCTTCACCATGAGGGTGGTGAGACACTGGAACAGGTTGCCCAGAGAAGTGGATGCCCCATTCCTGGAAGTTTTTAAGACCAGGCTGGACGGGGCTCTGAGGAACCTGATCTAGTGGGAGATGTCCCTGCCCATGGCAGGGGGGTTGGAACTAGATGATCTTTAAGGTCCCTTCCAACCCTAACAATTCTATGATTCTATGATTAACCAAGAAGCAGCTCATGTCCTTCTCGTTTACTTCTGCAACCTGGATGGAATGTTATGCATGTGGAGGGAGTTTGCTGTGGATGGAACTTGATTTTTGTTCCTAGGGAGATGTTAGCAGAAAGAGGAGATGGAGCTGAATTCAATAAGGCAGGGGAATTCTGCTGTTCTGTTCTTCTTTCTTCTTCTTCTTCTAAGACCAAATTCTTCTTCTCTCACTAAAGACAAGAGGGCAGAGTAGGAAACTTACCAGAGAGGGAGAAAAAGCAAAATTCTTTAGCACACATCATTGATCACTTATTTCTGAAAACTCTGGGGAAAAAACAGGTTAATTTTGTAAAAGCTGTCAGGAAAATCAAGAACTGTTTTAGGACAGACCATTATGTCTGGCAAGGAGATAGTTAAAGATGTAGAAGCTTGTACAAGGCAGGAAGATGGAAATGGATGTGTAGCAGGGCACGTTTGGGATGGTATACATCCAGACAGCATTCATTATGTAGAAAAAAGGGTAAGGTTTCAGATGAAGGAAATATTATGCTAGGTAGTCAGCACAACAGGATGATTAAAGACTGGACAACAGGGATACGAGGGGGGAAGAGAGTGCAAGAGCTTTGGGTTGTCCAGATAGTTCTAATTGTTGACACTTAAATCTCAGAGAAGATGGAGTCTTGTCATTACTTGGACATAAGGCTTGCACTGAGATTTTGGAAGCCGTGTGAACTGCAGATGGGCCACATGGCAGGCTGCTATGGACACACACAACAAATCCATCTGAAAGCATCTTGCTAGCAGATTCTATAATTCATGCTACTCTTGAATAGCTGTGCATGTAAGCTGCCTCCTCAAGTCCGCAATATCCACTGAAATGTCTGCGTATAATTGCTCTTGGATTTGTTGAGCTGAAGCCAGGCTAAATAGCCTTGTTTCTGAGAAAAGTTACTCACAGTCCTGCTCTTAGGCTGCTTATGACTTGGGTGGTTTGGCACTACAGGAAACAGGACTTCTCATGTGTCGCATCTGAAGTGTTTGTGGAGTTTCTTGACGGCAACTGAGAGGTTTTGTACGTGAAGAGGGGCATCATCTGGGCACGCACTGTGGCTATGTGTGCAAATGCGTGTTTCTGTGTTCGCAGGCACGTGAACACAAGATGCCTTATGTAATTCTTCCCAGAACTCCACTGCTCATCTGCTCTGCACAGACATGACTGCACAGAGGCCTTTTATTGTGCTTTATAAATATGCGCCCTTGTTGTCTTATCCCCGTTGGTTCAGTTTCCAAGAACAGGATGGATAACAAACCTTCTATTCTCTCTCTCACTCTTTTTTTTCCCCCTTCTTGGATCTCTTGAGGTTTTTACACCCCTTCAGTTTTCCAAAGAATCTAAAGCATTTTTGTGGTTCTCCTGTAATGATACCATGTCTAAACTAGAGCGCCTGGCAGACCACAAGATATAATATACAGACGATGTGTGCATTTGCTATAATAATCGCAAAAACTTTAATGACATTTCCCAAGCTGATGCCCTATGTCAACAACTTCTTCAACTGAAATGTCTTCAATATGGCCAAGCCAATTACCTGCTACATTGTAACCTATTCATAATCTTCATGTTTCCTGCTGCTTCCCCAACAATTTGATGACCAACCAGTTAATTGCTGTTCCAAAAGAAATGTAGAAAGATCATCAATTTAGGCTTTCGATTCCTTTTCCATGCAATCGATATTCTTATCTGAGAACTACAATTCCTATGCTTGAAATACATGATGACATTGGAAGTTTCCATTAAATGACTAGTTTACGCTGTTCTTCTAGGCCACTTCTCCTCTCTCAATGAAGAGACAGTCATTTAAATATATAAGCATCTTTTTTTTTTTTTCCTCATAGTGGCAAGAAGTGTGGGAAAATCAATAGGTGGCCACAGGGCACCTAGGAGAAACAGAAAGGCTGGCTAAGGGGACAGTGACATAAAACAAAAGACAGACAAGGTGTAGTCCCGCCTAACAGTTAGTGTTAGAACCAGGGGTAAGCTCAAGGTGGGCAAACCGCCTCACGTGAAGTTTGGTTGCTTGAGGAAAGGGGTATCAGAGGCAGTGCCTCCGATACCCAGGAGCTGGACTTGATCGGGTGGGAAGTGCTGTTTTTCTTAAATAAATCTTCACTTTGCCAAATTGGCTGAGTGGCTATAGGGTCCATGAACTTATAGCTCTGGTGCCTGTTCATGGCTCAGCCCTGCACCAAACTCCGTTCTGGTACCTGCAGCACTACGAGGCTCTGGTCTGCAGACAGCTTCTGATTCTTTGGGATGAGAGCAGTGAAGGATGGACCACTGAGCCACAAGCTTGTTGCCAGGACACTGTGCATATTTGGACCCTGCAAAGGCATGCAGCCTAGTTCACAGGTCCTCAAAGCCTAGATATGTTATTTCAGTTCTCCCTTGGGCTGGTATCTCACGAACTGCTGCAGAAAGCACGTGTCTGATGACTCAGAGGAATTTTCTTGCACAGAAGGAACTTAAATCCAGGTCTTGTGTGTCCCAGGGTGGTGCCTTAACAACAGCAGCTTACTTTTCCTTTCTCTTTTTGCTTAGCAGGTTGTAACATGCCTTTGGTTGTCCACAAAAGTGGTTTCATTTTATTACTGTTCTGCCTTGTAACCAGCCCTGTCTTTACAGACAATCTTAGAATAAGTGTGTGACAGAAATCCCCTTGTTAGAAGGGAGAAAGAGGTGGAGTAAAAAAAAAAAAAAAAAAAAAAAAAAGCTATGATTGTCTAAGTGTCTCATTTTGGTTTTGATATGATGGTGCATACGTGCAATCATCCAAATTGCAATTTATTCATGCATTACAGTTGAATGATATTAATCAGGCAGTGGCATATTGTTAAGCAGAGCCTAGTAATACAGCTTCATAGACTTTTTTCCCTTTGTGCTGTTTAAGTGCTCTTGTGTAAGTTTTGCAGAGGAGCTCACTTTTCTCTTTTTGTAGTTCAGATAAGTTTAAAAAAGAGAAAAATAGCTCTCCTTTGTGTTTCACTGGGTGAAAATAAACTCCATAGTTCCGGGATATGTAAAAAAACCTGTCAAACTTTAAGGAATCAAAGAAACTGAATGGAAATGGTAGGAGAAATTTAATTTTAAGCTGGTTGAAAGTAGGACTTTTCAGGAAGTTGACAGAATTTCATAGCATCAGGAAACCTACATATTAAAAACAAGTGCAGAAGTGTTACAAAACTCCCTTACAGTTTATTTCTGTATGAAAAACTTTCTACTAAATAGATAAACCCAAGTACTGAAATATAGGAACATATATATACATATATATATTAATTTCAGACAACTTCTTAAATGGGATCTCCTCTGTCTGATCTTTTAAGACATTTGTAGGAGATCCCTCAAAGGTTCTATGGACTGTACTATGTGTAAATATCCATCCAGTAATGCATCTTCAGTGAAGTTTATGGGGGTACCACTGTATGAGATAACAGAAAAAGTAACACTGGATGGGAGAGTGTCCAGGTAGTTATCAGTCACAAAGAGATGTGGAGAATATTGTCACCTGCTGCAAGCATCTTCTTGTGTGTCTTCTGACATTCCAAAGTCAGCCTGATGCTCCTGGTGGCAGAGTCCTTGCCTTCTGGAGGAGATGCTGTAGCCATAGACTGACCAAGTTCTCCCATTTCTGCACAAGAGTCTCTGCCTGTGTCTGCCCAGTTCTCCCCAACCCAGTATCAACCTTCTTTTATTTTTTTTTAAGCAAATTTATTTTATCAGTTGGAGTAGCGTATTGAGATCTTTCATTTGGAACTAGGAGGGTAAGAAAGGATGCTGTAAGGAAATCATACACTACCAGTAGCTGAACAAAGCCTTCCACAGAAAATTACAAGCGTTAGCATTAAAGTGAACTAAAGGACTTCTATACCTATTTATTTATTTCATTATTACCAAAAAGGTTTTTTTAATTGATGTAATTTTACAGAATGGGAAGCATACTGTGAATCAATGAGAGCTTTTCAAGACAATTTTTTACTTGGTTCGTGAACAGTATATTTTGTATACAGCATGCTGAACTGAAGCTATGGGTAGAGAAGTAATGTATGATGCTTGGAAGCAACTCCTTCCACAATTATAACAAAACAAAATCAAAGCAACCCGCTGAGAACACAGGGTTTGTCAATTTGCTCATCAGAATAATGGCCTGAAGCTGTGGGAACTCTTCTTGGGTGGCAGCAAGTTAGCAATAGCCACAGAGTTGGTACCTACACTGTTACATGGAAGAGGATCAGGGGCTAATCCTGGCCCTAAAGCCAAATGGTACATGCTGGTTTACATCCACATTAGCCAGGGTCAGCCCTCTCCATGGCAGATATGTCTTGGGGAGCTGAAACTGTCCAAAGCAAAGCCAGGGAAAGAGCTAAAACCTGGACAGTATGCCTAATAACTGACCGTTTTGAAATTTTGTATTATAGACACATCCGGAAAATAACTGGCCATTTTTTATTTAGTGTTAGAGATGTATCCAGAGGTGGCATCACTATCAGCCTCAGGTAAATCACCTCAAACCTCAGTTAGAGCTGGAAATTTCCAAAGGTATCTGGGAGATCGCTCAAGATCTGGAATCAGACAATCGCTGAGGCATTAATGTACCACAAATATGGCAAAATAAACTTCTCTACAGCCCAGGTTGTGTTCCCTTCAAGAGAGCAGCCTACCTTTCATCTGTGGATGAAGTCCTTTATGGTCTGTGAACTCTGACGGAGTTCTCCATGCATTTGCACTCTCTTTATGAATGAGGTATCTCACCAGCCTTTAGAGAAGGCTGATGCTACAGCTGAATATCCTGCCCGTGGTGACATTTGGTAAAGAGTGCTGTCTCCTTCTCTAAAAACCTGTGCCAAAGGACGTCTTGATCTTCATATGCTCACTCCCCTATTCAATATAGAACAATGTATTTAAAACATACAGTGTTACAAAAGTTAATTAGAGTTTATAGCATTTTCATGAAGAGCAAGAAATGATGATAAATACATGAATAATGACCTGGGAATGGATCAGCTATTTTATCATAAATGAATGTCAATGAAGTTTAATTTTCTGCTTTAGGAGGATTCCTGCACCTGGTAATATCCTTAATAAACATTAATTAAAAGGTTAATCTGTTGTAGAAATTGCTTTTCTCTGAAGCCACCTGAAATCAATTTGAACCCAATTACAAGCAGTTATCTATTGTTTATGTGGTTTAAGATTAGAGAATACATTTCTGCGTGTCAGGAGCCATCAGAGCAGGTTTTGAATGTCATGATCAGAGGTGATTCTGAATATTTGAATGCACTTTAATGAGCATAGAAAAACCATTAGAAAATGTAATCAGTCATATTTGATGACTTGACCTTGGGACTTTGATAACAAGGGGTCTAATCATTTCTGTCTTAAGTGCCAACAGGATTTGCTCTTGAAATCAATTGACCATTGCTTGCTCACTGAGAGGGTAATCTTCCTTGGCATAGGAGTATAAATTACAAAAATCCAGCAAGTAGGTTCAGAATACTATCTCACACAGACTCATGAAATATGAGATGCAGCTGAAGAGTGATCAAAGGATAATACTCTTCAAAGAAGTTTAGAGACAAGCTGTGCTTAGTAATTCCAGAAAGGTTCCGTTCTGTTCGGTTCTGTACATGCTCATCTGCACTGAACATTGAGCTGCAAACCCCTCTGCAGCAGCAAGGGTATATATGTTGCCTTATTTTCATGGAAAAGTGTTTGAGGTTGATAAAATATGGCTTATGCATAATTTGCATCACATTTGCATCCCATGTGGATTGGAACTGTCTCTTCCTGCCGTACAGGAAGACTTGCACTTTCATGGATAACACATCTGGGTACAGGAGCCTGCAGAAGAAATAAAGGAGTGGGGTCTTAATACCTTTTCCCACAAAGGATAGGTAGATATTTGTGCCTCCCATATGAAATTTATGTCCGTATTCTTCATCGTAGGTTTTGTTCCAGATCAAGCAGATGCTTGACTGTAGCTTCACCCATATGAGTAACCATGATGAAGCCAGAATATGTAGTTGCTTAAGCACAGAATTTACCCCAAGTGACCTTGGGTGTTTGAAAATGTAGGCATCTCTTCCATCATCAATGGAGGGAGAGAGAAAGAGGGAGAGAGCTGCAACTCCAGAGAGCGTGTTCCTTATCCAAAGATAGGTATTAAATACAACTGGAAGCAATTTCCCTCTGGAGGGACTGAATTTAATCTTCATTAACTATGAAGGGAATCTAGAGGAAAGAGCATAGGATTTGGCTGGCTATAGGTGAGATTTGTGGGACTTAGATTCATATGCACAGCAAATTTGAGCCTTTCTGTATTCACTGCTTCTTTAGGATGACAATTTTTGAGAAGCCAATAGAGTTAATATATGAACATAAGCAAGAGATGACCTCAGGTATTTCCAGCAGACTGTCCTACGGGAATGAAAGGGTCTCAAAATAAATGACTGCCCACTCAGAGTGAACAATGACATTTCAGCATGTAATCAGCAACAACGTATTCAAATATATATATTAGAACCTTTTTAATGGTCTGATGTACTTAGTGATAAAAGATGCTAAAACAATTTTTCATCACATTTTTGAGAAGGCGAAGAGGATTTCAGATTTAAAATCTATTTTTAAAGTCCTCCCATCCAGTCTTAAACACCCCTACCCCAAACCTCTGAACACATAGAAAGGCAAGTTTTATTAAAGGCATCGTGTTGTATTTCTTGGCTATATCCATCAGTGAAACCTGTGTCATTTGATAACGTTTGTAAAATCCAATTAGATTCTTAACTGGAGAAATGATGGCTGATAGCTTCAGACTAAGTGAAATTTTGCAAAATCATATTCAGTTTGTTGATGGTAAAATTTTCCGTTGTGTAACCCAAAATGTTGAGTTTCCATTAAATCAGGCTGTATAAAATTTCCAGTTTAGATGGTAGAAGGCTGGAGCTGAATGGAATGATTATGAATTATCTGTTTCTTTTTTTTTTTTTTAAACATGGGAACATTCTTTCAAATGAGCAGTCTGACAGACAACTTCAATGAGTACATCTCATCAACAAAAATAAGTACAGATTGTACTTTGTTCAAGCTGGGGAAGCACCAATAGCACTATAGAGGAAGCGGGGGGGGGGGAAGTAACATTAATTTCTCACATGAGTTTCCAGTTCAAAGTGCCTGAAAGCTTTGCAATGATTTTGCTGAAAAGTATTGGAATTCGTTCACACAACCCTCTGTAGGTGTAAAATGTTAGCTGCGCAGTTCATGGGCAATTCACTTTTATATTGTTATGATTACTGAACACATTGTCTTTCATATATTTGTATGCTATAATGATGATCACAGTATCACGAAATAGTCAGGTGGATTTGATAGCCTTTTGTTCTGTATTCAGTGTGTGGCTTAAATAATACAGTAGAGGGCTATTGGTCTGTGGTGTTAACTGGGGATGAGAAAAATTGAAGGGGATTTAAACTGGAGCCTAAAACTCAGTACATCCAAAGTAGGTTGCAGTCACCCATTAAAAATCCCAAATTGAAGGCAGGCTCTGGAAGAGGAGCCTAAAGGTGGCTGGAACTGGTACTGCGAGCACTTTCTCTAGTGACTTTTTTCAGGACAGCTTATTGTAGCACAGTGTCACGGTGGGATGGTGTTAGGCGAATTCCTCAGGAGGCTGCTAGGGCCTGTCAGAGAATTACACTAGAAAAATTACAGGAGAAACTCGCCCTCTGGCACGTGTCTGTTCCTGGGAGCCACAGTGGCGGTACGTCCCTGGCTGTGGTCCAGCACAGGGACTGGGGTGACTGGTTGCTCTGGCTGTGCAAGGTTTTTGATGAGAAAAGTATCTCTTTTTGATTAAAACTTCAGCAAATTACGTAAAGAGTGAAAATGAAATCTGAGGAGAAGTTACCCGCTCTCTTTGTCAATTTATTAAGTAATCCATCCATCAAGCTCCACCACATTGTAAACCGTAGGGCTGTCGTATACAGTTGCCAGTTTCAGTTCCACTTAATGCCTTTTAGTTTAGTATGAACGAAGTTGGTAATATCTTGAGTATTGGTACCTTGATATCAGTGGCCAACTACCTTCACGTTGCCTGTTATAAGGTGTGTTTTTATATTTTATTATTTTTATTTGATTTTGTAACATTATTGGGCTTTTACAGTTTAAGTTGATATTTTCCATGCCGAGTCTCTGTCTGAGATACTGCCGGACTGTTCCAAGCATTTCTGAAAGTTTAAGGGAAAACTCTGTCTCTGTATTATATCTTGGTGAGCTTTTTCTTTCTGCAGTGCTTGCATTCCCCCAAGAGAAGGGGAAAAGGCTTGAAATTTGGCAGGAGGCGGCCTCTGAAGCAGGAATATACCATTTGCTGCATCCAGGAAAATCTGCCCAAATTTGGCGAAGTTATAAGCCTTTGAAAAATGATTTGTAGACTGCTGGCAGCAAAGGAGTCTGACCGCTCAGAGCGTGTCCCCCCACGGAACCAGGGGCTGAACACACATTTCCCTGTAATCATGGGCACAGGATATGTTGGAATATCATTGTGGGTCTCTCTGGGTGTTTCTTGCCTTCTTTCAGTGCTCACCATGCTCCGCTCCATTTGCTGACGCTTAGGCATTGAAGGAGAGGGATGTGTGGAGGGGAAAGCCAAAGAGACCTGGGGGGGGAAGAAGGGAGAAAACCAGCAAGTTGGCAGAGGGCTGAGAGAAACCAGCAGGGAGGAGAAGACAAGCCTGGGAGAGCGACAGGCTGAAGAGGATGGGAAAGGAAGAAACAAGCCTGGAAAGACTCAGGCAGAAGGCTGCTGCTCTGGAGCTGGCTGCGCTGCAGCGTTGGGAAGAGACCCCCAAAGCCTTGGTACCACCATTCTTCTGCTATCAGCTACGGTCTGCAAAACACACTGGACATCTTCCCTCCAGCAGCACAAGCTCTTGGAGGATGCAACAACCTGCTATGGCTTTCTACCGGCACTCACAGCAGGGGTCTGGACGGGAAAGCAAGATGTCCCACCTGTCCTGGCTGACATGGACAGAGGGTGGTCTAGGGTGCCACTGCCTTTTCTGTCTGCTTCTTTCCTTTTTGATTGAGGAATACTGATGCACAAAACGACCTGAAAGAACATTTATTCAGGCCGTAAAGTCAGGCATTTTAGTGCTAGAAAATGCTGCAAACAACAGTTGCTGAGCAACCACAGGCCTGAACCTTAATTAGTGCACACACCTTAGGAGCCAACCATTAATTACATGATCACATGCCATTTTTTCCCCCCACAAGTTACAAAAGATTAATTGGCTGAGCAGTCCTGAGCATGTTTTACACAGATTCCTTGGACCTCAGCCCAGCTGTTACCCAAGAGAGGTGTGCGCAGAGCACTTGGCCATGGACTTGTTCTAGCAGCCCAATCTGTGCAGATCGCACAGGTAAGGGTTCATCCCACCACAGTCATTTCAGTGCCAATCACCCAGTTTCTGCTAAAAGGCTGTGCAGTATAAGGGGTTGTCTTTAGTCATGGTTTCTGAGGGGTCTGTGAGGTCGTAGGTAGATTTGTTGTCCCAACAAAACCCCCTGAAAGCAGTTGGTTCTCTTGCCATGAGAACATCCAGGAGCTGCAGCTGGGAGCTATCTGGCTGGCGTCCCTCACTGCTCCTGCTGCCCTACCAGTGACAGGCAAGGGTTTGGTCAGTCAGAAGAGGGGCTGATCCCACAGTATTTCACTAAATCCTCACTGCTCCTGCTGCCCTACCAGTGACAGGCAAGGGATTGGTCAGAAGAGAGACTGATCCCACGGTATTTCACTAAATCCTCAGCCAAGGGTTTGCCAGCAGCAGCTGGGTGAACTCAGCGTGACCTAAAGGGATGTCTGTGGAGCCAGGGGAGCTGTTACACCCATGGTGCAGTATGTACTGAAGCAGATCAGCGTCACAGTACTTAGCACCCAACTAGGTCAACCCTTCATGTGCTGCACTATACGCTGTAAGTGCACTTAGAGGTGAGTGAAAGCCTGGAAATGGAAGATAAGAAGCTAAGATTTGATGTGTAGGGGGTAGGATGGGTCCTTGCCCATGGATACTAATCTAGCTTGGGCTCTCCAGTATTTGCATCACCAACCACAGTGACTTAATTCAGGTTTCCCTGAATCTTCTGAAGGCCTTTTCTCCTTGCAGCTGCATCCTGTGTAAGAAACCCCAAGTCTTTCTTGCTCGTGGTTGAAAAGGGCTTGTTATCAGATAGCATCCCTGAATGTAAAGCAAGCATGGTCACCAGCTCCTGAGCAAGGGTAGGTGTTGTGAAGCTGCCAAACCATCAGCTCTCTGGCTGTGGGTTTTCCATTAGTCAAATGCCCAGGTTTCAACCAGATTAAAATAAATAAATGCATATACTCACTTGCATCTCTCCTATAATCTCAGCCAGGTTCCTATTGCAACCCACCCTCACAATGCTCCTACTCCTATTTTGTGGGAGGTAAACCTTGCTTTCCCATTTCCCCCAGGAGCTGCTCTAACCATGTGTCCTGCTTCCTACTGTTGCTGTATCATCACCTACGAATCATGTTACCTGATGCTTATCTTGGCCACAGGCTACATCCCTTTTCCTTCCCCCTTTTCAGCCTCACATCCAAAAGCAGGAGAAGAAGGATAGCCAGTCCTGCTCTCCATCCCAGGTCTTAACCTGACCCCCCACGGTCCTTGGCCCTTTCCTTGCTCTACTCCTGAGGTAAGTGGTGTACAAGAGATAAGAGTCTTCCCTTTTGTCAAGGAAGCAAGAAAAAACATTTGCTACAGCTCAGCCTGGGGATGTCTTCTGTTTCACTCCCTCAGTAGTTTCTTCAGTGACTGGTTTCATCCAAGCTTGGCAGTGGGATAACTAATTTCCCATGGACTTCACCCGTCCCCACTCCCCCATAACTGGGGACAGGAGTGACCGCACTTCAAATGTCTGCAAGATTTTTCACTCCTGTTTGATCTTTACGGATGATTTCCTTTTTGTCGAGTGAAATAACACCCAGTACGCTGCCAAAACAACCTCAAGGAGAAAGGCTCTATGGGGGAATGGAGAATTTTGAAGATACATGCGGAGGAAGCAGAAAACCTTCATATAATGTAATTTTAAGCCCTTCAGTGGTGCGACACAAATCCTAGGGCACCGTGTTCTTCGTTGTTTAGCTGGTGGTATTTCTGGATGGAAAGAGCCTGCACCTTTATTGTCAGAGATGAGACAGATCATCTCAAGTTTGTAAAATAAATCTCTGCCTCTCTCTGTCACATTCTTCTGAAATGGTGCATATCCTTGAAGCATTTGTTTCTCTGGGAACATGAGGTACCGCCAGAAAACTACTTAGATCATTTATTACTCCTGAATATTTAGAAATCGTTAACCTTTACGCACTCCACCCAAGGAAACACTGGGAGAGACTGTAGCATTTTTTTTAACTCTTTCACTTCTGCTCCTCCTTTTTACCCTCTTGTTCTGTTGCATATCTGCTTATGACCAGGCAGTTTTATGTGTGTTCTATGATCTGGGTGATTCTGCAGAGGTATAAGGATAAGGAAGACACATATTTGCTTAGAGGCAGAAAGATCTGTGTTAAAGGCTGCTTCCACTCTTGAAAGCATTAACGTATCCAGATGTTACCAGAAACGGTGAGTAGGTCCAGCTACAATGCAGAACAGATGGGATCTTTGCCCCAAACTCTTTTAGAGTCAAAGGCCAAATCTATTCCCTGTTCTGCTTTTTCATATGAAATTAGAAATGGAAATAATAAAGCATCTCAAGAGGCTGTTTTCCTTCTATTTCTAATAGACAAAACCTGGAGGCAGATTTAAGCCCAATAAACCCCGTATACAGTTAAACTTTCCCCCTGGCTGATGAGCAGTGAAAGACAAAAGCAGGCTGGGTGAGTAGCTCCTTATTTCCTGGACCTAAGTCTGGAGATCATTCCCAGACGCGCCAATTTCCCGGCACCGCACGGCTGGATCCCGCTTGCCACATGCCCAGTGTGAAGTGGCAGTGCCTGCAGCCCAGCCACGGGACCCCGGCTGCAGCCTGCACTGCGTTAGAGGTTGGCATTTGCTCTTCGGTCCTGCCTTCAGGCCACATAAGGACCAAGCCAAAGGCAATACCCTTTCTCTCTTTCATCCCCCACATGAGGTATTATGAGGAGAAGAGCAATATATTCTTGGAAAGGACCTGGTTTTGCGAGGGCACTGGTATTAAGAATATTGTTGGCAAAATAACACGATTATTTCAAATTTTTTCAAACAATAGGGAAGTGGGGCCAGGTGAAATCCTTGGGATGTTGTTTTGTGTTGTGCAAAACTTTTTGTGAATTGAATCTGAAATCTAGCAAATAGTTTCAGGCAAAGACAAAGAGGGCGATTCTGAGAAATTGCAGTCAATGCAGTGTGATGATTTCAAAGTGAAACAGCTCAACTTTTCAGTTTGCAACATTTGTTTTTGTTTTGAGGTTTTCCTGCCTGCAGTAAATAAAAAGGGGTGAAAAGTTTAAACACAAAAATGAAGTGTTTTGTTTCAGGTCGAACGAAACACTTTCCGTTATCCAAAATGGAATTCTGGGGTTTTATTGTTTTACCAAGAAAATACAGTTTCATTTCCTGTCAATCCAAAACATTTTTTTGTAATTATAGACTTGCTGTGCTGAATTCAAAAGCCAGTTATTCCTACTGCTCTTTAGGAAAAAAGTCTCAGGAATTAATTTTTTCCGGGAAGTGAGGTGAAGTTTCACAGAATGGTGCACGTGGCGGGGGGGAAGGTGATGAGGGAGCAGAACTGAAGACGAAAACTAGCAACTGATGAAGGTCCAAAGAATGCTGTAAGTATGGGATTATGGCTGACCAGGTCTTGAAGCTACCCCGGGTAGTTCTTGTTTTACAGCTATGGGGCTGGGCTCCCTTTGCGCAGCCGAGCTGCATGCCAGCTGAGCACCGCTGCTCTGCTCAGGCCACGTGTGCCCTAACCCCTTTGGGAAGGACGGGGATGTGCCCTGTGTGCGGGCAGCTGCTGGTGCTTGTGGCCCTGCTGCCACCGGCGCCTGGGCTGTGTCCCCAACCCACTCCCGACTTTAGCCCTGCACCCGACGGAGCACGTTATCTTATTGAGCATGTGGCTTTGGCCCCCGAAAAGCAGGATGGCTGCATTTGGGGTGCAGGGGATGTGGTGTGCAGATGTGCGTGGGTATGTGAGAAACAACTGTCTGTTGCCCTTAGTTGTTTTAGCTGGCCTGATCAGCAGCTCTAAAATTAACATTTTCACATTAATATCTACTGGGGCAGAAGTCCCTGCAGCCTGTGTCCTCTGCAGGTGTGGTGAAGTTCAATGCAGCTCCAGCCCTAAAAGAAAGTTTCATAATCTCTCCCCACAATTGATAAAGTGAGTAAATGCATCGGTGGGCACCAACTGTAGCTGGATCCTCTGGTCCGCTGGGGAAAAATAACATTAAACAAAAAGCCTGGCTGTGGGACTGTGCTGCAGCACAAATGTGTCTCAGAGCTCGCTTTCAACTGATGAAGTATTTGGGATTATGCATTACCCTGTAGGGCACAGAGAATGGCATACTTCTCAAGTAAATTCAGCCAGCGGCATTGTAATTAAGCTAATTACACCGTAGCCTTCAGTTAGGGTAACGAGTTGCTACTATGCTTGCGTGCATTACGCAGTATTGTAGTACATGCCATGGTATTTCTGCCTGTGTGTAACCCGTGCTTTCCTCTTGCTGTACCTTTACATGATGGTCCAACAGTAGGAATATTACTACCTCCATAAGCTCCTTCTCATGCATTTTACCCCTGCCAGACTGTCAGCCAAACATGGGAAGGAAATGGACAATTTTTGGAGCCCTTCCTCTAGTAGCAAGAGCCCGTCTGTGTGTGTCGCGCTCTGTGTGTGTGTGTGTGTGTGTCCCACACAAGATCCTCTCCACGTGAGGAGCTGGGGCCATCATGCTCCGTGGACAGTATCCCCACCACATCAGCCAAGACGAATCTTTCCCCCAGCCAAGCACAGTGCCGAGCTTGTCTCAACTGGAAGCCAGACATTGGCTATCTCACAAATTGCCGCATTAAAGAAATCTTTACGGAGCAAGATGTTGGTAAACAAGAGCTTGCTGCTCCTATGATTCACTACCTTCTTACGCACTTTAAGAGCAAATTTCTCCACCCTCCTATGGCTGTGGGGAACCGCAGACACGGTGGAACCGGTGCCCTCCCGCGGGCAGCCAGCATCCCCCCGAAGTGTGTGAGGCTGCAGATGGCATTTTATGTGGCAGCAGAAGTCAGGGGAAAAACACAATGTGTGGCTGTTCCTCAAGGCAGGGAAGGGATCCTCGGAAAGGCCTGAGAAGGGTCCAAAGCACATTTGGGAGCCGTCCTCTGCAAGGCTGTGGCAGAGGGGAGGGGAAGGCAGCCAAGGGCTGCTGGGCAGGCGGTTTTGTGGGCAGGGAAGGGCGAGGCGGGCAGGCTGAGCTGCGAGACGAGCCCGGCCACGGGTTCCCTCTCTGAACTCCAGCAAGCGGCTCACATTTTGTACCCTACGCTTTACCTCGCCAGCAAAGGGGAAGATCTACTGAACTTAATGTCACCGTGGGCGTTGGGAGGCTTAACTCATGGAGGTCCCGCTGTAAAGC